>CM056592.1:11048750-12270000 GCA_029721435.1 Gymnothorax reevesii
AAAAAAACATTAGCGGCAACTGGCAATGAGTCTTTTACATCGCTGTGGAAGAATTAGAACCGTTGTTCTTTGCAGAATTGTTTTAATTCAGCCACGTTGGACGGCTTTCAAGTATGAACTGTTAGAAGTCATGCCTTAATCGGATGCAAGCCAGGACTTTGACTAGACGAATTCAAAACCTCATTTTATTTCTTTTGAGCCATTAAGAGGTGGACGTGCTTGTGGTCTTCGGATCATTGTCCTGCTGCATAACCCGACTGTGCTTGAGCTTTAGGTCACAGACTGATAGCCAGACATTCTCCTTCAGGATTTTCTGGTAGAGAACAGAATTTATGGTTCCATAAAATACGTCAAGTTGCCCAGGTCCTGAAGCAGCCCCAGACTATCACACTAAAACCATTGTATTTGACTGTTGGTATGATTTACTTATGGTGGAATGCTGTGTTTGTTTTTACCAGGTGTTATGGGACCCATGTCTTCCAAGAAGTTCCCCAGAATATCATCTCAAAAGTCTCGGGGGTTATCAAGATGTTGTTTTTTTTTTTTTTAAATGTAAAAATTTAAAGTGAGTGGGAAAGAGTGGAAATGATGTGTTCTCATATCCCCTCATAAATTTCAGTTTTACTCAACTTCCTCGTCCCTCATTAAGATTACGATCACCACGAGGCGGACATCTGCTTTCATTATGTCTAACCTAAATGACCTTTTGGACTGTGTCCCTTTAGACCGCACACAGTAAATTACAGCTACCAGAAGAGCTTGCATGCTGTGGATAATTGAGATTGGGTGGAACACTTTTTTGTCATAGGTTCTCCTGTATGGAAGTGCAGCCATTTCGGGAGTACATTTATGTCATGGCAAGGAAGAATTGCCCATTTTGATCAATGTCTATTCCATATGTACAAACTTGTGAGGAAAACATTTATGAGGTTGGGACATGACACAGGCTGACCTGTAATAGAATTTATCCTCTGCCGTAGTCATAATATATTTCAAAAAATTTTGAACATGTCCAGTTAAACTCTCTGAAAAATATCTGATGTCTTTTTAGGATGATGGATAATACATTTACCCCTGAATAAAAAGATCAAGGGTGGAATGATCCTATTTAAAACCTATCTTCGTTACGTGTCTACGTGAGGCATTTGTTATAAATTATAAAAACAATTTGGCCCATTGATGTGGCCTCCTGAGCTTTGTCGGAATCAAGAGAGGGAGGCAGCCCTTTTGTCTAACAGTGCTGTGTATCGGGAACTAGTATATTTCATATTTCTGGTTAATAAACTGCAAAGCAATTGTTTTGATCATTTAACCAGCAATATGCTTCAAAAAAAGAAGTTATGGTCATATTACAAATTTAAAAAAAAAAAACAAAATCTTAATCAGAACAAAAAGATAATAAATTCATTGATAAGTGGTGCTATACAGAAAACCCTGAACTTTCTGTGTGAAAATATTTTTTCATGTACTACAAAGAGTGCAGTTTAGCTCACTTTCCTTTTTATATAATCAGTTAATTTTAAATGGCTTATCATATGTTGCTCGCAAATCTTGACATAATTGGATTACAGTGTCTGTCTGCACCGGTAACTTCAGACCTCAGGAGTAAAAATAACTTTGGTAATAACAGGAAATAACCGCAGAGCCGTGTCTATTTGCATAGGCAATTATTAAAAAAAAAAATCTGGCATCACAGAAAATTAAATTCTTCTCAGGACCTTCTGTTGCTGAAGTATTTTAGCGCTGTTTGATCTGTAAGTAGGGTCATTCAAATGAAGCAAAACAGAGTTGCTTTTGACATGGGCATGGTCCACCTTGCATGCAGGTTCCATCTTCTGCTAGTGTGTCTATAGTATGCAACCGTCTGCTCAGTCACATTTTGGTTTTGGTTCCCCTCTTGCATAGACAAATAAGCTAAAAGGGAGGTGTAGCTGAGTACCTACACAAGATAAAGTCTATCAGACTCTGAATCCCTTCAAAATAATGAGCAGTAAATTAGCCTCAAGAACTGGAGCGCTTTACACAACATGCAGCTCGATTTCAGGCCCAAAAAGGTGACTGTTGAAAGCTGAAGAAATGCCCGCCGTTACCAGTTAGCTGAATGCTTCCTCTCACCTAGTAAACACAAAAACGGTTTGCTGCTGTAATCTTCAGTGCTAGACATGCATATTCTAGAAATGTAAAGGTGTTCTGAACATCTAAAATGCCTCAAGGTCGATCTGGACACCTTAATTATCCCGACAGATCTGAAGTCTCGCACCAACTTATTTTTACCTTTCACATTTAGCTTTGCGGGTGCTTGTTACAAAATTGTGTTTATTGCTAGTGATTTTAGGCATCAAACACTGTCTATCAGCTCATGCATGATGTATTGGCCTCTGCTTGCACCACAGTCCAGGCTGTAAACCGTGGCACCCTTTTGACCCTGTAATTGATTGGGTCTCGAGACGGGTCATAAATTTCCAGCTTTGACATAGTCCGGATGGAGAGACCTGAGGAGGTGACTGAACTGTCAAACGCCCGCCATTGTCCATATCGCCTGTTGGCTAATTGCTGTTTTTTGGGTAATGCTCATGAAATTGAGCACAGCGGTAGTTCAGGCAGGCCATGGCGTCACGCCCAGCACACAAGCCTGCCTTCATTAGTGATAGTACAGCTCGCAAGCCTGCCTTCATTAGTGATAGTACAGATCGCAAGCCTGCCTTCATTAGTGATAGTACAGATCGCAAGCCTGCCTTCATTAGTGATAGTACAGATCGCAAGCCTGCCTTCATTAGTGATAGTACAGATCGCAAGCCTGCCTTCATTAGTGATAGTACAGATCGCAAGCCTGCCTTCATTAGTGATAGTACAGATCGCAAGCCTGCCTTCATTAGTGATAGTACAGATCGCAAGCCTGCCTTCATTAGTGATGGTACAGATCGCAAGCCTGCCTTCATTAGTGATGGTACAGATCGCAAGCCAAGCCCACATTAGCTGACAGCTTAGCTGATTTCTTTCAGGCACTCAATTGGCAAATCATAAACAAGGCGCAATATTTAAAGATGCTTTGCCTGCCCTCTACTGCCACTTTCTCTGCTCATTTTGCAATCCATCTCCATCGCCAGGCCCTCCTTTACATGTTTTTCTAACTTAAGTCAATGATGTCGCAGTCATTGATGGCTCGGCCTGTTCTGTACCCCTAAGGGGGGGTTTGCTGCCGTTCTCTCCGCCCATGACTTTCACGCCTATGCATGGAAGGGCAGGTTTTTGGTTCTCCCTGCCTACTGGCTTTTCATACATACGTGTGGTAGGGCGGGGAGGCCCCAGAGCAGAGCCACCTCGCCAAAATCAAATAATCTAAGTAAATTCGCTGCCAATGATCTAACTTGGAGATTTTGACAAAGTGGACCTGACTGAAACATGGTTGAGATGAAGGGACTAGATAAGTCAAACACTGGGAGAGATGTTCGTTAATGGCTATAGAATTGAAACACATCTGAAAAATGGCTTTAACTAGAATCTGAACTACTATTACAAAAGAATCAATGAAGGTGCTTCCCATTTAATTTAAATGCTAATCATTGGCATTTGTCTGCTTATAAACAGTCTGACGAGCAGCACTTTACTAGGTGAGTCTTAAGAGAGAGATGAGAATACTAACAGAGTTGTTAAAATGATGGCCAAATCGTTGTCACCTGAATTGCTGGTGCTTTTATCTTAAAGTGGAACAATTATTTAAGGTGGTAAGGGGTACAATGGCAAGAATTATCGCTACATGTGCCAAACACCAAGCAGTAAATAAGACCTGCCACAAGACAATGTTCTCCAATAGGGGCTAGACGACACCTTGTGGGGTAGTTGCAATTTGCCACAGAACTGCAGCTCTGAAAATCCTCAAACTGGACCCATCTCAATAAAATAATAAGGCACGAGAGCTCTTATAATGACTAGTATTCTGTATGATTTTTGCCATCTTCCTCTTGAGTGACATGTACCGTTGTTTTAAGTGTATTCAGCATTACAGAAGTACATTTTTTAACATACATATTTTATACTGCGGATTCAGTGGGCTAATGAAAATGATTTAAACATCAGAGATCTTTACACCAGCTGTTAAAGCAACAGGATTGCCGTGGGCAAGAGTAGAATGTGACTAATCAAGACTGCCACCAAGTGGTGTGTCTATTGTTTAAACGTGCCTCATCAAAATGGTTCAAAACTGTGTTCATTCATTACTTCCTTGTTGCCTTGTCCCTCAACAGTCATTGAAGAGAAAGGAGTGAAGATGAAGCTAACTGTGATTGACACTCCCGGTTTCGGAGACCAAATAAACAACGAGAATTGGTAAGTCAGTCACGCAGATGCTAAGGCTTGATTTTTCTTTTTCTTTTACTGCCAATGAATGGCATCCCATTTTAGCGGGTGAGGAAAGCGAGGCTTTGTGAGCTAAGACTGGGTGGAGCTGTTATGTGTCTTTACGGATGATGTGATTTGAAGGGATTTTATTTTACTTTAAAAGAATCGTTCATTCTGTGAAGAACGGATTATTTTTATTGCTTTATGTAACTGACGGCTCATTATCCCTTTTCCGTCTGCTAGGTGTGAAATTCAGCCAAAATATGCTTACTGAATCCTTGGCTTTGGCTAACAATGTTTTTCTCTTTCAGTTGGGAGCCCATAGTTAAATATATCAATGAGCAGTATGAGAAGTACCTAAAGGAAGAGCTCAATATCAACAGGAAGAGGCGGATCCCTGACACTCGTGTCCACTGCTGTGTATATTTCTTGCCCCCCACTGGACACTGGTGCGTAACATTCTCCCGCCATCAGGACATAAACCTGTGATGTAACTGTAGGGAGCTTAGTATTGGGATTGTGAGCGACTGAGTTGAGCGCCACGGAGGTACGATTGGTGGAAAGATCTACATGTCACACCTGCTGGCGATCAACCCAGTCCACAATGAAAATAGAACTTGACACTGCCGCAGATATGCATCAAAGCCCACTCTGCAAGTGTAAGGGCAGAGGTCAGACTTGAACATCTGGGGTTAAAAGTGCATGAAACTGTTGACACACTTTTTTGGGCTCTGAATGGATTTGAAATGCCTCTTAAAATGACTATTGACCCCCTTTTGTCGGCAGTAAAAGAAGGTCAGCTGGTTTAAGTGGGGGTCAGAGCTGGGGAAGGCTTTAATTCCTATGGTTTTCCAGGTCTGGGAGAGCTGAGCACTTTCACTTAACTTCCACTAGCAGAAATTTTGGGGTGGGGGAAACACCTGTTTTTTTATCATTATTTATTTATTTTGAACAGTTGCAGTAAAGAGACAGATCTGTCGGCTTGTAACTTTCAAGTAATTTATTATGTTTTGCTTAACACTAATGTAAATGCATTTTTATTGTGGACATTCTCCATCTGGCATTTGCTAACCGATATTCTATAAATTGTGTACGGACTTGTTTTTGACGTGTAGTGTATAATGAGCCTTTTTGATCCAAGCTATGCATAGACCCCTCTAGTTAATTCCCGTCCCCTAAATTAAGCCCCAAAATGCCTGCGATTCCTTGGCCTATTTGTTTTTATTTAAATAGTGGCATAGAAATTCAAGACTTTTTAAAAATGATTTTTAGTCTTATGGTTTTCCTGAGAGATTGGTATGATAGATTTGTAAGTTTATTACTCTTAATACTATGTTCTGAAAAGTTTCAAAGCTGTATTATTTTAATGTGTGGCTCAGTCTAGGTTACATAAGTAATGGTCTCTGAAGGCCCGAAATGTGTAGGAATGTTTAGCAAAACACCCATGAATTTAAGGGTCAAGTCAGTTATTTATTATTTGAAAAGACAATTGGGAATAGTCTTGCACTGATATTATCTTAATATCAGTTACAGTTAAAGCTATCATTACATTTGAATTTGATGTACCAACATTTATTATGCATGGTCAATGTGTGCATGTGTCTGCGCAAGAAGACACAAAAACAGTTGAGTTCTGCTCTTCCTGCAAAAATCAGAGACCATGTCAGAGAAGGCATATTCTTGCCTGGGAGTGGCAGAGGGCACTGGTAGTTTGCAGATCAACCAAAAAGCTGCTGCCTGGTGGCAGCCGCCATACAGATCCAAATAACCGCCCATTAATCAGAAGTGCACACCTGCTGCAGAATGAGATATCGTCAGGTAGCGAGGCAGCTTTTAACCCTTAATCGGCTGTGATCAGAAACACGTGATCAGAATGCTCTGAGCTTGACATTCTAATGCTGATGTACTAATCATTACGAGCTTATGAAAGAAATGGAGCTCTCGCAGTCTGAATTTTTTATTTTTTTTTATCAATGATTTTAGAAGAGCTTGCTCCTTAGCAGGTTTACAGCAGCCTTGCATCAGCTGTGCACTCATTGTCTGTGTAATTGGCATCACTGGGTACATATGTGGACCTTTCAGCCCTAAGTTCCAGCGTCTGTCCCTCCCTTTGTCTGACCGCGAAATGCGAAGCAGAGCTCGTCCCGCGGGATAGAGTGAAACCTCAAAACCGATTATCAATGATAATTCTAATATGTTAACTTGTTGCCCCTGCACTAAAATGAGTAGTACTCCGTGAGAAAATATATGAAAGCAATTCCCGTAGCTTTTAATATACTTTTGTAGATTGGCTTTGCCATTTAAACAGAATTATCACAAACTGTCCTTTCCTTCTGATCCCACCGACGCATCTGTGTTGTCCCGCTCATGCATGCATTCCACGATGGAAAAGTGTCCCGAGCCACACATTAGAATGCAGACCTTTACTCTGAACCAAGCAATCCCCTTTAGGGCAATGTAGGGTTAAGGGCCTTGTTCAAAGGTGAGCCGCCAGTTGGTTATACGCTACATTGCTGCTGACGAATAGCTAGCAAGTTGAGCTCTGATTGTGTTTTTGTATTTGTTTTTTTTTTGTTATCCTCATAATTCGAATGTAACTCTCTTTGAAAGGTTGCGCCCCTTAGACGTAGCGTTCATGAAGAGGCTGGGGAAAATAGTGAGCATCGTCCCCGTCATCGCGAAAGCCGACACGCTCACCATGGAGGAGAGACACGAGTTTAAACAGAGGGTGAGTGGCCAGGGGTCATGGATCTGGGGTTGGTCCGAGTTCAAGACATAACTTTTCCGCCATTTTGTCTTGTGCCATATAAGGTCACTTCATTATGACAACGATTATTCAGGTGGTCATAATTATTAGAACCATAGATTTAACACTCCTTTTCCTCCTCATATCCCTGCTCATCCAGATCACTTTTAAAATAATCTTTTCTTATGATAAAAATCCTTTATTAAAAGCAATATCACCCTGCCACTGATGTATCTTCAAATTCCGCAAGTTAAATAATGCAGAAAGACGTAAGTGCTGGAGGGGAGGGTGGGTGACATGAAGTGTGAGAAGCATTAAATCTTCTGCTGGAGAAGGTACTTAAAAGGAGCCTGTGTGTCTTTCTCCTACGGAGCGACCAAAGCTCTCGTAACCTTTGACTTTCTCTGCCGAGTACAAAGAAAAACTTACTCAGAACGGGCAATAATAAAGTTGCAAATTCCATCGGTGTGACTGCTTGGAGAGTTGACGGACACACACATTCGAACACATTCCAGCCAAGCTCGCCCGGAGGTGAAATTCAGTCTTAGATGGTCGTTGAGAAACTTGGTCAGGTTCAAAGCCTCCACCGGCCGGCAATAAATGCCATTCAACTTGGGGATTATTGGGATGATGTAATAAATCACTCTTTGTTCCAGAATCGTTACCTCCTGTGGGAATAAGGTGCATTCAAACATAAAACCGAACAGTGAAAGTGGAACACAAATCATTTCCACTTAGCGGGATCTGTGAATTACGCAGGGAGTGGTCAAGTTTTTAGAAACTCCGTCATAAATACCTGATTTGTAAAGCTCACCGTGCACCTCCAATTTGGGCGTGAACCACTTTGCCGCGATAGAAATTGCTTTAGATCTACATCTTGCTATGGCGACCTACCTCACAAGTTGCTGGTTAGACATCTTTCTAAGCCAACGTATGGTTCTAATTAGCATTAATAAATTAATAGGCACTGCCAGTGTAGATGCTCTTGTTGTGGTGTAGATAATTCAAAGTTAAGTCCATTTTCTTGGGTGCTTCCAGAAATTTATCTACTCCATTTATTTCTACTCTCCGCAGTCTACTCTTCTGTTCCATGATATGCTTCTGTAAATCAGTAGAAAACTCTGTAAAATTGATTCATTTTGGGGTAAAAAAATCGCATACATTCTTCAACAGTGTTTTTGTAGGGCATTTAGGTTAGACAAATAATGACTGAGATGGAGGACGCAAATTCACATCTTGTAAAAGCAAACTTGTATTCCTTCAGATTCGTCACGACCTCCAGTCCAATGGCATCAGAGTGTACCCCCAGAAAGAGTACGATGAGGATGCAGAGGACCGTATACTGAATGATAAAATCAGGGTAAGGCCTAATATCCATAGATTAGCACAATAGCTCAAGCTAACGCAATATCATTTTGACACATAACTAAGATGATGGGTTTGATACAATAATTGCTTAATACGAATACATCATTTTCATTTTACTATTTAAAGTGCTATCTTCACTGCCTTTTTTATAGAAGCAGGCTGTAAGTACATTTATATAACTTTGCATTGTAACCAGTAACCTGGAGTATCCAGTATTCAGTAATTTGTATCCTGGGAACTGGGCTGCAATATGAAAAAATTGTTTGCCACAGTTTTACCTTCGCTTTTGTGCTGTGCAAATGTATTTACCAGTTTCTTGCAGGCAGGAAATGAGCATTTCCATTGAATGATTTTAAATGTGTATCCTAAGTAATCCTGTGTGGTATTCGCAGGAAAAGATCCCTTTTGCTGTGGTGGGGACAGATAAAGAGCACCAGGTGAACGGAAACAAGGTCCTGGGCAGGAAAACTAAATGGGGCATCATAGAAGGTGAGTTGTGCTTTAAAATTAGCTCAGTGACTCTTCTATTAAAGTGCATTTATTGTTGCACCGTGAGCTCAGATCGGTCTTTTCCTGGGATGGGACTCCTGTGGAGTGATTAGCAATGCGCTGTTGGGTTTTAGTTTCATGGATTCTACAACCGGGGCTCTACCCTCCTATCCATCTCAATACTCTCGCCAGCCCTAATTACTATCTCCTGTATTTTTTAAAAAGTGCACGCCAAGTCCACTTTTGCTCACTCCCCTCTTTTAGGCGCTTTACCCCTCCTGGTTCTGTTTAATGGACCTTTTGCTGGCTTTTGCTCCATGAAAACAACTGCTGAGAAAATCATTCTCCACCCCGATTAATATTCTGCGATAGAATAGGTAGCTGGGTTTGCTATCAGCGATCTACGGTGCAGCTCAGATGAGTTTGCTCTGGCGAGACACAGACCCACGCGCACCAGCCAGTCCCAGCACTTAGCCTCCGGACGCCTGGGAGTCGTTTCAAAGTGCGGGAATTGCCAGCGACCTCGTGGGGGGCGTGGCGCTCTCAACATAAACAGCGATGTATTTTCTTATGATAATCCTTCACAGGAGGGCTAGCCCTGCAGACCTGCCGCCCTGCTTTGTTTTTTTTTTATTCTTTTTTTCTGTTCTCCGCGTTTTCATTGGCTTCATTAGCGTGACCTGTGGGGGACGTCAGACCTCCGGTGACTGGAGTGAAGGACGTCCCTTTTGTTCAGGATATGAGGACGAGTAGCCTCCGCCCCCGCGGAGGGATAGGGTGGCTGCCGGGCTCCTGGGGAAGACGGCGGGCTTTGGGGGGGCGGGGGGTTGAGGGGGTCGGGTCAAAGCCTCTTCGCAGACGCGGCTGCCACTCAGTTACTCTGATCTCCGCAGCTGTCTGCTAACGTTCCCCGCAGGAATGGCAGCTACTCTCTCTCCACAGAACAACACAGATGCACCTCCTGCTACAGCAGGGCAGTAAATCAAGCCCCAGATGTTAGCTGAAGGGACGCTGTAAAAGTGAAGCTCAAACTGAATTTAGTCAGTCCAGGCAAACAGAGTAAATATCCTCTGCCCCCTGAGCTGGGTAGGATTCTGGGCCTCTGATGGGGGCTTTAATGTAATGCTAAGTGTGATGAGGTATAAATGGAGCCAAAATCTTTAACTCATTATGCAAAACCCACTTTGGAAATGGGCTGATAACAACATAATGTGCCCTGCTGAGATTTAATTATTTTCTTTTCCCGGACCATCTGAAATGTCACATCACTGATGACCATAACAGTTAATCGGTCCATTTTTTCTTGATCTAGAGATCTACAACTCTGAATTGATTATCATAGCTGTCAGACTAGAATATTTTACTGTATTATTAAATGTCTGTACTTCCTGTGAGCTTGAAGTTACACAGTTCCTGCTTCCTGAGCCAATTTACACCTAAGCAGCAACTTAACTGGTACTCATGTCTGCGCCAGAAACCTATTCAGTGTGTATCAAGTAATCCACGTAACACGATCATTTTCATTACATCTGATCGATTTGATTTTTTTATTTTTCAAATGCAATTTCAAGTTCGGTGTTCCCTGGTATTCTGTCGACTGTTGGGTGCAGGTAGTAAATTGAATGACAGTTGAGACCTCCAAAAATGTGCTCTGTAGAAGAACAAAAGTGTTCTGTCAGACTTCAGGCAATGCTAAAGGAAAGTCAATCCCGGGCTAAATTGTTTTACCAGTAGACTTTCTTGTCGACATCCTTTTGATGTATGTGTGAAAGCCAACTGTACCTCTCAGTCATGAGAATGTTATGAAAACAGATGGAATGGTTTGACCTGCAGTGCCATCTAGTGGTCGAGCTATTTGTTGTCAGTTTTTACAGCAACTTGATTTGTAACTAACCACCAATTGCCCCACTTTCCGGCAACGTTTTTCAGGTGACTTTACCGTTTTACAACGTTATAATCATAGCTAATTGGCCGTACAGGAGGGCCATAATTGCATGTTGAATTAACCATAAAATTACATGTGTTTTCTTTCTCAGTTGAGAATGTTGCTCATTGTGAGTTTGCCAACTTGAGAGATCTACTCATCAGGTAAGTGGATCATTGTTGTTCTTCTTAGTGAATATCACTGTTACATTAGCAATTGACACTACTTTCCCAATCTAATATTGAAATAAATTTAGAGGTTTAACTAACATGAGCACAATATTGCATCACTGAAGACAGATTTGAGTTTCAAGCCTCTTTTAATGGAAAGGCTAAAACATGCCTTTAGCTTTAGGGCACAGACACCCTGGTGGCCATAATATTCTCATAATTAATGTGAAACGCAGACCCCTGGGTCATGCTCCCTGTGGTGATGGACCAGTGGCCGAAGGAAACAGGCACAAGGGGCCTCTATTTTCCCCAGGGCAACTCTCAGTGAATGACTGGGGCAAGCCCCGCAATGCAACCAAAGGCCCTGTGACATCTGACGGCGAAAGTTAAATGACAGACCTGCTTAGCTCACTTCAGGTCCCGCTGCCATCTTTTAGTGATCCCAGGCCCATCCCACAGCGAGATAAACAGGTTTTGACCCAGATTCAGACGGTGAGTTATCGACTGGAGCTGTCAACTATGATCAAATCAGTTTAAGTAATAGACACTCCCATTGAAAGGCACTCTACCACAACGTTTCAGTGGATTCAGGTGATTGAAGCAAAGCTTGGGACGGATTTTATTGAACTTTAAGCAATACATGCTTGTGAAACAGGTGATGGTGTATACGTAGGTCTGGATCATTAACTTTTCATTAAATGATAAATACTGCATATAGAATCAGTAGCTTCCAGAAAATAAAGTACTTCATTATACCGTAAGTGATTCAATGGGTTGTTGCTGGGGCAGCACCCTCTCAGTTTTACCTATGTGTATCGATGAAAATGCATACATACATTTTTTTGCTCCTTAAAGGATACAAATAAATACCTAAAGGCCCAATAACTAGCCCTTGGGGTACATTTGCGCAGATGCAACCTTGAGAGACAGAAGTGGATTCTTATTTCTGAGAGTTTATCGATGTATGCACAAGTGGGTGCACCTGCATACTCAATCACAGAAACCAGTGCAGTACTGGTACCTTATTTTGGGTGATGGTTCTACCAGTAGTAACTTTGAATAGCTCACACTTATATCTCACAGACCTTGGAAAATCGCTGGACGCATTATGTGATTTAAGTGTCTTAAGTTTAATTTCTTGTGTCTGCCAGGTCTCACTTGCAGGACTTAAAGGACGTCGCACACAACATCCATTACGAAACCTACAGAGTTCGGCGGCTCAATGAAAGCAACGTAAATGGATTGGGACTCTCACCTTTGACCCCAGTGAACGGCACTGCGGAAAAAAGTGACGCGGAGAGCCACCTCTGAGAAAGAATGGAGGAAATGGAGGATGAACCCTGACTGAACTCCTGCTTTTCCACCTCATCCCTCCGTCCTGCCCTCTTTATCGCTGCACACAACGGCTAACGTGACAAAGCCTAAGAAATTGGAACCGAAAAGCTTGAAACGGAAATGTTGCATTGCGCCCCAACAACCGAGAGTTTAAAGCGGAGGATATGTGTGCCTCTTCCCCACAATATGTTTGTACATACATGCAAAGGCATGTACGTGTGGAACATGAAGTCTGTTATGGCTTGGCGAAACTGATCAGTGGCTGGAACTGGAGCTGACACTGACCTTCAGAAGAGGTGGCGGGAAAAGGATTCATCCTTTGCTTGGTGCATAGATGGCACAATATGCATACAGCAGCAGCTTCTCGAAGCCACTGGCTATGACTCCTTATAGCTTTCCTGTATGCTGTCTAGACTGAGACCTTTTAAATTGTAACCAGTACTGATGCCGGGTAAAGGGTTTTAACTATGGTTTTTGATCTACAGTATTTACATCATATTTTTAGATGCAGAGAATAAAGCGCTATACTTCCTCTAGATTTCTCTTTAACCTTCAGAGGTTACTAAACAGTGAGGCAGTTTATTTGAAAGTGTAATTCTTTCGCTCTTTTTTTTGTTTTTGTTTTACAATTCCCGTAGCAGCTGCAGCAGTTGAACTTCTGACAGATCCCTGAAAGATTCTATTAATGCTTCAAATCCAGAGATAAGAGGTACTAACAATAAATTTTGATATCAAGATGCAAAATAAATGAGTCCTGCTTTGTTCTCATAAGCCGAACAGAGTTTTTTTTTTCCTCGCACAAACGCACGTTCATGTGTGTGGCCTTAGTTTTAAAGGTAGTTACAGATTTACAGATTTTGAACATATTTTTCCTTGACCTTGCTGTCGGGCAAATCGTATATCAGAAATGATTCCATCTACTAATTCAGACAAAGTGATTCTACGGGATGAATGAAGGTAGCTATTTGTCCTCTGAATGAACTTTTCCCTGTGAAAGTCTGGAGTTGTAATTGGTGGCATTCCTGCTGATCACAATGCATGTCTGTATACAGTGCAGTGATCTTCAGGATTTACATCAGTTGACCCTCGCTTTTCCGGGGTAAAGTATGCTAGCGCATTGTAAAATGACACTGCGAGTAGATTTTTTTTTTTCCTCGGGTATTTTGCAACAAAAAATGACCACATTTCTCATTAGTTATTGCACAGCCTGTTTTGTTTCCCCGTTGCTCCCCTGTTTTTGCAGTTTTCTTATTTTTATGCTTAGTTTTTTTTTTTTGTTGTACCGTACTAACTGCTCAATTGTGGTTTTTATTTCCCAATTTTTAATAACAAAATGAATATAAAACACAATTTTTAACTGAATATTAATGTCACTGTGAATACATTTTGCTCCATTGTTGATGTCCTTACGTCCTTCGGCTCACATTTCAGTTATGTTACAATATTCCACATGGCAAGCATGCTGTTAAACATTAACTGAACCTGAACCAACCGCAAATGGTGTATTAATCATTTTTACTTATAAATTAGATTCTTGCTCTTTCTGTCTTCTGTATCCATTCCAGCTTTGATAGCAGTTTTGTCAGTGTTCACATAAACCAACAGGCATCACCATGGCAATGTGCTGCATTCTAAAAATAAGACAGTCACCTGAAAGCTGTGATAATTTTGACACCGAGATATCTTCATGGTTTAAAATGTATGTCATTTTAATTTGTCTTTTGATGCGCTGTAATTACGTATACACAGCAGACTCAATGTAATGGCTGATCTAGCCAAATCTCATTGTCATCTTGGGTACATGGAGCTGTAGGATACACATTTTTTTTTGATATTCCACATTATTGATTCAAAACTGGTACATTGTTGGAGTATCATCATCGATATTCCAATATGCTGAAGCTGTATTCTGTAGCTGCGCTGGTTCTGTTCGCCGTCACTCCGCTTTAATCACCCAGATAAAGATTAGCCACACATTGTATCTCTGCAATCATTTCAAAACACTTACATATTTACAGTTATGTACCATGTATTTCTGTTTCCAAAATTTCCACATAACAGCCCTGTGAAACGGAAGAGATGCTTCACACTTTGTACTGCGATAAGTAGACCTAATTTAACAATAGCTACTCAGTTAATACTCATTAAAAATATAGCTGCCTATACACAAATTTGCTTTGTCGTTCCCATGAGGTAAATAGTTCATTCCTCCAGACATTAAATGAACAGATACATCCAGGACAGTCCGTCACAGTCGCTGTTGAGCCTCATTGGGAAACACTGTTTAGCTTTGACCAAATATTTAAAGAAAGCAGGCATGCTGTTAATGTTTTGAAAAAAAAGAGGACTCCGTATGTTTTTGCTCCAACTTTTACTAAAACGGTGCAGACTGCAACCAAACCATTTTTAAAACGATGCTTGTCTGACAAGGCACTGCAGCCATGAGATGAAATTAATAAGAAGTTGTCAAATAGATTCTCACCACAATATTATTTACAGAAACTATACTAAAAAAAATAAAGAAATAGATGAAGCTCATGACTTCTTTGTTACAACTGAAAGAAA
Source organism: Gymnothorax reevesii (assembly GCA_029721435.1). NCBI lineage: Eukaryota > Metazoa > Chordata > Actinopteri > Anguilliformes > Muraenidae > Gymnothorax > Gymnothorax reevesii. Next base: position 11,063,686 of record CM056592.1, read on the forward strand.
GGAGAGAAAACAAAATGAATATATGAGAGTCATAGTTGGAATTTGGCATTGATGGTTGAGTTTGTTGCCGAGTCTACAAGACCAGTGATCTTAGACCAGGCCTTCATCCTGGCTGACGAACTCGCCCTCATCTACTACTACAGTCATGTAATACCTGTTGAATATATGCTTTATTCAAAAAGTCTAAAAGCTGTATTAGAATAGTACAGACGGTTAGAGGCGGTGAAAACCATTATTTCCAACTGCAGAATGAAATGGGTTGATTCCAGTTCCGTTACCATGAACTCAGCGCAGGCAGGTTCATATTTGCCACAGTTCTTGGTGCACGGTCAGTGGACAGAAACTATGGAGAAGTCTGCTTCAGGGAGTTGACGTCAACTCCACCCGTTTTGTGGAGTTGTTCTGACAGGAGAATTACAAGCTATTTTTCAGTGTAGACCCCAAGCCTGATGATCATAGAGGCTTTTGACTCATCATTTTGAACCTGTACAGTCACACAGGGGAGGCATTGTAATTATCACACACCTGTGCCGAAAAGTGACATCTGGGTTTTACGCCCAATAAACGCTTCAGAGATGTGGTCAGCAGCCTATAAAAACATGGACCTTCTGCAGAGGCATTAATAATATGCTTGCTGCCATCGATCAGCTGAAAAACAGATGCTCCACCGATGGGCTATGAAGGATCTTCATAGCTTGAGCATGCTGGGCGCGTCAGTCATCAGGACTACAAATGATGTAACATTGCTTTTTTGTAAACACAGCGCGATTGAGTTGAGATGTATTCTACTGATACAATTAATTCAGTCTGCTAATGCTATTGTACGCTAACTCGGACTATATATTTCAACTGCACAAACAAATGTCGTAAAGGACGGGAACATGCAGGTCTTTACATAGTCAAACCAGTTTGCCGGACAAATGAAAGCGAACTTGGGATGATTGGCGTATTGTGAATTAACCTTCGAGACATTAAGAACTGGCAGGTTTTGGGTGACGAGTACTGTCCAAACAGCTGGAGTAGTTCTGTATGTCTATAAAATATTGGATATCTTGCAATAGCTACATATTACTTGTGGTGCAAGATTTTTTCTGGCCATCAACAGTAAACTGCACAAAAAGACACTGTACTTCTGGTCTGCACTCGACTCACTTTGCTAGTTTTCAAATAAGGTTAGCAGTGCAGGTCTATATGTCTGGCTATCAGTTACAACTATTCTTATACTTATTCCTATTTCTTCTAGCCATCAGTCTTCACTTAAACATAGACCATCATCAAAAATAGATTATATTGAAATAATGCAAGTAGAAAAGCATGTTTAAAAATAAATGCCAAACAAATTTCACTATGGGGTTCATATAATGTCCTTATGCCAGTATGGCGGCCCCTCTGAATATAATTCATATATAATTTTTACATTTCATTATATGTATAAGTATAGCTTATATCCATGTCTTCTTATAATAAATGTTAGCAATTTTGCATTATTTGCAGGGATGTAGGGAAAGTCAAAACAAAGAAATCAACTGCATTAGAAATCTAAGTTCTGGTTAACGAGTCTCGGCCAGATCTGGCCTTTGTCAAAAACTTAGCTTCTGAGTAGCATCTACCAACATGGTTCCAAAAACACAAATATTCCCAGGTTCAAGTATCTCAAAACCCATTGGTCAGGATTCCACTCATGCACCAGCATCATCGCAGTCCTGAAAATCGTGACAGAATGCTGTGGTGATACTGGTTACATCAATCCACTGAGATTGGAGATGCTTCCATAGGAGAATGTACCACAATCACCTGACACACCATCAAAAACAGTTTAATCAAGAATTAAGCCAGAGGCATCTGAACCAAAGCAATGTTATGAAAGCCAGTTCAAGCAGGTAGCAGCAAATGGCTAAGCCAAACTCCCGAAAGCAGCCCATTAAAACTCATCCACTCCCCAAATCTCCGAGCCTATCTCCTCTTACATTCCCTCACTTGCTCACTATTTACCACCAACGCCACTGAAAACATGCAACTATCGTATGGGACAGCGATTGCAAAGATCAACTCATCCGCATATCAGCTCAACTGGATCAAGAGATGGCGGAACTGGACTACAAGTACGAAGCAAAACCGCTCAAAAATACATTTCCCTGCCGCTCCGTCTTGCGGCCAACCAAAAATGCAACAACCTGCTCCGGCCCAAGACTTCCATAATCAATCAATAAATAAATAAATAAATAAATAATAAATATGAATAAATAAATAAATTCATGTACAAGTAAATAAACAAAGGACTCCACCGACTAATTAAACAACTTGGAAAAATAAAGTTGACAAAAAATAACAAAAAAATGCTGACGAAATAGTTCTCCAGTACCCTGACCTCAGCCCTAAGCAGCTCTGCTGCCACTTCTGAAGAGCCCAGCGACGGCCCCAGATCACATTTCTTCAGCTACTTCGCTTTCACAGTGTAAACCTTAAGACTCAGAAGTAAACATTCCGTCACGCAAAAGCCTCGCTCTTGCCAACCCCGATCTCCGGCGGCGTAATCTCAAAGCCTTCTCAAGGACGTGAACGCTAAAAAAACCCAACTGGCCCGATCAGATACTGAGAAACCAATCTGGCGCATAGATGCTTCAAACCCAGACTAATTTGCTGAATGATGCATGGCCCAATGATCTATCAGACAGCTTAACTGGCGACTGATTTTCAGCTAATGGGTTCAGCAGCCGAGTGATAATTGATAATTTAGAGCAGACTCGGATCCAGCGGACACCTCACACGATTGGGTCGTCGGTAAAATGCACAACTTCCTTCCCCCACGAGACGGGCTGTACACTGGAATCCAACGCATTCCTCAGATAAAGAATTAATGCAACGGAGAACAGGCCTGGCAGGATAAAGACACCAACTCAACAGCTGTATGCATGTGTGAAAATTCTCAGCATGAATTTCAAGGAAACCGACTGTGGACTGTGGAGGCCCAGTACCAGAAACTTCCTCGAGCAGGTGGGCCCATTGGCGCCTGTCCAGCGTGAACAGAGGAGACAGACAGCCACCAACGAAAGATAAATGACAGCAGGGAGAGGAGGTGGTTCTGTAAATGAAGGTAACCCCCCCCCCACTAACGGCGAGTCAAACAAGAGAGATAAGTTTTAATGTACCGGATCAAGTATGAGCAGAAATCAACCGTAGGTACAAGAGACCATTTTCTGGAGCTGAGAGTCAAACAGGAGCGGTCCACGCCAGAGGGTCACAACGCTGCATTACATCTGCAGTGGCAGTAAGCCAGAGAATCTCGAAGCCTCTCTCAGTGGCTCGCTACCATTACCCTTACCCCCAACAATATTCCACAAGCACAGTATATTCGTTTCCTCTTCTGATGAACTGTACATAATTTACTCCCATCAATGAACATACATCCGTATACGAGTGTAAATGTATCAATAAGTTATTAATCATATATTACAATCCAATATAATGCAGTGTTAGTACAGTATTTTTGCATATGGTCTTCACAAATACGGCTGAGAGCATGTGCTCGCGCTGCTGAAACAGCGATCGCCACCTGCAGCACAGCCGATGCAACTGTTATGTACATTTGGCCAAGTCACAAATGAGTAATACGACGTGCAGTTTCCTCCCCTTGAAAACGCTTCGCTCGGCTCCCGTAACGCATCGCTCCGGGAGCCGAAGAGCCCAAATGAAACAGAGTGTGGATTCACCATCAGCTGAAGTAGCGTCAAGAATCAAACCTGCACACAAACCACTAATAATGTATGACTTCAAAAATGGTATGAAAACTATCACTTGTAAAAGGCCAAGCCGGGTGCGTTATTCAACATTTACACTGTACAGTCCCTTGAACTACAAATAACGGATTGCAGTAAAGCACCCCCCCCCCAATTTCTCATGCCATCCAGCCAGTGTTACCTCTTCAGAACTATCGGCCCTTGTCATCCAGTTCATTGCATCGAGGTCGTCACCTATGCCACCGACAGCACTGTTCTTTCAACCATCAGTGGAGGCATTCCGCTTCAAAACCGCAAGCCTGACTGCTCACCATGAGTGCTGTAAATTTCTCCCGTTAATGAAAAATAATATCTACAAAAATATCATTAAAAAATGCATGACAACAAGCGAGAAAGCGTGCAGCCAGGACGAAGAAATCTAAATAACCTTTTTTTTTAGGTTTTTTTTTTTGTTTGTTTTGTTTTCATTTTTAATACACAGACAAGGGAGAAAACCGCCATCTTGAAGAATGCGAGAGATTGGGCGCTGCCGTTCTTCTCTGACAAGTTCCCACCTGCTCCTTTCTCTCGTTCTGGAGACAACTTCTGCCCAGATGCAACAGTCAGAGGAACCTGTACAAAGGCTTTATGATTTTGGGAAAAAAAAAAAAAAAAAATCACGGAATGAAGTCACAACAAAGCTAAGTTTCACCGTCCCATGGTCTGTCAAGCGCGCATGTGTGTGTGTGTTTGCGTGCGAATGTGAGCGAGTGTTAGATGTGGTCTGGTTTTTTAGTTAGACTTCTTTCCTCTGGCGGTTATCTCATCACAGGCATTCTCTTTGTGCACAGTCCAATCAGTCACTGCCCTCTAATCAACGCATCCCAAACGTTCAGTTCTCTTCCGTCCACTTTCCCTTATCCGTGACTGGTTTTCTCTTTTTTCTCCTTCAGGTTCAGGACAGTTTAGGTTCGGTCGGCGTTATTTTTCTAGTTTTTCAAATCGACTGAAGGAGAAGGTTGTGGAGTTATGATGCAGTGCTCCGAGGCATCTCCTCACTACTCGATGACCATGCAATGAGGCAAGTGCTGGGAGTAGTACTTGAAGAGCTCGGCGGTAGCTCCCGGGCAGTTGGTCAGTTCTAGCTCTTCGAGGTCTTGGAGCTGAATCAGGCCAGAGAGTCCGGTGGTGGTCAACAGGGGGCAGCCTAGGATGTAAACATGGATATTACCACAAAAAACCATAATCAGGTGGGGCCAAAGCACATTTGCACCATTAGCACTTTCCCTTTCACAAGCAATCACTTCATCTGGTTCTCAAGGCCTGCAGCCGTGAACTCCATCAACAAAAACAATACAGATGATACAGAAACTAACCTGCAAGAGACAAAAGCCGCAAACTCTTCATTCCAAAAAGATGCTGCAGGCCAAAATCCTGGACCTACAAATATTGAAGAAGAGAAGCCCTTCAGTCATCTTGTTTTATGCAAGAGTAAACCATACTTGGGACATAGATAGTGGAACTCAAGTGTAATTTGGCAGCTTTGAAAGCTAGTTCATCCGTACCTGGCAACACCATCTCAGATAAAGGCTGCGCAGGGACGACATGGTGGACAGATATCCGAGCCCTGTGTCTGTTATTCGCACACACCTGTAAAAGACAGTCAGACAGACAACTCCAGGTAAGGACAAGGATTCGCACCAGTACCATCATTTGAATCATGAAACAATTGTCCAGCCTTGGGTATGTCGGTTTGTCTTTTTTTCTGCCCAAACTTTTCATAAGAAAGTTAGAATTTTGAAGGTTTGTGAAGAAAATTGAAATCGTCCTCTTACTAGGACTAAGAGTTGAGTTTCAATAAAAGCCAGTCAACCCACCCCAGCAACCACCACATACTAGGTTACACCATGCCTACACTTTGGCATAGGGGCTTGCGTAAGATGGCTTGTGTGGGACCAACCAACAAATCCAACTCTTCCTGGCCTTTCAGACGCACTCACCGGTCGAGCACCAGCTCCTCCAGCTTATGGAGGTCGCAGGCGATGTACTCCAGCGCCATGTCCGTGATGCGAGGGCACCAGGACAGATCAAGGCTGCGCAACTTGCGAAGGTTCTCGGCCACCAGCTCCACGCCATCGTCGGTGATCTTGGAGCAGCCCGAGAGGCTGAGGGCGGTCAGGTTGGGCAGGCTGTGCACCATGTTGACCACGCCATGGTTAGTGATCTCCCAGCAGGAGTGCAGGCGGAGCGTGTGGGTGGTGTAGCCCTGCTTGGCCGTAAAGTAGGCCATGGCCGTGTCGGTGACGTGGTAAGCCTGCAGACTGAGCTCCGACAGGTTGGGCAGCAGTTGCGAGATGGCGGCGATGGCGTCGTCCGCCACGTTGATGCAGTCGCTGACGCTCAGAGAGGTGAGACGCGCGTTGAGGCTGGACCACAACCCCGCCTCGGTGAAGTCATTACAGCCCGACAGCTCCAAGTGCATGAGGCCCTGCATCTGCTCCAGCATCACCTGCAGGGTGAATACAGCTTCAGTCACCGCCATTCCTCAATTTGATCAAACAAACAGAAACATAAATCAAACCATTGGTTTCACCAAGTGTGGTCATAACACCTCTCACACAGAACCCTCACCTCAGCCTCCACAATCGAAGCTGAGGGGAAAGATCCAAAACTCACGGTCCTTGAGGGCCGAGAGTCTCTAGCCTTCCATGCTCCCTGTACCTGGGAATCAGGTGTAAAGACCCTCCGGCCAAGGCATTAATGGTTCAGTTAATTAGTCAATTAACTGGGAGAAAACAAAATGAGGACTGGATTTTGATTGAAAGACTTTGTGATCCCTGGCCTAGGAGGACTCTGGCAAAGAAAACGGCGGAAGGTTTGTTGACTAGTAACCAAAGAGTTGCTGGTTTGGGCCCCCAGCGGGGCTTGGGCATTCTGATCATTTTGAGAGATCTAGTAGGGAAGAACTCTGCTGTTGGGCCTCTAAGCAAAGCCCTTATCCCCAAAAAAAAACTACTTTAAGGACTCTCTACTCTTCAATGGCCAACGCAGTCATTCAGTGTTTATATTAATGAAATTAGCCCAGCTAGGTGACCCTAGTGGTGAAGAGGAGGTTCAGGCAGTTGGCGAAATGCAGAGGCGCTCGTCATGCCCACCATCTTAAGCTTTTTTCCTTGCCTTAGTAGCATTGCTGTTGGCTCATGTGAACGATAACTCAGAAAATTAATAATAGTTGACCGCAAATGTCATGAAATAACTTCATTGGTGAATTACAAAGGCTGTTAGAAATTCCACAGAGATGGTGCCGCACCCCATGTAGAGGCCAAACATCTGTTTTCCCTCATTAAGCATGGGAATAAAGCCAGAAATAACAGACACCAACCTGAAAAATGCTTATGTAGTTGCTAGGCAATGTACTTCATCTGAATCTACTCATAAGTTATCACTATGAAGCCGCGGTTTTATTCCAGGAAGAATGCTGACAGACAAGCTTTCCCACATACCTGCCAGCCACAGGGGAGACAAAATGCTAGTTTCCTCTACTAAATGCTCTCATCCAATGTGCAGCAGGGGATGGAATCAAAACACTGGCCTCCAAGGCTTTTTCAATGGGATTTAAATATCTGCCTCTGTCACAGGCTCTCTGCTCCCTCCAAAAATTGCCTTTACTAACAAGAGTCAATGAACTGAACAGGTCTTTCGTCATTCCACTTTTATTTGGATTTCTGAAAGATGTACTGGGAAAATATTTTATTTCTAAAAAGGCAGAGTCTAATACCCCTGCTCCGCAGAGCTTTCTGGCTCATCGGTCACTCGTCGGTTTAAGTTTAAATAATAAGTTTATTTATTCCAGTCATCCACGGAATCGTATCACAGGCCGATGAATCCGATTGGCGTTTGTCCACTATCAGATCAGTGTCCGATGTGTCAGGCGTGATCCGATGAGGCAAAATCGTCTGATGAAGGGTAGTTACTTCATCAAACGATTTCGCCTCATCGGATCAAAGAAATAAACTTTGCTTCGACGAGTGACCAATGATCCAGACAGCTCTGTGGAACGGGGGTATAATGGGACGTAAGAGAATGCATTTTTCATTCAACTAAGACAGGTTTTGATCAGTTTTATGCTGTGGACATCCCTGGATTACATTTGATTTTCTGGTGTCATGCATGTTGTTAATTAAGAAAATGTTGTGTGACACATTTCACCTGAGCTGGGTTCATGAAAGAATTCTAACAGCCCTCCGAGCAGCAAGGGTTAATAATACGGTTATTAACTGTATTTATCGCGAAGAAACGCTGGTATCAAAAAAAATCACAAAATCAGGATCCTATCCTCATAGTCGAGTGCAAAGTCAATAGCGCCCTTGCATACTTTTAGGGCGAGGATGTAGTTTGCCAGTTTTAAAGCACTAAAACCAGTGAATATTTCAAAAATAAATACGAGTCATCAGAAAGGTATTTAACAACTAGAGCACTCGGCAACCGAGTACATGTATCCCCCGAAGGCGCCCCAGTTGGGCCCAGATGGTCCCAGAGTACCCAAAATCAATAGGTGTCGTGAACTTACCATAATACATGTCCCTGCAAAATTTGAAAAGAATCGGTGCACTTATGTGGGCTGTAGAGCATTCACAAGAAATTCTCTGCAGACGCGGACACGGCGGATGCGGACGCGTGACAAGGCCAAATCCATAGTATCCTTCGAACTCGTTCGGGGGATACAACTAGGCTTGCCAATGCTCCAAAACTGGCCGTTGGCCATTTTTATCATCAGTTTCATTTGTCTAATTCGGATCAATATGATAGCCACGCATTATGACAAGGAATACTGTTACTATTTTTTATGGAATAGACAGGAGGGTGAACACATTCTGCTCAGTAACCTATGTAGGAACATTGAGAATGTTACGCCATTAAAATAGCAAAAGAAAATAGCTAGGATGGGGCTAATTTAAGCAAAAACAATTTCAACTGTTGGAAAATAGCATTGTGCTGCAAATTACAGTGACCACACCTCTGCCAGAGATGGACCGGTAAAAATATGCACACTATGACTCATAATTTTAGCGGAGAAGGCACGGGACATAAAAATAACAACCGTGCCTTTCCGAAATTGGTGATTATACTAGCATTTGACTATTGGGCATGGTTGAACCCACCTGACGATAGAACCTTGAGCCAACAACTACACTAAGGCAAAAGAGGCAGATATTCTTCTAATGACAGAAGCAAAACAAGAAATAGCATATATCAGCTTCAGTAATTAATTTTCCCTCAATATTACACTATGCTTCAAATTAATATAGTTTTTCATTTTTAAAGCAGATTCTTTCCTTGTGTGTTTGATGTGCTCAGGGTACAGAATAGAGCCCAGACTAAAAGGCAATCTCAGACATGTAACTGAAAGTTACGAAAGCCTGAATGAGCTATGAAGCTCATTTGACAATAACAATGCCAGCAGCATGTAGCCATTAATTTTCCTCTTCAGGTGCTGTTTCTACCTGCTACATAAACTGTGGAATCTGGTAAACATCCCCCCAGAAAATAAAATTTGCCATCACAACTGCTGGACAATCGCAGGAAAAATACATAATATCCCGCACGGATTCAAAACATTCACATGGCTCAAAACTGGAGCCTGCAAATTGCTATACAAGCACTGAAAATGAGCGATACAAGTCAATGTCATGCATGTGAAGCAAACTATTATAACCATGTTGACACCCAACACCAGCTGTATGTGAACAAAAGCGCATTCAAACACACTGCCAAGAAGTAATTCGATGTGCAGAAAAAATGATCAGTCTTCCTGCTGTGCTCGATTTCTGGAGGTTGTTGAATAGGAGTAGCTGAACTACAATCACAATTATTTAAAGTAATCAATTTGGGAATTTATTTTAGGCGGAATCCTATTTTCTTTCTCAACAGCAAATGTTTCCATTTCAGGACATTCCCTAAAAATTTCATTATTTTATAATGGTGACAAACAAAGCATAATTTTTGCTGGAAAAGCACTTTGAAACACATCAGTGCTTTTTTTTTTGTTATTATCCAAAAATCAGAACAATAATTGCTGAAATGGTGGAATTTTATTGTGCAGAAATGTGATACGATTTCTGTAATGCTAATTGAAAAGTTAACGGCCAGAAATTTTGGAATCTGATATTCCCAGCTGATTGCACATCAGCATATATTTTGAAACAGAGCCACAGTCGAATGTCAGACCCAAGCCAGTTAAAGCGTTCAAAACAAAGCAACTAGAAAATACAGTTTCAAGCCAATGTTGTCAAATGATGTAAAATTCCTTGAATGGACTGACAGTAGTTGCTGTGTTTGGACATGAATACGCCAAGTCTTTCCAAAGCTCTGACATTTCCCGGACAACTGCCTTATTTACGTTCAGACATAAGTTCAGATCAGTGACATATGATGTAACGTTGCCACTGAGAACTACATTTCAGAAGCTATCACAGAGCTTACTACCATCAAATGCAGTGCATTTGGTCTTTGTTGAGCTGAACAGTGCCATTGCAATCAAACGGCTTTAGAATATCTTGGTGTCATGCAATCAATTATATAAATCATGTGACTAAACCCCTTTGGCTCTGTGACTCCAATGGTTTTTCGGTGCATAAAATCACCAAGAAACTGATGGCCATTTTCTAGGAGTCTATTCACTTCATTTTCAATAGATTCTTGGGCTCATTGTTTGGGGTGACATTGTTTTACTGGGAGAAGATGACAGCGATCCACAGTTTGGTTTGCCATGACTGGAAACAAAGAAATAAAGGAACATTTATATGAGGTTTTTAGATATGAATGGAGCAGCAGACCTGCTGTACTTTAGTCTGAATACACTGCTCTGACTGTCATAGAAAAAAAGATAGGATAAGGCTAAATCTGTGAAATGTCCCACTGAAAGTCAGTTTTAATTGTTTTCCTTGATTTTGTTTCTCAGATGATGCAAATAACAGTTAATTCGCTATATGGCTAACATGTCAAACATGTCAAACATGAACGAGAGTTCAGAAATTTCTTAATAATGCATTTCATGCTTCAAGAAAATATCACATACACTAGAAGCAACCATCTGACTGGGCCAGATATCTCATAAATTACAGCATATTTACCAACAGTACGACAATTCAATTCCTAACCAATAGAACATAAGCAATGGAATAATGAGAAAAACATTGTGAGGGAATTTTTGCTCTCCAGAAACATAAATGATGACCGAGGTCTGAATAATATGGGTGGCTATAAGACAACTTTCCTGTGATAATCTACCCAGAAAAGTACCCAAGATCATCCAATTCCTTATATAAATGTCATCAAATGCCCGGTTAGTGACCTGAGTAGTCATATCTTTATGCCAATGAACAAAATTAATTCTCTAAGATGGAATGGCACAAGTGACTGATTTTATGCAGAAGTGAGCAGACTGCAGTACAATAAAGATTACAGCACCCTTGATTCTTACGACAAATTCATTTGAAAAACTATGAAATAATATAAACTGATTATGGTTTGTAAATTAAACAGGAAGCACCAACAATAATGCTGACTTAATTTGTCGTAGTCTTTAAATCTGTAGCTGAGTAACAATAAAATAACTATTTCTTTCTCTGTATTTTAAGTGAATTTAGTGCTTTTCCACGTGTGTGTGGGTGTGTGTGTGTGTCTTGTGTGTTATACGATCTTGCATTGTTGCTCACACAAAATTGCACTAAATTACTTCTACTGTCTTTGGAGAGAGAGAAGAGAACCATTTTTGGTGCCCTTTGATTCGTAGAAGCCAGAGAACATAGCACTCAATGATTTTGTCTGTCACAATCTGCAGTCAAGCACAATTTCTATTCAATTTCTAAATAAAAAAAACCTCAAATGCAGCACAGAAATGATTTAAACTTCAGTCATATCTGGGGTACGTACAAGCCTATATGTTAATAGTGCACTTTGGAACAGTAGTACAAAGCACCAGAGCAGGAGTGTCGGAGATGTTCTTGGTTTTGTTCGGTCCCAGCATGATTGCAGTTTGGACTGACATTAATACTCTGGGCCTGAAAGTCCATAATCTGATAAAATTCTGAGTTTATCAGCTCCAGGTCTTTCACTTTGATTTTGGTTGATCAAAAACCAGAAACATCTCCAGCATCCTTGACCAAGGGTTGCCCATCCCAGCAATAACGTATTCAGAGAGCTTTGCAAAGTTGCACTGGTCATCAGAAGAAGTCATGCAAGCTAGTGTAGCATGTGAGCTGTCAATTTCGTGTGCCAGAAATGATAAAGCTGATCTCAGGATTTACTATGGTATTATACGTACAGTGACCGACTGGAACCACGCACTGCAGTCGCTCAAGGTTAACCTTTGTTCAAGATACGACTGACGACTGTAGGCCTTCAACAAAGCGCAGCGGAGTCAAGCCAGATATAATCGAGACATTACCTCCAAACCAGCATCTGTGATGGTGGATCTTTTCAGACTGACAGACTTCACGCCCTTCTTGGACAGGGGATAGTTGTCGATGAACTCGCAAATGTCCAAGTCAGAGACGCCCACAAGGCAGAAGGCATGAAACCCCCTCAGCGCGAAGGCCTGCAGGCTAACAAACTCCTTCTCTCCGTTCGGCAGGATGGCATACAGTTCCTTGGCGTGGAGAATGGGCGTGACGCCGTCCCAAAATTTGGGCTGATACAGCACCTTCCGCCAGGTCTTGCACACCTGGGCCAGAATACACTTTTCGGCGGTGGTGAAGTACCACAGCAGTCGGTTCAGCACCTTCTCATCCAGAACCAGCTGCCTCTCCATGGAGGGCTTGCAGAGCTTTTGGCGAGGGGGGAAGTCGGACGTAGGGGACCCGCCATCCAGATCAGACCCTAGGAGGGAGGCAGCCGTGGGGATGGGCTCCATGTGGTAAGGGAGGCTCGGGGGGAGCAGGATGGTGGGCACTGAGGACGACTGGCACAGACGGTTCTTGGCAGCTGGAGTTCCTTTGGTGATACTGGCAGAGCCGAGGCCATTGGGCTGGGGGGGCAGCTTCACCAAGCCGTTCCTTGGCACACAGGAGGACTTCAGGTCATTGGGAGCAGACATCTTCAGCATTTATAGCTGAGAGAACAAAGAAAACAAGACAGTATTGGCGCAGAGGCTGGAGAGGTTTAAGAGACTAGACACTAAACTGGTATCACATTAAAGTAACTGCATATCGCAAAGCACAAGTACAATTGCCATTATTAAGTTATTGCACTGTGTGGACAACATTATTTTTTTTTTTTAGAAAGGCGGCCCGATTTGGCGCAAAGCCAGTCCCTTGGGAGGACCCTTGTCTAAAGACGCACCATAAAACGGGCTACAACGAAACAGGCTAATAGCCAATCATGTCCACTATTTTAAAACTCACATCACATCATTATGCAAACCTGAACAGGTCAGATTACACCAGGGACTTAATGGAGCTGTACTGACTCAGTGACATGAAGGCAAATCTTTAAGTATGAAGTGATTGAAATTCGCATTCATCACACACAACATCAAAAGGAAAGTAAGAGATTATGTCAAAGCCGCAGATTGGAAACTCTGACTAATCTTGAGAAACAACATGGAGGTATTTGAAATGAGAGCTGTATGATTAATTACACTTAGTGAGGTTATATAACATCATTAGCCTTTATCTTTTTGGAATGGTAAAAAAAAATCACTAACAAATGGCATAATCCACTAGGCCCATTCAGAATATCAGTAGCCTTCATCTAGCCTTTTATAAACTGGTTAACACATCAGCCATTCGAAACCAAAACAACCTCTCTGCCTTACCATGCTGTTTACAGGCACACCTCTATTGAGCTGAAAATTCATTAATAATGCTGACACTGAGTAAGTCAGTTCTCCACTAGTCTACCAGGATGTACACTCTATTTTCAGCAAAGTATAAAGTAAAATTAATCCTAGAAAACCGCAGATATATCCAAGATGGTAAAACCCTGCAATGTCTATGTGAGAGATAATAGATGAGTGAATGCATACTCTATGTTGGAGGAGGAGAGGTCGTTCATGGATTTAGTGGTTCATATTCTGACAGCAAATTTTGTCAAAATAGTACGAGAAAAGAGACATGTTACTTATTTAATTTTGAATGTAACAAATAATTAAGAAAACATGTTTTCTGAAGGTTTTTTTTCCAACTACTCATCTTAATTCAACTCCCTTTTTCATTGTCATTTAATTTGAATGAATACTTGTTTTCTAGTTGGATACAATGTCATAAATCCGAGACAGTTGTCAATTAATAAAAAGAGGGATCTGGTTGTTATAAAATTACACAGGAACAATTCAAATTAAATTATGCAACACAAAATCTTAATTGCGTCTGCCAAAGTGATTTTGTGCATGATAAACAGATGTAAAACCAGCCATTACACAGTCAAAATTAGCAATGTCACCGTTAGAATAAGCAACAAATAACTTCCAAAAATATGTTTACATAGGTCTAGTTATATTACAACCTCAGTATATATCCAGAAATAATATGTGGAATTCTAAGAAAGTGCCAATTTTTGACTGTTTTGTACATGTGCCATTGGTCGCGTTAGCGCAGGGTGTGTGTGTGTGTGTGTGTGTGTGTGTGTGTCAGGATATGGTAACGTGTTGAGTGGTAAAAGGAGCCACATCATTTGGCTTTCTAAAGTGGTTCTGACTTATATTATGAAATCACTCCACAATGGTCCTTTTTCAAACCCTTGAGAGACAGCGCGACGAGGGACTAAAAACATTCATAGCCGAATAGCAAGGAAGAATGAAATTTCCTGGAATGAGTAAGAAACGAGGAGGCAATTGGTGTTATATAATACGAACTAAAGATGGATCTTCAGAGAACATCACCGTAACCCATCTGATAATGATTATCGATTGCTGTTGTCCTAGTTTTGCTATAATTCCCCAAAAATTTAAAAAAACGACTCAGATTGCATTTTTATTATTTATTTATTCATTATTTATTTATTTTTTGTATTTTTCGCAGTAGTGCTTAGATGTCAGTATTTAATGGCTGACTTTGGCCAATGCCTTTTAAATTCTAATCCATACAGCACCTCCCAAAACCGAATATTATTGCAGCTACAAGATGGATGTCGAGCAGGAAACGGGGCCAAAAAAATGTCAAAATCAAGCGAAAAGCAGGGATGTCATTGTTATCATACTGATGGCAATGCAGCTAACCTCAACGTCAATGTTAGCTCGCATTCCCAGAAAAGCATCATCACAGCAGCTTTCAGCTACAGCTAGCGAATATGGTATGATAATGACATTTGGCCTATCTAATTCAAATGCATCGGATTTGTATCCACGGGTGTTCAGTAAAAATAACAATTGGTGCCCGATAACGATTTTTTTTAAAAATAATCGACCAGCATGTTCATTCGCTAATTTTAAACAGATCAGTATGTTAAGAGAAATCAAATGCTTATGTCACGCAGCTGCCGCAGCAGTGTGGGCTATGAATGGCCGCTCTTAGCAGAACAAAAAGACATCAGCGCGGCGCTGCACAACACCCGTATGATCTGCATTGTATGGCTTACCTTCAATAATCCCGCTAGTTTATCGTTAATGATGATCGTTTATATTTAGCTCCTGACCAAAGGTCCATTTGAAATATCCATGTTACAGTCTAAGCATCCACCGGTAATCGCGGAGATGGTTTTCGGGGTGTTCAGTGATGACTACGGGAGCATCCGACAGACGATTCTGAAATTGAGAATTGCAGGGACACAGAGAATAGGAGAGACATCAACACATAATGAAAATTTAAACTTAATCAACGTCTTCCTTTGTCGGGCGTGCGCAGCAGAAATCAGCAATGAATTTAAAACCACAACTAATGCACGAAATGACTGTGAGTACGATCCCACATCAACATCCCCATTGACAGCGGACCACAGAACAGCCCACTCTTAAAGAAGCAGTGCTGAGTTTTATTCAGCCGTGTAGCTGCGCCGGATGTATCAATGCGACTGTCTGATTATGTAATTCGAAACACACCTTGCACTGCAAAGTCCATTTTTAGATTAAATTATGTGATATTATCCGTAAATACAGATGGCCGCCATAAAATCTCTCAGATGTTATGAAATGCGCGGGATAGCTGAGAAAAGACGAAAGCTTTATTGCATATAACGTTTTGCTCATTTAGCCAACTGAGCGTTGCTAATATAGGCTATTAATAATAATAATAATAATAATAATAATAGGACATTTCAATTTCTAATTTGGCTGTTGCGACTAGTATTGTTCAGCTGCAATATCCAAAAAACTGCAGAAATTATTTCATTAAAAAAAGTTACCACAAAAAAAGTTAATGATAATTTGATTAATGTATCTGTATCTCCTTTCTGCACCTACAGTTAAAGGAACAGTTCAGCCAAAAATGAAAATTCTGTCATTATCTATTCAGCTCCATGGTAGTTGAACCACGGGTGAAGTTTGTTAATCCATTACATTTTTTTTGAGCATATCAGCAAAACTCCACAGCAGCTTTCTCCAAAACAACTGAAGTCAATGAAAACTTGGTCATTTGCGCTGTTAAGAGTCCAAAAAACATCCAACGATGACCATGAAAGTACTTTATACTCCTCAAGCCGCATGAAGTATCCTGAAGCCAAACCATTGCGCTGTGACTGCAAAAGACCTGTATGGTGCCACTGAAAATTGAAAATAAGTTCAGATTCCACGCCCTGCCCAGCATACATGTAGCTGACTAAATAAGGAAATTCTGGGAGTTCTCGTCAGGCAGAGGCAAGGCGGGTACTCAAAATTAGTTCAACGGATTATCAAACTTCACCTGTGCTTCAGCGGTGTGGAGGTCAGTAGATAATAAAATTTTCATTTTTGGGTGACCTGTTCCTTTAAGCCTGTAATGTGCCCTTTCCCTAACTGGACCCTCACCACTAGTACTTCACTATGGAGTGTCACTCAATGTGAAGACTTTCTCACAACTGTGGAAGGCATTAAGGCGGAGGGCATGAATACGCATGTGAACTTTAGGACACTGTTGCCAGCAGCCATACTTGATCTGCACCAGAGCGAGGCCGAAGCGAAGCAGGTGTGGGCTTGGTTAGTACTTAGATGGGTGACCACCTGGGAAAACTATGTTGCTGCTGGAAGAGGTGTTGGTGGCCAGTAGGTGGTGATCTTCCTTCTGGCGGAATAATCCCCAATACCCCAGCACTGTGATGGAGACACTGTACTGAAGGAGACGCAGTCTTTCGGGTGGACGTTAAACTGAGGTCCTGACTCTCTGTTGTCATTAAAGATCCTATGACACTCTTTGACAAGTGTAGGGGGGTCCCTGGTGTCATGGCTAAAGTCCCAACCTGGTTCTTTCAACCTGCCATCTAATCCTCCCCTGATCTAACTGGCGATGCAACTAGTCCTCTCCCTCCCCACCTCTACCCCCAGGGCTCCCTTGAAAAAGAGATTTCAATCTCAACGGGACTCCCTGGTTAAATAAAGGTTAAATAATTCTTTTAAAAAATCTATCTGCTTGTAAGTGGAAGGAATCGTCACCATGGCTACTGATATACATGTTGTGTTGTATATGACCTTACCCTTTGTTCTGCTTCCTGTAATGGGGGGTAAGATCCAAAAGTCAGCATTGATGACGACTCGCTATCGGATGGGTTTACCGTCCAACTCCTACTAGGCCGTAACTGGATAGGGACAGACCTCAACAAGGCTGGCCCTCCCCATATACTGTACGTGCAAATGGTGGGAAAGTCAGTAGGGCGAGAACATAGTGGGTAATTTAATATGGAGCTGTAGTCTACACACGGAAAACAGAGGCAAACGCAGAGGACTAAGCAGGGGCTGTTCCTCGCATTCTTGCGCAACAAAATGTGGAGCTAAAAGTTTGTAACATGACGGAAACATCTGCTGCGATGCAAAATACTTCAGGTCGGGACTCTAAGTGAAAATTGGCAGTAAAGATCAACTACCAAAGAAGTCATTCCTCTGTGGTAGCCATTTTAGAATTGCCCTCTCCGAAACTACTTTGCCTTTAAATGCTTCCTTATGAGGAAGAACTGTGCAGTACCTGAGACTGGCGTGATTTTGTGCATTCAGCGCTGACACATACACAGTATTACATTAACAACTGAGTAGGTATCAAACCAAATTCTGTATGTACAGATGTTAGTATGGGTATTCTGACACACGGTGACCAATAAATTCACTTTTTCAGAGCTTGCGCTCTAACATTTTAGGATCTGGGGCGTCAACCATCCTTCAAACTGTAAAATAAAACAACTCAGTCAATTTTTTTAGGGCTGCCTTTTTCATAAAACATGGCAATTAGCACGCTCTTCAGATTTGGCTCCCCATCCTGCATCACATTCGGGCTGGAAAGAATTATTCTATCCCTTATCTGAATATCTCCACCCACAGCTTATTAATTAATTAATTAATTTTTTTTTATTTATTTATTTATTTATTTTTTTGCAACATTTCAGCTCCAATCGGCAAAAACATATATGTGGGTGCAATCCACTGTCTGTCTGCTTTATACTATTAACCAAGGTCAGTATAATGCAGGCCTGGTGATGAAATTGATAATAAAGTCGACCCATTATGCTCTCTTGAAGATATAAAGATGTGGTGGCTTCAATTTATTTTCAAAGAGAACCTGTAGCTGGCAAGGTAATTGTTTTCAATTTCGGTTAATATTTAAACTGAATTCCAAGTATAACGCTAATCAAATTTTTGTAACTTGGAGGTTGATATTGCTAGCTAGCTAGTTGAGTGCCACTCTGAAAATTAGCTTGCTTGCACACATAACCTTTCAATAATCATTTGTGTAGTTTATTAAACAGTAAGATAGGTTGGAAATTGACTGTGAATGGAGAAATCGTTGCTAGTTTAGCCAGAGGCAATGTACAAGAAACTTTGAAAGGAACAGATAAAATGGGTCTCCGTTTTTAATGGAATTCAGTCCGTTTTTCATGGAGAAGTGGTGAATGGAAACTTAACTAATAGGTGCTATTAGGTACAAATCACTCAATGTTAGAGACTGAATTCCATGTGTAGCTAAACTTCTAAGGTGACTGCATGTCACACTTTTATATGAATGTAATGTCCATACCTTCCCAATCATATTGTGTATTTCAATAACTAGTCAGCTGGCCACTTCTTCAGTCATCTGTATTTTCAGACTTCACTCCAAAAATCCCAGTGTTAATTCAACTCCAGTAGAGTTTATATAAGACCATCCCATCCATCTTTGACTGAAATGAACTCTATTGGAAGTGAATTAACACCGAGATTTTTGCTGTGTTGCCTGTAGCCAGGACATTTTGAAATATTCGCTCTCGTTTGACCCAGCGGCTCTCTTTGTTGAAAAAATTAAACAGAGCTCATTCCATGGAGGGCTCGCCCACTTAGTACTGCCGATTTTCGGAGGATTAGGAACGATAGGAATCAAATTGCACTGAGATTATGGTTTTTTTTTTGCAAAACAGTTAATAAACCTCCATTGTGGACATGCAATATTATATCATATTATATATAACATAATATTTTAACTTAATATAACTTAAAAAATAACACTGCCTAATAGGACCCCTTTAAATCAAGTTTTCATATTTACTGATGTCAACATCATAAATTACTTTAATTAAATTTTTTTTTTTTTAATAGAAATACGAATAAACCATTATATTTCCTCAAAAAACAGTGGAATATATGGTGCGTCCAAAGCGAATTTCATTGTAAGCACAAACTTTGCTGGGTGTTGATATTACATCACGGGTATTCCCATAAAACTACCAGAGGGGAAAAAATGCCTTCCTGTCCAATGACCTTTTTCAAACTTATCACACAGTTATATTTTGGTCAAAAGACCAGTGCCCAGCAGTAATATTTTCAAAGAGCATATGGAGTCAAACAAGTTTATTCATCACCAACCTTAATGTGTCTCATGAAATCCCAGTTGCGAAATATCAGAAATTATTTCCAGTGCCCAATGCAGGAATGCAGTGATGTTTGTCTAGCGAGAGGAGGGGTGATTTGGGGTTGGCGTGAACAGAGGTCAGCCACAGGATGGTACTCTATTTCAGCCATTTTTTTTTTCCAAATCAGCATTTGGGGCTTTTCCCTTGGAGTGGGTGAGTATGGAAAAAGGAGGTAAGAGCTGCACGCAAATCTGCCAGTCAGAGACAATTTTTCACCATCAGGGCCCAGACTTTCTCGATACGCAGTCATGCCGCTATGTGACTCGGTGGCCTAGGACCAGAATCACTCATCTTTCAAATGGTGGCTGGAAAACAGCCTGCGGAAAACCCCTATTGCTTCAACAGGATTAAACGTCTCAGAAAACTGTATTCACTTATGACTCTCAACAACCACATGAGCCTGAACATCGCGAATCTATTTTGAGCCCTAGAAACACTGCTCAGAAATAAACAGAACACATGGCATCAGCTTTAAGACTACAATAGTTATATTCCTTTTTCTTTGCACAGATACTGAGGCAAGCTACCACTGTGAGTTAAAATACTTAAAATCAAGGCACTTTTAGGTCTTTGTTGCGGGCTTGCTAACTTTACCTGTAACAGTGTTTGCAAATACAGTGTATGATTTTCATGTTCATTGTTATGATATGGATCAACCAAATCATTTAGATTTTATGATCTTGGAATTAGACTGATGTTGATGTTCATTCAAATCATGCTGCATTGTGAATTGCATTCTGTACCATGGATGGCAACCATCTTGCTCTGCTGTCAGTATTACCACAATAGTAGTTCATTTCTTTATGCTTACCCTTCAACAATTTTTATGCATACATCTTTGATCTATGCTTTTTCAACTGTTTTTCATGGCCATGCATAATGCATTTCATTTTTGCGGCACTCACATCTAACGAAATCTGTGTTTTAGAGATGCCAACACGTACCGTACGCATACTCCAAATATTCAGCAGAAAAATTACTTGACTGATAAAAGGAGTTATTTCAATATTAGTCCAGCGTATTTGTGTTCTGAGATTTCACTTTTTCCCTGCAATCCAAACGACAGTGGCACAATCGATCAGTAAACGAACGAGTCTGAAATGCCTGGAAGAGGGCAGGGTGCCATGCCCTTAGACAAATGGTGGATTGAACACTCTGTCTTGTGAGTACAGTCAGGAATAATTCAGGAATTGTCTTTATAGCAAGGAACGGAATTCCAAAACTACTTATTTTAAACTGCATTAAACTGAGAAATTGAATTCATGCTTCCAGTCCAGCGGCACCTACTTCACAATTTAGAAAAATAAAAATCCTGAGGTCTTTGGAGTTTGTGTCCATGTTATTTGCATGAAGTATTCCTCAACTAATCACATATTAGCTGGCTTCAGCATTGTATTGCCTCAGAGCAGCCAGTTTTCTGACCCTAATATGACATAGTTAAAAAGTAAACAGAATACATCTCTGAGCATCAACAAATTTCCCGCTTGAAATTTTGATGGTCATCACAACTGGGGCGGGGCCAATTCTCAGGAAGCACAATTCAGATAGAGCTATAAACAATGCATTTCAATGAGAGGTGGAAGTCAAATTGATGAAACAAAAATTGAACGATAAAAGCTGAGCTGAGAAATGATGAACTATGAGCTGATAAAAGTACAAAGTTGGTGAATTTGTTCCTAAATTCTGACTAGATTTGACAATAGCAGAAATAATTTGAATCAAACACACTTTGACTGATGAGCATTTATCATGCATCACAGCTTGTTTTCTTTTCATTTCCTGTCAACCATTAATCATTTAATGTGCCCAAACCAGTGAGTCAATCAAAAAAAACCTCACCTAAGACTTGTCAGTGACCTGCTAAACCAAGAGTCTCTTTTGACCAAAATCTCCTTTACCCTCTTGGTCTTGACTCTCCAGGTAAGGTCTAACTATTTGCTATCATTAACAATGCCAAAAATTTCAGGAGTGAGCAAATTTAGAGTTGCTGGTCTTGTAGCCTCCATGCATTCTAATTAATTTAGCTAACAAATAAAATGAGCATGAAGAAGAAATCTTAGGAACCCCCATATTGTTACGTTAGGCTACTGAGAACATAAAAGTAGTTTTTGACTATAAATTTTTGGCAACATTTTGTACTTTCGCGATGGCAAAAATGTTGCATTGAGGAAAGTGCAAGTTTTAGTAGCACCTGAAGGAGTTTCCCATTAGAATTTCTAAATTGTTTGATTCTGGAGGGGAATATTTATGATCCGGACCAGAAACCAGACGCAGACTCCGGGTATGATCCACAGGGGAGCATTCATTGATAGGAATACAGTAATTGTAGTCAGATGGGCCGAAATCAAGAACTGAGAAGGGGGCAGTCAAGCTAAGTTCATACTGACTGGGGAGGGATGGGACTAGTTCGCACCGAGGCCAGTGGCCATCCAGGGGCAGAAGCCAGGTGGTGAATTCCCCTCACTGAAGCAGGACTGCTTGACAGTAGAACCAAAGGGTTCAGAAGGAATACATTCCCAATGCTAAAGACAGATGAAGGGTTGGGAGATCTTTCCAATGAAGGACTCAGAGGAACAGATTAGAACAGAGGGTTAACAAGAATATGGTCCCAATCCAGGACACAGAGAAAAAAGGCTTCATCCTGACAATAAAACTCAGATGAGTGGCTGAGCCTCTTTCTTTATCATCAATTATCAAAACACACCAAAGAAGAAGAGCATAGCTCACACAAAGAAGATAGAAACTGACTGGAAGGCTTAGTTGCGAATAAAGGGTTGCAATCCAGCCACCATATAGGTCTGACAGTAAGCTGGAAATGATCACACCTGGGAGTGAAGGATGAAACAAGACCACAAATCAATTGAAGGGAACAGAACCACAAAACACGTGTAAGTTGCAGGAGAAGGGGAGGAATTAATCAAGGAAACAAGAAGGTTGTGACAGGAATATCTTTTCTCTATGCCAGATATTATTCCTAAGATATATTCATGGTTGCATTTAATAAGGGCAGGGGGGCTTTTTCTGAAATCAGAAATAACTTACATGGTTGGACTCATTGACTGTGAATGAATGAACTATGTAAGTTGTTAACCTTGTTAGCAACTACGCTTTTGGGAAACACATCCTAGGTAAGTGCATTAACTAGGTAACGGCCTAATCGGTACTTGCACAAGCCCCATCTTGAAAGCACACAATCCTACTCTGACCGTGGTCTGTTTAAAGCAACTTCTGCTTGTTACTGTATGAATATATTCTTCAAGTAATTAGAAGTCCTCTACCACAAGCTAGGACGCATCCTCATTGAGGATAGATGAGCTGGAGACAGAAAGGTGGCATTAAGTTTTCATCAGGTTTGTTGGGTGATTTCAGTTACACAGGGAGGAAGATCAGGCTTTGTTGCTTTACACCAGTGATCATTCACTTGCAGTCTTTACCACCATCTTATGCATGCGAAAAGTTCAAGCCAAAGTCAGAGAAATTTCTCTTTAACCCAACAGCTTCCATAAATCTTCATGTATCCCTATAATTCAAGGGATTCCCAAAGCCTACTCATCCACTGCAATCTTCTAATTATGACCACAAAGGGATTGTTTTTTTAGCTAGAAAAAATTGGCAGACAAGCTCAATTTCTGTGTATACTGACTTCTACAAGCGCCATTTGTACAATCCTGACAAGATGCAAGGATTTTAAAAAAGATAAAATACCTGTAACACATTGAGAACATTTTACCCTCTGAAACTGGCCGCAAAAATTATGGAAACCAAGAATCCAACTGGGGCACCAAAACAACCCACGATAAACATTAAGTTTTCCATGACGAGTTTGCTTCAGAATTATAAGCTCTGGCATTTCAGCAGAAAAAGAAACGTATCATGCGCGTTTAAAGCCAGGAAAATGTCAAACGATTCCAGAACTTAGACTGAGTTTCAGAGTTTTATTAAATTGATTTTGCCAACAAATAGACATACATCCTATTCAAAACAAACAAACAAACAAACAAATAAATACTTTCACAGAGGCAAGGTGCATTGGAGTGCATAACTTTCCTCATGCAAGCTCAGTCCCACAGAAGTTTGCATTATAGTCCATAATGACAAAGACATTGTTTACGAATAACCCAGGACAGAACTTGGAATCTGACTCCCTCTGGGACAGATAATTGGAGAGACAGTCACTGAGGTCTATCGAGCCTCCCTGACCATTTTCTGAATGTCTAGCTGGCCATCTGCTACAAAAAAAACCTTTAGGAAGAATGGGCTCAGGGCTTCCCTCCTCCTCGGGGGTGGAAAATAGGCGTGACACGCCTGAGAATGTGGCTCAGTGTTCCTCAACCCTGATTATATTTTAGCACAAAATCAAAGCAGGAGAAGAATTGGGACAATCAGACTTAGTGGGAGTTAATTCTTCAGACAGACCAGAGGTATTCAAGCTTCCTTTGAAAAGAGTGTGAAGTTGAAGTCCCAATGAGAATCTCATCTCAAGCAGGAGGACGTATCAGAGACCCTTAGAGTACTGTCAATCATGTTCTTGGGAGGTGAGCCAGGGTTAGTCCATGAGCACAGGTTCCGATACAAGTACAGCAGCAGACACTGGAACACTGGGCTTGCATGAAATGGCAGTGAAAGTAGGAGTATAGCTAGATAGACAACAAACCAACCATCATCCCTGCAAATGAGAATCCACTCTGAGGGCCACATCCACAACCTCAAGATCCTGGGGAAGATCTTAAACTGTCACTTTATCGTGGACTCATTCCAAGCATCCAAACAGGAACACAGTATAACAGTCTTCCCAATTCCTTCCTGCTGAAGTACCTAAGGTTCAGAACTAGATGCCATAGTCAGGGAGGAACTGGTTCCCTTGCTTTAACCACAGGCTTGAAAGGCACTAAGGCGGTAAAATGTCCGATGGAAGACCAGTCAAACAACTTCCGCATTTCATCGGTGAAGGATTTGAGGGGATGGATGGTTGGGTTCGTGGGCTTCCAGAGGGTCTTGCCCCAAGTTACGGCCATACCGGAGAGCAGTGTAAAAATGAGTCGGCCTCAGCTCTCGTCAAAGGCAAGAGCAAGGACAGTGGCTAAAACACTGCTGAGCAATGGGCGAGGAAGGCACAAGAGGATCTGGGCTCCCCATTGTAGCAGTTATGAAAGAGCCTTAGTCAGCTGAAGGTGGAAATAGAATCCTGGGGTAGCTCCACCATAGAGGACCTCTAATCCACGAGGGTCCACGAAGATTGTTGCATAGACCACAGCTCACTATGTGATACCCAGTCAAATGTCCTGCTAACAGAAAGCATCAGGGGATAACACCAGGTTCACTGGTTCTTCATCATGGCCAGATTGTGCTCAGAGCACAGGAACTTGTAACCAGACCCAGAAAAAGCAACGATCAGGACCAAGTTCTTGAACAAAAGTTGACAGTCCAAGTCCGATACACAGCTAACCAGGGTAATGCAGCAAAGATAACTCACGGCCGATCGACAGGCGAGGGTCAATGCAGAGCACCCAGGACTAAGGAGGACAGGTAGGATGAGATCAACAAGGGAGGCCGAAGTCAATAAAAGGGGCCTGAACAGGAGATTCGCCAGAGTAGAGGAGGAGCCGGGCACTGACAAACACATGACATGGGAGGTAGGAGACTGTTGTGAGTACGGGAACGAGGAGCACGGAAACAAGGAGGCTGTCCCAGATGGAAACACTGGAGTCCAATGACAAACATGAAGCATTCACAAAAATATGGCAATAAACATGAAACAAAGAGAGGCTTAAACACACAGGTAACAAGGAAACAATAGAAATCAATACATGCGTTTCGCGTGTATTCGTGTCTTTGCATTGACTTTGAATGTAATCTCTCGTGCGAAAAATTTGTTTCTTCTCCGGTGTGAAAGCAGCTTCAGAGAAGTTCAACGATCAGCTATGACTGGCCAACCGTGGTGTTCGGACCAAAGCGCAGGACAGTGGGACTTAAGCATAAGTGAGAAAGCGAAAGTGACGTTGAAGCAGTAAAGAGTAACAGTGCCTCTGAGGGAAAAAGGGACTTTCAGGGAGTGCATAGGGAAGTACCGTAAGTGCCCTGCCATGATGACGATGATGAATGATGATTAGTTCAATTTTTTTGATGATAATCGTAAGATAAAACAATCGTAACACTGTCATAGTGATACGAGGAGCTAAGGCTTGTAGGGGAGACAGGGGTCCGATGAGCCATGGGAACCAATGAGCCGTATGACTATTTTGCAATCAATCGATGACAGAGCTGCTTGAAACAGGCAATATATTTGACCATTGACTGATGAGTCATGGGAATAAATGAGCCATATCACTACTTTGCCTATTTTAAGGGGTGATCTGGGGTTAAATGGGCAAAATTTGATCATTTTTCCAAAAATCTTTTTTTGAATAAAAATATTCTATAATAACCCACCTTTAATAATCCCTTACAGCAACAAGGATTAAAAACTGAATTTTGCCATAAAATCATGACTTAAAAGCAACTGTGAAACTGCTGAAATTTATGCTTTTCACTCCAGGAAAGTGATAAATATTTGAATAATCAGATAATACCTTCTGAAAAATGGGTGTAAGCCACAGACTAAGACTGAACTCAACTTTTCAATGCGGTCTGTTGCATTTTCCATTGATTTCCTAAGTATTACTTTTTCCATGTTTCTCATGTTTGTGGCAGCCATAACTTTTTTTATTTATCATTGAAATCAATGAAATTTGGGCTGCAGGTACTTTACTTCATTAGAATTGCAATGGCTTAGGGAAATTTTGCCCATCTGTTACATACTTTGAATATTTTGAGTATTCGTCATATTCTGCCCAAAATAATGTCAAAATTTGAGTAAAATGCCCCAAAATCACAAAACTGATTAACTGGGCAAAGAGCGGCTATGTCATTGCATTTGGATAATCAATGGCTTTTAAATGATGAGAGAAAAACTGAATTCGATCACAGAGTTAAAGAAAAATTGGTGCCAGAAGTTTTCTGCATATGTAAAAAGATTGCTCGGTTACCATGGTAATCGCAAAAACAGAAAAATGCCATATCTTTTTTGGTGGTTATTACATATATCTCTTTCGATAAACTCTGAGTTTTTTCCTGGCATCATTTTTCATTTAACCCCAGATCACCCCTTAAAGCAATTCTTACTTTTATAGCAATTTTACACTTTTCTTTTGTTATCTTAAAATGCTCCTAATAAGCGTATGGCACACTAAAATTTAAAAGAAATCCACCAGGTGTTGAAACTCTTCAATATTCCATTCTCATATTTTTCTGATGAAAGTCTGACCAATCATTTTCTTCGGTCCGAATAAAATGATTTGCCGAGCTTCCTGTCTGTCATCCGTCGCCGCGTCCCTTCCAGTTGCCTACCGCTGTCACTGCTTGCGAGTCACGCGCCTCTTTGGCAGAGCAGCAGAGCAGTAGAGACAAAACAGGTCCTCAACAAAGTTAGCCTGCAATTAAAACAGCTGTAACTGCTCCTAATTTAATGACTAACATTAACAAGACAATTCTGGTGAGGTAAGACGTTATGACAGCAGTTTTGCTAGAAAATATGTATGAATTCTGCCGGAAAACGACGCATCTGACTGTAAGCAAACAGGCGCTGAAATGCTATAATTACCATAATAACGTTAATGGTAGTGCAGCAGACCTTATTAAGGCATTTTATTTTATACCACATATAGAACTGAATATTCTGTAATTACTGTTGGTTAGTTTTCACAAACCTGTGCCTCTGAATCTGACTCCATTGCCCCATTTCAAGATACTTTCACACCGGACTCAAAACGAATTTTTCGCGCGACAGATTACTTTCAAAGTCAATGCAAAGACGCGAATACGCGCAAAAATCTGTCGTGCGAAAAAGTCGTTTCGCGTCCGGTGTGAAAGCAGCTTCATGCGCGCTGCTCACTTTCTCACCGCACGCGTCAGGGGAGGAGGGGAGCCTCAGAGGTCAGGTAGGGAGAAGAGGGTGGAACTTCGGAGGGAGGCGGAGTTGTTCATGTTCAAATTTTTACTAAGTGCTGTGCCGCTTGCCAGAAAGGTAAGGATTGCTTTAAATACCTTAGTGATATGGCTCATTGGTCTCGATGGCTTATCGGACCCCAGTCTCCCCTATATCTTTAAAATTCAACCTAAACAGAATTTGAGTCGATTTACCATTTAACAATTGATTAACCGATTGTCGATTAACCATTTTTTTTCTCCTTTTTAAAAAGTTTTCTAATAACCTCACTTGTCAGCAACTCCAAACTTGTTCCTAAGACTCAGTTGTATCAGCTTGCTGTTCTATTAACAGAAGCTGCTAATTAGGTTGAAGGAGGTAATGTGGGTGTAATCGCATGTGAAGTGACCAATCATAAGACAGCCCATGCCTCCCTGAATTCCTACCCCAAATTGACAACAGTCAGGTTGTTTTAGATGAGAAGAAATCTATTTCATGAGAGGAAGCATGCCCTCCAGCACCGGCAAAGCGCAAACTCTACATGAAGGCAAACTCTCCCTTAATTCCAAAACTGACACCAAAAGATAAGCATTGATTAATGATATTAAAATGGAATGGCAATGGTAGAGATTAAAATTCTTCAGCCGACCAGCATCCATTTCCATGCCAGGTATACAAACAAACTGACCAACCACTTCATATGTAGGGTACTGTCTTGAGCCCTTGCAGACGCAGGTCCAGGCATTTCCCATCATCTTGGCACCATGGCAGAACACAAACTCAATACTGCGCTGCCTAGTGGTCCATACAGAAATTGCACTGTGCATGCATGTTTTAACAAAGCAAGTCAGTCAAATGGACAAGTGCTCTCACAGGTCATACCCCTCGGGTCCAGTGATAAATAAAAACCCCAAAAGTCTGTCCAACAGACTGGAAAAACTCCGCAGGAGACAGACATGAACATGCAAATAAAAACTGTGCACAGGGGAATTAATGCAAAGGTCAACAAAAACAAACATAGGTACAACGCAAAATACTAACCACTGGGTAAATATGGAGCTATAAAGACTGGCCAAGATTCAAAGCACCCCCAACCATTTGTGAGGCACAGTGATGAAGGTGTCACAGTTTGGGTTGAGACAGCTGACGCTAACTCACTGGACTCCAGCAAAGCTGGTAGATGGTAGCTGAAACAAAATGAATTCTGAAGGGGACCGAGGAATAACTTCTGATAAATTTGAAGCATAATACTCAAAAATCATTGAAAAGCATTTCATCCCACTGCAAGCCGACATGCTCGCAAACCCACAAAGACAAACACTTTAAAGTTCCTTGATTTGGAAAATCTAGAATTGCACTTCATAGGCTGAAGACAAGTCCAAAGTAGTCTCATCTCAAACTAGCAGGTGCGCGTCAAAATAAGTAACATTGTGAGTTTCATACAGTTCTGAGCGGAAACTGTCAAGCAAACTTTTCTGATTGAGCTCAAAGATATTTAATCGCAAATATTGATTTCAAGATTTCAATCCTCAACAAAAAGGGGATGTCGCAAGTAATTTCCCCCGTTGTTTAATTTGACACACACATTTGATTCCATAGCAGAGCAATGATAAAAGGTCTGGCTGTTCAGTGTAATATACAAAGCAGCTACCCCATATTATGTTCAGTACCCGAGTACAGGAGAAGGCTACACAACGAAAATATACATGCAGAAAAATGTTTATTTAGCTCACAATAAACACACGAATTCTAAATTTTTAGACAAATGTTTTCAATTGCCATACAATCATTTTCTAATGATATTGGAAGCCTACAATATACCATGACATCACTTTCACAGAGGGAAGTTACGTAATGTTGAATACCTAATACTGGCGTGACTGAAAACAAACCGCGGGATGATATGATCCGGATTATGCTCATACTATTACACTTATTTACTGCTTCATACAAAGAATTACCGTGTATTGTAGCCTATTGCAGATAAAGCGATGCGAACATTTTGGGTCGGGAATAGGTTTACACCCATTCAGTGCAAATTTTTTTTTTTGCATTTTAGGCAAGTCAATCATATCTTTAAAATTACCTAAGCCGCTTTCTAAATATTAGTTTAAAAACCAAATTAATATCTATCATCAAATATATTTGACTTTCTTACCTTGTTTTACAACAGCATATATTCCATCCTATGCAACCGGGACCACCAATGTTTAATCACGTTTTCCCCATCAGCGTGCAAAAGCGTGGTTATATATCTAAATCGAAGTATAAACCCTGTTCGCAAAAGATGAAAAGACCAGCAATTGGTATCATATATTTAGATTATTTCTCGCAGTTTCAGACGGAAACACGCGTTTTAGCCAAAACCATGGGCGTAAATGAAGCCAGAATAACCGACTCCACTCCTTATTCATTCAACGTCCCAACACGCGCATTTGCCTCCGCCTTTTTCATTCTTCCGCGGTGTCGTACTCATTCGTTCATGCCCGCCGTCCAGCGTCCAGCACCAGCCCTTCAAACCATGATAAAGTATTTAGTGTAGCCTGTTTAATGACTGGGATCTGCCCTTCTTGTATGGATAAGAAGGCAATTGATTATGTACACTTTAATGCATTGCAAACGGAAAGATGGCCCATCATTCGATTTTAATGCTCGAATGTAAATATCCACATCCTTTTTTTAGCTTTCGCTAGTTCGAATTAAGACATACACCATTCCCGCATTTGCATGAAGAGACATGGATACCTGCTATGGGCGAGAAACATAACACCATCTATATCCACGCTAGATTTACTTAATATTCACAGCGCATCCCGTAACCACTGATACGGAGTTGAACGAACAGAGACTAGGCTGTCTATTTATAGCAAACGCGCAGTCTGCGCACCCCACCCCCATTCTCCTCACTCGGCACTTGCAGCACAACAGATTGAGAAATCCTATATGCCTATTAGAATACTGCCCCAGTCCCTCAGCATCAATAATTAAAAAAATTTGGTTGTTGGGGGATGGGTAGAGTGCACATTTTAAATAATAAATGATGCCCAGGAATTGTGTTTATTAATTTATTTCACAGCGTTATCTCAGCGTGCTTGCTAATATGCGAACATATTTTGGAAATCATGTTTGATGATTTGCATTGGCTGCATAAATTTCCAAGTAACTGTTAAGTTATTTATGCGAGGAAATCAATAACAGTTTTTTACCAGATGTTAATTTTGTCATTTATAAATTCTACTTGACGGTTGAATGGCAAGAGCTGTTGGATTTGAGATTTGTATGAAAAATACTGAGGATAGATGGGAAAACTTTCATGAAATGGAAAATGAAGAATTTGTGGAAAGAGTGCTTTTTACAAATTTTGTACAAGAAAATATGTTGCTTATAAACAACCGTATTAGATTGCCGTGTGAAGATTTTCAGGACGCAGTCATTCTCTGTCTGCTGCACCATAGCCACGACACTGCAGTGTTTATTTCGAGGGGGAAAAAGAGGGAAAATAGTGGTAAAAAAAAACTAGTGGAGACAAGTGGAAGTCATGGGGATGAGGTGTGCGCGGCAGACTGGGGGCTGACCTACATGAAGTGCAAGCATGGCTTTGGTCACAATACTTCTGTTTTGCTTTTGATGACAGATTATGTCAGGCCGTGCTGTTTGCTTAAAGGAGCTGGAATAACATGTAAAAGTATT
The DNA here is from genome assembly GCA_029721435.1 of Gymnothorax reevesii. Lineage (NCBI taxonomy): Eukaryota > Metazoa > Chordata > Actinopteri > Anguilliformes > Muraenidae > Gymnothorax > Gymnothorax reevesii. Next base: position 11,095,054 of record CM056592.1, read on the forward strand.
CATATGAGAAAGGGTCCCTTTTTGTAATACCTGCAACCTACAACTATTCAAACTGTTTTTGGAGAGTTTAAACAGAAAGAGAAACTTATCCATTACTTTTGTTTTACTTGTGCATTTATCGCACAAAACAAGCTAAAGAGTAATAATCTGTAATGTCCCTCAAGAAAGAATCGAGTGAGCGAAATAAAAATTCTGTCGCTAAGTCCTGGCGACACTCTACAGTGAACCTCCCTTAAATACTCGCTGTACAACAAAGGTCAATATAAGCAATAAAGTAATATTACATTTTTGTATTTTCTTCAATTTGAAGAACAAAAGTGAGTGGGAATCAGTTCTTTATAAAATCTAAATTCAGGGAAAAAAAAATCTCATCACAGGAAATGCAATTGAAAAATGAACAAAAAAAAAAACAAGAATGGGACATAAATTCATAGACCAATGGGTGACAGCAAAGTCCGATATAATTAGGGTACATCTTGGAAATTGCATTTAAAATCAAACAGGCTGATTTGAGAAGTTTGTTCACTCTTGACTATATTGGAAACGGTACAAATGCACATTAATTGATGTTCTAATATATTAATTGAATGGCTTATTTAAAGGTCCCATATTAGGCCATGAGGTACACAGCTAATTAGCCATTATGAGCCAGTTCAAAGTTTCCCCTACCTGACATCACAAGGGGGGGGTGACCACCCAGAATAATGAAATCTGATTGCTTGGCTGAAGGTGATCAGTTCTTCATGCCTCTGGTTGGTTACTTCCCCATGTGATGTCAAGAGGGAAAAAACTTTGAAATGGCTTGTAACAACTAATTAGCTGTGCACCTGGTGACATAATAGGGGACCTTTAAGGTACACAATGTGATGACTGAAACTGAGTCCAAAAAAGTTGGCATAGTCTACTGTTTACCACTGTGCAACAGCCTCGTCATATCAGGTAGAATCCTGCTGTTAAGCGTGAAAATCTTTATTTCATCACTTACATCAAATTGCTTTATTGATATGAGAAGCAAACATTCAAATTAGCAGGGATGGTGGTGATTTGCATATATTATGCAAATTAGGTCTCCAAGATGGCCGCCGCAAAGAGGCATGACAATTTCAAAACACCACACCTCAGTAACTAGCTGACATGTCAACTTCTTATTTTGCACACAAGTTGCCTGATCCAGCATCAATGGGCCAAACATCTTAAAGTTAGATGTTTTAACAAAATGCAAAGGTTTTTTGAAATTTTGCTCTTGACTTCAATATTCTCTGCCTCATTATATATTCAGCACCCCCTGAAATTAAAACAGTACCATATTTTTTAAGGTTCAGGACAACCATCATGCTGTAAACCTTCTATGTTCCAAACTTCATTAAAATCGAACCGGCCGTTTTCGAGAAATGGCGCACGAAAAATGTGGAAATGGTAATAGTATTTTTACAGCAGTAATCTACCTTAAGCACACTCATTCGTCTAAAACGCAAAATTTTCCCCTATTCCTCCTTTATACAGGTTTTCATATGTCCAACTGTAAGAGGCTTCTTTAACCTTTTTATTTAACCAGGGAAGTCCTGTTGAGACTGAAATCTCTTTTTCAAGGGAGTCCTACGGGTAGAGGTGCAGAGCTAGAGGACTAATTGCACAGCCAATTAGATCAGAGGATGATTAGGTGGCAGGTTGAAAGAGGTTGGGAATTTGGCCATGACACTGGGGGGGGACCTCCTACTCTTGTCAATAAGCATCATAGGATCTTTAATGACCATAGTGAGTCAGGACCTAGGTTTAAGGTCTCATCAGAAAGATTGCTTCTCCTTCAGTATAGGGCCCCCATCACTGCACTCGGGCATATTTAACCAGGGGGAATCTTGCAACCTACTGGCCCACCAACACCTCTTCCAGGAGCAACTTGGTTTTCCCACATGGTCTCCCATTCAAGTACTAACCAAGCCCACACCTGCTTAGCTTCAGCCACATGGCTGAAGCAGATCGAATAATGGTATGGCTGCTGGCTTTATGGCTTTTGTTGCATTGCGGTATATTTTGCTTCGTAATTTGCTATACATTCTCCATCGGAGACAGTTTGGTACTGCCAGCAGGCCAATCTAGCACCCGAGCTCTTTGTTTAAGCAGCCATGAAATCATAATCGCAGAATGTGGTTTGGTTTTGTCTTGCAGAGAAATGCAGGGACGTCCATGTAAAAGCTGACTTGTTGATGGCAGCATATTGCTCCAAAATTTGTTCATATCGTTCTGAATTGATGGTGCCCTCACAAATATACAAGTCACCCATGCTATACGTATGGACACACCCCTATTCCATGACAGATGCTGGCTTTTGGACCTAATGCAAGAGCTTGGGTTATCCATATGGTCTTTGGTCCAGAGAACACAGCAACTCCTTTGTCCAAAGACCACTTCAAATGTAGACTCTTCAAACCAACATACCATAGAAATTCAGAGTCCATGTCATGATATCCACTACAGTCACATGACTATTCATAAGACAGTGACCTCCGAGGGATTGCAGATGCAAACGCACAGTATTCAGGACTGGTTTCTGGCCTTGCCCATTACAATATTTCCTGGGATTAGACCAAATTCCATCCATTGTTTAATTACATTACACTTTGTTGATGATGAAGTGGCCAAAATCCTGCTGATTTGTCAACGACATGACAGATTACAAACTTCTGCATCTGTAAGATGATTGGAGACCCACCTTTACTTTTGAGGGATGTGGCCATTTTTGGTGGCTCCTTTTTGTTTTGTCACTATTATTTCACCTGGTTCAATTCACTTGCTTTACGCCGCCTTATTACTCCAACTTGTCACATCAATGTTAGTCCTAAATTGCCTCAGCGCCAGCTTTTGTGGAATCGGTTGGTATCATCAGACTTAAAATAAGCGTAAATTGTCAATGAACAATTAAATTCACAAGCTAACACATCACTGTAAAGTTATTGTGAAGTTTTCTGTATGATAGCAGGTGAATAACCTTTTGTCATCATGCCTTCTGAATTCATTTGCATCTAACATAATTTGCTGTTCTTGAACTGTGGTTGTGAAGTGAAAAGGTTATCATGCTCTGTGCAGTACATAACTCCTTAGTGTTCAGGCACATCATTTTTACTTAACTCTGAGGAGAAAAATCCCAGCCAACAGGAAAAGTCTTTCCCAATATTTTTGTCCTATCACAAGGATTCACAATTCCTTAACCAGAGGCCTGTTCCAAAAAGCTGGATCGCTGAGTTCGCCAGATAACCGCTCAAAGTAAAACCCGTAAGGGCTCTATTTACTTCAGTCCAAGTTCCAGATTGGATTTTCCCCAGATTTCACTGTGTGCAATCATCCAGCTACCTGAGTAATCTTGCTTTGTAGAACAAGCTCCTGGAGGTAGAGCTAATCCTTGCTTTCATCATAGGTAGAACAAACAAATGGCAGGATATTTACTTTCTGACCTCTGGATTTTAGACCGACTTCTCTTCTTTGTTGCTCTCTGCATATTTCTTAGAACAATTTTGTTCAAGATGCTGCTAACATGTGAGTTTCATGACATCCTGTGTTATGAGATAGTGTTTTAATCCATTGATCCACTACACTGAGTACCTTGATCGTGACTTAAAAGCCAATCAGTTTGCTGCTTCAAGGACACGCTGCACTGCAGATGACTCAGCCACAGCTGTTGCTATGGAGACCAACTTCCGTTGCAACCGCTGTGTCTCTCAGAAACTTGTTGCTAGGCAACTGAACGTTTTTGTGTGTGTGTGTGTGTGTGTGTGTGTGTGTGTGTGTGTGCACGAATGTGTTTACATGTGTGTGTATATGTGTGCTCAGTGCGCTGTTTTCCATGAATAGGAGCCCAGATATTCACAATAAAGCCAAAAGTGTGTGGACACTTCACCGAAACATCATTGTCATACATAGAAAATGTACATTTTAAAAGACTAGATATCTGACATTGTAATTGAATTAGGAATTAATTGGTCAACATGGCCTGATAAGGCATAACATTCAGCTCCCGTGTGAGTAAATTGCAATTCAAATTCATTTTATCATTAGATTTCTGTGGCACTGTGTATACACCCTCACATCTTCCCATCTTGAAGGCATCATTGATACTAATTGCAATAGTGAAGGGGTGTGTGTGTTTGTGTGTTTGTCGGGGGGGGGGGGGGGGGGGGGGGGGATAATGTGGAGAAAGACCAATACTTCTCCAATTGTATATATATATATATATATATATATATTTTTTTTTTTTTTGTATTCAGAAATTTTCTTAAAAGCATATTCCTGGTCTGGGTAGTGGTCAGGGAGCGGGGATGTATCTTGTATCCTACTAACATTGAAAGACAGAAATCATGGACTCTTCACCAACCCACAACAGCAGGACCAACACATATGTAATTCACTGGAACATTAATGCCACTAGTATGCTGTCTGTGCGAAGTTGCCAGTCACCATTCATAAAACAAAATGTTCTAGATAGAACCCTGTTATTGTGAAGTATATGTACTTCAGTTCCTTGTACATGGAGTACACAGAGCGTGCAAAATTTGGGAGTATGAACTTTCTCTTGGTGAAACAATCCAGCTCTCTTATAATTCTCTTTGACCTTCAGCAATGACAACTAGCGCCATCCTCACCTCTGAATGCCTTGAAACAATGCAAAAATAGCAAACTTTTAATGTTTTAGTGAATTTATTGCAGTACAGTACAGGCTCCACAAGAACCTTTTAAACACGGCCTGATGAGTTACCATCCCATGGCGGAACCAATTTCACAGTGACGTGTTAAGTGTGCATCAATTTCAGCTTTGCTTTCACTAGCACAGATAATACAGATTCCTTGCGCCAGAATCACTCATTTCTCAGGCTTGCCTGTCAGTGCCAGGACTACATGCTTAATCTCCGCATATTCTCAAAGAGCTCTCTGTATACGCGGGCCGCTAAAACTCCCCTGCCCTAAATCTGCTGATGACCAGGGCTTCTGCAGAAGTGGGCCTGCACAGGGCACACATTCATGGAGGTGGCGCAAAAGGTCCACAAAACAGTAAACAAACAACTGGCAGAACAATGAGAGCAGAGGCCCCTGCTTGACAAGCTTGCGCTGAGTTCTTTGGCTTGCTTTCTGTTTTTTTCATTCATGCCGTCCACTACAGCCCACCCACCCGCCAGTCCACCTACGGCAGGAGCGCTTCTCCGGCTGGATTGACGTCAGCGATGACGCACGCGGCCCGGAGTGGACTGCAGATCAAAGACGGCCATGCGCACTGCTAAAGAGGAAGTATTTTTAGCTGGCAGAGAGAGGAGCGGAGAGAGCGTTTGGTATGAGAATGGGGGTAGGAGGAGATACGGGGGCTGGTCACCGTCCACCACTTTGCTCTGCATATGGGCCATTGTTCGGGGGCCTGGCCTCTCTCCCGTCCCCTCGCCGCGTCTTATCGCTTAAGCCTGCGAGCTGGATCCAGATCGCTGCACACATGGTAAATGTCAGCTCATTAAATTTCCTCTCCTCCCTTTCTTTTCCCAGTTCACATGCAGCCCTCGGTCCCCCGTGAACCGAATCGCTTAAAGCCGCTTCTCAAAGGCTGCTTTTCATATCATGCATTATGTGTTGTGATTTACTTTTGGCCAATCAGTGCTGCTGTCAGCGAGGGCAAAGCAGCAGGATCCGGGGCAAGGGTTATACAGGAACGCCCTGATACTTCTCTCCATAAATATTGTTTAATATGTCTAAGAAATGCATGGAATTAGCAGATTCATGCTAAGACAAACATCACTGAAGAATCCATTTATTGAAGCTATAATTTAACCCACCAGAAGACAATGTTCCCACGGTATTATATTGTTTTCTAGAGGAGTGGTGAGAGCATATCTTGGATGCCTCTGCCACTACATTAGTGCAGTAATGCAGTGTTAGAATCTATGTGCTTCAGATTTACCACTGTCTACACCAAAATTCAAACCATACAATGGTTTAAACTCCGTTTAAAACTCCAATCTCCGTTTAAACTGGTTGACGTGTCCAGCGCTAACAGTTAAGTCTAAGTAAACAATATACATCAACATCTGTCATTATATGACTATAACTGCTTAGTGGTCATATTGCGCCAGGGCTCTCAAGTCTCACGCATTAAGCATGACACTCACGCATTTCAATAAGTTCACACGCTCTCACGCCACACATGACATTTCTCACGCCGAGAAGTGATAAAACTCGCTGCACATCAGTAACATAAACTGTAAAAGACATCAGTAATCTATGAAGGGACGAGGCGAAGGCAGACGGCTCTGCTTGAACCAGCAATCTATCAGCCAATCAGAAAATAGTATTTCTTGTTGCCAGGTGAAATAGCAGCGCCGTAATCACGTCTTCCACGCGCGCGAATGCGATTGTGTGCACACCTTTAAAAGAGCTGATGGAAGCCGAAATCAGGTAATCACTTCATCTTTAAATTACTGCTTATTAAAGTCGAGGAACTATGTAGGATATTTGCTTTACGGATCATTTTTTACCGCAGTTTAACAGCTTTGGACGGTTGTGGTTTGATGAATTGACTTCTAACTTGTTACGGGGAGAGTGGGGGCTCTCTGCCCTTCATGTCGTGTATTTTGGGTGAAAACTAACCCTGCTCCGATCCGGTGTCAGACGTGGTACCGCAACATCTCTTGTTGGTGACTGACAAAACGGTACAAATACACAAAAGCATTATTTAATTTAGCCTTTGTTATACTGGGGAGTTCCAATGAAATAATAATTAAAAAAAAAAAACACATATTGGGGCGAATGAATAGTCACTTCTTATTTCAGTTTACTGGCAGTTGTGAATATTCAATAACTGATCCGGGTGGGTCATCTAGTGATAGAATTTTGTAACTGCGTGCATAAATTTACAGCTCCACGTCTACTGGCGGACACACCTGCACGAAGATACACCGTTGTTCTTCTCCAACACGCCAAATCCAGATAATCCTTAAATGATGAATTAAGTTGATAGTTTAATTTGAACGAAGTGAAAGTATACCACTTAAATACTGTAACGAAGAACATGTACATCGATACTCTGCTCCTTTGAACATGGGAGTATAATGCCCCCCCGAAGAGAGTCTCGCTCTTGCCTGCATTCAAAACTTGAGAGCCCTGTTGCGCTCACACAATGAATACCATACAAACATGTTCATCAAAACAAAATTTTCTCTCCTTAATCTGAAAAGCATATTTCAAAACAAACTATTTCCTAAACTTATTTGCAGGGATACAGCAGAAACTACAGTTGCTACATGAAAAAAAAAAAAAGCGACTGTTACTTTAATTTTTGATTTGTTGCCAAGCAGGGGCAGCAGTCACGTTTCAAAAGGTCTTAGTTACACTAGGACAGTCATTGACACATGGCGTTTTCTCCATTTTTTCATGTTCAATGTACTCACCAACAAGCAAATAGTTAGACTGAGAAACTCAAGCCCATTGTTAGTGAGTACTTTAGCCTTCACTTTTGAAGTTAGTAACTTCATAACACAAAGTGAAAGTTAATTTTAGCCAGGAATTCAAATGTGGCAAACAGATGAAAGTGTTGAAAGACAATCAATCTAGGACCTACTTCATCGTCGTGCGGTTATTGGGAAATAATGAACTCTCTTTGAAAGTCCTTCAACCAATCACAACTTAGATTTCAACAGACCTGTAGCAGTAGATCAGATATGCATTCACTTGAGCATAGAACTAACTTTCACTGAAAATTCCCCTTAGCATCCTATCTATGATGTGTGCATACTGTACAATAGTGTTACAACCTAGACAAAAACCTTGAGGTGCAATTTATTGAGAGCATTTATTAATAGGACTATGGAAACAACATAGTAAGACCGAAGTCGAGATCAGGACGAACATATTCCAACATATTCCAGGTGGCATAGAGTTGTTGGGGTATTGGGCTTGTCCGCACCGTCCTGGGGCAGAAGCCTGGTGGTGTTAGCCCCTGCTGAAGCTAGACTGACAGCCAGCAGGTTCGAGGAGTTTAAAATGGAATCCCAATCCTGGAGACCGATGAAGGTTTGGAAAGTGTTCCTAATAAACTGGGCAGAGGAACAGACTAAAAAGGCAGGTCAAAAGGATCACGGTCCACGGGCGTTTTGAAGGTGTGAGATAAGAACTTGGAAATCTTCTAAATCGGCTCTATGGGATGGACCAGACCCAAAGATAAGGGCCATGAATACCGAAACAAAAGTATCAGCCAGGGAAGGCATGCAGGATCTACAAGCTGATATGATGCGCTTTAATTTCTGTTATATATGGCAAGTAGGACTAGTGTTGTTATAGCCTGATATGTGATAGCAGTCTTTCCAATGTTGTGATGTGAACACAGCGATTGTCAGCTAATGTCGCTGTTACGGACCAACTGGTTCTCCTGTGAACTGGTGACCTGTTTGTAAATGTCAGGGGTTTCTGCAGATGTTCCAACCACAAAGGAAGCATAGCTGACCATGCAAATATCTTACTAAATATTATTCTTTATTACTCACTATTATCTAAACTTTTTTGTTGCTGTTGTTGTTGTTGATTAATTTAGATCATTGTTGGTCACTGGAGTTTAGTGAAACTTTGATTTGATTTCAGTTGATAAGACAGTGTTATTTGGTTATACTTTTTCATTACTTTTGATTTAATTCTGTGATTAACAGCAAAATTAATTTGAGGACAGCAAATTCATGTTCCTTTTTCAATATCCTTTTTCCATTTTGTAGCTTGAAGTCATCAAACTCTCACAAATGTAACAGGGAAGGGCATGTCGGGAAAAATATACTTGGTCTTGTGTTCAATGATATCAAAATATGAAATGCACTTTACTATTTTATTTTGGATCCCAGTTTGTTTATTCTTTCCCCAAAACTGAAGCAGACATTATAACCTCTGATCTCCAGAAATGTAAAATAAAATCATATGTATTGGAAAGGATAACCCAATCAAATTGTCAATCAATATAGGGATATTCTAAATCGAAAAGTCGATGTCTGGGTGTTTTTTCTTTGCCAAGCCTATATAAGTATATTCTGGCATGATTAGAATTCTGTAAGTGGACAAGAACGCTGTTATATAAATGTGATTTAGTATTTCTGTCATCATACAGCTTCACTTGACTCAATCCACCAAGAATAAACTATAGGAAACAGAAGGATAGCCTCGCTAATTATGAGTGATTCAGAATTATAATCATTAAGGCATTTGCACAGTCAGCTATGCTACCTTTTTTGGCCGGAACATCTGCCATCGTCACAAAAAACTCTCGACAAAGGTCACCAGATAACAGCGAAACCAGCTGACCTGTAACAGTGGTCACTCACCGAGACACCTGCCTTGTTCTCCACTGGTTCTATTCACACCACAGCTCAATTTCTCTCCTCTGACTGTTATTTCTTCTTGCCCTGGTCTATTCCTGGTCTCTTGGATGCCTAATATGCTCATAATTATACAACTGTCATCCTTCATATGCATATGAATACCATTTACAACCTCTTCTGTGTCAAAACTAGTATTAACATCTATTCCTCTCCATTGACCACTCTTCCTCGGTTTTCTGTCAATCACTTCTGATTTAGTTTTTCTGAAATTCTGCCACAAAAAATGATTCTAGAAGTCACTGTAGTCTGTGCAGGATGTATTTTTTATTTATTTATTTTTTATGAAAATCCAGTTCCTACATCATTTTCCTACGCATTGATTCACTGGGGACTCAAACCTGAAAGTTGTTCTTAAAAACCTATCTGTGTGGCCTTGTGGTTTTGATACAAGGTGAAATTACAGAACCATTAGAGTGCTTTATTTATTAGTGTGATCACCGAGGGAATTCAATAGCCCAAAAAGACTCCAACAATTAGACTGAGATAAACAAAGGAAGGAAACATAAGTTTTAGGTACTTTTTCTTTCCCAGAAATCAGGTAATAAAAACAACCAAGCACAAGTGATAGTGAAGGTAGAATTACATTTCTAATTTTATCAAGCCAAATGCAAAGGTCATTCAATTCAACGGGGACAACTTGAAACTTTCCGTTTAAAAACAATGAGTTTTTTGCACCGTGGTGCTGCTAAATAAAATAGCAGCATTATTATCTGCGCGCCCACACACATTCTTCTGAAGTTGCCTCATGATATCTTATTTCAGCCTTTTCCCACTGATTTGTCATTGTTAAGCAATCCGTTTGTCAGTCAGGGAACAAATATATACCTTCATTTTTCTGTAGGTGTATTACTACTGAACAGTAAAGGCATTTCTGGCTTTTAATTCGTCGTTGTGGGACAAATTCTTCCAGCGTTTTCCACAGCAGAAGTCCTCTACAATACTTATATTAATAAAGCTGTCAATATATTTTGAGGTAATGCTGATTTAGTTTATTTCTGAGTTGCATTAAAGCAGTGCAAAACCTAGGATTTGAACAAGAAACTAAGTCACAGCAAAGTAACTATGATACTAATACATTCTGAAAATAAATAAATAAATAAATAAAATAACAAATTATTCTGCATGAATGAAAATCTTCTTGAGCTGTTTTTAGAATGTAATGACCCATTTTGTCTTGTTAACATACACTCAACTTTCAAGCAAAGCTGCTTTTTAAACTTCCACCATTGCAAACAGATTCCCCATGTGACCTCATTTATTATTACAACTCCTCAGGTTGAACACGCAACTTGAGGTCTACCAATTATAAAAATCAAAAATTATAGTGCCTATTACTTCTAAACCTTTTCGTTTTTATGAGCGAACTGCCAACAGTGCAGCAGTAAAAACATTTATTTAAAATTAGGTTGAATGGCGAATTTAAGAAGGGAAACTAATTTCCCACTCATAACACTAGATGGTAGCAGAAGCAAAGACATTAGGTAAGATGCCGTGTATGCCCATTATTTTTTTCTTGGCTGATTAGTGAAGGGATTACGTTAACCTCTTCATTACTGTACGACTTTCGAGTAGTGAAGACTTGAGATGCACAATTTTCAAAAATTAAAGTACACATGCAAGCCAAAAGCTCTCAATGAAAACCTGGACTTGAAAAGCTAGACCTTTAGCTATAATTTCTTTCTTTCTTTCTTTCTTTTTTCTTAACATACTAAGCAAGATTCATAGCAAGATTTTTTTTGATCTACAAAAAAACTACAAGGCTTTTCCACGTATCCTCTTAACCCAAGGAGTCATCTTTGTTATCTCTCTGTATGTAACCAGGCCACACTACCAGCTTTAAGTGCATAATATTATACGCTATCAAGACTCTTAAAAGTTGGCAGCAGCCTTGAAATACAAACTGATGCTTATTAACTCAGATTAATGACAGACATATGCATAAGCTCTATAAATAGTGCACCTTCCAGAATTATATTTGAATTAATTACCGTATGGACATTTCCGCCATTTGTGTTACATCTTGTACATACAGAACAGGCCATAGGTATTTGTTCAGGGCACAATTATTATTTTTTTTTTACTTTTAGATCAATATCATACAGGACCTCAAAGAAACGTTGAGTATAAGGTGAAAGCACAGGCTGTGTATTAATGGGATAATGCCCCAAATTGCAGTTCTTAAGTTGAACAATTTTAAGAGTAAAAGTAATTTGACAATGAAGTTGTTTCTTGGATTGTTGTCGATCTCTGATCAGATCTCTGAACTGAAAGCCAATGAAGGATTCAGAGTGGATTCTGTATGTGCCTTTGGGGAGTGAAGACTTTCCCTGTTGTTTCTCTACATGAAGATTAGAGAAGTGCCCATGTCATTCAATCAGGCCGTCATGAGCCAGAAATATCAAATTAATTGGTCACAAACTCAGGCAAAACATTGATTGAGTCAAAATTAACTGTCACAGGAGTCAAACCAACTTTGTATATGAGGATGTCAATGATTTTTTTTCTTTTTGGACAGTACAGCTGTCTGTCGTGTTACCAGCAACAGGAATTCATGATACATCCTGCATTATTTCATGCATTAAATCACCATGAGTCATGCATCAGTTCAGCATTATTTAAGCATATTATTTGTACATTAATTATAAAGTGTTTCCAAGGAATCCAGCCAATTTGGGTGCAAAAGTAATTAATGTGTTAAGTAACAGTGAACTAACATGCCTTAACTGATGATGTACGTATTAAGTGCAAACTTATCACAAAAAGGCATAGTGACTTCATCATTTGTTAATGAGAAGCAACAGGAAGTTGTGATACGTCCTACGTTAATTCATGCATTAAATCATCATCAGTCATGCATTAGTTCAGTATTACTTCAGCATATTATTTGTACACAGCAAAAATCCCAGTGTTAATTCAACTCTGGTAGAGTTTATTTGAGACCAAACCATCCATCGTGGATTCAAATGAACTCTATTGGAGTTGAATTAACTCTGGGATGTTTACTGTGTAGCCATAGTATAAAGTGTTACCCCAGAGTCCTTGCTAAATCATCAAAATGCACAATGAGTACGGGAGGGTATTGTGTGCAGGCTACGCGGATTGAGGATGGCACTTGCATACATGGCCAAGTGCAGAAAGCAATCACCATACGAGTTGAACTACACTTGAAATTCAAATATTGTAAATACCAAGCAACAGATTCTAGGCTTCCAGTTTCTTCACAAACATGAGAGGCTGTTCTGAGCAAATCTGGTGTTGTATCCGCCTTGCTTCAAAAAGTAGACTCACGTAAAATGTTGACGACACACAAGCAGACATGGTGACAGCCAGGAGACTGTTGTCGATTAAGGTAAAACAGAAACTGAACAAACGAACAAAAACATCAGTGGCAGGAGTGAGAAACTGTTTGGGAACTTGAGCAAGGCTGTTGGCACGAACTATGGAGAGCTGGTCTGTTATTGATGTAGGAAGCAGCAGGAATTTCAAGCCGTGTGTGCCAAACCCTGAAGTTCAGAGGTAGGCTCTTGCAAATAATCTGGGGGGGTCTTCAATATCAACCTTCTCTGGGCTGTTTGATTCAGTGAAGACGACTGTAAGGTGAACTGAACTGGGAAAAGGTATTTTAAATACAGCGCCTTCGATGAGTGAAGTCTCATGGTTATGGAAATTTGGGACAAGAAATTAATCTGTTTGTTGTCATAATAATTACATCTCCCAGCTGTCGCAGTTTCTTCCTAAATGAGCATAATGAAATTAGCTGTCTCGGTGGGAATATGACTTAGCAATCAGACCATGCCAGCGTTATGGTTTATTTTAGGAGAGTGAATAGTTTTTTTTTTTTTTTTAATGACTAAGTCTCCCTAGAGAGCGCACTATCTCCAGGTAGAAGATAAAGCATTTAATATCTTTCAATGGCTTGTAATCAAGCACAGCCTTCGCTGAAGATCGTTGGAAACAATCACCAAGGACACAGGCTTACACTGGCTGTCTTACAGGCGGTGTCACTGCCTATAATTCATCTGTACCCCTCCACTGCTCTTTTAATTTGACTATGACTGACACTGGTAATTGAGGAATAATGGAAGCAATGGTAAGCACAGAAGGCTGGTCACCACCTTGGCGTGTATGAAGACAACATGGCACTACATCTGTTTTTCCATTCTGGGAGCACAAGTTTCAGTGAAAATATGAAAAAAGGAAAACTTTCTGTAATGCAATGATTTTGGAGAGTTATATTGATGCACAATTTTGCACAAAGAAATTAATGTCTTCAAACACTTCATGCTTATCCCACACAGGAATCTGGCTAATGTAAACCAAGATAATAGAAACTACAACTCCTGTTGATGTTTTACGCAAGCGTAGATTTTTTGTGCCATGGCATCTAACAAATCAGAGCGAAGGATTTGTGAATCCTGGAAAATCCACAAAAGCTAAAACTCGTGCAATCAATTCTCCTTTTCAAACATTTGCCATCCTCTGCAGTGCCAGAATCAATAATCTTGTCGCTTCCTATTGGCTGTCATATAATTTCCAGAACCTCAAAAGCAGAAATTCCATCCTGAAGCTTATTTCTCAAAACCAGCAAATCACATACTTTCCAAAATGCTGAAATCATTTAAGTTCATGTCACCATAGGTTCTGTTGGAGGCAGTATACTATGTTGCTTTACTTTCAAGCTGAGGGATTCCAGCAATTTAAAGAAGGATTTCACAAGCCCTCAGTACCTGCATATTTCAGAATGAATGATTCTGCGAAGATCTGACAGGCTTGAACTGATTCATTTTTAAGGACCCTGACACCTTATTTGACAGTCTTCTAATTAGTTTGCATGCATTGATAATCTTGATCCCACAAGCACAGTTAGAAACTCGAGCACAACATTCGGTACTCCCCAAGTCATTCCACAAGTGCACTGGTATTTATTGGCATTTGTGATTTCAAGAGCTGTTAAACATATTAAATCTCCCATAAAGTTCTGGCATAATTCCAGTGTTATGGCTGCATCAGTAGATGCCCCGCCAAATGATGCTCACATACCGCCAAGGGTTAAACAGCACTGGAGCCCTCCAGAACCGTCTCCCCCAGAGCTGAGCACCCTTGAGACAGCGAATGACTCTGATCTGTGTTTGCACTGGCTCTGTGCCAGCTCATGCTGCCTCAGGCCAGAACCAAAGCATATCTGCTCCGGAGTCACTCGCTGCCTGATCTCCTTCAATGTCACTGCTGACTCATTCCCTTAAAAATGGTCTATTTCAATGCAATACATTGTTGATTCATGATGTTACACCTCCGTTCCAGTTTCGTCATGCTAAATTGGGTGATATATATGCAACGCTACACACTAGTAGCATATTTGAGTGATTAGTCACTCTCAAGCAGTGAAGTTCACCAGAAATCTGTTTAAAGTGAATTAACACGAGTCAGTCTTAAACCACCAAATCAAATTTGTACAGTTAACGCGTGTGTGTCTGTATGTGTGTGTGTGTGTGTGTGTGTTGCCGAGGCAGCGGATTATGTGCTGTAAGTAATAAAAACAGACGAAAACATAAATATAAAGAACTTAAATGTAAATCAATCAAAATGCCTCTTCATTCTTTTCACCTATTCGTGAAATTTATTAGAAACCGCTTCCGCTCAGTCAGTACACTGAGCAAAGTTCATCATAGTTGGGGAAATGGATCACTTAAACGATGCAAATGACTCCAATATAAAGTTTCTGGTGACCCTAATGATTTGACTGCTGATACTTTGTATGCCACTGGACTAATGTTAAGTCAGTTGTGTGGGTTCATGCATAATATAATGGGCTGTAAGTATTGCCACTGAGTGACACTGAATAAAAGTAATGTAGTGAGTGTTAAGCTCCGTGAAACAAACAGTGCTTATTGCTTAGCCAACATGACCTTTATACTCCCATTTCCATCTAATTTGTGGCTTTTTGTATTATTGAGTAATTATTGTAATATGTTTCGTAATATATGACTATATTGCAGCTAGTGAACAATCAATCACTCTATATTTTGGATTGATTTTTTATTTTATTTGAGCTCGTACAAACCAAAGTTAGCTGCATGATTCAGCTGAGCAACATCTGGAGTTTAGCTCTTAGTCAGAAGGAGAGGTTAAAGCTGAGGGTCGCTCAAAACCCAATATAAGGTTGAGACAGCAAGGAGACACAGTTAATCAAGCTTTCTATTAAGTAGGATGTGAGATTCACAAGGGGAAGCATCTACCAAAATCACTTTTCCTGGTAGCCATGTCTGTTGTTTAAAATGCAAGGGAATGCGCCATAATTATAAGTAACTTGAGGTACTCCGAGAGTGCAAACCTCCAACAAGGCAGCACAGTTAAAACCTTGCTGAGTGAACATGGCTGGTAAGAAATGTAAGGTAACTGCAATGTAGGATTTCAAGATGGCTGCCGTGGCGGCAATATTGTTTGACAAATTGTTGACTATTGTGGTCAAAATCAGTAAGGTCTATCCCCGATGTAATTGCCACCACAGAATTGCAGAGATATCCGTTCATTACTTTTTGAGTAGTCCGACAGACGCTCAGACAGTCAGACAAATAAATTCCCGCAAAAACATAACCTCCTTGGCGAAGGTAATGAAATTGGTTTAATTGTGAAGCACTGCCTCAACCTTGCGATCCCATATGTGGGTTTAAATTCAACTGAAGATGACAAGGTTTCCAGTAATCCTAAATACACTACCGCTCAAAAGTTTGGAATACTTGGAAATTTTCTTATTTTCCATGGAAACACACATGAAATTAGTTTGAATAGGAAATAGCAAATGAACAGAACATGCTAATATTGTCTGAGTAAGAAATAATGATTTTAATGGAAAATGATGAATATGTACTTCAAACTTTTCCTTCATCAAAAAAAAAAAAAAACACCTTCACTGTTGATACTGAAACTGGTGCTTGACGGGAACTATTTGGCGCAGCTGCTAGTTGCCAACCTGTGAGGCCTCTTTGTCTTTAACTACGCACTCTCAGATATTTGTCTTCTTGCACAGTTGTGCATCGGGGCCTCCCACTCCTTTTTTCTGTCCTTGTTAGTGCCAGTTGTGTCCTTGTTAGTGCTGCTCTCTGAAGGGAGTACTTGACAGTATGGTAAGAGATTTTAAGTTTTCAATTTCTCGCATTGAATAGCCTTCTTTTCTAAGCACAACAATAGACTGATGGGTCTCTAAAAGAAGTTCTTTCTTTCTGGCCATTTTGAGCCTGTAAACAAACAAACAACTGCAGATGCTTCAGGTACTAAACCAACCTCAAGAATGCCATGCTCCCTTTTGCGCTCCCTTATTAGTTCAACAGTTTTCTGCTGTGCAACACATTTTCAGAAGGGTTTTCTAATAATCAATTAACCTTATAAAATGCTTAACTTGGATTAGCAGCCATACCAGGAGATTGATGCAGAGGACTGACAGTTGCTGATAATAGGCCTCCATGCAAAAATTTAGATCATTCTTTGAAAATCATCTGATTAATTTTAATCGTTTGTGAAAAGGATAAAAATGTTTGTGAAATGGAAAAAAAAATGTTTGTGAAATGCATGAAAATGTATTTTTCTTTGGAAAACAAAGAAATTTGCAAGTGATCCCAAACTTTTGAGGGGTAGTGTATGCCCTGTTGAGTTACAAGGAAATGTGTTTGAAATGAATTGCAAGATCTAAGTATTCTCTATTTAATGTAATGCTGCAGCCATAGAAACATGGCACCCTGAGTTTGAACATTTTACTCAATATACGTAGTTATAATGTAGCCTGATAGAAGCACTGCAACCAGCAGATACAGAAGGTGTGATGTTGTCCCACAATATGAACAAAAAAAAAATGCTCTTTCTCATATTGAACCCACTGAAAGAAATGTGTAAGAGGAGATGAGATGGATTTCAAATTCCTAATCTTGTTGCTCCTTCATTTTCTGTTTTCCCTGCTGTCACGGTCTACGCAAATTGTGGGCGATCAATCACTCACTCATGGGCATTTAATGGGACGCCATGAGCAGTACAGGACATGGGTCTGCACAGTTTTGTGGTTGTTCATTTTTCAAGTCACTGTCAGGAGCCTAGAGAGCCTTAGTGATGCCCTATATATTAGCCATTGTACAGCCATTCGATTATTCTTTGTTTCTTTTTCAACATAATGATAATCGATATGACTAATTTTAAGTTTTCGAGCGGGTTGTTGATGTTGCCATTAAAAAGTTATGGAACATGTTCTATTAAGAGTAAAATCTGTTATGCATTTTTTTGTAGTAATGTACAGGCCTTTATTAAATGATAATGTACCAAAATTTTAAATTTAGAGTTACACTAAGCAATATTACATGCAATAAAATTACCCCTTGCAGTCTGAGAGACACCATTTGTAGGTCTCTTTCCACCGTATAGTTTACTTCCAACCCGCTGTCATTACCTGTTTTTTGCTTACAAAATATCTTTGCCGGCCTGACGTAAGCTCCTCCTCCTCCTCTTGTGTCATCACTCTTCCCTCTGTTCCATTGGACTCATTAAACGCTTGTTATTTTTCCTGTATGGACAGGGTTTTGCTGAACGTAGCAGTACACGTCTCAACCTGTGCTCTGAGTAAACAGTAGAATCCGTGCATGGCATTGCGTGGAGGCCTTTCTTGGCTAGCTCATAAATAAGTGAAACTTTGCTCTTGCCACTGCTGGCTACGATAGCTGGCCAGCCGCTAGCATAGCTAACTGTCTAGTTCCTATTTTAAAATGCTGGTGTTACGTGCTGACTAACAAAGGGAATAACTAGAATTTGTGTTTATTGTTTCATGGTTGGAGTCATAATGCTTCACGTGAACTTGTGAGACATGAACTCCTGCCTGGTAACATCTGCATTCACATCTTTTTTCAAGCTTTAACTATCAATGCGACTGGATCTGGATGGTAGCTAGCATGCTGCTGCTTTCTAGCAAACATTTACATGCTGGGTGAGCCCGTGGTTACTAATGCAGGTCAATATGAGAATTTATCAGCAGTCAGGCAAAAGTAATTTGGAAGTCTGGAGGGAAGCACAGTCACAGTTGCAGCTGCGAGTCGCAACATGGAGCAAAAGCTAAGAATAAAAAAAGAAATCTGGCATTCAGAGGAAGGAGTTAAAAAGACGACAGGAATCAGTGGTGATGACAAGCACAAATAACCACTGATGTAGCTTTTCCTTGAGAAAAGAGAGGGGACTGAGTGCAGACACGAATATCATATTTACTGCTCTTGGACAGGTTTATATTTTGAAAATTAATTGGAATAGGCGATGTGGCCATTATGACTGGAAAAAATGAAATGTGGCTTTCGTTCAGAAATCTGAAAAAGGAACAATTCAATGAGCAGCTATTAGGGAGCAATGGGCAAAAAAAAAAAAAAAATACAAAATCACTTCAACTAATTAGCTAGCCAGCTCTCAGCCTCAAACCAATTTACCTATCAATTCAGTTGTCATCAGTGGGTAACTGGCTGTTGGTTTATAACAACCTTCTGAAACATTATTTTGCCTGAAGTACTCTCTGCTGTGGCAGAAAATAAGCTGCATTTCTGGCAAAGGTAATTACCTCACCTGACAACCCAATCATTTAGTGTTTTTTCTCTACTTATTTGCACAGGAATATTTGAACAAAGAGATTCTGGGGGTAGGGGAGATGGGAGCGAGCTCACCTGTAAGCATACGTCATTAGCATGCGTCAACAGTGTTTCTGTAATTACTGTACCGACGCTGCCAGTTGGGCAAAGTTTCGCGCTGCAGCTTAATTTCAATACGCCCCAGTTAAGCATTCTATAAAATTGGTTTGGAAGGTGGTATGTAAATCCATTTCTCATCAGTGAACATCTTGTCAGACTAAGTTGGAGTTGCGAGAAGATTCAACATTTAGGCACATTTTTGAAGATGAAGACTATTCCTAATGGATTTATTGATTTTATTGAAAATGAGTTTATGCAAAAATTGTTTTATGCTGCTCAAGTTAACATAATTTGTTTATACTATAATATGCTTCACCCTGTAAATGTTCATCATGTTTACTTGGTTCCTGACACAAGTTAGCCTCTCTTCAGTTGGGAAAATAATGTTTGATGATATTTTAACACTAAAATGCCAAGACATTTTTTGAACATCAGTAATTTGAACAGTCATTACAAGGAAGTTTGTTTATCAAACGATCCGTCATACTTTGATGGTTTGTCAGTCATTTTCGTCGATGTTTGGGAAATTTACCCACTTACGAGCTATATGCATATCAGGGGAGAGTTCAATCTATTTTCTGTGCTTAATTCTTCCTCAGTACAAAACTCCACACTTCAAAATTGTGCATCATTATGACTGTTTGCAAGTCATTTTGGAATGATAATATCTGCTCTGTATTTGTTCCAAATAGTTTGAGTTTGTTTTGTGCCGTGATTAGTTTGTTAATTATAGCAGTTTGCCAGACTGGTTATTATAAATGCCTCAAATGGGACCTCAGTGCTTTATTGTGACATACTTGTCAGCTGCGCTATGATTTTATCAGTATGTCGTGTGTAACCTGTATGCTATTAATGGATATGTATAAACACCTCCACGAGCAAAATACATGTCTGAACACTGGTTTAATGCTCCCAGAAGTTTCATCCACTCAGGTCTTCATCAGGCATGGTTTATGGGTGTGATTTAACACTGGATTTTGCGATCAGTCGATGACAAAGCTGCTTAAAATAGACAAAATATTTGACCATTGACTGATGAGTCATGGGGATTAATGAGCCATATCACTATTTTGCCTATTTTAAACACCTTTGGCATTGATTGATCGCAAAATAGTGATACGACTCATTGGTCCCCATGGCTTATTGGACCCCAGTCTCCCCTACTGGGAGTGAGTGGGGTCAGAAAATTCATAATTCAATACAGTTAAATGCAATGTATGTCTGTTAGAATAGGTATGTGTGTGTGTGTGTGTGTGTGTGTGTGTGTGTGTGTGTTCATATGTTTTATATGTAAACTATCAATTGTTTTCATACCATGGCAATTCTGAATACTAAGTTATAATTGGCTGAAGAACTTGCTAAGGCTGTGAAGTATATCTCTCTAGCTGCACACCTCTGAAGTATCATAGTTCCAAACATGATGACCTTGTGATTCTTTGTACCAATTTCCCATGAAAAGCCCAAGGATCACTGCTTCAGACCTGCACTATGCTTTTTTTTTTTGAGTGGTCAAATTTCTCAATCAACTGTTTGCTGTATTCTCCGTGTCAACAAGATGTTTGGAAAAGTTGGATGAACGAAGCACCTACAAAAGGAGCAAAGCACAAAGTAAACAACTTGAGCTTCATCGAGAATTATTGAACCTACGATTGCAACTGCGAGTTTCAGTCAGATAACACCAAAATCGAACATTTGGGACATGCACATCTACAACAGTCTTGGTGTAAAAAGGATGTATACAACTAAAAAGAACCCATGCTTAAATTTGATTGCGGTTCAATGTTGCTTTTGTTCTGATTCCTGAGCTAGTAGTCCAAGGGATCTTGTCAATATTGATAGCATAACGAATACCGCCAAGTACAAAATATTTTAGCTAACATCAGTTGGCTTTTTTGTACAAAAGATCGACCATTCAACAAAACAATGAACTCAAGCATACATGAAAATAAACAAAAAATGGTTTTGGGGGCACAAAATTATGGTTTTGCAATGGCCATCTTAGTCACTGGAATGAAACCTTTATGAAAACCCGTGGTTAGAATTGACGAGCGCAACCTGCAAACACAGGAAGAGACTCTCCAATGAGGTTCTACCATAAGCCCACATTTTCAGCATCTGTTAAATCTGATGATGCACAGAGACAGATCTCTAAGCCTATTTCTATTTTCCACCAGGCTCCAGGACTGTCCTGAGATTTCCTGCCAGCTCCACATGCAACTGGGTGGCAAGAAGATGCAATGGGAATTGCTATTGCCTGGTTATAAGGAGGCTCTTGGTTTAAGCCCCAGCTGGCCAAGACCTTTCTAGAGGCCTGATTTACTAAGACCTTTAGCACATGCAAAATCTTTTTGCCCGTGCAAAATGAGAAACCTTGCCACTGATTGATGCAAGGCAAGTACCCTGCCCAATCATGGGCAATGTTATTGGTTTTGCACTGGCAAAAAGATTTTTCATGTGCTAAAGGTCTTAGTAAATCAGGCCCTAGGTGTTCAGATCTCAAGGCCACGCAAACATTTTCTGAGCATTTTGCATGTGTGGTGAATCTTCTCTCTCTCTCTCTCTCTCTCTTTCTTTCACTGCAGTGCCTGTGTGTGGCGGGCTGCAGGTGAGCTCAGATGATTGCATGACCGGGTGATTGAATAGGTTGTCCCTGGGAGCTGAGTTCAAAAGGCCTGCATCCTCCAGCTCCTCCAGGCTCCCCTGTCTCCATTACCAGCCAGACTGACTGCTAAAATGATTCTCCGTAAAGTGGAGCAGATCTGCTAATTTATGTCACCGCACAGCCCAGGTTATGGAGGGGTGAGTAACATTTTTGTTAAACATCTTTTTTTTTTCTCCTGCTTTTTATTTAGAGGTTAGGTCAGGGACTTTTCTTTTTGTGTTCCTTATTTGGGTCAGTAAGTTGAAGTTCCATAACTTAAGTTGCATTTCCGTATGTTAATTGTTTTGGTGTTAGCCTGCCCTGACGCGAAAAGATTTCAATAAATCTTTTAAAAGGCTGCCAATTCTTGGCTGATGGAAGGGGGAGTCTCATTCTTTTATGTTGCGCCAGGGTTTACCCAAGGCTGGGCTATAACATCCAAGTACTCCAGTTTCCTCCACTCAGAAAAACATGCACTATAGAAACATTCCTACTAATGCCTCTGACTAAGCAACTAGTTTTAGACCTGGAGTTGGTCCCTGGTTCCTAAGTAACCAGGATAGGACGAATACACCCTCTTCATGAAATTTTGGAATCAAGTAAAATCATAATGAAATCAAGTGATTCCATATAACAGAGTTAAAGGTTGATTATGGAGAATGAGTGTTAAAAGCTATATTTTTTTTCAAAAATAATACATCTACAATGCGTTTAGAGGGGTGCAGAATAAACGTATTTCTTTTCTGTAAAAAATATATTAAGTCTGAAATAAATAATATAACATTTTTGACAGGTTCGACAATGACTTCCTGTTTACGTCGTACAAGCCAATAGCGGCCGTTGCATTGCAGCTTGCCAAATATGGTCTTTATGCTCGGCAAAGCTAGGCTGGCACTGGGTAAAACAGCGGAGTCTACAGGTCCTGCTGCAGCTGCAACAGAGCCCCGGTAAACGGTGCGTTATCCGTCTCAGCACCAGACTGACCGGAGAAGGGCGAAGACGAGAGTCAATATCGGTGAAGCACAGGGCCGCTGACAGCCTTGGCCGGGCCCAGGACAAAATACTCTGAATGGGCCCCGTTCCCACCTACTCACCCCAACCTCTGGTCCATAGACTGTATATAAAGATGGACGAAGCAACCGTGACGTCACCCATTAGTTTCGGCATACCATAAAGGGAGCCTTGATTTTGGCAATTTGAATTGCGCCATTTTGTAATTTTGAAACCGGATGTAATTTCTATTGGACGAGAGCGAGAATCAAGATCCGGGGAGGGATGCGAGGGGTGGATCTGACCGTGTCGGACGAGGACCAGAGGATAGCCACGCCTCTAGAGCATATTCTGACTTTATTCTTTATTCTCGTCTACTTGGGACCATACTTTTCAAAAATGAACATTATGATATATCAAAGAGACTTGAAACTTGCTATAGCAACCATAAGATAATGTGAAAAATTATTATTTAAATGAAAAATCAGGTGGGAAAGTAGGGTCATTTTCTCATAGTCTTCTATAGCATTGAACTTCTTTCAGCAAACACCGATGTCGCCATCTGCTGGCCATTAAATAGAATGCCATTTTACGGTACTTCCGTATGGGCTTCTTTTTTCAGACCGGAGTGCTGCGTCAATCTTTTTACACAGTATACGCCCCGGTCCCATCAGCGCGATAAGGAACGGAACATTTTAAACATAAAATAGCTTGTTGTCCCGTGTGGCTGATGCGCTCTTGACTTAAATTTAACTAGTTTAGTTGAACTGTTTTAATATTTATTGATGAAATTGCTTCGGCTTTCTGGAAGCAAGTACGCGCAAATCTGCTGTTGAGCATTTCAGGTTCGATGCACTGCGTAATAACGCCGCAAAAACTTAAACTGCCCGTCATTCCGCCGAATAGTCTTACTAAATTAGTTAATCGTTAACTGCTAATCGAGCAAAGGGGAGGTTTCTGCCTCACCAAACTAATCTCTACGACACGTCACTGAACCATAGGGCCCTATTTTGGTGCATAAAAACCTATTTACAGTAAAATAAATAAACACGTGACGCTCAGCCTGGCGGGGGGCAAGACAAGCTGGACCGGGTGACTTAACGGGGCTGGAAAACGGTGGCTGCTCTGTGCCTTACCTGGCTCTGCCCTGCCTTTACTCGTACCTGCATCATCAGAGGAACCTTTTTAAAAATATTTATTTACTGAGTCCTTAAGGCTCCTGGTTTCTTCTTCTCTTTTTCTTTTCTTTTCTTTTTTATGCCCCTGACTCGCACTGACACACGTCGGCAGACTGAAGCGCAAATCAAATGACGTCGCATTTTTGATCACAGGCCAAACCATTTTTGTGTTGGGAGTGGCAGGGGGTTCTTGATCCCTATTTCAAGGACAATAATGGTAAAAACAATAAGAAATCATTTCTTTAATGCAAATAATATATATTTCTTACACAAATAGGCATATTTTGAAATAAAATAGAATAATTATTCCACAATTTCATGAGGGCCCAGTTCTGGGCCCCCCTCCTCCCTGGGCCCGGGACAAGATACCCGTTTGTCCCCCCCTGTCGACGGGCCTGGTGAAGCATATGCTTGTGCAGGCTGATCGCTTGACATACTCGGCAACGAACCTGGCAACCCTGGAATTGTTTTCTGGTGTTGCGACTACGATCTTGAGACACTAGATGTCGGTATTCTGCTCATATTCCAAAAAAAACCTTTTTTAAAAAAAAATTTTTTTTTTGTTTTTATTTCGGCATGACTGTAAAGTCATTTCATGACAATTTCAACACAACACAACATGTATCATGACCGAAAGGGTCGCGGGAGAAGCGAAATCGCTTATAAGAGTCCCACCCCCAGTTTCCAGAAAAACAGTTTATAGTTAAAACAGTTTAACTATAACAGATTATAGTTAAAATATCATCTTTAAAGGGGACCTAACTTGCTGATCCTTCTTTTAATACATATTAGTAATATTATAATGTTGGTTGTCCATTATCAACCTCTGAAAAGTTTCTAAACATAAGATACAGGGATTTTGCCGTAATCCAAGAACGTGATTTTGTGAGCATGATTTCCTCTCTGAACAGCTCCTCCCGAGATCTTCTCGAGATCTGGGCAAAACCTGACGTCAGGTTGTGCAGTCCAATTAGTACAGACCTAGCCAGAGCCAACCACTGCGCTGGACCTGCCCACACCAGAAACTATTCTAGCAGGCACTAACAACGGCAGATCATACTATGCCTTCGTAGCATCTACACTTTTGGAAATACAAAAGAAGAACCGCAGATCATTTTAGGTGCAATTTTGACAGTACCTCCCCCAAAACTACTTGTCCGATAATTTTGGATGTGAAAAAACAAATATTTTTCTTCCAAAAGACGATGCCACCAGTAATCAGTGGGTAGCTTTTTTTGTTTGCTGGCAGCAAACAGCCACGGCCAAAGGGAACGTTAGCTGTTTGTGCTCAGCATTTCACCAAAGACAACTTTGTCAATAAAGGATAATTCGACACAGGATAAGCGTTTCAGTTGCTTCTCAAACCTGAGGCAGCTGCATCGATCAAGCACTCAGAGCCACAAGCTGTAAGTAACCATATAAAAGCAAATAATGTAAGTGAAGCTAAAGTGTTACAGGTGGCTAGCAGGACTGCTAGCGATAGTTAGCACTAACAACTGGCTTCAAACGCAGGCTTTGTAAAATATCTGAGGATAAAGCCTGCATCGGTCGCGACTCCTCCGTGACTCACAGACACAAAAGCTGTAAGTTGCTTTTACTGCATAAGCCAACCTGACGTGATAGCCGGTTGATTGTGGCTGTAGCACAGCGGCTAACATAGCCAAGTTACTGTTGCTAATGTTTGTGTCCTAAACATGCTACTGATATATGGGGAAATTCTACAGACGGTGTGTGAACATAAACCTTCAGAGAATTCAGATGCCATCCCTCCCCGCCCACCGAGATCCGCTGCTTACGCACAGACCTAGGCGGGCGGGGCGAGGTGGAATGTGATTCTCCCGAACTCACCTACGCGCGTCAGATCTTGACAGAAGATCTGAAGAGGAGAGAGCCTTCGGTTAGAATCTCCCACCTTTAAAGATTCCAAACCACGCCTCCGAACAAAGTGGGCTTTCCCCATCGAGGTGATAAGATTATTTTGCATAGAGAGAGGGTGAGCGAGATTTGACCACTATAAGATCTTCCCAAACGGGATTATCCATAATTTTAAGGGAAATGAAACATGTTCCATTCAACTCCTTGGATTCTCCCGAAAAATAAAAAGACCAAACATGATAGGAATATGTGCAAAAATGATGCAGTTGTCATGGAAAAGCCTTAAAATGGAGTGTTATAATCTAATTGTGTTATAAATATAGGATTTATTGGATATTGAACATAAACATATTATGAATTTGACAGAGATTTAGATTGTTTTAAGCAAATTAATGTAACTGGGCTTTAAATTCAATGAGGGCAGTGGGGTAAGTTTCAGAGGAGAAGCTGGGCCTGCTAGAACTAATGGCTCCGACCCCCTGCAGGGTAGAACAAAGGGAATTCTACCCCCACAGCCAGGCAGCAAGAACATCCAGGTTGTAAAACTTACTGCTGGGCCTGAATGGGGCTAGATCAACCAAACATTCAAATTTTACACGCGTAATGAGCATGTGTTCCAACAATATGATTTTTGACGTTTGACATACCTGTAATGAGCAAAATCAACCAAACATTCAGGTTCTACAAGGCCTTATGGGCGCGTTAAGCAGCTTTCAGACCGGACGCGGAACGGTCAGCTACTGCATGTTAGTTTGCATGCTCTGCTAATTAAAAATGCTCCTGGTTAACTTATACGCAGCAATTATGATCGGTATGCTTGTGTTACTTCGGTAAGCATCAATGTGACTGTTTCATCATAACGTTGCCTGATTGTAGCCACTACAGTTGAAGCTAAACGGAGAGGTGCTGTATGTGTCTGCCGAGTTGGGCTGCAGTTAGACCAGACGTAGGTTTTGCAGAGCTTGGGGTGCATGTTTGGGTGCTTATGAAACGATCGCTTTACTTATCCATGACCGGGGTCTGCCTGATACATCTTCAATGTCTGGGGAAGCTCTCTGATACTACAGGTGAAAGCAACAGGGAAGCGCACAGGCTATAACGTGTCAGGTCTAACAAAAACAATATCTCTGCATTGCCATCGATTGAATATTAAATTCTTTCCTGTAAAAGTGTTTGATTCGCCAGCTCCACATTAGCAACGGTTCACGCAGACAACTTAGGGTCTGTAAAACCTGTATTATGTTCATGACATAACCGGAGCTCTGTCTAGCTCTCGCACGCAATCCATAATGCGCCCATTTTCTGTGAGGAAAAGCTGGTCATTCCGAAGCAATAAGTAAACCATTACCACGGGCAATTTCCGAAAAGGCCATTTAGCTTGGAGCTTTCGCCCCTCCGTCATATACCAGCACGGAAGCTGTTCGTTTCTCCACGCTAACAAGACACCACAGCTATGCACACGAACCAGCATGTCCTAATACACACTGAAGAAGTGTGCTTGAGCTGCCAGATTTTCGCACTGCGTCCTCCACTTTAGCCGTTGCGATTATTAGAACAAGTTAATTTCATTAGATCTTTACACATGTACTGCGTTAGATTGCGGAATATGCCCATCAGTTTCACTCTGGAGCCGGACCAGGAAAACTGCGTTCTGCTGCCTCGTCCTGCCTAGATCCGCCCCCCCACAGAGCTGGCCAGTCAGAAGAAAGTGGGCACACGAGGAGTGGGGGCCATAGCGGAAGAGCCGCCCCAACGAGGCGTTTCAGGCAGAGACTACCATGGACTTCAAATGAGGTTTTTTGAAGATGGCAGTATGAGCGAAATAAGTAACCTTTTTTTTACTTTGCGCGATCAGGAGTACTCTAGGCGAGTCAAAGACCAAAATATAAACTTGGAAAAATAGCATATTTGGTCCCCTTTAAGTTACTCCAAATTAATCTAATTAATTGAACTGACCGTAAAGATTAGAATTTAATTTGAAATGAAAGTTTTTTGTTTATTAGGTTTTTTTTTTGCCAGTCGTAGATTGCACATACATACAAAATAGTTCTTGTAAACCATCAGTGAAGTGCAGTTTTTTCACACGTTTATACATGGTGATGCAACTCCATGACAGATTAATACAATTTTCAGCAACAGCAGTGTATACCACATCATAAGCAACAGAAATTTAGGAAACCATTGCTACCTCCTAAATGATTTTCAAACTAGGCGGCGCAGCATTTACACATTATGGGATGCCAGGAATGTGTCTCGTATTGATTTTTCTCCAGTGATGAAGGTTATCTAGTGCAGCCACGGCTCATGACTGCAGTCATCAATCTGACAAGAGCACAACTTCATGGCATGAATTGGCTCCAAATCAGCACCTGGGGGGTCATTGACCATTCTCTCACCCTCCACAAATAGTAATTGGTAAGCTGTCCTATTCATAGATTGTGTAATTGGCAGCTCTCAGAGTAAATAAAATTAATTTCATACAAGTTGGGTCAGTGCAAACCTACCAACACCAGGAAATTTTTGCAGCAAGGTTTGCATATGTACATCTGGCTCCGAATACCACACATTTTTTTGACTGGCTGAGGTGATATCCTGTCAAAATATCGTTGTTCGCAAGCTCATTCATGAACCTTCACCGATGTAATTCAGATGGAACAGCTTGGCTGCCTGGTCTTCTGGAATCCTGTGTGGTTCATTTGACCACCGAGGAAAAAAAAAAGGCTTTTCTGATGAGGTTGCCAAAGCAAAATGAAACACTGCGTAAAAGCAATTAAAATCAAAGCTCATTTTCCTTTTTTTTTTTAAATATAAAACTGACATCCAAGGAATAACACTTGCAGCCCCTCATGAGCTTGCTCATGCATGTATCTGTTAACTGAAAGCATTGGCTCGATTGAC
Source organism: Gymnothorax reevesii (assembly GCA_029721435.1). Taxonomy (NCBI): domain Eukaryota; kingdom Metazoa; phylum Chordata; class Actinopteri; order Anguilliformes; family Muraenidae; genus Gymnothorax; species Gymnothorax reevesii. The sequence goes on from CM056592.1 coordinate 11,123,726, forward strand.
GAGGAAATCTGTCAGAGGCACGACAGCAAATTCTTTTTAGATGTAATACAGTTTATTCTGAGATGAGCCCAAATCAGTGATATGTGTGCAGTGAAGTGGACTTGAGGTCATGTCCCCGAACCTGCCAGTGGTTTAGCCGCTGTCACCAGCTGTCATTTTACAGTGATGTGCGGCTCTGATGCGCGCGACAGATCACTTGGTGATTGGAATATCCTCTAGAATGATGAACTCTGACAGCTAGTGAGGCACGACTCAAGGTTAAAGGGCATTTATACTTTACTCCATGATGGCGTTCACCATGAATAATATTTCTCATGGTTTCAAGGTTTGAGTGTTTGTGCCGTCTGTAAAATCATCTATGAACTAACTATGTGCGGGAATTTCTTCGCAAGAAGAATAAGCAGAGGTGTCTCCTGGAATTTTAAAAAGACAGAAATAATTTTTCAGTCAAAAAATTTAAACTTTCAAATTAGTTGCATTATTTCTTAATTGTTTCAATAAAGCAGCATCCTAACAGTGAGATCAGAACAGTGGGCCACAGACGTTTAAGTCCTGTAATTCCTTGATGGATTGGACATATATAAGAGGCTCCGACACTTCTGAAAAGTCTTACTTCTGCATCCATTGTGTCTAGAGGGGGATTGGACCCAAGCACAGACTGGAGTGAGCTGGAAAAACAGGATTTATTGGGGGTAAAATCAAAGTCAGGCAGGTCCAGGACAATGGCAAGCAGGCAACTAGCAGCACAAGAAGGGCAAATCCAAATCAAAGTTGCGGTAAAAGCCAGGGGTCAAATGTCAGACGGCAAGATTGCCAATACAGGGATGAGACGGAATCATAAATCGAAAGAACAAGCCAAAGTCGAAACCAGGAGATCACAATACCCATGGAGACGGGCTGAGTCAAAATCGAGGACAACTGATCATAACCAAAGAAAGAACAGTGGGAAATACTCAGACAACGTGGAAAAGCAGGACTATAAAAACTGAGACGATAGCTAGAAGTAAACTCAATGCAGGAGTGAGTGGAGCTGAGAAGCATGACTCGGGATCTGGCAACAAACAAGGGAGTGAATGGGAAACAGTAACTGACAGAACAGGGACGGCTGGCGTGGAAATTCAATGGAGATGGTGGAAACGGAAACAGAAACAGAATGGGAATAACTACAAAGAAACAAAGCAATGCAAGAAATCAGAACAATAATGAATAAAAACTACAAAAAAAACCAGGACAAAAAATTAAATAAACAGTTACATGACACTGGCACTAGGCAAGTGAGGAGACAAGCAAGGAGCAAATCAAAGAAACATAACAAGTGAGAGAGAGGAGGACAGTACAGGAGGAGGTGAGGGTATGAATGGGGAAATAAGGAACGATCAGTACAGCCGCGGGAAAGGCAAGACAGGCGAACATGGAAAACTAAATTAGATGAACAGAACAATGAAACTATACTTAAATGAAAACATAATATAAACAAGTGGTGCCAGGCACCACAAACCCCGCCCCTCGAGCATACTTTCACCTACTTGTACGAAATTCAATAGGGATCTATTCTGGGTCAGTGGAAATCCCTACACCGAATTTGGGGTGAATGTGCCCATTAGTTTTGCTGCTAGAGTGTTAACAAACTAACAAACAAACACAGAAACAAACCGAACCAAAAACAAAGGGTGAGGGCAAGGGGTAATGAAACAGAACTTTAAACAACTATTGGAATTCCAAAGACGGCACAAGCATATCCAGCCCTTCCAATTTTGAAATTTTGCATGATAAATGTGAAGTTAAAGTGGCCATTCTATCTTCAATAAATAGTTAGGTTATGTAAGGTCAGGTCAACTTTATTATCCACAATGTGGAAAATTGTCTTTGGCCTCATTGCATTCATGATGTGTTACACAATAGAATAGAAACATCAAAAACACAGTCAGCACAGATGACAATTAACACAACTGGCCAGGTTATATGTGCGGGCATGATAACAGCTGATTGAATAAGCCGGTTTTATTTGCAAAAATGGCTTCAAAATGCATTTTTCACTTCATATCTATGTTCGAAACCTGCCTTTGTCGCACAGTGAAACCTGTGTAAGCGGAAAACAGACTCATTATTCACGGTGGTTTTGGAGATGTGTGAAATTATGCAAATCTCCAACTCAGTAATAACGCACTGAACAAAAATATAAACACAACACTTCTTATTGTGAGAAATATGACCATGTTCAGAAGCTCATTGTGCTTTCATTGAGTGTTGACAGATTGTATGACCATATTGCAATACATTTCGATCAATGATTTAAAAAGACAAACAAGAATCTCGCGATGGCGCGATGATAAAGGGGTTGGGGTCTATTGTCCAAATTTCACAAATCAATATTGGGTCTGTCTGCCTTTGGCCTGCTGCACTGCAACACATCTCTTCTGTGTGGACTGTAACAAATGGTCAATGGTGAGTTGGTGGACATGTTCCCACTTCTCTTGAAGAGCTGTGTGGAGTTGGCGGCTATTGGCTGAAAATGGGAACCAATGACAAATTGGTCGTTGTGGACATCCAAAAGATGCTGGAAGGGGGACAAATCCGAGGAATAAGCCAGCCATTCAAGTGCACAAATGTTTTCATGCGCAAGGAATTCTTTGAATACATGAGTGACTTGGGTCTGGCATGGTCATGCTGGATGGTTATTGTTTTGATGGATGAATGGTAGGACGATAGTCAGCAGCATCTCATCGTGAAATCACACTGCATTCAAGTTGCTGTTCATCAACTGCAATTGGGTGCAATGTCCTTGGAATATTCCCATCCAAACCAGCACTCCACCACCATGTGCCACCTTGCGCACCACAATGATGTCAGAATAACGATCCTCCATCCATCCGCTCTGTGAAGTTGGAAACGTGACTTGTCCGGAAAGAAAACAGTCCTCCATTATGCCATTGGCCATCAAACGTGTCTATTCACTCAGTCGAACCGATTTTTTCATCGAGCCGAGGAGAGGTCCAATCCACAAAGGGCAAAAGACGTAAAGATATGGACGTCCTGAAGATTATTTTTCATGGTTTCAGCAAAAATACGTGATGGTGGGGACCAGATGTCTCATCTGCAGTGGGAGTTACTGGTCTCAGATGATCATAGAGATAAAGAGTCCAGATATGGCGGTCTTGGGTGGGGTTTGTCACACATGGTCGTCATGCATGCGGGCGGTCTGCTGTCTTGCCTCAGTCCTCAGAAAGGTGTTTTATGCGACTTGTTGTTGAAACATGGACATTAAGAGCCCTTTCAACATCCTTGAAAAACATTCCTGCATTGAGCATGCCCAATGGCTCTCGGATGGCTCGAGTCATTTATGGCATTTTGAACAATTGCAGAACTGGGATTGTTGGGGTGGCCTTTTATTGACCAGAGTACAGGATGTGCCTGGGCTGTCTGTACCTGATTTCAATAGCTCTGGATCAGGCCCCACTTGTCTGACGGGCCAATTTTGACAAAGGGCATGAACTTGACAATGATATGGAGAAGGTGACTGAAATGCACACAGACCAGCGGCACACAGCCTTGGTCACATAAATAAACCCAACTAAACCAACCTCAGAAATAATTATGCGTAATATCGAAATGACTAAACTGTTGCCTTTATATTTTTGTTCAGTATAAATAGTAAAAACAGTAAATTAGAGGAGCTTAGAGGTCAGTCGTGGCAATTAAAATGCAGACTGACCAAAGTGCCAAATTCTGCTGACATAAAACAAGCGTACAAATTCTGCGAAGGGTGAGGTAAGGGGGAGCCAAAAATAATTGGCCATGTGTTGTTTTAGCCACTATGTTATTTTAGATATTGCCACACATAAGACAATTGTGACATATCTCTTCGATCGTATCACTCCTAACAGGCTATGGATGCAGCTGATACTAGTAATCCAGCCATTATTCAGGCACAGTTGGACTATGCAGCAAGACAGTAATCCAAAGCACTTGAGTATATCAAAAATTGGATGGCTGAAAAGGAACAAAAATTTTAAGTGGCCTAGTCGAAGGGCCTGTGCGAAAAGCAGTGCAGCATCTGTACATAATGAATCTGGACTTATGCCTACCATTCAGCCGTAGCTGGCACAGAGTGTGTGCATCAGCACCGTATGCATGAAATGCGCAGACATCCTGTACGACTGCTGTCTCACTCATCTCCTGACTCAGCAGTTCACCAATGACACGGCATAACCTCCCCGCTGCGAAAATGTAAAGATGCAAGTTTATGTCAGAATTGTTGGCATTTATAAATATTTAAGTGACTATATGGGTATATAAGGTTGCCTAGTCAAATGAGTCCCATTTTCCTCTGCGTCTTGTACATGAGCCAGGTTTATACACGCCGTTTATCTGGGGAGGAAATGGCACCAGCGTGTGCTGTGGGATGTACTATTCAGGGAATCTCTGGTTCTGGGCATTCAAGTGGACATCAATGTTATTAAGCTGTTTTGATGCTATGCAGAGGACCAACAGCTATTAGGCATTGATAATGTTTGCCAGTGAATGTACGGCATCGACCCCATAACTGACACAAATACAGAATAAGGCATTGAAACTCACTTGTGACACTGCGCAATGAACAAAAATGAGGCACTCAGTGATGCATCCGCAACCATAACTAAGACAGAACTCGGGCTTAACGCCAGCCAAGTTGACCAACATACCGTAGCAGCGAACTACTAATCTACAGTATCTGGGAGGAATATTCATTTTGTCATTGTAGTTCATTCAAATCATAAAATCTAGAAACCTCTGTCTAAATGTTTGGTTTCTTACAAATTGAACTCGCATTTATGTAAATGCATCAAATACGTTTTTGATATGGCAACTTCATTGCACTGAAATGTAAAGTAATCAATTACTGCTCTGGCTGTGCTGATGACTAAGGGCACCACAAAAGCACTGGTGCTCCGCCATTTTGTTTCTGTTATATCTGTTTACGGATGGAAAAGCACAGAACATATGGATCCATGAAATTAAATGGTGAGGGTGTTCCTTGTTTGCTGTACTGTGAGATGGAATCTCACAGTAGGGTCTTGGCTGCTTGCTTCAGTGGACATATTTTCAAAACTGCATTTTAATACTGCATTGAGGGTCATGGAGAATTCCATGCAAAACTATGAAAATGTTCTGACTTTCTGCTCTTTCCCTACGCAACCCTCAAATGCGCCGACTGAATAATTCAATTTCTTATGTTCTTGTGGGAGGGATGTGATTGCTATGGAAATTACTTTGCTTGGTTTCCCTTTTCCATCCGGGGAAATCAATGAAAAGCAGGGCCATGTGACTCCGCCATAAACAACATCCTACTGAAACACAAGCAGAGGCCTCTATAAATTTTATTTGAGTCACACTTTAAGAAATGACTAAATTTTTTAATTAAGATTAATGCGTGCCCCAAAAAAAGAAGGTGGCGGCACTTGCAGATAAGTCATGCCATAATTTCAAACATTTAAGGGCTTGGACGTTTATAATGCTGTCTGTATTGTGAATGCCAGCAGTGAGTCTACAATTTTATCATTTGTATTGTAATAACCTCCATCTGCTTTTCATGTTTTATATTTTTTCATATTTTTGTCTCACTAATCTTTTTTGTTTTTGCTTCAGTCTATTGGCAGTAGCTCATTTGTTGAGTGGACAGTGACATTTTAATCTATGCACGTCAAGCCCACATTTCTTATTCATTTATTTATTTACAGCGACGGTCCGTCGGCAGACATACAGGGCCAGCAATAACCTCATGTTTCACTGCTTAATGACCTAAACCTCTCGCAGTTTACCTCTACCGATAAGTAACAGTTGCTCAGACTAATTGGTAGAACCGACCAGAGTCTAATTTATTTTTGAAAGCCTTGTTATAAATTACACCACAAAATTATATGGAATTTTCTTCTCTACATCAATAACTACATAAAATATCAATTTGTCTTTATAATTTCTGCGCTCGTGTTGTGACGGTGCGTTCAGTAACTACACGCGAGAGAGGGAAATCCAAAAAACGTATTAATGAGAACCGGGTCAATGCCAAAAAAACACAAGAATTGCCAAGCCGCAATATCAATTCCAAAAACAGAGTTGACTGGACAGGCAGGGGTCAGAACCAGAAACAGATGAGCAAAGGTACATAGACGGTATGTACCTTTGCTCACCCAAACACAGGAATCGTGGTCATACACAAAAATAGGTTGAAATTCAAAAAGACAAAACAATACAAGGACTATGACAAGAATCGAAGTCGGACGAAACAGTCGAAGGAAAATACTCAATGGCATACAAGACGCTCTGCACAAAGAAATATTGATCAATGTTCTGACAAAGTCAGAACTGCAGTGAGGACTCTTAAATAGACAGGAGGGAAGTCACATGCTATGCAGGGAACAGGTGAGCTGGATCTGACTAATTACATTGGGAGGAACACATGAGGGAAACCCTAAACACGAAAATTGGCGAAAGCCAAGACACGGACAGGAATCACACAAACAGTCTATGACATTTAAACAGCTACGGTCAAGCAGATCTAAGTGCACAGATAATGAGTGCAGGAAAGTAATTAAGCAAGTGTGAGAGATCTCGCTGAAACGCCGGGGGAGACAGGTAAAGCTGAGCAAGAGGCAGAGGCTAGAACAGGGTGATTGCTGAGAGGGAATTAGTGCTAATTAGTATAGGTGCAACTTTACAGATTTAACGAGAGTGTTCGTTAGAAAGTTAGTAATCAATATACATGGATTAGTTGTGTTAGTAGACTATGATACAAAATACAAAATGTTATTTTTGTTTGTAATCAGAACAGTAAAGCGAAGGAAGTAAACGAGAATTGAAGGAATATATTAAACACCAGAATTGGTTGAAATCACACAAAGTTAGTGAGCACACAGACCGGGAAGACGGACTGAACCAACTAGATCACAGGACAGGGGAGACCAGTGCAATGGAACTGAAAAATGGAATGAACTAAAAGCCTGAGAACAACAATAACCAAAAATAAGAAATGAAAGACAAAACCATAAACCATGAACCTGAGCATAAACATGAACATGAACATAAACATGACCAAAAACCATAACCACGACACGTGTATCTTGTGAAACAGCACAGATTTGTGTTAATCAGTTTGTGAGGCTCATTGAGCAATAAGCCCCAAGAATCTGTTCTATAGTCTGAATGTAGTGATGGCAAAGATAATTGCTGCGAAGTCGGATTTTTTGCATTTATGTTTCCATACTAACAGTGTTGTATCAATTATATAAATGTTGGCAATAGGCATTGATTTTTTCATCATTATTTCTTATTATGGAACATGGATTGGTCTTTGTCCTTCAGTCAATAAATTGTTTGATTGTTAATCAGGCGCACTTGATTGAGAACAGCGTGCGGACAGTTGAGCTGTAATGTGTGAGGTTACTGAAGCCCCCCTGCACGTGTTACCGCACTGCTGTTTATTTATTTAGCTAATGATTTCTGGTACTGAAAGAAATTTCTGATGACCTGCTGAGTTTAAAATGGTTGAGGCATTCAGTGATTTGTTCTCAAAAGGAAGCAAATTTCAGGCTTTAGCAGCTAATTGAAGTTCAGCATTATTTCAGAAATATAAAATATTTTGACAAAAAATTCTTGCTATGTTGAAAAACATTCACCTAATGAAGAATTGTTGAACGATCCATAAACTAAGCCATCTCTTTCAAAATTTCAGAAGTATAACTGAATGGCTTACAGTCGTCTACAACAAGCACAAAGGAATGGCTACATAATTTGAGTCAAGTGCTCTTTCATAAGGAAAAATAAAATTTAAAACATTAAAAGTATTGTTTCTGTGTATTGCAGCGAAAGTATTTGCTCCCCTCTTGAATTCCTCCATTTTCTGCATATTTTTCACTTAAAATGGTTGAAGATCTTCATAGAATATGCACTCTAAGATGAGAAGAACATGAGAAAATACTAAATACATTTTTAAATGATAATTTAATTTGTTGAATGGAATAAGAAACAAATTGTCCCACCAAATAGCAAACCTTAGCAGCACCAACTGCCCCACAACAACCCAGCATCTCTGGTAGGTTCAATTCAGGACTTGAGCCATTCAGAGGTGGATTTTTTCTTGTGCTTCTGACCACTGTCTTACTTCATAAGCCAACAGCACTTGAGCCTCAGATTTCATACTGACGATCGCACATTTGCCTTCAGGACTTTCTGGCACAAAGAAGAATTTACGCAGAATCCGGAACCCGTGTTTGATCGTTCGTATGGTGTTCTGATGGTGGAAGATTGTGTTAGCATTATGCTAGATGTAACGGGACCCACATCAAGCAGAAAAGGTCCAGCTCTATTTCATCAGGGCTTGAAATTTTGATGTGATTTGGGAAAATTCTGCTGTTGGACCCTTGAGCAAGACCCTAAACCCCATGCCTCACTTGCTGCTGTTCAAACTGGCATTTCACTAATGGCATCCTCAAGAAACATGCCCTCAATCAAACTTCCTTGGGTAAATAAAGGTTAAAGAACAAGGTAATGCTTGGCAAGTGGGATACGAGCCATTAACATTTGAATTGGTGAATTCAATAAGGGCCCGACTCCACATATTTTCAACACAGAGTTGGGCCCGCATTGAATTCACTGATTCAACTGGTTGTCAATGGTTTTCACCTTGAAACTCTTCCATAGATTCCACTTTTGCCCAGTCTCTCTCTAATAGCGGTATTATGAACGTTGATTTTGTCTGACACATCCAAGGCCAGGTGCTCTAATACGTTTGATTGCGTGCTTTTGCGACTTACCATATGAGTCATTGATGTGCTCTCAGAGGAATTTGGGTCAGCCAGCATTGCTGGAAAGAGTCATTACGGTTTCGAGTTTTATTCATTTTCAGGTAATGGCTCTAACTCTTTGTTTTACGAAACATGAGGAAATCATACTACCATGTTAAAATTCGATATCTAGCATTGTTTTTGAGAAGGTAGGTGGGAATTATAAATGCTTTCCTTCTTGGAGGAGGCTAGCAGGGGGGGTCAGGGTAACCAATATTTTGGAAATTATGCACTTGGGTAGACAGAATGACAGGAAAAGCATGAAACTGCCTTATAATCTCGTCCATATTCAGTTGCTAGTATGTCACTTTACTCGAGTCTTGATGGTTTTTACATACAGGAATGTCCACAAGAAGCATTTCATTTATGAGTTATGTTTACATGCATAGAAACAGTCATTACTATCATCTTTGTTAGTGAGGCACTAGTAAATTTCGCACTTTTGACTCTTGGACATGGACTTTCTGTCATGGAATTTGGCCCGCCGGCAAGAGACAAAGCTGGTGGGCGCTGGGACCATGTTCCCAAAGAGGTGGAAAGGGACCCAAACGCACAGGCCGAGTAAAAACACAAAAATCTTTAATTAAAATTATAAAGATTAAACTCGTCCCAGAGGGAAGCAGCAGCAAGACAACCCATGGCAGAGCTCAGGAGACAAACAAAATACTGCTGCACCAAAACAGGTGCGGCCCTCTCTTAAATACTAAAACTTCACCTGCACCTTAACGAGCAAAAGGTGTGGCTCGTTAAGGTGGAGGCAGAGAATGCAGCAGGGGGAAGGGCCTGCAGGCCAACACCATGACACTTTCTTCAGCAACTATCATTCTTGCACTACAACTTGGTTTGCCTTATTTTCCCAGCAAAAGCCAGATAGTAGCCTCTATTCTGTTCTACTGTTTATGCACTGAAGCTATTCCTGCATTGCAAGCAGCTTAGTTGTGCGGTGATGCAAATTGTGCTACCTCATGAGGTAATAATGTATCTCTGGTGATAGATTGTTCTGTCTGTCTGAACACAACAAGTGGATGACCATGAACATTTCTAATTCTGTAAGGGCCATTTCATAAAGTGATGGGACAACCAGCACAATTTGTGCTTTCAGAGAAATTCAGAGAAAATGAGCATTTTGGAAATAAAATTGCTCAATCTCACTTCGTGATATGAAATGGTAATATGAGAAATAACTCAAAAGTCAAGAAGTATGAATGCTCCATTTCGAATCACCATCCAGTTTCATTCAAGATCGTTCAGTGACGCATGGAATTCTCTGGCTGAAAAAACAGATAATATGGTCAGACAAATACTGTTTGTTATTCCAAAGAATGATGTTGCTGAAATTTACTCGACCTGCAGGACACATTATAAGCCATATTTGATTTTTACTTTGAAAATCTAATATTGATGCCAAAAGTTATCTTGAACGATAGAACGATGAGATTCCGTCATGAAAATTACTGAAGCAAGAATAAATATATTGATATAAACATTCCTCTATGTGTTTGAAAATAGCATATGAATTATTAAATTATTACTTTATTTTTAAATGATATTTCCCTTAAAATGAAATGTGGCCATTATTCTGCGGCAGGCTACATGGTTGTGTAATCTACCATATGTGATTTAAAAAACATTGCCTCCAATGAATATAAATGGTAATATCCAAGTTGATTATGGATAAGCATTCTATTCTTATTTGTAATGTGTAGTACAGGCCATGACTTCTGTCTTTGCCTGGAAAAGCTAAAAACATAATTTTGTTTAATCTTCCAAAGCAGTGATAACTACATCATTCATGCCCAGACAGGATGATTTTTAAGTTCATTAGTTTTTTTTTGTGAACACTTTTGTCGCTTATAGTGGCTAACATTTGCAATAGCTTGCATAGCATTCAACAGTTTTTCAGACTCACTTGTCATTAATAAGAAAAGCCTTTCACCAACATTTCAGCATTTTGTCAATAAAATCATCATACAATGTACTGTAACATTTTATTGTCATCAGTGAAAAAGGCTTTACATGCAGAAGAGAACATGCTGCCAAGCACAGGATCAGTGGGCAGCACAACCGTACAGCATTGCAGTGCTTGTCATAAAACATTACAGCCCTGTTTCCATGGCAAGGCTGCTTGTTTATATCTGGAAGATCAGGGATAAGACCATCTGCAAGAAAATATGCTGACCATAAACCCTGAGAAAAATGGGCTGTTTCCACCCTGGTGACAGCTGTCAGTGCTTGCCGAGCAGGATGTCACGTTAGACCCTCCACATTCTAATCCAGTCCCTTTAAAAGCCAACCCGGAACACATCCGGATACGGCTGGGATTAGACTGTGAGGCGACGTATTAGGAAGTGTCTTCATGCATCCAGATCTGGTAAGAAAAATGCAACATTTGATTGGATTTGTTCAAAAAAATCTAACATACGTCATATTTAAGTCCCACTGCAAAGAAGGCTTTTGGAGAAAAGCGGAGATGTTCAAGTGAAGATTTAAAAACCGTTTTGATGAATTTGATTTTATGCTGGAGATTCATACAGTGAGCATTAAGCATGTCATATCTAATCATATTGGAAGGAAAATTGCTGTAAAATTTGTCACTACCACAATAATAATAGAATGAAAATGAATAATAGAAGATGAAAGGAATGAATCCAGACTTTAAGATTATATTAATTATGATGTTGTGGCTGATATGAGGGGCAATCATAATTTTCCATAACAAGAAGACAAGATTATTGTCTTATACACCCATAATATGACCTATTCACAGAACATAATATATTAATTTTAGAATATAGTAAAACACACAGTCATTATGGAAACAGATATACACGCTTTCACTAAAGGAGAAACTGAACCACAAGATGATTAATCCTAAATTGTTATTTTTATGCCCCGGTGAAGCCATTCATTGACAAATACATGGCAATATGAATAGGGCGCTTATGGTGCTTAACCAAGAATTAATATCTTTGAAGTTGTACGCATGAAGTGAGATCAGAGAGGGTTTCTTGTTCCAAAAGACGCCAACTTCTATCTATCTGCACTGAAGGAATAATGGCTCCCAGCATGTGAGCCTATAAATCCGCAGGATCCATTAGACGTGGTCAGCGATGCAGCTCCAAACAGAAAAAAAATGCTCCCCAATAATTTCCAGGTAATGGCCCTCAGTGAGAACTATCCATTGAAAAAAAGTGAATATATCTCACACGCGACTTCATGGGTTCACCCGCAGAATCGTTTAATCAGAGATATTTTGAACCATTGGCAGGTGAGGTTACAGAAGGGTGTGCCATAGATTTATGTGCAGACCCCTGATCTGATCCCGATATATTTCATTTGCACGGCATGCCATATTCATTGCTTGGGTACCTAAAGAAATGTGTGAATGAAATGGAATACAATGCATGTGTTGCCGCGAGTACGCCATAAAAAATTCACATCTTACCTCACCAAATTTCAATTACCAGTAAACTCTCGTCAACGTGTGCGTAACATAACATAACATAGCATGAAAGGCGAGAACAGGCTTTCCAGCAAAACTACGCCAGTTTCTTTATACTATTTTGAATATATCCCTTCAGATACTCAATGACTCAATGGTATCTAGCTCTAAGTCAAGCCTGCTCTTGAAAACCCCCAAGGTCTCTGTCTCAACAATATGGTCAGGCAAGCTATTCCACATTGAAATTACTCTTTGGGTGAAGAAATATTTCTGAATATCAGTGCTAAATTTACCTCTGGTCAACTTCCATTTGTGACCCCGAGTTCTACTCACAAAACTTGGTCGAAGGAATCCTACATAATTCATTTTGTTAATCCCTTTAACATATTTAAAGACCTCAATAAAATCACCCCTTAGTCTCCTTTTCCTAAGACTAAAGAGATTAAGGATCTTCAGCCTCTTCTCATAGCTTTCATCTTTTATACCTGGAATTAGTTTATTGGCTCTTCTTCTCTAGAGCCTCTATATCTTACTTAAAGTACGGTCCCCAGAACTGTACACAGTACTCCAAAAGTGGTCTGACGAATGTGTTGTACAAAAGTAACACCACCACCTTAGATTTGTACTCAATACTTTTGGCAATGTATCCCAGCATCCGATTGGTTTTTTTTTTTAACTGCTACGGCACAATGGCTAGAGTCTGTGATGGTTTGGTCAACAATCACTCCCAGATCTTTCTCGTGTGGGGCACATTCCAGTTTTAAACCTCCCATGAAGTAATCCCGTCTAATGTTTTTATTACCTACATGAACAACCTTGCATTTCCCTACATTTAATTTCATTTGCCACATTTCTGCCCAATTCTGGATTCTATCCAAATCATCCTGAATCACTTAAGTGGACTCTAAACTATTTGCCAAACCCACCAATTTATTATCATCTGCAAAATTAACTAACCTGCTCTCAATATCTCTATCAAGGTCATTAATGTACTTTTGTAGATGAGGAATAGCAGGGGTTCCAACGGCGATCCCAGGGGGACGCCACTCCCCACCATACCTAGCTCAGATGAGATACCACTGACCACCACTCTATGTGTTCTGTCCTGTTACCAGTTTTGAATCCACTTCAGAATACCTCCTGTAACTCTAGTGGAGCTCATTTTAAAAATATGTCTCTTATGCCGTACTGTATCAAATGCTTTCGGAAAATCCAAGTATATGATGTCATAAGCCCTGCTCTGGTCATCAGTCTTGGTGGCCTCTTCAAAAAATTCCAGAAGGTTTGTCAGGCATGACCTTCCCTTACAGAAACCATGTTGGCTATCCCTCAAGATACTGTTACGTTCAAATCCAGCTCATCTTTAATGATAGATTCCAATATTTTGCACGCAATGCAAGATAAACTGACTGGCCTGTAATTTCCTGGCTCGGTATGGTCCGCTTTCTTATATACTGGTATTATATTGCGCTGTTTCAAATCATTTGGTATTTCTCCAGTTTCTAAAGACCGTCTGAAGATGGTGGGTAGCGGCTTAAAGATGATCTCACCAACTTCCCTGAGCACTCTAGGATATAAGCCATCAGGACTCGCTGCCTAATTTGCCTTTAGTTTATGCAACTTGTCTAATACTTCGTTATCCCTTACCTCAATTTCCACTAAATAATCTTGAGCATTTAACATGCCCTCTGGCTAAATAAAGACCCCCTCTGAGGTAAAATTCTCAACAAAGTAACTGTTTAAGGCATCCGCAATATCCTTGTTATCATATAGCAGCGATCCATTTTTATTCTTTATGCACTTAACCTGTTCTTTAACTTTCCTGTTTCTGCTACAGTACTGAAAGAAGCACGTAGGGTTAGTTTTTGCCCCCTCTGCAATTTCTCTGTCATAATTTCTTCTAGCATTTCTCAGCTCTTTTTTGACCACAGTCTGCCTTTTACAGTATTCAGCCATAGTGTTCTCATTGTTATCCTTCATGTACATCTTATAAAGATTCCTCTTTTCCCTCAAAATCCTACGAATACTTTTGGTCATCCACTGAGGATTCTGCTTTTTCAGCTTACTTTTGGACACCTTTGGAATGAATTTGCATTGTGATTCAAGTAAAACCCCCTTAAATCTTTCCCACCTCTCTTTTAGGGACTCATAGTCCAGGAGTGTCTCCCATTTTATTTCACTTAGATATGAGCGCTTCCTGTCAAAGTTTGCTCGCCTAAAATTGAAAATTTTTGTTTTTGAATACACCTTTTTAGCTTCCCATGAAACATCAAAATTAACAGCTGAGTTATCACTTGTCCCAAGTGGCTCCAGTACCACAACATTGCTAATTCTATCTTAACTTTCAATTAATTCTGACGTTTGACTCAGCTACATCGAATAGCTAAGCTATTTCAGGGGTTTCGACATGAGACCAAATAACTCATGTTCTGCACAAAAATATTCTTCTACACAATAATATGTGTGCAGAACATAATGTGAAAAAACGTTATCCTAATCTGTCCTTTTAAATTTGAGGCTGTACTTCTCCAAAAACAGATTGTGTACAACATTCAATACAACTTCCTATTTCCTACACAGATGGCTTCCTCTACTCTCGTAGAAGGGGGTTATGCATTGAAACAGTCAAAAACTGGTGCACTAATACCAAAATCATAGACAGATACTGTTCTTCTGCGGTGGAGTACTTCTGCGGTGCACCTATCCCAAACCAGCCCATATCTTCACTGGTGATTTTAAACACGCAGATTCAAAGGAAGTTCACCTGAAATTTGAACATCATGTCAAAGGTGCTACAGGGGGAAAAATACATTAGATTAGGTTATTAAAGGGGAATTATTATGCAGTAGTTTATTAAAGTTATAATAATCTTAAATGTCCGAAAGGGAGGTCTATAAACTTTTTACCAAAAAAAAATAATAATAATAATTCATAATTTCTCATGTATTTGATTCTTGTTATTTGTAACCTGCTGAAAACAGGCAGTTCTGAGTGGGAATCCCCGCTATATAATATACTTTGCTCTTACTGGCCAGTGAATAGAACCACTAGCTGAGTGTGTCACCGGAGAGTGACCAAGCAACTAAGAGTATGGTGGTAACATTCAGAAACAAGTGCTACATGCAGTCACCATAAAGTTTAAAGTAATAATCTTGAGGATCCCTGTTTCTTTCTTTTAGGCCGCACAAATGGCGGTAAGCGGTTGTTGCAGATGAGCGACATTTTGGACTGCTAAGAAATCCAAGCAGCCTCGCCTGTGTCACATCAGTCAGTCTGCACCTAGTCCACTCTTCCATAACAATTTGAGTTATAAGCAAGGTAAAAAGGGCCTGATTACTAGAGTAGAGAAGTATCTTAAAGCTGTTAAAGCTTGGATGACCCAAAACTTTTCTCTTAAATAACAAACAAAACTGAACACTGAAATATTGATACTAGGACCCAAACCACTTAGAGACACATTCTTTTGTTGTTTCCTCAACCTAGATGGCCTTTCTGTTTCTTCCAGAGATGGCGTTAAAAACCTTTAGAGTCACCCTTGATTCAGAAACCTCTTTGCAAATTCACATTCACAGCATCACAGAAGTAGCCATATTCCATCTTGGAAATGTATCTAAACTCCAAAAAAAAAACGTTTTACTATCAAGACCTTGAAAAGATTGTTCATGTATTCACGACTTCCTGGCTGGATTATCACAACATTTCATTGCCTGACTGCACTAACTCTGATTGGCCAGTGCTCAAAAATCCTCACTGGCTGCCTGTCAAATTCAGAATTGAACATAAAATTCTGTAGCTTGCTTACAAAGCTTTAAATGACTTGGCTCCAGAATATCTTCATGTTCCTCCTATTCCTCATTCCTCTCCAAACCTGTTTCATTCACAGCACGCTAGATATTTGAAAATTCCAAATATAGCCAGAATTACCATTGGAAGTGTAGCCTTCTCTTACAAGGCTTCAATTTTATGAAATGATCACCTCGAACATCTTTGAGCTTCAGACACAATTTCTGTCTTTGAGACTAGGCTCGAAACATACCGCTTTTGACAAGCCCACATTTAAGTAGTGTTTCAGTAGTAATCTAAATCTCTATGGAGCTGTAGAGACTGAACAGGCTGAAGTTATAATAATTTCAGATTAATTTCTGGGTTGGTCCACAACCGAGAAATTAAAGAAGTTAAGTAAGTCCATATAAAGCTGGTGGCACTGAGCATGCATTAACAGTGGGGTTAATTACAGCCTTAGTCACCACAGAAGTCCACTTGGATTTGGTAGCTCGTGTTCAGTATCCGTTTGGAACTGGTGGCACTGAGCATGGTACTGGTGGATGCTGTTAAGTACATGGTGCTGGCCTTTCATGCAAAATAAACAAGAAACATACAGTATTAGTGATTCAGTTTGGCGAAAGAGTGGGGTGTCTGAGGCACAATAAGCAGTGAGTTGAATTTTTCGAGGCTGCATGATTATGGCGAGTTGCTTCAGGGTAAAGACTCTCAAGTGAAAGCTGCCACCTGACACAGGACAACATTTTATTCAGTGTGCTGTTGTTCAACACAGTGCTTAGCTTCCTTGTTTGTGGCTTTTTCTGGGCATCCTTCCTCTCCCTTACCCTGAGTTTATGGGCCACACAAGCGCTGTCTCTCACAGCATGCAGTTGCTGGCTGCTTTCCTGATGCAGATCCACCTCTTGTTTACATTTGTGTCTCGCCGTTCCCTCGACCTACAGACGTTTCTGCTTGGATTTCTCTTCAGAGATTTTTTTTGTTTGACTTTAATCCAGCTTTTTTAATTAGCTGGTTAGTGGATGATGGGGTCACCCACTGTAGCAGGGTTCCTGCTGAGAATTCGTCCAACTGGGAAGTGCTTTTTTTTTTTTTAATTATTATTTTTGCACCATTGTTTGAGGATTTTTCTCCCAGCTGAGAGTCCCCCCCCCCCTCTTATTGGCTATTTTGAGGATTAGGCTGGGTACTGCCCATCTGAAAGGCATGATTGAGACAGTTCTTCTGTGGAAACCACTTCACTAATAAAATTCAACTGAGCTGATTTGGAAAGGATTGGAAATGAGTTCCCCTCAAGCTACTCCGTCCTCCTGTGAGACAGTTCGGTGCTGCTGAAGTCTGCACTCCACTTGGCTGTTACCCCGGAAGCCACTGGCTAGCAATAGACAGCTCAGCTTTGTCTATTACATCTATATTAACTGTGCTATCTTAATCCAGAGTGTCGTCCCCACCTGTTCCTCAGGGGTAATAACCCCTAAATTATCATATGAAGCTGTCAATAAACTGCCTAATGGACTGTTCTGCCTCTGCACTTGATTCCTGGCCTGGACTGTAACGGTTTTGTGTTCACAAAAGTGTATACATGTATGTGGAAGTGCAAAGTACCACTATATACTGTATGTCCTAACGTTTATTTGTAGCCATATATATCAGTGTGATACAGCTCCGTCATGTGGCGATTGTTCAGATTCCATTCATTGACAAAGGTCTACTAATATGTTTGCAAAGATAACTTTACCAATTCTGCTGATAACCGTTCACCACCACTGGCATTAGCTAGTTGACAGTTTTTTCAAATCAATGAGATGAGTAGTTCCTTAGGTAGCTTGCCAAGGCATTTGGCCAGTAAAGTAATAAGTTGCAAATGTAACTGTTGTTGAAGACGCTTCAATACAGTATTAATTTAATGGCGAAAAGCGTTAGCATCCTAGCCAATGAATTATTCTTCCATCGACTTGAATAGAATCATAATTGTGAAATCTGACTGGGTGATGCAGGAGCCCTTAATTGTTGCACATTTTGCAATGACAATAAAGGAATTCTATTTTGTTTATTTGAGAAAAGAAGACTGCTTTAACTTTCCCTGCAGTCCATCAAAAATCTCAGCCTACACTTCTCCAAAAACAGAAGATCCTATATGAGTACCAAGATCAAATTTTGTGTTTGTGTAGCATGAGACCAGAAGACCAAATACTCTGTGTCTTGAGTACCAGACCTTCATCCTTCCCTGCTGCCCCTTAAAATCACAGGCTACGCACCTCTGACAACAGAATATGTTATGTGCGTATGATATGAGACCAAATGCTGTGTTTGTAGAACCTAAGATCACAATACCAAATGAATGTAATGTGTGTAGGCAATTTAGCCAAGAATTCATCCTTCCGGGTTGTTGCTTTAAATCTCTGCCTACACCTCCCCATCAGCTCACCCCCTAATGCCCAGCCTGACTGCAATACTCTCTGTTCCACCCAGGCTACTGATGACTTTGGAAAAACTATTATGAAAGCTGATGGTGGAGAAAACCCAGTTGGGAAACACAATTAAGGTTGAAAATAGATATCCGCTCCACTATTGCATTTGCCCTCAGAGAAAACCGTGATGTTCGGAGGTCTCTCTGTCCAGAGTGGCTGGCTCAGGAAGCATTGCGGCTTTGCCGTCCGAACAATGAGAGGATGAAGAAAAGGGAAATAATCCCTTAGAAGACTGAGAATCAATTAAATTACATGTCATCAAACTGTGAATACTGTGGAACAGCGTACACGACACCCTCAGTGACTGAGTTTGGTTGAAACGCAAGATACTGGACTAAGGGATTAGATTATGAGTAAGGGATCAAATCCAATCACAATTACCATTAAATCATTTACATGCTTAGATCTTCTTAATTTTTAGGTGTTCTCCCAGGATCAGAATACTCTGTCATGCAATTTTATAAAAATAATCAACTCTGAAAGTTGAACTGCTTGAAATGGCATAAAATGAATTTGAGTATAACAGTGCTTGTGAATTACACTGTGAATGTTTGCATTTCTGCTGATATTGTTATGTTGTGCTAAGTGATGCAATTAGTCCAATACTAGTTGGTCTGATCGTATCAAACTTTCCATATAGCTGTAATGACAAGAAATGTTGTAGTGTACAGAGAATTCGACGGTTAACCTCTTGATATGGAAAAGTTTAGCTTCAAAAACTGTTTACCTTTGATTTTCAATCTCCTTTTTAGTTCCCAAAGTTTCTGTACACAAACTTCAAAACCAACTGATTGAGATTGCCATTTTCAGATAAATGGTATGTATTCAGGAGGGTGTGAAGGACTAAAATTGAATAGATGAAATACCTATAGATAAAAGGGGGCCGGACCCATAACCAGGGAATGCTCAAATCATTACCAATCAAATTATTCTGTCTGGCTCTCTAAAGTTTGTTCAAAACCACCAAAACTAAACATTAGTTCCCTACGCAAAAAGTAGCCACAAACATTTGATTGCAGTCATTACTACCAAGGGTGGCGCAACTAGTTATTAGGTTTCGGGGGCCAATAATTGTTTTTCACATGGTTATAATATAAGTCCTGAATGACTCAAGCTGCAATAAATGATCACTTAAAAGCTGCATATTGTGTTTACTCATGTTGTGTTTGTCTTATGTTAAAATTATTATTCTTTTTTTTATCTGAAACATTTATATATGAAAAATCAGCAAAAATATAACAAAATTGAGCAGGTAGATACTTTTTTACAGCACCGTATGGGGTTAAATAAAAAAGGATGCTTAAAACAGGAATTACAAATTTAAATGTCAATCATAATCTCGTGGCCAAGGTATTGAAACCAGGCTCAGGAAATTAATCTCCCTGATCTTGAGGGTTATACGATTTTTATCTGCGATGTGTAACTGTACACCTAATACTGCTCACAGCTGACTTGTTAACAATGTGTTCCAGCCACTGCTGGTCACAAGGTACATGATCTACTGTATGTCAGGGGAGGCCTAAATTTAATTAGTCATAACTTCCATTCAATTTATCAGCAAATGCTGCATGATAATGCCCTTAAAAAGTCATCAAATTAATTACTGTTCGAAATGCCAACCCTTTACGTTTAATATCTCTGAATGTAATTAAAGCCACATAAAACGGCTACTTGGTCACGCCTTTATTTCCTCACCATCACAGTTATAACTATCGGTCATTACTTTGATTTAGTTGGAATCTGGAACATGCATAGTAAAGTAGTAGAAGTGTGTTTCAGCCCTTAGGCGAGAGTGGGCTCCTAATTCAATATTTTTCTGCGCTGTCATCAAGCAGGTGAAAAACAATTTAGTCACTAATAATCACTATTTCCGTCATCCTCTCTAAAATATTACTCCCATCTCACTTCTTGAATGTAATGTAGCACAGTGTGTCTCTATCATATTAGTAGTGCGACAAAAGAAAGAGAGAGAGAGAGAGAGATAGTCAGCGTCCAAGTTAGCGACTCTGAACTGGGGGCTGTGAGAGCACTCTTTTACCAAACATCTGTGGTTTTTCCTGGAAGCACCGAGGCTGGGACCATATGGCAGAAGCACTATGAAATCATGCTGTGGGGGCTTGGCATCCAGCCCATTTCAGAAAAGCTGATGCATTGATTCCAACCACCAGGACCTAACGTTGCTACTTCAGGTACTACTGGAGATTGACTCAGAGAGCAAATGCCTAGATATGCTCATGAAGAAGGGAGGGACTTTAATATAATAATAGTAATTATTATTACTATTATTGTTATAATAAGAGGAAGAATAAGAATAATAATAATAATAATAATAATATGAATTTTAAATAAACTTTATTTATTTTATGAAGTACGCATCACAACACTGCTTATGTACAATAAAATTATCAGACAGATTATAAATTCCAATAAGGTTGACCAACTGACCAGGATGGGTTTGAGTAGCAAATTCTTACATGAGCCAAGAGACTGGAGAAGTATTTCCCAGACCCCTCGCAACTGGAGACGGAAATAAATATCTTGCCATGTATGTGTTTCACCCATGAACTCCGCCAGTTGATTTCATTAATTACTTGCTCATCCTGGCTAACGAATGGTGGCAAGAAATAAATCCCAATTATAATAACATACCGTGGAGGATTTGAACTCTCTAACACTAAAATTTACACCACTGCTCACAGCAAAAGGTGCTTCTACATTCCTTTTGGTTGAATGTTATTATTAAAAACAAATTACAGGTGAACACAGCAGAATATGTCACATTTCCATAATTCTTCCAGTAAATTGTAAAGCAATAAATGCTTATCACAGAAAACCAGGGACCAATTACATTTAACACACATTAATATCCATGCTTAGTAAATGTCATATGCATACTAAAGGCAGTAAAATGTAACGATCTGCGCCAAACAAGTACCTCAGCTATGGGGGATAATGATACAATAAAACCACGTGTCTCTTCACGATATCAAGAGTCGTCAATGTCCTCATGAAAGATCATGTAAAATAGACACATAATTTGACAGTCACTTTTTATTTTATGTGTGCGTAAAGTATTACCGCCATTGATTGATAGATTTGATTTGAGAAAATAGCATAATCGTATGCTTATAGAAATTAATACTATGGAAAGTTAATAAAATTTGAAAATCGAAACTGTACTTTGTGTCTGTTTCTGAACACTTTTTCATAGGATGAATGTCCACCTTATGATTTTGAATATGAGTAAACATTTGTTCAGTGTGAGGACAGTCCTATTATAGGCATACGGAAAGCTTTGTTGTTATCCAAAAGCCTTATCTAGACTCAAGTGTTCAGATGTGGTTAAGAATATTTAATGTATTTTTATTTAGTTTTTACTTAATTAGTGAATCCGAGAGTATGTGGCTTTAAGGGTTATGTAGGTAAGAACCATATTCAAAGGTGTTTAGCCATCGCACATTACCTGCTAAATCAGTTAATGTATTTCGACACTCTTGCATTGCTCTCCATGCATTTACACGACATGCCGCGTAAGGGGCTGGTGGCCTGTTCGGCCAATCGCAGCAAACATCATAATCATTGAGGGGACACCACCCAAGAAAGCCTGTTCTTTGGTGCGAGAGTAAATGACAGGCAGCAAGCAGCCAAGAAATTGTGGGTTTTTCTAGGGGGGTTCTGCCCAAAAAGCACATTCACTTACCCATGAAACCGAGGAATAACCTAACTTGCTAAACAACTATTACTGCACATGGGACCTTTAAAAATTCTTGAGATAGTTTCAGTGAAGAAGAACGGATCCTCAAGAGAGCAGCATATTTCAGTTTGACCTTTTTTATTGTATTTGCAGATTCAGTGATCACTTACATAAACCACTCATAGGCAAATAAGATGCATTCACAGTACTATTTGTTAAAAAATGAGCTATTCCTATGAAATTATGTCTTTCACTTACTAATTGCCCCAGATAATGCGTAGCTCCAAATTAGCTTGGTGTAGTCAGTGAGGAAAGTGAGGAAATAAAATGTACTGTTTGGTGTACAAACACATCTATTTCATGAGATCTGCAATAGAAAAACAATCAACACCAATTCATGTTCATTATTAGCTACCCCAAGTAAGATATCTAAAAAGTGAAAGGAAACCAAAATTGGGAGCACAGCTTTCTACACATAGGAAAACAACTTCATTCTGAATTAGAATGGAGCGAAGTTGACACTTAAATAAGAACACTGGTGAGCATCACAGTACAATCCATTAAAACCTGGTTCTGTACAGCTGTAATATACAATAGCATGCTTGATCTCCAGCTAATACTGTGAACATTCAAATGTGCACACATTTATATTTCAATAAATTTTATGTTCCGGCTAACAATGGCCAATGATTTGGTTTTTATCAACTTTTTGTTTTTTTGCACATATAACAAGGGTTTTTTGACCTAAAACGTGTGCAGATTTTTAGCTTTGATAAGTGGTAAGAACACAGTATAAATAAAAAAATACACCGGCTTAAAATATGACTATATTCAGTATTTTAGCGTACTTAGGCTAAAAGCACAAGAGGAAGTTTAATGTGCATATCATAATCATTGAATATGTAGTACACAGTGTCTACCGATTGAATCCTTATGAATTCTGTCATTTGAAAGACATTCAAAAATATCAATTATTATATAGGCACAAGTGGAATGATAGAATAATAATTTGATATAATTATTATGATTCCTGCTATTCATGATATGTTATCAAATGACTTATGGATTGTTTTATTTTTGTATTAAAGCATAAAGCATAAAAAAGAGTTGGAAAATTATCATAGATGGCCTCTCGACTCAAAGCAGTTGCAAAGGGGGAAAAAGAAACATTGACACAAATGACAATAGTTTTAAGAAAGCTTTTATGTTTAAGAATAAAATTGCTGTTTTGAATATTTTCTCTACGTGTTGGGTTTTGGACGAATTACTATTTAGGCTGCCTCTTCAAAGTGACAACTTCTTTGGCATATAAACATTAAAGGTCACTTGCAAAGGTTCTCCTAAGATGTGTTATGATTAGGAATGTTAGTTTTAATATCAGTAAAAATAAAACAAAGTTTTATTTTGGAACACTGTTTTACGGACTGATATTTACCAATATAGGCAAAATGACCTGCTAGTAGATCACTTTTTAATTTGGCAATATGTGGAAAATGCTTGGAAGGCTTTGGTTAATTATTGTAGAAATGACGTCAATGGTGTTATACAGCCAGGGGTGTCTTTCCCGAAATCACATATGCTAGCTTACATAGTTGGAAAACATTGACTGTGAATGGATGAACGATGTAAGTTGCTAACTAAGTTAGCAACTACACTGTTGGGAAACGCACCCCAGGTTGGTCATCAACACCAAGTCATTGAATTCCATTTATATTGACCTTGAACATTTACCTCTCTATTTTCATGGCCATGGTTTATTGTGTGGCTCCAATATGCTCTTTCAATTTTGCGAGACCAAATATTTTTTCAATTTTCCCTCCAAGTGAGCAAGCATCTTTTGCGTGTTAATGCACTTATCAATGGCCATCTCATGGGGTGACTGCTGAGAAATACCTGACATGAGTTGTTTATTTGTTTATTTATTATTTATGAGTTGGGGTTTGTTGATTTTTCAATGGACAATTTGTATGCTGGGATGGGGGGGGACTCGATCACTTGAGCACTTATGTAAATACAGTCTATGGGAATGTAGACTCCCTATTATTAAAGATTTTAACATTAGTCCTAACTATCTAACAAATTAACCAGCTTACTAGATGACCTGGTACTGTCCTTGATTTACTAGTTAGCAAGCTAGCTAACGGTTTTTAGCTTGCTTGCAAGATTCAGTGATGGGTAACTTTAATTAGCAATGAAAATCAATGGTAAAATGTGCTTTGCTCTAAACATAGCATTGCTCCTCACAGTACATTACACTATGTTCAGAGTCTAGAGATTTTTACCATTGATTTCTTTGGCTACCAATCGTGTCCTGTAATAGAATCTTGCTAAGCTGGGTTTGCTTTTCATCACTGCTAACAGTACATGACACTATGTTCAGAGAAAAGACCTTTTTTCTCTCAATTTTTGTTGGACTTTCAAGATTGTTAGTGTCCAAAGGAAATATCTAGAAATCACATTCTGATAGGTTGGAGAAAAATGGGGTGCAATTTCCAGCCCCTGCATTAAGAATGCGAATGCTACCTTTGAGAAGTTTGATGATGGAAAACACTTTTAATCTCTGAAATACTTTTGAGTTTTCCAAAAATATGCGATATAACAGGAGTCAATGTGACTTACTATGGTTTACCATTATCATTTCTGTAAGACTGCAATGATAAAACTTAGTAAGTCACAGTTCTGCGCAGTTACATCTCTCGATTTCACCAACAATGACGTTGTCCATCTTGTTTTTGGAGGAAATGAATGAAGAATAAATTAATAAAAAGCAATTCATAGAAATGTATTAATGCTCAAATTGAAACATTGATGAAATAGAAATATCATCATTTTACCAGTTGAAAATATCCAGTCAGTGCAAAGACTGCTCGAGTAGGTCCAAGCAGTATCAACCAGTAAAAAATTAAACGTATACATTTCATTTCCAAGGCAAGGCTATTCCAAGCTTTGATCATAGATGTAATCAGTGGTTTCATATCATCATTATTGCAAATATTTTTGGGCTATACCTTGGGATACTTGACTAAGTTGTGTACTTGCCATGTTTTACCTCTGTGGTTTTGATGCACTAGTAGATATTTTGACAATTAAAACATTTTATTATGATGCGAATAGACCCAGTAAGTTCTTACCTTAGCTCATTTTCGGTCAAAACGTGACTTACTTAGTATTTCCTTTGGAAGGTAGATAAGATTAAATTGCTGTAAATAAGATTCTGCTGTACAAGGACCTAGCAACTTTTGCATATATAATGTTTAAATAAATCTTTTCTCAATAGCCACAATTCTATTGACGTAGAGTCCCTGAAAATAAGTATAGGTGACTAATTCTCTCAAAGTAGCTGTAAACCACAGCTATCAATCATGACTTTGCGCCAAATAAAACCAAACTTCTCAGAAAAAAATGAACTCTTGCATATACATCAGTGTGGTAAGAACTTCCAAAAATGACTGAAATCTTCAGAAAAAAATTACTTGGCATGCACTGAAATGAAGCCCATGTCCCATCCACTAACAAGAGGGGATATGTTTATAACTTAACTGCAGCAAGTCACTAGGGGGAAATCAAGATATTTGGGACTCAGTTTTGAAGAGCTGTTATGTCGTCCATCTTTATATACAGTCAGTGCATGGAACCCATAGATGCCGCTATTGTTATTCATACTGGCAATATCACTAACAATGTTTTCAACTGGTGACACCAACTGTAAGTACCCGCCCAGTTTCAGAACAGAAAGTCTGCAACATTTAAGTCGATTAAGGGTTGTTTTTCAAAAAGGGGGACCTTTTCCCCAAAAGTTCTGTGAGGATTGAAATATTCATATGAAACACTTTCACCAGGAAAAATAGAAATAATATCTTGAACCTTTGCGTGTGATCTTCAAGTTTTTACCAAAACAGTATTAAAACAAAAAAGTGATGAAGTTGATGTTCCACATGGCACACCACGTTTTTCCATCAGCCAAACAACTATTCCCAGAGAGAAGCTTTTTATGCGATAAAATTTCTATGTTTGAGTGTAGCTGGCAGTTCAGATTGCTGGATAAACTGACAAGGATGTAGTCAAAGGGGAATTTTTGCAAAAATCATCCATTAATTTGCTAATCGCACCCTTCATTTATCTCAACCCAATTTCCCTTATCTTCTGCCTCAGATGAACCCAAGGGAAAAGTAATCCTACAGGCTTGTCAATACCCTAGTCAAGGAGGCAAATCTCAGTGTCAATATGAATTTTTCAGTTTTACCAGGCAATTTGAACTAGAAGGTAATACTGATGAGGTTAATCAGGGGTTTTCCCAGGACGAGAGTGAGTATTTTGTAAGGTGTGTTTAGAGAATTATTATGAATGTAATTTGATAAATTGAAATTGAATATCCTTAAAACATGAAACATTTGAAACATATGAATCCTAAAATTTAAGACCTGCGTGTGAGAAGTACCTAAGTCACAAAATAACACTTTTGAATTTTGGGGGCAAAGTTTTGTAAACATGCCGCAGATAATTTTTTAATGGTAAAACACTATGGAGCCCATTGCTGTTTGCAGAGAGCTGACTAAACCTGCTTTTGTATCGAAAAATACTCACGTATTAGGAAGTCAATGAGAAAATTAGTTTTGGACTTCAG
The DNA here is from genome assembly GCA_029721435.1 of Gymnothorax reevesii. Classification (NCBI taxonomy): domain Eukaryota; kingdom Metazoa; phylum Chordata; class Actinopteri; order Anguilliformes; family Muraenidae; genus Gymnothorax; species Gymnothorax reevesii. Next base: position 11,150,556 of record CM056592.1, read on the forward strand.
TTCCTTTTCTGCTAAATTGGGCTTGAGTACCATTTACTTCTAAATGGCTGAACTTTTACATTTAACAGATGAAACCATATTCCCAGCCTCCATGGCTGCCATTCCCACTGCTAATCACATGACACATTCGAAGATTTCGATTGGACAGTCATGAACCTTTATGGACTTGGGAATTTCTTAAGATAAAGGTTTGTGAATTTGACAATGGAAAAACACCAATACACAGGACATGATTACTTCCTCTGGGAAATCTTTGGTATCAGATAATGCCCTGGCCATTGTGGCTTTTAATACTGGTGTCAAGCTCATTTTTTGCAAAATGTGAATTAAGTACTTTTTGCACGCAGGTCTTCACTAATAAATCAACCTGGAGCCAGTGTGTTCATCAAAGCAGCCAATGTGGTACATTCCTGGAACATCATCAAACTATTTAACATTGGATTCTAAATGATGATGATGATTATTATTATTTTTATTAATATTATTATTCTTATTATTATTATTATTATTATTATTATTATTATTATGTTCTAATTTTTATTAATAGTTTTTTTCTTGCATCAGTGGTTTTGTTGTGTGTGAAGTACTTAAACTTTGTCTTAGAGTTGAACTATAATTTTAACCCCCAACATATAGGCTTATGCAGTATGTAAATACAACGGGCTCTAATTTCCTGGCGCAGCGCAGGTGGCGTAGCGAAGCGCAGGCCGCGCAGTGGTAATTTCGTAGGGCGCAGCCGGCGTAGTGGTAATTTCGTGAGGCGCGCAGCCTTCGGTAGACCAAGGTGCGCCGAGATGGGTGTGGCGGCGTAGTAGGGGGAGGTGTCACATATTCATGAAGACGCAGTGACAATTTCGTAGAAAAAGTCTCCGCTGGAGTTGCGCAAAAAACTCGCCAACTCCAACCTGGTTTAACTTCCGTGCAGTGGTAATTTGGCTGACCGGCGCAGAGAGCGCACACGTCACCGAAATCTCACAGGCAGTTTTACAGAATGTCAGGCACGTTTCAATGCAAGAAATAATTACAGGAAGCACGATTTAATGTAACTATCTGAATAAGGACATAAATTATTGTATCTATATCGATTGTCCTGATGTCAGATTAAAGGCGGTTGCCGCGCGTAATGGAAACTTGACCGGGCTTAATCAACGCAGCTGAATCTGTGATGCAAACTAACAACTTCACATCTTTCTCAGCCAACCACAAACTGTATGTATATATATATATATATATATATATATATATATATATATATATATATATATATATATATATATCGAATGCTTGCGTTCTATGCTCATTAAAGCCGCTTCCACACTGGACCGAAACGAATTTTTCGCCCGACTGATCACAGACAAAGTCAATGCAAAGACGCGATAGTTGGACAGGGTTTTAATATAGCTCCGTGTCCGAAAGTCATAAAAGTCCTAATTTTTCCGAGTATTCCAGGAGTTATTAGACGTGGAAACTTGGCCATTTTTGTGTTCGACCTTCACAGAATGCAAATTGATAGCTATCGACTTTTCTTGGTCTTTTTAGCCTATTCTTCTGTTTTCTTCCGTTGAAGATAGCCAGCAGTCTTTATTCGGTCTTTTGAAAATTATTCAGATGGACCGAACAGATTCACGCTTTATTTCCACAGCTCAGATAAAACAGTGCGTGAGCAAATCAATTCCATGACCATTGACAGTATGAAGAAATTATCGCATGCACGATTAAGACTGTCCGACACGAAATGCAAAATACTCCATGTCCACCAGCCAGCAAAAAGTAAAAGTATTGAAATGAGAACAGATTTATAACGGGATATCCAACAAAGATGACCCGCAAAAAAATAAATCCCAGTGTTCATTGGATGTTCTGTTGTTAAAATGTTTCTTTTTATTCTTTATTTCAGTATCAATCTGTTCTAATCGTCCTCTTTTTTTTTTTTTTTTTTAGCTGTCAGACACGGAGGCATTGTACATTGTCCCATGCCAGTGTCGACTCGCTTTACTGAGCAGAGCTTAAACAGAAACATTGATTGAAATTCTCGGTACTCATCTTAAAGAACTGAGCCCTCTTATCAAAACATTCACGTTTAATATCGACAAGAGTCAGCAGATTTGAAGAAATTAAAAGCAATAATAGACTGTCGGACACGGAGATTTATTAAAACCCTGTCAGACTTTCGGGCACAAGACGCAATCTGTCGAGCGAAAAATTTGTTTCGCGTCCAGTGTGCAAGCGGCTTAATACAAGGCTACTATTATTGTCACTTCGGTTTTATCGTCTTCAGTGGGGAAAAGGAATACAGCCTGATTGCTATGATCTCGTACTGAGTTAAGATCGAATATTGAAAATAAATGTGTCACGTATCTTGCATTGTTGTCCATGCATGTTAATCCCAAAATTTAAAGCAGCAACAGTTGGTAATTCATGGGAACACGCTATCCATCGTTTCTCTTGCCAGTGAGCAAGATTTGACTCGGCTGTGTCGCCTTCTTTGCCAACTTGCGCTGGAAGGAGGGGCAGAGGCGGGACAGAGGAGTTCTTGCGCCAGGCTACGCCGGGCACGAAATTGCCACATACGCCTGGACACACCCCGTTGGCGCGGCGCACCCCCCATGCGCCGCGCCTGCGCCGCGCCTACGAAATTAGAGCCCAACAACTTAAAGAATATTAGATTAGATTTACAGTAAAAATAAATAAAAAAATTAAAAAAAAAACCTACTGGGCCACACAATAATGAACACCTGCATTAGAACATGACATCATCATTGAAACAGGTAATCGTTTTCCAGTGGTGTTTTAAAGGCACCTGTAAAATTCTGTGGTACAGTTGGAATCTTTAACTTCTGATATATTTATAAACCTTCACTTGAGTATTCAAGCATTTGTGATTGTACTTTGAAGGAAGATTTGAAAGGAAAATACATTACAAGAACAACTATACACACCCGTGGGGTTTTCTCTTGAAGCCTAATTTAGGAGTATATTTTTGTTTGTAACATCATGTGACCCAAAGCTCTCATCCAATCAGGTTCCAGCCGGTGCGTTTCATCCGAGTGATCCAAAGATCTCCGAATTCATCAATGCCACATTTTGAAGTACTCTCCAGGAATGATTTATGTAAGTCCCGTTTTTTCAGAAAGTCACTGCCCACCTCTGTGTCACGGAAGGCGCATCTCTACGTTCTTCAACGCTCATCAGGTTTTCAAAGGGGAGGGGACTGATGATGCTATAGCCTACATTGTAAAAACAAGACTCTATTTTCATGGTAAAACATTTGTGAAGATTAAAAAAGGATTTTTTAAAATCTTTTTTTCGCAAAACATTACCAAACTCAGTGACGTGCCGCCGGAGGTAAGTTAGGTGAGGCAGAAACCTCACTGTTAAACAAATGATAACACCCTTTTACTTTGCTTTATTTGCAATTAGAGGATTGATTCATTAATTTATTGAGACTAAACGGCAGAATGATGGGCCAATTTCAGTTTCAACGAAATGAAATACCTAAATTTTTTCTTTTCTTTTTTTTTTTTAATTTTGGCATATCCAATCCCACCCAAATCTGGAATGCCCAATCCAAGAACAATGTACAAGGCTCGCTCGTATGCAACCCCCTGTAGCCATCTCAAGAGAGAGAGACAGATTGCGGCTCTCCTCCAAAGCGCGCACCTGTCAGCCCCTGCATCTTTACACTCATTGGTCGAAACTATTGCGAGTTCAGAACGAGGGCGGAGGATACCCAAACATGAGCAAACTTAAAATCTCACTGACGAGCGCCCGGCTGGCCAACAGGAGGCACTTGAGCAACGAACAAGGCAATCATTTTTAATTTCCCTTCCCAGCAGTCCCTTCCCAATTTGCATCCCTACAGCACTTTATCCAATCATGCGCTGTTCCGAAAAAGCTACCGACCACTGCTAGTTAGTATGACTGGGATCAAACCCACGCCGTAGTAGCCACTACTGCTCCACAAGTGTGGCGCCTTAACCGAGTGAGCTAACCTGGCAGCCAAATACCTACTTTTTAATGCCATTCAGGAAAAAAAAAAGAAGGAGTTTATTTTCAGTTGTCTTTCACAATCCGATAAACAAAAGGTCAAAACGATACACGGAATTACCGAGAGTTGAGATTTTTTTCTAATTATTAATATTTCCATTCTTGCAGTCTTGAATCAAAGCGTAAATGTAAATTAATCTTTTTGTGATTATCACCTCTTAATCATTACAGGCTACATATATGTGGGCTGAGTCTTAGTAATCTGGTAAAAAAAAAAGCAAAATTGATTGATTGTCAATCAGGCATAGTATGTGGAAACAGGTTGACAAAATCCAGCGATAAAAGGTGAAGTCACTGCCTCCCCTGACTGCACGTCTCTGACCAAACTGATGTAAAACTTAGAATAATAACAATGATTTGTTGTTTTTCCCTTCAGAGTTGATTGTTCTCAGGCAAGATTGCTGCCATTTTTTTTAGGATGAATGGTAAGATTGCTGCCATTTTTAGAATATATCTGACATCACATTAGTACAGTATAGTAGTCAGTCACCTCATAGCACAATATTGGCACAATAGCTTGGATCTCAATATACCTATGTGAATGCTCTGTTGTATTTTACTGTCATGATAATGCTGGATTTTGCCAATACAGTATATTTCCCACTTTGAAATATTACAAATGACCATGCACATTTGGCCTTGGAGTACGTGCGTGTTCATGATTGACACTATACTGTATGTGATGAGTATTAACGATAATAGGAGCTGGAAATCAACTCTGAATTCCAGAGGAATGTCAATACAATGATATCAGCAGTATTTGCATCCTCACATAGCATATAAAAAGGAACGCAAACAGGGAATGATTATTAATGTCCAACTCCACTGAAATTGAACTTCTAGAAACAGGGCAGTACAAAGACTATTCATGTTTGAACAAGCCTTACAACAGCAAGCGCAGGACTACTGGTGGACATTTCTTTTTCATGGAATGCAGGAATGTTTTTTTTCAAGGCCAGAGTCTGGAAGCATTTGCATGGCAGTGATATTATTCCTTGTCATCAAATTCCACTTTGCTCTGTTGTTAATGCATTTGTTTACTTCACAACCTTACAAAGTATATATTAATCATTTTGGCTGCACGAAAAGTATTACCTTTATCATCAAAACGCTCAAACAGTCTATCTTCTGTTGTGATTCCTATCTGTATTTGGGCCACCCTTAACTGAACATGTATATCTTATATTTTGTGCCAAAGTATATGCTAATAATACCTCAAGAGTATAATTTTCTACTCTGCAAAGACATTTCTGAAAAAAACAAACAAAAAAAAAACTGGGGGGTCATCGATAAATCCTTCAATACTGAAACTTATGAAGTAACTTCTTTAAAATCCCCTTGGCGTCATAGCCATTGGGTAAGTGGGTTCTTGATGAGAGTATATCGTGCAATTCAGCACTGCTCTTCTCCTAAAGATTCAGGGATCTCCCCCAGGTCTATAGAAGATGCGGGTCCAAGCGCTTTGCCAGCGCCACTTCCTTGGCCGGAGAAAATATCCACCGAGCTGGAGACCGACTGCACCGATCTGTCTCGGAAGTAGTTGAAGGTCTCCTGGTCGATGAAAGTCTGTTCTTCGCGGAGGCCTTGCTCAAACATCTTGCGCTTATGCCTGAACTCGATGACAGTCTTTGTGTAGGAGTTAAGGGTGGTAACAGACGCAGCCATGCAGCAAGTGAAAGATCCCCAGGCAAGACTGAAGGATGACAACAGGAAGAAGGGCATGGGTCACTCACTGAAAGCATGTTCCCTCTGCTCTACCTACCTTCCTTACAATAAGAAATATCAACAGTAGACTGCAGGAAAAATTCATGGCCCTCATAAAAAATTTGGATGCATCTTTGGTCAATTTACACCGAATAATTTTAAAAGCCTTCATATTAGATTTTTGCTCATGAAAAGTCGGCAAATGACATCCTCACCCCCTGTAAATCTCACTGATAATGTCAAAAGAAGTGTTCAACATTTATAGAGTAAATGCCGAGTATTTAGGTCAAAAGGTACTTTCTGCTCTTCAGAAATGTTGTCTGACTGAACAGGGGAGTGATTGTCTTGTGGCAGCAAACAAACTACACAATTTGTCAGGATGTATTTGATGGCGAGAGAGCAGGAGGCATAACTCAGCTGGGTTAAATATCACTTTCATAGCTGTCAGAACAAACTGCATTTCATGAAGTCTTTTCGGTGAAGTACTGAAGAATCATAAATAAATATGTTTCTGGGAAATTACACAATATTGCGGCAAGTTGGAATTTTGTTTTTTTTTTTCGTTCTTTAGCAATGAAAGATGAGTTTATTCCAATGTGGAAAAAATACAACAACAAAGGCAAGGGCTTGTGAATTTTCATTTATTGAAGGTGAAAAGTTATTTAAAACCTATATTCCCTGTATGAAAAAATAATCGCCCTCCCTAAACCTAATAAGTTATTGTTTCACCCTTCGGGCCACAACTGTGATGACACATTAGCAATATCTGGCAGTTCCAGAACCTTAGAAATGATTTTGGAACCCGTTCCAGACTGATTGATGTCAACTACTTTGACTGCCATCTGTTCTTGAATTTCTTAAGATCACAGCATCATGTGCTGCTTTTTGCCTTCCTTACCTTGTCAGACAGGTTAAAGTGATTTTTTGATTCAGCAGAGCTGGTAGTAATCATGGGTAGTAATTATGCCTGAGAGTGTTCAGTAAAATTGTGTTTGATTGGTTGATCTCGTAAATAAGAGGGCAATTACTTTTTTCAAATAGGGCCAGGAAGGTTTGGATTGTTTTTTCTCCCTTCAATAAATGAAATCATCATTTAAAAACTGCATATTGTGTTTATTTGGGTTATCTTTGTCTAATATCAAAATGAGTTTGATCTAAAACAGTGAAGTGTGACAAATATACAAAAAAAGAATTTGGGAGGGTGAAAATACTTTTTCACAGCATTCTATATTAGGCCTTCCTCTTTTCCATGCTGTCTAATGTTGCACCTAACTTCAAGCTTCTGAAGGAGAGATTTTGTTTTTCACCCAGCTGTAGTAATTGAATTTGATGCACTACCTGCAGATGTTGTGAAAATACTGTAAAAGTCTTCATTATATTCGCTATTAGAGAGTCCCCATACCTCTCAATTAATCCAAAGCCCTAATAACCTGCTTGGCTTGTTTGAAGCTTGCATTGATATGTCATCACACATGAATTATCACACATTTTGACCAACTGGGCCAAACCATACAAAATCAAATCTGTTTTTCATATGTATACTTACCAGAAAGACCATCCATAATCCCAAGAGTGAGGTCTCCAGTCCTCTGGGCCCAAGCTGACTGTGACCTGAAACACTTGTGTGTACATCATATGCGCCACCATTCCCAGCAGTCCTGCCAAAACACATATGATTGTGCATGAAATCCACATTTTACCTGACCAATGAGTAGGGATTACATACGTAGAGATGTTCTGAACAGCACTACCAACTAAACTGGTGGAGGTTGAGCGAGAACCTTAACGCAACCTGTTGATGGATATTCATTGGAGTTTCCAGATAGGATAACACTTTAGATAAAGTGTTGCTCATAAAGGCTTTATACAATATGCATAATGCCTTCATAATGGAGACATCATATCCTCATAAATCATACATAAGCAAATTTCATGCTTTGTAAATGGTGAAATAACACATCCTTATTCAGCATGTGATGCCAGATGTGATATAACTGACAATTTCACTTAGCTTGTGGCTAAATGCTTTCAAGGGTGACATTGTCAACTAAGTGACATTGTCATTGTCATATCTGGCATCACATGCTGACCTAGAGGCACTTGTAGAGAAGTGCAAACCTCCGCCAAGGCAGCACAATCCAAATGTGCATGAGTGGGAGCAAAATTGAGTGATCGCATGTGATAGGATTTCAAGATGGCTGTCGTGGCGGCCATATTGTTTCAATGATCGTGGTCAAAATCAATAGGATCCATCCTTGATGTAATAGCAATCCACCCACAAAATTTCAGACCAATACTCGCATTACTTTTTGAGTTATCACGTGTGATAGGATTTCAATATGACTGCCGTGGCGGCCATTTTGTTTTAGGGTCCATCCTTGATGTAATAGCAATCCACCCACAAAATTTCAGGCAAATCTGTGCATTACTTTTTGAGTTACGTTGTTCACAAGCAAACAAACCAACGGGGTGAAAACATAAACTCTGCCCCAACTTCATTGGCGGAGGTAATAAAGATGTGTCATTTCACCCTTTACAAAGCATGACATTTGTTTATGTATGCTTTAAGACATTATGTTTCATTTATGAAGGCATTATACATGCTGCATAAAGCCTTTAGGAGATACACCATCTAAAGTGTGACCCAGGATAGCGCTCATGACCCCTCTAAATCATTCAAGACCTAACATGATCATAATCATTTATTCTCCCATGTTTTCAAACAAAGTCTGTGAAACTGTAAAAATGGAATTGTCATAGTTTGGGAGCTTTGAGAGCTGTTTGTGGCTCTAGTCCAGGACAATATCGTTTTGCTCTCTATCGAATTCCTGGGCCTGCTGGCATTGATTGGGGGCGTGGCCCGGACTCTATTTAAGCTCCTATTTCGCCTCGCTCCCGTTGCTAGAGTGTCAGTTCTACTTTAGCGCTTTAGCCGGTAAGGTCTCTAGAGAGATGTTGCCAAGCACTTAGTTGCTTATCAGGAATTGTGTTAGTGAGTAAGGGGGTCTTTGTTTTATTTCTCTTTTCTTTTGTTTTTCCTCTAGCTCGCCTGTTTTTTCTACCACGGACGACGGCAGGTCCGTTGGTAGCGCGAGCCTAGTTACTTTGCTTTTAGTCTGCTTTTAGTCTCACAGCACACTGTCAGTGTTGCCTTTTATTTCTGGCCGCTGCTCTTGGCGTCCGCTGCCAGTGCCCATCACAGGAATTCTTTCATTCAGTCTAACTCATATGATGAAATTATACAGTAGCTATTTCACATAACACTAAGAGGAATCAACACAAGTTGGAAGTAATGTTTTTCACTGGCATTTCAAATGTTCAGGTTTTGTGGTCTGTTTTTGGCATGTGAAAAACACCATTGGAATAGAACTGGCCACAAATCCAAAAGCTCTACCTCACCAGTCTTCAGCATGAATGGACAATAATTGTGGCCACAGATTCATTCAGTCATAGTCCATAATCCTTGAAGCTACAGTATAAAAAGAAAACAGATTTGTGTGATAGTATAACATCTTTCAGGAAATTTGTTCTGCCAGTGCACTCACTGAATGTGCATAAAACTTAGTTATGCTTTAAAAAAAAATGCCCTGTGTGTAATTTCATTAACATGAACACTGAAGTAGAGCCAATTCCCAATCCTTATTGTAATTCATTGCTTGAATGTGATTTTGTCAGCATGTAAATGCACCTCATAACTCATCTAAATAGTGTTTTAATGGCAGGTATCATTTAAATACATTTATGGGCATATCCATTTCATTATTTTAGGAGTTTTGTTGATGTAATTTATTTCTCACCTAATGATTTTCTCAGCTGAAATTAGAATTGTCCTGAAGTCATAATAAACAAAAACATTGAGCCAAAACATGTTTAACAGGTCATTACGTATCAAATGAGTCATCTACCCAGCAAATTTAAGATCTGAAAAGAATTATAAATGACATTTTGAAACCAAATACTAGCATTAAGTTTACTGCTCCAAAAAATGAAATAAGGTTTGGACTAACCGTTAACTACCTGTTGGCCTGTAACATGACATTTAAGGGGGATATATTATGAAAAACTCACTTTTCCAGTGCTTGTACACATACAGTGCTGTGAAAAAGAATTTGCCCCCTTCCTGATTTCTTATTTTTTTTGCATATTTGTCACACTTAAATGTTGCAGATCAGCAAATAAATTTTTTAATTAGACAAAGACAACCCGAGTAAATACAAAATGCAGTTTTTAAATGATAATTTAATTTATTAAGGGGAAAAAGCTGTCTAAACCTTCCTGGCCAGGTGTGAGAAAGTAATTGCCCCCTAAACCTAATAACAGGTTGTGCCACTCTCTGCGACAACAACTGCAATCAAGTGTTTGAGATAACTGGCAATGAGTCTTTAACATCGCTGTGGAGGAATTGTGGCCCACTCTTCTTTGCAGAATATTTTAAGAAAGCCACATTGGAGGGTTTTTGAGCATGAACGACCTGTTTAAGGTCATGCCACAGCATCACAATCAGATTTTAGTCTGGACTTTGCTTAGGTCGCTCCAAAACCTTCAGTTAATCATTTTTTTTAAGATATTCGTAGGTTGATTTGCTAATGTGTTTCGGATCATTGTCCTGCTGCATAACCCAAGTGTGCTTGAGCTTGAGGTCACCAAGTGATGGTTGGACATTGTCCTTCAGGATTTTCCGGTAGAGAGCTGAATTCATAGTTCCATCAATTATGATAAGTCATTCAGGTCCTGAAGCAGCAAAGCAGCCCCAAACCATCACACCACCACGTTTGACTTTTGGTATGATGTTCTTATGAATTGCGGTATTAGTTTTACGCCAGATGTAACGGGATGCACACCTTCCAAAAAGTTCAACTTTTGTCTCGTCAGTCCACAGAATATTTTCCCAAAAGTCTTCGGGATTATCAAGACGTATTTTGGCAAATGCAAGATGAGCCATTGTGTTCTTTTTGGTCAGCAGTAGTTTTCACCTTGGAACCCTCCCATGGATACCATTTTTGCCCAGTCTCTTTCTTATTTTTGAATAATGAATAGTGACTTGAAATGAGGCAAGTGAGGCCTGCAGTTCTTTAGATGTTGTTCTGGGTTCTTTTGTGACCTCCTGGATGAATCGTTGATGCACTTTTAGCGTGATTCTGGTAGGCCGGCCACTCCTGGGAAGGTTCATCACTGTTCCAAGTTTTCTCCATTTGTGTACAATGGCTTTCACCATGATTCACCGGAGTCCCAAAGCCTTAGAAATGGCTTTGCCCCCAGACTGATAGATGATAATTTCCTTGTTTCTCATCTGTTCTTGAATTTCTTTAAAACGCAGCATGATGTGTTGCTTTTTGAGATCTTTTAGCCTCCTTTATTTTGTCCAACAGGTTCTATTTATGTGATTTCTTGATTCAACAGGTCTGGCAGTAATTAGGCCAGGGTGTGGCTACTGAAATTGGACACAAAAAATGTGGTTAATCACAGTTAATTCATGATTTAAAAAGGGGGAAAATTACTTTTTCACATAGGGCTAGATAGGTTTGAATAGCTTTTTCCCCTTAATAAATGAAATCATCATTTCAAAACTGCATTTTGTATTTACTCTGGTTATCTTTGTCTTATAATAAAATTTGTTTGATGATCTAAAACATTTAAGTATTAAAAATGTGCAAAAAAGTAGGAAATCAGGAAGAGGGCATATACTTTTTCACACCACCGCATGTCAGTGCAACACAGGACTTTCAACAAAATTTGTATCAAAAGGGACCAATTATGCTTTGCAACTGTGTGTCGCACTTCTTTTTCAATATAAGACCCATCTTTCCTAAGCCTGCAGTTGTTACCTTTTCATACGCATTGTGTAGTTACTTATTCAGTCATCCGTATTGAGACTTGTCAGTTGCCGGGGGATATGAGCTTCATCGCTATCCGTTGTCTCTGTTCACTGGCTAATAAGAGCAGACCGCATTGCAAAGAGAACATCCTGTTTTCAGAGGGTTAGTATTGACATTAATCAAATTACCCAGAAATCATGGATTTTTAATGCGTTTCCCCCCACCCCCCCATATAGTTTCTAAACCTCCTTTTCGGACATTCAAATTATTGTAACTGAGGAAAAAAAACAGCATAATAGGTCCCTTTCAATTTTCTTCAGGATTAAAAATCAACTGTTTGCTTTTTTGCACAGGAAGCATTAAATGGAGAAACAAAGCACTTTAACATCATGGTATGAAAATGATAGTGATAGTGATTATCATTGTAAAAGCACAGCTTGTTCAGCAAACTAATTGTGTCACTGTGCAAAACCACACTAGATGACAGAGCACATTCTGAACAAACAACTCATGAACCTCAGACAGAAGGAACTTCTGAGATAAATTTTTTTCTATATCAATATTGGCACTGTGATCGACTAATGATAATGATTATATATGTACGCTTTAAATGCTCCTTAATGAAAAATGCTGAAGTAAAAAATTATCTGCAAGGAAAAACATAAACTCTTCGATCCCCATTAGAATAATTTTGCACCACAGCCAAGTATAATTAACCAAAATCCTTCCATTATAGACAGAGTTTGAGGTAAAATTGATTTTTGTTGGTTTAAGTGGAAGATAAGGGCAAGCAAGAGTTCAGGTTTCCTATTTCGCATAATTAAATTTACATTGCACACAGCTTTTTAAAAAATATTTTTGAATACATCAGATAACCGCTATCCTCTGAGGATAACATTCTGAGTTTAAAGTGTCTCTATTATGCAAAAATCATTAATGTCATTAAAGGTAAGTGGTAGCCCCCATTTATGTAAAAATAATACGGCTTTCCAGCATTGCAATCTGGCAAGACTTTTTTTTTTTGAATACTGACAGTGCTTATTTATCAGCAAGAACATGAAAACCACCCGCATAATATTTGTGTAGGTCCCTCTCGTGCTGCCAAAACAGCTCTGTCAATCTGACTTCCACTTCAGTCCCCAAACCTAGGATTTCCCAGCAGAATTATTTCCCACAGCGTCATACTCCCTCCACCATCTTGTTTGATTCCTGCAGTGCATCTTGATGCCATCTCTTCCCCAGGTAGATGGTGGTCATGTATCTGGGGGTTGCACATGATGTAGAGGAAGTGTGACTCACTGGACCAGGCAACCCTCAGTTGCTCAAAGATGTTGTTCTGATGCTCACGTGCCCATTGTAGGCACTTACAGTGGCAGACCAGGGTTAGCGAAGCACAAAGCGCAGCAGGCTGTTAAGCACAACACTGTTTTAAACTTGCACTCTATTGCCAGTTATTTTAACTGTAATTTTACAATAAGAATTACAACAGAGGTTCAGTGTAAGTTAGGTCTAAACCACATTTAAACTGGAAAAAAAGGTGCAAGTTTATAACGGTGTCTGTGTCATGACACATTTTTTGTGCGATTAAAATTCTATGCAATTCTATGCCACAGCAGCCCTTCTGTCGGTCTGAGACATGGAGGATAGCCTCCATTGCGCTTTTGCATTGATGAACCTTGGATGTCCAACACCCTGTGGTTTGTCCCACCTTGGACCACTGTCTGTAGGTTTTTTTATTTTATTTAACCCGGGAAGTCCCGTTGAGATTGAAATGAATTTTTCAAGGGAGCCCTGGGGGAATAGGTGGGGAGGGACAGAGGTATTGCACAGCCAATTAGATCAGGGGATGATTAGGCGGCAGATCGAAAGAGCCAAGTTGGGACTTTAGCCATGACACCGGGGAACCCCCTACTCTTATCGAAGAGTGTCATGGGATCTTTAATGACCACTGTGAGTCAAGCCCTCAGTTTAACGTCGCATCCAAAAGACGGCGTCTTCTTCAGTACAGTGTCCCCGTCACTGCACTGGGGCATTGGGGATTATCCCACCAGAGGGAAGATCGCCACCTACTGGCCCACCAACACCTCTTCCAGCAGCAACCTGGTTTTCCTCAGTGGTCTCCCATCCAAGTACTGACCAAGCCCACACCTGCTTAGCTTCAGCCACACGGCTGAAGCAGATCGAATTGTGGTATGGCTGCTGGCTCAAGGTTCTCACCACTGCTGAGGGGGGGCACCCCAGAAACCTTGACACTTCAAAAATCCTCTGACCCACACATCTGGCCATAACGATTCGGTCTTTATCAAAGTCACTCTGGTCACATTTCTCCCACAGCCAAAGTCAACAACAGCAACCCTTTGCTTAGCGTCTAAGGTCTGTCTGCATACCTTGACATGCACCATTGCTATGAGGTAATCAACATTATTTGCTTCATCTGCATGTGGTGGTAATGTTTTGCCACAGTGGTGTAAACACTTACAGACCTGCTAACAAAATGATCTGATCTTACAGGGCAGTGCTCTCCCATGAAAACACCACCTGGTGTTGTTTCATAATCTATGGCAACTGGCCAGATCAGACAAAAATAAACTGGTTGAGCCCATTGAGAAACATGAGAGGAGAAATAAATGCCTGAATGATTACATGAATATGAAGAGTAATTTGTGGGCTCTAGCCGGTATGAACTCATTACAGCATTGATTTTTGCGATTGCCTCTTCAATAATTTCAGTTCCCCTGCCAAGTCGAGCACGCAGCATGAGCACCAAAGAGAAAAACTAATGAATAGTTAATTATTTTGCAATAAATATGACAACATTGAAATTACTGTAATCAATTTGAAAGGCAATTTTTTTTTAAAATAATACTAAACAAACTTAGAACTTAATTTTGATTAAATATTGAGGATTGCACAAGTTGAGCAACAGTTCATTAAATTCCATCCAGTATGAAATTAATCTATTGTAAATATATGATTTATAACTCTTGAGTGGGAATATTCTTAAGGATCATGACAATTGGACAATGAAAGGGCATTGAATGATGATTAAACTGGTAAACTTTGGGCGAAAGTAAGAGCAACTGCAGGGACGAGATGAACCTTGATAGGGAAATGCGCAAGTCTGCGCAGAGGGGGAAATCACTCAGTTCTATTTCTATGTGAAAAACTGATCTTTTAATCACAGCTAGAGACAGCAAACCCTGAAAAACACAGGAAATTCAATTACAATAATGTCACAAGACTGCTCTGAAACACAAGCCTGTGCATGTCTATGCTGCCTAAATACATTTATCCCGTATTGAAATTTTTGAGAAAGGAAGGCTTACTTGTGTGAACAGCTTTGAAATGAATGAATGTTAATGCATTTTCTCTTGTGCAGAAAAAAGAGAAAGACCTGGGTGGCAACACTACTCAGTGTAGCATTTAACTCATGTTGGTCAGCAGTGGTTTATACATCACCCTATAGTTTGTGCTTACAGTATTATTGTCTAGTAGTGAGCTCTTCAGTTTACTGTAAATGCGTGAATGTCAGGCACAGTACCATGGATGTTGTAGCCCATAGACAATACAGACGCTACTGATTATAGGCACATTTTTAAACTCCAAAATGTGCCTCCTTGGGGCTCTGTTCAATTGCTTTCTCTATCTGCAATTCATCTTATAAATCACCCTTTAAAAACTAACTTAGACACAGGAATAATTATTGGGTTATTCCTGGTTTCATTCAATACACATTGAACATAATTATGGGCACATGAATCTTGACAATCGTACTAAAATTATTCTTCATTTTCTATTGCATTACTTTGCCCATGGATAATGCATTCACAAATTAGAACATCAATCAAACATCAGGCATTTTTCTTTAGTTACTATAATTGATGAGAATCTGCACTACTTAGTGCACTGGATGATCATTCATTGTACGTATGAGCAATGGTCAGAGGCAACAGAATAGTGTGTATTATCCAATCTGACAACCACATAATGATTACTTAGCCCAGTATAGGGGCGAACAAATGAATTTTCCCTCTGAAGAAATGCATTAATTTGTACATTTTAAGCCTATTTTCCCACAGTCTCTGCTCTTGTCTGTAATTATCAAGAGGATGGCTGTAAATAGGATTTTGACCGTAGCTATTTATTCTACACAGACATTCTCAACAGTACAGATGCAATACCCTTACAGGAGGTGAAATAAACCGCAATTTGCATTTATATGTAAGGTAAATCAAACTGCTATATATTCGTAATTATAGAAAAATTATGGTTCTTTCATTCTCAAGGTCAATTTCAGGATTCGTGGTCACTGTCATTAAGAGCAAAAGCAACACGTGATGAATTTCTTGATTCGGGGTGAACACTGAAAAAGCAATAAGTGATCTGGTCAATTGAAGCAGAATCTACCTTTATTTAACTTTTTAACAGCTAGGAGTTCAAGCCCAATAAGCTACGTGTGCCGTGAAAACATTTAACAATACTAAATGCAGCTGATGTACTGCTCTTAAGGTTATTACTTAAACCCCTTAAACTCTGACTTTTCACTGAAGTTCTCCCTTAAATCATTTCAAGGTCAATAAAAGCATTTATTTCTCTCTTAATATAGGTCAGTGTCATAAAGATATTCTCTATCTGCTGGTTGCAGGGCTTCACTGAAGTTAAAAATCACACATTTATTGAAAGAAATATTGAAACCCAGTGCGCCATGTTTTATGGTCACAGCATGACATCAAATTGAAAATATCTAGATCTTATCCATCATTTTATACACATATCCCTGTAATTCAGCAGGACATATTTAGGATCGTTGGAAACCTTGGGATCTCCACTAAAATTTTAAGAAAGACTGGAGATCAACAGGTTTGAATACAGCAGATGGCAATGACAAACCCAAATATGGATCCTTAGGTTTTATGGGTTTAGTCAATGGAACATATGATTACAATTGTGAACTTCATGCTAACTAAACTCCTAATTATTTTTCATCAAATATTTACCACGGCAGCTATAAATACAATGTAGGCCTTCAATACAATTACGCCAGCAAAGTATAGAGATATATTGTATCTTGTGATTAGACTATCATCTTTGGGACAGCAACCCATTGTAAATCCTTTTAATTTTTCATTCTAGAGACAAAATTGAGGCAAACTAATAATCTGTACAGAGCAATCACTACGGAAGTAAATATTTATTTACAATGCCAGCCGAATGTACAGTGTTGTATGTATAATTATAATCTTCTGTTGTTTCATCCCCTGAATTTTTCAATTAATAAAATGCTGCCTCTTCAAAACTATTTCAGCTGTCATTTTATAATCATAAGTACATTACATTACATTATACTTAGATTACATAAACCAACCGCAGTCAATGCTGTCCAAAATGCATAAATCTAAATGACTGGATTATCATAAATTATGTGCTAGAGGAAATATCCGGCTCAAGAGTGGTTTTACAATCAAACGACAGAGTGCTTAAACAGCAAATGGTTTGCAGCAATATCTGTATAATCACTGTAATCATGACATTACACATTGTGGCTGTTACTAATTGCAGCCTGGTTTCTAAAAGCACCAGATTAACGTCTTGTAATTACAAATATACAGTCCCTGTCTGCGTCCTTAAATACAGCTCTCATTTATCGGAAGAGTTCTGTGTCGAAAGAAAGCAAGAATTGCATGAGAGGAAAAACCTCATATCTTTGAAAAAAGCCAAGGGACGGTGAAAAAAGCCAAGGGACGGAGGCTTTTATACGAAAACTCTTGGGGGAAAAAAAATCCTCCTTATGGTTCATCTAAAATGAGAATCGTTTATACAGTGACAAGGTTCAACAAGCACTGGAATTAAAGGTATTCCAAACCAACAAACAAAACAGTGTTTTGGCCAAACCAAATAGAGAAATCACACTATAACAGCTATTCTAGCTTGCTGAAGGCTTGGCTCCTTGATTTTACTAATGATATACTAATAATTTTACGATTGATATGACGAGTCAAAAGTGGAACCTGTTTGACGGCACGAGTCCCTTAATATCTGGTGTTAAGCTGACACACCATTCCACAATAACAACATCATAACCAGCAGTTTAACATGGTAGTGGTTGTGTGGTGGTCTAGGGCTGCATTGCTGTTTTAGGACCTGAGCGACTTGCCATAATTGATTGAGCCATGAATTCTGTTCTTAAGCAGAAAAACTTGAAGGAGAATGCCTGGGCATCAGTTTGTGGCCTAAAGCTTAAGTGCTGTTGGGTATTTAGCAGGACAATGATCTGAAGCACACGAGCAAGTCCACCTCGGAATGGCTCAAAAGAAACAAAATGAAAATTTTGGAGTGGCCTCTACAAAGTATTCACTTGAATACGACTGAGATGCTGTGGCATGACCTCAAACATTCCTCCACAGCAATGCTAATAACTCATCGTCAGTTATCGCAAACGTTTGACTGCAGTTGTTGCCATCATGAATGGCACATCCAGCTGTTGGGTTTAGCGACGCAATTATTTTTTTTTACATGGGGGTTCATCTTTAATAAATGGCATTATCATTTAAAAGGGGTATTTTGTGCTTATTCACTTTGTCTTTATCTTCTATAAAAATTATTTGAATGATCAGAAACATTTGAATAGGACAGATAAGCAAAAATAGAGGACAACAGGAAGGAGGTAAATAGTTTTTCATTGCTTTATACAATTTACGTTAGGTTTATTTGTAGTTTTTATGGTATTTGTAGAAATTAATTTTTCGCACGACAGATTACGTTCAAAGTCAATGCAAAGATGCAAATACACGCCTTTCGTGTCTAATGTGAAAGAGGCTTAAATCCAGGGTGGTTGAAATAAAGTTCTGGGGAGGATTTTTACTTTCTGAACCTGGACTTTCCACCTCTGCAGGAGATCATCAGACACACCGCCACGAACGCCATCTTTGCGAAACTCATAATAAATTGTGTTTGTGGTTAAGATATGGATTGGCTTGATTCTGCTGGGATTTTTACTGCTGCAGTTCTGTGGTTATTAGCAACAATCCCTACTCGAATCTATTAACCTTTGCTAGAGAGCTTGGACTTGTGGCCACGATTCTTTTTTTCTTTTATGATTGCCTTCTTTGGTGTTTGGCATATGTTTTCATATTTTTTCCCACAATTTCCCTTGCCACCTTATATAATTTTGGTGTTTCTGAGACCAACACACCTGCAGAACTCCTTGCATTCAAATGTTTCTAAAGCTTTTGAAATTGTGGTTTAGAGATCCTCTGTCACAGGTAACACACATTTTGACAGAAAGATATGGATTGAAATATTTGGTATACAATTCCCATTGGAGAGTTAGACAGCTAGGATGCCATCAGACATCTCTCAATGCCTGATGAAATGCATATACAGGTATAAAAATAAATCCTGCCAAAGCTTGACTGCACATCATCATCAGGCACAGCTAAATTCTGTACACGGTACATCCATATGAACCAACAGTATAATTCATTAAATTCTTTAAAATGTTGCTTTGCATTACTGCACAGCTCCAGTTTGCCTTCCCTATATGAAAATATCAACAATGGTTTGAGTGCTGGGTGTTTGGAGAATAACATTCAAAACAATCAGAGTTACCATTCTGCAAACAGCACAATGAATGCCTTGTTGTTCATGTATTGAAAACAGAACCCATAGAAAAATGAAATGTTCTTTCGCAATGCAAACACATACCTGAGAGAACAGTGAACACGGCAGCAAAAGCGTTCAGCTTGAGTCCATCAATCACATTGCTGGAGTGAAAGAGTTCCAGGCACATAAGACTGAAGCCAACGACCAGAAGCATGATGTATAGCACTTCAGAAACCACTGACAGCCAAAGGACACCTGCAACCCAAGACAGGCACATCGGTTAGCAACAGCCCTCAAGAGCCATATTTCAGCCTTTCAGAACCGTTAGTGAGTCGTGGAGCACTGGTTCTCAATGTCGACTCACTCTGTTTGCTGGTTTTTCCCTGATGAAAAATTGCTGTAGTTCCGAGCTATAGTTATCCCATAGTAAATGGATGGTATTTTTTTGCCACCATAGTGTACTATTACTACAGTGATGTTATAGTTATTCAAATTACAGCAATACAGTGTGGACTACACAAATATCATGGTGCTATTTACTGTGGTAATACTATAGTTATGTAATGGCTATAGTACTACTCTAGTTATACTATTCAAACCATAGTGATGCTATAGTTATGCCACAAATACAATATTATCATTAAAAAATAACCATAGGATATTTTCATAAGTGTTGTTCCAACCACAATCCCAGTCATAGGATTTTTAAAAGCTTCTCATTTGTCTTAATTAGGAGCATTTCACGTTTACAACAATTATTAATCCCCTTAAGCCACATAAAAACAGGGACACTGTATTCATGCCTGCCACGATGAATAAAAATTCCTTATCCACATTGTAATATGTTGTAAATAACTGCATTAAATGGGATGAAATTTAATTGTTTTTAGAGTTTAATTGTTAAACAATTAAGAGTTTAATTGTTAAACGAAACGGCACAGTCTGAAATAGAGAATCCGGGCAATCTCAGGTCATAGCGAATGGTTCAGTAGACAAATCTACTCCAGCTATGCTACCTATTCAATTCAAAGGTATAAGAACCTGCTTCTTTTCAGAGTCGCTTTCAGAGACATTGGCTTTCTCATGCTGAGAGACCACAAGGAAAAAATCTATTTATCTCATTTCAAAAAGCCCTGCCGAAAAGCTTTAATTTCCTTTTCATTTTCCTGTTTTTGCTTATTATTTTAACCACAACCTTGTGCAGATCAATATTAAAGATTTGCCTCCGAAATTCCCCATTGCGCGAGTTCTCACTTGAAATAAATACGCAAGTGATTTATTTCATCTCGTGCTACACTACCCCTCCCAGCAGGGTGCAGCAGCTTGTATAAAACAATTTTCACATTGAGCATTTTGTTCTTCTTTCTGCACCCCGCGCAAATTAAAGCTCGAAAAAAGTGCTGTTTGCTTCGAGTTAACATTTGAGGAAAATTGAAACTAAAAATAGATATTGGTTTGAAAAAGAAGCGTGGAATTGCCTTTCCACCTCCTGATGATTTGTATTTTTTCCACATCTGTTCTAATTCTAATTTAACCGAGAAAAGAACTAGATGAGAAAGGTGCCAAAAACAGAATGATAAATAATATTGTGGTTACTCACAGCTATGAGAAATTTAACCTTTCAAAATATGTCAGAACAAAAACAAATTAACATAAAATACAGAATGACCTGCAATATTCATGCTAAAACATAGTAATACTATTCAAGGATAATAAGACTAAAAATCGTCTTTTTCTGAAATGTGTCAATTCGTCAATTAGTTCAAATAAAATCACGAAAGATTTAATGAACAAAATACAATGTGTTTGCAAATGCTCCTGCATCGGTGGCCCCTCTTATCAATTAACAGCACAGGGAGGGGCGTAAAATAAATCAATGTTTTCAAGGAATCTGTCAGACATGAGTATTAACTGACACAAATGTTGTCACCATTGTCAGCCGGTAATTTTCCAAATTTCTCACTATTGGACAAAATTATGAATACGTCAGCAAATGGTAAACATCTACGCTGAGTGAACATGCAATTTGCAACCAATATTGTCCCACCTGAGAAAAAAAAATCCAACTGAGGACTCTTTTTTCCCTCCCAGCTACCAAAACACTCTAATAAAATTAAGGATCACAGTTCCCTTACTTCTTAAGTGTCAGATAAATATGGTAAGATCAAGGCATTCATTTACATACAGCTCCTCTCAGCCTTCATTTTCATTTGAGTGTAACAGTAATTGCAAGCCTTTCAGCGGAGCGGAAAAGCGTTCCACTCGTAGGAACACAGCCTGTTAAATTTGTGCCCTCCTGATGGAATCAACCATTGAAGGTGGGACATCTTACCATAAAACACAAGTGAAACCTTTCCAGTGTATGCCTAGCTTTGCTAAAATTTGAATTTTATTAAACAGTATACTGCTTTTAATAGGATAGTTATTTTATGTAAAGGAATTTTAAAAAAATGTTTGTTGCGTGGCACCCATAACCATGATCACATTTTCCCACATTTGTCAGAGATAATTGGTAAAACTGTCATGTGTTGGCAGCAATATCAGCGAGACAAAAGAAAAAAGAGAAGGTTACATCTTGTTTAAACCCTTTGTTGAAAATTAATGTTTAAAAATCTTTGAAACTTGGAGCAAACAATGTAGAGGTAAAAAAAAAAAAGCAATTTCTTCAGCAACAGCCGCAGACTTAACCTCCCAACTCGAAATGTGATACCTAACCCTGGAATTTCCCCTGTCTGTCCATTTATAATACAAATGGCCAGATGACCACATGCTTTATGTAATAACTTGTTTCACTTCATAAAAAAGAAACAGTCAATTGATAACAATTTGGAGGACGCAACATCAGTTCACAATAATTACATGAGATAAATTTCATTTCAGCATGACTAAGTATGCACAGCATACAGTATGCACTGGAACAGCTTATAGTCAGGGCATGTTTTTCTTCAGTTTCTAATAAGCGCATTTAAAGGTCTTGTTTGACTGAAAATTGTATAAATCAGCTCATTATGATGATCCCATTTATATATAGTAGCCCTTCCAGTGATCTGTATCCATATAGGACTCAGTTGGGTCAGATTATTGACTCTTCATAAAGATGGACAACGCCTCTCCATTTCCTCCTTCTGTACAAAACATCCTGGATACGGACGCTGCCATCTTGCCCCTGTGAGGTCATTTGGAGCCAGAGTCAGTGCAGTCAGGATTAGCAGGGTGACCTGCGGCATTGAGGTTCCGTCCATAGACCCGCCCGACTGTCGCAAGCACATCCCTTAAATTTCTGATGCAGCCTGACTGGTTTCTGCAGTGTTAGCGGGGCAATGCAGCTTGTTGCACACAAAGACCAGTTCCGCTACGACTGAAGGCTAGTTTAAAGGTTAGCAGGTACCAACTTCTTTAAAGTAGAGTTGCATGAGGTACACTACAGGCCAAAAGTTTGTGGCCACCCTCAGATTTTTAATGGTGCACCAAGTGCAATGTGACCCCTTGGTTATGGGGAAGGCATTTATACAGCTTCTTGTTACATAAACTTGTTCACGTACAAGAGATATAAAATCATGTAACACAAAGGCATTGGAACTCAATTATGAAACATTGTGGTCAGTGATCAATCAGTCAAGACAACTTTAAAATGTGGTCTGAGATCTGGAATTCACCCAAAACCTATTGGCTTCCTATATTGTATGCACTGAAGTCATTTCTTGCTCAAAAAATAAGGAAAGAACAGTTGATGTTTGATTTTTTTTTTTTTTAATCTGACGGTGTCCCCAAACTTTTGGCCTGTAGTGTACTTTTCCATAATCAGTGTATTATCTGCAGTCAATGGTGATCAGAATGCCCTTAGCTGAAAAATGTATTTTAGCCAGCTAAATAAGGTCCATCACTTTAGCTGACTGTCAGACAGTTGTTTCCTTTGCATACATGTTACATTTTTGGAAACATTTTCTAGCTTCGGACTTCTGCATTTCTAAATAGTTGAGAAAATGGTGCCAAAGGCTGACTAATAGCATGATAAGGTGGTGAAAATATTCTAAATATAGCAGATACCTCTTTTTTTTTTTTTTATTTGGCATCTCCCGTCCCACTCAAATGTGGAATGCCCAATTAGCGAGTTATGTACACAAGCTTGCTCTTATGCAGCCTACGTTGCCATCTCATGAGAGCGAGACAGTTTGCGGCTCCCCTCATGAGCACGCGCCTGTCAGCCTCTGCTTCTTTCTACACTCACAGCTCGAAACTTCACAAACTCAGAATGAGAGCAGAGGATACCCGAACATGTGCAAGCTCAGAATTTTACTGACCAGCACCAGGCTGGCCAACAGGAGGCGCTTGAGCAGTCAACAATGGCGTAATCCTATAGTCCAAAGCCGGCAGTCCCTCCTTATTTATTTTGCCGCAGCACAAAGCCAATTGTGCGCAGCTCTGAAAAGGCTACTGGCAGTTGCTGGCACTGTCTCGATTGGGGATCGAACCCAGGCTATGGTTGTCACTACTGCTCCACGAAGTGGCGCATTAACCGCGTGAGCTAAGCCGATAGCAATATAGCAGATACTTAAACTGATATTCATTTCTGTGAGTGAGCCTGTGAGAAAATTGATCTACTTTGTAACGGTTCATGATTTTGTAAGTTGTGGGGCTCAGAGCATTGCATATTGTTAATGCTGATGAGCTGAGAGTCATGGGCATAACTGGCCAATGGGGGTGCAGATGGGTGTTACGGGATAAGAAAAAAAAAAGGTTATGGTCTCGAAAACAAACAAAAGAAAAAGAGGTAGCCAGCAACAAAGTGAGTCATTAACTATTAAGTTGAAATTAATGGGATCAGTATTTTCCCGAAGTGCTCGCGAATTGTGAGAGAAAAATAATATACCGATACTTTTGGAAGTGGCGAAGGCTGTCCTCAGGAACGACCATGTAGCTGCCTCAACAGGTAGCATTGCTAAGTGGTTAAGTTATAGGGAGTTGCCGCTTGTGTTAGTGGAGGACAATTGGCATCTCACATCACATCGGGCTATGGATTTTCAGGACCACTGTCATGCTGCTACTGGTTTGCAAGGAACCATGCCTTCCCTGGAGATTGAAGTTGTCATTTGCACCTTTCGCTGTTTCTTTCCTAAACGAGGAATGCGCCGGAGCGTCAATACAGCGGGCATTTGAGCCAACGAACTGGTGACTGTGTATATGCAAATTGTAACTGGAACAGTAAACTGTGGTTTGCTTATGTCAGTAAAAGAACGACCCGCCCAATTAATATTGAGTCTTTGTGTTATGTAAGGTAAATTGGCAGCATAGGTAGAAATACTTCACAACTGCTTTCCTCATTTTTCTCACTACATTGCTTAGGTTCCATGCCATGGTCTGACCCTCATGCCTGCTTCAACAAACTCATGCTGACTTCCACCTACTAGATGGTAAGGAGACACACTCATGATGGATAAGAACCTCATACAACCATTCCAAAAAAAAAAATTATTAACCAATCCTCCAAAATAAGTAAATACAGTCTATGGGTAAACAGACCTCCATTATCACGTGTTTACATGAGTCTAACTACCTATCTAACTAAGACGACCTGTTACCAAATCTTCATCTTGCAATGTAGCTAGCACACTTTACCTCACAAAGTTAGCATATTGTACTTTTAGCAGTAATGCCAACTTTGGAGTGTAAACCCAGTTTGCAAACAACCTTGTAATGCTAGATTTAATAATAGGTCAATTTAGTTAGCAACAAAAATTGATGGTAAAAAGTTAGCAAAGATGCTACGTTCAGAGCAAAGAAATTTTACCATCAATTTTCATTGCTAGCTAAAGTGACCTGCAACCAAATGAACTACAAGAATATTGCTCCGTTGGACTTTCTAGGTTTTTCCAGATCACAGGAGATATATCTGTATGTTTGAGTGTCTCTTCAATGCACTTAATTTCCTAATCTGTCTCAAATCAATCACAGGTAGCTGGCACAATGGGACTCTCTTCCTATGGGGCTCTTCCTCACAATCATACAGTGCAGTGAATATTATATTGTCCTGGGCCCAAAACAATATTATTTTTACAAGTTCACAGACCCCTGGTGCTGGGGACAACATGCCACGTTGTCCCATCGTCAAAGTGGCCCCACCTTTACGTGATCTTCTGAGGCCTCGCAATGCAAGATGCAGGGATTACCATAATTCATGGGACAGTGGAGAAGTTTTTTGTTCTTTTTGGTTCAGTCAATCACCAGATTTGAATACAATAAAACATGCATTTTTAATTCTTATCAAAAAGACTGAAGGTATAAAGTCATAGAAACAAGCAGCACTTGACGACAGCGCTTCAGTGTTATGGAAAAACCTCACAAGTCTAATTTTGGTCGAAACTAAGTTAGGACCATTTTTTGCACTTATTAGACTTTGCCTCATCATATCCAGTAAGATACATGAAAAATAATCATTGATTTCCTATGTTTTCCTGTGACAAAACCAAGCAATTCATCCGTATTTAATCAGTTGTGAAGTTAAAATCTAGCAAGTTGATCTTCCTTAGTTCTACCACATGAAAGTTTCTATTTTTTAATGATAAAACCTGGTCAGTGAATCAGCCAGTTATGAAGCAACATATCCATATTATCTGATCTGTGAGGTAAGTCCCCTTGCAGAGCATTGGATGTGCAGGACATTCATGGTCAGAATTCGTACTTCACGCAATTCACAAGCTAATAACGACAGAAAAATGGCTTGAAGAGGGAAGCAGATGGTGGAGGTAACTCTGAAAAACTGTCAAATGCCACTGCAGCTGCATAATCGTAAGGTTTTTGTCCATCATTTTGAGATTTGATATTTTACATTTTCAGATGAAAAAATATCTTAAGTCATATTGCCAGAGATATTAATAAAAAAGAAAAAAAAAATTCCTCCATAAATATCTCTTATTATGTAAGGAACAAATAACTACCATGTCAGTTTCATTGTCGAACAAGAGCTTAACCCCAGAGGGATACAGTTTTCTGTCTTTTTCTCAGAATCAGCTTTCTGTTACTTACTAGGTTTTTCCATGACACTCAAGAGCTGCGGTACAGGCCTGGCAAAGCATCACCAGGATTGATACCCAGTGTCTGGTGATGGCTATTACTCACAAACTTCAAGCAGCTATGTCATGCAACCAAATGCTACACCTTGTTAAAGTATACAATACTTTTGAGGCCCCCAAAAGGTGTTGTCATTCCTAAACAGTCCAAATGAATGAAAACATTTTCAAACATGAGCACTCAGAGAGCGCAGCACCTCCCCCACGCCAAGGCAACTCTGTGCATTAGTTATTTTCGTTGGCTGATGTAGGGTATTGTTGCATTCCACCCCGCCAGGTGGCAGCAAAACCCAAAAGCACGCCGATTGGAAATCCGGCCCATTGGAAAGATTTCAAATCTCTGCCAGGATAGCTGGATTTGAACTTTATCTCAGCTGGACTTTGGCCTAGATATGCCAAACTTTAATCACTTGTTCCTCTTGTGCTACTCTAACATCCTGCAAAGTTTGGTTAAAATCTATGCGGCCATTTTTGAGATATCCTGCTAACAGACAGACAAACAAACCAGCCAACGCCAGCAAAAACATTTGCCTCCCTTGGCGGAGGTGAACGAGAGCATTCAGTAGGTGCATACCTCTGCCATGGCATTTGGAACTTTACTACCCTCCAGTGGATTAAGATGTATGGCATTCATCATTCCAACATACAAATCCTGCAATGGTGAGGAATTCCTTTAAAAAAAATCCTGGATCTAGAATTTGATTCAGATCTTTCCCAAAATGGAATCATCCCTTGGATTGGCCAAGACACATTTCTGGTGAAACTTTCACAGGGATCTGTCCATAACTTTTCCCATAATGTTTCCAACAACAAAAAAACATACCAGCAAACTAAAAATATAACATAACTTCCTTGGTGGAGGAAAACTTAGCTGACAGTCTGCACTTCAACCTCATTATGACTGTTCACTTTCAAACTCAAAATGCTAGGGTGCAGAACCAAAATAAATATGTGTAACTGCATAGTTCATTAATGGGGAACACCTCATACTGCCTAAACATTCACCATTTTGCGAAAAAAGGGGTCCACAGACACTTCACTGAAATCTCGCTGGCTTAAGGCCCAGTCACACAGCGAAAACGCATGAATTACGCACAGATTTTCGTTTCTGCGCGGAGCGTACGTCGTATGCGTAATTCGTAGGTGGAACGAACGTGGACTGTCAGTGATTGTAAGTGGATGTGCGTCGAAGGCGGTTTGTGCGTGATTTTGAGTTTTGAACGGTTCAAAAATTTTCCGACGCACAACTGTGCGTTGGTGTGCGTAATTCATGAGTCGGCATGCGTAGTTTATGCGTCGAGTATGTGTAACTATGCGCGGGACACTCGTCGGCTGTCAGTGCTTATGCGTCAGAACTGGTTTGAATCAGCGCACGTCCACGTCCGTCCACTGATGCCCCACGTTCATATCACGCATGAAACGCGCACGTATCACGTTCATTCCACTGACATCCACTGACAATCAATTATAAAACTGACGAATAACTGACATATCACTGACGGAAAACGCATAACGACGCACATCCACTGACGAGTGACGCATTTCCGACGCACGACTGACTGACAGAAAACTGATGATTCACTGATGTTCCACTGACGAACCACTGACAACTCACGTATGTATTTTGGCATATAAAAGCAGCCATTTCGGGCACTTTTGCCATTCCAGACCTTGCTGCAAAGGGGTCCATATCACTATGAACCCTCAAAGAAGAGATGTTATGGTGTTCCTGCTGCAGAACTTCTTCTTCTTCAGCAGCTTTCTTCTTCTGCACCCTTGTCTTTGAGGGCAAGCGAGCTTTCCTGGGTGGCATCTCTTGAAGTGTTCTTGATTGGCGAAAGGTACTGAGGAACTCCCGTCGTTCACCGCTTTTTATATGCGCTGAACCGAAGCGATAGTGACGCCGAAGGTGCGTTTTTCGTGCGTGCTCCGCCGGTGATTCATGCGTCGGGCGTGCGTCGAATGTTCGTGGAATACTGCACCGTGTTTGCTATTATGCGTCGACGTGCGCGATATGTCAGTGATTGTAAGTGATACATGCGTGGTTCATGCGCGATTCATGCGTGATTCGTCCGAGATTTCTACCCCCGACACCCCGAAAAATTGGTCAATTTCTCAACGCACAAGCACGCACAAACCCAATCTGTGCGTGATTTGTGAGTGATTCATGCGTGATCGGCTGTGTGACTGGGCCTTTATGTAAAAACATACATTTTTAAAATCTAAATAACTGAAATTTTAATCGAATTTGCAATGCATTTATCAACATGGCCTGACAGACATTCAGCTTCCATTTCAGGGAATTACAGCCTAAATTTATTTTACCTCCAGAATTTTGTAGGACCTTGTATGCACTTACACCTTCTCCCTGAAGGCTCTGTTGAAAATGATTGGAGGAATGAAAGGGCAAAAGAAAGGGCAAAACATGTCGAAATCATGGTACATGTATTAAAAAAAACCCTCTAATGAAAGCAGAAAGTCTGTCCAATCAGCCCAAACTGACCAGTTCCTTAAAAATTCTCTAAAAAAGGCAGATAATTCGAATCTAAAAATGTCTGTTTTATATGTACGTATGTCACTGAGGTTTCAGTAAAAAGCCCACACACCACGAGGTGAGTCCAGGCTGTGAAAAATGATTTGACATCAGCAAGGAAACCTTGCTTTTTGAACTAAAAATTCCGACCTTGAGAATTCTTTTTGATGAAGTACAACAGCGCATTCAGGATGGACAACATCTCAGTGCCTCACAACAAGGTTGCACGTTGACAGACAGAACGATGACTGATTGTGATGTCCAAAATTAATTGTTTGTTACCGAAACATAAATTATTAGAAAATTAATTAGGCAGGAAGAGTCTGAAATCAGACAGGTACAAATATCCTTGAGCGTCCACAACGCAGCTATTTCCAGCAGTAGGCAAGCTTCTAGTCCAAGTGAACAGTAAATATAAGGCAGGCCTGCTCACTGACAAGAGATAACAAATCTGTTCTTTGCACAAGGCCCAGCGTTCACTGTCGGACAAGCCTGATTGCTGACTTTGTGCTTATCATTACTCACCTCTTTCAGATGCTGGGGCCAGATCAATGAAACTCCTGCATTTCTCACCTATAAAGACACAAAGAAAGCACAACATACGGATATTTGCATATAGTTTAGCAAAGATTAAGGACAAACACACTTGGCCCCTCAGAGGAGACATTAAAGTTACAATATTATGAAAATCCACTTTTTCGTCACCCTTCCACATTCGTAGTCAGGGGTTCGGTAGCCTGCCAAATCAAGTTGGGAAGGAGCTTTAACAGACAGTCAAGGCCTTTATAAGGCAGCTTGCTTAGTTTTGGTCAGGCTGCAGCTTTTATGCAGATTGTGTAGTGCACTTTTACACGCCAACAAATGAACTAACAGATCACACCCATTTCAACTTCAACTAAAAAGAAAAACTAAGAATAATAAGATACAGAGGTAGTGGTTGCAGTCCAAATAGCAGTATCAGCAGGAACCCAAATTTGTTGTGCTGGCTAGATCTCAAAGTTTAGAAGCAAACACACCATTAGCTCTGTTGTTGACTGCAACGATTGACTTAAATGTCTTCATTCTCTGCCAGTGTCGGAAGACACAAAGAAGCAGGGGTTTGGTGGCAATTTGATGTCTCCTGGTAAGTGTGTTTCTGGAATCAACAAAATAATGCCCATCCAGGAATGATATTATAGTCCACCAATGAATTGCAGCGCTGGTACCTCAATGCTGTGCTCATAAGTGCCATGCTTGTAGTTGTCTAAAATTAGCTAGCTAATGTTAGCAAGCTTTTCACACAGATGAGCCTACAGAGATGCAAGCTGTCTTAAAAACCCTAGTTTTTGCCTAGTGAATTTAAATATAATTTCTACATCACTGTTTCTCTTAAATTTCTCAACTTTGGGGATTTTCTGATTTTAGCTGCTACCTGAGGGTCCTCGCTAGCAGCGTGCGAACTGCAGTTGAAATGTCTTCATAGAGTCATGACATAGCAGAGCTGCTATTCATTGGTGGACTATAATGTTACACCAAAAAAAGCATTATGTTGCTGATCCCAGAATAATTGCATGAAGATCCAGCGACAGTTAATGGTGAATTGTTTGTTGAAGGCACTTCATGTCAGACTTCTTCATCAACAAAGGCCAATATGAAAGTGAATTTGTGATCAAAGTTGTTCTAAAAAGTTGAGCCAGTCCTTCTCATGTGACTCATTCACACGTGAAAAATGTTTCACCACTTTGTGAGAATATTTGCAGTAAGCGTAAAATTTTCAGAGGTAATAGGTACAACCTGTAGCATTTTCTCCATAGCTGTAGGTGTGTTCAAACTGAGTTTTATTCTTGCAAACTTAACACTATTAAAGTCTCTCTCTTTGGAATTAAAGTAGGTTTTGCTGTTGCTGTCTCTGCATGCCAAAAATAGGAGTATCAAAGAAGGACAAATTTATTGTTTAGACCATTCATTGCTTTGTTAACAAACAATCAATATGGCTAACAGGCAGTGGCAATCCCATCCCAAAGGAACTGTCGATGACCTGGGCATATCAATGTATCAACGCATAAGTTTCTGAGTAACACCGTGGTCATGAATGTAGGGTTATCCAAATTAGAAATGGGAGCTCAAGCCTTCGGCATAACACAACTGCATTACAGCTTTAGATCACAAACTAAAGGCTGGAAATTCTCGGTCTGGATTTTATGGTAGAAAGTAGAATTAATGGTTCAGTCAACTATGGCAAGTCGCCTAGGTCCTAAAGAAGCAAGGCCAACCCAGACAATCGCACTTCCACAATGTGTACAACTGTTGGTATGATGTTCTGGCTGTGGAATACTGTGTTTGCTTTAATGCAAAATATAATGGGAAGCTTGTCTCTCATAAAGTTCCACTTTTGACTCATCAGTACTCATCAGATTATTATCTGAAAAGTCTTCTGAGTCATCAACATTTTTTTTTTTTGACAAATGTGAGACAAGCATTTTTGTTCTTTTGTGAGGTATTGGATGAGTTGTCAGTGCACTCTTGGAGGAATTCTGGTAGGCCGGCCACTCTTGGGCAGGTTCACCTGTGTTCCAAGTTGTCGACATTTGTAGAGAAAGCTATGGACTGCTGAAGTCCGAGAGCCTTAGACGTGGTTTTATAACCCTTTCCACACTGACAGATGAGAAGGATTTTGTTTTTCTTCAGTTGAATTTATATAGATTGCAACATAGTGTGCTGCTTTTTCCCTACTTCATATTGCCAGGCAGGTTCCATTTAAGTTATGTTTAAATTCAACAGGGCTGGCAATAATTATGTCTGGGTGCATCTAATGAAATTGAACCAAATTCAGTTTGTTTAAAAGGTTGATATAGAAATTAAGGGGACAATTACCTTTTCATACAGGGCCAAGTTGGGTTGAGGGTTGGATAGCTTTTTCCTTCAATAAATGAAATCATCATTAAAAACTATGAAATATGTATACTCAGATTATCTTTGAATATTAAAATTGGACTGATCTGGAACTTGTAAGTGTGAGAAATATGCAAAAACAGGGAATCGGGAAGGGGACAAATGCTTTTTCACAGCACTGTAGTCTGGGGATTTGATATATCTGCCACCAACTGTTGAAGCATGGTGGAATCAGCCAGCAGCTCTATTTGCCTGCCTGTCTGATCAAAGCTAATTTCATAGTGGGGTTACCCATTCAAAAAACCCTGCTCGAGCAGAGAGAATGTCTGGCAGCAAATGGCGTTAAATTAAGATATTTTACGGTTTGTTTTGTCTGAAACTGTTATAACCTCCCTTGAAGATATGCAAGAATATAAAAGCTTGAAGAGAAGTAGCATAATATGGGACCTTTAAACTTTTTAGCGCTTTGACAGCGAGCGCTGGGCAATACTGGTCGTACAGTTTATCGTTTCTACAGGCAAGAAAATGCCTGGGTTCCCAACTGTTTTGCCTATGAATCCTTTGTAAGCAAAAAGACCAGTCTTTCTGTTCAAGCGAATCGGAGGGAAAAGCATCAGTGCAAAGTATCATCATGAGCCTGCTAGTTAAAACAGAACTTTGAAATTCCATATAGATACAGCACTGCACAAAAATCTTCTGGCCCCTGAAATGTTGACATAAACTAGCTCATAGATGCCTGTTTTCTTCTTTCTGCATTCATGTATAGTCATAAAAGAGCATGGTTTTGGATTTCTAATCGTCAATTTTCCGAAAAAAAAAAAAAGTATATTATCGAGAAAGTAGTCACAGAATGTTAAAGATGGCATAACCGCAACAGAGTCCGACTCTCAGTAACATCAAAGCAGCCTGAGATTACCAGGAGAGACCAAAACTAATATAACAGTCAATGTCTTCAGAAGAACCGGAGCAAGTTTTATATTACGCATGGAACAACCTACCAGTCCATTTTCTTTTGAAACTGCAGGATAGCGCACCCGAGAGAATGCAATACTGATGCAACACAAAAGATTGATTAGACTTCACTACCTGTGAACTTTTGATTTCACGATTCTCGAAGGAATCTTCACCTCACCATCTTTGTGCGTGTGCCTACGAATGATGCACTGAATTGCATGTCAACAAATGGTTACTTTTTAAACAGCCTTAATTATTGTACTTTCGTATATATCACTGTTGGCCTACCACTGTGCCAAAATGACACGCAATAACCTTGCAGTTCATCTCACGGAAACCAAAAGGCAGCCTTGATTGCAGCTTTAAGGGGACATCTGTCATCACAATGCTTGATTTCTTCTTGAAAAGGACAAGACTGCAAGTTACAGTTTCATTAGAGTCCTAATGGTGGACACTATAGTTGGCCCAGCAAAAGAAGGACATTGATGGAAAAGGGTAGAAATCCCTTCTGATACTGATTAACTACAGTTCTTCAGCTTTCCAGACCTTAATGCCCTCAAAATTTATTCCACTTCTTAGTTTCTATGTGCTCTAATACACTACAACACCAGCCAAAGAATGAAATCTCCTGGAATACTAAGTGCTACAAATCACAGGGTCGAAAACCACCCATAAATCAAATCTTGGCAAAAGCAGGCGGCAAAGCTTCTCGTAATCATTTTCTGTCTACCCTGCTCTTTACAAAAATTGTCATGCTTAAAATATTGTAATATATAGGATCATACTGCTGAAAATATTTCCTGTAATATTTTTAGCCCTTGCCTTCTATCTATCTAATAAATAAAGGATAGATTGAGTATAGAAACAAGTGTTCATCATCATCATCATTTGACAGCTGTGGTTGCACATATAGTTACATTAATTTATGGAGGAAAATGTTAAACTTAATTGAAGTGGGAAAACTGCATTTACCCCAAACAAATGGCATAACTGGACAAGCAAAAATTATTTATTTCCTTGATGAGTATAATGTTAGTATCTCGCTTGATTAATATTTTAAATGCCCCCCCCCCCCCCCCCCTCCACCCCCCACCCCTCCCTACACACTCCAAAAGGACAATGAAAAGGACATCTTTTGGATGTAATTAAAATAATTATCACCACAGGTAATGCTAATTCAAACCAACGAAATATATGCATTTGTTTTTCTTTGGTAAAAAAAAATGTTTTATCCCTGACCACGTAATTAGTGTCCCACAGCACTAATTATGTGTCATTATCATTAACGCTGTTAACTACAGGGTCATCTGTGCACTTACAACACAATTTGTGTCAAACTCAGTTGTAGTGCGAACAGAGGTATTTTTCAAAATTTAAAACCGAACGCACGTATAGCCTACTGAAAGTCATGAGAGTCAAAGCGTGTTCAACTCACTGACCTCTAACGGTCTTTCTCGGAATGCTGGCTCCACATTGCGCATCTGTCAGCATACGCCAAGTTGGATTTGTTGTGAATCTAACGATTAATCTGGTGAAACAAGGGTGCCGACATCTGCTTTGAGGGAAAACTCATCAAGTCTTGTATAATCCTTATCAACTTGTAGTCTGTCCTTACTACACCCTTTCTCCCCCAATAACCACTGTGCTGCTAAATGAAATGGTATTGTATCCATTTCATGAATGGCTCTAGAGAATGCCTAACTGTATTTCCATATCTCCTACATTTTCCTGCAGAACATATATCTGACTCGGCCACCACTGGACCACTGAATTTTCTTTCATTTCAAGGTAATGAAATGCAATGATAGTTTAGGAACAAGCAATTGAACTGAGGGTCTCAACCCAAAAAGCATACTTTGGTTTCACGTTCTAATTCAGATATTTAATCTGCATTGACAAATTATGTGACATGATGCTACTGTAATAAATTATAGAAATAGAGGGAAGTTATTGTACTGTCTGTATTTTTAAATTAGAAATAAAGACACAATGCGTATCTGAAACTCTGAAATCTTGCTTTGGATCAATATAAGTGACAGGCAAGCTAAATTTTCAAAATCCATTCTTGGAGACCGAGGAAAGAGGAGTGCTATAAATAGGTGATATTATTTTTTGGCATTGGGTGCTGCACGCCATCTTTATGGAGGCTTATTTATTTATTTATTTATTTATTTATTTTCAAATCCTCTTCGGCTGGATGCTACCTCTGGAGTTACATAGACTTTGTACTCCCGGAAAAATGAAATGTTGAGCTCAGCTCTCCTTTAAAATTCGTCACTGCCATCAGGAAAACAATTTTCCATGCGTAACCATGCAACACAGTTGTATTTTTGCATTTTGTTTTCAAGCGACCAGATATACTGTGACTCATGTTCTTACTAGAAAGTGGGCTGTCACTTTATGCAATGCACAAGTGACTTAAAAAAGATAGACATGGTTTGAGCTCTCCTCTCCATCCAGACCTCGGGACAGTCAGGGATAACAAACTCATTTCTCAGAGGCTTTTAGTGTCCAGAGGGTTAGTAAATCATATGAATATCTCTTTCTTTGGCATTAACATTAAAAGCACAGAATTTAAGAATGCAATATCTTATAAATTAACTTCGAAGAAAAACTTCACTTAATTATTTACAGCAATTCGCCTGTTCTGAGATGAGTTCGTTAATCTCAGTGTCAGACAAACTGAAAATTGGTCATCATCATCATCATCATCATCGTGAGAGAGAGAGAGAGAGAGAGAGAGAGAGAGAGAGAGAGAGAGAGAGAGAGAGAGAGAGAGAGCCGGTCATGATGAGACACGTCAATTTGTTTTCACGTCTGAATAATCGCCTGCAATTAAAACTCTGACCCCTTTTGACTGGGCTACATCTCTAAATCCAAAATACGCAAAGTATAATAGAATTTAATAATGAAAAGGGAAAAAAACAATTGCTTTGGGATTTTCTAGCCCTAAAATAATGATGAAAACTCTTAAGTAACACAAGATTGTCCGTAAACTGAAATCGTTCAAATAAACTTGACTCTCAGTCGCAACTCATCGCCTCGCGTATTCATTGCACACCAAGAATATTCACGAGAATAACAGGCTAAATTTCATCCGCTGCGTTCTCCATATAACATTATGAACATTCTGATAAAATATCTGAAGCACCTAAGATATTGAAAAATTATAATAGTGGTTCCTACCTGCCCCATTAATGTTTTCTTCACAAGAGTACCAGATTCCCGTGTGGAAATGCCTGAAGAGGAATCTGTCGTCTCCAGTCTCCCAGCTATAATGGACTTTATTCTGGTCAGTCTCGTTCACCCCGTAGTTTATGCAGTTATGCAGCCGATCTTTGCTGCAGTTCGGTTTGGGAACTCGCTGGGTACCTTCGCACCAATAAGTCGTAATAAATGCCGTTGTGGAGAAGAACAGAGCAACGAGATTTAAACCGACAGAGAGCAGCGCTCTGCATTTTCGGGTAGTCTTCATCGTCTAAAAGTCCGGTACCATGAACTGAAACAAGTTCATCAACGCAGTTTAATGTAGCGAAAATGCGCCCATTTGTATTCACTGGAAATAAAACTGCAGTTTGGTGAACTCGCCGTCACGCAATGACACGGAATGGTGAGAAATTCTGTCATGCTATGCTTGCGGTAACTTACAAATATTTATTGAGCTCTCCAAACATTGGATGCGAAGGTCCGAACGGGAGGACGCAACAGTGGAGGCCTGAAATGAACATCATCCTCTTCAAACCCTTTTTTCCCCGCGCGATTGCAAAGAGAAATGAAAAGGTCTCGAACACGAACATCAAAGATGCATCTCCTTCTCCTTGACAGGATCGGAAGCCTCGATTCCCACGTAGCCTCTCTCTCTCTCTCTCTCTCTCTCTCTCTTTCTCTCTCTCTCTCTCTCTCTCACCCCTCCATGCCCCCCCCCCCTTCTCGTTCTCTCTCTCTCTCTCTCTCTCTCTCTCTCTCTCTCTCTCTCTCTCTCTCTCTCTGGTAAACAGAATATTTGATAGGCCAGTAATTATTTCTCATATCTTCATACCGTATTTGAAAAAAATAACTTGCAAAAGCAATATGAATACATACAGCATGCATGTATGTATGTATAACAAGAATGACAATAGTTAGGCTACTAATTATTATAGTAATAATCATCATAACCAGAATTTCATAGTTCTTATCATAACTTGAGTATCACTTGCAAACAGAGGGTGGCATGGTTTTTCTCAAATGCACCTGTAGAAATATTGTGAAAGCAATAATAGAACAGAAATTGTATTAAACCTCATCATTGGGGGAAAGCTAATTGCCCCTTAATAAAGCAACCAGAAGATTGCTCAATTAAGTTTTTGAAATCATACAAAATAAATCTTATTAAAACAGAATACTATAGTTACTGCAATACATTCTCTGCATAAATTATGAATATTTCAGAAACAATTTTATTAGATTGCTTAATAAAACATGCCATGAGCAAAACAGCTCTAGTCTCTCTCTCTCTCTCTCTCTCTCTCTCTGTCTCTGTCTCTCTCTCACATACACACACACACACACATGCACATTGCATGCCTGCATGTGTGTGCACTGCCAATATTTCATTGCTACATGGAACATTGTAATGTTCTATTTTTATGCAATGGTGTCTTTCAATTTAAAATTAACTGAATGTCCAAATATTTCTGCACCTCAAGGTTTCAGCACACACACGACATGCACATACATCTGTGATCCGACTAATACGAGAGCAGAGCCAGTGTGCTGGATGACAGAACACCCACCTGTAGGGTAGCTCTGTTTTCTCAGGATTTGTGGGCAAACTTTCAGTTCAGTTGTAAGCAATAGCCTACAGTTCCTGTAAATGCTGAAGACCCATCTGTCATCGTGAGTCAAGAAAGTCCTTGGCGGCCTTTTCAAAGGAAGTCGACTCAAATGCTCTTTTGCCACCTTGTCGTTCTAGCCTTGATAACCGCAAAAACAAGACAGGATGTTGGTAATTAGAACCCT
Source organism: Gymnothorax reevesii (assembly GCA_029721435.1). Taxonomy (NCBI): domain Eukaryota; kingdom Metazoa; phylum Chordata; class Actinopteri; order Anguilliformes; family Muraenidae; genus Gymnothorax; species Gymnothorax reevesii. The sequence continues at coordinate 11,188,151 of CM056592.1, forward strand.
CAGCGTTTACTTACTCTCAGATAAATAGGCAATGTCACTTTCAGCATCATTTCCCCATCCGCTATGCGCCCAAAACAAATACAGAGTGATAGATCAGTTGGAGGAACCACATCGAGAAGACTAGGTACTTTGCCTTTTACAAGGATATGTTATATGAAAAGTGAAGAATAACCAATACTGGTAACACTTTACTTGAAGGTATCGTCATAAGAGTGACATGACACAGTCATGAACGCGTCATAAACATTACGTAAATGCCATAAACGTTGTCATTAAGTGTCATTCAGTTTTTGAGATGACAAGCTGACATTGTTTAGGTTGTCTTGTTTATGACAACTTCGTCATAAGAGTGACATGATACTGTCATAATTGTTACATGACAGTGTTATGTCACTATTTTGACGGTACCTTCAAGTAAAGTGTAACCAAAATGCTTTTTATTTAACGGTTATTTAACCAGGGAAGTCCTGTTGAGATTGAAATTTCTTTTTCAAGAGAGTGTCATAGGATCTTTAATGACCACAGAGAGTCAGGACCTCGGTTTAACGTCCCATCCGAAAGACGGCGTCTCCTTCAGTACAGTGTCCCCATCACTGCACTGGGGTATTGGGAATTTTTCCACCAGAGGGAAGATCGCCACCTACTGGCCACCGACACCTCTTCCAGCAGCAACTTGGCTTCCCAGGTGGTCTCCCATCCAAGTACTACCCATGCCCATCATAACCAAATAATAACCATAATAACCAAAATGAGGTGCTGTAAAAAAAAGTATTTGGGCCCTCCTGCTTACTCTTATTTCTGCATGTTTGTCACAGTAAGCCTGTATTAGATCTTCAGACCATGTAATATTAGAAAGGAAGACCATGTGTTAAAAAAATAGGGTAATTTAATGATCAAACATGAATGTCACCCATGTGAAAAGTAATTGCTCAGTTAAACATTATAGCTGGATGTGCCACTTTTAGCTGCAGCGCTTGTAAATGTGTCTAAGATGTGGATATCAGTCTTTTGCGTTACTGTGAATTAATTTCCCCCCTCTTCTTTGCAGAATTGATTTTATTAGCCCTTCAAAGCTCACATTTTTTAACCCCTTTGTGCAGATATAGACCCTAGCGTCCATCAATTCCAAAACTTAATTCCTAAATAATTCTGCAATTGAATTTTCAAATGTCTTGATTCACTGGATTAATTTTCCACAGTCTCTGTAACACAAATACTGAGTTATAAAGACTAAATAAGCTCACGTATAACAGGAAAAAAATGGCAATATTTGTATTCTGCGCAATGAGGTTAAACTTAAGTCTGTTTGATGTTCACCAGACATATTCCATGAGGATTTGCTGGCAGAGAGCAGGCCTTTATGCTCCTCTTGGTCAGCTGAGCTTTTCTCCCATGGATGCCATTTTTGCTCAGTTTCTAATGGTGGAATCATGAACTAATCTGTGATAAGCGAGGCCTGAAGTTCCTTATAAATTTGTTTGGGTTCTTTTATGGGAAATTTTCCCGGGAAAGTTCACCCCTGTTGCTCGTTTTCTTCTTTCAGGGAAAATGGATTTCACAGCAGTTTTGCTGCAGCCCAGAGGCCTTAGCAATGGCTTTTGCAACACTTCTGAGGCTGATATATTTCAATAACTTTATCATTTATTCCTGAATTTATCATAAATTCTGGATTTTTCATATCGCAGCACTGTGTGGGTGTTTGTTGAGACCTTTTTAATTTTTAATTGGAAAAAGTTATATCTAAGTGATGTTTGGATTCAACAGAGCTGGCAACAATCAAGCAATTGTGTGTCTAGTCAAATTTATAAGATGCAAATATAAATTCAATTTTTATTAAGTAACTAGAATATCACAACCCTCATGAATTCCTTGTGTGTCTATTTGCATTCAGCAGCTTGCATGTCTACTCAGTGTCTGTGTGCTGTGATTGGTTTATGTCCTGTGCATCTCTCCCCCATGGCTGAATCTTGTTACGAGTATTTAAAGCCTTTACTTCATGCGCACGTTTTTGGATTGTAAACTCCCTTTCATGCGAGTTACCCTATACTCCCTGTAAGTTACCCTAGTTAACGGTTTGTTCTAAAACTCTTTCATCTTCGTCTAATACAACTACTAGTACTTTAGTGACTGCCTTTTCCCTACAAGTCATGCTAATTTAGTTGATTTGAAGCTTCCAGTCCTAATCAGGGTCCAGGATTGGGACCGAATTCAAATGAACCCAGTTCAAGTCTGTTCCTGTTCTTTTATACTCAAGATATCAAGAACAAGCTTCCAATCTTAATCAGGGTCCAAGACTGGAACCACATTCTTGCTAACCCATCCAGTTTGTTCTCCTTGTCCAGTTTGTTAGGAACCAGCTTCCCATCCTGAATGGGAGCCAGGGCTGGGACTGCATTCCCCTTGAGCAGCCTCTCTATCCTCAGAGCCAGTTCACTGCTGGCAGAGCCTGTGTTGCACCTGGTAGCATCACGGAAGCCTGGCCGGTGATTGCAGCTCAAGATCAGCCTATTTTTAGCCTCTGCCGAACTGTCTATCCTCCTCGAGGTTCCGCCCCCTCTATCCTACCTTGCGGCTCCGCCCCCAATCTCCACCGTGTTGCAGTCAATAAACTACAAGTTGGATTGTGCTTCTGACTCCGCGCTTGATTCCTGGTTTAGACCGTGACATTAAGGGGAAATAACTTTTCACGCAGGGCCAGTGGGTGATGGACATTTAAGAACTGTACTGTCTGTGTTTACTGGGGATATACGTCTTACAATCACAAGTCAGAGAAGTTGGGGTGGTATGTTAAATTCAATTTAAAACTGAAACCAGTGATTGTCTTTTACCTGGATTACGTTTAAAACAAAGCGACAACTCAATATTTGATGTTTCATCACGTGAATTTTATTGATTTTTCAAATAAACACATTTCAATTCTTGCAAAATATTTCAAAATGAGAACCCGGTGACTCTAGGATTAGGCGGGACTCTGTGGAACAAGCAAAATTAGGCAAAATGTAGAAATGACAGGATACAAGAATTGAATTTGAAAATTCCAACTCCACACACTTTCAATATGGAGTTGGGCCCTCATTGAATTCACTGACTCAATTATGTCGTGCATTGGCAAATTTTTCTGTCGTCATTACAGACAAGGGTGTTTTCTCAGAAGGTCCATATATGAGTTCATCAACTGTAGTCTCTTGTGGAAGATTTACATCAGAACCTTCTGGCCAAAATTGTGCAACGTGACAAGTACAATCGAGAAATACCCCACATCAATGCAAGGCATAAACACATATGGTACAGTGAGTGTTACAGTTATCAATGAAGTTTCACAAATTAGGCGTACCATCTTTTATGCTGCGTTCCCACTATCACGATTCGCGGCACGATTGAAATTGTGGTCTTAATCTTGGAGTAATCTTGGTGATCCTATCAGATCTTGAGGTCAGTTGTGGCAATCGTGTTGATCGTAGAAAAGTTTTGGATGGTTCCAAAATTTCCTATGATCAACATCATTAATTGTCACTTGTAATCATCGCATCAGCTCGCATCCAAACCTGAAATTTCAGGGGAGTTCCACGATCAGCTACGAACGGCCAATCGTGGCGTTTGTAACGGAGCGCACGACAGTGGGAAATAAGCACTAGGACGGCAGAGTTCCTCCACTGTGACTCTTCCCTGAGGTCAAAGAAAACAGATATCAGGCTTGGGTCAAGGTCATTAAGGTCGTGCACAATGTTAATGCAGCTCCATATCGTTTCAGAGTCATGGATAAGGATGGACATACGCACGGACGGACACGGCTAAATTCAATAGTCCCCTGTTCTGTCTTTAAAGTGGCAGGGGGCTCACAAAGTTGATCAGACAGAAGATTAAATGGCTTGTCATAATACTGTCTGCGATACAAGTCAAAGTAAATTTAGAAATTACTACTTTCTGTTTTTATGTGCATTTTCCATTCTGTTCCAACTTTTTTCAGGTTGGGGTTGCACAAATATCCACTTTAAATGTCTGAAACAATGAAACAGAAGAGATGAAGAGGGGTGTAAATTTTTTTTTTACGGCATTATAATTTGTATGAACATCAAGGCAGTTTGAGCCAAATTTATCAGCTGGCAATGTATATTAAATGTATTGTCTTTATATTATAAAAAATGCCATTAGTCCTGATTTTATGGTTTATGCTTTAGTCCGTATCCTGAATGAGATACTTTATTGTGTCAATCTGTCGAAGCATTACGGGTGATATAAGAATTAGTGATACATGCTTACAGCCTACAAATGGAAAAATGCTTCAACACAGGAAAGATAAGATATACACAGCACATACACATCATTGCATAAAATGTCATACAGTGTATTTGACATGCATCAGACCCAAGTGAATGCTTTACGTTAGAAAACTGAGTAGTTTGCTCATAATATATTTGTGTGTTTTCTCAAGGGTCATGTTTTCAAGGTTGCCCAGTAAAAAGGGCAGAATATATTTATGTACACAATTTCAATATTACCTTAATGAGCCGTCTGGTATTTTTTTTAGGCCTCTGCTGGAACATTGCCAACATCTCAGCTTATCTGCCTGCAGTGAGAAGATCACACTTCCTTTGAAAGGACGGAGCAGATGGCAGACGAGTCTCGGAAGAGCAGGTCGAGAGAACGGGAGAGACCAGACGCGCGCTTGAAGAATTGAAGGGTCTGACAGACGTGTGTATGGTCTGATGATCTCCTCACGGCGTAAAGGGGGCAATCTGCTCGGTGCAGTTTTTAGTCCGGCATCTCGGCTTTGAATTCGATGAGAGAGGACACAGGTAGGCAGGATCGTGAGGAGTGGGAGTGAGGTGGGAGACTTTTGGCAGGTTCCGATATTCTGGCAGAATTGCAGAGGAGTGATGCCGAGTCAAGAAGGCAAGCCAGAGCAAAGATTCAGGCGTAATTGCTCCAGTTCGGATTATAAACCTGAATCAACGTGTTATTGAAGTTTGCACGCATCATTTTGTGTTTTATATTGATTTATATTTAACAAAGCGTTTTGTTGGATCAGTGTGTCAGTTTGACTCCAGAAGTCAACCCTCATACTTAAGCATACAAATTTTAGACAGAATTCGTTATGAAGCACAAACACAAGCCATATGTAGCTCAGCCTTTTGAGAAGATAAACTCGAAAAAAATAGGACAGAGTGCATAAATAGAGTGATTTTTGACTATTCTTCATTTGTTTGTTGCGCTGCTCAAGGATTACATGAAAACAGTGCTCATCCATACGACCTCCCTACTGTTCCTACATACATATGACAATGAGTTATATTTCTAATATTTCATATAGCCTTCATATCACTCAAAACCTTAAGGAAAGTAACAAAAACAACATGAACATTCTGGTAGACTGTAAAATTGCACGAAAGGCATAAAAAGATTAATCTAATGCAGCACATAGAGTTAGCCTTGATTTATTCATTCATGGTTGAAAGCTCAGAGACCCTTAAGTATCAAGGCAAAATATTCATCCTTTCATACCAGCTTTGTTGTGGATAACGAAGACTGAGAATGAGATGGGAAAAATGTAGGGCATTTTTATTCCTCTTGCAATTTCAAGCATGTCGTTTTTGCATATTATTAAATGAAAATCTGTAACATATGGCCCAAAAATGAAGAGATTATACAAATCCTGTGGAAAATCCATAGAAAATACTTTTCAGATGACATATAGTGCAAAAGAATATATATACAATAAATACAGTGAATGACTTTGTGTTGGGGACAAGCATGAATTTACTCTTTATGTCACAATTTATTTTTCATTTGCAAGTATACAATTAACATTTAGTAAAAGTACAGATTCACAGCTACTCATAGCTCATTGTATGTAGAATACAGGACCTATACTTCATTAATCAAACTGCATTCCGTAATTGTTCAACAGCCAAAATCATTACTGACAACAGATATAAAAATGTAGAAAAACAGTGTAAAAAAAAATAATCGTTAAAATCTCAAATAGAGATGGTTTTACACAGTGAAAAACCAAAGCTTCAGCGCATATTTATGGAAATTGCCAGTAGTTTATCCATATGTCCATGGATTATTTGCTGGGGTGTGTAAAATATGCAGGCTTTCGTCTTTATTTTTATGAACAGTGCCAACAATTTTTCAAACTGCTGTACCTGCACTGAGGGACTAGTACTGTTTAGGAGATTGGCTGTACTTGTTGACTGCTGGGATGCAAAATAAGGATAAGTCCATTTTTTTGTCTTTTTTTTTTAAAGAAGACAGTCTGACTGGCAGAATGGAGGGACACAAGTGAATTCACTGGTAATTGAATTGGTGGCTGTGTATGTGTGGATTTACTGTGTAATCACCTCTATTGTCAACTGTAACAGGAAGTGATGGAGTTGAATGTTTGTAGTAGTCAAATCTTTGAAAAAGAGATGAAAATCCTGCACAACAGGGAGGAAGAATGGAGAACGATAGCATAATCTTGCTGAGCTATCATTTTAGGGTCTGTTGTTGTAAAGATTAAGGCAGTGGGTGATATATGACCATCTCAGATTTCCCAGAATTTTTATTAATTTTTTTTTTGGAACGTCAATCAAAATGAAGCTGGGTAGTAATTGATAGCCTTCAACTTTAATAGCTATTTTTTTTTAAGTCCGGAAGACCCCTATAGGGGATTATGTAAAAAGTGTTTGGATGTCAAACTACGAAGGAAAGAGTTGCGGATACTTGCAAAATTTAGGTGGGCAATCGAGGGTTCTGCCTTCAGAGGGCATTGCAAAAGGCTACTTTTGGCTGAAGTGACAACTGTATAAAAGACATCCCTGGACTGGGCCCTTAATATCCCAAGCTAGTTCATGCATGATATCATTCCATTAGCAAGCCCAATACTCTGCCGTTTTATTGAAGTGGGATAATGGTTGCGCAAGGGTACACATGGAGCTCAAGTCAGTCTGCATTTTTTTTGGGGGGGGCGGGGGCGTCGCAAACCTCATTGCGCAGTCATAAGATTTGAATAAAATTTTGAATAAAACAAGTGGTGCCTGGCACAACAAACCCTGCCCCCCGCACAACAAACCCCGCCCCTCGCACATACTTTCAACAAACAAACAAAAAACAAAGAAATGAAAGGTCATTCATAGAATGAAGAATTGCCAGAATCAGGGCCGTAGGCAGGAATTTGAAATAGGCGAGGTCCATGTTAATAAATTTTTTATTAATTTATTTATTTTTATTTTAATGGAAAAAATGTACAGGTCACACAGAAGTAGTTTCAATATCTTTTAATGGTGCTAACTCATGGTGCATTTTCAAAAAAAAAGTTCTGAGGGCATGAACTTCCCCTTTCTTCTCCCCCCACTTCCCTGTTTTCCTGCTGTATCCCATCTCTATGTGTCTCTGCTCTCCATCCTCCTCTGTGCTTCTCTGCTCTCCATCCTCCCCTGTGCTTCTCTGCTCTCCATCCTCCCCTGTGCTTCTCTGCTCTCCATCCTCCCCTGTGCTTCTCTGCTCTCCATCCTCCTCTGTGCTCCTCTGCTCTCCATCCTCCCCTGTGCTTCTCTGCTCTCCATCCTCCCCTGTGCTTCTCTGATCTCCATCCTCCCCTGTGCTTCTCTGCTCTCCATCCTCCTCTGTGCTTCTCTGCTCTCCATCCTCCTCAGTGCTTCTCTGCTCTCCATCCTCCCCTGTGCTTCTCTGCTCTCCATCCTCCTCAGTGCTGCTCTGCTCTCCATCCTCCCCTGTGCTTCTCTGCTCTCCATCCTCCCCTGTGCTTCTCTGCTCTCCATCCTCCCCTGTGCTTCTCTGCTCTCCATCCTCATCTGTACTTCTCTGCTCTCCATCCTCCTCTGTGCTTCTCTGCTCTGCATCCTCCCCTGTACTTCTCTGCTCTCCATCCTCCTATGTGCTTCTCTGCTCTCCATCCTCCCCTGTGCTTCTCTGCTCTCCATCCTCCCCTGTGCTTCTCTGCTCTCCATCCTCCCCTGTGCTTCTCTGCTCTCCATCCTCCACTGTGCTTCTCTGCTCTCCATCCTCCTCAGTGCTTCTCTGCTCTCCATCCTCCCCTGTGCTGCTCTGCTTCTCCATCCTCCTCAGTACTTCTCTGCTCTCCATCCTCCTCTCTGCTTCTCTGCTCTGCATCCTCCTCTGTTCTTCTCTGCTCTGCATCCTCCCCTGTGCTTCTCTGCTCTCCATCCTCCCCTGTGCTTCTCTGCTCTCCATCCTCCACTGTGCTTCTCTGCTCTCCATCCTCCACTATGCTTCTCTGCTCTCCATCCTCCTCAGTGCCTCTCTGCTCTCCATCCTCCCCTGTGCTTCTCTGCTCTCCATCCTCCTCAGTGCTTCTCTGCTCTCCATCTTCCTCTGTGCTTCTCTGCTCTCCATCCTCCCCTGTGCTTCTCTGCTCTCCATCCTCCCCTCCCCTCTGTGCTGCTCTGTGCTCCACTCTCCTCTGTCTGTTCTGCTCTCAATCCTCCCCTGTGCTTCTCTGCTCTCCATCCTCCCCTGTGCTTCTCTGCTCTCCATCCTCTCCTGTGCTTCTCTGCTCTCCATCCTCCTCTGTGCTTCTCTGCTCTCCATCCTCCTCTGTGCTTCTCTGCTCTCCATCCTCCCCTGTCCTTCTCTGCTCTCCATCCTCCTCTGTGCTTCTCTGCTCTCCATCCTCCTCATTGCTTCTCTGCTCTCCATCCTCCCCTGTGCTTCTCTGCTCTCCATCCTCCTCAGTGCTTCTCTGCTCTCCATCCTCCCCTGTGCTTCTCTGCTCTCCATCCTCCCCTGTGCTTCTCTGCTCTCCATCCTCCCCTGTGCTTCTCTGCTCTCCATCCTCCTCAGTACTTCTCTGCTCTCAATCCTCCCCTGTGCTTCTCTGCTCTCCATCCTCCCCTGTGCTTCTCTGCTCTCCATCCTCCTCAGTGCTTCTCTGCTCTCCATCTTCCCCTGTGCTTGTCTGCTCTCCATCCTCCCCTGTGCTTCTCTGCTCTCCATCCTCCTCAGTACTTCTCTGCTCTCAATCCTCCCCTGTGCTTCTCTGCTCTCCATCCTCCTCTGTGCTTCTCTGCTCTCCATCCTCCTCAGTGCTTCTCTGCTCTACATCTTCCCCTGTGCTTCTCTGCTCTCCATCCTCCTCAGTACTTCTCTGCTCTCAATCCTCCCCTGTGCTTCTCTGCTCTCCATCCTCCCCTGTGCTTCTCTGCTCTCCATCCTCCCCTGTGCTTCTCTGCTATCCATCCTCCTCTGTGCTTCTCTGCTCTCCATCCTCCCCTGTGCTTCTCTGCTCTCCATCCTCCCCTGTGCTTCTCTGCTCTCCATCCTCCTCTGTGCTTCTCTGCTCTCCATCCTCCTCTGTGCTTCTCTGCTCTCCATCCCTCCTCTGTGCTGCTCTGCTCTCCAACCTCCTCAGTGCTTCTCTGCTCTCCATCCTCCTCTGTGCTTCTCTGCTCTCCATCCTCCTCTGTGCTTCTCTGCTCTCCATCCTCCTCTGTCCTGCCTGCTCTCCATCCTCCTCTGTGCTTCTCTGCTCTCCATCCCTCCTCTGTGCTTCTCTGCTCTCCATCCTCCTCTGTGCTTCTCTGCTCTCCATCCCTCCTCTGAGCTTCTCTGCTCTCCATCCTCCTCTGTGCTTCTCTGCTCTCCATCCTCCTCTGTGCTTCTCTGCTCTCCATCCTCCTCTGTGCTTCTCTGCTCTCCATCCTCCTTTGTGCTTCTCTGCTCTCCATCCTCCTCAGTGCTGCTCTGTGCTCCATCCTCCTCTGTGCTTCTCTGCTCTCCATCCTCCTCTGTGCTGCTCTGCTCTCCCTCCTCCTCTGTTGTTTTCTGCTCTCCATACTCCTCTCTCCTTCTCTGCTCTCCATCCTCCTCTGTGCTTCCCTGCTCTCCATCCTCCTTTGTGCTTCTCTGCTCTCCATCCTCCTCTGTGCCTCTCTGTGCTCCACTCTCCTCTGTGCTTCTCTGCTCTCCATCCTCCTCTGTGCTTCTCTGCTCTCCACTCTCCTCTGTGCCTCTCTGTGCTCCACTCTCCTCTGTGCTTCTCTGTGCTCCATCCTCCTCTGTGCTTCTCTGCTCTCCACTCTCCTCTGTGCTTCTCTGCTCTCCACTCTCCTCTGTGCTGCTCTGTGCTCCACTCTCCTCTGTCTGCCTCTGCTCCCCTTCCATCTCCATATGACTCTGCTCTCTGTGCTCCACCTTACTGTCCCTGTTCTCTCTTTCATTCTCCTCGCTTTCCTGTTTACCATCTTCCTCTTTGTCCATTTCTTCTTTTTTTTTGCCAGAAATGCATCCAATGTATTCTTTTTTAATCTTTTGGACATGTTTGCCCTCCTCTCTTTGACTTATTTTCTGTGGATTGGGTAGGAATATGTTAAAATTAATATGAGCTGAAAACTAGATGAACTGAACATTAATATCTAAAAATGCCCCCTCTAACTTTCCAACCCATCTAACCCAATAAACTCAATAAGACTGTTTATTAATCTACCAGCAAAGTAAGCTTGGCTGAGCCTACCTAGTACCTATATATTTTTTCACCGATAGCACTGATACGCCTAATGCCAAAGCACAAATAGGCCTAAGCCAAAATATCCGTGGAAATCTTTGGACAATATTTTAACGGCACGGGAACAAAATAGTGGCCTACTGTCACTTACCAAATGATTTCTTGAAGTGGACATGGAAGGTAGGCCGTCTACTCCGTAGGTGTACTGTTTTTTAACTGCTGCATTTATTTTGCAACGGCTTTAGAATATAATGCAAACGTTTGACGGCTGACCTGCGTTCTTTTCCTCCAGTCGCATCATGTACGCGCGCTTTATAATATTTGTTTTGTTCTTAGTTCTACACACGCAGACACAGGCAGAAGACAAAAGTCTCTCAACGTTTATCATAGGCCTTCCCATTTATCCAAGCACCTTTAACGGATAGGCTAAGTTTCAAATGTTCATGTTTATTCAGCTGATGTTTCAATCGGTCTTTTTTTTTTTTTTCAAATAGGCTACAGTAAAACCAGGCTTGGCTGCATATAAATAGTGACTTAGCGTATCAAATGGCTTCACAATGTTGACAAAGACATTTCTTATTCTTTCTATTTTAAAACCGTTGGCTTTATTCTTGTAGACACCTGTAGCGCTCATGCACTGCGCAGGCTTAAAATCACTACGATGACTGCTGAATTGCGTTCTCTTCCCTAGAGTCGCATCACATGCGTTATAAATATTGTTCACTCACAGACAGGCACAAACAGAACACAAAGCCCTTCGATGTTTACCACAATTTAGGATACAAAGAAGCACGTTTCACAGAAAGTTTTTTCAGTTTTATATTTAATTCAGTTAGGCTTATTTGGCATTTAAAAAAAAAAAAAACTCGGAAAAGATAAGCGAGGTCCGGACCTCGTTGACCTCATAGCTGCCTACGGCCTTGGCCAGAATCTTTTATAGATCTCTGAAACAAAATGAACGGAATGGAGCTGGTTTCAAGTCTCGAGTTGTAATAGTAGGGAAGTTATGAACCAAAATGTGTTTTGAACCTTTCTGGTGAGCTTGACCTTGACCTTTGACCTTTGGCCTCGAAAAGAGACCAGTCTCTAGCCACAAGGCTAATCAATGTTCTCACTACGTTTGGTGAAGATAATGTGAAAATTGTGGCCTGTAGAGTGCACACAAACAGCCAGACAGACAAAGAAATAAATCAAAATAGAGCGCTGCTTAGGTGACCTTGACCTTTGACCTAGATTTACCAAAATAGTGCAGTGCTTAGATCAGGTAACACATGCCTTGAGATTATCAACAAATTATGCACTTGGTTTGAAGTGTGTACACCTATTAGAAGTGAAGATATGGCCACTGTGTTTTTGACATTTTGTGTGACCTTGACCTTTGATGTAGATTCACCAAAATAATGCAGTACCTAGGTCAAGTAACATAGACCTTTCGTTTATGAACAATATGTATGTGGTTTGAAGTCAGTACGATGATTAAAATCGAAAATACGGCTTCTTATGTGTTTTTGACCTTTTGTGTGACCTTGACCTTGACCTTTGACCAAGATTCCTAGGTGAAATAAAATAGACCTTTCGTTTATAAACAGTATGCATGTGGTTTGAAGTGTCTACGACGATTAAAACTGAAGATATGGGCTCTTATTTGTTTTTGACCTTTTGTGTGACCTTGACCTTGACCTTTGATCTAGAAACACTAATGCAGTGCAGTGCCTGCCCAGTGCCTGTCCTATGTTGATCATGAAATATGAGCTAAATTGAGCTGAAACTGTGGACAACACAGTGTCAGAATAATATACTTGCGGAATCTGAGATTCCGGCGAGTAACAAACGCACCAAACCAAACAATACCCCTTGCCCTCTCTCTTCGGGCGGGGCAGGGTAATAATCTTAAAAATATTTCACCCTCAAGAAGTGGAGGCGATGGTGTTCCACACGTTCGATTTTTTTGAGTCCTTAAAATGGACCACACCTCTCCTGGACACAAAAAGAAGGGGAAAGAAGGCAGGACTATAGCAAGATCACCTTTATTTGCTAAAATACTTTCTTACCACAGGTCTTCTGTTAATTCATGTGTACTAGAGATGGTTAGTAATAAATGCATTCTGTCTTCTTTCTGATATTTAATTTTTTTGCAAAAAAAAGTGTTGAAAATTACAAAAAAGTCAAGATCACACAAGTGCAAAAATAAACCATCTACAAGTTTTGGATGCACATCCCGAATCACTAAATACCTCTGTCTTTGTTGAAATTTTCGGCCAAGGAGCCTTTTTATGACTGGCTTCAATATGTCCCATGAGCAGATAAAAGAGGGGCAGTATAACTGAAATACAACTAGAGTACAGAGAACTGAAGATAGTTTCTCTGGAAGGCTGAGGAATTTACAGGAAGACTTTTCAGGGCTTCAGGGAGTCAGCAACTGAATCTGTGGCCTGAATTGAATGTCCCAGGAGTGAAATGCTAACAGATATCTTTACAACATCATCTCACTGCTGGCAACAAATGGGTTGTCTCTACTTTGCCAAGATCTCCTTTTCCCCCGGTGACCATTTTCCTTTCAATGACCAAAAATTATGTGACAAATCTCCCATTTTGGTAATCTAATATTCTGTATGTTCAGAGTGAGAAACAGAACCTGATTATTCATAACACTATCATATTAATCAGTGGCTCTAAACCTCAGACCAGAGGGACGACTATGTATGCTGGTTTATGCAAACTGGGAATTTTGCGTTTTAGTTTCCCTCCAATACCCTTTTAAGGAACATTGTCAACAATAGCTAGGCGTGTTGTGAACAATAATTCATATTCACACTGTACTATTCACAGGTGAATAAAAAGAGAGAGATTATAGCAAAAATATACCAATGAATTACAAAAAATGAGTAGGCTTATTGATGTATGGTGACTAAATATGACCATTAATGAGATAATTAAGAGTTTGAAGGTTTAGGATTTGCTCATGACTCGATCCTGTTTTGTGCTAACATTATTGGAAAAGAATGAAAGAACTTCAAGCTTGTGTGCAGCAACCTGCAGGAGTTAATTAATTAACCGCAGTACTACTTGGATCAGTAAATTTGTTAGACCTCATGCAGTTACTCACAATGCAGCATATTAACAACAATATCGACGTGGGACTTTCATTCCTCATGGTAGGCATTGCCGTTTCTCTCAAAACGGGTGGTTAGAGGGTAGAAAAGAAAAAAATCTAACGAATTACTACACATTAACAGCTTAATAGAATTCTGAGATTGTCTTGGGGGACCACAGGATATGCTAATTTTTACTGCAACCACAATTGCAGAGTTTGAGAACCAGTGATATTGATAATGCTATCCTGCAGATCACTGATTTTAAATTTTGAGTTAGTTTTATATAATTCAAAAACTTTAATGAAGAAATGGCTCAAAAAGGCAATTTGATGTCTTGAACTGGTTCACATGTTTTTGGAATACCCCCCCCAAAAAAGCTTTTTTCTCGCATCCATATAAAGACTATAATCAAAACTTAACGTAATCTGTTTCATCAGATGCCATTATGAAACCGTGAGGCCTAATTTAATCCCTTTTGCTGATCTACTGAGCAAAGGAAAGGAGTTTTTTTTAATGCAAAGCAAATACTTACTGAACTCTAGAATAGAAATAGCATGACTAACCTAACTGAAAATTGCTTTGCTTGTGGATGAATTACCAAAACATTAGCTAGTTGAGTCATTTCATCCATTATGTTTCTTATGAGGCCAAACTATTTATTCCTAGCTCCCTCTCTACACGTCAATGCTTATGCCGCGTATGATGAATTTGTCAATGAAGTATTCAATTATGATTAATGAGTTGTCTTTTAAACTCACCGGAACATTGGGCTCTAATGATCAATATTTATAGTTCCTCATTACACAATTAAATATAGACTCGCTCTAATACTGTATATTAATCAAAAATTCAAAACATAGACACACACACACACACACATGCACACACTGAGTTTGGTATTATACTTTTTTTGAAACTGGTCACTGAGTGAGATCATGCAAGTAATCAACATATGGCTACATTCAATGAGTAGGGCAGAGGTCATAATTCTGTTTTTCATGTTTTTTCTCTTCTCTATTTTTATTTGACGTATCAATTAAAAAATGTTTCCCTTTTGTGCACCTTTATCCTATATGCTGTAATGCAGCTCTGAAAGTACGGCCTCATTGCCTCATTAGCAGAATTCATGCAGCAGAACTCTTTTTTTTTTCTTGTCATTTCAATCGACCAATCATGCCTGCGCTTATCTAATCACTTATCACTATTTTTGATACGAGGACGCTATCTTCAGCGACAGCAGCAGAATCGGAGTTGACAGCATTTTTTTCTTCAGGATAACCTATTTCCAAATTAGAGGAGGCCTGATCAGAACGCCAAATAGAAAAAAAAGGAAAAATCAGTTTCACAGCCACAAAGTAGAGGGCCTGAATGTGGCCTCCGGCGATTCTGCGGAACATGTATATTCTCCCTGTGTTCATGCGGATTCCACCAAAGTCAAAAGACATGCATGTCACTGTAATTGGAGACTAGAAAGTGCACATATTGGTCTTTGCTTGTGATGAATCTGTTGGACTTACCAGGGTGCATTCCTGCCTCTTGTGCTATGATATGCTGTGCTTTAGCTCATGCTAAGCATACGGTTCACGAAAACATTCAGATTGATGGTTGCCCTGAGCAGTTGTGCCACATAAGAAATGATGTCAACGAGAAAAACTACAGCCATTATCTGCCTATTATGATGTGCAGCGGAAAGTTCAGGTTGATTGTAGTTTTGTAACTGGTCATTTTTATTCAATTAGCAAGTTGCACAATTAGTTTTTCAGGCGGCTATATGCTAATCATTTTCATTTGACACTGCGCCGTGGGAACATCCACCTGATGATAAAAACGAAGCCTATGACTATTGCGAATAAAGCGCGTTTGTATTCTCGAGATCCCATTTCCTCAATGTCAGACAGGAAATAGCCCCGTATACCCCAGAGTTTGATGTTCCTGTGTTGTAAAAATAAGAATGATGCCCAAACCTTCGCTACAATATCAACCCCGAAAAGGCTTTTATTGAGAGACTGCCTACGAGTGAAATACAAATGTTCAGAGCTCCATTCCAAAATTTTTTGTAAGCCTAAAGGGACACTTCTCCAAAATGGCATAATTCTCAGAATTTACTGTATGGAGTATGGCAAGCGTATAAAGTTCTTAGGGAAGATTTGCAGGGGCAAGAGCGAGAGATTCATCTCCTCTGTACTGCACTGGCTCCCACTCAGCAGCCCAGCCAGTCCCCCACAGTCAATGACTTTCCTTATCAGACATGACATAATGAAATGACCTGCCAGGGAATCAGATTCACTTTTAAAATGGGGGAAGGAGAGCAGACCAAACAAACATGTGGGGTCATCCGTCAGCGCCGTGGACAACCATCTGAAAGGTGCCGTAAATCTGGTGCTCTTCCACAGCCGAGGAAACGAGGCAATTACAATGCAGCTGGCTGATTTACCATGGTAGTGGAGTTTTTTAAAATATCAGAAATCAGGCTAGCCGATGGACCATAGAGACCGCCAGTCCCTATTGCCTCACAAACTGAAGGTATTTTGCCTAGGTATTTCTGCTCTTTTCTGGCTTCTCCTATAGTTTCTCCCATCTTCCTCGCACGGAGATCAGTGCAGCACTTTTGAAAGTAATTAAAGTGATTTCCACAAAGACATGCGACAAAGGTCTTGTGGCCCGGTCCACTGATGCTGTGACTTGGAATGAGCAGTGTGTTCTATAACTTGTTTTTAAATTTATTAATTTATGAATGTATCACTCGGCTAAACTGTAGAAATAAAAAGTTGACAAAACTTGAAAAAGTAATGCTGCAAAGCATTTTTTCATTAATTCAACTTCAAGTCCCAGTAGTTGGACAAACTCGTTTTTGAAAGAACTTAGAACGTGAAGTTGAGCTAAGTCAAACATGCTTTGCAGCTGGTTTCCTTGCCATTTTAAGTTTTGTCAACTTTTTCAAATTTTTTTTTGTAAGGTCCACTACTATGCATTATGTACAAAAGGCACCTGCTTGTTCAAATAAAAATTTACTGTACGATGTATGTTTGGCCTTCAAAAAAGTAATTCCTCGAATTTTGTTTATCTAAAGTTTTAATTCCATTGTAGGACTGTCTTGCACTATTTTGCTTAAACATCTATGTATTGTTCCACACATTTTTTTCACCAGAAGGCAGGAAGCTAGCCAAACAAATTTTGTACAATTTTTCTCCCGAGTTTAAAAAGGGCTGGATCGAAGTCTTTAAAGTGAGTGTATCCTGTACTGTCACCAAGTAATAATAAACATTGCCCATTCCGCAGCTTCAATATACTAGCTTTTATTATTCACAATTGAAATGAGAGTCTTTCCGTACTTGGCATTTCTCATGTTGAAGGCTCTGCTTGAGCTCTCTCCAGAGTAACAGAGAATGGATAACCTTAATATAAAGATAACCTTATCCCCCTGCTTTACCAGTAGTCATGGCAGAAGTGTTAATAGCTTGACATTACAGATGTGTGATCACCTTCTGGTTAGAATACGGCGGGGCCCAAAGGGCAGGATGTCACCCTCGCAGAACAAATAAGCCTGAACCTTATCTCTCCACAGGAGAACTTAAATCACAAACCAAAAGAAAAAAAGGTTTAACGTGATGCTTTACACCAGGCAGTCTCAGAATTCAGTTTGTAGCTATATCATCCGGGCTGTGGCTGAGCACAAGCAAGTTCATGTTCCTGAAAAAAAAATGTTTTGATTGATTGTAAAATTATTCAGTACAAACAAGCAGTGATTTATTTAAAAAAATTATGATACTAAACATATATGGCCTTGCAATGGGCATTATTGTGTATGCAATGTAATATACTTCCTTTTTTACATCCTGACTAAGAGCTGTGTGGCATGTATCCTGTATTTTGAACTCAAGGCTCTTGTTTTCATGTGTGATGCACAGTATTACATAAAAATTTATTTTATAAGGCATATGCAATCCAATAACTGCTTTTTTGCAAAAAATAAATAAATAAATAAATAAATAGATGCAAGGCTCATTTCTTGCAGATTAACAACTTGTTGTCTACATTAAAAAATAGAGCTAGGGCTGCACAATTAAACATCAGTACCATTATTTTTATCTGTTACCATGCCAGTCAGCATGAAAATGAGACTATTCTGACTTTCTCATCTGTTTATCTTTGGCATACGGAATGGCAAGTTATTTGGTTCACTACAGTAAGTTAATGGCTTATTTGGATGAATTTCTGGATTTTTCATGGCTCTCATTTCCAGCCGTTTTGAATACAATGTATCGATTACGGAACAAATACAAGACAACATGGATGCATCCAAGAGCCAAACATTGGCATCTTATTGATTTCGTTCTTGCGTGTCAGTGCGACCCCCGTGATGTCAAACTAGCTTGGTAACTACGCAAGAAACTGAATGGTGGGCTGACTGTCTTCCTTAAAGTGCAGAGCTAAACATTAGTGTTGATATGCATAGAGAACCCTGTGAATTTAGACCTTTCAGACGGCTAAATGTCAACAAGCTTAGAGCGGTTGGCATGCAGGAGTGGTATCTCATGAAGAGTGTCTGACAAATGCGGAGGAGGACCGGATCTTAAGCATCTTAAGCAAGCTATGTTCTCAACTCCAGTGGACACACTTGGTCCAAAAACTAGGAAATGCTATGACTGGTTTGATCACAACTAGGGTGGGGAGTTATAATTCGTTGAGACAAATGAGAGGCAAAGACAGTTGCGAACATGCGTTTGTATTTGGCATATGGACTGGCCGGTTATTAATTGAAGTTGACAGCAATAAGTCAATGGCTTGTTTGGGTATGTTTCAGGATTTTTTATTTTAATGGCATAGAAATGAAAAATAGCAGTGCTTACCATTGCACTATAACTGCCTTATCCATTCTTTATCTTTATTGTAATTAAGTTATACGACCAGGTCTGGAATGAAAAAGTAATATATCGGCTCTTTGCCTGATTTTTTGTGCCAGTGGATATCTCTACTTCGCAATCATTATTTTAATGAATTTTGTAATTTCAGCAACATTTCACCTTGGACGTAACACAATGTCATTCAGTTGGTTTGTATCAGTGTAACAGAGCAACTAAGCCAGGATGGTAGCATTGTCATTATGAATCTTACAAATCAAGATTTATGCGACAGAGTTTTTGAGTTATTGCCACATTTTTTAAATAATCCATTTCTGAATGGAGGTTTTGCGTCACAGGGATAATGTAAGTAACCTATCGCCTTATAATTCAATAAAAATAGCTTCTGGCATCTGACAGTCTCAGGACAGCGACTTGTTTCATTGTCCGACAGATGGGACAGACTAGCGCAATGAATCTCGCCTGGTATTGATTCAAAACCCGGCAGAGATAAAACAGCTTGCCGGTTCAAGAGATAAAGCCAGTGATTTAGTAATTCCTGTTCTCTGCTGATTAGTTAGTGACAATTATTATGAGATGGGAAATGGCACGGTTTGGACATGTTCTTTAGTTGGTATAATCAGAAGAAAACTCAGCAGCAGAGGAAAAAATTGAAGTAATCTGTCTTGGAAGTAAATGTTTAATTACGGCCTATATAAACATTTACACTTGACAGAGTGGCACTGCTTACACGTGCAAGTAGCCTTGGTTGTCTAGTGCTACTTTCAGGTAAGTTCTTAAGGGAGAATCTCGCAAGGAGTCTGGTTGCCTGAGTAGCATGTTTATACCTTAGTTCTTTTCGTCGCAGCACGCTGCGTGTGCATTGGCATGTAAATGTTGTCAGCTTCTCAATGAGCAATAGATTTATACCAATCCAGGAAAGAACATATGCCTTGATAAACTGAGACAGTGGTTATCTCATTTGAGTTGGTTATCGCGTTTTCTTGAGTTCTTGTTTCATATCTTCAGTTTACAGGCCTTTGTCTCCCTTTTGTCATTATGACTCGTCTTAATTGTATATTATTATTCTATCTGTGTCTCTCCTCTCCCCTCTCTCCTGGTCCCGCCTCAACTCTGTTCCCATTCTGTAATTAAGTCCACGTGTATACGTATATGTGTCTTTTTTCTCGACTTTGTCTGTTTGTTCCTTTCTTTGAGACTACCCAAAGCTTCTTTTCTGCGCTTGGTTTTCTTGTCATTTCTGCGCTGTCGTTTAGTTTTCCGAGATTATTTCTTTTACCATTCCTGAGATAAACTTCAATTCACATTTTCATTTTGCGCTGAGTCCTCACCCCCCCGAACACTGACAAAGTCTCTGAGGAAAGCAACGTTATACTGAAGAATAATTGTAACAGTTACTAAAAGCTAGAGTATACAAATGTCCAACGCGCTTCAGCCGAGTTTTAAATGTGAGGGAAAAAAAGTGCTCAACAGTGTAGGTCCCGACACACAGAAAAAACTTTTACCAGGACACTTCAAAGAGACTCCCCAAAGTAACGCACTGGAACCCTCTTACAAGCTTACAGATTCTGAGGAAGACTTTTTGTCGAAACATCAGTCATTTACCCCCCTGCAATAAAACATGCAGACTTGTAAGAGCACTCCAGTGTCTTACTTTGGGTACCGGTAATTACTAAAAGATATTTTAAGATTTTTTTATTAGATGCTCTGAGGAGCCAAATGCCTCATTAGCAGATGACCGGGCTCTTCTTGCCTGCAATATACTGTTATAACTTGAAATCTGATCACTCTTATTGAAGTTATGTCGCCAGATGCCATTTGCCAGTTAGCCATTAGAAATCAATAAAAAATAAAAACTTCCTTCATGACATCACAAAAGGGAGGGACAACCCAGAATATGAG
Organism: Gymnothorax reevesii; assembly: GCA_029721435.1. Lineage (NCBI taxonomy): Eukaryota > Metazoa > Chordata > Actinopteri > Anguilliformes > Muraenidae > Gymnothorax > Gymnothorax reevesii. Next base: position 11,208,478 of record CM056592.1, read on the forward strand.
GGAACTGTAATTATTCAAATATATCTTGTGTTTTTGTGTTAAGTTAATGTTTGTGCTTTACTCTTCCAACATTTTTTTTTCACTTTAATTTCCTGTACATGTGCTTCTGTTTACTTTTTTTTTTCTTTCCATCTGCCATGTAATTCTGCTTTTGGTTAATTGATTTATTGCCTTGTTACCCTCTGTACATTCCTTTGGTGTTTTCTCACACCTGCTTCTGGTTTGCTTGTTTGTGCGCATGCATTCATACCTTCGCTGTCTTCAGTTTCTGGAGCCAAATTTAGCTCTGTTTTCCAAGTCTCTCTGGTTTTTGAAACTTGAGACAGAATGTGATCTTAGCGCAAATATTAGAACTGTGAATTTATGCATAAAAACTGCACAATGCTGTATGCAACTGTGGACTTTCTTCAGTGGTGATTGGAAAAAAATGACACTTTTCTACAGTATATGCTTCTACCTTTAAAATAACTAACAGATTTCAGTAACCTGCTGGGTTGGAAAAAAGTAATTTTTCAATTGATTGTGTCGGCCATCTTAGCTTGACTGACTGTTGATGGCACCAGGCAATCAAAACAATCTCCTCTTGAAAGATTTTGAGTGATTGGGTTCATTGGCTGATTAATTATTGTTGCCTACAACAGGTACGAAATAGGTCCTTATGTTGCTGTCTCCAATACCTTTAGCATCTTGCTATTAGATCACAGTGGTAACACTTTATAATAAGGGTACAACAATTAACATTAATTAAGATTAGTTCATTAACTATCAGTTAATTAGCAGGTAACTGATGTGTTAGATAACCATAATTGGACATTTATTAATTTTCTGTGTATCCCTTATAGTGAAGTTGAAAACATCCCTGAAGTATCTCTTATGCAGCACTTCAAACTATTAAACCATAATTTATAAATAAATACCTTAGTTCATATGAAAATCATTTGTAAATGATTACCAGGAGCATTAGTTAAATGTTAATTACCTTTTAGTAAATGCTTAATTCTGCATTAACAAATGTTAATTGTTGTACCCTTATTGTAAAGTGTTACTATGGCAGTTTCTTATTTGAAAGCTGAGCAAGTGTAAAACCCCACAAAACAATACCAGCGACGGAAATTGCAGGGGGTGAAGGCTTAACGTGTTCTTTGGGCTGGTGTTACAAGTGCAATCTTTTGGCTGGTGCAAATCACAATAAAATGAATCAATTCTCTCCATCGAAGAACGGGGCACAAAAGCACAATGGTTACAATTACTCTGACTCCATAGTAAATTTAGAATACCAAATTTAGTTATACTCTTGTTAAATATCTGACTCCAAATTAGAATTAGAATTTATAATTTAGGGAAAACATGCGTGGACCTTGGGGTGATTACACCTCGGACTCGTAGTGAAGGCCTGCGTTACTCAATATATGCCCCCAGGTTTTAGCATAATTGCCAGATCTTAGTTTGGTGATAGTTTTAGAGGATGGAAGAAATCACCATGATAATAGCATCTTGGCTTAAAATTATCATGAACCTAGATTTATGTGAACCCAAGGGTTCCTTGAGGTGAATCTGAAAGGCACTGGCTAATAAGCCCAGGGGTGCCTTTTAATGCCAAATCCCCAGAACTGGTGCTACATAAACCCTTTATATAAATAGATTGTAATTTACAATCCAACTTAAAACTCACTACCTATAAACCTCAGCTAGCTAGTGTGGAATGATAAGGAATCGCCCCCTAAATACCAGTCGTAACGTGTCTAGAAAGAATAAAAGGATTAGGAGTCACAGAGACCATGCAAGTTTAAAGGAATAACAATGATTTATTCGCCAGGTAGGCAAGAGCTTAAATCAACTGACCTTACATCAGTTACCACGAATTTAGCCAAATATAAAAGTCATACCTGGCGAAAGCTACACACACAGAGTGGTGTGAGGGCAAGATCAGAGAGACGATCAGCCATAACTATAGAGACTACACACGGCATAGAGATGCGTGTGTGGGAAGTCGACTACGATCTTCCATAATTATAGAGGCTACACACGCACTTGCATAAACGGGGAGAGATCGGATATGAACTTCCCAGAATGGATTGCTTCTCTTTGCTTTAAGCCAAATCATGTCTTTGATCCTGGCGGCATGGCCATAAATTACTTGGAAGGGGGGTCGAATCTGGATTTTGGGTTTCCACCATTTGGAAGATATAATAAAACAATTTATCAGAGAGAGAAGAACAGAATGATTACCTGAGAGGATTCTGACCAGTTTTCAGGAGTTTCCAAAAGGGAATGAACCATAATTTCAATGGCAATGAAACGTACTCCACTCAACTCCTTGGATTCTCCTGAGAACAACAATACCAAACATGACATGAAAATGTACTAATACGATGCAGTTGCCATGAAAAGCTCTTAAATTGGATTATGGTGTAAGCCAATTTTGGTTATGAGTGCATAGTAAGTATTGTATAGTAATGTATGGAATATATGAGAAGGGTTTTACATTACCATAGTGTCAGAAAATGTAAGCAGATGAGTTGAGGTCCAGTTTCATGAAACACTTAGCCAGGGGAGAGAAAGATTGTTCGGGGGGGAGGGGGACTGTGATAGTCACCCTACTCGCATCACCAGAGACCTGGTTATTATTACCTGCCATAATCACGCCCCCAGCCCCAGCTGGATTTCCTGTATTACACAGGTTACATGGCTTAATAGAAAAGCATACTGACTAGATGCTTGGAAATGAATGTTACTTCAACATATCAATTTACCATATGTTATCATATCGATATGCGTGGGAGAAATCATAAAATAGCTTCATTACACATCCTGTCAATTTTATACGACTTATGAAAGACACACATCTGCTCGGCTCGGCTGAATCCAATTACTAAAATCCATTTCATGCAGCAGCACTGTATCAAACACATTACAAGCATTGTGGCCCAGTGCGCTCAAATATATTTATTTATTTTAATTTTTTAGCGTTCAATTTTATCAGGTTTTGCAGCCCCTGCTATTGAATCACAAACCACTCATTTGCTGCATGTTTAAAAATGAATTCTTATCCATTTTGGCCAGTTTATATAAATATTTCCTACTATATTATGATGTTGTTAAGATGTTGACTCTCAAAATGTTACTCAATGAGGATATTTGAAGCGCAATATTTCATGAGTGTTCCTCATATAAACATCGAAAAACAACATTTTGTAAAAGGTATTTTCCATTACAAACTTTATTTCAGTATTATTCTAGCTTGAACATAAGCGAATAATCTAAACATGAGAAACAACAAAACCAAATATATGCATTGGAGGTAGGCTGCATTTAAAAAAAATTTTTTTTTACGAAACTTACACAGGTCCAACTGCTCGCAGAGTTTAATGTTGGTTTTCTCGTGTTTGGTATTACAGGACAAAATCCATTGTACAAGATCTGAACCAACGCGAGAAATATGGAAGAGCTTACATGTGAAAAAATATTTCTCAATATTGAGAAATTAATGATAATTGTTTTAAATTACTTGCAATGAATTACAACTCTACAAAACTCATCCATGAGCCTTATGCTGCTCAATCAGCTTACTTCTGGATTGTTCTTCCTTTGAAAGTGTGTCATCTCCCTCTGAACAGCCCTTACTCACGACTCGGGGGTTTCAACAAGATTACAGGATTTAGGCCCGAGGATTACATAGTTGCAATGTCTGGGGGTAATATTTCAAAGTCTTTTCCAAAACATAAATGGATACCTGTTTATTTATGCCAACTAAATCAATGTACAATATATAAAATTAGTAACAAATACAGTTTCTGCACTTTTCATCACTGTGCTATGAACTGGAGAAGGCATTCTATAAGTAGAAAACAGGGGATCTGATCTTGAGAAATCTCTTCATGGAGGAATGTTCAAAAATCCCTCTGAAAATGCTCGTGAAATCTTTTCAATGATTACAGGAAATGGCTGCCAGTCTTCTGGTCGTCATTTTTGCCAGGGGAGCTCAGACACTAAATCAGGGATTTCGATCATTTTCCCCATTATTTATTGCATGAATAAATAGAGACGAATCAAAGCAGTACAATCACAAAATATTATTACAAATTAATCTTGAAGGGCATTGGTGTGAACCAAGTAGAAGATTAATACGTGATTGTTTTTGGATTTAAAAAAAATGCATTTAATTGAAAACCTGTGACGGTGCTTTTAGGAAACACACACAAGAGATGGAAATCCAAAAAATGTATCCCTTTATTGGAGTCCGAGTCAAAGGCAAAAAAAAAAAAAACACCCCACCCAGGAATTTCCAAGCCTCAATAAAAAATCCAAAAACAGTGTCGACTTGACAGGCAAGGGTCAGAACTAGTAAGACAGATGAGCAGAGGTACAAAAAACGATAGGGAAAAAGTTGTAGTCGATCAACAAAGCCAAGGGTCATACACAGGGCATCCAAACACAGGAATTGTGGTCATACAAAAATGGGTCAAAATCCAGAAAGACGAAAACAATCCAAAAACAATTCAAAAAGGGCTATGGCAAGAATCAAATTCGGACAATCCAGTCGAAGAGAAACAATACTCCATAGCATACGAGGCGCTTTGCACAAAGAAATATTAATGAACGCTCTGACAAGAGCTGTGAGTGAAAAGACTGCTAATATACACACAGGGAAGGTCACATGCTATACAGGAATCAGGTGTAGAGAATCAGACTAATTACAATGGGAGAATCACATGAGGGAAGCCCTAACCACGAAAATTGGTGAAAGACAAAATACGAACGGGAATCACACAAACAGCTCCGGTCCAGGAGTTCTACGTGCACAGATAATGAGCAGGAGAGTAATTAAGCACGTGCGAGAGATTCTCGCTGAAACTCAGGGAGAGAAAAGCGATTGACAAGGGGCGGAGAATAGAACAGGGCGGTTGCGGAGAGGTAATTAGTCTATTAGTAGCGGTGCAACTTTACGACTTAAACTAGAGTGCTCATTAGTAATTTAGTAATCAAATATATATATATGGTTAGTTGTGTTAGCAGACTATGATACAAAATACAAATGCTAGTAATCAGAACAGAAAGGCGAAGGGAGAAAACGAGATTCGAAGGAATATTTTAAACACCGGAATTCATTTTAATCACCCGAAGTCAGTGGGCACGCAGACAGGGAAGACAGACTGAACCAACTAGGTCACAAGACAGGGGAGATAAGTGCAATGGAACTGAGAAATGGAATAAACTAAAAACCTGAGTATTACTGTAACCAAAAAGAATAAATAAAAGACAAAATTATCAACACAGAACCTGAACATAAACATGACCAAAAATCATAACCATGACAAAACCAGTTTCTTTAATTAATTTAATTAATTAATATTTTAACAAACTTGTTACCAAGAAGCTTGTTATAATTCTCTATTTTAGAAAATCCATTGCTTTACAGTTACAGGAATTAAAAAAAGCATTTACAGCAGAGTATGGTAACAAATATTCCATCCAGTGTATGAAAATTAAGGTAGTTTAGGACCAATTAGATCGAATGATCAAGGAAAAGCAAATCATAAGTGGAGCACATCTATTGACACTTCTAGAACTATACTGTTCTGAACTCCAAATATGTGCAATATTTTACTCAATTTCGACCAAAATGTCAGCTAGAACCCTGCAATTCTAAGGTCACAGTGTGTAAATGCATTTACACACTGTGACCTTAGAATTGCAGGGTTCTAGCTGACATTTTGGTCGAAATTGAGTAAAATATTGCACATATTTGGTAATAAATAGTTCTATCTAATGATTAAGTATTGGTATTCAATTTATTTGCTAAATTGGGATCAGGTCAGAATGACAAAGGTCCAGTTCCCTAAATGTACACTGAGTGGCCAAACTTCGCCAGCAAATTCCTCAAAACTTTGTAAATGTTAGTCAGAACCCTAAGGTCTCGACATGGATGTTTGAGATGGGCAGGTTGCCAAAAGTGCTGCCAGCAGGGAAGGGTAGGCGTTTGATATGTAAGACTGGCACCCCAGCAGCTTCAGCAAGATTTCTACAAAATTGAATTTTGTGCTCCATCTTATCAAGGGCCCAACTCATTTCCGCCCAGCTCAGGGCTGTTCCATCGCATCAAGTGATCTTAACAAGGACCAGCACAGTCAGTGTGACAAGTCCATTCAGAGCTTCAACTCCGCTGAGAGGCTTTGTCCATCCTCTCTAGTTACTGTTTATGAGAGAGTGTGACCATTATCCAAGGCTAGTCTCAGCCTCCATTATGACTACATGACATGTGACGAGTCCAGGTGAAAGTCAATCACGCTGCCATCTTATAGCACGGAGGTATCTCTGTTACCAAGAGGACCCACCCCCTCAACTGCACAAACACATTCAACAATGAGCTATTTGTTTCAAAAGCATCTGTAATATAGTCTGATACAAGTCTTCTATAACCTTTTGGTCATACAAGATGACTAACTTTCTCCACCAAAACTGTTCACATTATATGTTTTTGGTAACACTTGGCAATATTTGTCCCTGCTGACTGCCAATGGAAAACGACGAATCACCTAAATCTGCTTGTGGTGGTATCACTAGTCATCATAGTAACATTAGTCATGTTGTTTTTGTTGGCGTGTGCACATTGTACTATGTGAAGTATACCATGTAATATGGACTTGAAGTAGTTTTCATGGACTTTATGTCTCTTGGTGACATGGAATAAGCTCTAAATGTTTTTTTCAATTAAAAAAAACTTAATTGTGCTGAGTGGGACGCCTTCCTACTCCTTCATTTCATAACTCTGCCCCGCTTTTAGTGCATCATTACCCTATGGTTGAAGCCTATTTCTTGCTGATTTACAACGTAAATTAAGATAAGAGCAGGGGGTGGGTTTCCTGAGAGGTGTGTCATCAGACATGTAATGTGCTATATGTTTAATAAACTAATAATAGCTTAATGTCATTAAGGCAGTCTCCTCTACTGATGCATAATAATAATGCCATTTGCCTGTCATGTACATGGTTTCTGCGGAGCAATACTCCCGTCAGTATATGGCTGAATAAGACTTACTTCTTTAAATTATACAAAGCTGCAGTGCACAGAGTAGGGGACATTTCAAGCATACTGCCTCTCAAACAGTAGCCGTGGGACTAAATGCAATGCAGTTGTGAAAGAAAAGAGATTGGTGTTTTTCTTTTTAAATCTCTGTGGTGTTTGTTAAACTGATCCAGTGGATATTCTATGCCGTGCATTTGTTATTAAAGAAACAAATAAATAACCTGACAGGATTATTTAGTTTTTTTCCCCCCTCTACTACAGAGACTGTTTCTTAAAGCATAAAACAATTTACTCCACTGGAGTCCTCATTATACAAACTCTGCTGAAATACAACCCCGCCCGATTCAACAACCCAAATACATTAAGCAAACCCAAGTGTTTGCGGTATCGCAGATCAAAACAGGGTGTATTAAATCCATTCCGGTAATTTTGCAGCAGGAGGTGATGCAGGAGGCGTGGCATTGTTGTCAAAAGGGTTGGTCTAAGTGGAGTAAATTATCTGGAGGCTTGGTGGCCATTCAGTTCCACTAAGAACAATCAGATCTGGCGCTGCCATTCCCTTTAAAACCAGTGCCTTAATGGCATAGCAAACTGGCAATTTCTTCAGGTGAAGAATACGCAACTAGCAGCTGGTTGCATTACTGCCACCTTCTTAGGTCCTCTGGGAGCCATGCTCAATTTAGTGAGAGGTTAATTGAAGCACCTATTACTAAAACCCATAAGTCACACTTGACTTGACTTGTGGGGTTTTAGTAATCAGTGCTTCAATTGTTGTGAAGAGAAGAGGAAAGCAAAAACTAAAACCAAACAGGCAGTAGACCAGATCTACTTGGGGAGGACATAGCTGCCTCTACACTCCCCACACAAACCAAGGAACGGACTGGGGGGATAAAGGATGATTTACCTGATATATGTTCTGCGTGAAAAGATGTCAGCCATTGAAACTCTATACTAAATGGCACTCGTGGTATATAACAAGAGTGAGGCTGTACTTAATTTTTCATGTTCCCCCACCAAAAGAAAATACTCACATGTGTATAAATACCCCTCCTCATTCCCCTTCCCATTTCACCCCAGCACAAACAAAGTCGTCAGCCTTATCAATGCCTGTTAGACACCGCAGATTTCCTCTCATGCTTACTTGATAGTTAGGAGAATGTTATTGAGCAGGACTACTTATCTGCAGCAGTGTCCTCACTGGAGTCAATAGTAATAAGACAAATCCATTGTGGAATCCAGCATAGATGTTGACATTGCTTGAGAATGCAAAGGTGAGAAGAATGCTGCTTATTTGGGCTGTGACTCACCTGGTTAGCATGGGCAGGGGAAATTCTATTCCCAGAGCCACTTATCAGGCTTGTCAGAGAGACTAGTATTCCCCTAAGCCGTCTCAGGGACTGTCACAGCTGCGGCTGAGTGCTATCTCCAGTTTGATGAAAGCCAATCCAAGCGTGCCATGAACAATCCTAATAGCCCTTCACAAAAATACAATTTTTTTTTTTACCAGCAGGGCCATTCTGAACATAAAAAATGGAGAAGCCCGCAAAATAAATTTGAGGGCAATAATCGGTGTTTTGATTGAGATCGCCATAAAAAAACAAGATTTTTCTGCTGACTGCAATCTCTGAACTGAATATCCTTGACAATGAATATTTGAGATTGATACAGATTTTTAAGTCATCGTGATTGAAAATAAGCACAAAAGAGCAAGTAGAAGTATTTTGCCTGTATGCTACTGACCACATTCTGAAACACATCCAAAAGCAGTGGCTTGCGCATTATGCAAAATCAATGGCTTGAAAATAAACAAGGAAGGAAACTGCTCTCTTCTCAGAGCTGAGGTTTGAAATTCAGTTTAGCAGATCTTCAACTGGGGGTAGGCAGTAAATTTACAGGAAAACACTGGTGTTGTAAAGAACAGGTTATTTTCTCAGTAAACAGCTGGTTGCAGGAGAAAAGCAAACTGACTGTAGACTGAAGAGTGGTATTTTTTCCAAAGCCTAAAAAAGGCTGTAAATAAATGGAGAGAGTTATCCATCGAAAATCAGACTGTATTATTCATCGGACCTACATGTTGTTCTATCTGAGGGTAACTTCATTCTATGTTGAGTGTCGCATCAATATTTTTTTTGCATCGTGATCCCTCATATCCAGCCATTCAGCCAGTTTTCAATGTATGTGATTATACTGTAAGGCCATCCTATCCCAATGCCAAAATGTTTGCCACTACACCTCACAGACTTCTCATTTTCTGTTTTGTTTGCAGATTATGATTAAATAACAAATTCCTAAAATACTCACACTCATTTTGCCCATAGAGTGAAATTTGCACGCCCACCACGCCACCCCTATCTACTCCTACCTTCTGCCGTTTGGTGTTGGCAGCCCCTGATTCAATTATCACCAGCATCTGACCCTCTCATCACTGACAGCCTCATCACTGCCCGTTATATAACCGCCTCAATTCTGTGCCTTGCTGGCTTTTATTGACAGTCCTGTCTTTGTGCTTGGTTTGGGCACTACTGTGCTTTCTGTGAGCTCTTCCCTCATTTTGTGAGTCTCTAATAATCCGGTGGTGCCACTGGCCTTTGTGTTGGAATGATGGGATCATTCAAACACATTCAAAGTTTGTTGGGTGTCACTCTGACAAACGTATCAAGGAGCAAAATATGATATTTACAGAACAATAATTTTCTGAGAGAAACTAACTCTTGAGGGAGTTTTGTATGTAGCATTCAAATCTGGCATCAGAAAAAATCTTCTTACTTTTTTCTTTTTGGAGATACTTTTCCCTTCATGTATGGGCACCAACTTATATATAAAATGAAATAAAGTAAAATAGCCCATAATTGATAGAATGGTAGAATGGTAAATAAATAAATGAATAAATCCACTTAACTTCCAGCAGTGTCCTTGCATGTGCGCATTTTCACATTTAAAGTTAAAGAATCACTCTAATTAGAAGCAGCATGGTTTGGATGAGGAAGCGTCACAAGTGAGAACGCACGGCCATTTGGAAACAAAGCCTTGGCTACATGCACATCAAGTGATTTCTTGGCATCCTACAATATTGAAGTGAAGCTTTTGAATTTCTGCACATTAGCGTATGTTTTGAAATATTGTCCGTTCCAGACATTGCAGTACTTTGATTCTCAAAATCAAATTTAAATATCAGCACTCAAGTGTGGACACGTCACTGATCCTATTTTAGTTTGTTTAACTGACTAATCAACTTACTTTATTATTATTATTATTATTAATATACCTGAGAAGCAATGTTCATTAGCATTGGAAACCTGATGTGCTGATGAGTTAAGGGTTAAAATACAGTGATCTGCAGCGTTTCCCTCAGTAACTTTGCTAAATATTGTGAAGAGCTGGAGGGAGACGGTTCAATAATATTTTGACGCTCAAATACCTCTGATAGAATGAGAAATGCAATACAGTTCAATACAATTCCTCAATGACTTCTGCAAATAAGAAATAACAAGGTCGTATAAATATGCTTTCAGTACTACTTGGTTTGGGTAGATGACGGCTGCGAGAATATTTCAGTGGCCATTAGTGAATAACGTGGTGTAATTTACGATCTGATGAGTTAGAATATAAAGTCATTATGCTGTATAACAGACGATTTTTTTAAAATGATGATTGACTGTATTGCAACTTGCCTTATCATTACTGTTCGAGTCATTAGATTTGAAACAAGCATATATTCTCAATAAGCAATTTAATTCACAAGTTAAATCACCAAATAATGCGCTTTGGTTGCATTATAAACAAAGTAAGAAATGAATGGACTTTTAAATCACTCCTTTTGATTATATTTGCATTTTAAGTACAGTGCCAGCTTTTCAGAATTGGGGTTCTAAGGGCTCTCATCTTAATATTAGCAAGGAAATTCATTCGCTGTCTGATGTTTTGGATACAATATGTGCTGTAATCTGTGGGCATGAAATACTTAAAGTCCACTGCTCAGATGAAGGAGGTTTTACCCAGTAGAAATCTTGGCAAATGTATTTTGTGCAACATTTTAAATTGCAGTACCTCCGAAATGTTGATAGATTGGATGGCTCGCATGGGACCTTTGCTATCCTCATTCAGACAGGTAAAGGAAAGGTAGGATGGTAAATGTGTTGCTCATCAAGCCAGATGGGACACAGTCTAGAAACCACTTGTCAAAGGTAATGTAAGCTTGTTGAATTTATATGGGTCCAGGACCTTGGATGTTATTTGGGATGTCTTCGTTACATCTTATTTTATCATGCGTTTTGTGAATCCACTTTGAGCAATCACATTGGGACAGGAATAAAATTTATGATACCAGCTCAACTGCCAGTTTTTGACCCCGAAGAGCACGAGTGAATATATTACAATTTGTGCTTTATAGTCATGCATGAGTTATTTTTATTTTTATTTTTGCTTCATGCGAGTGTTCCTTGGCAAAAGGCCCTTCCGTGGTTTCCTTGAATTTCTCGATTTCAATCAGCCAATTAATCCAAAAAATGCTTTACTGATATAGGACCAATTAAGTATAACTGAACAATTAAAATGTGATGATCTGAAACTTCTTCTAAAAATGATGTAATCCTTTTTTGTGAACTGGATATTGTGCATGTGGTATTCATAATTGTTGCTCATTGGCTGTGATGTGTGATGCCACCCAGGGAGGAAGGGCCTGCCATGAGCCCAAATTGCTACGAACGAGCAACACCTCCAGCCGATAGGAATTCTGTTCTTAACTTGCACCAGCAAAAGAACAAAAAGGTTGCGCAAGGAAATTAGTCAAGATAATTGATTATTGCTCTGGCTTATTTAACACGTCTGTGGCTTGGTTCAAACTAGAATTAATATCCACCCACTGACAAATACTGCACATATTACCTAAACAGTTAAAGGAGCGAATAAGTATTTTATGGATATGTGATATGATAATGCACTTGAATAAAGGTAATTTTGCATTTAGAATAGTAGTTAGGATTAAATTAATTCATTTGTGATCCCTTATCGCAGTCATCCAGATACTTGATTTTATCTTTCTTTTCCATTTTTCATTTCCCTCAGCAATTGAGGGCTTGACTTAAGCTACATAGTGTGAAGTTATGCCATGCCAATGTTATTGTGAATTTCTCTTTAATATCCTGTGATATTTGTGTTCTTCTATTAATGAGAGTGTGTCTCTGAGGAGACATTTCTCATTTGATATCTTCTGGGCTGAAGGTCACCATATGGTCTCACCTTCCCCTCAGCTTAAAGACATACAGCATTGGTTCCTTAGAATGCTGTGAAAGTTGGCTTCATTCTCTTCTCTGAATGAGCCTTTGAATTTATGTGACATCCACACAGTTCTGTTGATTTATATCCTTTCAGCAGTCATGATGGAGGTTACGCAGGTTGTAGATTCTCGGGTACATTTTGATACTACATAATGAAGTACAAAATTGCAATTCAACATTTTCCGGTTAGCTATGAATTGTACAGTATATACCCTTCAGTACCCTACTACTGGCCCACTCCCACTTAGAACACGCTCAAGATCTATTCAGGATTTATCACACTTTGTATCAATTTTGCAATGTCCTGACTCTTGATGTATACATCACCTCTAATCACCAAATTGAAACAGTCACATTCAATTAATGCTGTATGGGGTCGATCCACTGAGTTTCCGTAGATTTGTATGTTGTAAGACACAGCACCAACTGGTTGGCGAAAACATCCTCAATTCAGCATTGCTGGTATCAATAAAATGCAGGCAAACATGTGACAAACTGTACTGTAAATCACATTTTAACTTTAACAAACATCTAAATACTACAAACGAATATAATTTTCTTCAGTCTCTAGAAGACCGTTTCTGAATTTAAAAGCCTAGTGCTAAAAGTACTTAAGTCATATTTTCATGCACCGGGAGGTAAGGCTTGGAAAATATCTTTTATTGTTACCTACGCCCACTGCCTCGATTTTTTTCTAAATGAACATGTAGTGACTTCAGTACTTTTAGCACTGGGGTCTTCATTTATTGCCTTGGCTAGACAAACACAACATGTTCACACACTGAGCTTGACTTGTCCAAAATGTGACTTAAGTACTTGTAGCACTAGGCTCTTCGATTTCTATTTTCCCTATGAAGCCTGCTATTTTAAAATTCTTTGATTTCCAGTACATGCTGGTAGCTCTTAGCACAAAGCTGAACAGGACAACATTTGCAAGAAAACAAAACACATCTTGGATAGAACTGAAAGAGGAAGGAAACGTTTCCATTCAGAGGGAAGCATCTGAATGTTAGTTTTCTTTTGTACATGTAAAACAGCCATATGCAAACCAAATACAAATGAAAATGCTGCCAAAAATAAATACACAACCGACTACTTTCCTTGTTAAACTGTGCGCCCCATGGGCTTTCAGAAGTTACGTGTCTTTCAGCCAACAAACAGCCTTTGTTACTTTAACCTATCTGAAGGGCACCGCGCTGTCAAGAGTGACAGTTAATCCCGTCAACACCCAAACAACAAAACAGACATGCCAAACAACAGGACTGGAGCACCCTGGGAAGATGTAATATTCATAATCTACTCATGGAAATGTAGCTGGCGTCACATCCTTGACACTAATAGTCTCAGGCTGAGGATTTCATGTGCCCATGGGCTGTGGTACAATTTCACACCTCACACATTTGCATGTAGCCTTTTCATGAAAAAAGGGACCCAATTAAACCGTGAAGCGGGTGGAGGACGCGGTTGCGGTGGAAGTCACTGAGCAGCAGGGGAGAACAGACACGAACAGACGAACCAAGAAATACCGGGGTAGTTTCAGCACCACACAACTGACACAACCACATTGCCTTAAATAGACACTGCTCAAAATAAGAATAACGTCAGCCCACATCAGAAGGATCTTTACTGAACCAGCCCCCCAGGTCACTGCTTTGCAAAAAAATTTAGTTCCACAAATGTAATGTGAAACTCTCGTCGTGTGAAATGACGTGGGGAAACGAAACAATTGGAACAATCACCCCTCACAAAGAAGTTCAACATGAATGTTTTTCGTTTATGAAGGAGTCACTAAGTAAATTGGAGCATGAAACTAGATTAAAGAAATACAAATCGCAACATAATGCTCTTCTACAAATATAAGGGTAATAATTAAGAAGTGTGCATGTGTTGGAACTGTGGCAAACTAATGTAACTCATAGCGAGGAGGATAAGCTGTCAGTTAATTAACAGTGAACTACAGGGTCTACTAATCATTTATTAATGGTGTTCATGTGAACTAAAGTATTAATTTATACATTATTGGAGAGTTTGATAATTTGAGGTTTTACTTAAGGGATACTGAAGGGATATTTTCAACTTCATAATGAGGATGTCAAAGAGCATTAATAAAAGGCACATTAAGGTCACCTAATGCTTATTTAGCTCTCTGATGCAGTAGTTAAAGAAATTCTTACCTTTCTGGCATTTTTACACTTTTCTTTTGTAATCTTAAAATGCTCCTAATAAGCGTATGGCACACTAAAATGTAAAAGAAATCCACCAGGTGTTGAAACTCCTCAATATTCAATTCTCATATATTTCTGATAAAAATCTTACCAATCATTTTCTTTAGTCCGAATAAAATTATTTGCCGAGCTTCCTGTCGGTCATCCGTCACAGTGCCCCTTCCAGTTGCCTACAGCTGTCACCGCTTGCAAGTCACGCACCTCTCTAGCAGAAAAAAAAAATGACGCATTTGACTGAAAACAAACGGGTGCAGAAATGCTATAATTACAATAATAACCTTATTGGTAGTTCATCAGACTGCGAAGGTAACTAAACGTTACGAGTGCATTTTATTTTATAACACATATAGACTGAAATATATATGTCATTACTGTTGGTTAGTTTTCACTTACCGGTAGCTCTGAATCTGACTCCATTGACCGGTTTCACTCTCCTACGATAAAAAATATTGCATACGGCGCAAGGAACTGATCTGCATGAGTGAAACGGGTCAATAGAGTCAGATTCAGAGGCACAGGTAAGTGAAAACTAACCAACAGTAATTAAATAATATTCAATTCTCTATGTGGTATAAAATAAAATGTCCCTCGTAGCATTTAGTGACCTTTGTAGTCTGACGAACTACCATATATTAGTTATATTTCTTTAAGTAGGAGAAGTCTGGCAATTCCAGGGAAGAGGGTGGGACTTTGGAAGGAGGCGGAGTTGTTCATGTTCAAATTTTTACTAAGTGCTGTGCCAAATGCCAGAAAGGTAAGAATTACTTTAACTGCTAATTAATTGGTAGTTAATGCTTATTACTGCATTAACTAATGTACCCTTATTGTAAAGTGTTACCCGATTGGTACTCTGCCCTGCTACTACGCAAGACCCCCATAAGCCTTGATGCTCCAAACCAGTCATCTGAGCAGAACAATTCTGGCCTGCAAAAGTCACTCAGGTCTTTACGCCCATCATATTTCTCCCTCATCAAACATGTCAACCACAAAAACCATCTCATCACTTATTGCCTGATACATCCCAGACCTTGATTTGCAAAATTGTTAAAAGATAAATGTTATTCCCTTCATCTGTGAGTGGGGTGTTGTGGCTCATTGAAGTATATTTGTAGCTCACCCCCTGCACCTCTGAAATGATTCCAACACCCCTACTGGAAGTGATCAAATTGCGTATGGCAATGCAAAGTTTTCTCATTACTATGCACTAGTTTGATGCCGAAAGGACACAAGAACATTGAAAAGTTTGCCATACCTATGTTGAAATAAAGTCCTATATGTTCAGAAGTTAAATGCCCGAGATCCAGGTCTCTGGTTATAGTGGATGGAATCTTTAAGCATTATAATGTGCACATAGAGCATGAGAGAATTTTTATTTTAGCTTACCCAACTGAATCATTGATTCAACACAATACACACTACATGGCCAAAATCATGTGAACAATTGCCCGTACACTATGCCTATCTAGGCCTATCTCGTAACAAAATCATAGGCATTCTTAAAATTGGTGTATGCCATAACTTTGATGCAGTTACTCCTGCACAAATATAAGAACATTGTTCTGAGGAATTTCTTATTTCTTTTTTCTGTTTTCTTTTTTTTTTACCAAGAGAAGTATCAGTGAGATTAATGTAACCGAAAGGCTGAGATCAATCAACGAATTACAGCCACAAACCAGGGAGTATTTAATACTTATGGTGTAAGAGATGTAGCTTATAACAAATTTTACGAGCTGTGGGTAAGCATGCAAATTGACTCGGTAACATCAGTCATCATGTAAATTGATACATGATGTCAGCCAGTGATATTTCCTGTCCGATCTTTCTCTGAGATATGGTTTGCAATGCCAACTAACTCATGTGGTTCAATCATAACTCATATTAGGGAGTCTGGTGATCAACTGCTTAGACACTTTAGCTGAGGGGCATCTAAATGCTTGACTTGCTAAAGCGGACCTAGGGCCTTTGACCGATGAAGCTCTTCTCAATTGAATGTCAACAAAATCCAATGATGATGGAGCTCAAGAATGTTTAGACTGTCAGTCAGAATTTTTCAGGAGTGCTTCTGCTGGCTTGCAGTATGTGATATTATACACTTTATCAACATCTCTATGACTTTGGTTTCCTTGAAACGGTTGTTGATTAAATGTTAGCAACAACAGCCTATCAAATGAGCGAAATGGTTTTTGTGCGTTATTTTCTCCCCACGTTTAAACACAAAATGAGCTGTGAGGTCCCCACATTACAGCAGATCACCCTCTCTTCCCTCAGACAGTGATTGGATCAGACAACCATCAAATGTAGGAGGAAGTATTGGCTACAGAAGAGCAATAATGCATTGCCGTTTTCGCGCATCAGGCTGATTTAAGACCGTGGTCACCACATGGTCGATGTAATGAAAGGAAACCCCCTTCTCCAATGGTTTCAACTTCTCAGTGAGGAGTCACAAATAGAACAGGACATTTCTGAGTCGAGTGGAAAAGCATCAGGTTAGAAAAGGTAAGTTAACAATGGGAGACAGGCATGCACTGCAAGCTTAATTGAAAATTTTCCTATGGGCTATTGAGTCTGGTTTTAAAGGGGGCTTTTCATTTGAACGCAACAGTATTTCATGGCGCCAAGGTCAGAATTTTGTGCGAAGTTCTTCTAAATCAATCTCAACAAACAATATATGAAATTTCCTCTTCAAATGTGGGCATTGTCATGTTGAAATAGGGAAGAGCCCTCCCCTTTTGAAAAAGCAGAATAATCCAGAATGTCACTTTTCACTACAGCATCAAGATTTTATGCAAATAGAACTAATAATCTAATCCAAAAACAATCATAGACCAGCCCAGTGTCAACCTACTTTTGGCAATGTGGTAAATACAGTTTTTTTTTTTCAAATTATTTATACATTTAACTAAATTACATGCAATTAGCATTTGTAGTGTTGCTTTATTGGCCTCGACTTAAAAAATAAATATTTTAGTTAAACTTTCAAAAACATTACAAATGCATGTGAATATATGTGCTCTCAATCTATTTTTGCAATCAAACAGTATTTCCCTTCTTATTGTGCAGAGATAAGCCTCATCTAATGCCTTAAGGAGGCTGAGAAGATTTGATGGAATTGTGTCAAATGTAGGATAAATATACTAAATGTAGGATAAATATACTGTGTGGTTACAATCAAATAGTGATCTCATGAATATACTCACATGGAAATCAGATCATTTGTCTGGTTGAACCATTCACATGATAACACAGCCAGAATACAATGAATGGACGATCAGAGCAATTTAAACCTAGGCAAAGCCTTGAAGAAATGTCCTCAGCAATGACTGCCGATCTATTGCTATGTAATGAGAGGAAAATTAAATAGTTTTGCAAAGATTGAGTAAGGCAGGACATAAGTGCTGAAATGGGCTACTTTATAACATTCCAAGTGTCAATCATTCTTTTAAATGAAGATGAAAGTGACTGTTTTATCCAATTCTGCTGCAGAGCTCAATACATAATAAGAGAGTTTTGGGGGTGAACCCCTGATTTGGATTCATTCATTTTGAATCCATTACATCAAGGACAGGATGTTTCATGATATGCAATTTCTTCATCATGAAAGAGGCACAAAAATATGCGATGGAAAATGTGAATCACCAATCATTAATTTTCTTTTGTGGAAACATTTGGCCAGAGATAAGACTTGAATTCAAAGATTTAAGTCAACTTTATCGCCCATCTATCTCATCTGTCCATATTCCAGAGGAGAGGTGAAGTACAATTAACAATTTTTTGCATGTTCCTGTCATGTGCCTCACAAGCCTATGGTCCTGTTGATGGAGTTTAGTTTAACATTTTGTTGCACATTTATGTAATAGATTATATTGATAGTATGCTATAAACACAACAGTGTTTTTCCAAATATTTCCAAAAACTCAACCCAAAAGTACAAGTGTGATTTTTTTTCATCAGATAAAAAACAATAATAATAAAAAATAAAGGGACAGGCATGTGATCGTAACGTTATTCAAAATTTTTTCTATCACAAACAGCATATTTATTGCCCAGTATTTAAAGCCCAGTTTGGTTTTTTGTGTTCTGCCATAAAAGCGATTGCGACTCACGGCGCTGCGTAAAGCAGGAGGTGATGTGTCAATGAATGAAGCCAGAGGGGTGCCAGGGATTTTGGGCCCCATGAAAAGATATTACACTGGGCCCCATCACTACAGGCCATGCAAACTCCACACAATTGATGTCATCACAATCTAAGAACCCCAGTGATCAATTCAAAGGTTGCAATAATGGTGCCTTTGCAGGGTCTGCCGTTGATCAATAGTAACTAGACAATATTTCCAGACAGCGAGCTGTGAAATTAACTTTCAGGGGACATGAAATAAATATAACTTAAAGGGGACATATTATGAAAAACTCACTTTTTTGTGCACATACATTTCAGTATCTGGAATGCTTACCAACCCACTAACTGTGAAGTAAAACAACCCAGTCATTTTTTTTTTTATTAATTTTTTTTTTTGCTGAGCTGCCTTTTCATAAAACATGGCATGCAGATTTGGCTCCTCTTCCTATGTCACATATTGTTCTGCCTCTCATCTGAATATCTCCACCCACGGCATATTTTTAATGGCAACATCCCAGCTTCAATCGGCAAAAGCTTCTGAATGTACATTGAGCAATTACTTCAAATGGACAAGGAGAATTTCATTTTGAGATCAAAATTTAATTTCATAAAATGAATTCATACAGAACATTCATCAAATCCAATGTTTTAAGGGGACATTTTAGAAAGGTTTCAGTGTTCGCCGACCCAGTACTTTTCATTTATGAGCACTTTCAATTGGCAAGGACAAGGTACTGCGGCGTAGTTGGTTAGATTGTTCTGCTTGCATAGGTCTGTCATCTTTCTTGTCATTATTTTAAATAGAGATACAAAATGTCCCCATGAGCTGCAGTCCCATGAGTGAAGGACAAGTGGTTGGCATCACATCAGATTGCAATATACTGATACTGTGTTCTGCTGTTCTGGGGTGAAAGAGAAGTGTGTGTGCGTGTGTTTGTGCGTGTGTGTGCGGTGTGTATGGGCGTGTGAGTGAGTGTTCGTAGTGCGTTTTTGTGTGGCGGATAATGCTAACAATTTAAGATTGTCATTTCAATAAAGAGGTGTTCTTGTCTGTCAATTTTACACTTTAGCTGATTTACAATAAGTCTTTAGCAGTCATTTCTGCAGTTTACATTTTGATTTTACCTTTTTTGGTGCATATCTAAGGGGAAAGGGTAGAAGTGGGCTGCAGTGGTGAAGTGCGCCTGCTTTTCCAAAAACTGCTGTATTGTGTATGCAAGGAATGTGATGGAGCATTAGAAACAAGCTCCAAAATGTTTCTTCCTGTGAATATGAGCATGTTTTCTTTACGTTCAGAAAAATTCCGTCTCAACAGGCGAGGATATAAGGCAGAACTAAAGCTATGGAATAAGATTCTCTGTTTTCGAATTCTGACTGTAGCTAGCACAGGTATCTACAGTGCCTTTCATTTACCCTCAGACCACATCTGCCGTGGGAATCAGAATCTCGTTTGTCTTCATGAAAATCAATACGGGCCAAGAGGCCTTTCCTCTCTACCGGTGCATGGCGGTGTTTGGTGAGAATTCCGCATGGCTCCTGGCTAAGAATGTGCATTGCCTTATTAGGAAGGAGCAGTGCTCACTCACAGAGGAACTGGCTTTTGCGTTAAGCATTCAAAGTTTCAAGTATCACTCCGGAAAAGCAGTTATCGATAGGTCTAATATGATCATTGAACAGCAACGTTTTGACAGGCGCAAAAACGGCTAAATCTGTGAGATAATAGATGTCAGGCACTAAATCCATTGCCCTGATATCTGATGCATGTTTTTGGAAATACATACCTGTTCCATTGGAAAGAACCTATTTAAAAAATTGAGTTGCTCTGGGTGAAGAGGAAGAATGGGGTTAAACAGGGACCGTGCCCCAGTGCTGGAAGGCTGCCCGAAGGCTTTATGCGTTCCTCTCAATTGAGCCAATTAGAATATTGGGAATAAAGTGTGTGGACCTTGGTGCTGTATAATGCAGGCAATTTCCCATCTTCCCTTTTTTTTTGTTCTGTAGTGATTTGTGTCAGTTGAACATTGTGAAGGCATTTCAGTATATTTGTGTCAATCCCACAACATAATTTTATCAACCAGGCCTTTTACAAAGGAAAGTGCAGCCCTTCATATTGAGGTCATATGAAGGTCAGTAGTCAGAACGCTGACATAAAAATGCCCTCTTTCATGGATATAAACTAAGAAACATCTTTCTGGCCACAAATACATCATTCAATGGAGAGACAAAAATGTTATTTTACATAAACAAATAACTTACATTTGAAGCGCAACTCTGCGTGAGAAAATCACCAAACTAATGGCGAGCAGACATTTGATGCAATTTGTCCCAAAAGAGTTCAACCTCATTTTTATGGCCTTAAAATGAACCTTAATACACTGTGCTGATCTAAAGATGAGTGGATTAGAGCAAACAGTGCAAAATGTATTATTGTTTTATGTGTGTGTGTGTGTGTGTGTGTTAAAATTAGTTTTAGCACAGCGAGTAGGCTGTTGTGATTGTGGTCGAAGGTCCTTGTAAAATCTGCGGTGAAAATGCTGACGATTAAACTCCATGGCAAGATGCCAGACCCACAATGAATTGTAATTGAAGAACAAATAGAAACTACGACATGTAGCTTGTTGACAATATGACAAAGACTTTTGGTACAAACATTTAGTCATTTTTATTACCAGCATTTCATAACACATGGGAAATTTTTACGAATGCAGGATGCCGGTTCATTGAATTTTCAGGGGAAGCAAATGAAAGTGTGCACTCCCCAGTTACATTAGTTCATTCAAAATCTTTCACGTTATGGAAATAATACTTTTATTGTGCATCTTTCAGCACCCTTTAAGTGATTCAGTACTTGAGTTTCAGGTTTGAATCTGACCTGGTTCTCTCTGAGGAGATTGCATGTTCTCTAAATTACCCTTAAGTGTGTGTGCGCGTGTGTGCGTGTGTGTGTGTGTGTGTGTGCGTGTGTGTGTGTGTGTGTGTGTGTGTGCGTGTGTGTGCGTGTGTGTGCGAGTGTGTGCGTGTGTGTGCGTGTGTGTGCGAGTGTGTGCGAGTGTGAGCATGTCCTCAGTGTATACCAACCCTTGTGAGAATAAAATGTTAAAACAGGTCATGCAATACCAGGTTTCATTATTCTAATGGGGAATTTCCGGGTCCTCACAGGAAATTATGCTATTTTACAGTTTAGAGTCAGGTTACGGTTAAGATTAGGTTAAGTTTATGGTTAGGCATGTACTGTTTATGGTTAAGGTTGGGGAAAGGGGTTTGGGAATGAATACAAGTCTATGGGATGTCCCCTCAAATACACATTGTGTGTGTTTGTGCATCTGCGCGTGTGTGTGTGTGTGCGCGTGTGTGTGTGTAAGTGTGTGTGAGCGCGCGCGAGCGTATGAACGCATGTATGCATGCGCGCGTTTGTGTGCTTTATATATGCGACCTGCGGTGACAAACTGTTCCATTATCTCCCCCATTGGATGTAAGGGTGGCCCTCCCCGACACTGACCAGAAAGAAGTGCGTTTGAAATGGTTGGAACAAAATAATTGTTGGAAATGGCAGGCAAGGTTAAGAGATAAACAGCTGAGAACTATATTATTATTTTTATGTAACACTTCATGAAGCACTTCACGGCATTTACTGAAAGGTCTCCAGTGATTCTGGAGACAAATAAATGTTTACTGATGGAAAAATTTTATGTTGTGTTTATAAATTAATTGGCTGTAAGTTATCTACTCATTTGGTTTGAAGGTTCTACATTGCATTTTTTCCCTCCTTTTAATATAAGATTTCATATTAAGGGCTGTAGGTCATACAGCATGAATGCCAACATTTTAAAACCATGTAACTAAAACACAAACGCACTCACCGTAGAAAAATATAAAACCTGCAAGTGAATGAGTAGCATCCCTACAACAAACTGCAGCAATGTCCTGTGCTCTGGCTTCCTTACATGTCTCAGCAACAGGCAATTACTACAGGTAGAGTCCCAAAACAAGTTCTATTTTTTTTCTATCAGGGACGTATTCCAGGGAATTAAAATGTTGTTTATTCTAAGCTAACCCAATGCTGAGCGATGATCCTGAACGATCATCACTAATTTTATCCAGGAGTTCTGCAGACAGGGCTGGAAAGACTTTTTTTTTATTGGGGGGGGGGGGACGTTTATATTACGTTCGGCTCTCCTATAAATAACTGCTAAAGTTTAACTAAATGATGTATGATGTAGCCAGGGTCAATTTTATTTCATCTGCTATAATTTTTCAACTGTTTGTACAAAGTTTCTCTTCAATAATATGGACATCAGCAGCCAATAAGCTATCAGCAGCTTTTTGATTGGCTGCTCAATGGCTGATGATCATTTAACTTGCAGGGCAAGGAATGCCATAAATACTTTAGTGCTACAAACTGGAAATTGTTTCAGAAATTTTGTGTCTTTACTGCTTCAAAACTGCCTCATATTGCCTGGTGCCAGTCAATTACCACTTGGAGTTATATTTTCGGAATTATATTTTTATATAATTTTATATGATATTATAACAGGATGTCTTGGTTTGACTTTCAAATAAGGATCATTACATCTTTTAATATTTGCTGCTCCTGATTGTTGTTTATCATTCATATATATTCTGTCACGGCTAACTCCATGATGCTATCTCGAAAATCTGAAGTGGTTCAGTTTTCTGCCATTTGATGTGATTTAAAGAGGCGCATTTCACAGAGCAATGAATACACTTGACCCTGGGGTATTAGATTAAAACCTTAATTTAGAGTTTAATAAAATCACATCACATAACTGCCACATTGCACATGATTTGTAATAAGATACATGCTGGTATAATTGGCTTTGCCTGTTCCTACTCGGTTCTGTGGGTTGAAAATAAAGCAACACTAAGGAACTTTCATTTTTGATTGAGTTTAGCGACGCCTGTGGACCAAAGCAGTAGTGTTTTGCCTGAAGGAAGACCCAGTTTCCCATGAGCACCAGCACGTAGCGTTGTAAACATCCTGATCTCCCGGTCGCTTGCAGTTGATTTGGAAATTAACAGAAGAAGGGTCCAAACTACGTTTCTGTTTCCAGCGGACGTTAGAGGGATGAATAGCGTTGAGGTAATGTATCTAATGGTGGCTAAACAATAGCATATGATGATGTTGAAAATAAGAAATGTTTTACTATTAAATATTTAACCTCCTGCATCAGGTGCTAGTGATAAGCAGCAGGACAATGAATAGTCATAACTCAATGCACACGGGTTTTGTTTTACTGATTATTTAGAGCAAGCAACGCGATTTGACGTGCCAACCCATTTGATAGACTTCTTTTGCAATCACTGTACTCGACTCAACAAAAAACACGACCAGAATCCTGTTTGTCTCTGAAATTATTACCAAACAATAATCAGAAGCTACTTGGTCAAGTACATGCAAACTGAGACGATAATCCCATAATGATTCAGTAAGACTGATCTTCCATCTTTGGTACTTTCCACAGGGAGCTACATATTTTACTCAAACATTCATATTTGCGGTTTTCAGTCATCGCTTGCAATGCTCAAATCAAAATGATAATGCTAATGTTAGCTATCGGAAATTTGCATGGTAGCAGTTAATAGCCACCGGCTTGATAGTTCGCAGCTCCACAGTGACACGACCAGCCACACAACAAACTCAAAAGTACTGTAATAAAGAGAAAACAATGTGTAACGTTACTTACTAGTCTGGCAGTAACAGGGCCAAGGCCGCATCGGTCGGACATCCAACCTCGTCTTTGAGCTCACGTGAAAGCCTGGCCAATATTGATCATTTTCTAGGCTTTGATTCTGTTACTCTCTCTCGTTTTTTTAGTCACCTCAGACAAAACCTTTAATTACCTAGCCCTCCCCCCCTAGGGGGTGGGGAGCCAGGTTAAGCAATGATCATGTCTGTGTGTGTGTGTGTTTCTGTCACTCTGTCTGTCAGCCCATGGCCATTACCTGGCCCACCCCTAGGGGGAGCCAGGTTAAGCAATGATCATGTTACAAGGAGAGCTAGCTAGCTAGCTAGCTGCCCGGGATAAACTACGCCATGCCACGGGGACCTGCGCATTGTTCGTCTGTCCTCGTATTAAAATGGAGGCCGCTGCGGCTCATAGGCCTAGTTGCTTGATGCCTGAGGTGCCTGGATTGTCGTGTATTATATTGTTTTCTATGTCTGCTAAGGTAATTCTTGAATTATTTTTGCGAAATGAACATTACGTAGAATTTCTGTGAACGTTTGTGCTGTATGTAATTATTTCGTTAAAAGTGTGTAGCTAGCATGCCAGCTAGCTACATGGAGCTCCGTGTTGTGACACGGACCCCTGCGAACCATAATCACGATGCATTTTCATAAAACAGTATGCTAGTTTGCATTAAATAATTATGTTTCCTAATTGTATGAGATTTGTCGGTTGTGATGTTACGATTGAATTTGTGCTTTTATTTCTATCTGCGTTGCATTATTCCGCATACTTTCGCTGCATACTGCCCGTTTCTCGTTGGCGGACAAAGTGATCGCATTGACACGGATCTTGCATGGAATTGCACAAAGCACACGGGGTCCACTTTCCAGCCAGCTGGGCTTGCTGAAATCACCGATTTTTTACTTTTTTTTTTTAAAGATGGTATAACGTGTTCTATCGTCTTCTGTGTCTAGTTAGCATTTTGTTTTACCTAGCTGGACACAGCTAAGCATTTTTGTGGTCATTTGTGCAGTATGAATGAATTTGACTTGTATTACAAGGAGAGTTAGCTAGCTAGCTAGCTGCCCGGGATAAACTACACCATGCCTCGGGGACCAGCGCAGTTCACCGCTCTTCGTATTAAAATGGAGGCCGCTGCGGCTCGTAGGCCTATTTGCTTGATGCCTGAGGAGCCTGGATTGTCGTATATTGTCTGCTTAGGTTGTCTTTTTATTATTTTTGCGAAATGAACATTACGTAAAATTTCTGTGAACGTTTGTGCTGTATGTATGATCGTGTCTGTGTGTGTGTGTGTGTGTGTGTGTCTGTCACTCACTCCGTCTGTCAGCCCGTGGCTGGGGCCAGGTCTGCTATCTCTGATTGCCTTGTTTCTTTGGTTTTCTTGATGCCTCTGCCATGATAGTGGTAATCCTGCATATGCCCTCGCATTGACTTCCGTCTTTTAAACGAATGAGGAAAGGGGGAAGTGATGTATGCCGTAAAGCAGTCAGCACATTTGTAGTGTTTTGTGTGGAGGGGTTCCTACCAGCCAGCTCGAAACTGCATAGAGCCAGTGAAAGTGATGCAGACGCCCTCAGGCCATGACAGAGGTGTCATTCAACCTGTCAAGGTTGAAAAGTTACTTAGTATTGCTTTAAACAAAAGTCTATTACTTCTTTAACAGCCACAGTTAGGCGATAATAGTCTGGGATTCTTTGCATGCGTGGGATCCTTCCCAGAAATCTGAGAAAGCAGAATAATGCCACGATTTTTGTCCCCGCAATTCCGCGCCATGCGCCAAGGCAAGGCATGCCATTTCAGTGGTACACAGCGGAGCCTTATGTTACACGCATAAGTTATGCACTGTCTACGCAAAGTGTGGCCAAAATATGTGAAACTATGCGTGAACAATGCACGAACACTTTGTGAGAAGTTCCGGCCATGGGCGAATGGTTCGTGACGTGCGTGAACTATGTGTGAGCTGTGCATGCCATGATCACTTGAATAACCCATGAACGGGCATGCATTGACACACACCATTGGCAGTGTTCTCACCGAGTTCGGGTTGTGTTCACGCATGGTTCATGCAAGTGGCACGCACATGGCACGAACATTGCTTGCCGAATGCTTGCCGAATTTTTGAACATTTCAAAATCTTCTCTATGACATGGCACGCACCACCGCACCCTTCACACACTCCTCACACTCGTTCCCGAAGACTTTAATCATTGCCATGACGCATTGTGTGGCATTGCGGGAACAAAAATTGTGCAAGTGTCAGGGTTGCATAAGGCAATCAGAGGTTGCTAAACCTGCTGATTCTGCATGGCTGCTTACTAGTGCATATCCAAGTGCCTTTTCTATTTTTTAATACTGGTATTTCACTTTACCACGGGTTTTAACTGCCGTCACTCTTTTTTGATTGATGTTGTCTCAAGTCGATTGGATGCTGATGGAAAATTAAAAAAAAAAAAAAAACACCATGAGCCACAGGAACTCAGATGCTTCGAAAGGAAGCATGCTTGGTAATTAATGCAATTGACAATATTGCAAGCTGAGGGGAAATAGTCAGTAATTCTACCAACTGATCCTCACTACTGAAAAAAATTAAAACTTAGTTGCCAATTAGGATACGTAAATGGGAACAGGTTCGGAGAGACAATGCGCTTTAAGGCAAGGTGGGAGCAGAGTTATATTCCCTCCGATAGCAAAAACCTGGATGGAAGAGGTTAATTTGCAGAAGGAAAAATACTTAGCTCAGCATGAAAATGTAGCTGCCTCTCAGTTACACAATCAGCCAATTTACTAAATTTTAATGAAAATTGGTTGCAATTCGACTAGACACGCATAGGCCCTGTTGAATCCATGCATAACTTAATTAGAACCTTGCAAGCAATGTGAAGCAAGCAATGAGCTTCAATAAGCAGCACACTGTGCAGCAATCAAAAGAAATTCTTAAAGAGATCAAAAATAGATCAGTCTGGAAATGGGTACAAAGCTGGTTCTACCACTCACTCGTGCAGACCCAAAAAAACCAGATGAACTTCAAAAAAAATCACAGGCTTCGCCAGACTCAGAGGCCATCAATTCTGTCATAAGGAAGAAACTGGGCAAATTGCCTGGACGGGGAGCAAAGCTGCACACCCTACCAAATCTGGAAGTATGGATTAATGGACACAGTTCTCAGTATTTCTCTATTGCAGTCTTTAAGAGCAGAGTTTATTGAGACAGGAAGTGGAACCCTGGGACTGTCGCGGGCAACTGCAGCGGCACTGCAATGTGAAAGCTGCGTGGCAAAAAAAAAAAACGTGCTAAACAAGTGGAAGATCAAGGTTTACTTGAAATCTTCCAAAAAACACCTCGATTACTTCCAAACTTTTTTGGATAATGCTCTGCCGACAGACGGGATTGGAAGCTGGAGACACGGCATTGAATTGAATTGTATTAGACGAAAGTAAAACTTATTGTTCTGTGGACTGATGAGCTGACAGCAGGGCTTTTTGGAAAACATGAGCCTTGTTATTATTGCACTGCATTCTGTCATGAAATGATCCTACCAGAAGTTAAACATGGTAGAAGTAGTATGATGGTTTGGAGATACTTTGCTGCTTCAGGGCCAGGCTGTCTCGCCATTATTAATAGAAACATAAATTCTGCTCTCTACTATAAAATCTTGGATGAGGTCATTAGTCTGTGATCTGAACCAAACTTAAGATTTTGGACTGGTCTAATCACAGTCCTGTCTTGAACCCCATTGAGATACTGCGGTAGGATCTTAAACAGACATTTCGTATGCTTAAAGCCTTCAGGGTGGCTAGATTAAAACAATTAAGCAAAATTCAGCAGGATAAATGTGACCTGCCGTGGTTAAAGGTACCTCCGAGCAGCGATCATGAGAAAAAAATTGTGATTTAAATGTCCCACTCGCCACGTGGACTGTGTTTTTGAAAACTGCTTCTGATCCACGGGATTTTGCGCCATATACGTCACGCAAAATCCCCTCAGTGTCTCAATACATTTCCATTTCGATACTGCCGAAAATTAGCTATTATTCAGCGGCGGAGCTAGAACTGGGAATTGGGGTGGCACAGACATGTCCCTTTATTACAACAATTAGTCCTGGCTAGTTCTCAATCATTTTACTTTATTGACGAGTTTTCCGATTATCATAATTGGCAGCTGAAGACACGGTTTCTCTCCAAATGCAATTTAACAGGAAGAAAATCATGGGCTAAATACAGTACAAAAAAATAAGTGGTGCCAGGCACAATGAAGCCCGCCCTTGGCACATACTTTCACCGACTTTTCCTAAATTCAATAGGCATCTATTCTGGGTCAGTGGCAATCCCTAAACCCAATTTGGGGTGAATCTGGCCATTAGTTTTGCTGCTAAAGTCTTGACAAAGAAAGAAACACATAAACAAACCAAACCAAAAACAATACCCCTTGCCCTTCCCCTTCGGGTGGGGCGGGGTAATAATTTACTTATTAATATGCCAGTGCTTTGTTTTGATTGAACTGGTCCGCATTCCAATAAAATATCGCCTTTCACTCTCGGTATTGTGTGGGTTGATTTAAAAAAAGTGGCACTCGGCCGTTAATTAGGCTATAAAAAGCGTACGGTTCAAGCTATTTGCGTGAGAGTCGACAGGTTTGCAATTTTGAATAACGAAAGAGGAAGGTCCACTCTATAAAAAATAACATAAAACTGAATTTTGAAAATTTTGATCCTGCCAACCTTTATTCATGGCTGGTTACAAATGTCCTCCACGTTGATGGGAATTACTGATATCCAGTTATCAGAAGTGTTTGGTTGCAGTTCTTGCTGCTGAATGTGGTACAACTAGCTAAGTTTTGAGAAGCCATTAGTTTTTCAGATAAATTATACAGCTGAGGGATAACCTTTTGCCTCAAATTAAAGGATCATTTAAAACTGTACTTTGTTTCTTCATATCCTCTCTTCCCACATTTTGTATGAGGACCTACTACTATTTAGCACAAAAACACAGGGAAAATAAAAATGGCTGCAAATAAATTCATGATACTGTACATGTGAGGTTACGCTCAGGAACCAGATGCGAGAACCAAGTAATCCAAAAAAAAAAAACTTGTGCTTTATTAGGAAGGGGGGTGAACCCCCGCAGAGCAGGAGGCAAAAATACAAAGTCCACAATCAAAAAATCAGAATCTCAGGGACGTAATCCAAGTTGTAACCAGGGCAGCAAACACAAAACTCATGGCCGGGCAGAAAAGGTTCGATACACAGATGCAGACAAATCCAAGTCAAAGCCAAAATCAAAATCAGGGACGGTCCAGTCAGAAGAGAATCAAAAAGAGTACAAGGCATAAATGACTGTAGCACAATGCAAACATTCTGACAAAGGCAGGCTGTGAAATGACTGCTTAAATACACAAAAAGGAAGTCACATGCTACAGTAGGAAACAGTTGAGTTGGATCAGACTAATTACAAAGGAATGAACAAGAGGAAATTCCTAACTACATGAAATTGGCAAAAGCCTAAACGCAGACAAGGATCACAAAGACTGCCTATTGACAGACATACTGGTCCAGTTAGGGAGTTCTAACCTACACAGATAAGGAGGGAGAACAGACCTTAACAACTGCGTAGGATCTGCTGAAAAGCAGCAAAGTAGATTGAGTAAAGACCATGGGTGGAGACTAGAATAGGGTGAATGCTGAGAGCTCGTTAGTCAATAAATACAGTGCAGCTATACAATCCCTAGTGCTTGTTAGTAAGTTAGTACTACAAACAATGTTAGTTTGGGTCAGTATCTTTAACTGAAATAACAAACTGTTAGTACTGTTTGTAATTATAAAAAAGCAAGGTGAAGGAAGCAAACGAGATTAGAAGGAATACTTGAAATCCCAGAAACCATGAAATCACCCGAAAGTGTGGCACGTAATACTGGGGCAGTGAGCAGTCACATGACATAAGACCAGAGATGATAACTGAGAAGATAGAATATGGCAGACACACACAGACAAAGCAAAAACAAAACATGGCATAGATACTGAATTATAATCAAATCATGGTCAGGCAAAGCAGGATCATAACTGTACATCAGATCCGCACAGAAACATATTTCAAGAAATCACAGGAAAGCAGGCATATTAGTCCCTTTCTTGGAGAGAAAACATAAAGGGGGCTCAAAAATGTGTTGCTGTCTGGTGTCATTGATTGCTATTTTCCTCTAGAAGAACCCAATGAGACAGCATACTACATAACAAGCAGCTTTTTCTGTGGTTTTCTTATCACGAGTGAGACTGCAGGTGATTGGATTGAAATTGATTAAAATTTGGTTTTTTAAAAGTGCAAAATGACAAACGCAACTCCGACTCAAAGTCTAATGGAGGGTGTTTTCTCTTTAAATGCGTGACTGCATCATATTCCTCCGCATCATTGATTGTGCACAGATTCTGTGAGCTTTGTATCCCCCTGCTGGAAGCTGACTGGGCAGCAGGGGGATGTGTAGGGCCTGGCTATCAGGCTATGGCCTCAGATCTGTTTTCTTCGGCTCTGGGTCTTGTTTACAGCCAAAATATTTTGTATGAATGTCAACTTTGAGCTCAAAAATCAAAGAATCTTTTGCCTATTTTGTAGTTTATTCCCATTCAACGGATGCACTTCACATTCATATTTTTAAAACTAAACCTGCATCGTTACGAATGGGACGTTGCACAAACATGAATTTTAGCCGACTTTCTGCACTTTAATTTGCTCCGTAAGTCATTTATTATAATAGCGGTAGAGCCGTGATGGCGAAAGGGCTGAAATCTTAGTTACATGTGGTCATAAAAAATTAAATTTATCCCGTTGTTGGATCGTTAATAGGCTGCCCCGCTAATTTGTGCGCACGCATGAAGCAGGCGGGGGGAGCAGTTTTTGGCAGCAGCAAAAAATTTGAAATGCCAATCAAGGCCAAATATGGTTTTAAGCTAAATATTTTGAAGGTGATGCCTATATGCATGTTCCAGCGAAGAATAGGTCTGAAGCAGCTTTGCTGCTGATCAGATTTTGAAATCAGTTCAGCCACCATTTTCAGTCCAATTTCTACGTTTGCTCTTTTCAACCTATTTTAGCCATCGCTGTCACATCTCTCCCAGTTTGGCTTGTCTAGTACATTCATTATTCAGTCCTCCAACCTTATTTACACTGAACTGTACATCGGTTGGTGGGAGCAGTAGTGGAGTAATTCTCAATATTTGTTGCTTCTGCTGGCAAACCGGCTGACTGACACCTAATCGATGAAATATGTTCACTCTGCCAACTGCAGCTATTCCTCCATACGTGGTACTATGGCCAGTTATTTATTATTCCCAGGGGCTGCCCAGCCACAGTCAGTGCTGTTAAGCCTCGTCTTCAGTTTCAAACAAGGGGATTCATCTGTATACTGGAACGATGAAGAAACATTATTTGCCCCAGGGAAATTTTAATCTTTTAAAATGTTAATATTTCTTAGGTATGATTCACGCTATGAAACGTGTACACACAGTGGTTGCCAGTTGAAGTTCTTATTACCAGCCTTAGTGGCATGGGCTGGAATTTTTTTCACTGTGTGTGTGTGTGTGTGCTTGTGTGTGTGTGTGTGTGTGTGAGATCAAGGCAAAATGTGGTGTTAGAGGCACCTATTGTAGCCAGATCTATCACTGAGGTGATTTTTTTAAATTGTACTTTTACACCGAAAGATCAAGGTTTGATAATACCAATCATTATTGGAACCTGAGCGACAAAATCTGCCATAATGCCGCTGTGTGCGGTTGTTGGTTGCTCCAACAAAACGGGAAACTCAGCGTTAAGACCAACATTCCCATGGAGGCTCAAATTGGTGCAAGGACATTTGCTATTTCAACAACTTGGGCACTGGATGGGAAAAAAAACACCTGCTTCGAACTTAAACTAGCAAAGGCACTTACGTTGCGCTTGGTGCTGTTTTGCGCTGGGTGTAAGACAGAGCCCTTCGTGTTTGTTGTGGCTCTTTGACATTTTCTCGGTTAAGTACTTCATCTAAATGGCATACTTGTTAGTGTCCATTGTAGAGACTTCACTCTAAATGAGTATTTAAATGAATGAAAGTGAGTTATTACTGCTGAGAGTGTATTAACATTTAGATCATTGACTAGCAATATAAGCTGAAGGTGGATTTTCATTTGGTAATGACTGTCTAGACAGTGACAATTGCTCATGTTTATTCTATCGCAAGATACTGGACAGTTTGGATCATTTGAGTCTTAGTCTGTGAGGGGAAGAAAATATTGGGAGAGGGTGTCAGTGTGATTCCTTTCTTTGGACTTAGATGAAAAGAGAATAAGCCATCCAGCGCGGTCCTGCTTTTCCAATTCACCTGTCTTACTGACACGCCTGTTATCTCCCCCTCTGCAACGGACTGCATTCCCACAGCAAGCATCAAGTCAGCAAAGACCTTACAGTTGCTGGTTGGGAATTACAGAAAAAAAAACTCAGGAGACAGAGTTTCATTAAATGATAACATTTTTGCTGGTTGGTTATTTTTTGTTACAGAAAAGAAGAAAATATCGGTCTTTTTACCAGCCTTGACGGCACCAGCTGATATTTTTTTCACCTTGTGAGTCTGGGTGTTTATATGTGCAGGTGCGTCGTGGAAAAGTATGTTCCATTAGATGCCCCATTGTAGCAGGAACTACCACAGAAGTTGTTATAAGCACTTTGCCTGGTGATTAAACATCTGTGGGCACAACTGTATGAGGCGCAGTCACAAAATTTTACAGATTACAAAATTTTATAGAGATTATAATGAAGGCCAAGTTCAAAGGTGGTGTGGTTAGAGCAAGGGCACTGGAAGTCGGGGAGTGGGGGAGAGCGGCTGGGGAGATCCAATTGCAAGACGGCAGTTATTTGTCATTATTGTTGTTGTTGGTGGTGGCACCATTATCTCACATCTAGAGGACTGTTTGTTCTAATCCACCTGAGACCTCCCTGAGGATTCCTCCCTGAGTTCAAGCAGGCTTCCTTAAGGTTTTCTCCCAAAATCCAAATACATGTATGTTAGAGTGGTGCTCAAATTTCTGAGGAGTCCTATGTTTGCTGGCTTTTGGTATGACCACAATTTATCCATTTCTGAACTTTAGCGCAATACTTTCACGACTTTGAGCGTAGGGCTTAATATGCAATTACCAATAAGTACAATACATTTTGCAATTGACTCACCTAGATTCCATGCCACTGTGACGAAGCGTTGGAAATTTTCCTCCCCATTCACTTGCACTACACCAATGAATATTGCAGAATACATGACTTGTATGCTTCAAATACTAGGTGTTTGCCATGTGATTTTTTTTTCCTTGAAATGGTCCATTATATTTTAACTGAGAGGCGTTTTAGTAGTTTTATTAACCTCAAACTGCATCTTTCCACCTCATAATATTCCTTTTCAGACCGGATGGTAGACCTAACTCGTTAGGACCTAATTCATCACAAGGTTTCATGTTAAAAAATTTCACT
This sequence comes from Gymnothorax reevesii, assembly GCA_029721435.1. Taxonomy (NCBI): domain Eukaryota; kingdom Metazoa; phylum Chordata; class Actinopteri; order Anguilliformes; family Muraenidae; genus Gymnothorax; species Gymnothorax reevesii. The sequence goes on from CM056592.1 coordinate 11,242,312, forward strand.
GCAGTTCATCAAATGCTCCGTCTGGATATTGAGCTCCTCGGAGGGGTCACATGGGCAAGATGTGGAAATGCAATGGATCTTCCCATAATGTACAAAGCGAAAGGTGAAATCTTGCACATGAATTGATGAGGACAGTATTTTCCGGAAAATAATACTTCCTGTTTTAAAGAAATAATTGGAGGATATTATTTGTTCTCCACATTAATTTTATTTCAAACTGTATGATGTGTGCAGGTTGTATTGTTAATAGAGTAGTTTGAGAATTTTTAGAGAATACTGTTCCCATTAGTTAATTATTAAGGAGTGTTTCAGTGAAATTCATTTGAACATTAATTGCTGTTAGATGTCTTATTTACAGCTACACTGCTTGTAAAGAGCATATTAATTTAGTGGACATTTTACCACAAAAAAGGGAGACTGCTCAGTGCTGAAGAAAATACAATATGGCTGGTCATTATTACAGTCAATATTAATGATGCTTTCCCATTGGTTAGCTACTTGAGCTGATGAAAATACATTGCCGGATTCTCATTGAAATTCAATAAAAGACAGAAAGAAAAATTATTCAATGGCAGGAGTACAGTGTATTAATCAAGAGAAGGATGGTAATTATGCGCTGCTTTGGATCCCTTACAATAATTCGTAGGTCTATAAATTCATGAGCTAAACGCAGCCGGGAAATGCAAGTGCTAACGATATCACAGATCAAAAAAGGGCATGTCTGACTCAATTCCAGTAATTTTGTGATAAAACGTAATTGTGCAACAGGGGTGCTGTTGTCAAAAAGATTGGCCTAAGATGAATTAATTACCAGTGAGTGAAGGCTTTGGTTACATTAAGGACCATCATACCAGCCACTGTCATTCCCTTCAAAACTAGAGCATTAACACCATAGCGAACTGGCTATTTCACCATGTTGGGTGGGGAACAAGCACCTAACATAGATAGGCTCAGAACTCCTCATGCCAATGTAGAACCTGAATATTTGATTGGGCTCAAAAAATATGTCAAAAATCATATTGTTGGAACACATGCCCATTACGCGGGTAAAATCTGAATGTTTGGGTGATCTGACACAATCCAGAGCGGGCAGTTAACTTTTATAATCCTACAGCCTGCCGGTGAGAGTGGCATCCTTTGTTCCCCACGGCGGGGGGTGGGAGCCATCAAGTCTAGCAGGCCCAGCATCTCTGGAACTCAAACTCACTGGTTTCATTGAAGTTAAAGTGCAGCTACTTCAATTGGCTTAAAACAACCTAAACCTCAATCAAATTCATATTTTGTTAATGTTCAATATCCTAAAAGGAACCTCTTATATATTTATCACACTATTGGGCTATAATATTCCATTTTAAGGCTTTTCCATGACAACTGCATCATTTTAGCACATATTTATATCATGTTTGGTCTCTTTATTCTCGGGGGAGTCCAAGGAGTTGAATGGAACATGTTTCATTTCCCTTGGAATTATGGTTCATCGTTTGTAAGATTCATTCGGGCGACTACCTAGTCTGTCTATGCAAATTAATATCACCTAGGCCAGTAAAACTCTGATTCGGCCACCCCTTCCTCTACCTTGTTCGGAGGTGTGGTTTGGAGCCTTTAAAGGTACGAGATCCTAAGGGGGCACGCTCTTCTCTTCTTTCTTCGCTCTCTCCTTTCTCCTGTCTCTTCTTTTTGACCGTTCTTGGGGTAAGTCACCAGTTGCCTTGCTCTGTGGAGCGGGGGAACATTTGAGTTCTCCCTGACCACGTGGAGCGACTTTAGCTCCACGTGGTCATTCATCTTTTCCAGGTATGAAAATATTCTAAATTATTTGTAACGGTAATTGGCTTATCATTGATTTGTTTGATTCAAGTTGTGCCTACCTGGTGAATTAAATTATTGTTATTCCTTTTTCAGCTTGCGTGATTTTTCTTGATTTGAAAAACTCGTATATTCTAGCCTTGTTGCGACCGGGACTTAATGGGAAATTCCTACCAAGACGTGTAGGTAACGATACTTCTAAGTTAGATTGGGATTATGTCCTACCCCTTTAGGGTTTGTGTAATAAGTTTTATGCAAATCCGGGTTCTTGTTACGTTTCGAGCTCCGTGCTGTTTATATGCATAGATGCCGCTAGCAAGATAGTCTCATCTAACCAATGGAAGTATTGTCGAATTGATTCCAGGACAGTTGCGTTTAATTAACCCCGGGGACGTATTTACTGAGCAATGATGGTTTGCGCTGCCGCATCTGATGGCAGATTTGTCTCGAAATCCACGCAGGTGCTCCCTAAATTATCAATTATAATTCTAATTTGGAGTCAGATTTTTAACGAGGTTATAGCTAAATTTTGTATTCTACTTGTTCTGTGGAGTCAGATAAATCGTAACCATTGCGTTTTCATGCCCCGTCCTCGGACGGTGAAAAATATCCTTTCTATTGGTAATTGCTTCGCTGGGTTTTACACCAACAAAGGACACTGCTGCATCTAACCTCCCCGGCAGAGCAGGGAGGGGTATGGGGAGCATAGAGGTTGGATAACCAGGTAAAATATTTTGTATGAAAAGATGTGGGCCATGTATATGGTATAGAAAATGGAACAAAATGATAGGCATTATTTATAAGGTGCAAAACAAAAGTCAAAATTAAGCAGGGAAAAGAAATAATATGAACAATATGTGTTTGTTTGCAGACAGTTATTCTGGCTGGGATTCAGTCTTCTCACTCGTGAAACTGAATTTTTGTGTTAAAAAAAGTGGTCTGGGTGAAAAAAACAGTTTTTTGACAAGAGGCTCCCACAGTGCCAGCTGTTTTTGTTGACACAACCCCTAATGTGCCATTCAACCCATTGTGATGCAAACACCTGTCTTGTAGACCACCACGAAACTACCAAACTGGGCTGAGGGGATAGACCACTTGCAATGCAATAATTGCGAATAACATTACGGCCACGTGTTTCGGTTCACAAAGAGACAAAACTAGAGCCCAGAGTGTGACTTAACCTTTCTCTTCCGCTGAATTAGAGATTGTTAGCACATATTAAGGGTTTGGAGCACAATGGTGATGTGTACTAATTTTGTGATTTTGAGATTTTTACCTCCTGTCACACATTTCTATCAGCTATTTCTTTCAGCACAATTATTATATGTCCATGTGCCTCAGTTTTAAACAGAATTCACATTTCCATTTTGTGAGATGTCCAACAAAATCTGCTTATATGAATTAACCATCGATATCTTGATGAATAAACATGAATGGTATTACAGAATCATCTGTTATCCATTGCAAACAAACTTAATTTCAATCTATCACCATTGTGTTATCTCACATCAAGCGCTAGAATTGTCGGATCACGGAGGTGACATGTCCATTTTGGCAATTTTGGCCATGATGTCGCAGTACCACACTTATGAAAACTTACATGCTCAGTGTACTTCTGAACTATGCAGTAAAAGAGTGACTGAAATAAAAATGATGTAAGCGATGTACCTGATTTAATAGAACATTTGCGAACCTCAAAATCAATTTTTCTCAAAACCTCTAAAATGGACCATTGCGCTCCAAACCCTCGACATGTAGGTTTAGTAGTGCTATTTAATAAGCTTACCAATGAAAGTAGGCTAGAGTGCATACATTGAAAGAACATTCATCTTTTACTGCTGAGTTCTGTTTAACATGCTCGTCTAGCTCTTGTGTAGATTGTATGCCTTTACACTGTGAGTGCCATCATAGTCTTCAAGGACAGAAGGCTGTGAATAAGCAATGGTGTGATAGCCTCAGGAATGACATGAATAGCTATCCTGCAAGCTCGGTGGGCTTGAGATTTCTCATTTGAGGCAGTGTCAAACCGACAGCTGAGAAGGATAAGGAGATATACTCTGTAAGCTCTGTATTATTAGAAGGTAATGACAGTCTCTGCTTGAGCGTTTATTCTAGTTTACTTTGGGGGGTATCGCACAAATTTTGTGCTTGTCTTCGGTCTGCATAACCGGTTCATTCATTAACCGATCTTTATTTTGCTGCGATTTCTATTTATGGAACACAGGTGATATATCATTAAAATATGCGTTAGATCAAAGTCAAACACATTGCCTGATGGAATGCAGTTCCTCACACACCTCTTCCATATATGAGTCTGTTTGCCTTCTTCAGGGCAAATCTCTATTAATACTGCATTCGAGCCGTTGAACGCTCAGACTCGCACGCAAGCACACGGCTGCACACTCAAGCGCAGAAGAAAGAGAATTTTCTGCTCCTAGTCATTTGGATCAGGCACGAATAAAAGGAGCTTCACTGCTCCATTATCTCTCCTTTTGAATGGCCTTTGATTTATTTTATGGAGTTGATTAAATTAGAATGAGAAACCAGCCAGAGCTGCAATAATTTCATTATGATTTTCGTTCACAATGTGCATACGGCTCCAGCGCACACTTCCATCAAAAAATTACAACTTTGTCTCTTTTTTTTTTTTTTGCATATTTAAAAAAAAAATGAAACCAATATTACAACAATACCTATCCACACTCACATGCACAGTTAAGCCTCTGTTATCCATAAAAAAAAAAACTTTTTTTTGTTGGAAATGCAGTATACTGTTGTAAAATATCGGAATGGCTGTTGCTTATGGGATGAAGTGAGGTGAAGATATAAACGGGGTTGGGGGGGGGCAATTCTTATGGCCCTGCACTATGGTAGGGCATTTAATGTTATAAATTGAGTGTATTTGGTGGTGATATTCTGATGAGCTGAATGATGGCTGTGGAGATCTTGTACATATTCTCATATACACCTGGCTTAAATGATTACCGCTTAAACTAACTTCCTGAAGAAAATCACACTGGACAATATATGTGTGCTATATGTACACGACCAATTCGGAAAAAGGTGGCACATTTACAGAAAATGCAAATTACAACAAAAAAGTAGGCTATGCTCATTGACATATTAATTCTGTATGTGGAAAATGACGACCATTTTCCTCAAAAGTGCAGACAAAAACGTAGAATGCTGTTGAATTGCTCACTGATGCTCCATCTGGTCAAAAAAGGATGAATGACCGTCAAGGTCTGATTGCTATGTTGTCAAAAGGGGCCCATCCTCTGAAAGGCAACAGAAAAATTAAAACGTGGTCTTCTAGTCTGCTGGATTATCTGCGACTTGTTCAGATTACAATCGAGGAAATATCCAGGGAAATTAAACTAGAATAAAGACAGTGGACAAACATTTTATAGAGCGTAAATGTTTATAGCAGTCTGGGATTTTTTGTCTAAGGATAACATTATTTAGAACTGACCCTGTTGTTTTTATGACCCTGTACAAGCTTGTCCCTGTGACTCCAAATGACTCCAAAATATGTCTCAATCAATTACTGTAATAGCTCAATGGGTAAGCTCCCTTATCTGCCATAATAGTCAAAAACAAATGTGCGATTGCTGCTTTGCTGTGGCAGGATTATACGTTCTTGTTTCTGTTATTGCGTGTGTCCCTGTGGGAGAACATACAGGCCAGATTGACAGACCTTCCCCTCGCGTACAAACACATACTCTCCAGGCAAAAAGAGTTTTTGTGTCAGCGACTTGCTTTGTCCACATTAATACCAGTCAGAGTGCACGTCAACCTCAGCCCCATGGGCACCCATGCGTTGGAACTGGACCTTGAGGCACGGAAAGAAGGTCGTCTGGTTTGAAGAATCCCATTTTCCGTTACATCACATAGACAGCCAGGTGCGTGAATGTCATTTACCAGGGGAAGAGATGGCACCTCTCTTCTGCTGAGAAAAACTTGGTTCGGGGATTCATTTCTGTGAATTCGACATGTGTGACTGACCGAAACAAGGTCCAATCTCTTCATAGAAACAATATTCCCCCGATGGCAGTGGCCTCTTACAGCAGGATAATACGGCCTGCCACGCGGCACAAATTATTCTGGAATGGTTTGGGGAACATAAAAATGAGTTCACAATGTTGTTCTAGCCACAGTTTTCTTCCCAAATATTTAGAGGTTTCTGACTGGTTCTGGAATCTAGGTCAATTTACATTGTATTGGCAGCCTTTTCTACTTCTGCCTGATTCAGTCGACACATATTTTAGCAGAAAAATCCAAGGATTGCAATATTAGCAATTTTAAATCACTAATATCAATGTGTGACCTCAAATTTGTGAATTCAAAAATTATTGTTTGGTCATAATGTCCAAGCATAATTTGAGATTTGGTTCAAGTTGTTTTTGTTCCATAACATTTCTAAAAGGCAAAAAATAGTAGTAACTAATAACAGCCTATATCTAAGAACATGTGATTCGCAGACATTAGTGCATGGCTTGCTGACTGATCTTTAGAGAATGACATACAAATAGACTTATTCTATACAGATCAAAGGATTAGCTCCTAGATACTAGAGATAATCGGAAGCTTCTGAATATTTCCCATTTGTATGTGGTTTGGGAAACCAAATTTTGGGCCCTGGCCACCTGCCAGTCTTGGTGACAGAGGTCACTAGAGGTCTTGTAGACTCTATTCCTTTGCAGTTTGGAGCTGTTTTAAGCGGTACACGGAAGACCAAAAACATCATGCCCGACTGCTAAAATGTTGCCGGTCCTCTGCGTGCCGCCCAAACAGCCCGATACATGTGCTCATATATGCAAAATGCTTTTTCTATGGTCCCTCCATGTTTGGATTCGTACAACTAATGAACTATCTTCTTTATCGGCATTGTCATACAACACAAAATTTTGCCACATCTCTCGCACCCCCATCCCTCCTCCCCTCCTCCCAAAATACTGGAGATGAGAGCAAAATATGCAGAACCTGATCATAGAGAACCACTGCACTGGATAATGACTGAATCTGTTCCTCAGGAAACCTAAAATACATTCTTTTAGAACTCAGTGTTGGCATGACAACTGGCAGCACAGGTTAGAAATGTTAATAGGCACAAGCCAGGCATGGCATTGTACTGATGGAAGGGTGTTGTTGCATATCAGCTGAAAAACTGCCATCTGTGCATCATTAAACATGATTAGTTGTAGATGCTCAACCATGGTCTTTTGGGGATGCATGGTAACAGAATATTAATAGAACTTAACGAAAAATGCCTCATCCACCAGTCACAGGCATTAAGTCCACAGCACTCAAAGCAGGGTCTATACATGTAAACAAGTCTTTGTTAAAGGTCCACTTCGTCATTTTCCACCGCATCTCTGCTTTACTTCAAGAAGCATCTTATATTATAATTATTTGGATCATCTGAAAGACATAAATATGACAAATAATCTAAAACAGAAAAAATGTGGAAATTGAAAAAAAAAAAAAAAATGGGCAAATACTTCTTCTTGTTATGGCCCCATTTTGTTATTACATTTATAACACAACAGCAACAGCAAGGGATGACAAACACAGTTTTAACAACTAAAACACATTTAATTTTTAACAAAGACAAAGACTAATAACAACCTACAACTAAAGACCAAGATTGAATTACAAGAAAAAAACAGAAATAATTACAGTCCTTTTTTGTTGGGGTTTCCTGGTGATGTGCTGGGTGAGGAAAAAAAGGCTTAAACACTGGCAAAAATCCACAAAAAAAAACTTCACAGGTCTTGAACAGAAATGACAGGTCTGGTCACACGTATCCTTCTTCTTGCAATTTCTCCTACTACTTTACTGTCTCAATTCTTTTCCTTATATACTCTTTTGCAGACCCCACCCACATTTAGACCTCTTTTTTTTAATTTTCTGAGACTTGCCCCAGACATGTTCAGGACATGTCTAAACATGACTCCAGTCTGAGCTTAACAAAAAAAGGTAAATACTGCCATCTAGTGGCCTATATTCACATTACACCTCCATTCCAAAAGGGAAAAATTTTGACTCATAAAGGCAAAATTTTTCTTTTCAATACAAAATGGTTAAGTGAACACTTGTCTATATATACATATCATACAATATTCAAACACATGATATATATATACACATTCAAACACGGGATAAGCAATCAGCAATTACATTGTCTGTACCCTTCACATGCTTAATTTCCAAGTCAAACTCCTGTAAAATCTAACTCCAATTCAACAATCTCCGATTCTTGTTTTTCATCTTACTCAAAAACATTAACGGATTGTGGTCAGTGTACACAATCATTGGCTTTTGTCCTGTACAAACATAAACCTCAAAGTGTTGTAAAGAAAGGACCAGAACTAACAGTTCCTTCTCTATTGTGGAATAGTTCCTTTGGTGGCGATTGAACTTCCTGGAGAAGTATGCCACGGGATGCTCAATGTCATCAGAGTCACTTCTCTGTAGGAGCACAGATCCACAAGCTTGGTCGCTAGCATCGACCGCGATGGAGAAGGGTTTGTTGAAGTCAGGAGATTTGAGCACGGGGAAGTGACACAGCAGAGACTTCAGGTGATCGAAGGCTCTCTGGCATGCATCATCCCAGGTGAACTTTACGCCTTTCTTCTGTTGGTTAGTTAGACTGAGAGCAATCTCAGCAAAGTTCTTGCAGAACTTGCGGTAGTACCCGATCATTCCAAGGAAGCGGCGCAAAGCTTTTTTGTTGTCAGGAACTGGAAAGTCCATGATGGCTTGGACTTTAGCATTATGGGTGCCACCTTACCCTGGCCTATGACGTAGCCAAGATAGGTGACAGTAGCACAACCAAAGTCACTCTTGCTCAGGTTAACAGTCAGGTTAGCCTGGGTCAGGCGCTGGAACAACGTCTCTACATCTTTTAGATGTTCTTCCCAGGAGTCACTCCATGTGATCAGGTCATCGATGTACGCACCCGTGTGTGGCAATCCGGCGATTGTAGACTGTATCATCCTTTGGAACGTGGCTGGGGCATTTTTCATGCCAAAGGGTAGGACTTCATACTGGTACAATCCAGATGGTGTGGCAAAAGCAGAGATGCTCTTGGCCCTCTCAGTTAAAGGCACACACCAATAACCCTTCAATAAATCAATCTTGGTCAGAAACTTTGCTTGCCCTACACTATCAATACAATCATCAAACCTAGGTATTGGAAACACATCAGTTCTAGTTACAGCATTGACTTTGCGATAATCTGTACAGAATCTAGTACTTCCATCAGGTTTTGGAACTAGCACACAGGGTGAACTCCAATCGGAGTTGGAGGGTCTGATAATATCATGTTTTAACATGTACTCAACCTCTTTCTCAGCAATCTTTCTCTTTTCAGGATTCATCCGGTATGGATGCTGTTTTATTGGTTTGGCATCACCAACATCTACATCATGAGAGGCTATAGTAACTCTCTTTGGAACATCAGGAAACAAATCCTCAAATTTCTTGATCAACCTTTCAAACTGATCTCTCTGTGAGGGTTCTAAGTGCTGGAGTTTTACATCAAGATTTTGCAACACTTCAGTGTTTGATAATTTACATGAAAGAACTTCAGCTTTAATTCTTGGTTCATCATCTTGAAACTCCCTCTCATCTTCACACGTTTCGACCATTGGAGAATCTGAAGTGACAGCTGCAACCCTAGCATTTCTGTCATGATAAGGCTTTAGCATGTTAATATGACACAATTGTTTTGGTTTTCTCCTATCTGGAGTCTTCACAATGTAATTGAGATCATTGAGTTTTGTCAGAATTTCATATGGACCATGAAATCTAGCCTGCAATGGATTGGACTGCAAGGGAAACAACACAAGGACCTTGTCTCCTGGTTTAAACTCACGGCTTCTAGCCTTATGATCATACCAAGTTTTCATTTTTCCCTGACTTGATTTCAAGTTCTCTTTGGCAAGGTCACAAGCTGCACGCAATCTTTCCTTGAACTTGCTAACATAGTCTAACAGACTGATTTGCGGCTCTTCCTCTTGCCATTGTTCACTCAATAATAGCAAAGGTCCTCTCACTTCATGACCAAACACTAGCTCAAATGGACTGAATCCAGTAGACTCCTGCACTGCTTCTCTAGCTGCAAACAGCAGCAAATGAACCCCTTCATCCCAGTCTTTCTCATGGTCATAACAATAAGTCCTCATCATTGTCTTGAGAGTGGAATGAAACCGCTCTAAGGCACCCTGACTTTCTGGATGATAGGCACTAGAAAGAATCTGTTTTGCACCTAGTTCATACACAACCTGCTGAAACAATCCTGAAGTGAAATTGCTACCTTGGTCTGACTGAATTTCCCTGGGAAGACCAAACAACGTGAAGAACTTTATCAAAGCCTTCGAGATTGCAGTTGCCTTGATGTTACGTAGAGGTATGTCTCGGGGAATCTGGTAGATGCACACATGATTGTCAACAAATACTGATTTCCAGATCTAGTCTTGGGTAATGGACCAACGCAATCAACAATGACCCAAGAGAATGGCTCCCCAAATGCTGGGATACGCTGCAATGGAGCTACAGGTGGGTCTAACTGGTGTTTTCCAACTACCTGACAAGTGTGACAGGTTTTGCAAAAGTTGGAAACGTCTTTCCGAAGCCCAGGCCAAAAGAAGTGTTTCATGATCTTATCAACAGTCTTGTTAACACCAAGATGACCTCCTAAAGGTAAAATATGAGCCATTGTTAAGATCTCATTCCTATAGACCTTCGGAACAACAATTTGCCTGACCACTGCCCAATCTGCATTGGCAGGGATATCAGGAGGGCGCCACTTGCGCATCAACACACCATCCTTGAGATAATACCCAACTGGAACTGCATCTATTTCTTTTTCAGGAAGGGCTCTCCTCTTTAGTACACCAATTTCAGGATCATTAGTTTGCTCCTCAATCAACCGCTTTCTGGACAGAGACAAGTCTCCAGACACATCAGAATCACCAGACCCATCCGGCTGGCTGAATAGAGAACTGATAAAAGTATCTGATAAGTCCTCAAACGGAGAAACCATAGTAGGCCAATCAGAGTCATGAGGCGAACCACCTGAGTCCTGACTATTCAATGTACTGGACGGCACCACATCATCTTCTTCTTTAGCCTTCTTGGCCATAGCACGAGTCACTGCGCAAGAAGGATACAGAGATGGGTCCTCATCCCCATCTTCAGTGCTCGGCTGTGAAGTAAGATGAACAGGGGGAATTACTTTGCCCCCAGCCAGGTCATTGCCCAGCAACAGAGAAACACCCTTTATAGGTAGACTTGACATAAGTCCCACCTTTACCTGTCCTGTAACTAAATCTGACTTCAAGAATATAGAGCGCAGGGGTACAGATACAGTCCTCCCTTCAATACCTTGTACAAGTATGAAATCCCCTGAAGCGGTCTCATCACGTAACTCCAAGGAGTCCATCAACAAAAGTGACTGAGAAGCTCCGGTATCCCTTAGGATATATATGGGGACAGGAGTAGTATGCTCATTCAGAGCCACAAATCCCTCTGACACAAATGGAAGAAATTCCTCCCTCACAAAGTCAGCTGTATCAGGCTTTTTAGCCCCACAAGAAGCAGGCAATTTAGCAGATCGGTCATCTACTACAGGGGTTTCTAACCTTGTTTTCACAAAGGCATTTTGTTTGGTATCCTTTCCTTTTTCTTTCTCAGCTTTAAGGAACCAACAGTTAGTTGTAACATGACCAGATTTCTTGCAATAACTGCAAACTAGACCACTTTTGTCACTGTCAGCTTTCACACTTTGATCAGACCTGTTACTGGATTTCTGAGCACCATCACCAGATTTGTCTCTGTCTTTGGGTGAGCAATCTTGGGTATCACCGTAACCCTTTTTCTGAAATTGGGACCATCTATTATTACTGCTAGACTGAAATTTGGACTTATGTGTGAGAACATATTCATCTGCAAATTTGGCAGCTGATTGCAAATTCAGTGCTTGCTTCTCATTAAGGTAGGTCTTAACATCATCCTTAACACAGTTCTTGAATTCTTCAACTAACACCATCTCTTTTAGTGAGTTGAAATCATCCTTGACCTCCATAGAAGTACACCAACGCTCAAAGCAAACCTTCTTCTCATTAGCAAATTCCACATAAGTCTGATTTTCAGATTTCTTCAGACCTCTGAATTTCTGTCGGTAAGCCTCTGGAACCAACTCATAAGCTCTCAAAATAACCTTTTTGACAACCTCATAATCAGAGGAATCATCTGCAGACAAAGCCGAATAGGCTTGTTGAGCTTTACCCTTGAGGACAGTTTGCAACATCAGAGGCCAGTGTTCCTTTGGCCACTGGCAACTCTTTGCTACCTTTTCAAAACACTGGAAATAGTTGTCAACATCCTTTTCTGAAAATGGAGGCACCAGTTTTACCTCCTGACTGGCACAAAATTTATTTTTAGTTTCAATTTTAATTTTTAGTTGCTCCATTTGGAGTCTTTCTTCTCTATCGAATTTCTCTAATTCAAAATCTTTCTGTCTCTGTCTCTCTCTTTCTGCTCTTTCCTCTTTCTCTCTCTCAAATTCTCTTTGTTTTTCTTCTCTTGCTAATTTTTCTAACTCAAACTGCCTTTGTTTTTCTTTTTCTTCCCTCTCAAATTCTCTTTGTTTTTCTTTTTCCTCCCTTTCTTTTTCTCTTTCCTCCCTTTCAATCTCTAGCATTTTTAATTTAAGTTCCATTTCTATATTTGGATTTTCCACTGGAAACTGTTCCAGATCTCCTGGTGCAAACACATTTTCATCAATGTAATATTCAACTATCTCTCTAGCCAGTCTTGCTTTTCGCATGGCTGGTTTTACCTCTGTCAGCTCCAACTGTCTGCAAATTTCTAGCAGTTCTGTCTTTTTAAAAGACTTCAAAACCCCTACGGTTGGTGATGCCAAGAAATCATCCATTGCTGTTGTCAATATATATCTAGGAAAATTCACAAAAACAATTTCACAATTTGGAATGTTAGATTTTCAATAAATTACTCACACAATGGTCTATCCCGGACCTTGAGCCCCCAATTTGTTATGGCCCCAATTTGTTATTACATTTATAACACAACAGCAACAGCAAGGGATGACAAACACAGTTTTAACAACTAAAACACATTTAATTTTTAACAAAGACAAAGACTAATAACAACCTACAACTAAAGACCAAGATTGAATTACAAGAAAAAAACAGAAATAATTACAGTCCTTTTTTGTTGGGGTTTCCTGGTGATGTGCTGGGTGAGGAAAAAAAGGCTTAAACACTGGCAAAAATCCACAAAAAAAAACTTCACAGGTCTTGAACAGAAATGACAGGTCTGGTCACACGTATCCTTCTTCTTGCAATTTCTCCTACTACTTTACTGTCTCAATTCTTTTCCTTATATACTCTTTTGCAGACCCCACCCACATTTAGACCTCTTTTTTTTATTTTCTGAGACTTGCCCCAGACATGTTCAGGACATGTCTAAACATGACTCCAGTCTGAGCTTAACAAAAAAAAGGTAAATACTGCCATCTAGTGGCCTATATTCACATTACATTCTCACCACTGAATAGTTCACTGCAACAAAAGTTAGATGGACCCAACCATTCTAGTGATGTCACTGCGAACAGAATATAACAATGGTGGAGCCCTAGCAACAAAACATCAAATTCCACTCACAGTTGTCTCTCTTTAGAAGCACTTTGGTCATTTTTAGTACCTGATTATAATTATTGTTATTATTATTACTATTTGGAGAAGAAGAAGAAGCTAATTGGACTCTATCATAATAATTGCAAACCCATGATGCTGACGGGGTAACAGAGGACGGGAAACACTTGATCGGATCATCAGTGTCATCGATGAGGTTCAAGGACGTCTGAGATTCAAGGTTCTTTCGAACACTGTGTTACTGTAATAAGTCCATACAAACAAACCATATCCAGCCATTTCAGAACCTTAAATAAATGACCTGGATACATTTCTGTTACTTCCAGTCCTCTCTGCTCAAACATAAACTTTACACTCTGTGTGCTGCCTTACTTATCCTCCTTAAATTTATGTCCAACCTTTCAGAGTTTTTAGATTTACAATAACCTCGTCCTGTTCCTCTTTTTGGTATTAATTTTTCATTGAATTTGTATTTATTTTCCTTAGTATTGCACAAGGTTCACGCATAAAAATATCTGCACTGTGGGGTCTTATAAAAATTTTGACAGTAATTGAAGCACCACTCTGGTATTTTGAGCTCAGTCTGACTCTTGTAGCTGATTTCCACAGAGACGTGCTGTAGAAATATATATATATATTTAAAAATCTGTCTTCTTCACATCAATTGTCGCGACACGACACACACACACACACACACAAAAAAAGCCACCAAGGCCTCACACTGGGAGGAGGCTCTGAGATGCGTAGGGAAATTCACATTCTGTGATTGCCCCATTGATTCTAACCTTTCATTTATTTCACATGCAGCGCACCTTAGTGGTGTGTGAGATGAATTGAAATTAACAGTGTGAAAAGGAGCCACCAAGTACTTGCCTATTATAAACTTAACCTTGCCTAAAAGAATAGCTGGCACTGTCAACTTACACAGTGATAGCAGGAGTAAAACATAATATTGTGCTTCAATTAAGACCTGTTTGACAGATATTTATGATATAAATGTCTTCAACAAGTATGTTTTCGTGTAATTACAATTTTCAAGATTTGTAATTTAACCCCTGGAAGATCCCCAGTACTCAGTAACTCACAATGTGTGGGTTTATATTCTAACTGCAATTTGTAATCACTCAGCATACATTCATAACATATACAACAGCCATACCGTCTTCAAGTAAAGACCCATTTTTGAGCATTTTGCCAATGCTGTTGTAAAGCATTGAACCTCACTACTCTGAAAGTTGCGGTATCAAAAAGCATCCAGTTGAGGTTTTCCCTACATCTGAAGGCGGCAATACAATGCTAAAATGCTAACTCTCCTTGATATGCACATTTGAAAGATTCCGCAATGTACTTGAAAGTATCCATTGCCTGTGTATTGACATCAGAGCGAATTAGCACTCCGTCCTGCAAGCCGCTTCACCTCTCTCTGTCTGACTTAAATTGTCCTTCAGAGCTCGCGCACCCCAGGGGGCTGGAAACATCCCATCAATCAAAGATCCAAGATAGAGCCTTTCATCCCAGCCCTGTCGTCAGGCTAACTGAATTTTGTGCGCACTGAGGCATGGCTCATCTACTCAGGTGGAGAGAGAACTCGTACTCCACGACAGAACTGTGCATCCACATGTGACTAAGATCTTGTTGAGAACCCCCTTATTTCAGTACTGGGCATTTCACCCAGGTAGCAAAGGTATTAGCCATCAGTGCAGCTTGGTTTTTGAGACAAAAAAAATTGACAAAATGTTTTCAACTCAGAGATTACAACGGATGGACACTCATTAGCTTTGAAATGAGAAGATGGTTGAATGCAAGTATTTAATTTATGGATCCGAACATGCATTTTCTATTTCACTTATTCCTGGTCAGTTTGGGGTGGATGGGTGGACTGTAGCCCCTCCCAGCATACTGTGGCTGACAGAAAGGAAGAGGCTGTCTGGATAGATTGTGAAACCACTGCAGGGATCACTTTCCATTTGTTCATTGTCATGGGCAATTTAGCGTACTGCAATTAGCTTGGCACGAAAGTCTTTGAGACTATGGGAGGGAACCTGAGAAAACTAGCTCTAACTAACTCAGGGAGAGTATGCAAACTCCAAACCGGATTCACAATTTAAATCCACACTTGTCTTGCATTGAGGCCAAAGCTCTGCCCTTTGCAACACCCAACATCTGGATATATTCCTACATTTATTTTGAGCAGGATTCAGATATTTATTCATAAGATCGGCAGTTCAGCCTATTTGGCGATTTTATTAACATTCATGGATAGGTATTCATCCAAAAAAAATACTGCAGATTTTACGAAGACCCTTTTCAGAACGATAATACAAAACCTGAAAAGAGTTGCCTGAATTGGGGAAAGAGAACGCACAAAACCAGAAGTATATCTGAAGTGTCATAACTTGGTTCATTTGCAGTTTCAGAGAAGAATCTGCCTTTTATTCATCAAGTGAACCTCACTGGTCTGAGTTATTGTTAGAGTAAACTTCTCACATTACTGAGTACTGATAGCTTCAATTTCTTGCACAGAGATCCATTTCCCCCTCACCTGTTCCAAAGTGGACCAGCATTTGCTGAAAAGTTATTATAATATTGAATAATTCACTTCCTTCAAGTAAATGACTTCTAATATCTTGAATGTCACCTGCGACATTTCTGAGCTAAGAATAGGCAGCTGATTGGTAATTAAATGCAAGCGCTCAATAAAGGTAAACAGAAACTCTAAGTCATTTACTGCCCTCTGCTGGCTATTATATTAACACACTACTGATAGTCATCTGTAAGCAAAATAAAGCATCTGTCCACTCAGTCTTATAATTGTGTCGCGCTCGGCAAATAACGAATTCTTAAACTAATACCCAAACATTTAGCATGGACTTTATCGATTAAATGACAGCAGGCAGGCAAGGGGTTTGAATCCCTGCCTGGGGATTTCAATGAGGAGTCTGAATCCTTCCCAAAGGGTTTCCTCCAGGTGTCCTGTTTTCTCCGACAGTCCAAAGACATGCTCCTTTGGCTAAAAGAAGGTTCGTGAAATGCCCGTAGGTAAGTGCATAAGTGAATGATGTGCGTGTTCTAAGATGGGCCGGCAGATTAGTGTATACAGTTTCTGCCTCTTGATAGGCCTGCCAACTCCCCCCCATCACTGTCCCCCTCAACAGGAGTAAACAGGTCAGATGATGAGCAGATGGACAAATAGATATTGCTGCATGGAGACAGATCAAACGAGACATAATATCTCGATAAAATGCTATGACAGCAGTGCTCACCTCTTTCAACTATCAGCAGTGGCGTAGCGTGGAGGCGCTGGGCCCCGGTGCGAGAATCGCGCTAGCCCCCCCCCCCCCCCCCCCACCCCCCCCCCCAAGGCCTATCCGCGAAGCAGAGGTGTAATTGTAACAGAGCTTTAGTTTTTTGAGGATTTGTACTTTACCTGAGTTCTTTCTTAAACCTGGACTTTTTACTCTACAACATTTAAAACTTAATAATTATCATTTTACTTCGTTACTTTGACACTAGCCACTTTGTTACAAATTAAAATATGAACGCAATTCATCCTTTAAGATTTATCTGGATTTAGCGTCTTCGAGAAGAACAACGGTGCTCGGCAGCAGGGTATGTTAGTGCGGGGACAGGGAGCTGCAAATTTATGCACGTAGTTACAATATTCTATCACTAGATGGCACACCCGCATCAGTTATTGGATATTCACGGAAACAATCGTTCTCTGTAGCCAACCACTTCAGCTACAGTGAGCAAGTAGGTATCCAAATCAGTAATTAAGAAAAATCAGTTTTCTGAAAAACGCAGACACCCATAATTATTAGGGCTATTAGAACCATGGACAATGAATATTTGCACAGCATCTCAACATCACACAACACGTTAGGCTGTTTGAACCATGAACAACAGTGACAATACATTGCCAATGAAAATGCGAAAAAGATCCATACGGCTGAACAGTCAACCGTATTTCCCTAACAGCACAACAGTGGCCAAATCAATAAGTACACAGATAGATGGACACACATCCTGGCACAGCAGCCATTTAACCACAACCGGCAAGCTGATCACTTGCAGTAGCCTAATAAAAAAAAACTGCACTCACCCATTCAGAAGTTAACTGTGGGTGCCCTCTGCTCTGCAAAGTCGTTGAGCAAGAGGGCAATGAGGTGGTAGCATTAGCCTCCAAGTCTGACTGCTGCGTGTCGCCGCTATCATTCACAACGCTAGCAGGAACTGCATCTGGACAAGATGACTATTTACTAAATGCATTCAATTTCGCCAATTTGGAGTTCCGTACATCGAGCTCTTTTTTTCTTTTCTTTTTTGAGCACCGCTTTTGTGCTGCTCAACATGGTGCTCAAGACTTTTCACCTCTAATACTAGGCTAATGGGTTAGATGATCTCTTAAAAAAGAACAATTCACGAGCAAGCGCGTAGCCTACGAAGCTACGATCAGAAAGGAATAAGTGAATGTCACCTTATTGGACAAACACATTTCCCAGCAGGCCATGTTCATTTGAAAATGTTGTGAATAAAACAATCAAATATATGATTAGTAATTGTGATTATAACTGAAAAAGTATCATTACTGAAATACAAAAGACATATATCAAAGAAAAGAGGAAAAATGGCCAATTTGTGTGTGGGAGGGGGGGGGGGGGGGGGTTGTTACCATGACTGTGTTGCATGAAACAGTGGAGCAATATATAAACTCATCAACTCCTCAATCAACAGAAGAAAATCCTGCGTTGAACAGAAGACTTGAAATGGTAAAATTAATAAATGTAGATGCTACATGTATTTTTATGATAAGAGGAAGAATGGCATGGTTAATCACCGTGGGCCCTCAGAGGTCATCGGGGCCCCGGTTCAGCGCACCGGCTGCACCGGCAATACCTACGCCGCTGACTATCAGGCTGTAGATGCACTAGGTAAAGCTTCCTGTCTACTTTTAGGATTTGTTTTTAGGTTTTTTTTCGGGGGGGGGGGGTTGTTTCTTTCCTCAGTTTTCCCTAAAATTTTTCATATCTCAGCTTTGTTCGGATGTCAAGCAGCAAACTTTTGTCATAACCTTTCATATTTCGAGCTCATTGATGGACAAACATTCATTTTTTCATTATCTTTTTCACCTTTTGTGTGAGAGGAATCAGAGGGAAGATTTCTGTTTGGTTTTTACAATGTATGAGGCATCTACACTCATCTGTACCAATCAATACCCTATGTCTCTGCAGCAGTGTCCTACAATTCAAACTATTCCTGTGCTGTAATATACTTCTCCTCCCGGTAATTGGTTTTCAATAAACCAGACATCAGCAGCAGTGAAAATCAATGTGAAGTTGTGTGGAAATATGATAGGGCACATTCTGCGTATTGATGAGACTCACACACACACACACACACACACACACACACTCTCTGTTTCACACATTATTCAGAATGCTCACTCCAGTAAGCATAATATTTAAAGGAGGATCATTTATGCTGATGCTGAGGTGCTGCCCATGCTGACACTTAAGCAGGATTACAAACATTATAGTGCCTTATTCCAGGGGATCTAGATCAAATGCAGAGCAGCTACATCATGGAAAATATTTTCCACTGGACTTCTGTGAGTAAATTAGAAAGTACATTGCTCATGGGTTACATGAAAAATTCAAATGAATGAGTTGTGGCTAATTTTATTTCAACTGGAAATTTTCAGGAGTAAAACTTTTCTGTTTCATATTTAAATGACGCAAGCTGTTTTCCAGTTCTCAAATTCTAGCCTGAAGCATTTTAGCATTACCGTTTTGTGCGCATGTGAGTGTGTATGCGTGCACATAACCGAGTAAGTGCATTCATTTTACCAATCTAAAATGCCTCATTGAGCATTGTTTTATATTAACATTTAATTGTTGCATTCCCATAACAAAGTGACTGAGATCAGAGGGAAATCTCTGTTGTATTGTGAACCTTGTGATCGGCTAAGGTCAGCTTCATAAAGAATGGAATGCATTGGCCACTCGCTTTCAGTCATATTACATCGTGCCAGACTGAGTCACTCAAGAGCTACTCAAGGAGAGAATTGTTTTGAAGCACAGCTCTTGAAGAGAACAAGCGGGGTAGTTACACTACATTTTGGCTAATAATATTTAAGATTTTAAATTTTTATTTATTTATTTGCACGAAGCAGTTCTTTCTAATGGGGTCACATCAACGGTTTTTTTTCTTTTTAAGGAAATTCACTGAAGCAGTGCTGAGGAACAGGGTATGTTTGGAAATCAAATCTATAATTTTGTACTTTTGTACCAGTGCCATAGTCCAGGTGGTAAACTACAGCTCATTTCAATTTAACCTTCACTATTTAAATAAAATTAAAAAAATCAGAATGAATGAATCCAAGTCTGACCTTTAACCCAACATATGGGCTGACAATGAATAATAAGCAGTGGAAGCTGAACAACAGAAGAGCAGTAGGTAGAGGTGGACATACCACAATAATACATCTATTTTTGCACCAAAAAAATTGCAAGCACTGCAACTAAGCTTGAAAAATATTTTCTCTGATCTACTGTGTACAGTCCACCACTCCAGGTGCTTGGCAAGAATGGGATCAAGACGGGGCCAAATGTGTTGCAAACAAAGCAAAAAAATCTTTTTTTTTTTTTACATGTTCTTCCATAGCAAAGATCAGAAGCCAACAGCATAAATTAAGGATTGAGAGCAAAACCTGTAAAATGTTAATGATAAGTAAATGAGGAATGTGTCCCAACACTCAGGGCATCACACCGTGCTGCGTTTTGTGCTGGCAGGCCAGTCGCAGTGTCCACTCTGACCCTAGTCCACCGCCGAAAGCGCCTACAATGGGCACGTGAGCATCGGACCTGGACCTTGGAGCAATTGAAGCAGGTCGCCTCGTCCAGCGAGTTCCGTTTTCGTTTACATAATGTGCACCGGCCAGGTAATAGTCCGTCATTTACCTGGAGAAGAGATGGCACCAGGATGCATTGTGGGAAGAAGACAAGATGGTGAGGGGAGTGTGACGCTCTGGGAAATGTTCCGGAGGAGAACCTCGGGTCTGGGAATTCAAGTGGACATCAGTATGATGAAGCTGTTCTCGCAGCATGAGGAGGACTTCCACAGTACTGGGCTGATGGTTTTAATTTGGTGTTAGTTCTTTTTTATTTTAACTTTCAATAAATCATTTTTATTTTGTTTGTGTCATATTTTGTTTCTAATCCAAGAATTGTGGCCCGGAAAGCAGGCAAGACGAACAGTCATCTTTCTGGTTCTGTTCATGTGGTGGACGTTTGAGAAAATCTGGAAAATTATATTTACAGTATGTTATTTATGACGGGGATTACTCTTGGATTGGAAGGGTGGAATTGCTGCCAGTTTTGAGAAATTAGGGCGATACATCATAATCGCCAATGCTACGGGGCAGCAATAGCACTTAGATTGACATTCATGTGTCCTTGCATCACGGAAGCTCCTCTGAGCTTCATGGACAGAAATCCTCACAGGGAGATGTAAACCATCCGTTTTAATCTAGTCACAGTCCTGAAGGGCGGTCCTCAAAAGGAGGAATGCATGTAATCGCCTTGGGATTTCTAGATTGTTCTTTCATCAAAAATAGTTTTTTCACTTGATTGCTTCCATACCAAAATCAAAAGTGGAAAAAAAGGTCTGCCCCCTCATTCTGTCACGATCAACTGAACAAACAAGCACATTCTAATCCAGACTTCGCGGATTGATCTTAAAAACTTCACCTGTTCAACTGCTGCCCCTCAAAAATTAAAGCTGCTTTCACACCGGACGCAGAACGAATTTTCTCACGATTGCATTCGAAGTCAATGCAAAGACGCGAATACACGCGTGTATTCGCGTCTTTGCATTGACTTCGAATGCAATCGTGAGAAAAATTCGTTCCGCGTCCGGTGTGAAAGCAGCTTAAGAAATCAAGCGAGGGAGGAGGAGTAATTATTAGCAGAGTGATAATCTGTCTTATCTCATTTATACTCACATTCTTGGTTGGGAACTGTACTATGGAGCTTCTATTGACCCCTTCGAGGATCACAAAAAGACGGAACTCATTTTCGGACTGGGCACGTTGCCGAGCCGTTTCTGAATTACCAAAATCCACGAGGGGGTCAGCTGCATATACTCAGTGGGTGAACTTTAAAATTACATGGATATTATGAAAATTATTATATGCCGCATTCTCTTTTGTTTTTTGATGTGGTTAGACTAAGTAAATAAGAAAGGCTTGGATCTAGAGGGGCTGAAGTAGCATTTTGGGCCAACATAAGTGTGAATTTATTCATGAACTGAAAGCTCTTGATGAGCTAAACCAAACACCAAAAGGACCCGACGAAAATCACAAACTATATTGAATAACGCTGCAGAGTATCAGACACCAAATAGAAAATAACTGTGACTTTACCAGGATCAGAGAGGCAGCCTCTATTTTGAAGCCCTTGACATGGCTTTAAATGGAGGCATTCAATATCTCGATAATGCTGTACGGGGCCTCGAGCCAAAGCGTAATTGGACGATTCGGTGGTCACAGCTGGGACTTTTCCAGATTTAGCAAGAGGGAAAATAAATTAACCTCGCAGACATCAGGAGCCTTGCAGTGTTGTTTACAGCATCCAAGTCTCCTAGGAGAAGCACTAAGGGACACAGAGGCATACCTGTTTATCATCATAAGGAACCAAAGACCTTGCATCATGAATCATGTGATGAAAATAGAATGAGCACTATGAAAGCTACCTGTATGTCACTGAGCCATTTTCCGCTTTTGATTTGTGGATTGGACTGAATAAATGGGTCTTGTCTGAGTCAGGTTCCCTACCCCTGCATACATGGGAAAACTTATGGGTATTCGGTGGAGCAGGAGTACAAATTGTCTCAGGCCTTTGGAGATAAGTTGGCCAACTTCCAAGTCTGGTGAATGAATAACATTCAGTGTGAATCATAATCATATCAGACCACTAATATTCCACATTAGGTAGTCTTTAGGAATGCCTTAACACCAATCTGTATGAAAACTATAGTACAGTGTTGTAACTGGAACAGGATGATACAGCAATACCCTCTAAATAAGTATGTAATCAATTGGGAACTGACATACTTCGGGCATTTTCAGATCTGATTCATTTAAAACATTTGATTTGCACCTTGCTAAATCTTATTTTTTAGCACTATTACAACTCAGCCATTGATTCAAAGTAAACAATCCATAGTTGATTTGTGGCTAAAAGAAAAGATTATTTTATGACTTGATTGCACACAATTTGGAGAGTCACTCAGAGAGCAGAGAGAGAAACTTGGAGAGCCATCTCAGTCATTTGGAACATCACACACAGATGCAACACATTTGCAGTCAGAGTTAAAAATCCTCATTCTCAGCATTTTCTGTACAACTTTTTCATGAAAATTTTCATGAAGATTCTTCACTAAAGA
The DNA here is from genome assembly GCA_029721435.1 of Gymnothorax reevesii. Lineage (NCBI taxonomy): Eukaryota > Metazoa > Chordata > Actinopteri > Anguilliformes > Muraenidae > Gymnothorax > Gymnothorax reevesii. The sequence goes on from CM056592.1 coordinate 11,265,243, forward strand.
TTCTGATTCTATACTAAAAGTCTGAAAATTAATTGAAATAAGATGGTATTCTAAATGCTAGACGTGCCTTGGTTCATTTAAGTTACTTTGCCACTCTCTGTAATGCACAAATCTTGAATTATCAAGCTTTAGATTGGGAAGTGCATAAATTGCCAGATTTGGCTTCTATGCAAAGGGGTTAAAATAGTCAAGCTTATTAAACAGTAACAATATGGTTCGGCTTTCAGCAAATCTGAGATAATTCAAAACATAAGTAGTCACAGACTGATTTTTTTTTTTGGATGACTTTCATTTCCTCAGTAACCCTGTATATGAACTACAGCTGCTGTGATGTTTTTATTGTGGAAACCAACTGAAACAAGATGATGATTCAAATGCTACAGCGCAGCTGGAGAATGGTAATTAATTTTCTGACACACACAAAGGGAGTAATTATTCATGTCCCCTCTGTGTGAATTTAGGATCCTTTGATACGCACTTTTCTTGGAGTTCATTTACAATTCTAGCATTTTTTATGGAACTTTATTGTCTATTGCACAAAAATTAGAGATAGAACCTTTACACGGACGCAACATATATGGAATGGGAATACTCAACTTAAGTTCTACGGTTGAGAAAATGAAACATTCATTCCAAACAAAGGGGCTGCCTGATTGCAAGGTAAAGGGATGAAAACAGCCAAAATATAAAGTGCACTTTAACCGATATAGATTTATTTTGATTGGTATTTTTAGATGTTTGAAATACAATTTTGCAGCTGGCCCATTCACAGCAGTGCATTACTCAGCTAGCTAGCTTCTCTGCCGTTATCCTCGCTCGCTTCTGCGAAATGGGGGCATTCTGATCGCCATTCGTAGGTAATACACTGACTATGCTTAAGCAATTCATACAGCCTCACTTGCTAGTTTCTCTCAACCTAATTTTTTAATTAATGGAAGACAATAACAGCGATGAACCATGGAAGCACACAGGTGTTCAACATTTTAAAAAATGTGGCTTGGCTAGATTTGTAGACGGTGAAAACAAAAGTCACTCGTCTCTTGCCTTGTAAAAGTACTCGTGTGCCCATTTGTTCCCTCAGTTTTGACTCACGTGTGATGACTTTACACCAAACACAATAATTTAAAGCCTCCAACATAATAATTAAACATTTGAGTCTGGCAACGCACAGCTGCAGAGTGTGTTAGTTAGCTAACTAAAGTGACATTCAAAATTCTAAATACCAGACAGACAAAGAAGGATTGCGGAAGCATGAAGCAATACATACTTCAAGCAGTCTCTGCATGCAAAGGATATGCGACCAAATATTAAAAATTATTATTTTATTCTACATTATGCTGAACTGGGAAATATTTTTATTTTGCCTAAAAATGGGTGGTAGGGGGGTGGGTGGGTGCAGGTGTTACTCTATACAAGGAGCTATCATTTCTGAAAAAGGCGGTTGGAAATACCCTTTAATTAAAGCTGACAGGCAGCATGTCACCCTCATTATCAATAAATTTCTGTAGACTAGCTGAGTAACTACAGGGCCATTCATTTTTCCCATTAGCCCAGTTGAAATGCATGCTCAATCAGGTTGCCTTTTCTCATATTACATTTCGTTTTACGAATCAAGTGTGACAGATAGGCTATGCAAAAATGGAAGATATCAGAAAAAGGGCAAATACTTTTCATGGCACTACATATTGTAAAACTGTGAAGTTACTCTTTTTCTATAAGCCTGTATTTTGTAAAACCTACATATCCACTCTAATACATTCTATTCTATTAACATATAATAAAAGGAATATGAAATACCTCATTAAAAAACCAATGCATTGCATAGATAGCTCATGCTTTCTAAGCACAAATAATCTAAGTAAAACAATGTGTCAGAGGTATCCGTTACATGCTAAACCATTCGGACAGTGAATTTACTTTGAATCCACTGTGTTGGATTATCGCAGCAAAACAACAAAACTTGTCTCCAACTCCAGAGCTTTTCCATTCAACTGTCATACAAAATGCAAAACAAATAGCTCAATTTTCTTTGTCAAAAGATGCTCTCACTGGCTCACTGCACTGTAACCTTCAGGCCAGAGATTTCTTTGTAATGTCTTCTTCTGACAGGAAGTAGTTCAGATATCCACCAAGAGCACTGACAGCAACCCCTGTCATGTGACTTGAGCAACCATCTGTAAATAGAACAGACTTTTAAACATATACAGTTGATGTTAAGAATTACAGCCAACTTTAACACAATTATTTTGTGAAACCTATTGAACTGTCTTGGCTGGCTGGCTAAACCACATATTAAATTCATATTTTGGTTAATAGATCAGCAACACATTCACGTTCCCACCTAATTGCCACCAAAAAACTGATGATGCATCAGTAATGACAACGTGTGATGATGTTAAGCAAAATTAAAAGTCTTACCACTTAACATTTTTTCCCTTCTCTTGACTCTTTTGTGTGTCTCTTTGTTTTCTTCCTGCACCTCACCAAACACTTGAGCCATGTCCCTCTCTGCAATTGCCCAGAGAGAATATCTCGAATAAGCAGTCAAACCGATTTTCAAAGGACTAATATTTTGATTTTTTTTTCCAGTGAAGTTCATCTGTACGATGTAGATTCCACTGTACCTCACATTCCAAAGAGGGTTTAGTTTTGAGAACTCTTGAGTTTAGCAGCGACATATCCCTTTCCCATTTAAATGTGAAACACATGATTTGATAGTTTTCTACATCACAAACAGACCTGCTTGGTATAGCTCACACCTACCAGCTCAGTTTGCGCGCCTTGCTCCCTCACAAAGCTTTGCGCCACCTCTTTTGCTCTCTAGCTCATAAATCTTCTTTTTTTCACCCCTCCAGCTCCAACAAGTGAGTAGCAAAGTTAATACTCTCCTTACAATCTACCGAAAATATCGAGACACTCTGACGGGATTTTATTTTTAACAGTAACACTACAACTAAAGTAAAGAAGTAGCATCAAGTTGTTTCTGCCACTGTACTCACCGTCCTTCCCAAAACAGCCCACTTCGATGTCTTGCCACAACAAAATATGCCGTAACCAGTCAGATTTGTAGAAGTCAGCGAAGCCAGCCAAACCACATAACATTACTAAAAAACAGGTTTAAAAAAAATCATGGTTCTGAATGCTAATCTCAAAATAATCCATAGAATCTAAGAGTCAGGTGATTTATGAAAGAGAAAAAAAGCACTAACTGTTTTCAATGAAAATATCCCTTGTTTGACCGGGGAAGCCATTTGTTATAAATGCTTTATTGCTCTTCATCATATTGGAACAGAACATCTTCTGGTAGTGTTTGTCAGTCATGTTGACACGGGACTCCCTCCTCTCTCCCTCAAGTATGTTGGAGCAGCCTCTCTGAAAAGATGGTGGACAGAGAACAACAGTACAACTGCCATTTGTAACGGGCCAAATTCCTAAAGTCATTAATCATTATGATAAAGACCTGATAACATGGTGACAATGTGCGATGTAAAGTTAGTCAGCAGCGCAGATCAGGAAATAGATGTAAGAAAGTCGACTAAACAGGTGACAATACCCATTTCTACCATCAGGACAACAATTAAGACGTTGTACGTAACGCGAGGTTTTAGGAGACAACCTACAAGTGATTGTGTGTTTACACTGACCCCATGCATGGTGAGAAGGATGGTTCGACTAGCAAAATAACCACCAAGGATCACAGCGGGAGAAAATCAGACTTAGTTGAGTCTAGGAGTCTGAAAGTCTCCAAAACTGCCATCAGATTCCACCAACATCACCACGCGTTGAGCGGGACGGTTGCCAAAAAAAAAGCCTCTGCTGTCAATCAACAACAGTTTGCCAAACATTACTGGGACTTTCAATGGCACTGAAATATATGGTTAGAAGAGACCAAAATGGAGCTTTTTGGAAAGAAACGTCAAAGGTGGGTTTGGTGTAGACAGACAGCCACATAGAAACCCACTTCATACCCACTGTGAAGTATGCCGGTGAATCTTTAATGAAGTATCGCTGTTTTTCTTCCAAAGGCCCTGGACATCTTATTAGGATACACGGCATCATGAACTCCATCACATGCCAGCAGATATTGAGTAAAAGCCCAACAGACTTGGCCAGGAAGCTTAATACGGGTTATGGAAGGACCAGCAGGACAATGATCATCAAAATCTCCACAAAAATGCCATCACAGGCCCCCTGGCCTGAACCCCATCTAAAATCTGTTGGATGAGCCGAAGAGGTGAGTTAACAAGCATCAACCTCAGAATCTGAAGGATCTGATGAGATTTTGTGTGAAGGAATGGTCTCAGATCACATGTCAAATGTTCACCAATCAAATCAGGCATAATAGGAGAAGATTTAGGGCTGTTATCTTAGCAAAGGGAGACTGCAAAAAAATTTTAATAAAAGGGTGCCAATCATTGAATTTACATGAAAAATATTTGTTTCACTATAAGGATTTCTTTCAGCTAAAGGTTACATTTTTTGTGAACATTTTGCTCAGTTTTACTGAAGGGTGGAAATAATATTGGAGGGCACTGAATGGGAATGTTATAAGGCACAAGCACTGACGTTAGAATGAAGCCAGGGATGAATGGTCTTCCTTTCAGCTTACCATCTTTCCAACCATGAAATATAGCAGCTGGTGAGAGAGAGAGTAATGGGGACAGCCGAACCTCGTCATCGTGTCCCTGCAGGCCTTTGTAACGATGCAGGGTGTTCCATTATCTTTCCTTCAAAAGACAAAACAACACAACTGAAATATTGATTCCACATTTTCCTCAATACAAACCATGTGCCAAAGTCATTTTAGAAGAGCAGGGGCAATAAAAATATCATTTCTATCCCCCCCCATCTCCCATTCCCTCCATTATATGATAGAAAAACGATCAGCTATGAAAAGATCAAATTTAATGTTTTTGCTAATTACAATTTTCATGCCATTATTCTGCAATGCCAGGTATGCAGTTTCTTTCCCTTTTTTTTTTTTGGGGGGGGGTAACGATTTGCATGAATGTTATCAAAAAGCAATCAAAAAGCAATCGCTCGCTCGACTGCCGAAAAAAGCATGAATTTCATTCCAACACATTGATGCTCTATGGATAGTTCCAATTGCATTGCATGGGACAGTAAAATCCATCAAGTATACTCTATCCATGTGTGGTTTGGGCAATTAGAAGGCTAAGTCTGCAGACATTAGGATTCCGTACCAGGTTCCCAAGAGTAGAGTGATGCACTTATCACTGAGTTGTTCATCATAGCACTCCATCATCCTGAAGGTTGTGTAGGCCAGTGCTGGATCTGAAGTGTTCCAATCAGATGGAACAATCCAGAAGGATGCATCTAATAGAGGTTCAAATTCTGCAAAGATAGATAATCAATTTTTTGCTTCGTTGTTATTAGGTATCCTGCAAAAACAAATTTTAGCAATAAGCTCATCAGTTTTTAAATCAGGCACTGACTGTCTTGCAGTGTTACACAGCTTCTGTCAGGTCTAAGTGTTCGGGCAACAAAAGCACAATTTTCATCATTTGGCTTTGTACGACACCGCTGTGGATATGGAATAAATCAATCAAGATGTGCTTGAAACCTTTCACAGAAGGTGGCATTGTTATGGCCAAGGATGCTCGGTAGACGCTCATCGGTTATCAGAGAAATTGTTCAGCTGTCCGCAACCTTGGTTTTAGTACGCAACTTTGATGAGATCAAAGTCGCGTACTAAAACCAAAACGTTCTGGCTTCTGTTTTGTTTATTTCTACATTGTAATCCACCATTATGGACAGCGAAGTCAGCAGAGATTTCATGAGGGTACATTTCTTTCCAGTATCAATGGCAAGGCATAGCAGCACCCAAACAAATGTCTTAAAGTTTGCGCAAGCAAAATAAATGTAAAAAAAAAAAAAAAAGTCCTGCCCTAAAGTGAATAAATAATTTTTGGAAAGAACAGCTATAATTAACAGCAATATGCAATAGCATTAAACCAGCAATTTCCACTAATGACAAACTTGCAAAAAAAAAAAAACTTGCCAATTTTTTCAAGTTTACTACTCCTGCTTGGCCTTAGCCCCGCCCACTTCAAGCTTTAATGGGTTTTTTTTTTTTTTTCAAAAATATGGTACGAATCATGCAATAATCACAGCCATATTCATACATTGTCCCTCCCCCAATTGAATAGAGGCTCAGAAGTAACTGAAGAGGCTAAAATAATATTAATGTTTAACTTATAATACCTGAATGCAAATCATTTGCAGTTAAATACAACCTGAAGTCAGAAACCTATAGGCATCACTACATGCTGGGTTTCTTCCTGCCAGACCTATCCAGTTGTCTTCAGTTCCTGTTTACTATTGGGAAGTTTTTCTTTAATTTTACCTTTAGCGTGTGAAATGCTCACTGAATTGCATTCATGTCAGGTCTTTGAAACATTTGGCCGAATCTGAGCAAATAATATATTCCTATACAATTCAGATTTCATCCTGCTTTTGTCAGCAGTCGTATCATCAGTAAATACAGGGGAAGCAGTACCATTGGCTGTCATATATGCCCACACATGACCACGCTTCACAGATAAAGAGGAATGCTCTGATGGTATAATGAGTGGTTCCCCTGAGAGTTCTCTAAATTACTCTCTGCCCATTAGTTCTGGCACAAGTTTACGCTTTTCTTATCTGTCCAGCAGAAGTTGTTTTTTTATCTCCTAAAATTTACAGGGTGCTTTTCTGATTTTTTTTTCAGGAAAACACCCAGTTTTTGGTCTTACCAATGGTTCACACATTGTAGTAAACCCTAGATTCTTATTCTGGTACAGTTGAGTCCATATTGTTGACATTGCCACGGATATGCCAACCTGTAGAGTTTTCTCAAACTAGCCATCAGCTCTTCAGGGGTTTTTCTTCTTTAGGAAAATAATTCTTCCAAGCTTTATAGTAAACCTAGGTTCAACGGAGAAATCTCTCGCTTAGAAGGCTCCAAACGCTATATTTGGCCACACATAATGATTCTGTTATCTCTCTGATAAGTTTGTTTAGATTCTCCAGTCTAATGATGGCTTTCTTCACTGGCAGTGACAGCCCTCCAAATGTAAACGGTAAACTTGCAAGACAGCAGAAATTACAATAACTCTGTCAATCAAAATATTTATGGACCAGACTGTAAGTTAATTTTGATCAGTGTTAACAGTACCTCTGAAATACTTTGGATCCGTCTTCTGAAGTGCATTCACAGCCTGGGTGATGCTGTCGTCAAGTCTTTTAGACAGGTTCGCAGCAATTGACAGCTGACAAGCAAGGTCTATTTCTGGCCATTTCCGGATAGACTCCTTCAATTCGGCTAAAATAGTAAATTGGTGAAATGCAGTCAGTTTGTTGTAAGAATTGAAAAAAAAGGATACAAACAGATTCTACGTCGATACATTTCTGCTCATTAAATGTATTAATAAGACAGGCAGCCAATTATTTTCTTTCTCAAAATTACTTAATATTGACCTCAAAAACTGAAATAGCTGCAGGCTACTGTTTTCTGCAATTCATACTCAGCGACCCGACAAGACATCTCTCTAATTAGGCAGAACAACGAATCACGAATCATACCGTAGTCTATCAATTTAAAGGTTTGGCATATTTAAAGACAGTGCAGTGAGCATAAAGTCCTGGATAGAGACACATCACAGCTCGGAGTATCTGACAAGTATTGAACCAGCGAGTTTGACGAAATGTCCGGCGCGGAAAGCTAAATATCATAATATTGTGTTTCTGCCAGATGGGCTTCACTGAATCACCACTGGTGCAACAAAGTTAGGTGTAGTGCATATTACCATAAAAAGCGCCAGGCTTAACAATGAATTACATATTTTTGTCAGCGATTAAATCACCAGGACCTCATACTTTGACAGAGGGTGGTGCAAAGATCGTTAATGTTGATGTGGGGGAAAAATGCATTCTTGAGAGGGGGATTCATCCGTTGACAAATTACCCCTTTATTAGTAAGCGTGCACAAATTATAATTCTAAAAATGTAATACCATAGAGCCTACATACCTTGAAGAATTATATACCCAACTATTCCATCCAGATTTATTTGACCGGACTGATTTTGAAGGAAAAATATTGCCTTGTCTAATCTTCCGAGAATATCGTCAATTACGTCTCGACGAGAGGCAGTAGCTGCCACAAAGAAGACTGTCAGCAATATCACATGACGAAATCTCATTCTTATTTCTAAGTATAAAGGTTTTGGAAAGAAAAAAAAATGTTTTACTTTAGATAAAATGAAAGAAACACAAAATTCCACTGCTTGTCATCGCAGCACCACGACCATTATTATGCTTGCGTGAAGAAGCGTGGGCACGCTCGGAGAAATGCTGGTGTCACGTGACTCCTCCGAAGTTGCTGCTGCTCTAGGAATACCGTAGAGTGTGATCACGGGGAATGCGCGGAATTTTAAGCAGTATTAACTGTTTGCAAAGATTTACATTATTAATGAAAACTCGTTTAAATACAGTCATGTAATTAAAAGGATGTCAGATCTGGCTGTATGAAATGAGCTCACTAAATTAGTTCCAGCAATTCAGAAGGTAGGGAGCCGTAATTTCTGAGTGGTGGCATAAATTAATGGCAAACCGAATGTAAATGTATCCTAAACATTTCAGCATATATCCTAATTTCTCAACTCATGTAATGTCTGAGCCAAGCCCTCACCAAATGCCGCCAGGTTCAATGAGAGAAAAGCGATGGCTTTGATTTAAAAAATGTAATAAATAAAAATAAATATTTAACTTCCAATTGGGGACAAATTAATAGTTAATTAATATAATAGTATACGGTTCCTATTACCAGTTAGATGCATATATAGCACTTTGCTGAAAGACGCATACATTCCAGCAATAATTAAAATTTAAAAATAGCTATTATGACACTAATTTTACCTTCCAAACATCTCTATTGCTACGGAACCACTTGGAATTTGTTCATGTCAAGACATGTTATTACTCTGCTGATGACAAAACATTTTTCCTCCATTTTTTTTCCTTTTCGCTCACACGTTCAGGCATGCACATGTAAATACTTGGATGACATTGCATACGCCCTCTGGCTCTGCAGATTCGCTCTTCACAGCATGGGGGCAGTCTTTCCCTTCTTCTGCTAAGGAGTGCACGACTACCTGAGCAAGCTCTTGTTACTGTATCTCTTGGCTGGGTTACATTGAGCTGGCAATGCATTGTTGTATGGCATACCTGTCTAGACCAAAAGGTCATGACAACTGTTCTGAAATGCTGCAAGCTGCCTTGTCTTCAAATTCATGCATGCCTCACTAGTGTCCAAACTTTTGCTTTCTTCCTCTGGCCATGAGATGAGATATACTTTATTGAACCCCATGGGGTAATTTGTCCTCTGCATTTGACCCCTCCTATAGTTAGGAGCAGTGGGCAGCCACAGTGCAGCGCCCAGGGACCAACTCCAGTTCTAAAGCCAGTTCCTTGGTCAGGGGCACTGGTTGGAGTGTTCCTATGAGGCATGTTTTTGTGGGTGGGGGAAACCAGAGTACCCGGAGGAAACCCACGTGAAGCCACGTGAACACGGGGAGAACATGCAAACTCCACACAGAAAGACCCCAGGCCGGATTCGAACCCACAACGTTCTTGCTGTGAGGAATTGAACAAAGAACTGGGGCAGTGCTCATAAAGTGGCTGAAATTTACGAATGATCAATTGACTCATGAAATTGTCTCATGTTTGGCAATTTTTGTGTGAACCCATATCTGAACAGTTTAACTTCCTTTTACTTGCCTCATTGGGGTAGGTACCATTTCACTAACAAGAATTCAGAGAACTCATAGTCTCGCCCATAGTTATCCGCCAACATGATGACCTTGACCTTGACCTTTGACCTATGACCTTCAAATTTATGTCATGCCGAAAGACTCTCACAAGGAACCCGCCTGTGTAATATGAAGGCAATCGGCCTCGCGGTTCCAGAGATATCAGTCCGGACAGACACACACACACACACAGACACACGAAGCGATTACAATAGTCTCGCGAAACCCCTTCGGGGGCTCGACTAATTAAGCATGACTGATTTTTTTTTTCTATGCAATATATACTCAGCAACAAAAGTTTCTGTGACACCAATATTGTTAATTATTTTTCATAACGCAATTATGAAATTGTCATACATGGTGATATCAGACTGAAACAGTACACGTAAACACAACATTGAAATGGAAATCATGAAAATGCGAGAAAATGACTTTGCACGTGAAAATGTGCGTAAATCATGCTTGTGGATGGCAATAAAAGAGGAGAATTTTTGGAATGTTCACATTGTGCCTGATGAACGACGGAAGCATCACTTATCGAAAACAGCCATTTCGGATCAGGCACTCTACCCTCTAAATGCCAAGACTGTCTGAAAATGATCGGTGGAGGGCCATTGGGATGATTGAATCCGGAACCTCGCAGAGGGAAGTTGCTCATCGCCTGAATGTCCACCGAAACACCATTTGGAACTTATGGCAGCGTCATCAGCAGACAAGACATGTCAGAGACCGTCCTCGCAGCGGCCGTTCCCGAGTAACCACTCCCAGACAGGACAACTGGATTCGAACAACCCATCTCCGAAATCGATTCCAACCTGCAACCATAACTGCAAGAACGATACCTGGTTTGAGGCGACTGTCTGCACAGACAATCCATCGCCATCTCCGTCATTTTGGCATTGTCCCACGTCGGCCAGCAAGACGTCCAATACTCACAGTACAACACCAACGACTGCGTCTACAGTGGGCACAACAACATCGACGGTGGATCCAACGTCAGTGGGATCTTGTACTCTTCACTGATGAATCAAGATTCATGCTTAACCGATGTGATGGTCGTTTACGTGTATACCGTCGACGTGGAGAACGTTATGCCAACAACTGTGTTCAGGAATTTGATCTTTTTGGAGGTGGTAGTGTCATGATTTGGGGAGGGATCACGGCTAGAAACAGAACAGATTTGCTTGTTATTGATGGAAATCTGACAGGTCAAAGATATCGCGATGAAGTGCTACGGCCATTGGTGGTACCGTTTTTGATGCAACATGGTCCCGGAATAACGCTGCAACATGATAACGCCAGACCACACGTTGCAAGGATTGTACAGCAGTATCTGATGCAACAACATGTCAATGCCCTGCCATGGCCAGCCAGATCCCCAGACATGTCCCCAATCGAGCATCTTTGGGACGAGATGGATCGACGTTTGCGGCGGTTGGATAACCCGCCAGCTACACTCCAGGAATTGCGACAACGTCTACGTCAGATTTGGAATGACATCCCACAGCAATTTCTGGCACATCTGATTCGGTCCATGCGCCGGAGATGCGTTGCTTGCATCATGGCACGAGGAAGTCACACCCGGTATTGAAGTGTGAAGGTCACAATTGGTTAGACGTCAGACAAGTGCTTCATGACGCATGAAAATGACATTTTTCGAGTTGAGTGACGTTGGCACTGAAAAGTCAGTGTTTCTCCTGTTAAATAAACATATTGATTGCATTGAGATCTTTGCGTGTCATTTATAACATACACATAAATGGAGTCACAGAAACTTTTGTTGCTGAGTATATAAAATCTACCTGTAGAGGACAGCAGTTTACCAAAAGATTTCATGACTCCCAATAGAGTACAATTACTGTATCTGAAACCGTAACCGTAATTACCTCCGCCAAGGAGGTTATGCGATCGAGTCGGTTTATTTATTTGTCCATCTGTTTGTTTGTTTGTTTGTCTGTGGACATGATTTCTCGGAAACTACTGGACGGATCTTCATGAAATTTTGGTCCATGGACGACTCCATTAAATTTTTGTGATGATCTGGATCTGGATCTGGATTCTGGCTCCGGATCTTTATTTATACACTCAGTGACATTTCTCCGAAACTAAAGAACGGATTTTGATGAAATCTACACAAAAGGTAGATCTTGGCCCAAGGATTATACATTGCAAATATGGTGATCATGCATGTAAAATCTTCGATCCGGATCCAGATCAGGGATCAACTTTCTCAATGAGATGATTTCTTCATATACCACTGCAGCATTTTCACCAAATGTTGATCCAAATTAGATCATCTCTGATGGAACAGTCTCAAAATATCGTTAAAGACTTGGATCTGTGTGTGTCCGGATCCAGATCCGTATCAACAATTTCGACTCTGAGGTCAAATATTGAAATCATACAAACTATATCGAGTAATACCTCATATGAAAGCCCTTGATGAATGCTTACCGGATCTGACAGAATGTTTTCACTTAGATGTCATTGTAAGACGAGAATGGGTGTTTTAGCAAATCTCACTCAAACTTGTTGCATGGGTGGGCCTGAAATCTTCCAAAGAGAAAGATCTTGCGTTTGTATCAACATCATCCCTTGGCGGAGATCAGAAATCTCGGATTGCTCTTGTTTAACCTGCAGTACTGTCTAACACGCAGGCGCGCGCGCGCGCACACACACACACACACATTCAGATACTTTATCTATCAAGAATAAATCACAATGTCACAATCTTTCATGAAAAGAGGTAAAAAAAAAAAAAAAATATATATATATATATATATATATATATATATATACATATATATTATTCCAACTGAATGGGCAACAGTATTGAGTCTTTGCTAAATACCATGATTCGTGGAATCAGGTGTGTGACTGAATGGTTAGAATGAAGGCCAGCGGCCTTTCTGGATAAGATTGAAAACCACTGGTTTAGTCAGTACCTGATCTAGGTGCTTACAATTATTCTTTCTGTCCAAGCACCGACACCTACTGTTTTCTCTGTGCTAATTTTTTACATCCCTCGGTTGCACTGATTTTACTTCTGTCAACAGCAATTTCGCTGAAGTTATTCTATGTCTGCTTGCACATGATCATCATTTTGCATCAGGCTTTTTGAAAGACGGCCATGGCCATGCTGGATTCACCGAAGAATTATGACTGAAGGACGGTTCTATTCCTGGCGTCTGTGAAGAAACTGAAAACCTGGAACCTGTAGCCAAGTATTTGATTTCTGTTAATATTTAAATTAAATTCCGAGTGTGGTCAAACTAGTATAGCGACTACACGTCGTGGTCGGCTGTGAACGTAAGTGACGTATTCAAAGTAGCTTAGCCAGCACACAATATCTTTCCGTACACATTACGTAGATTACAGCTAAAGCAGTTCAAGTGTATATACAGACTGTTGCCAGTATAGCCTTGAGAGTTTGATGTATTAGTTATCATCCAATTACACATCGTGTAAATAGTGGGTGACTTAGTTCACTGGCCACTAGGGATGCCCACTGTTTGTTCTTAAGAGGAGGGTAAATGAAAAGCAACAAATGGCTTAGAAATTTTTGGATTTTATGGGTATTTTGTTGAAAAGCTTTTAAAGCTCTTTTTGGAATTGCATTAATATGACTTGGCAAAAAAAAAAATAACAGAATAAATTGCCATTGAATTTATTGAAGGGATTGCTGGAGTTCTGTCTTTCAAATCATTTTAAAGGAATTTTGGCATCCAACAAAGGTCACGCGTCACCGTTTCATTGGGGTTCAGATCAGGACAATGACAAAACCGAGCCAAATTCTTCATTTTGTTTTCTATTGAGCCATTCAGAGGGTGTTTGCATGACCAGATTGAGCTCAAAATTACAGACTGATTACCAACAATTCTCCTTGAGAATTTTCCTTTAGAGGTTTTATTGTTCCATCGATTATGGCGAGTCATCCATGCCCTGAAGCAGAAGCATCTCTACAACATCACACTAATACCACAATGATCCAATTTTTCTATGAAGGTCTTAGTGTGGAATGCTGTATTAGCACATCAGCAGATGTAACAGGTTCCGTTCCCCTTAAAAAAATTCCACTTTGGAGTCTTCAATTCACAAGACATTATTCCAAAAGACTTGGGGGATGATGTTGGTGCTTTTCTAATGAAGCTGAAAGAAATCAAGCTTAGGTAGGTCCAGTCTAATTGAAACTCTTGATCTGTTATATTTGGCTTATTGGCTGCTCGAGAAAATACTTGAATAAGTAAATGATCTTATATCAGGGATGGGCAATCACGGTCCTGGAGGGCCGGAGTGTATGCAGGTTTTTATTCCTATCAATTACCCTGACTAATTGAGTTAATTGATTGCATGCACAAATATAGATTTTCGCAATGATTTGATCAAAGGAACATGTTTTATGAAGGGAGACAAGACTAGTCTTTGTATTTTCATGAAAATTTAAAGAAATGAGCATGAAACGTCAGATTTCATAAATGGTTTGGCTAATTGAGACAATCAACTAATTAAAGACCAGACGTTGGTGTGAAAACCAGGGACAGATACAGCCCTCGCTGCCCACCTCTGTCTTATATGAAGTGATAGTTTAAACTATGTATTTTGTGCTTCCTCTGGTTGTTTTTGTTTGATATAAAATTTAGTTTGAACATCTAAAGCAAATTATTGTGAAAAACACAATTAGAAGTACACTACCGCTCAAAAGTTCAGAATCACTTGGAAATTGTCTTGTGTTCCATGGAAAAAACATGAAATAAGTCTAAATCTGAAATGTAGCAAATGAACAGAACATGCTGATATTGTCTGAGTTAGAAATAATGATTTTAATGGAAAATGATGACTATGTGCCTTCACTGTTCATACTGAAACTGGTGTTTGATGGGAACTATTAAGCGCAGCTGCTAGTTGACAACCTGTGAGGCATCTTTGTCTTAAACTACACACTCTCAGATATTTGTCTTCCTGCACAGTTGTGCATCGGGGCCTCCCACTCCTTTTTTCTGTCCTTGTTAGAGCCAGTACTCTGAAGGGAGTAGTTCACAGCATGGTAAGAGATTTAAAGTTTTCAATTTCTTGCATTGAACAGCCTTCTTTTCTAAGCACAACAATAGACTGATGGGTCTCTAAAGGAAGTTCTTTCTTTCTGGCCATTTTGAGCCTGTAAACAAACAAACAACTGCTGATGCTTCAGGTACTAAACCAACCTCAAGAATGCCATGCTCCCTTTTGCGCTCCCTCATTAGTTCAACGGTTTTCAGCTGTGCAACACATTTGCAGAAGGGTTTTCTAATAATCAATTAGCCTTATAAAATGCTTCACTTGGATTAGCAGCCATACCAGGAGATTGATGCAGAGGACTGACAGTTGCTGATAATAGGCCTCTATGCAAAAATGTAGATCATTCTTTGAAAATCATCTGATTAATATAAACGTTTTTGAAATGGATAAAAATGTTTGTGAAATGCATGAAAATGTATTTTTCTTTGGAAAACAAAGAAATTTGCAAGTGAACCCAAACTTTTGAGCGGTAGTGTAATCAGGAAGGAAGAGATACTCTTTCATGGTACTTTATTCAAAGCGGCGTAAGCACAGCATGTGTCGAGAGTGGGGCAAGAAACTGACAGCAAAGCACATCATCATGTTGTTATACTTTAAAATAAACCTGTTTTTGCAACAGTAAAATCATTTGCACAATATAATCAATATTTTAAATGTGATTTAAAGAGATTGGAGTACAGAATCAATAATAGAAAATGGGAAAAAATCCCTAAAAGAACTCAATTTACATTGTACATTTTCAGTGATTGCGTTCCTACAATAGTGTAAGAATCCGTAGTGATATGCGGCACGTTGGATTTTATGGCACGTTTAATGCGAATGCAATGCGGTGTATCAAACTCAATGAGCAATTATAACCCTGTCTTGAGGCACCCAGGCCAGAGGGTGGCAGCAGCAGATGGCCGTGCTTGGTATGGGCAACTGCACAAGGTAACAAAGGACTGTGGGGATTTTATCCTTTTATCTGCTGTAATTAGTTTCACGCTGTTGCTACTGCGTCTTGAACCAGGTAGCCTTGGTAGTCATCTTCAACCCTGGCCTGTCTGAGAAGATGAAGGGTGAGCTGGAGTGCGGGGATTGAGGAAATGATCTGGAGTCTCTTGTTTCTTGGGCAATACAATTCAACAACCGAATTCAAGATTGAAGCAGGAATTCTTTTTTTTTTTTCAAAGAATAACAATGATCCTGACAATAGGAGCTCTCTTTCCTGAACGTTCACATTCCTGTCCGCAACTAACAGCCATCCTGTTTTGGGAGGGAAAATCTCACCAGCCTCAAGCATTGATGGATTTCAGTATGGCTGGAAACTCCGGGGATTTATCCCTGCTAGTCATCTTTCTATACCCATAACTACGTAACTGTTCCTTGTAAAATTGAAAAATACGACCATTGATGTTAAGCCAGTTGGCTCAGGAAAAAATTATGATCCAAACCATTCCATTACTGTTAACCATGGAAAAGAACCATCAAGAATATACAACATTTCACCTTCTAGAGTCCCTCTTGAATTTTTACATTCTCAGCTATCCGTGGATAATCTTTTATAATACCCAGCTCTCTTGGGTTTAAGCCAGTCCTTATTTGAAACATATATGGATTCTCCTGTTACTGTCTTTGCAGCCCTAACACATCAGTATGCATTTGCCAGCTCTTAAGTTTTATCTTTTTTTCTGAACCCTTCAATTTACCCCAAGAGAACCAAAACCACGTTGAGGTCTTTGACAAAGGGTTATGGTACTGCCATTACATCTTTAATCTCACTGCAACTTCGACCTCCTCAAAGGGAATCAGCAGTCATGGAGGCACACAGCAAGGAAGCTCTGCAAAATAGCTTCATTTGACCATCTTCTTTGACAGTTGGGGCCAGATTTTTCTTCCTGAGGAAAAAAATGGAAGCCTGCATCCCTGTATTGATCAAAGAGGCATGAACACATTTACTAACAAGAAGAGGTTCCAGTTACACCTCCCTGGCATGGAAAGTCAGCACGGAATGCCATAGTATTCTTGAACATGGACCTGCACAATACATGCAACTTGATAAGAATTAAAAAAGAGATGAATGGAAGACTGCATTTCACACCACTAATGGTTACTCTGAGTACTGTGTCATACCTTTGGGTTTAACTAATGTTCTAACTGTGATCCAAGGGCTCATAAATTTAATTCTCGAGCTAAATAGATTTTTCTTACATCTTGAAGTCATCATCTTACATCTTGTTTTTTTTTTTTTTTTTTTTTTTGCCAATTGCCACTGTACAGCACTTTGGTTCAACTTCTGTTGTTTTAAATGTGCTTTATAAATAAACTTGACTTGACTTGACTTGAAGTCATTTTAGTCTTTTCAAAGAATCTTGCTGAACATGTCCAACATGTGTGGATGGCACTCCAAAGGCTGAACAAACAACAAATCGCCGTCAACTTTGAGGAATGTGAGTTTCACACCTCTACTGAGTCCTTCCCGAGTTGCATCGCCCCTTCCTTAAGAATTCAGATTGATCTAGGCAAGGTGAAAGCAGTTCAGGAGCGGGCTCAAAATACCATCGTAAAACAGGCGCGGTGCTTTCTAGGTTTTCCTAATTCCTACTGCTGGTTTATATGAAATATCCATTCTGTTGCAGCCTCTATTACAGCTGTAACTCAAAACACTCCAAAATACATCAACTGGATGCCAGGGGACAAGAAAGAATTGCACCATCTGAAGGGCTAATTTTGGGTGGGCAGGTTTTAGGTGAAGCACAGGTAAGGTATCAAGCTTCAAGAAAACTTTAACACTGTAAACTGTGTTAGTATGAATTGTGGACCAGGATAGTGGTGCATACCACCATGCATGTACCAGAAACTGCATCACAAAGAATGTGCTTTGGCAATGGGTAATGATCTTCACGGTAAGCAATATATTAAGACCATGTTGCAGGTTTCTAAATTATTATTTTTTTATCACTGAGCATTGAGAGGAAATTCCACATTTAATGCTCAGAGTAATGACAATGTGGGGGGAAAAAAACTTTTTGTAAGGATAAATCCAGCTTTTTTGGTTATGTAATTGTGTGCATAATGATGATAAGCTTCAAATAATGTCCATGCTATTGATTCCAGAGAAAAAAATCAGTCACTGCAGCTGGAATAGTGAGAATGGCTAATTGATACTGGGCTGGCATGATAAATACTATAAATGAGTCTCAATTTTGGATTGACCATTTGAAGGGGGAAAATGAACTGCCTGTCTAGTTCTGCTGTTTGTCAGAACAAAGGATCTAAAATAAATTGCTCGTGGACAGTGAGTTGCCAAGAGACTGGGGGCATTGCTTGACTACCAGATTACCACCCTCCACTCCCACCAACAGCTATCAGTCAAGCATGCAAAATAATCGTAGCCTCATCAAGATCCCTGAGGTAATTCACACAGCAGTGCAGACATCCTGCTCCATTTAGACTGCATGAGTGAGCCGCTTTAAAAGCCTCACAATATGCCCATGCAGAGTAGCGCAATAAGATTCACAGAGTTAATTGTGTGGATTCAAGCTTGAAAACATAAAATGCTTCTCACTGCTTCTGAAGATAACATAAAAGGTCTGTTTTGAATCTTACATTGTCCTACATCTAGAATTTTTAACCCAGTTTCATCATGCAGACCTGGTGCAGATTTAGTTTTTAACAATAAGAGGGTACTTTATTTTTATTATTATAATTTTTTTTTAATCAACTGAAAAACACTTGCTACATTTTGGTTAAAACAAATTACTGGGCCCAGATGGGCTCCTCTTCTAAGACAACAGCTGACTGCTCTTGATTGCATGAGCTCACACAAAGACTGCTCACATTTGCATTTTTATCAATTCTGCTCTTTCTTCTTTCATCGTCTTTCTTTAAGTGCCGTTAATCTTGGCCGATCACATCTCTTCAGTCTTTTACAGCACCATACGAGGAGCAGTCCAGATATAATAGATAATGATAATGAAACTATGTCAGCAGGGGACACAGAAACCTGAAACAAAACTGAATATCACAATACAAACAAGACTTCTTACTCATTTGGGCGATTGTAAGCAAACAAGAGTATCTAAGTCATGAATTGGCCGGTTTTCATGATTGTCCTCTAAATATAATCTGTTTAACTGTCCCAAACAGCCTACAATGGTGAGGCTGACAAACATCCAGCATTTTTCTGCTCTGTTGTCATGACGTGTAATTTTCTGCCCTTGCTAAGCTATGTTGTTGATCAAAAGCAAGACATATACGGCAATCGCCCATTGCACCCATTTTGAAGAGTGAAAAAGCCAAAAAAAAGTATGAAAAGTAGGGTTGAATCGGAAAAAAAGCAAACATCCGGCACTATGGACGTGACTAAAGAAAAAAATGAAAAAATCAGGCATTTTGAGGAGAAAGCAACATCCTTAGATTTCTGCAAATTGTTCCATCTAATGAAGAACATTCGATATCTATATAATGTGGGAGCCCCGGCTGAAGACAAAAATTGCAATTTTGAAGATATTTGTATTTTCCTTTTTATTTTTTGAGGAAATAGAAGTGTTATGCATGTGACACCATTGTGTTACTATTTTTTTTTATCTGACCTGCAATGGTAACAAACATGCAATTTAATTAATACAGTGGCCCAATGAAATTAGCAGTCCAATGCATATAACCTAAGGTTCTATCTAAAATATTAAATGGGGAAGTAAGAAACTCCACTTTCTATGCTCAAGATAACATTACTCCAGAACAGCCCATCAGCAGTGTCTTTAATGTTCCTTTTTAAATTTGTTATGTTACTTTTAAGTTTTGAGGTAGAACTTTCTTCATGGCCATGATTGAGCGATTTCTGTAATTGTTGTGGAAAAAAAAACTATTGTTATATAAGAATAGATCGATAAAAATCAAAACCAAAGACCTGCTTGTTTTATGAAGGTCTGAAGCCAAGATGGGAAGTGAGGTAAAGGGTGGCTGAGTGCCGAAGTGGAATCAATACTGTGAGAGAAAAATACTTTAAAAGCATCAATGCAAAAGGTCAACCACTGGGAAAAGGTCAAAGAACAGCACTTCACATAAGTAAGGTTTTTAAGAATGTCTGAATGTATATTAAGAATGTCTGCTGCAGCCTGGATAAGAATTGTCGCAGGATTGGAATTTTATAACAAATTACTAAATTGAGAGAGTGTGGGAGGTACCTTGCTTTCAAATGAATTCTTCTGTGGTATATTTGTCAGGACAGAGTACATGAAGGAGAAAACAGCATTGAGCTGTACTTGCTGCATTGTTGATACACTTAGAAAAACTGTCCGGTATAACCTAATGCTGGGCAACCATATTTACTCTTTGCTCTGAATAGATCTTCAGGGTTTACCATTTAGTAAACGCATACAAAAGTGCAACTGAAATAGAATATAATGCCATCTAAATTTCGGTGCTGACATATTATTGAGTATAAAGAAATTTTTCTTTGACGTCCACACAACTTGACTTTCAGGGTTCCCAGATAGCAAAATTGTTCTGGTCCATATCCGGCCCACATACCGCATGGAATGATGGCACTTGGGCACTCCGCTCCCGTTTGCCCGAACTTGGCCGCAACCAAGCCAAGGGGTGATTTGATTGAGGTCTTTAAATATGTTAAAGGGATTAACAAAGTGAATTATGTAGGATTCCTTCAACCAAGTTTTGTGAGTAGAACTCGGGGTCACTTCTGGAAGTTGACCAAAGGGAAATTTAGCACTGATATTCGGAAATATTTCTTCACCCGAAGAGTAATTTCAATGTGGAATAGCTTGCCTGACCATATTGTTGAGGCAGAGACCTTGGGGGTTTCCAAGAGCAGGCTTGACTTAAAGCTAGATACCATTGGTTCATTGAGTATCTGAAGGGATATATTCACAATAGTATTAAGATACTGGCGAGAGTAGTTGGGCTGAACAGCCTGATCTCGCCATCATGTTATGTTATGTTATGTTATGTTATGTTATCACAATGCCAGATGTCAGCCATGAACATATGATGCTGCAAATGTGGGCCAGTTTTGGTTCACTTACAGACTGACCACTGCCACTTTGCCAAATATTTGCCAATTGTGAGCCATATTTGTTTTGTGATATTTGGGCCTAATTCAGCATTTACCACATGGGTCACTTTAGGCTAACATCTATTTTGTCCGGGCCAAAAGTGCCGGATCGTTGCCTGACATGGCCCACATCCGTATGCTATCTGGATAGCAACAGTCCTAGTGGCTGGATTATTTTTCATAACCAAGTGGGGGGGGGGGGGGGGGGGGGGAGATTCCAGTAACGTGCGATCTGATTGGTTTACAATTCTGATTCGCTGAAGTGTGGCTCAGAGCGGAAGCGGTACCACAACTTCATTTGGAAAATTAAGCACGCGCTCTGGTGCGTCGGATATGCAAACTCACCACTAAAACTAATTTATTTTTAAATAAAAGAATTTAATACAATCTCATTGGCATAATCTCCAACTCAGAACTAATTTTCCAAATCCAGCACTTACTCTTCACCAGTGGGACCTGTAACAACCGAAAGTGTTCTCTGTCATTTTTACTGTTGGCACAAGTACTTCTCCTGGAGCTCTGCACTTTTGTCCTGATTTTTTGCACTCTTGTGCGTCGCTCTGGATAAGAGCGTCTGCTAAGAGCCTGTAATGTAATGTAATGTAATGGATAAGTGCTCGCATCCAAACCTTAATGCCCCCTTGAAATGTCACCAGACATTTCTGCATTGGCGGTAACTTGAGTTCTGCTTGAACTGAAACGCAAACAACCCATATTCATAAATATTTTGAAGCGTCGCCGAGCCCAGACTTTTTACCAGAACATACATGATTCACAAAGAGAATGAGAGAGCATCTTTTCACGGTAAGGTCCGGGAGGGCATGCGCTGAGTCGGCAAAGGCAGAGGGCAGGAGGCGGTCTCCCCTGAGAGTAAAAAAAGGACAAGCCTTTCAAGTTACGTCACACGGCTTAAAATCCAGCGATGACAAGACCACTGACTTCACATAAATGTGTAAACAGGAAATAACCATCAGAAATTAATCTATGTTGTCTTTTAATAGTGTAACTATTAATAAATACAGTTTACTCACGCCCAATTCAATGTGTTCAGACAGCAAGTCCAACATGAAAACAGACGCAAACAACAATACACCCGATACTTATTAAAAAGCAGCCTGAGGGGACTTTGCTCAGAATTAGACCTGTTTATGGATGACGTTGATTTGTGACCTGACCAAGGGGCATCTGTCATATTCTGGCATATGTTCAGATATTTCACAATAAAAGCAACAGGATTAGATTTTAACGTTACTGGCTTACTTCTGTGTATTTATTTGCGTGTTTCTCCGTCAGCTCACATATACATTGTACCAAAAAAGATTTTGTCGGGGAATCTTCTATGTTGCCGGGTCAATTTCAAAGCGGAAGAGGGTGGGATTTATGGCATTTTGGGGGTGTGCAGAGCTACAGCGTATGGTGTCACCGAGCAGTGACAGCACAGCAGCTAGGTGGCTAGTCATTGCCTGCAGTCGAGAATTAGCCTGAACATGGGAATGGAAAAAATGTTGCGTTAGAAAGCAGTGTTTCCATTTTCATTGACATGTAGCCAGCTAATATGTTACTGCGCACCGTACGTGTGGAAAATCGTTTATGTGGCATTGCCGTAATAGCAGTCGCTGTGGAATACGTTTAACAAGCTTTGTGGCTGAGCTAACTTGGCTAGCAGAGGCCTCGGAATGGAAGTAGTTACTGCATTCGGTGTTGCTTTCATTTTGAAGTGAAACGACGGCCGCGCAGCACGATTAGCTGAATCGTTGGCTAGCTAGTAATGATAAATTAGAGGAAAGGATAGCGTTAACGTAGCTGCACTTTTCTCCGGGCAATTTTTTTCTTTGTTTTATTTTTTTTTCTTATGACATCTTATTGTGTTTTAGCGATCTATCGCTTGTGTTCGCTGTTGTATCGCTACAAGATGCTAATTTAAGTTAGTTAAGGTTTCTAGCTAGCTTGCTAGTCATTGTGGAAAATTTGTTTTGTTGGCTTCTGGCTAGCCTATCTTGCGAACAACCTATAGGTGTGAAGCTAGCTGGCTAGCTCGCTAACGTCACCTGGAAATATATGGTATCAGCGACGGCAGTTCAGCCAAAGTCAAGATTTGACTTTCCAGAGAGCGCGCAGCCAAATTAGTCAATAGCGATAACTACAGGCTGAGCAGCGAATGAGGTGCGCAGACATTTGTTCGCTCCGCGAGAAAACAGCTTGCACGAGCTCGCTGGCTGGGCAGGTATTTCAGCATGCGCTCGTGCGATGCTCGGTAACGGTTAGCTATACTCGCATCGTACTTCGCTAGCTAGCTGACGTTGCTGCACTGTGGCTAAGATGAAGATGAATATTTCATTAAAATGTCAGCGGCGGTTTGTGGAATTGCCGTGAGGTTTAACCTCCAGAAGGAACCTTACGACTGCGAGTTATTTATGTCGGTGATTCTCGTGTAAGTTAACGTCAACTTTTTAAGTTCATTTAGTGCATAATAAATTCTTTAAGTGGCTAGCTCGGGTCAGCTAGCTCGGGTTGACCTCCTCGACTAGAACTGCGGTCTTTGACATTAGCTGCCAGGGCTCGTTGCCACTTATCATCTAGCTAGCGAGCTACCGTAAACAATGATGTGATTTTCTTCGCGAGCCATCGCTCGAGAGACCGCTCGTGATGAATCGTGTTTTCAATGTCATGCGCACGTCTTTTGTTCAACGGCAGTCGCGAGTTTTTGGTGGAATCGACTAGCTTGATCGAGGCGGACAGATGAACAACGTTAAACCCCCTTTTATTTTTGAATCCGCTGTTTAGTTTGCCATCATCTGGTGCTGTTGGACACCCGTTCAGAAAATAAGTTGGCTCGATTGCTTGTTATTTTAGATGGTATGGTGGCAGACCGCTGGCTACATCTACGTCTAATCCCCCGCTTTATCGGCTTACATTTCATTGTGATCCAGTGATATTTTCATTATCCGTAGTGCATGGATTCATTTGAAAAGTTACATGCTCATATGCCTGATTCAAAAATCGATTTTGCATACTTTTCGATTTCTGATTTTCGACGGTGGTCCCTGAGAGAGGACGGGGTACTGACTGCTACTTAAGCGTAGAATATCGACTTGACCAACACGTTTCAAACGGGGGTGCGTGCGGTGAATTTGATCTACACACAAACGGAAAGGAGGACTGCTCTCGTGATAGAGATTCACGGGGATCCAGCTCTCATCTCACGGTGGTTCAGATGCGAGGAAAGATGGGCACCCCTGGCAGCCCTGTCAAGAGTTATGACTATCTTCTCAAGTTCCTGCTTGTGGGAGATAGTGACGTCGGTAAGGGAGAGATCCTTGACAGTCTTCAGGATGGGTCAGCCGAGTCTCCATATGCATACAGCAGTGGTAAGTCTTCAGGTGTTTTTAAGATGTAGAAATCGTGATTAATGTGTAGCTGGATCAAAAGCTTATGCCCGAACATTTGGTCATTCAAGTGACCACTTTTATGAAAGTTATGAATTTTGAAAATTAGTAATGAAACCTTTGAAAAAATTCCAAGAAGCCTGATCTTGTTCATCGATTTTTTTAAGGCACTGTGACCCCACAATACAATACTGTACAGTAATAGTAGGTTGTCAAATGTGCATTGATAGAAATTTGGTTGCATTGAAATGAGCACACTGACCTTAACCCTACAGGCCTGATGTAGAGATTAATGTGTGGAAATTATGAGATTAGTGCTCTAATCTGTGACATGCTGCTTGTTGCATTTACCCAAATGGTATGAACTTCATAAAACGTGGGGAGGCAGCTTCATATTTATTGCAGTTATGATTGCCTTCGGACTAATCAACTAAATGGTGCATTCAGAATATCCATGCTTCAAAGGAAGAGAGGCCTATTTGAAATGGTGGTTGAACCCCAGAAAATGCCTACATAAATTAATCCTTCACATTCATTAGAAATTAGAATGCATCATACATGTTCTTGAAGTGTTTTTTTTTTACATTTACAGTATGGTCAGCCATTCCATGGGACCACTGTAAGTGGAAATTGGTAAAAATCTATTCAGATAGGATGAAATGGTCGATTGGCTGTTTCCAGCATTTAAGATGTTGCCACTGGATGTTTTTAATAAGGCAGTTGGTACCGGTACCGCAGTTTTCCAATGCATTCCAATGTGTACCTCAATGTATAGAGGTACGACAGTCCCTATTTCAAACCCTGCCCTAACCCTGACCCCAACCCTAACCCCTAACCTAACCCTTCCCTTAACCATAATCCCCAATCCTTATCCTAATCCCTTCAAATTGACTGCCGTACCAATAAAAACTGCCGTATCTGTAGACGCTGCATTTTAATAATCGCGTGAGGGTGGGTGGCCTGCCGTATCCTGACCACCTGGAAGCTGAGATGTTATCACATCAGCCTGTCCAGATCTCTCTTAGCACAAAGTCATGCTAAGGCTCGTCAGGTTTGTGCCAATACCAGGAACAAAACTGAGTGTAAAAGGACAGGCTTTGTCTAGCTGTGTGCAGATTTGTGGGCAATGAGCAACGGCCAATGTGGGAAGTACTCTCGCCTGGCTGACCAATGGCGTAACTTCGTCAGTTACTCGGCCGCAGACCCATAGCAGAACAAAATAACAAGGAATACTTCCCATCCTTGTAGAGGTAAATTTACTTGATGATGATTTGCGATTACATCCAGCTCTTTGGGCTCTCAAACATTGAGGCTGGATCTTCGATTTATATATTTTGGCACGAGGTCTGTTCTTTAGCGCAGTGGTGGTAGTGCATACATATCTTCTCGGTTCCCATTCCAGAGGAATTCTCAGCGTTTGGTGCAAAGCAGTCAGCCTGATGTCAGCTGCAGGTTTTTTGTCCTGTAATATGGAGCCACTGCAGAGAACGACTCGCATTTCATTTATGTTACATTGGAGTGAGCAAACTCTGGCCTCATTTTATTTAGGCCTGTGCCTATCTTGCATGTGTTACTTGCTCAAGTCAAGACCTATATATTATGTCACAGAAAGATTTCTGCGATTTCAATGTACTCTTTTTTTTTTTTTTTTTAATTTACTCAGTTCACTCAATTTCCTATCTGGTGGATTATTTGTCACTATGATCTGACAGTATGGATGTAGTTATAAGTCTATTAGCCTATTGTACTGTGGCCAGTTGTATTGTACTGTGGCCTATTGGCCAGCTGTCCTGCTGATAAGCAAGGGTCTTACTCGGTAAAAATTGGGTGGGTTTTAGTTATGGTTGTTTAAGTTTTGAATTCCCTTCTGAGCTTTTTGAGTCTGTAACAATAATTCAGAGTGGTTGTCAGGGTCCATCAGCACTTGTCAGAAAATGTCTGCAGGGCTCCGGAGTATGGCCAAAAGCCAGGACAAAATATGCAGTTTTTTTCCCACTCTCATCCCTGGCTGCAAATTTGTACTGGCTGTAGAGATGAATATTTCATACTTTAAAATACATAATTCATTACGACCAGCTCTGTGTCTCTTCAGAAGAGAGCTGGGGTATGAATCATTAAAGTCTTCGCTGAAATCTTCTTCTCATCTGGCGCACGTAAACCAAAGCCTTGCTCACACCTCTTTCGATGAGTAAAGCCCTTTTTCCCAGGGGTTTTATCCTTATAGTGTGCGCTGTTCACTTTGTGTGATGAAGATCTGAAGGCTCTGTGAAGGCATTTCAGCTTGAAAGAGAAGGAAGGTAGTTTGCATACTGTGGGTAAAAAGCAATTGATTTCTTTTTTTTTTTTTAACCCCTTAACACTCCAACGGGCCAAAGACGGGCCCATCAGGGAAGTTAATAACAAGAAAAGATTTCAATTTACCTTGAGTTTGTCCTTTATAGGCATTTTAAGAAAATGTTACTGGAGTGGTAAGAGGTTTAGCTGGAAGCATTTTAATAATGAATATTGTTATAGGAAAGAAGCTGGCATAGATTTGGCCATTCCTGTGGTCTCAAAGCCACATGGCAGCCACATTAGCTTGAAATGGAAAGGAGGTGGTTTGTCGAATGGACTGTTACACGGATGTGCCGGTTGTTCGAGGAAAGTCACGGTACACTGTGAACAATTTTCACCCGCCAACCAAGATTAATGAAGCCTTTTCAGCTGTGGTTTGCTTGTTGAGTTGGGGTTCTGTAGGGCTGTAATCCACTAAGGTTTTGACAGTCTGCAGGGTATGAGAATGGCTGTGATTGCCATGCCTATGAGTGGTGTAACGGCCACTGTTTTAGGGTTCAGTTAATCCTCTGTCTGTTAACAAGTACCTGTAGAATGGCTTGAAGGCTTAGGCATGATGCTACAGTAAAGTTCTGGATGGTCAGAGTGCTGCAGAACTAGACTTGTGCCTGTTGCATCGTTACACACATTTTTCCCAGCAGAAGTGTATGGAGGATGTTAAACGGTTTACGGTCATCATGATAATTCTATTTCCGCTAGGCTGGGTTTATTATCTCCTGCCACGTATTGCGACAGGGGATACTGGGTTGGGGTCCGTCCGTCCGTGCGTCCCTCCGTTGGTTGGGGCCACAATGGGGATTTCTCTGAAACTATTATACCTAGATGCGAGAAATGTTGTATGCTTAAGAAGCTACTCATGATCTACGTTGAGTTCGAAAATGTATGTCAAAGCTCATTTTTTTACTGATAGATTGGCCCTTGATTGTGGCGGGACATAACGATGACGCTGTCGTCTTGTTTGCTTTGTCATGAAAAAACATTCTAAAAATGCTACATATCTGTACTACTAAAAAGCTTTGAGTCTATTGCTTTCTGCATCTCATGTCCTCTAGCTAGTTTTTTTCAGCTAATGATGACAATCATCATGTTATCATCATCAAATCTAATTGGCTTCAAGACTCATTTTTCAGAATTTAGGTGAGCTTTGCTTTCAATTTCGGTTTCGCACATGTGGTGGGCCTGTAGCCTTGTTCAAAATGGCTTGCCTCCTTTTTTGAAGATGTTCATGCGTATGTTGCAATGTGTAATGAGTGTGACATGAATTGCTACCGTAAGCTCAGATGGTGGTTGATTCAAAGGCGTTCCAGGCCAGTGATCTGAAGGCCTGCGTCCTGCCTGTGCCTCCATACTCCTGATTATTTTATGTGGTTCAGAGGGCTGTTTCTGGGTTGAGCATTTTGCGACTCTTAACATTGTGGAGGTGCAAGGGCTATACTTGACTATCCAGAATGATGAATTTAAAACTGAACTGAAGGGGTGGTAAGTGCTTATAAAATGTCAAGGTTTCATTGGGGATCAAAATGACTGCGTGGAACCAAAATACAAAATTATGCCCGTAAGGCAGTTGCTTTGTTCAGTTAAAAAATTTTTTCATAACTCGTCATGCATTCTACCAGCAAGTTTGACTTTTCCAGCCATGATGACTGAAAAATGTGCCCCTAGTAAGTTAATGTTACTTGGTCACAGCTCGTTTTGTCTGTTTCCCCGGCCTCCTCCTTCCAGCTCTATTCATGAATATCGGCATGAGATGATAAGCTAGTTCTCGTTCCTATATGGCTTGTTTGTACACTTTAAAATGGGAAATATCTTCTTTTTTTTTTTATTTAACCCTTATTAAACCAGGGAAGTCCCTTTGAGATTGAAATCTCTTTTCAAGAGAGCCCTGGGGGTTGAGGTGGGGAGGGAGAGGACAAGTTGCATCGCCAGTTAAATCGGGGGATGATCAGGTGGCAGGTCGAAAGAGCCAGATTGGGACTTTAGCCATGACACCGGGGAACCCCCTACTCTTATCGATGAGTGTCATCAGGCCTTTAATGACCACAGAGTCAGGACCTCGGTTTAACATCTCACCCGGAAGACATCTTTAACCCTTTATCGGGCGAGGAACCATATGTGGTAACTTCAGTCGGCATCCAAAGTGGCACGCCCATGCCTCTTTATGAGGCAGTAGACCAGCGGTGATTTCTCCCAGCCAATGAGGGAAAATTGGGCTATATCACAGGCAGTGACATCAGTGTGCTCGACCAATCAGCTGTGGCCTAGAGCCTCTCAAGCGTCTTTTCTTCTCCAGACCTCTCACAGTGCGGTTGTGTTCCCTTACCCAGGCCCAGACACCTAACATCAGAACTCACCAAAGAAAACTGATGAAAACTCACACATCAAAAGTTCGCTAAAATTTGAGATGGGTGTTGTTTAGGATTTCTGGAAATTGGTGAAATTTTGCGAGAAAAACAAAAAATTTGGTGGTTTGGTGGTGATATTTGATCATACGCCCTTTTCACCTAAGTCTACAGCAAGTGATGGTTAGACTATTTATGGACATACGCCCAGCGCACGGTATTTCTTTACACTTTGCTTCTTAGGGTATTTTTTAGTGCCCTGTAAAGGGTTAATATTTCTTATTTGAGGATTGTATCTTTGTGTCTTTTTAAAGGCCCCAATATGATGGTGTTTTTTCCAACTTATTATCATTGAATTTCAAAAAAAAGAAAGTTTTATACTTTTGGTAAGGTTTTGACTTAATTTCTGGGCTATTCACTGCTGGTCATTCTGTGCTCTGAAGAACAGGCTGTTCCCATCTCCAATACTAAGCTCTGATTGGCTTAACAGTTTCCATTATTGGTATGAGGGAAAGAGGTTAGGGGGAACAGAAATGCTGTAGGAGGAAGCCGGGCTCTTAACCAGAGCAGGTAGGTGTGAACGGTGCGAGCATGTCTGTAACATAGGAAACGGCCTGTTCTATGCTAGACTAATGGGAAGGATGCAGCCTGTATGAATAGTGCCTGTATTCATACTGTGTAGCTCACTGGCTGTATATGACAGGTGCAGATTGTTTTATAGGTGTTGAAAAGACTGACAAAATCAATGGGGTTCACAAGGAACAAAAATGCTGTTTTCTTATTGGCTTTAATGGAATTTTATTTATGCTGATTATGCATGATGTAGGCCTAGATCTGCAACTATTGATTATTTTGCTTATCGATTAATCACCTATTATTTCCGTAGTTAATCAATTAGTTTTTTGTTCTGCAAAATGTCAGAAAATGGTGCCCACGGCCCAAGGTGACATTATGAAATGTGTGTTTTTTTTTGTTTTTTTTTTTTTAATCCAAACCATCAGTGGATAACTCGAGGTATGCGATTTACTGTCATAGAGGTCTGAAGAAATGAGAATAATATTCACATTTGAGAAGCTGGAATCTGAGAATTTGGAAATTTCATCTTAAAAAATGACTGAATGATTTATCCATTATAAAAGTAGTTTTCGATTTAATTTGAGAGCTGGCAACCAATCCCATATTAACCTAATCATAGTAGCTGTTGTGTAAAGTGAATCCAGTTACTGTATTTTACATTACAATTTAAAAACGGGGTTTCATGTGACTTAAACTATGCATATGCATGTTCCCCCCTTTCTGCCACTACAGTACTGTCTGTTGGGATGGGCCTCTACAGGTGGCCTGCCAGTGGACGGTTATAATGGAAAAAGCATGACTCTGCTTCTCCATCTGATTCCCTCTGCTGATTGGTCCCCCTGTTTAGTCTTATTAACTTTGCAGTGAATTTATGATGACTGATGTAAAGGCTAGGCCTTAACTACAGGAATTCTTAAATCTGAGCAGGTGTTGAAACGCATGTAATGACCCCACACATAACTACATATCATGTAAAGATTTCAC
Source organism: Gymnothorax reevesii (assembly GCA_029721435.1). Taxonomy (NCBI): domain Eukaryota; kingdom Metazoa; phylum Chordata; class Actinopteri; order Anguilliformes; family Muraenidae; genus Gymnothorax; species Gymnothorax reevesii. The sequence continues at coordinate 11,295,782 of CM056592.1, forward strand.
AGATTTTGGTCTTGAAGTGTATGGGGAGCATAAACGCGTAACAGTTTGGTGAAAAACGGACACTCTGTACGCCAAGAGATTCCATTCTGTGCTCTCAGAACCAAACGTCTTGTCAAATATATTTGTATCGAACAAGACTTGAGTTTTTTTTTGCTTGAGTCAGCCAGACTACCCATTGGCTAACAGTCTTTTCTGCATGGACGTGCATGTATAACGTCTCTTCGGTGGTACCGGGGGGAGGGTATTGGGTCATTTTGGAGTATATTTGTGCCTGGATATTGGGAGAAGTAAGATGCACTGTTAACACATCTTGTGCTAAAGGCGACTCAGGCTGGATAAACTTTAGAACAATCAAAAAAATCTGCGCGTTTCTAAAGATTTTTGGAGGTTGGCAATAGGACCCTAAATTGGCCCGATTCTCTTATAGTGGGGCCCAGCCCTGACCCACAGATTCACACAAACATCAGAGCTTCAGGCTGCAGCAGGATTTGTCTCAAACTCTCTCTGCGTGAGTTTAGAAGATGCACCTCTTCTAAAGTTAGTGCTTCCCACCCGGGGACATGCTTTCTTAAGCGTGTGTAAATAAAGGGCGCCGATGAAAAGTGGACTATTATTGCGCAGGGTGTGATTGTTTTTATTTCCCCCCTCTCGTCGGGCTGTCGGACGAAGTGCTGCGGGCAGTGCAAACAGAGGACGCTGTGTTTACACTGGACATAACATTGCTCCTCCTCTTCTCACACATCAGAATTCAGTCTTCCACTCTGAAGCCATTTTTAATGCGAACAGTGGCTTCGCAAGCGTGTTTCGGACACGTGATTTCCATTGTGAGTTATCAGGCTTGAAACTGGAGCACAGAAATGTCTCTAAAATGCAAAATTGTCCAGGACTGTCGGAATTCACTTGTTGACCTGAAGGACCATTAGAGCAGCAAGGCTGTAACTTGTTGCATGAGGTTTAGGTGTAATAATTGACTATAAATAAAAGCAGTGAATTCATTTAAATTTGTCATCTCATGGTGATTCGGAGGCTGAGGAAGGTTAGTTAGGAATTTGCGTTTTACTCCAATGTTATATCCATCCAAGCATCCCACGAGCGAAATGGACTGAGTTGTATCATTGTATTGTTAAAGCAACATATAGAACTGCATTCCATGTTGTAACTATTTTGCATTGAAGACGTATGAAAACATCACCAGATTTACATTGCCCCGGTATTATCCTTTTTTTTTTTTTAATGGTTATTGTCTGTTGTCTGTTGTCCATCAGTCCATCCATTCTATACACATCTTTCTGTAAACAACTTCTCTGGTTCTACCTTGCCCGTTTTGGATCAGACTTGGCACAAGTGTTCCACTCTCGGCCCTGACCAAGTGTTGTTATTTTTCGGCTCGATTTGTAATCCAAAATGGCTGCCCAGCTCTTTGACAGGTTGGCGATTTTTTTTTCTTTTCTTTTTTTACTTTTTCTCCATGGCTTGAAAATCTATCTGGTGTGAAACTCAAGACTGATTGCTAACCCATATTTTGTTATATTAGTGAGGTCACACCAAGTTAATAGTGCATTTATTTCTACAAATGATTGTTTTCGGTTTAGCGTCACATCAGTTCTTGTTATTGATGATAACACAACTGTCGGCTTGTCGTACGGAGGACTGATGTTTACTGTACAAACTGAAAAGATTTGTTTAGATATCAAGCCAGATGAGCGACTCAGACCATGTGGGCCTCTTGTTAAAATATTGTGGTTTTGAATGGCCAGGAAGGAAACTGTTGATAAAATATGATGTTAAAGACGTTTCTGATGTTGCCCAAGCTGTATGATGGCTGCTGAGTACAGCATTTATCTGCATTACTCCACGTGAATAAACTCCAACCGGCTTGTGTGGCATCATTGTGTTTCAAGAGCTTATAGTATTTAGCATTTATTCGCAATAATTATTGTAAACAATCACTTAAAAGCAGCGATTTCAGGGTACAAGCAGTCAGTGCAATATGACTCTTATCAGCCCTTCACTTCAGAACCTTTCATGCTGAATGACAATGTCAGGGCATGAACTGACCCAAAAATGACTACTGCGACATGGCTTCACTTCTGTGAAAGAATAGATTGTGACAAAACCTTGTTTCATATATGTCCTGGAGAGAGGACATGGAATATGAGAAAAAATTGTAATGTATTTGATCAGGCCAAAGGTGTAGGTGATAATTTTCCTGATAACTTTCATAATAGAAAGGGCATATATTTATGTACCCTATGACTAATTTCATTCGAACTGCAATACACCTACGTATGGTCACGGAATGATTAAAAATAAAACACTAGTGGTTCTTGAACTCAATTGTACAGCACCTGTGATCTCCCCACTGAAATTAATGTTTTATCTTTTTTTTTTTTTTTTTTTTTTGGCTGCTTGAAGATACGGCGATTGCAGCTCAGAGTCGGAGTCTCGGCATCCGAGTCCCCCCGTTAGTCACTGCTCTGCTATAGCGCGTCAGTCGGTTATTCTGCTGCTACAACATAAATTAGAGTTGGGACTGTTCTGTAGGGAGAAAAATGAGGCCATTTTGTTGAACAGTCATGCCAGCTGATATAAATTTGACTTGGGGCAATTGCTCCTCAGAGACAGGCACTTAAAGGTCCTGATGTTTATTAAATCGCTTGTTCCTTTTCAGGGATTGACTACAAAACCACCACAATCCTGCTAGACGGGAGAAGAGTGAAGCTGGAGCTGTGGTAAGTACAGACTGTGGTCTCGGCGCTGGGCTTGGCTCCTGTTTGGTAGGCCTATGAGGCAGGCCAGCGTACATTCAGTTCTGTGTTTCCTCGTTATTCCTGTTTATGTCTTAAACTCATTGACATGCAGCTGCCATCTGTTTCTGTGATGTCGGAGTTCTGTTTTGGTAACCAGGTAAAGTACACTGTAATATGTTTCAAGCCAGTTTAACTTGCAAATTTAAGTTTCATGCTACCTTGAAAACATGAATCGAGTCAACTTGGAAGTGTTGGGCCTAACTTACGTCCTTTCTGTTTGTTGTCTCTGAGGTAGTAGTCAGGACAATGCATATTTTGGGGTTTGTACTTTGAAAATGAAGGGTTAAATTTTGTAAACAAAATGTATTACATCTAGTTGAAGAGCATTAACAATTGGATATGACTTATTGGATATGGGTGGTGTTGTTTTTTTTACTGTGAAAGAAATGCCAGTAGTTCATCATTGGTGTCTGTGATCAGAATTTTGCATTGGTCAGTAATATCCTGCCTGACCCTAACGCTGCCGTTTCTGGACGTCGTATCTCATCCTTTGTGTCGTGGCGGATTAGTGCAAAATCAATGAGCTTCACTAGAACAAAGCCAGCTGAGTAGGACTGGAGACACAGGCCCTGAAAATGGCTTCTGCAAATGCGATAGATTATGAATGTTTTTAAGAAGATTAATGTTAGCATGTTTATCCGTAATTGCAGGCTCACGCAGTATCGCAGATAAAGGATGAATTGGCTGCCTGGCACATGCTGGCAGGGCATCTCCTAACGCTCATGTTTTCTGTTGCCTTTCGGCTCGTGCGAAGAACAGCCGAGGCATTTCGACAATTAATTCTGTTTTTCAGATGACTCAGTTCTTCACAGTCGAGGCTCGTCTTTGACTTTGTTAAATGGAGCACGTCAAATTATGCAGCTCTGAATGTAATGTATCCCTCTCTGGGTTTGTTTTTACCAGTCAGGTTGTGGGGTGGAATCTTCGCACAACAGGAAAAATGTGCTCCAAGTCTGTTTGTTTTAATTTTGCGTTGCATTGGTTTTTTTTAACTTTCACATTTGCTTCTGAAGATTTTTGTTTCTCTGATGTGATACTGAGTGAAGGCAGAATGGAGTTTACAGTTAAAATCTGTTATTCCATTTTCAGGCTACTGTTAATAGTCATAATTTGAGCGTATCTTGCAAAGATAACATTTGTTAGTGCTGGGAGTCTTGCCTCATTATTGTGCGTGTCATCTAAGTGTGCATTTTGTCTAGTAATGTTTGCTATAAATTACAGGAATCGAACATTGAATTACCCCTCCGCCGTAGAATTCCTGAATTGCCCCAGTCTAAGCAGCCTGTTTATGTGACCTGATTAGTTCGTCGAGACCTGATCTTTCTCTTAATTGACTTTCCTCTCGGAAACAAAGTGCTTTATCTCACACTTGAATGAAGATTTACAATGGCTCAGAAATCAGACTGAGAGAGTGAATTGCTCTGAATAAACAAAGCAGTCCCACTGGGGAAAACCTGGAGTTATTACGAGAAATGCAATCAAGTTTATCTGTGCAAATCTGAAAATCCCTTCCAGGGATTGGGGAGACAAAGCGGGCGAATGCGCCTAAGGCCCCTCACTTTGAGAAGTTATGGGCCATTTCTAAAAATTATTGGCCATTGAGGTAAATTAGTTGTCCTGAAAAAAATGATCAGGCATAGGTTATGTAATTCCTGATGGCTGCTATTTTACATTTAAAGGGCATTAAAAATATAGCGATCTTGCATCTAATGCAAATTACATAGTTTGCGCATTACTGCGTAATAATGATCAGTTTTGGGGTAAAGAAGAAATATCAATTCACACTCTGCAGTTTTCACCTTTCTGAGAAATCATCCAATCTTTTGTTGTAACGCATCAAAACCTACTATGTTTAGGTCGAGGAAACCATCACAGGTATTAAAATTGACTTACAACCTCTACAGTACATTTTATGACTGAATTGTGACCTAGACCTTTGTTCCGTTTCTGGGGAGCATCTCCCAAACTACTCGCATTGGCCTTTCAAAAGTGCTTTTCAATCACTCCCCACCCAAAAGATACTCAGTTTCAGGGATATAATTGTCAATATCAGATCAAATTGGATCATTTTTGGATGAAACAAGTTTTCAGTGGTTTTAAAAGGAAATTGTTATGTTATACCTGCACAGGATGCCCCCATTTACTTAAAATGTGGCATAAACTCGACCCCAATGAAGGGTTAAAACAGAAGGCACATTTCATGCCTTTTCTCATCTATTACTAACTGCCATGTTTGTACATTTTTACTCAGTGAGTGGAAAAGAGTTCTGCATGCGCTCTGTAGTCAACTGTATTGGTCTTAACCATTGAATGTTATGGTTTCTAAACATTACCATCTGATTTTGATCGCTTTTTGTTACTTTTAATTGGCAGTAGTTGTTGGAGAACCTTCAGATTAATGTATAAAATACAAGGGCTGCAGTCGAGTTTAGCCATTCTCCTCTGGCCCATCTGATTGGATGTCTCAGAGTAGTAGTTTCTTTTCCACCAAATATACTACACGAGCAATCGATTTATATTTTTAAAAAAAGTGTTCGTACTGTTTGTTATGATTGTAATCTGATACAAAGAATCTATTTGTAAGTTTGGTCAAACAGTGTCATCAGTGGCCAGTGTCTAGCAGGTCCGGTAAAAAGGGCTTGGATGTGATTGTTGTGGTACAAGCAGACGAGGCTAAATTATATCCTGCAACAATTCAAATGCTAGGCTACTGGTCGAAGTTAATTCTGTATTACGGAGCCTTTGGTTCTTCTGGGATAACAGCCATTTCCTTCCCACCTCTTCATTTCTTGAAAAAGAGAAAAGCCTTTTCACTTCCTTAATCCCATCAACATGCAGTACCTTGGCGTTACCTTTTCACCTCGCCTCCAGCAAAGGCACGAGCAGCGTTTGCATATTACAGATAGAAAGAAGTTTGTGAATTTTTAAGCACTTTTTATCTAGGTAACCTCACCCATTAAACTCATCCTTCGGCCAAAGGGGAAAGCAGACTTAATGGGTCATTTGTTAATGTTTAAAAAAAAAAGCTAGATGATGCACACACTATAGAGATGCTAACCCCCGCCTCTTGTAGACCTTTGCCTTTGACCTTTCGACCTCAAAATGCAAATTTGGACAGGGTACCCTAGGATCATCTACCCCACAAAGTTTGGTCACCCTAGCTTCAGTGGTGGCCGAGCTGTCATACGGACAGACGCACACACACACACACACACACACACAGAGACAGACAGACAGTGCTAAACTGTATACCCACGCAGCTTCGTTGGGCGTGGGTAAAAAAAAGTGGCAAAGCCGCTGCGCCCGCTTGGCCAAACGTGCCCAAAATGGAACGCCCACTATTGGCCAAAGTATCGGTCTGATTCGGCTCAAAATCGAACTTTGTCTAGACCTTATGACCATATATACGCGTGAAATATGAAAAGGATCGGTGAAAAACTGAAAACGCTAGAGTGCAGACAAGCCAGCAATTTACGTACGCACGCACGACAGAGCACCACTGCGCATAGCATAAGCCCCTTTGGGCCTTTTGGCCAGGTGGGCTAAAAATCAAAATGGCACATCAGCAAAAAATTCTGACTTCACTGTCCTTGACCACTAAAAGGTGAACTTCATAATATTGACCCGCTTGACGTACAGAACAACCCATTATTGGTAAATGGACCCTCTGCGTTAACAATATCAGTTGGTTACAGAAAGATGGACTGCTACCCTGCATAATATTGTCCTCAAATCCAGCTGAACGAAAATCCAGGAGCGGCTGACTGCCGTCAGTGTACATATTTATTATCGCCGACAACTGATTAAAGACCCATCATAAGTACATCAATATAGGCTGCATCTGTACATAAGCAATCCCGGGTCTTGCGTACAGTAAGGTCACTATTAAGAAGGCAAGCCATATGACTGCCTCTGTTAGGAACAGTGGGTTTTAAATGGCCCGTCTGTAAGTGAAATCAGCGTTGTGTTGTATTGATGGTGCTCAAGTGAGATACCGTGCAGTGTATAGTGCACAGGACTCCTGATCCATGCAGCAGTCCCCCTGCACAAATGTTCGCTTGAGTCCCTGAGGTATTTCACTTGGCTGCCTCACTCTGCTAACGTCTCCAGCTGCTGCGCCGTTCTGTGTTTCGCTCACCGCCTGTTTTCCGTCCGTCTGGCAGGGACACCTCAGGACAGGGCCGATTCTGTACCATCTTCAGATCCTACTCACGAGGGGCGCAGGTAAGCGACTCACCGGCCATGTCTGTTTTTCTGTCTGAAGTCCATGAGGTTCTATGAAATGTTGGATTTCTTAACCCCTTACCACTCAGGTAACATTCTCTATGCCTATAAAGGACATTCTCAAGGTAAAATGAAATCTTTTCTTGTTTTTAACTTCCCTGATGGGACTGTATACGGGCCGTTGGAGCGGTAAGGGGTTAAAATTGCGGTATTGCTTGTCTCGGACCCCTTGAGCAGAATTGATATGACACGGTCATGTACGTGATGTCACAAAGTGAGTCATTTTGTGCCGAATATCGGAAAGCTCTCTCGTATTTGTAAATATTATGACCGCAACGTTAGTCATTTACCAACAAGTGTATGACTGTACTGTGTAACTTTACTAGACCATCTTGTGATGGCGCTTGTGTAATGTACATGTCTGAACTGTGTTGTCAGGCTGTAGGCTGGTGTGTGAAAAGTTTTCACAGTATCTTTGCATGTTTTGCATCTTATCAGTGGTTTGAATCTAGTTAATGTTGAGCTGTGGGATGGATGGGATGGAACAGCTGGCCTCCTTGCACACTAATGGGTTTCATCAAAAATGTTCCGGTTTCCTACCTGTAGCTACCGCAGTACTTCAATAATTAAAAAATGGTCGCCGTGAGAGCTCCGCTGAACTGCTGTCAGTGCGTAGCAGTTCAGCTTCTGACAGCATCTCTTTAACAAATGTTACTGCTGCCTGCCTGCTGTCTGCTTGTCAAGAGCTTCTAACATGTAATAAATTAAGCTCCTCTGATGTCCTGCTCCCCTTAGGGAATCCTGCTGGTGTACGACATCACCAACCGCTGGTCGTTTGACGGGATCGACCGCTGGATCCGGGAGATTGATGAGGTAATCTCATTTTGTTTGTTTATTTTTTTTCCAGCTTTTTAAAATTTTTCCATTAATCTTTTCTTTTCATGGCAGCGAGTTGACTGTTTTAACGTGGTGCTCAGGCAGCTGTTGGGAAGTCAGTGGAGGTGCCTTCAATCTGAACGACCCTTGGGCTCAGATTGTCGAAGCACATTAGTTAGCTGGGCAGTGCACTTCAATAGACGCAAGACGAAACCACGTAAGGTCACCTCGGTGTACGTGCCTTGGAGCACCGCGTATAGTATACCCCACGAGAACGGCGAGTCTTTCTATGCCACTATAGGCTTGTGTTTTCACAACAGCGCAGGAAGTAATGAATTAGCACTGTTTGAGCTTAAGCTCTGCCCTCTGGCATCAGTGGTGATGCAACCAGCCATGTGACGTCAGAACCAATCGCAGACAGGCGGAGATATCTGCAGTAGAAAGGGCACAAGACAGAGTTTGGCTGTTGGCTGTTGCGCACAAAAAAAAACGCAGGAAATGCCAGATCCTGCATCTCGAAAGACATCTTTTTGCCCCAGAAGTTCTCCCCCATATGAAGTGCACTGCCTGCTTTAGTCGTTAGTCCTTTTTCAATGGTCTCTGTGCTGGAAACAGCAGGCAGTGCACAGGCCTCTGATGCGGACAGGAGTGCTGGAATGCAGGGCACGTTTCTCTCCTGCCTCTGTCCACTTCCTGTCTGTGCTCTCCTGCCCAGTCTGTGGAAGAAGCCGCCTGTGTGGATCCCCGGGAGGACGTCCTGTGGGGGCTGGGGAGGGGGTGGGCCGGTTATTTTAGCATCATTCTTTCCTGCTCCACCTCTGCGGCGCTCCGGCTGGGTGGAAATTGACATATGTTAAAGAGCTCCGGCCTTTTTTCCGCTCTCCTGAGGCCTTCAGGGCTTCTCTACCTGACTGTCTCTAGATTTTCCAGCTGTACAGTACTCTACCTTCGAGCATACTGGCAGAATATTCTTCCGATGGATATTGGAACATTTTAGTTTAATTTTCATTCATGGTACCTCATCACATCAGCGTACACCTAGTGTGACATGTAAAATTTGTAGATTAACGTCATAAAACCAACGGACCCATACATTGGTTCATAAAATGCTGCTGCTGTATTCAAACCTGTGGAACATGAGAATCATTTTAAATTCTAGTGGAGATTCCAATGTTTCTCAGAGATCCCAAATATGTCCTCCTGAATTACTGGGAAATGTGTATAAAATTATGTATAAGATGAAGCTGGTTTCCATTTGATGCAATGTTGCGGCCATAAAACCATGGTGTCCTGGGTTTGAATGTTTCTCTCAGTAAGTGTGATGTAGCTTTAATGAATCACTGCGACCTGCAAATACAGAATATTTCAATGACTTGGGGCTTTATTAGTTATTGTAGGACAGTCTTCCAACTTTGAACCCACTACTGGGGAAATTCAAGCTAATCAGAGTTGTAGGGGTTAAATGCGCTGGCTGTTGAATGTTGATGACACAGTGGTATTAAAGCAAGGCTGCCCACCCTGTTCTTGGAGATCATCCATTCAGTAGGTTTCGATTTTGATCCCTAAGAAACGCTCCTTGTCACGATCTCATCCCACTGTTGGTCAGCAGAACTAAGGGTGGGGACCTTTTGTTAAAATGAAACCCTGTGACGGGGGTATTTAGCCTTATCCAGAACAGGCCAGTATGGGTGTTGACCTTCATTCCAACTTAACAGTTACACTCCTGATGCGACAAATCAACCCCAAAAGCCCTAGTCCTCAAATCACGGTCTTTAAGGTGCGTGAACTGCTTGTTTTCCACCCTTCCTTTGCCTGGGAGTCAGGTGTAAAAGCAGTCTGGCCAATCAGAGGCAATAAGTGTTTTTTTATTAACCTGCGATAACAGAGAACCTGGGCTGGATTTGGATTGGAGGTCCAGATTTGAGGATGCCTTCCCTAGAGTCTTTGCTTAGGGACCAGGGTTTGTAGCATCAGGTGTGTTGCTGATTACTTGTACAGAAAGCCTGCACCCACACCGGCCCTCTTTGCGGAAGGTTGAAAACCCCTGTCCTTCTGGTTGGTGGATCTCTAGGAACAGTGTTCGGTTGTTGGATAAAACTGACCAATGTGCCATCTTGGCTTTTCTTCGATTACCACTATCTTGCTTTTTCTATGTGTAGCACGCGCCGGGTGTGCCCCGTATCCTGGTGGGAAACCGGCTGCATTTGGCCTTCAAGCGGCAGGTGCCCACAGAGCAGGCGCGAGCCTACGCCGAGAAGAACGGCATGACCTTCTTCGAAGTGAGCCCCCTGTGCAACTTCAACGTCATTGAGTCGTTCACTGAGCTGTCGCGCATCGTGCTCATGAGGCACGGTATGGAGAAGTTCTGGCGACCCAACAGAGGTGAGCATTGTGTTATACAAACACACACACACACACACACACTCCAGAGTAAGTTTGAACGAGGACGTGCTGCCGAGCGTCTGGGTACTCTCACGTGTGAAGTGAATCCTCCCGCAATATCGATCGGCATGGATATCGTGTGTCTGCCGCAGTTTGCTGCGATGACTAGGCTGGCAGGATGTATGAGCAGACTGCATTCTGAGGACATGATTCTGCAGGAAGTGCAGAAATGCCTCACTCAGCGTAGATCTGCACTCACTTCCAGTTACCTCATTTAACTGCATTCCAGCCAGCAGGATTAGATTATACGCTGAAAATCTTTCACTAAAGGTCATTTTCTCTCCTAAAGAAAGTCTCTTCTCTCTATCACAGGTTTCCTCTCCTCTTGCAATCTCCCTCAAAACTCCACAAGACGTAATCCATTAGGGCATGTAGGGGGGACATAATCATTCATTGGCCAAGTCAGGGTTTGAGTGCAGATAATGCGCTGCCTGGATGCTGCAGCTTTGAATTTCATTTTCATGGTTATTTCACTGCAGAAGATTTCAGCTGTACATCCCCATATGCAAATACAGGGTAGTAATTAGTTTATAGGACAGCTGGTCATAGGCTGAAGCATTATCAGCACCTTTTCTTTCAACTGAGAATTTAGTTTTGTGTCAGACTTTCAATCTGGGGGTGAGGGAGGGCTGGATAAAAGAATGAACGACTGAAACTGAGATCTCAGTCAGATTTTTAGTCACTGAGATTCTCACACTGTTCTAAAGCCAGAGTCTGCATCGTACTGAAAGGTGGCTCCTGACCATGTCACTGTCCAAGGGTTCTGTTTTAAGAAGTGTACCCCTGACCCTACCGGTGTATCAACTCCTTTTTCCCCCGGAGATCTCACATCTCATCTCTGTACAACATGGCTAAGGACCTCCCTTTGGCTGAGGAGATACCACGTAACATGGCAGCTATCTGACTAAACAAATTTCCTACCAGTAAATGCTTGCTGCATCCTGCCTGATTCTTTCTGTACACTTAAATTTTAATTTAAAAAAATTACATTTTTCCCCTTACTCATAGATAATTGGTATCACCTGGTCATGCTTTGAAATTATTAGTTGTGCCTACTGGTCTGTTGTTCTTAGAATTCTGTGGCCTAATTTGGTAAGTGAGATATTTGCAGCGTGTCTAATAATAATAATGCATCAATTTTATATAGCGCTTTTCTGGACACTCAAAGATGCTTTACAATGGAGGCATTATTCATTCACTCACACATTCACGCTCTGATGGTGGTAAACTACGTTTTTGTAGCCACAGCTGCCCTGGGGCAGACTGACGGAAGCGTGGCTGCCAGTATGCGCCTATGGCCCCTCCGACCACCACCAAACATTCACACACAGCCATACATGAGGGAGGGAGGGTTCCTATATTGCATGTTTTGTGGGTGGGGGAAACCGGAGTACCCGGAGGAAACCCACGCGAACACGGGGAGAACATGCAAACTCCACACAGAAAGGCCCCAGGCCGGAGTCGAACCCACGACCTTCTTGCTGTGAGGCAGTAGTGCTAACCACTAACCACATATGTGATCGGTAATATGTAATGCGTTATTGCTGCAAATTTGAATCAATTGGTATTGTAATGTGAATATAGGCCACTAGATGGCAGTATTTACCTTTTTTTTGTAAAGCTCAGACTGGAGTCATGTTTAGACATGCCCTGGACATGTCTGGGGCAAGTCTCAGAAAGTAAAAAAAAAGAGGTCTAAATGTGGGTGGGGTCTGCAAAAGAGTATATAAGGAAAAGAATTGAGACAGTAAAGTAGTAGGAGAAATTGCAAGAAGATGACCAGACCTGCCATTCTGTTCAAGACCTGTGACATTTCTTTTGTGGATTTCTTTGCCTGTGATTGAGCATTTTCATTATCCAGGACATCACCAAGCCACCCCACAAAAAGGGACTGTAAATATTTCTTTTTTTTTTCCTAATCAATCTTGGTCTTTAGGTTCATTAGTTGTTAGTTAGTTGTTATTGTCTTTGTCTGTTAAATTAAATGTGTTTAAGTTTTAAAAACTGTGTGTCATCCCTTGCTGTTGCTGTTGTGTTGTTTTAAATGTAATAACAAATTGGGGCCATAACAAATTGGGGGCTCAAGGTCCGGGATAGACCATTGTGTGAGTAATTTATTGAAAATCTAACATTTCAAAATGTAAAATTGATTTTTTTTAATTGAATACAAATATATTGACAACAGCAATGGATGATTTCTTGGCATCACCAACCGTAGGGGTTTTGAAGTCTTTTAAAAAGACAGAACTGCTAGAAATTTGCAGACATTTAGAGCTGACAGAGGTGAAACCAGCCATGCGAAAAGCAAGACTGGCTAGAGAGATAGTTGAATATTACATTGATGAAAATGTGTTTGCACCAGGAGATCTGGAACAGTTTCCAGTGGAAAATCCAAATATAGAAATGGAACTTAAATTAAAAATGCTAGAGATTGAAAGGGAGGAAAAAGAAAAACAAAGGCAGTTTGAGTTGGAAAAATTAGCAAGAGAAGAGAAAAAAGAAAGGGAGGAAAAAGAGAAACAAAGAGAATTTGAGAGGGAAGAAAAAGAAAAAGAAAAGCAGGTTGAGTTAGAAAAATTAGCAAGAGAAGAAAAACAAAGAGAATTTGAGAGAGAGAAAGAGGAAAGAGCAGAAAGAGAGAGACAGAGACAGAGAGATTTTGAATTAGAGAAATTCGATAGAGAAGAAAGACTCCAAATGGAGCAACTAAAAATTAAAATTGAAACTAAAAATAAATTTTGTGCCAGTCAGGAGGTAAAACTGGTGCCTCCATTTTCAGAAAAGGATGTTGACAACTATTTCCAGTGTTTTGAAAAGGTAGCAAAGAGTTGCCAGTGGCCAAAGGAACACTGGCCTCTGATGTTGCAAACTGTCCTCAAGGGTAAAGCTCAACAAGCCTATTCGGCTTTGTCTGCAGATGATTCCTCTGATTATGAGGTTGTCAAAAAGGTTATTTTGAGAGCTTATGAGTTGGTTCCAGAGGCTTACCGACAAAAATTCAGAGGTCTGAAGAAATCTGAAAATCAGACTTATGTTGAATTTGCTAATGAGAAGCAGGTTTGCTTTGAGCGCTGGTGTACTTCTATGGAGGTCAAGGATGATTTCAACTCACTAAAAGAGATGGTGTTAGTTGAAGAATTCAAGAACTGTGTTAAGGATGATCTTAAGACCTACCTTAATGAGAAGCAAGCACTGAACTTGCAATCAGCTGCCAAATTTGCAGATGAATATGTTCTCACACATAAGTCCAAATTTCAGTCTAGCAGTAACAATAAATGGTCCCAATTTCAGAAAAAGGGTTACGGTGATACCCAAGATTCCTCACCCAAAGACAAAGACAAATCTGGTGATGGTGCTCAGAAATCCAGTAACAGGTCTGATCAAAGTGTGAAAGCTGACAGTGACAAAAGTGGTCTAGTTTGCAGTTATTGCAAGAAATCTGGTCATGTTACAACTAACTGTTGGTTCCTTAAAGCTAAGAAAGAAAAAGAAAAGGATACCAAACCAAATGCCTTTGTGAAAACAAGGTTAGAAACCCCTGTAGTAGATAACCAATCTGCTAAATTGCCTGCTTCTTGTGGGGCTAAAAAGCCTAATACAGCTGACTTTGTGAGGGAGGAATTTCTTCCATTTGTGTCAGAGGGATTTGTGGCTCTGAATGAGCATACTACTCCTGTCCCTATATATATCCTAAGGGATACCGGAGCTTCTCAGTCACTTTTGTTGATGGACTCCTTGGAGTTACGTGATGAGACCGCTTCAGGGGATTTCATACTTGTACAAGGTATTGAAGGGAGGACTGTATCTGTACCCCTGCGCTCTATATTCTTGAAGTCAGATTTAGTTACAGGACAGGTAAAGGTGGGACTTATGTCAAGTCTACCTATAAAGGGTGTTTCTCTGTTGCTAGGCAATGACCTGGCTGGGGGCAAAGTAGTTCCCCCTGTACATCTTACTTCACAGCCGAGCACTGAAAATGGGGATGAGGACCCATCTCTGTATCCTTCTTGCGCAGTGACTCGTGCTATGGCCAAGAAGGCTAAAGAAGATGATGTTGTGGTGCCGTCCAGTACATTGAATAGTCAGGACTCAGGTGGTTCGCCTCATGACTCTGATTGGCCTACTATGGTTTCTCCGTTTGAGGACTTATCAGATACTTTTATCAGTTCTCTATTCAGCCAGCCGGATGGGTCTGGTGATTCTGATGTGTCTGGAGACTTGTCTCTGTCCAGAAAGCGGTTGATTGAGGAGCAAACTAATGATCCTGAAATTGGTGTATTAAAGAGGAGAGCCCTTCCTGAAAAAGAAATAGATGCAGTTCCAGTTGGGTATTATCTCAAGGATGGTGTGTTGATGCGGAAGTGGCGCCCTCCTGATATCCCTGCCAATGCAGATTGGGCAGTGGTCAGGCAAATTGTTGTTCCGAAGGTCTATAGGAATGAGATCTTAACAATGGCTCATAGTTTACCTTTAGGAGGTCATCTTGGTGTTAACAAGACTGTTGATAAGATCATGAAACACTTCTTTTGGCCTGGGCTTCGGAAAGACGTTTCCAACTTTTGCAAAACCTGTCACACTTGTCAGGTAGTTGGAAAACACCAGTTAGACCCACCTGTAGCTCCATTGCAGCCTATCCCAGCATTTGGGGAGCCATTCTCTAGGGTCATTGTTGATTGCGTTGGACCATTACCCAAGACTAGATCTGGAAATCAGTACTTGTTGACAATCATGTGTGCATCTACCAGATTCCCCGAAGCCATACCTCTACGTAACATCAAGGCAACTGCAATCTCGAAGGCTTTGATAAAGTTCTTCACGTTGTTTGGTCTTCCCAGGGAAATTCAGTCAGACCAAGGTAGCAATTTCACTTCAGGATTGTTTCAGCAGGTTGTGTATGAACTAGGTGCAAAACAGATTCTTTCTAGTGCCTATCATCCAGAAAGTCAGGGTGCCTTAGAGCGGTTTCATTCCACTCTCAAGACAATGATGAGGACTTATTGTTATGACCATGAGAAAGACTGGGATGAAGGGGTTCATTTGCTGTTGTTTGCAGCTAGAGAAGCAGTGCAGGAGTCTACTGGATTCAGTCCATTTGAGCTAGTGTTTGGTCATGAAGTGAGAGGACCTTTGCTATTATTGAGTGAACAATGGCAAAAGGAAGAGCCGCAAATCAGTCTGTTAGACTATGTTAGCAAGTTCAAGGAAAGATTGCGTGCAGCTTGTGACCTTGCCAAAGAGAACTTGAAATCAAGTCAGGGAAAAATGAAAACTTGGTATGATCATAAGGCTAGAAGCCGTGAGTTTAAACCAGGAGACAAGGTCCTTGTGTTGTTTCCCTTGCAGTCCAATCCATTGCAGGCTAGATTTCATGGTCCTTATGAAATTCTGACAAAACTCAATGATCTCAATTACATTGTGAAGACTCCAGATAGGAGAAAACCAAAACAATTGTGTCATGTTAACATGCTAAAGCCTTATCATGACAGAAATGCTAGGGTTGCAGCTGTCACTTCAGATTCTCCAATGGTCGAAACGTGTGAAGATGAGGGGGAGTTTCAAGATGATGAACCAAGAATTAAAGCTGAAGTTCTTTCATGTAAATTGTCAAACACTGAAGTGTTGCAAAATCTTGATGTAAAACTCCAGCACTTAGAACCCTCACAGAGAGATCAGTTTGAAAGGTTGATCAAGAAATATGAGGATTTGTTTCCTGATGTTCCAAAGAGAGTTACTATAGCCTCTCATGATGTAGATGTTGGTGATGCCAAACCAATAAAACAGCATCCATACCGGATGAATCCTGAAAAGAGAAAGATTGCTGAGAAAGAGGTTGAGTACATGTTAAAACATGATATTATCAGACCCTCCAACTCCGATTGGAGTTCACCCTGTGTGCTAGTTCCAAAACCTGATGGAAGTACTAGATTCTGTACAGATTATCGCAAAGTCAAAGCTGTAACTAGAACTGATGTGTTTCCAATACCTAGGATTGATGATTGTATTGATAGTGTAGGGCAAGCAAAGTTTCTGACCAAGATTGATTTATTGAAGGGTTATTGGTGTCTGCCTTTAACTGAGAGGGCCAAGAGCATCTCTGCTTTTGCCACACCATCTGGATTGTACCAGTATGAAGTCCTACCCTTTGGCATGAAAAATGCCCCAGCCACGTTCCAAAGGATGATACAGTCTACAATCGCCGGATTGCCACACACGGGTGCGTACATCGATGACCTGATCACACGGAGTGACTCCTGGGAAGAACATCTAAAAGATGTAGAGACGTTGTTCCAGAGCCTGACCCAGGCTAACCTGACTGTTAACCTGAGCAAGAGTGACTTTGGTTGTGCTACTGTCACCTATCTTGGCTACGTCATAGGCCAGGGTAAGGTGGCACCCATAAATGCTAAAGTCCAAGCCATCATGGACTTTCCAGTTCCTGACAACAAAAAAGCTTTGCGCCGCTTCCTTGGAATGATCGGGTACTACCGCAAGTTCTGCAAGAACTTTGCTGAGATTGCTCTCAGTCTAACTAACCAACTGAAGAAAGGCGTAAAGTTCACCTGGGATGATGCATGCCAGAGAGCCTTCGATCACCTGAAGTCTCTGCTGTGTCACTTCCCCGTGCTCAAATCTCCTGACTTCAACAAACCGTTCTCCATCGCGGTCGATGCTAGCGACCAAGCTTGTGGATCTGTGCTCCTACAGAGAAGTGACTCTGATGACATTGAGCATCCCGTGGCATACTTCTCCAGGAAGTTCAATCGCCACCAAAGGAACTATTCCACAATAGAGAAGGAACTGTTGGCTCTGGTCCTTTCTTTACAACACTTTGAGGTTTATGTTTGTACAGGACAAAAGCCAATGATTGTGTACACTGACCACTATCCGTTAATGTTTTTGAGTAAGATGAAAAACAAGAATCGGAGATTGTTGAATTGGAGTTTGATTTTACAGGAGTTTGACTTGGAAATTAAGCATGTGAAGGGTACAGACAATGTAATTGCTGATTGCTTATCCCGTGTTTGAATGTGTATATATATATCATGTGTTTGAATATTGTATGATATGTATATATAGACAAGTGTTCACTTAACCATTTTGTATTGAAAAGAAAAATTTTGCCTTTATGAGTCAAAATTTTTCCCTTTTGGAATGGAGGTGTAATGTGAATATAGGCCACTAGATGGCAGTATTTACCTTTTTTTTTGTAAAGCTCAGACTGGAGTCATGTTTAGACATGCCCTGGACATGTCTGGGGCAAGTCTCAGAAAGTAAAAAAAAAGAGGTCTAAATGTGGGTGGGGTCTGCAAAAGAGTATATCAGGAAAAGAATTGAGACAGTAAAGTAGTAGGAGAAATTGCAAGAAGATGACCAGACCTGCCATTCTGTTCAAGACCTGTGACGTTTCTTTTGTGGATTTCTTTGCCTGTGATTGAGCATTTTCATTATCCAGGACATCACCAAGCCACCCCACAAAAAGGGACTGTAAATATTTCTTTTTTTTTTCCTAATCAATCTTGGTCTTTAGGTTCATTAGTTGTTATTTAGTTGTTATTGTCTTTGTCTGTTAAATTAAATGTGTTTAAGTTTTAAAAACTGTGTGTCATCCCTTGCTGTTGCTGTTGTGTTGTTTTAAATGTAATAACAAATTGGGGCCATAACAGTATTAATGCTGCTCAAAAATTTAACACGGGCAGAATGCATAGAAGGCACCTTTGCTGCTGCTTGAGTGAAGCCAGCGTCTCGAATTAGACCCTTGAATTCAAATTAAGCCCTAGTTTTCTTTCTATTCCCTTCCTTTGTTTATTGAACAATTAGCGCTAATAATTGGCCAGTCTGTCCTTTCGCCTCACTCCCCTCTTAGTGAATGAGAAGTGGAAAATGAGTGATTCTCTGCCTTCGAAGGCTGCGATTGATGACCGCCAGTTAGAGGCTTGATGGAAAATTGAACAGCAGCGCCCTCTGCTGAGATAAAGTGGAATTCCAAGTTGTGTTGAATTTACACAGAATTTCTCCGATTGAATCATTTTTCCAACTGTTCAAATAAAAAGACTAGACTGAAATCCTGGTGCTGTTTTTAGTCGTAGTTGACCGTAAATAATTTTTGTGCGGAAGGTCAAATCGGTTTTTTTATGTGTCTTATATGGTCGCTGTACAGATGTATGATTTCACTGTTAGAAATAAAGATATGACCTTTTTCAACCCCTGGCAAAAATTATGGAATCATCACACTTGGAGGACTTTCATCCAGCTTTTCTCATTCATGGCAAATTGTGATTGCTTATTTTTTCTTCTACTTAAAAAAATGCCATTCATTGAAGAAATGTAATGTTTGAGATTTGTTTCATGAAGCCAGAATGTTAAACTAATAAGCAAAAATTGTTTTTTGTCATGACAGTGATTTGTTCATTTGCAGTGAAGAAAAAAACCTGGATGAATGCTCTCTGTGTGTGGATTCCATAATTTTTGCATAGGGTTGTAGCTATTTCCTATTAAAACAAATAGTGTCATGCTATTGGGTGCTTTTGTGCGTCTGTTCATGAGATGATGCACTTCTCACTGCTGTACTTCCTGTCTTCAGTGTTCAGCCTGCAGGACCTGTGCTGCCGAGCCATCGTCTCCTGCACTCCGGTCCACCTAATCGACAAGCTTCCCTTGCCCGTGGCCATCAAGAGCCACCTCAAGTCCTTCTCCATGGCCAACGGCATGAATGCCGTCATGATGCACGGCCGCTCGTATTCGCTGGCCAACGCCGCGGGAGGAAGCAAGGGCAACAGCCTGAAGCGATCCAAATCCATCCGGCCGCCGCAGAGCCCCCCGCAAAACTGCGCCCGCAATAACTGCAAAATCTCTTAGCTGCCGGGACACACTCCCCTCCCGCCTCCCCCTCAGGGCTCACAGCGTTGGGACCGCCCCGCGGGCCCCCGAAGAAAACGAGTCCCGCTACTTCCCGCTTCAGAGATCCCCCACTGCTCTTCCCCGGGGAGAACTGACAGAGCTCCGCCCATAGAGGCGGGCGCTGGAGCCGACCGGACCGAGAGCGGCCAATCGGGCGCAAGCCCCGCCTCAACAGTCGCCCGCCCGCCCGCCTCTTTTTCAGACCCTCTCCTTCAGCATGCTGGAGTCCTTCAACACTATAGTCAGGGCTGGGACTATTTTACTGCATCGTCTTTTAATATGTATATTGCATATGTGCTTGATATTTAACAGACGAGATTTTGCGAATGATCTCGTGTCATTTTGTTTTGTATTTTTAATTTCTTTTGCACTGAAGTTCCTTTTGTGCTCTGTCTCTTTGTTGAAGAATCCACGAAAGGGCAACAGGAAGTTTACATTTCCCCTACCTGCATCTGTTCCTGCATAGATTTCACTCCGCCGTCTCTTAACCCGGTTACGTGCTCTCACACCTCTGGAGTTTATGTTTATTGTGCGGTTACCCACCTTTCATTTTGTCGAACCCCATATTTTCCTTTTTTTTTCATGTTAATGAAACTTATATTTATGTTCCATTTGAACAATAAGTCTCGCGTGGAATGACAGTCTGAGATGGTGTTGCAGTGTTTTGTGTTGTGAAAGTCGGTTGATTTGCTTGCAGTCGAGATTTGCCATGAAATGTCGTACCAGTTCACGGAAGGTCTGCACTTGGGAAATGTGCTCAACAGTCTGAACCTCTGCAAGGTTGTTTTTTTTTTTGTTGTTGTTGTTGTTCTTGCGAATTATCTCTCAGTACCATTAAGCTTCTATGACAAAACTGGTCTTTTATCGTAACATTTTTCACCCCCGTTTAATGTTCATTTAAATATAATTTTCTAACATGGTCTCCTATATCAGAGCCTTTTAATCTTGGTTGCAAACTGCAATGGATTGTTTGGGAAATGTTATCCTCTGTGCCCCGTTCCGCTGATAAGTTATCAAAACTGATTATTTTTTTATTATCATTATTATTAGTATTTTACCTCATCGCTCAGAAAAAACAGTTTTGAAATTTCAGGGCAGGGGGTTAATTTTTGGGAACGAGTCCAGTGCAGGCTTTTGGTGTTTAATTGGTGACTTCCATCTGATTTTCATCTTGCCTGACGACCAATCAGGAATGCTTTCATCTGAACTTATAGTTGGCATATCTCAAATCTCTTAAGGAGTCCTCTCCTAGCAAACTGTTGCTTGAAGTCTCATTTTATTTGAGTGCTTCCATGTGCCAAAACCTGGGGTTAAAAAGTCACTTCAGGAGAGCAATCTCCAGTCGTCTCCAGAGTTCAGTTACACCATCATATGTTCACCTGTAACTGCCACATTGTCCAATTTTGGCTTGCTTTTCTGTTTTATGATGCGTAAAGTTCACACCATATAGAATACTTTTGAGTCAAAATGTGTATTATTCAATACGCTCCGATTATATTTTCATTTTGCATCATTGCTAAATGGCCATGGAACAAACTAAATGGAAAGTGCGCAGTATTTGACTGTGGCCAAGGTGAAATTGAAGAATGGCATTGAGAGATTGAACACTGTTCAGCACGTGTAAGGCGATGACATCATCAACCAACGCTTTCGTTTGCGCGCAGAGCTCACTGCAATATAGCGTTCGTGCATGTCAGCCTGTGAGTAGTAGGAAGTAATTCTAAAGCTGCTTTCACACCGGACGCGGAACGGATTTTTCGCACGACATATTACGTTCAAAGTCAATGCAAAGACGTGAATACACGCAGTTTCGTCCGGTGTGAAAGCGGCTTTCGTCTCATGCACGGCACATTGAAATTCAGCTGAATCCATTTATCTGTGGGCTCGATACCAGGGATATTAAAACAGAACCAGGCCTTCTAGCTCATTATGTTAGTTGATCTACGCTTAACAGATCACTTGGATCAATACTGTCATTCATACAAAGTCTTTAGGTACCTGCCCCCTTCCCCAGTATAAAGAGATGACTCAGGGAACCTTCCAGCTCGGAGACCCAGCCTGTAGATTCGAGTGACTGAATGTCAGACTGCTTTAAAAGAACGATTTAATACTACTTTCACGTAAAAGCATACAAGCCACCCCTTCATCCCTTGCGGTTATATTTGTGTGTGTGTGTGTGTAAGAATAAGAGCACCCTTTACATTTAGAAATGATAAAATTGGCACAGGAAGTAGACGGGGGGCCTTGTATGGCGTCTGCCGCAGTTAAGAGCTAAAGCACAGCTTTTAAGTGCTGTTCTATTGTTCTGTGTCTGACCTCTAGAGCACATCAACCATGACCTTCCACTACACCTGCATTCCAAGCTGTTTATGAAGCCTTACAGGACTAATCCATAAAGATTGGCAGCTTATTAATTTTTGTCCTTAATGCTGTTAAACCGCCCCCACCCCCATCCATCTGAACCAAACGAACGTGCGCGCTCAAACAGAGTAATGCGCCAACTGGTATGATTAACAAGGGTAATGAACCATTTTTTCCTATATTTTTTTCTGATTTTTAAACTTTGGGTCATGATACGGAGACAGGTTCGCTGATGATGTCCTGGTAAATTGTAATTATTTCAAAGGGAATGTTTAGCAGGGTCTGTTAAATGAGTGTTTGAAACTCAATTTTAAAGTGACATTCCTATATATGTTTTGGGTGGGAATCTGCATCTTTTCTCTTAAAACTGCAGCTTTTGTCAGTTTTCTTTCTTTTGTGGGTAGGTTAAGGGAAATGTAATGTTTTGCTTATTTACTTGTAAACACTATTTTTGTGTGGTTTAAGCTGCTGGGTAACTTTAAGAATACTTAGGTATCCAAAAGAATATAATTGTGTTTTTAATTATTTTTTGACTGTACAGTTGCTTGACGATGAAAAGCAAAACATTTCCAAAAATAAAGTTGTGAACAATATGATTCCACTTTTGTTTCCAGCTGGTCATTCCCAAAAGTTTCATTCATGGGCTCTTGCCCAATGGCCGTGACAGCGTTGGGGGAGGATTAGTTGATGCTGTTGAAAGCTTTATTTTAATGCGGTCAGTGCACAAACTGTGGGAATTTCTTGTTCCCTTTGTCTGCATGTGAGGTTTTTGTCTTCTCGTAAACCGGCTCTGTCAGGACCATGCTCAAGTGCAATAAAACCACGGGGCGCTGAATTGATTAGTCTCCCCGGTGCTGCTGGACGCCCTCTGCCGTGGCCCTGACTATCCAAGGACATCTCTCCAGAGCTTGAATATGGAGGTCAGGAGTCACGCGAAGGTTGAGGGGTCACCTGCCTTCAAAAGAATGGGAATTACTTCTCAGGGTCAGTGGGGGAAGCGAATACAAAGACCTGTCGTCGACCATTGAAAATCCCACTCTTTACGCCTTTCCACCTGACCGTGGCTTCTCAAAGCTTTGTGCGAAATGAGCGATGATGCTTCGCCTCCGAGAGTCTAGACTCGGTGGAGTGATAAAATGCACGTTCATATAAATATAATCTCATAACTAGCGTTTTCAGATTCAGGTTCACAGAGCATATAGTTTTCATCCGGAATCTGCGAACAAATGCACCCGAATAGGCCTAATGGCTACTCGAGCGAAATGAAAAGCATCTTGGATTGCAAGCTTTTGTCGTTCAAACTGACGTTGGTGTTTATACAGCAAAATTATATTGTGCATATCTAAATTGAAACATACACTTTAAATTATGCGATACAAGGGCATACTAGTTCATAATCTTAATGAAAAACTATAGTCCTGGTTACAACATCCAAGGACACGTTCAATCACTGCTTTCCAAATAATGGCTACCCGTCGCACATTTTTCAGGATCTTGATGTCCGAGCTCGGGAAGTAATTGATTTCCCGCAGAGATGTTTGGCCCCGTGTTAAGCTGTTCAGACAGGACGATTGTGGGCCTCATCCTTCCTTTGATGTCTTTACAATGTTTGTCCAGTTGCCCTGAGATGGGTGTTCCTTAATAAAACTCTAAGACGCTGGACGTGTATGGGGGCGGTCAAAGGGCTGCCCTTTCCGACTCTTGGATCAGATTCGCTCTTTTCACATTTGCTCCATACTCGAGCACAGCGTCGTCCTCCTCTCTCAATAGCCAACAGGAAGCGCTTTACAAGTCGTATTCATCGAGTGCCCGCATGTTTTTTTTAAATAATTTATCATTGGAAAGAAGTCATCGCATCGCACACGATAACTTTGGAGTTTATTCGTCCGAACAGATATTTTGCACTTTCCTGCGGAGGCCGCGATAGAGGTGATTCTGATGCGGGACAATAGTCAATATTCTCTCAATGTGATGCCTCTTTGGAAACTAGCTCATCTCAGCGTGCAACAAATTGGCTATTGTATATCTGCTACGGTGTAATTACATACATGCTAGCGAACAAAACGCTTTATTTGTCGTAGCAGCTGCAGTTATGCAATTTGTTGTTGCTTGGTGGCGAAGTAGACGTTTTGCAACAGGTTGAAAATGAGCCGAATCCTCAGTCATCGAGAGAAAAAAGCTGACCTTTATGCTGATGCTCAACGGATTCATATTGCGAATACTGGTGGAATATCGCTTAGGATACCTATTTTGTCTGCTCTTTTCCTTTGGATTTTCATCTGGTATTTACCCACACAAACTCTTGGTGCAACCCTGTCTGGTTCCAAAGCTGAAAACCCAGGGGTTTGTCCAAACAAGTTGCATGCCAACCTTTGGGTTGATGCGCAGAGCACCTGTGAACGAGAATGCCAGGTTGACCAGGTGAGACCTCTTTTATATATTTCCTTGTGCAAGTTTAAGTATACTTTGTCTCCGAATTCACAGAAGATGAGAAGTGAAACAGTATAGCCTAGCCTTTAGATGACAAAATAAACTATAAATGTGATTATACTCTACACATTTCCCAGCATGAATTGTCTGTTTCTGGAGTATGGTTTTAGACATCTCGTAAATTTTTCTAAATGCCATCCACATTTATCATCTGCATTGCTCACCCCATTGTATTTTAAAATGGATTTGTATTATGTGTAATCTGTCCACAAATAGAATGAAATTCCAAAACAATCACACTGAAAGGATTCCTTTTCGTTGTTTTCATCTTTCCGTGCAGGATTGCGCAGGCTTTGAGAAGTGCTGTACCAATGTGTGTGGACTGCGCAGCTGCGTGGCTGCGCGCTTCTCCGACGGCTCTGACGCGCAGACGGATGGTCAGGCTGGAGGGGAGGGCGCAGGAGGGAGAGGCAGTCCAGCCAGTTGCCAGGGCTTTGTGTGTAGCCAGCAAGGGTCAACGTGCGATGTGTGGGAGGGCCAGCCAGTCTGCAAGTGCCAGGATCGCTGTGAAAAGGAGCCGAGCTTCACTTGCGCGTCCGATGGGCTGACTTACTTCAACCGCTGCTACATGGATGCTGAGGCTTGCATTCGTGGAGTCACTCTGACCGTGGTCACCTGTCGCTATCACTTATCCTGGCCACACACCAGCCCCTTGCCCATAGACACGACTGCGCATCCAACCCCTACCTCATCACTTGAGGATCCACTTCCACCCACCCTCTATAGCAACCCCAGCCATCAGTCTGTCTACATAGGGGGCACCGTGAGCTTCCACTGTGATGTCATAGGGGTCCCGAAGCCGGACATCACCTGGGAGAAGCAGACCGAGCGTCGTGAAAGCCTCATCATGAGGCCCGATCAAATGTACGGCAACCTGGTCATCACGAACATCGGCCAGCTGGTCATCTACAACGCGCAGGCCCGGGACACGGGCATCTACACGTGCACCGCCCGCAATTCGGCAGGCATCCTGCGGGCGGATTACCCACTGTCCGTCATCCGGCAATCCGAGGACGATCTCTCGGAGGACGCCGAGATGAGCTTGCCCATGGGGCGGCCGTTTTCCCCCGCCGACTGCCTGGCGGAGGTGGACAGGCGAGAGTGTGGCGAGCGCCACGTGGACTGGTACTACGACAGCAAGCGAGGAACCTGCTTGGCGTTCAACAACGGAGGGTGCGAAGGCAGCAGAAACCGCTTCGAGACCTACGAAGAGTGTCGGGTGTCCTGCCAGCGAGAGGGCATGGGCATCTGTTCCTTGCCTGCAGTTCAGGGACCTTGCAAAGCCTGGGAAGCTCGCTGGGCGTACAACTCCCTCCTAAAGCAGTGCCAAGCCTTTGCATATGGTGGTTGCCAGGGCAACTCCAACAGCTTCCGCACCCGGGCAGAATGCCAAGCCAACTGCCCGCAACCTAAGAGTCGGCCCTGTAGGACCTGCAGGGCAAAGGGCAAGATCGTACCGAACCTGTGCCGAAGCGACTTCGCCATCGTTGGGCGACTTACCGAGCTGATTGAGGACCTTGACTCGGGCCTCGCTCGCTTCAGCCTGGAAGAGGTCCTGCGCGACGAGAAGATGGGCCTGTCCTTCTTCAACACGCGCCATCTGGAGGTGACGCTCGCCAAGATGGACTGGAGCTGCCCCTGTCCGAACATCACCGTGGAGGACGGTCCCCTTTTGGTCATGGGCGTGGTTCAGGAAGGCATGGCAGTGATCCAACCCGACAGCTATGTGCGCCCGATTAATGACCGTCGCCTCAAGAGGATTCGTGAAGTCATCGTGAAAAAGACTTGCGAGATCCTGCAGCGCTTCCAGGATTAGGACGTTATCTCATGTAATGTTGACATCTACTGGAATTACAGATACCTACCTCTTAGCTTGGTGCTAAAAGCTGAAACATCTCCTTTACTTTTGAATGATCTCAGAAATGAATTCATACAAATATAAACAGGAAACACTTCAGAATCAAAATGATTTTCAGGAGATGCTTGTATATCTGTCTGTAGTTTTGCGACATTGAGTAGGGCCATCAATTAATTCTGGCTGAGTACCATTCATGAGACTTCCAGTTTGTCCAAATCCAGCAGTGGTACACTTTCATTTACAACAAATGTTTGCCACTAACATGGCAATATCCCCCGCCACCTCAATTTTGTGTCCGTACGGATGGAGCCCAATGCTATATCCCCCGCTTCGCGCTAATCGCGTGGTGGGGGATAATGAGCCAATCCAACAAGGACTGTTGCACATTATAGATCACGAAGGGTATGGAAGAAGATTTTTGTATAGGTCCTTTAATAAATGTATATACTAGAGCCCATCTGTTTTTGTATGATGTACCTCCAAAACAAAAGATTAGTGTACCTATACTACTCCTTTTCATTTCTCTTATGTGCCGTTTTCTAAATTTTAAAATTGGCGCAGTTCAGATGCATCTCATCCAACTTAAAGTAAGCATCATTCAATTGTATAAGAATTGCAGGGTTTGATGAAGATCACCCATATCCCCCATAGTTTCTGACCCAGTGGCTGTGAAACATTCTGGATTTTTTTTTATAGGAGCATAGTGGCTGACTGGCAAATGACAGAGACATAATGGACATGACCTGGTCAGTTTTATTCCATTTTATTCCATCTCCAAAATTTGAATGGTCCAGTAGAACAAATGGCAATACAATGACATTTTGCGGTTGTGCGCATTTTGGGTGTGCTTGAATCGAAGCAGTCTTCAAGAATACTAGACACGGTAGTTATTACTTCATGGATTAATCACAGCAAAGTGCAGTACCTTCATAGTTATGCAAGGGTGCAATATGACAGCAAACACATGCATTCAAACTTAAAATGGTGGGATTAAGTCAAGAGATGAGAGGGAGATCCAACATTGGATTTCAGTTACTGTGCATAAGTCTTAGGCACCCGCAGTCTTTAATATAAACTTGGTTTTGTTTTTTCTCATTTTCTGCATTTGTGTAACTGCAGGAAACCGAAATGTTTTAGAATTCCAAAAATGAATAACAAAAAAGCTGATGTTCCACTGAAATTTTTATGTTCTGTTTAATTAAGTAACAGATTGTATAGAGTCTACAAAACCCTGAACTCATCATCATTGCAGTTTTCTAGGATAATCCAAAAAGGCAGAGGCCAGCGAGAGTCAGTCATGAGATGCACATTGACAAATTTATCCAATGTGCTTGGAACTACCTACAAGAAATTTGTCTAAAACTTTGGTGCGCATAATTATTAGGTGAGGGCTGGTCACACCAGATATTTAGTTTTTTTTTTAAATATACAGCTCCTCATCATACAGTTTTATGAAACTTTCAATTCTATTATTTTTGGAATCATCTTACACATACTGAATTGTTTTACACGCACCCAAGACTTTTGCACAATACAGTATATTGAAACTCAGCTGGTCTTTGTACATTAGCAGCTAAAGAACTGTATCATTATTTATCAACTTCCCTTATGTTGGTCAATTGTCCTGATGCCACATTCCTGAGATTAGCCCTAGGAAAAAATAATCGGTTATACAGGCCACTTGAGACTCCCGACCAAAGTCAGTGACCCCAGAATTTCTGTGGCCAAAAAGAAATGATCAGGCATAAGAAAAATGTTTTGAGTCCACTAGCACTCAAGGACTCCCATAAACACTGCCAGGAAGACTGTAACAAGAATGCATCTTGACTAGAGGTCTGAAACCAGTCATGGTGTATGGGCTTTCCGGAAAATTCAGCCTTGGAATTTAGACTCTGGAGGCGAGGAGCAGCCTTCTTAGCCATTTTTGGCTTGAATTAAGCAATCACGTGCAGGAACGCATCAAAAAACCAGCAGACACAGCAGCCCTGCAGGAATGGAGCTTCAAACTCCAGCTCCAGATGTGTTAAAAAAAAAAAAAAAAAGAACTACTTGAGGCGTGACAGGATTTAAAAAGGGGGATATAATCCTCTAACTACCTTTATCCCACAAATTATTAAAAATCGATGTGATACAACCCATGAGATACAGGTTTGGTATCGCACACGTGTGATACAGCTTTCTCGCGTTGCGACTGGTCAGATACTGTTCATTGACATAAGTCAGTTTATTTGTTCGCAAAGGTAACTTTACCAATTCTGCTGGTAACCGTTCACCATCGCTAGCGTTAGCTTCAAGTGGACAGTTTATTACAGGTAATGGGATGAATAATTCTTTAGTTAGCATGCTAACGCTTTTGGCCAGTACAGTATTAAGTTACACATGTGAATGTTGTCGCAGACGGTAGAATGTATTAATTTAATGGGCAAAAGCATTTGCACGCTAAGTAAGCCTATTCGAGCCATGTGGCCCATCGGCCCGGTGCTTAAACCCGGTTTTTGTGGCATGAAGCGACTAGGAGTATTACTACTTCCCCTGGATGGGATACCAGTCCACCACAGGTACTCCCCCATTTTGCTGGTACCCATTTATGAGGCGTGGAGTGTGGGAGTGAAGTGTTTTGCCCAAGAACACGCTATTAGCACGCTAGCTACAGAATTATTCATGCCATTGACTTGAATAGACTGCTAACTGCAAGTCAACGTTAACGCTATTTTTCCATTTTCCAAATAATACAACGCTGACATTTATGCGATAAATTGGATCTCAGATTTGTGAGCCCAAGATGGCAAATTTATGAAACTCAGTTATTTTCATTTATTCCTCACCAAATTCTTGGAATAAATGAAAATTACTACTCTCTTAGCATCAATTTGATATCTCGGGCTCAGTCACTGGAGATCCTCTGTGTGAAGTTGGTATCATTCAGATAAAACATTTTTTGACAGCTAGCTCTTTAAATACATTGTAATAAACCCGTTTCTGGTAGCATGATACAAAATATTCACAACAAAAGGCGTGAAATGATGGGCAAATCCTTGATGGAGCCTCAGAGAGGAGAAAAGCTGGCACATCGGACTCTACACCAAGCTTTCCTTCCGGAACAACAGGCACTTATTGTTGGCTGGCATGTCAACCTAAAGAGTAAAAAAAAATATCACAATGTTAAACAAAGAGTTTGGCTCCACGTGTAGTCACATGCATTACCCCGACTGTCTTAAGCCCTCTCCCATTTCTTAGCAATTTGGATACAACTAGCCATTTTGGGAAAGGATGTCCTGGGTTCTCACCACTTTTTCCAGGAACATGCCATTCTGCTCCGCCAGAGAGCTGAGCAGGGAGATGTCCCGCAGTCCCCATTCTGGATTCCTGGAGATGCAACACATCATCAGTCACCAGCAGATATCAAGCACTGGGATTATGTGCATCAAGTTCCATAGGTCTTATGACTGTCACATCACTTGTTTGACTACCTTCATTTTACAAAAAAAGATGGGCAACCACAGTGAATAAGAAAGTAAAATCAAATTGAAAATAGGTTTTTACGCAAAGCTTATTCTGCATATGTAGCAGGTTTATCCCAGCTATGTTACTAGGGAAGCACTGTGAGGCACAAAGCAGTTTACCATGACAACAGGTTGTGATGACATGACCCAATAAATGGTGCAATGTGTAGCTGTCCTTCAGCTGATAGGTGGAATAACCTTTTCGGAATCTTAAGATGAGTTACAGGCAAGAGTTCGAATCTCACCTCGGACCCACGTCAATACCTCATTACACATGCCTTCAACTTTACTGCTAAAAGTAGAGACAAGTGTCTTGTAAACAATTCTGCTTCCCCCTCCCAACATTATCCTGAATTATTCACTCTACATTCAGCTGTGACATAATTAAACGTTCTTAACTTGCATGAAGCCTTAAATGACAACAATCGTCGTAAACAGTCTCCAAATACAAAGTAAAAAAATTTCACTTACCTCTGTTTCAGACTGAGATGAAAATCGACATTACTGTTCGGGGTTATCAGTCCATTCACAGAGTAGGGCTGTATTATCAAAAAAAAAAAATGCACGGATGATTTCTTCCATTCTACAGTTAATATAACTTCTTAGAATATCCAACAAACTATTGAGACGGGAGTTAGATATTTTGACATGGACAGTTAATGTAAAACCAAGGATAACTTCTAAAGGGTGAGCAAATGACCCATGTATGAGTTGTGTTCATAAGTTTCTAAGACTGAAATCATCAGAAATATGTGCCTCATATCCAAACAGTCAACTGGACATTTTATGAAAAGGTGTCACTTGCTTGAGAAAAGAACTCAGAAGAAACTAGCAGGAGTTGCAGGAGAAAGGTCACTGGTTTCTACATGCAAACACCTTTACACACTGCAATGTGTTAAACATGTTTTATGTCCCAAAATCAGGACTAGAGAAGTGTCCAGCTGCTAAACTCTTAAAGACTTGGAGCGTTGCCACTGAAAATGGCAGGCACAATGGAACGAGTCTGTGTTCGCTGTGGGAGACTGCTTATTCGAAGTTATCTTATTATGTACGATTCTAAGGAATAATGGAGGTATTAGAACTTTCGATCACACCCATGTACCAAAGATCAAAGCAAGGAGACAGGATTACGCCCGCTCAAACTGTGCACTTTACCCCATATGTCAGAAGCAATCCATGAGGTTTCAGGATTATTCCTGCAGCTTTGAACAGGCCCTGTAAAAGAAAAAGTTTTCAATACATACTAAATAACTGTAACGCAACATAAACAATTTCATGGTAGCTGCCTCGTTACAGTAAGTCTATAATACATTTGACTGCATGTAATGAGCGGATCACCTCAGTGCACACCAGCGGTGAGATGTGTATCATGTTGATGTTGACAATGAGGTGGTGAGTCTCAGGCTGTATACCACCCCAGTACTGCCAGGACTGGGAGGCATCCACACGAATGGCAGGCTTTACATTTACCAGCTTCAGGTGGTCTCTGTAGGCATCTATGCTAATAGATTGACAAGAACATCTTTCAGGGAACAAGCTGGATTCAATGAACAATATTCATATGCTAGCTAAGTCAATACTAATTTCACTCAGATAATAAATCATACTATTATATGACGCAAGGATTCGCGCTCTCCTGATTGGTCGAGGCAAGCTCCGCCGGTCACTGTAAACAGTGATATTCACCACGCGAAAGTGTGTAAGAGGCAAATATAGCAATCTGATAACCTTAAGCTAGAAATAAATTAGGCTTCCTCCTCAAAGGAGCTCCTGACAGCCTCCGTACTTCGTGTCGCTTCCTCCTTGTGAGGAGCTTTAGGTTAGGGTTGTCGCCCTTCTCTTATTTTATGTTTTCAAGAAGGGTCATGTAATTATTGAACAGTTATTGACTTAAGTTATCGGCAAATCCAATGATTTATCCACTTTCCACGAGTGATATTCACGTCGGCTGCACCTCAGTGAATATCAGTTGTCCAGGGTGGATAAATCCTTGGATTCACCTCAACTGAAGTCAATAATTGTATGATATTAATCATCATCAAGGAGTGGTCAGGCCTTTCTCTGGGGCACAAGTGTTGAATACCTAAGCAGAACTGCAGTGGCAATGTTTATTGCCACTGTAAGTATTGCCACCTATGCCAACCAATCAACACTAACTAAGCACTTCATTAGGAATATCATACAAAATCTGCAAATGCCCTCCCTTTAATCTCAGAACAGCCTCAGTGGCTGTATTCCAGAATGCCAGAAAAATTCCTTAGAGATTCTGGTCCGTGTTGTGTCACACAAATTCGGCAGATTTGTCAGATGCTCCCTCATGCCATGAGTCTCCCATTCGACAGCATCTCACAGGTGCTTCAACGGATTGAGATCTGGTGACAGGGCAGGCAACTGAAGTACACTTATCATGTTCATGAAGCAAGATTGCAGCAAAGTTTGCTTTGTGATATGGTGCAATGTCAGACTGGACATTGGCATTATAAGATGGGCAAATCGTCAACTTAAAGGAATGCACACAGTCAGTGAAAAATTGGAGGAAATAGATTTTGCCTTATTCATTTGGACCAGTAATATTGGTCAGTTCCATTGAAATATTAACATTTCTCAAATTTGCTTCCAATTTGTGTTTTTTTATCCATGACGTTACCATTTTTTTGTAGGCTAGAACATTTCTAGTGATGGGTGCCAATAATTCCGGAGTCCACTGTGTACACAACAGGTAGGCCCGAGAGCAATAGGAACAACATTGCCTAATATAGAGAATATGAATATCTCATCGAGGTATCCATTTTCCTATCGACTGGATACTCACCTGACAAGCGATCGCTGATCTATGTCAGATGGCTGCCATGTAATATTGCGCAGACACTGGGCGAAGTGAACGACATGCTGCCCGGAACCTGAGGACACCTCCAGGGCATTTAGGGCTCTGTCAGGGTCCACACAATCCCGAAGTACGGTCAGAATCGGCTCCTTATTCCTCTCCGCTGCAGCGGCACAAAGCATCCTGTTCACGCCGCGGTAAAATCTCTGCATCAAAAGGAGTCGCCAGATCTAGATTTTAGCGACCACACAATCGTATAGACAACGCACAGAACAAAAAATAGCGCGTCCCCCAACCAAAAGTTTGCTTTACCTACGGAATGTGATGAGTTGCTTGTCTGAGGTCACCGTCTGTATTGTTTCACAACGCAGGAAGTAAAAGTGGAAGATTCGCGGTGTCTGTCGGGACTTGTGGTTTGATGGAGGGGGGGTAGGGAATAATGAATGTGCCAGTAATAACATAGTGATTGCCAAAACATTTTTTTTGCGGAAATTTCTTGTATTTCATGTTCACAAAAGTAATTTATTCCCATGTGCCAAGCATTCACCAGGCTGCTTCGAAAATAACTAACGTATTAATAATAATCGGACTTTCGGAGCAAACATACATAGGCAACCGCAGGTAGTGCTGTCGCACCTTTTAACAAGTTAGCTGCTATATTACGTTAAACAACAAGTTTAACGAAGTCCAAGGATACAGATGTTTCATAAGCACCCCAGTGAAGGAGTCCGTAAACAGCTTAAGTCTAACATTTCATCTAAAGTTGTCACTGTGACTTTGCTCGAGTGTTCGGGCGCTGGTTTGGATGCGATCCGCAAATATCCAAACGGTCACTGAAAGGAGACGTGCCCCTGACCAGATATTCGGAAGTAGGTAATGCATGGTTTCATAAGCGCACGTAAGGCTGAATATCATATAATTATCCTATATGGATGTGATAACCATCTAGGGTAAGAAGAAGTACACAGCAATTTCCAAACTTAGCTCTTGTTAATTCCATCATTTTACAATTGATAAATCAATACAAAATCTCTTAAAATAAAAATCGTTTTGCATATATTTGCATATAATACTTCAAAATATGTCTTAATTCCCACAATAATTTACAATAGAAGCTTGAACCAGTCCATTACACATTATCTTTGCAAAAACATACAAAACTTAAACCACAAGCCATTGTTCTCTGTACAGGACAGGCTGGTGGGCAGGTCAGCAGTGCATCATTGAACAGATTCTTTCTCAAGGAGACAGTTTCTGCTGAAGGGACCACAATCACTTCATTTCTACAGATTTCAGTTTGTTAAATCATCAACCAAGTAGGACAATGCATTCAAGAATAGAGCCACAGAGGTTTCACCACTTGATATCCAGAAAATTGACATATAGCCACCAGCTCAGTTTAGAGCAAAATGCCATTGTTGAACGGCAGCATGTAGCCAATAGCCTGTCGGAAATGTATGATCTTTGTTTCATACACAGGAAAGAGAAATATCTTTGCCTCAGAAGTCATGTCTCATGTTTGACTTTAAGTTTCAATTTACTGGCAGTTATCTGTCAGTTTCTGAATTTAGATGCTTTAGTAGACTAAAACTCTACACAATACATACCAGATAATTTGCCTTAATCAGCTGACTACTTTTTTCCCCACACAGTAATCTGTCAACTGACCAGAATCGCTGCTACTCACAAACCAGCAGGAAAAATAAACACTGAGCAGTTGCATGTAGCATAACACAATAACTGAAACCCTCCTTCAATGGATGACAGTTCTGACTTATAAATACGTGGATCCATGTGCAAGTGGACTCAGATAACATCTGAAAAGATGACCCTGTGTATCATGATAATGTCAGAAGACAGTAAGTTGTTTATCCTGGAAATGTAGGTCCATTTGTTCATCACTGGTTAAGTTCTTTCCCTGGCTGAACTGGATGAGTGTCTTGGGGCAGGTAGATAATGGTACAGTTTCATTACAGAGTTGTTAAGCTCTTGCTGAGGTCTTCCTCAATAGCCATCATCCTCATCTTCCTCGGCCTGTCGCCTGGCCTGCATAGCCAGAATCAGGGCTTGACTCATGGGTGGACCAGTGGAGCCTACGCCCTCTTCTGGAAGAGGCAGTCCAGGTAAGCCATGGAATTCTAAGATTTAGACACAAATACCTGAATTAATTAATTCTATATAATTTAAGTCAATAAAGACATGATCACTGTCCTCAAAATAGCAAGATACCATTAATATGACAATCTTTCAATTCCATTTTTAAAGGGAAAATCATGCAGGCTCTCTAGCAATGTCCACAAAACACACACACGCACACACACACACACACACGCACACATATATAGATATATATATAGTATTTTCTAACCCCGATTTTAATAAAGTTGCTTCTTATCCTATGACATTTTCAGTAACGTACCCGGTTCATAATCTGGCTCAATCTCTTCCATCCTGTTGTGGCTCTGAAATGGAAAAAAAAAATTGTTTCATCCCAGCAGAATAGTTTTCTCTAGCCCCTTCAGGCCGCGTATCTGAATCCCAGTCAGGCTCTGTGTCTTCAATTTGTAATATTCCTGACCCAGTATAGTCACAATGACCCAGATATCTTCTCCCTTCTTAATTACATCAAATCATCAAGGGAAAGGCAGCTTTTCTTACTGTGAGAGTTCCGTAAAGGGAGAATTTCCTCATCAGTAATTGGCTCTGCCAGTTATACGATCCAAAACAAAACACACAAGAAAAGTACCTTCATACTTCCTTGTTGCAATAATCTAAAACCTCCCATAATTCCACAGACCTGGGTGATTTCCGCGTGTGCCGGTCGAGATGAAGCGGCTGTCTGCTTTTCTCTCTGAAGCTTACGCAGTTTTTCGAGCAGAAAGGCCTTGTCTTTCCCCTCCTTATGAGCAAAGAGGAAGGATTCAGAGCATATCGGAAGAGGAGACAATAAAGAAACAGTAGTTTTATGGGCAAAAATGAATGAACATCAGGTGTGTGAGTGTTAAGCAACTTTTTGCAAATTGTGCAGAGCGATAATCTCATTTTCAAAAAAGATGGCATGCTGTGTAAAATGAAAATAAAAACAGGATGAAATGATTTAAATGTATATTTCATTGAAAATAGCACAAAAACAAGACACCAGCTGTTCAAATTTATTGTTTTTTTTAATTGAATGTGATGCAAGCAACACATTTTGAAAAATCCATTGTATTACCTCCTCTTTTAACTCTGTTCACCATAATGACTACATATGATGCCTAGGGACCTTTTCCCTAGCCTCCTCATTGATCAAAAATGGGGGTATCCCCAAGGCATCAAATGTCGTCTTCATTGATCCGGGCAGGGACGGTCATGGTTTGGTCCAGCCGGCATAAGGCAAGAAGCCGGCGGGCACTGGGACTCTGTACCCAGAGTGGAAAGGGACCCACACGCACAGGCTGAGTACCAAAATATAATAAAAACTTTAATATAAGCTTCAAAGAACAGGAGAGCAGCAGCAAACCATGACAGGGCTCCAGGAATCAGAATGCAACTGCACTGCCAAATAGGCAGTGCAGTGCTTAAATTACTTTCCACTGCACCTCCACCTCAACGAGCAACAGGTGTGGCTCATTGAGGTGGAGGTGCAGACAGCAGGAGGGGGTAGGGACTGCCGGGCAGAACCATCACAGGGACATCGTTTGTCATCATTACAGGGAAAGGGTGGGAGGAGTCTATGAGGAAAAGAGTTAACAACACACTGGAAGTGATTGGGAACGGAGGATATTAACTGCTGTAGTTTTCAAAGCAAAATGGTTTCCAATTCTTCCTTGATGTCGGATTTCAGCTGCTCAACACTTCGCAGCCTCCATTGTCATCCTTCCATCCATTATCTATACCACTTCTTCCTCACAAGGGTCGCCAATCCCAGCTGACTCTGGGCGAAAGGGAGGGACGCACATTGGACAGCTTGCCTATCCATCGCAGGGCACACACCATTCACACATCCTTTACTCTCTCACTCGAACCTACGGGCAATTTAGAGTCTCTGAATAGCGCAGTGTGCATGTCTTTGGACTATGAGAGGAAAGTGGAGTACCCAGAGGAAACCCATGCTAACCTGGGTGGGGAGAACATGAAAACTCCACACACAAAAGCTGTCTGGTTCGCAGTAAATTTGCTCCAAAACCTTAATACGTTGACTTCATACTATTTTCAGTTGAATATTCAGAGTTTAAATGATTTGAAAATCATTGCTGTTTTGATCTGTATCTGTCTGATTTTGCATTTATTATTTTTCATGTACATATTCATCCACTCCATTTTTGCATTGCACATTGTCTCCCCCGTAATGTCGGATGTGATTTGTGTCATCATACCAGTGCACTCCCCTGTCTCTGGGCTTCGGGTGATTTCGGAAGTTTTCCGGTATTTCACGCACTTCCATCTAGTCTCGTTTTTACCTTCCTTTCTGTTTTTCTGAAATTACCATCTCAATTAACCGCTAGGCTGCTTAGTTAGTACTAGTAATTTTACTGTGTACTTATCCCTTTGTCTTTACAGTAACTAACTAACTAACTAACTAACTAACAATCATGTATTTTGATTAGGTGTGTAGATATCACTGTTTACTAATATAACAAACTCTGCCCTGTTCTGCTCTGTAACTCCGCCCCTTTTGCTTCCTCTGGTTCTCCATGCGTTTCCGCGAGATCTCTCTCACGTGCTTAATTACTATCCTGCACTCGTTGTCTGTGCACTTAGAACTCCCTGACCGGAGCTGTTTATCTGTCATAGGTTGTCTGCGTTGATCCTGTCCGTGTCTTGGCTTTTGCTAATTGTTGTGGTTTAGGACTTCCCCATGTGTGCTTACCTCTGTAATTAGTTCTTATCCTGCTCACCTGTTCCTTGCATAGCATGTGACTTCCCTCTTGTCTATTTAAAGTCTTCACTGCAGTTTATTCTTCGTCAGAACGTTGATCAGTATTCATTTGTGCAGAGCTCCTCGTATGCCATTTGTCTATTGCTTCTTCACGACTGTTCTGCCCGACCTTGACATTGCCATTGCCCTTCCACTCCTGTTTTGCCTTTTTGGATTTTGACCTGTTTTTGTACGACCAAAATTTCTGTTTTGGATGCCCTGTGTATGACCAACCTTTCTGGATTTTGACTACGAGTTTTGGCTCACTGTCTATGTATTGTTGCACAACTGCCTTACTGGTCTTGACCCCTGCCTGTCTAGTCGACTTCGCTTTTTGGACATTGTTTTTGGCTCGGCAATTCCTGAGTCTTCTGGTGCCCACCCTTTTGCAATAAAGGCTTACGATTTTTGTATTACGCCGGGGGCGCCCCGGTGGTTCATCGGTCTAAGTGCACGCATCATAAAGGCTAAGTCCTTCCCGCAGCAACCTGGATTCGATTCCAGCTCAGGTCATTTGCTGCATGTCTTCCCCCATTCTTCTCCCCAACCTTCCTGTCTCTCTACACTGTATAACTGTCAAATAAAGGAAAAAAAATCCCCAAAAAATAATCTAAATCCCTGAGTTGCGACTGGTTCTTTTGAGCGTATCGTTACAGTTGCGTTCTTTTTTTTCTTTCTTTTTTTACATTTCACACAGCGTCCCATCTTTTTTGGAAATGAGGTTGCATTTAATGTTTCAGATTTAAGGCTTGATGACTCACGTTAATGATCTGTTCCCGGAGAAATTTGATGAGCAGTTTGTGTCCCTTTGTCACCTCCCAGAGGACGTACACACATACCCTGGCCAGATGATAGATAGAGATGAGGTAGCATGTTTAGACAGAACAATCACGCTGTAGCCTTCATAATATACAACCACTTACTGTGCAAAATCACTAATAAATATGGATGATGTCATTTGCAAGTGAGAACAAGCTGACTTATAATCAGCATGAACAGAGAAAGGAACTGAGAAGAAACTGCATCTCACAGAATTATCAGGCTCATCAGGTAGAAGAAGAGCTCGCTTCTGATCATGTTGTTGTAGATCCAAACAGCCCACGTGGTTCCTGGGATGTTCTGCACGTTCACTCTGTCCATCCAGATGGCCACAGCGTCAAAAGTGCGGTTGAGGCCTTGGAAAGGCCCGCAGTGCGCTGAGGGCGGCAGGCTGAAGAAAGTTCCAGCAAGAGACAGGACAAGAGAATGAACCAGGCTGACAAGGCTTTTTTATCCCTATCCACAAACTGGTGTGGGGGACATAGGATTGAGTTTTGTCCATCTGTCTGTCCTTCCTTATGTCCGTCCGTCACACTTACGATGGAGACAAGATAACGCGAAAACTTTGAGAGTTACATGGGTCAAATTTTGTATGCTTGACCCCTCTGCGCAGATGTAGACGCCGGCGTCCGTAAATTCCGAAATGTAATTGCTAAATAATTCTGTAATTGAATTTCCAAATGTCTTGCCTCACTGGAATAATTTTCCAGAGTCTCTGTGACACAAATACTAAGCTATAGAGCCTCAAATAGGCTCATGTACAACAGGAAACATTGTGCAATATTTGTATTCTGCGCAAAGGGGTTAAGCTAGTCATGATCTACTTGTACATTGAGTTCAAAAATGGATGCTGAAGTACATTTATTAATGGAGTTGTGGCCCTTGATCGTGGCGAGGGACAGTGATGACACTATCGTCTCGTTTATTTGCGCTGTTCATATTCTCCTATGTTAGTATTTGCATATGTAAACCAATAGTCTACCAGCCTGCCATATTATACAGTACATGGACCTTCATGCGTTTCAAAAGCACTGCTCAGTCTGACACCACACCCATAACAGCATACCTCCACACAGTGTAGGCCACCATGGATACTGCTCCCACAAAGGACGGGAAGAACAAAAGGGCAATGAAGATGGTCTGCATTTGTGCGGCCCGGCCATAACGACGAGGCGGCTGGCAGTTTTGATACAGGCTCACCTGTAAAGATGAGAAGGCTGTCGAACCCATGCATGCTACTAGAGTACATCAGTGTACGCTGATTACACTGCATAAGACAGTGTATTACACATCCAGAGTGGCTGGACGAACCCTTAAGATCACGATGCAACAATATGGCAGTGAATACAGAACTGACATTATTTGGCCAAGGAAGGGAAGTGATTGCTCGTGTTTGTTGGATTGTTTTTGATTTGTTTGCCAGTGATCCAGCAGGACTATGCAAAAACGAATCCACAGATTTTAATGAGAATTTTTTTTCCAGAGACGGATCTCGAACTGACTTACAGGTATTACATTTCAGGAGCGATCCAGATCCATGCGTGGATGCAGGAATTTTTTTTAAAGGATTCTTCACCATTTCAAGTAAGGCAAAAGTAGGCATTTTGAGTCCCTTTTTTTTTTTTTTTATACAAATACCTAACTATTTGAAATGAGATTCATTGGGGGACATTATTTTAATGATGTCAAAAAAATATCACAAACTGACCTCGATCCACATATCCTTTGTATCTTTTGCAAAATTAGGATGTGTAAACATGTCATTATTGTAAAGTAACTAATGGAGGATGAGTCTTCTAACCACCACAAAATATTTGGTGAGATGTTGTAGATCCAGGCTACATAAAAAGAACAAAAAATAGGGAAAATTTTGCAGGACTGCTGACAAATTGAGAATTTTTTAGCCTCAGTAGAGGTTTGCGATCCCGGATCGGTCTGTTGAAAATTGTTTTTCGCGAGGTAAACAACGAATGAGGCGTGCAGCATGCACCTTTCCAGCGACTGCCTTTGTGATAAACGGAGGTTTGCGTGACTGTAACATGAGTCAAGGTTCCACTCACAGCTTACCTTCTTCAAATAAAATATGATGAACAACTTGATCATCTGCAAGACCGGCAGCAGTGGAGAAAAGTATATTCCAATCCTGCAGAGAAGGTAATGATGGAGAGTTTTGAGGAGTAAAAAGCATGATACTATGGTTATAAAAGTGACACACTTCTCCCACTGTTTTGCAGTGAGAAGGAAGAACATCCGCACCATGCCAGTGTCTGGGCGTAGATCAGGTCGAGGACATTCCTTGCGACATCAAACTCTGGAACCCCTAATTTTGGCAGACATTTGGTCCCAATGATCCTGGGTCAAGGAAAAACAATTTAAAATTGTATGAGTGTTTTGAATTTGCTGTTTTAAATTTTGAAATTTAATTCACAAGTATTGGCAACTCACTTCCGTAAAAACTCCCCAAAGAAGGTTTCCAACGTGAAGAAGATAAAATCAATGAACACCAACCGGTACAAATCTTGTCCAACAAAGGTCTCCCAGCACTGACAAAGAAAGTGAATTATTAGCAAGGATGTGCTACATAAACACTCTATGTATTGACACTTTAAACTCTAAAAGCCTTATGAAACCATAAATCACATCTCAAACATTAGAAAAAGTCTCACATCAATAATAAGATACAAAACTACTGCAGGGCAGCATTGATATAAATATCAAATTATGGTGTACAAATGACTTACAAGAATTCTGTTGGACACAATTTTTACCCAATAGTAGCAGAGAACACCGAGTATTCCCATCTTCAGTAAGACATTCCTGAATAAAAGATGAAATAAATACAATTCATAGGAAGCCATTTTTGTGCAAGTAACAGCATTTCAGATCAGCCTTCACGTAATACAAAAATATACATTTTCGACTATAGCGTAGGTGTAACAGACTATGACTAACAGCAATGTCTCAAATTTCAAAGAGAGAGGCTGGTCAAAGAGTCTCTTCAGCATTTAACATTAGCCAACTAGCAAAACTACACAAAATGGCCAATGAGCTAAATGAGCGCAGGCAGGATCTGTCCGCATGTCAGACAGAAAAATGCAAAATGAAAGTAATGACATCCAAATTTTTAAAAATAAAGGAAGGTTTTTCATTTGTGCACAAATACAGGAAAAGCAGGTAAAAAAAAAAAATTATCTGCTTAATAAGTAAAATGAAAAGTTTGTCATCTTGCAATTTTATAATTATTCCTATTAAATCCAATCGGGGGTTTTCAGAACAATGATCTAACTTACCAGTAACAGCCATAATCCAAACAAATGGGTTGGCCCAGATAAATATAATTCTTTTCAGAGTTTTGTATCACAGTAAAAGAGAGGGCAAAGTCATCTGGGAAGACAGTTTGTACCTGAGAATGATGGCATAGATCTTTGTGCGGGGGTTGGTGTATTTCTCAAACTTGTTGAGTAGAGAGTACAGCAGGGGAATGACCAGGTTTATGAGGGACACCACAAATGGCAGAAGAAGAGTCGAGGCTTCGTTCACCAGGCTCGAGAAGTCCTGAGACTCAGGATTAGTGATTGTCTATAAAAGATTTTTAAAAAAACACACGCATGAGCACATTTGTTCCAACCAAAATGGTACAGATACATTAACATGTACAAAATGATTGGGTAGCTAAAACGATCTTGTGGCGAACTGCAGCTTACGGTAGTTAACAACTCAGCAACCTGTAATCCAGTCGTCACTCTAATTGACAAATCTGTATTCCATGGAGTCCACAGCAGTCGAGAAGAAAGGGGAACAATCCTAACACAGGCCACGTTGAAACAAGAAAATTTTGCATAGTTGCAATGTGTGAGTTACAACACATTCATAATGCCTGTGTGTTTATCACGGTGCTTCAGCACTATGAAAATAATGCTTCCCCACCAAAGTACTTTCAGTACAATTGATTATGTGTGAATGCGATAGGCTCCAAATATACCATTTTAGTCACTGTTTTGTGTGTAACAAGAAAGCATGCTGTAGTTTTGACCCATGACCACAGTTTACAATAATAGGAAAGGCATGTACATATCTTTTTTTTCCATTATAAATATTTACTCACCATAATTCAATGGACATTGACATGTTTTGGTTATTTTCTCTCTGTTGGCCGCGCCAATCACCAGATCTGAGTTGAATTGAACTTAATTTTAACCAATTGAACTATCATTTAAATGCTGAAGAGGAAACTGAAGGCTAAAAGTCCCTCAAACAAGCAGGAACTGAAAATGGCTAGAGTAAAGGCCACCCAGAGCATCATCAGGGAAGATACTCAGCGCCTGGAGATGTCTAAGCGTCACAGACTTCAAGCAGTCATTGTATTTTAAGGGCATGTGACCGAATATTTCAATATTCTGCACAATGCAAAACCATCCAATACTTCTTATATGACCCTGGGGGGATGATGTAC
This sequence comes from Gymnothorax reevesii, assembly GCA_029721435.1. Lineage (NCBI taxonomy): Eukaryota > Metazoa > Chordata > Actinopteri > Anguilliformes > Muraenidae > Gymnothorax > Gymnothorax reevesii. The sequence goes on from CM056592.1 coordinate 11,338,240, forward strand.
AACAGGTGCTGTTCTTTCAAAACGGTTCATCTCACATGGTTGAAACATTCTCATGTTAAGGCTGACAGTCAGCATTTCAACCTCATCGCCAGTGTATCATTGTATGACACTCAATTGCTAAAGCGCAGAACAACAAGATGAAAGTGTCATCAGTACACCCCCCCCCCCCCCACCCCCACCCCGCCACTCAAGGGCCATAACTCCGTATAAAAAAATATACAAAATTTCACACATCTGCGTATAGTAGTTTCAGACATTCAGTACCCACTGTAGCCCGGACGGACAGATGCATGGACAGACGGACGGTAGGACGGATCCCAATCCAATATCCCACTTCGTGACAGGGGATTAAAATTTTTAAAAATCTCCCTGTCACATGAATTATGGTGCTCAATATCACATTTCATTCAGTAAACTGCTGAAAGGTTTAGGTTGTTTTCAGCAGCTATTCCGCGATTCAGTAGCTTTGTGCAAGTATGCCGCACTCACGTCAAGGTAGCGCATGCTCAGGAAGAGGATGGCGGCGCAAGAGGCCACAGCCAACCCCGAAGAGATGAGCCAGGCAACCAGTTGGATCCCAAACTGTTTCCACCTCTCTGACCTGGACATGCGTGACCCCTGGCTCTTTTCTGAAAGAGACTCCTGAGATCAGGGAAGAACAAGTGAGGATGTTTGATGGAACCTACAAGAGTTACATTGAATTGACATTGCAGATGAGCTCCTTCAATACATGAAAGAGCAAAGACAGACTCTTGACTAGTGGAACTGCAAATTTACGCCACCTTGAGCTGGGTGCGAAGGTTGTTCTGGCGCTGACGTATCGCTTTCTCGCTGGTGATACTGAAGTCCCAGCTGCATAGTAGACTCCAGGCATTTCCCGAGGCTGACAGAACAAAGTTCTCCTGGAAGGATCTCGCCATACTACAGAAAGACAAAGACAGAGACGTCTTAACGACATCTCAAAACACAAAGTCAAAAAAATAAATAAAAATCATCATTTGACTACATACAGTGCTTCCAAGCTCTCAGCATTTTGCATTGCGTTAGAACTGACCTGTATATCAGGGAAAGTCCGCACAGAACCAAGTAAGCGGATATAGTGAAGAAGTATGCCAGCTGCATGTCATATACCGGTTGCGTTCCGATTGTTTCATTGCTGTAGCCGCCATAGTATAAGACTGACTGGCTGAAATATCCCTGTGAAAACACATGTGCAAAACCATTCATATTTGCAAATTTAATGGAGAGTAATTGGACATCTAACTTCAAACCCAGCCTGCATATACAGCACCCTCAATAATTATTGGCACCCCTGGTTAAGACGTGTTCTTTAGCTTGTAATAAATTCAGTTGTTCCTTAGTCTTTCCCATGTTGAAGAGAGAATAAGAGAAATGGCCTCTGTGTCACGTCATATTTACACCCTAGAGAAACAGTGTAATGTGAATATAGGCCACTAGATGGCAGTATTTACCTTTTTTTTGTTAAGCTCAGACTGGAGTCATGTTTAGACATGTCCTGGACATGTCTGGGGCAAGTCTCAGAAAATTAAAAAAAAGAGGTCTAAATGTGGGTGGGGTCTGCAAAAGAGTATATAAGGAAAAGAATTGAGACAGTAAAGTAGTAGGAGAAATTGCAAGAAGATGACCAGACCTGTCATTCTGTTCAAGACCTGTGACGTTTCTTTTGTGGATTTCTTTGCCTGTGTTTGAGCATTTTCTTCATCCAGGACATCACCAAGCCACCCCACCAAAAAGGGACTGTAATTATTTCTGTTTTTTTTCTTATTTATCAATCTTGGTCTTTAGTTGTAGGTTGTTATTAGTCTTTGTCTTTGTTAAAAATTAAATGTGTTTTAGTTGTTAAAACTGTGTTTGTCATCCCTTGCTGTTGCTGTTGTGTTATAAATGTAATAACAAATTGGGGCCATAACAAATTGGGGGCTCAAGGTCCGGGATAGACCATTGTGTGAGTAATTTATTGAAAATCTAACATTCCAAATTGTGAAATTGTTTTTGTGAATTTTCCTAGATATATATTGACAACAGCAATGGATGATTTCTTGGCATCACCAACCGTAGGGGTTTTGAAGTCTTTTAAAAAGACAGAACTGCTAGAAATTTGCAGACAGTTGGAGCTGACAGAGGTAAAACCAGCCATGCGAAAAGCAAGACTGGCTAGAGAGATAGTTGAATATTACATTGATGAAAATGTGTTTGCACCAGGAGATCTGGAACAGTTTCCAGTGGAAAATCCAAATATAGAAATGGAACTTAAATTAAAAATGCTAGAGATTGAAAGGGAGGAAAAAGAAAAACAAAGGCAGTTTGAGTTGGAAAAATTAGCAAGAGAAGAAAAACAAAGAGAATTTGAGAGGGAAGAAAAAGAAAAACAAAGGCAGTTTGAGGTAGAAAAATTAGCAAGAGAAGAAAAACAAAGAGAATTTGAGAGAGAGAAAGAGGAAAGAGCAGAAAGAGAGAGACAGAGACAGAGAGATTTTGAATTAGAGAAATTCGATAGAGAAGAAAGACTCCAAATGGAGCAACTAAAAATTAAAATTGAAACTAAAAATAAATTTTGTGCCAGTCAGGAGGTAAAACTGGTGCCTCCATTTTCAGAAAAGGATGTTGACAACTATTTCCAGTGTTTTGAAAAGGTAGCAAAGAGTTGCCAGTGGCCAAAGGAACACTGGCCTCTGATGTTGCAAACTGTCCTCAAGGGTAAAGCTCAACAAGCCTATTCGGCTTTGTCTGCAGATGATTCCTCTGATTATGAGGTTGTCAAAAAGGTTATTTTGAGAGCTTATGAGTTGGTTCCAGAGGCTTACCGACAGAAATTCAGAGGTCTGAAGAAATCTGAAAATCAGACTTATGTTGAATTTGCTAATGAGAAGCAGGTCTGCTTTGAGCGCTGGTGTACTTCTATGGAGGTCAAGGATGATTTCAACTCACTAAAAGAGATGGTGTTAGTTGAAGAATTCAAGAACTGTGTTAAGGATGATGTTAAGACCTACCTTAACGAGAAGCAAGCACTGAATTTGCAATCAGCTGCCAAATTTGCAGATGAATATGTTCTCACTCATAAGTCCAAATTTCAGTCTAGCAGTAACAATAAATGGTCCCAATTTCAGAAAAAGGGTTACGGTGATACCCAAGATTCCTCACCCAAAGACAAAGACAAATCTGGTGATGGTGCTCAGAAATCCAGTAACAGGTCTGATCAAAGTGTGAAAGCTGACAGTGACAAAAGTGGTCTAGTTTGCAGTTATTGCAAGAAATCTGGTCATGTTACAACTAACTGTTGGTTCCTTAAAGCTAAGAAAGAAAAAGAAAAGGATACCAAACCAAATGCCTTTGTGAAAACAAGGTTAGAAACCCCTGTAGTAGATAACCAATCTGCTAAATTGCCTGCTTCTTGTGGGGCTAAAAAGCCTAATACAGCTGACTTTGTGAGGGAGGAATTTCTTCCATTTGTGTCAGAGGGATTTGTGGCTCTGAATGAGCATACTACTCCTGTCCCCATATATATCCTAAGGGATACCGGAGCTTCTCAGTCACTTTTGTTGATGGACTCCTTGGAGTTACGTGATGAGACCGCTTCAGGGGATTTCATACTTGTACAAGGTATTGAAGGGAGGACTGTATCTGTACCCCTGCGCTCTATATTCTTGAAGTCAGATTTAGTTACAGGACAGGTAAAGGTGGGACTTATGTCAAGTCTACCTATAAAGGGTGTTTCTCTGTTGCTAGGCAATGACCTGGCTGGGGGCAAAGTAGTTCCCCCTGTACATCTTACTTCACAGCCGAGCACTGAAAATGGGGATGAGGACCCATCTCTGTATCCTTCTTGCGCAGTGACTCGTGCTATGGCCAAGAAGGCTAAAGAAGATGATGTTGTGGTGCCGTCCAGTGCATTGAATAGTCAGGACTCAGGTGGTTCGCCTCATGACTCTGATTGGCCTACTATGGTTTCTCCGTTTGAGGACTAATCAGATACTTTTATCAGTTCTCTATTCAGCCAGCCGGATGGGTCTGGTGATTCTGATGTGTCTGGAGACTTGTCTCTGTCCAGAAAGCGGTTGATTGAGGAGCAAACTAATGATCCTGAAATTGGTGTACTAAAGAGGAGAGCCCTTCCTGAAAAAGAAATAGATGCAGTTCCTGTTGGGTATTATCTCAAGGATGGTGTGTTGATGCGGAAGTGGCGCCCTCCTGATATCCCTGCCAATGCAGATTGGGCAGTGGTCAGGCAAATTGTTGTTCCGAAGGTCTATAGGAATGAGATCTTAACAATGGCTCATAGTTTACCTTTAGGAGGTCATCTTGGTGTTAACAAGACTGTTGATAAGATCATGAAACACTTCTTTTGGCCTGGGCTTCGGAAAGACGTTTCCAACTTTTGCAAAACCTGTCACACTTGTCAGGTAGTTGGAAAACACCAGTTAGACCCACCTGTAGCTCCATTGCAGCCTATCCCAGCATTTGGGGAGCCATTCTCTCGGGTCATTGTTGATTGCGTTGGTCCATTACCCAAGACTAGATCTGGAAATCAGTACTTGTTGACAATCATGTGTGCATCTACCAGATTCCCCGAAGCCATACCTCTACGTAACATCAAGGCAACTGCAATCTCGAAGGCTTTGATAAAGTTCTTCACGTTGTTTGGCCTTCCCAGGGAAATTCAGTCAGACTAAGGTAGCAATTTCACTTCAGGATTGTTTCAGCAGGTTGTGTATGAACTAGGTGCAAAACAGATTCTTTCTAGTGCCTATCATCCAGAAAGTCAGGGTGCCTTAGAGCGGTTTCATTCCACTCTCAAGACAATGATGAGGACTTATTGTTATGACCATGAGAAAGACTGGGATGAAGGGGTTCATTTGCTGTTGTTTGCAGCTAGAGAAGCAGTGCAGGAGTCTACTGGATTCAGTCCATTTGAGCTAGTGTTTGGTCATGAAGTGAGAGGACCTTTGCTATTATTGAGTGAACAATGGCAAGAGGAAGAGCCGCAAATCAGTCTGTTAGACTATGTTAGCAAGTTCAAAGAAAGATTGCGTGCAGCTTGTGACCTTGCCAAAGAGAACTTGAAATCAAGTCAGGGAAAAATGAAAACTTGGTATGATCATAAGGCTAGAAGCCGTGAGTTTAAACCAGGAGACAAGGTCCTTGTGTTGTTTCCCTTGCAGTCCAATCCATTGCAGGCTAGATTTCATGGTCCTTATGAAATTCTGACAAAACTCAATGATCTCAATTACATTGTGAAGACTCCAGATAGGAGAAAACCAAAACAATTGTGTCATATTAACATGCTAAAGCCTTATCATGACAGAAATGCTAGGGTTGCAGCTGTCACTTCAGATTCTCCAATGGTCGAAACGTGTGAAGATGAGGGGGAGTTTCAAGATGATGAACCAAGAATTAAAGCTGAAGTTCTTTCATGTAAATTGTCAAACACTGAAGTGTTGCAAAATCTTGATGTAAAACTCCAGCACTTAGAACCCTCACAGAGAGATCAGTTTGAAAGGTTGATCAAGAAATATGAGGATTTGTTTCCTGATGTTCCAAAGAGAGTTACTATAGCCTCTCATGATGTAGATGTTGGTGATGCCAAACCAATAAAACAGCATCCATACCGGATGAATCCTGAAAAGAGAAAGATTGCTGAGAAAGAGGTTGAGTACATGTTAAAACATGATATTATCAGACCCTCCAACTCCGATTGGAGTTCACCCTGTGTGCTAGTTCCAAAACCTGATGGAAGTACTAGATTCTGTACAGAATATCGCAAAGTCAATGCTGTAACTAGAACTGATGTGTTTCCAATACCTAGGATTGATGATTGTATTGATAGTGTAGGGCAAGCAAAGTATCTGACCAAGATTGATTTATTGAAGGGTTATTGGTGTGTGCCTTTAACTGAGAGGGCCAAGAGCATCTCTGCTTTTGCCACACCATCTGGATTGTACCAGTATGAAGTCCTACCCTTTGGCATGAAAAATGCCCCAGCCACGTTCCAAAGGATGATACAGTCTACAATCGCCGGATTGCCACACACGGGTGCGTACATCGATGACCTGATCACATGGAGTGACTCCTGGGAAGAACATCTAAAAGATGTAGAGACGTTGTTCAAGCGCCTGACCCAGGCTAACCTGACTGTTAACCTGAGCAAGAGTGACTTTGGTTGTGCTACTGTCACCTATCTTGGCTACGTCATAGGCCAGGGTAAGGTGGCACCCATAAATGCTAAAGTCCAAGCCATCATGGACTTTCCAGTTCCTGACAACAAAAAAGCTTTGCGCCGCTTCCTTGGAATGATCGGGTACTACCGCAAGTTCTGCAAGAACTTTGCTGAGATTGCTCTCAGTCTAACTAACCAACTGAAGAAAGGCGTAAAGTTCACATGGGATGATGCATGCCAGAGAGCCTTCGATCACCTGAAGTCTCTGCTGTGTCACTTCCCCGTGCTCAAATCTCCTGACTTCAACAAACCGTTCTCCATCGCGGTCGATGCTAGCGACCAAGCTTGTGGATCTGTGCTCCTACAGAGAAGTGACTCTGATGACATTGAGCATCCCGTGGCATACTTCTCCAGGAAGTTCAATCGCCACCAAAGGAACTATTCCACAATAGAGAAGGAACTGTTGGCTCTGGTCCTTTCTTTACAACACTTTGAGGTTTATGTTTGTACAGGACAAAAGCCAATGATTGTGTACACTGACCACAATCCGTTAATGTTTTTGAGTAAGATGAAAAACAAGAATCGGAGATTGTTGAATTGGAGTTTGATTTTACAGGAGTTTGACTTGGAAATTAAGCATGTGAAGGGTACAGACAATGTAATTGCTGATTGCTTATCCCGTGTTTGAATGTGTATATATATATCATGTGTTTGAATATTGTATGATATGTATATATAGACAAGTGTTCACTTAACCATTTTGTATTGAAAAGAAAAATTTTGCCTTTATGAGTCAAAATTTTTCCCTTTTGGAATGGAGGTGTAATGTGAATATAGGCCACTAGATGGCAGTATTTACCTTTTTTTTGTTAAGCTCAGACTGGAGTCATGTTTAGACATGTCCTGGACATGTCTGGGGCAAGTCTCAGAAAATTAAAAAAAAGAGGTCTAAATGTGGGTGGGGTCTGCAAAAGAGTATATAAGGAAAAGAATTGAGACAGTAAAGTAGTAGGAGAAATTGCAAGAAGATGACCAGACCTGTCATTCTGTTCAAGACCTGTGACGTTTCTTTTGTGGATTTCTTTGCCTGTGTTTGAGCATTTTCTTCATCCAGGACATCACCAAGCCACCCCAACAAAAAGGGACTGTAATTATTTCTGTTTTTTTTCTTATTTATCAATCTTGGTCTTTAGTTGTAGGTTGTTATTAGTCTTTGTCTTTGTTAAAAATTAAATGTGTTTTAGTTGTTAAAACTGTGTTTGTCATCCCTTGCTGTTGCTGTTGTGTTATAAATGTAATAACAAATTGGGGCCATAACAACAGGAAGTGATGAATTACTAATTAAATGTTCCCAGATGCCCTGATCTACTACTGTGGAAATGAAAGAAATACTTCAATTACATTTATTTCCTAGGAATTGTTAGGGGTGCCAATAATTGTGGAACAGGTGATTTAATGAAAAATTTAAAAAAAAAATTTCCCTTAAAATTCACTTGAGTTGAAGGTTACATTTTTCTACAATTTTCAGTGTGAGAGTATGCTTCTGCAATAAAAATTGAATTTATTTAAAGGCTTTTAACACTTCTTAATCAGGGATGCCAATAATTATGGAGGGCACTGTAGATGGCGGTATTAAGTAGCACATGAAATGCAATTAAGCTACCACTCACCGCTCCAGTAAGGAGCTCCAGGCCCCTGAAATGCGCTTGGTCTGTTCTGTTTGGGAGCTGCACGAGCTGCGGCACAGTAATGAAGCCGAAGTTGACCAGGAAGGAGAATATATTGAACATGAGAAGCCACTTGAGGAACAGGAAATAGGAGAGAACACTGGTGCCGAACTTGCCCCCAATTTCCTTCATAGTGCCATACCAAAGTGCCATTGCTTGTCGGGCGGCCGCCATTCCGGCTCCAAACCTTCGGAAAAACTGAGTAGGACAGGTCAGGACATGAAAGTACGATGAATTTGATTGGTGGGAGAAAATGGGATAGTGTAGAATAGCAGGCATTTACCGCCTTATACTTTATATTGCCACAGTGTAGGAAGCACAGCCTGATCGGTTTCTATAATTCCGTGCATTTTCAACACTGCTACATGGCTGTGAATACTCTTCATTATACAATCCACTCCAGAATTTTTCCTTTTAAAAGAAAGCAGTGTTTCTCCAGAAGGCAACAGCTTCTTACCCGAGAAACTTGCTCGGTGCAGTCTGTAACGCAAGTCAGCTTGAGGCCCCGCTTGGAGGACTTGCAAGCAAGAACTTGTCTCCTGGTGAAAACAGAGCACGCACCGAGATACAATAAAGTGAATAAACGGCATACAATTAATCCTCTCTTCCTGTAGTTCACTCATAGGTCATTTTGTTTCAAACTAACTAGTCTATTTTCGTCCATGTACTCCTAACTTGTGTTTTTAACAGTAGTACTTGGTTACACTCAACCAGTGACGACACAGTGTGGTATGTTGCCAGTTTATGACAGTGCTGTCCAGCCAGTTCATGATTGTGTAAACACTATTTTTACATCCCAGCTGCAATGCGCATGAAGGCTGCCATAATGGGCTTAATGTTTAACTAATCTTACGGAAATACTATTGGCCTTTGACCTGCAGCGACTTAGCCTACCGAATTTGTCTTCTGTCTTGAAGGCTCATTTGAAGGACTCGAATGGCCTGGATTTGGTCACTTGATGACATAGCAACCAGTTCCTCCACGAGATCCTGCTCCCCTTGAGGATTGAAAATACCATTTCAGAGTCTTGACAAGAACTGCGCGGGAATTTGCATATCACTGCTATGAAATGGCTATCGGTAGCCTACGTTGTTCAACAGGTGTACAGAGCACTCAAATGGTTCAAATGAAAATCAGTTTTCAGCTTCAGTCTAACTGTGGGCATACAAAGCTGGTCGTGGAACAAATAGTTTTCCCTCCTTTTTCATTTCAACGGCACCAAAATGGTTGAGAATGATGTTGAATTAGCATTGTACTGAACCAGACTAAAGATATTAGCTCAATACACTATTAACTCAAAAAGAGTTATTTATTCTTCACTCGGCACAATCTTTTATTAATTCCCAAGTTTATTTGTAGGAAATTTGAAAAAAACTTCAAAGAAAATAGGGAAAAACGAAGAAAAAACAGTCTTCGAGGGATTACAATGCTTCGATTGAGCCACGTGGCACTATACCCGATCTCAGCTCTGATTCAGTTTGCTCTGTCTGTACACCTCCGTCCCAAGGCTCACCACTTTTAATCTCATCCCTGATGTCTTCCTCTGTCAGACCCAGGCTGCCCAGGGCGACGCCACCACCCGGAAACAGACTCATTCTCCTATGTCTTAATGTGTCACCTAAAAAAGCAGGACAGTTATAGGCTCGGCACAACATGATTCATTACATCACAAACCCATAGAGCAGATTTACAGTTACAGTGCAGTCCACTAATATAGACATATCCACAATCAATTTAACAATGAAAAGCCTGACAGTACAGTTGTTGTTGATTTTAAAATTATTCTAGCACTTGTAGAAAAGAAAATTAAAGTGTAAATTTGTCCCACTCCAACTAAAGAAGTGGACAGAACTGCTACTCTCCCAGGCCATGGAATACAGTAAGTATTCAATCATTATTGTAAAGAGGATCTCATGATGTAGAATTTGTGGTGTAAACAAGCTTTAATTTAATATGTCATTTAAGTGAGCATTAAATAAGTTGATTTGCCAACAGAACACACTGAGGTTCTTGGTTTGATTCATAGAATATTCATATTTGCAGTATATCGGATACTCATATATATTTTAAAAAAACATGACAACTGTTTGAAGACAAAATATATTAATAAGTACATTAATTACACGATTACAGCTAATTCAGATCAAAAAACTAAATTGGGAACATTCATATACATCAATTAATTCCTTCTATGTGATTTATGATCAAAGTCTGAATGTTTAAACTTCAAACCACAAAATTAAGCTTACTATTTAATTTTAACTACACGTAGCCCAGTCTTTCTGTTATGCTCACCATGCATTTTATTAAAAACACTTTATCTAGACTGTTATAACAAATCATGTAATACCATACATAACTATGAATCCCTCAGTTACTTCATGGCAGCATTCACTTATCAAACAGCAGCAAGAAGCATCCAGCAGTAAATTATAGCCTCTGAGCATGCCCAGAGTTTCACAGGCCATGTTTATACCAGTGTCTAATCAACACTCATAAAAAACCTTTACTTTCTGCAGCAAGATAAGAAATTCCTGGCACTGTTAATTATTGCGGTACTCACAGGTTGATTTCTCACCCATACTGTGAATATGATCATTTTGTTGTGGACAAAATAAGGAAGTAATTTAAGTAGATTGACAAATAGCGCTGCATTTGCTGATTCATGCCTGTGTGTTCCTTGTAACTAAGACGACAGCGCACAAAAGAAGCAAATGCAGTCATGCAGAATTCAAGCAGGATAAAGGACTTAAAGTTAAGTAGAGTAAGTAGCGTTAGTTGCCCCGGCCAATAACACTTTAACATACAAAGTTTTACACATCTCCGGAGCCCATTTCTCAAATCAAATGCACTGTTTATACACATTTCAGTCATACTGTCACACGTACTCAGTTCCTTCCTCTAATATTGGCACCTTTGGTATGCAGAATATGACATGGAGGTTATGAATGAATGGTGTTATTTTTTATCATCTCAATAGTTAAGTACGAATGTTAACAACAATAAAGCCTTTAATGGCAATACAGTGAAAAAAAATCATGAAACAAATATTTTTTTTTCTCAAAACCACCAATGCCAGAAATGTCTAAGTCCCATTCCCAAGTATTTGTGAATCTTCCCTTGCAAAAATAACAGCTCTTCTCGGTTAGTGTGAAATAAGCTTGGGGAAGATGCAGCAAAGATTGGGTGACCATTCCTCCAAGCAGAATCTCTCCAGGTCCTTAAAATTCAGAGGTCCATGTTTATGGACTCTCCTCTTCAGCTTATCCCAAAGTTTTTCAGTTGGGATTAGGTCAGGGGACTGGTATGGCCATGGCAAAACTATGATTCTGTGGGCAGTTAACCATTTTTTTTGTTGATTTTGATGAGTGCATTGGACTATTGTCCTGATGGAAGGCCCAACTACTGCCCAGTTAATGCTTTCAGGCAGAGGCAGTCAGGTATTCATTAACTGCTGGTCCTTCTGGTGAGGGTGATCTCCATCTGGCTTCTGTCCTGGGACTCCACTGGCCTGTGCGCAGACACAACAGGTACCAAAACCCATCTACCATCCAAACTGAACTGTCCTCATTACTCTCTGGGCTCCATCCCACTCAGTCATTACTGCATTCCTATCAATAAGCTCTGTTATTGAATCGTACTCTGACTCTGCATCTGGTTCCATGTCTGGATCATAAAAAATCATGACGGAGAGTAGATGAAAGTAAAATATGAATGGTAATTTACTTCAGTTAGATTTCTCCAGGAGCGCTAATGATTGTGGCACACACATTTTTGTGGGGGAAAAAAGTGTATTTTAACTTAAAAATATTTGTCATTCAATCATTTTCTTTAAATTCAAGGCTAGATTTTGGTTAATATTATGAATTAATGATTGAGAGGATTAACAGCGACCACATTTTTTCACCACCTTTTTGGTTAATATTTACCAAGGTTGCCAATATTAGCAGAGGGCGCTGAATGCAATCAATCTTGGTCTGAACCGAAGATTTGTTATTAATTAATTGTAAAAGAACAAGACTGCACTAAACATCTTTGGATACTAAAACTACTTCACATTTTTCTCAGAAATCTAATTTCTCTGAAAGCCTAATCTTGCAATCGGAGATACCATAGATTACCATGGCAGATTAAAACAGAGCCACCTTTGTGACATTGAAAACCCAGGCTTTCGGCTCAACATATCTCGCTAACCCACTAATCTTGCCTCATAGCACATCCCTCTGGTTTCTGTTTAAGCCTTGACACCCACAATCACTATGGACATTTGTGACCATTCGAGGAGTGTAAACAACTTTAATTGATCAATTAAGTCCTGACTAACGACAGAAACCAGCAGACAGTGCAGCTCTCCACACGGTTATACACTTGCTCCTTTTTTGGCAGCTATTTTAACTGTAATTTTACAACTAGTTTACAACAGAGTTCTGTGTACGTTAAGTGTAAACAGTTAAATGCGTACAGGACTCCACTTATAGTTAAAATAACCAGGAAAGAATGCACTTTTTGAATGTTAAATTCAGTCAGCTTATACCAGTGCTGGACCAGAAGTGAGTATCATTGCTGCATATGGCTGCACTGATGGGAGCATGTCGCTAAAGTTAAAAATAGGTTAGCTTTGACGGCCCCTGCCACCTGGTTCATCATTCAGGTTAATCAAACCACATTCTAAAACCTTGTCTCATGTTGCATAACATGTATTTAACTGTGTTCATACCTAAATGTTAGAAGTCATGAAGCAATTGATTTCTCAGATGATGTTCCAAAATGCTACCGTACCTGACTTCTGACCTAATTTTTTGAGAGTGAGCCAAGCATTTCTATTCTGCTTTAGATACACGAGCATCTCTGAAGATTTCCTTAATTCACAGTATGTTTCCAGTCTTTTTTCCAAATCTATTTTCTATCCCTGCCTTATCTGCTCCTTTAAAGCCTAAAAAATGAGACCAAATGGGTTCACAAGAGGAAACATGAAAAAGCTGATGACAGAATGCCACCAAATTAATTCATCTACAGTATTTTTATTTATTTATTCTTTTTTTTTGTCAGATTGCCCTTTCTATTCACAGGCATATTTTGCTGGCATGCACTGCAAAGTCTTAAAGCACTCGTGGATGAATAACTCATTATGTGTCAAGCACTCTAAGCATACAAAAAGTACAGGAAAGAGTCCACAATGTGATAAAACCATGAAGTGTCTATCTTACTGATGGCAGTAATAACCATGAGTGTAATTATAAGAAATACCTTTCATCGACCTTCCTTGAGGCAAAGGGGTATTCCCCATCAGTAGCATAGCTTCCTCTAATTCAAAAGACTGCGTAAAAGGTCCTATCAAAGTGTACAAGAAACGAACTTGCTTTCAAATCCAGGGTATACATCTCACGCTCTACTGAACTCAAATGAGGATAAAAGTTACAGCACCCAATAAAAAGCATTTTTTAAATACCTTGATTTAACTTACTATTACTGTTTTGTCTCTGCTCTTTTTCAAATCCAAATTATAGATCTAATCTATGATGCTTTGTCTCAGCGAAATATGGAGGGAAATGTTAGTTTCAATTATTTCAGAGCAGAAAGATTAGCATTAGCACTGAGTGAAACAAAACTCCCCCAATTTTTCAAACATGCCCACAGAAAGGATTCCATAATCCATAAATTCCACAAAAAAAAACTGCTTTTTGTATACATCCACAATGTTTATATGTTTTATGATCACCCAATTTCGGTATCACACTATTTATCTTTTGTATTTTTTCAAATACCATATTTACTGTAATGCCTTTGAGCCACATAATCCTTTGGAGATATTGGAATGTGCTGTACCTCTTGTCTCCCCATCCTACCTCCTCAGAGTAAGGGATAAGGAAAGATCATAAAATATAAATAAACAAATATGAAATCACACAGAACCACAATGCTTCATGAGCATGCTTCCCTCTATAAGTCCCTCCAGGTGGCTCCATTAAATGTCCATGAGTGAGCGGGTGAGTTATTTAGTGACCACAATTTATAAGGCAGAAGCCATGGCAGCTGTTTGCACACTGTGGGAGGAAGTAATTTGCCAATATTCATTCATATCCCTTAATTCTTTGCCTGTGTTGAACACCTGCTTAATGGATGCTGTAAGCCAGGGATGGGCAATGAGGGCCGTATCTGTCCCTGGTTTTCACACCAACCTCTGGCCTTTAATTAGTTAATTATCTAAATTAGCCAAACTATTCATGAAATCTGACATTTCTTCAAATTTTCATGAATTACCACCAAAAACTGTTCTTGTCACCCTACATAAAACATTTTTTTTTGATCAAACCTTTGCAAAAATCTATATTTGTGTATGCAGCCAATTAACTCAATTAGTCAGGGTAATTGATAGAAATAAAAACCTGCATACACACCGGCCTTCCAGGACTGGAGTTGCCCATCCCTGCTGTAAGCCAACGCAGAATCGTTAAACTCTTTGCTTGACCTAATAAAAGAACATGGTGTCTCATCTCACCCATATATGGAGCCTCAGGGAAATGCTCCTCCAAGGGAGGTACGATGTAGTGCACTGCAGAATCTGAGTGGTACCCACTGTTAAACGTACCTGAATGCAGGGAATGGACACACAGGATATGTACTCACTGCATAAGATATGACACCCAGGACATGCTTAACTTCTAAAATTTCATGAATCTCCAGTGGATTCGCCAGTCCCTTCGTCCTGACCAGCTTATCAAATGACCAGTATCTGTTGGGGTCCAAACGCATGTCTAACTTCATTCATACGCTGTCACTCACCTTGGTTGTGGCGCCATCTTAGGCTGCCAGTGGCGGAGGGAAGGTGGCCCATTGGGATGTGGTCAGTAGCCCTCCAGGCCTCTTCCTCCCTCTCCCAGGGGTGCGGACCCTGTTCACTATATGGGGGCAGAGCGTCCTGAGGTGTCCATTCAGGGGCTTCATTCTGCCAGGGTCCTCTGTCCGGTTCATAAGGATTATAATAATGAGGGTTCCTAGAGGGACTAAAACAACCAGACCGAGGGTATTTTATTAGTGTTTAGGAATAGAGATGAACATAATATCTATATTGTTTAACCCTACTATCGGCCGATTCTCCTCCACCTATACAGTACTCAATTTATTTTTACAAATAAGCTAATAAATTACTACAATGTAGGAAATATTCCTCTAAAAATCAGCTAACACATCATATTTGTGTTAACTGATTATTAACCATATCTGTGGTTACAATAAAGATGTCAGCAAGTGTATTAATATCGTCGCTCTACCGGTAAGCCAATGGTAACAGAAATGTCTTGAATCCCGTGGTAAAAAGATAAATGTCATAATGTTAAACAGTGGGAAGAGTTCGGATCATTTTTGCACATGGCATGATAACATGTAATGCATCTGATTAAATTTTAGTTGAGTATCTTTGTCCAGCAAAAGGTTATACACCTCATGGGGTACATACTGAACCGAGACTTCCACAGGTACTGAATGTTTGATTAAATTTGGAGTTTTTTTTGGAGCAAATTGAACACTCACTTTCAAACTAATGAAGTGCTTGATTCAATAAATTTTGAAGTATTATTCCACCTTTGAGAATTGGGCAATAGCTCACAACTTGCAATAGTTTTTTATTCAGCCTTAATTCAAAGTAGAACCTTAGTCACTGAAGTGAATACCACTGAAGGCTATCTGAAAAAGTTTACAATTTAACTATAATAATAGCAAAGTCTTTACAGGATTAAATGACATTTTGTGAATAATTGGCAGGTAAAAAGTGCTCTCAGTTCTCTGGGCTGGACTAGAAACTAGACTAAGGAGCAAACTGATTGAACAACACTTGACGAACACTTAGATTGAATGAAGCTTCACCCCCAGGCCTACTCTTGCTAGTGTTCATTTGTTTATCTGCAAAACTTGTGGTTTGTAAATCAGTCTAAGAATTTATTTACTCATTTCATTCCACTACTTCCGTCGACGTTCTGTAATATAAAACCACCACACCTATCTCTAAAACATGGCTACCAAGTGAGTTTATACACTGTATACCCAGATAGGTGGTGCACTCATTTGCTTTGTGGAAACTGATGACTTCAAAAAAATCTGTCAGCCAACTTAGTGATCACAGCACTTAAAAACGTGGTAATAATAACTTTTATCTCATGTTTTTTAAGTACCGTCCACACAATGCAATTGAGTTGGTTTACATTTTTTTTTTTTCAGGTAATAGGTTCCCACAAAACATTTGAGTTTGCCACACAATCTGGGTTTACAGTGTAGCAATGAGCGTACAAATACACATCCTTCTTTTGTCGCATTCCGGATCATGATGCCTACCCTGCCATCTCGTAGATGCACGCCAGCTTTTTATTGGAACAACTGTGTCTTTCGTATTACATTTCCATTACCCAACGAGTTTTGTCAATTTGAAAAGATGGACTTACCTTCTGTTGATTTCTAGGGTTTCATTGTCATGATAAGCAGGGTTGAAGACACCTTCTCTATTGTAATACGACATGAAGCCCCCTATTGGTTTCCCTTCCGAGGGCACTGATCTTTTCGTCTCTTTCTCGTCTTCGTTATTGGCACTTTTTACATAACCTGGAACGTATCAGATAATATTGGGTGAGAGGAGTTTAAATTCACCCCTCAGGGTTATTATAATTATCTGGGAAATACAGTGGCGGTTCTAGAACCGGGAACTGGGGGGGCACAGACCCGTCCATTTATGACAATTAGGATAGTCCTGGCTAGTTCTCAATCATTTTCCTTCATTGACGCGTTTTCCCAATTATCATAATTGGCAACTGAAGACATGGTTTTTCTCCATATGCGATACATATAGAAACAGCAAGTCTGCCTCCTAATTTCAAACAGTAGGCTTGCCCTAATGGAAACACAATACCTCCACCATACCAGGCAACTCTCATTACTGTTTAATCAGCAGGATACCATTTCTTCAACAATAACCGTTTGGTCGGAGCACCAATGAAAACAGTCTTCTATCAATGTCACACAGTGATACTTCAAACTAAACTTGTCATACCCTATCAATTAATTAAAGTTGCTTTTCCATGTATTTGAATTTAGACTCTTTCTTATATAAAAGAGCGTCTATTTTGGAGGCTGAGCCCGAATGTTCTTAGAACTTTTTGAGGATTTAAGCCTCAAGTGTTCGTAAAGTGTTCTTATTTTTCAGTCGACATTAAAAAAATATATGTCTTTTTTAAATTAATAATGTCCACAGAAATCGTATTTTTCGCGTAGTTAGCATTAAAAAACTGAAAGCACCATCAGGAACAGTCTGATAACGAGTCCTTCCATCCTTTTATCACAACAAGTTCCTTAGCCTACTTCAATGGCCAATGATAATCGCATTTATACGTGTGGCCAATGCTGCATTTTTTTCTTGGCCACACTTCGCACTTATTCGTGTGGCCCATGCTGAAATTTTCCCTTGGCCACAGCTTAAAAAAATAAGTTTAGCTAAGAAAAAAAAAATGTGGCATTGGACACACATTAAATAAGTGTGGGAAATGGAGCGATGTGCACCTTGGCCACACTTATTGTGCGTCTAACGCGAATTTCTCAGCCTCAGAATGTTCTCCGCATGTTCCTAATTTTTGAGCATTTTTTTTCATCCTCAAAGTTTTTATTAATTCAATTTTTTTTATTAAAACAACGACTGCATCTTAACGTCAGGTCGCAAGCCTTCTCATCCGCTACTCAAGTCAAAGCGTTTGACCAGGCTCATCATGCCCAATTCGCTCAGACGATGAACTCAGCTCTGGCGTGACTGGGATCCGCCGCCAATAAAAACTGGAACTAAATTAATTTAAATGAAAGAAGACAGAGCAGAGTTGAAAAACTCTGAAATGACGGAGGAGCTTCAATGTCTGACCCGACCGGTCGATTGTGCGACGTTTTTAAATGAATTATCTGAACCACTATCAAACTTCTGCGATGCACTTAAGGCTCGCAATTAATCTAGATGCTTCGTCATACTCTATCAAAATGTGTTTTACTGTGTTCATCCAACCTACCAATACCGAACAGGGATGTAATTTTCCTTAAAACATTAAAACAATTCTTTTAATCGTAGCCAAGTTATAATAGCCTATCATACTTTCAAAAATGTTGATTTCATTAAGCCATGAAAATGCAGCTAACTTACTTCACCAATGACGGTAGCTAACTTGTTTGAAAACAATTTTTTTAGTATACAGATGAAATAAAAATAGGCTACCGGTTCTTTTCGCAGAATTGACAATTAAGCCTTACCTTACTCAGCGGAAATGTTTTTTTATTATCAGCTTTGGGATGAGTCCACGACGTGAAACAAAATCATTCCTAAGTCGCAGACTGAAGAATTGAGGTTGCCTCCATCTGGCTGAAATAGATGCGTATCGTCATGCCACCTCAGTAGGCTTAACGTAACATTCATGAGCGTTATTTACCGTGAGAAAATCGTAGCTTGGGGGGTCAATACCTTCCCGGAACTCTGAGTCTTCGGCATAGTCGCAAGTCCCAGGTAAAAGTCCAGTTTTCAATTGGCAACGTATGACGCCTTCGTTACGCATCATGGCTCCCTGACTGTCGCTGCATTCCAGTTCAGAAATTGATTCTGCTGGCAATAAAATTTATTGTGACCACAGTGAATTCTGAATATGACGTTGCGCACTATAGGGTATGAAGCAACGCAGCCTCAGTCGGTTGCCTACCTGCTAATGCCATAGGCTAAGTTAATGTCACGATGGTGTGCACACTAGAGGATATGATTGTTTATCTACTTGCCCACCACTTTATTAGGTACAACTGTTTAATGCCAATTAAGACGCTTTTTGCTTCCATGACAGCCTGGGTAATTTGCAGCGTGGACTTTCACTTCAGGCATTCCTTGGAGAATTTGTTCCAAGCTCACTTGATAGCATTATTTAGTTACATATTTGTCTGACTCACGCTCAAGGCCCAAACCTTCCTTACAATCTAAATTTGTTAGGTTTTGCAGGCTACGGATACTAAGTCATAATTTCTGTCGGACCATCTTGAGATGATGTAGGCTCAGTGATGATGATATTACAATATATCCTCCTTAGGTCTTCTGTATTAAGAGTTCACTGTGGTCATGAAGAGATGCAAACGTTCAGTCTGAAATTTAAGGTGTGCTGCAGAATTTAAAATATGCCCACGTCGGTATTACAGGGCCTGATGTACATGCCAGAAGACACTTACAACATACGATACCACTGTTGACACATAGGATGGATTCCTGTTTGTCGGCATGTTACGGCAGATATCAATATTTTTTGGACCCACCAAAATTTTTTCCATCCTCAGATTTTCCCATTTTCGTTTGAACCTGCCCATTGTAGCCTCATTTTCCTGAACCCAGAAAAATCTTTTTCTGCTCACTGCTTCTGAGGTTTAAATCTGCTTCGAGCTTAAATGTTTTTGTTTTGAGAATTGCCATAGTCAATGTTATGGTTGTGAATAACTGTTATTATTATGGTTGTGAATAACTCTGCCCATTCTGGTCGCATTTGGTGACAAAATTTTATTTGTGACCTTTATGGCCAACCAACATTGCCCGTTCACATGGAGTATTCAAGAATTCAAATATTCAATTGTCATTTACCAGATGTTTTTTGTTTGCGTAACCATTTTACTCTTTTAAGACACTAGAGCTTCAAAATCTGATGAAGGCAGCCGTCAAAGTCTCTGAGATCATGCACTTTGCCCATTAATAACGTTTAGTTTGACAAAACAAAACAAAAAAAAGTTTCTGTTAGTTGTGATTAGTTTGCTTAGATTTTCACGTATTTATTTGGGTGTTTTTCATTGTTCTGTTTAATTAATTTACTTTCCCTTGTGTTTCTGTGTTCCCTCTTTCTTACCCTCCCCTCTCTGTTTTCTTGATTCTTCTCTGTTTTCCTATTGGCTGCCTCGCTCCCTTGGGCTCTGTTCCCCTGTGTCTCACTTGTTTCAGTTTTCGTCATTAACTATCTGCCTGCCTCCTCACCTGCCCTACTGCTTGTTTGTGAACACATCTGTAGTTATGTTTCCACATACCTGTCCTGAATTCTACCTTGTGATTTGTTTGACATGTAAGTTCTCAGTTTTCTTTGTCCAGTTTCTCTATTTGAGTATAGTCTTCATGTGTGTGGTTTTTTTTCCCCTTTTGTCCCTGGTTTTTGAGTTTTATTTGTCCTTGGTGTCTTTTTGCCTTCTAATTATCCCCCGCAACAACGTTGTTGCGGGGGATATAAAAATGGGGTTTGTCCATCCGTCAGTCCATCCGACACGTTTGTTGTCCGGGTTATAACTTTGAAACTAATCATCCGATTCTGATCATATTTGGCATCGAGGTGTAAAACCACATAAAGGCATGTCATGAAAAACAATTTTGAAAATAATTTTGTAATTTTTTGCGTTTTGGGGCAAAAAGCGACAAATTTGTGGGAAATCTGTAATGTGTCCTGTCTTGGCTATAAATTTGAAACTAATCATCCGATCGTGACCATATTTTGCATCGAGGTGACATAAAGGCGCGTCATGACAACAATTTGGTATAATTTCCCGAGTTTTCTGACGCATACTCTCCAGCCTATTTTTTTTGCAAGGAAATTAATAGCTTTGCGATTGGTACAGTTCTTTAGAAATCTAAATGCATATAAGCATTCTCTATTCAAAAATGCAATGCCAGTTGCGGGGGATATTGCTTGTCAATGTCATCAGCTTGTTCAAGTCTATTTAGGAAAAAAAAATAAATAAATAACAAGGCAATCAGAGATAGCAGACCTGGCCCCAGCCACGGGCTGACAGACAGAGTGACACACACACACACACACACACAGACATGATCATTGCTTAACCTGGCCCCCTAGGGGAGGGGCCAGGTAATAGCGGTTAGCACTGCAACCTCACAGCAAGAAAATCGTGGGTTCGAATCCGGCCTGGGGCTTTTCCGTGTGGCGTTTGTACGTTGTCCCCGTGTTCATACGGGTTTCCTCCGGGTATATCGGTTTCCTCTCACAATCCAAAGACATGCATGCCAGGCTAATTGGAAATGCTTAATTGCCCATTAGTAAGAGTGTGAGAGCAATTGGTGTGTGAAAGGTGTGTGCGCCCTGCGATGGATTGGCAAGCAGTCCAGGGTAGGTCCTTGCATGACTCCCAGAGTCACTTGGGATGGGCTCCAGCTCCCCCACGACAATAATGAGGAAGAAGCGGTCTACAGAATGGATGAATAATAATAAAAATAATAATGATACATAGCAAAATACAGACATAAGACATTTACTGATGGCTTTAACGATGAACAATACGCAATAAAGAAAAACCCCAAGCACCTGTTTTAGAGCTCTGACGCTCTGTTCTGCTTGCAGGCATAGATGTGCTGCAGTATCCACTTTCTGCAGAAAATGTCTCAAACACCAGTACTATGTTGCATGATTACAATGGCTTTTAGCCCAAATTGTTGAAACAAGATGGACAGGTTACACTATAAAAAAAAAAGTTGTCTCAATTGAAAAAAGTTAGTGTCTAGGCTGCCTTAAAATTTTAAGCTCATTGAACTTGAGATGACAAGTTGAGGTAATATTCAACTTATAATCTTAATTTCAGTTTACTCGAAATTTTAAGGCAGCCTGGACACTAACTTTTTTAGTTGAGACAACTTTTTTTTTTACAGTGTACTGCCCAAATGTATTTTAAATTCCCACAGACCAGTGGAAGTTTTGTTGGCAAATATTGGTCCCATTCCTGTACAAGATCTCTATATTAAGGTCTTTTATTTTTGTCTTTTTTTTTTTTACATCGCAGGTGCCATTTCTCCTTTGTGCAACCAAAATTTATATGGACCATAATGGTTAATATAAGCTGAGAATCTGGATTTAGACCAATATGCATTGTTTGATCAGGGTTACAGATCTGAAATTGTGTATAAATGAGCCAAATGAAGAAAAATATGTATTTGTCCCAAATGTCAGTATGACGAACGTTATTTTTACATGGAGGCCTATCTCCTACCTTATAATAGGCAGTGATTTATTCAATATTCTATGACAGTGTTTGCTTGATTGTGTGGCCTAGGTGGGGAAAAATAGACATAGAGCGATATCTTTTTTTTATAATAAAACTTTATTATAATTATTCAAAAGGATACAAAGATCACAGACATGACAAAACCATAGACAAACAAACATCAATACGCCCTCGAGCGCATCTTCAATATAACATTTTCATGATATTCAGAAATTCAGAGAGGCCCATACATTTAAATTGCCTCTCTTAATGTCGGCTGTCCTTTTACGATTCAATTCAGTTAAAATATTCTTAAATACTTCATTGCTTGATCCAGAACGGTGTCCTTGCCCTGGCATTTAATTGTAAAAAATGGTGAGGAACTGTCAGTACAATGATGCTGCCATATTGCTTTCGCATAATCACTGAATGTCTACCGGTACAGCTAAATTGGGTGGAGTCATAAAAATTCTCAAGAAAAATTATGAATTGTTGGAACATTCTATTAAAATACAATCGCTCCCGCCTCTTGTTCTGGGAATGTGTGGGAGTCGTGACGTCATTTTAGGACACAGGAAGGGAAAATAGATGGCGCTTCTAGTCAGCAAGTTCACTTCGCCCTATTAGTGGGAGTTAGGAAAAACAAACTTTTCGTTTACACCAGGCCCTGAATATCTATTAAACCATCGTAATGGATCAAATTGACTCAGGTCAGTTACTTCATCTTGCTGAGTACGACTTTGTCCTGCGCTGTCTGTAAAGCTGATCAGATAGTTATGCTAACATGCTAGCTAGCTAACGAAGGTGCCTGGGCAGAGCGCAAAAGTGTTGAAATAATTGTCGGCAGTTTGCTTCCCATAACTGCTCATACAGGTCATAACTAGGCTTTTGCGAATGAACAAATTTAACTTTCTCTGTGCTTTACCTACTGTATGTTGATGCAAGGAGTTGTCTTTTCCTGAGATGTTTTTTTATAATGATTAAATTACTTAAAGTTTAAACAAGTGTCATCTATCCATAATACTCGATAGCAGGCAGCTGAACACTGAAAAATTATAGGTGTGATAGCTATGTATTTGAATGTAGACGAACTGTGTAACTTTATTTTCCCATTTAACTGGGGCTTCACTTAAGAAATAAACACAATAGGAAGTTAATTTGGCGTTATATGGAAGTGTTTGACTGCGCTGCCTTGTTGTAATTACTTTTCGATGTGTTGCCATTTACAGCTCCTATTGTAACGGCTTCATGGTGACACTACTGCCCCGATTAATCAAATTAGTAAATCATATTTGATTAATCAAATCGAAAGTAATTAACTAATGTTAGTGGACAAACTGAAGGAATATCCCACGGATGTGTAGTTTTTGACAAACTAAGTTTGGGAGGAGTTCCTGTTTCTCCCATATGTACCAAAAGTTATTAAATCAAAGGCATAAAACCACAAACACTCGCTACTTTATGCCTAGAATATTAAGCTGAAATTCTCTCTGTGAAAAACTGAGAGTACTTAGTTGTACATTCTTATGATAAAGTGTATCATTGAGGGGCATAATTTTGGACCTAATTGTGAACGTGGGACAATGCATATCAAAAGTGCTTGTCTCGACTTGAACATCTCCTGCTGCTAATGCCACTTGACTTTCATTTTTCCGTCATAATTGTTGTCCGTTTATTGCTCTCTCTCCGGTAGTGTTCTACGCAGACCATGCTGGTCACTCCAGTAACCCGTTACTGGATCAGCTTCCCAGCTACCAGTCCCTGCTGTACCGCAGGAAGTCCTCAACCTCTGGCACTGCCAAGAGAAGAGGCACTTCTCGCTCACGCTTAATGTCATCCTCCAGCTGGAAGTGGAAAGGCGGCCAAATCGACGAGAGATCGAAGACCGCTTCTCTTGAGAGGACTGTCCGCGAGCTGCCGAAGACTATGGCCGAGAAACGCAGGGACAAGTGAGAAACGGTTTTACCGGGTCCCAGCCTGACTCGTTTTTGCACTCTCTTGCTCCTCACTTCTATTCTTTATGTCTGCGTGTACTTTTAATTTGGCACATTTTAGAAAAAAGTTTAAGTATTGCGTGAAATACAATCAGATCCATGAATGTAAAGACATTGAGTTTTAATTATCCCCGGGCGTATAATGTGAGGGGATAAAGTAATCAGTGTGTCCGTCTGTAATCATTTTGTTTCCGGAGCAGAACTCCAATACCATTCAATATTTATAATGAGACTTGCAGTGCATATTAGTCTGGCAACACTGAAGCCTTTAGATATTTTGGGATTTCTGAGTCTCCTACTTTTTGTATTCCCATGGAAAGGACTTTAACTTGGATAAAATGAGAGTGGGCACCCTTTCGGAAGCATAACTCGGCCGGGGGGAAATGTTATCTTCTGATTTACGGTGACTTATTGGAGTTAGAATTAAGTAATGAATCTGAGCACAAAAGTACCTACTCTTGGCCTTAAATTGAGTGTATTACAATAGAGTTTGGTGAATAGTTTTGGAACGACAGCACTTTTTGTGCATTCCCGCCTTTTAGGGGGACCAAAGTTATTGAAGTTTTGTCTGCTCAGCTGCTGCAGATTTCCAGACGTGTGTTTTCGACTAATGTTTTAAATTGCTAGTAAGCAGTTGAAAGTTCTAGAGTTGATTTCAAGTGTGGCATTTGCATTTACACTTTTTTTTTGTCGTTCCCTCTCAACATTAAGTCACTGCCACTTCCAGAGAGGCGGGCTATCATTGGGCTGACAAACGAAAACAAACCTATCAGGAAGATGGCAAGAACGTTAGCTGTAGCCGAATCAACTATTTGGCGAATTCATAGAAAGGAACAATACACTGGTTAGTGCAGGAACGCCAAAAGGCCTGGAAGACTATGTGGAACAACTGTGCTGAATGACAGAAGAATCCTTTCCCTACTGAAGAACAGGGAGCAGAAATAATGATACAGCTTTTCACTCTGCTGAAACCCGTGAAAGAGGCCATTATCTCCAAATAAAGTCCAAATATACTCATCAGTGACTAGTAAAAATATTAGGTGCGGCCAAATCTACTACTTACCATTCTTGGGTAGAGAGAAGGAACGCACTGGTGAGCTCTGAACACAAAAAGGCCCGGAAGACCGCGTGTCACGACTCTAACGGATGACGAAGAATTATTTCCTTGCTGAAGAGAAACCCATTCACAACATGCGAAGACTTCACCAGAGTAAATACAGAGGATTTACCCTCACATATAAAGGATTGGGTAGCCTCAGAAACACGGAGACAAGATTTGAGTTTGCGGAAAAAAAATCTGTATATTTCTGGTACAGTGTCCTACAGTTTACTGAGACAAAGAGTAAATTGTGGCAGAATGATGAGGTGAGGCGATTGTGGAGTGGGGAAGATATTGCTCTGGATCCAAAGCATAACACCTCATCTGCGTAGTAGGAATGTATGGCTCTCAACATGTAACTGTTGACTAAAGCAGCAGGATGGATTCTGCATTGCATTGGGCAATTTCATCTGCTCAGATTCAGCCAAATGCTTCAGGAGTTTTAGAACAGTATTTGACACTGCTAAAGGGTAATGACCCAAAGCATATGGCTGATAGAACTCGAGATATTTTTCCGGCAAAAAAGTGAAATATTCGGGTGCCCCGGTGGCTCATCGGTCTAAGCACGCGCACCATAAAGGCTGGGTCCTTCCCGCGGCGAACCACGTTCCATTTCAGCTCAGGTCATTTGCTGCATGTCTTCCCCATTCTTCTCCCCAACTTTCCTGTCTATGTCCACTGTATAACTATCAAATAAAGGAAAAAAATCTTCAAAAAAAAAAAGGTGAAATATTCAATACTGGCTAAGTCGGTCACCTTTTGCTCCAATAGTGCATGCATTTCAGTCGCTGAAATCAAAACTGAAGGCAGAATGGCTCTCTAACAAGCAGGAACCGTCGACCGCTGTGGTGAACGTCAGGCCTAACCATCACTAGGGAAGAAAACCCAGTGTTTGGTCTGGTCTTTGGGTCCCAGACTTCTGACAGCCACTTTTTTGACTTCTCAACCAATTGTAGAAGAAGGCACTTGAATTTATGGATATGTTAGTTTTCCAACTACATTTGGACCTTTTAAGTTGAGGGGCCGTGTATAAAAATGATTTTTATTCCTACGCGGTAAGGACAATTTGTTTGACCAAGCTCTTAAGTTTAACCTGAAAGTTTGCACTGCATGCAGATTATTTCATTTCAGATCCATTGTGGTGGTGTACTGAGGCAAAATGATGAAAATTATAAATATACTTACAGGCCAAACTTGTATTGAGTTTATGTTATTTCATGCTTTGAGTGTCATTTCTATTGTTTTCTGCATCCTCCTTTCTCTTGGAACTGGCTGTAATGTTGACCTTGTCATGGGTGATTTTCTGAATTTCAGGCTATCTGATATAATGTCATTTTGAGACTGGGGTTTTAGATGAAGTATATTAGATAACTTTGTGTTTCACCCTGGTAATTGGTGTACCCTGACCATAGGGCTCTTTGGCTGTATTGAATTGCTCGCTGTTGAGATCAAATTACTTGACACTCGCTCATTTTCTTCGACCGAAGTGGGAGGCCTGTGTTATTGTATTACTTTTCCACTGAATCTCAATGACTGGCTATTATGATTCCGGCACATCAAGTCACTGTTTAATAGTGACTTCTCTGCAATGAATACTGGTTACGTGAGAGATGTCGAAAGGACACAAGAGAGATGTAATGTTCTTGATTTTCTCCCGGAGTTGTCTGGATATAGAATAGTTTTATTTTTTTGACTCTTGTATGGTGTGAAAGGTCACTGTATGCAGTCGCTGTGTCATTATAGCTTGGAAGTGCTCAAGGGGGTTTTTTCGCTGGGCTGTTTGGCTCCAGTCGTGGAGAGCTGCAGTGTTGGATGCTTTTCAGTATGTAGGCCCCAGTGAATTATTACTGGCTTTAAAGTCTTTTTCATACTATATCTTCATGGGCTCTGTTAGCTGCTGATTTCAGCCCATAAAACCTACGGACCCATATATGGGTCTGTAAAATGCAGCTGCTGTGTTCAAACCCATGGAAGATGTACAGCTCTAGATATTTTCCATTTGGTGTAATGCTGTGGCCCTTAAAAACACGACATCCTGAGTTTGAATATTTCTCTCAACATACTTGTGATGTAGCTTCAGTGAAGCGCTTCAACCAGCAGATACATGTTATGTATTTGGCATTGTTCTACAATATGAAAAAATGTTTTATTTTTCTGACTGTGAACCTGCCTAAGGAAAAACTTATGGGAAAGTTGAGGGGTTAAAACAGAGGTGGGGAACCTTATCCAGAAGGGGTGGGTGTGGGTGCAGGCTTTCATTCAGACCAAGTAGTGACACTCCTGATACTACTAATCAATCCTTAGCAGAGATTCCAGAGGTTGAGTAGTAGAGTCAGGTCTGCACTGCTTGGCTGGAATGAGAGCCTGCACCCACACTGGCCCTTTCTGGATAAGGTCACCCACCCTTTGCTTAAAAGAAACCTTGAACACCTGCAAGCCTGTGGATGGAAACGCCCGCTGTGTTGTCTCATGTCAGTGTGCAGCGTATGGAGCAGGATCGGGAGTTGAGTAAGTGGAAGCAGTGGCGTCACAGCAAGTGGCGGTCCCTCAAGCGGCTTAAGCAGGACCTCGCGGAGCTGCTTGGCCGGCTGGAGCTGTGGAGAGGAGATATCCACGTCATTGAGGGTGAGGGGCCCTAATCGGACTTGATTTGGGGCCTAAATTTTGGCCCAGAGGCTCAGGTTTCTTGTCATTTTGGGCCTACTAACTACATCGAACGCTGAAGTGAACATGTAGTAAATAAAACTAATCAAGTGTGATCAGTTTGCAACTGATCACAAAAAAATTGTTGCGTTTCTCATAGTATGAAGCACGAATAATTGAGGATTCTTCCATTTTTAAAGATTAAATTATTCTGGTTGACGCGATTGCAAAATGGCAGATTACTGAATTGGGATGGATTCAGTCCTACTTAAATGTTTTGAATAATCGTGCGCTGGAGAACACAAAAACGAGCACTTCAATTTTAGGCCGTCGCACCTCCATCTAAGATGTGACGTCTTTGCTCCTGGGCATTAAACCCAGTCTGTCAAAGCGGAGCTCTTTAACAGGATCTGTGGGCAACATCAGTCGCTGAGATTGTCCCATAATATTAAAGAATGCAGGCGATAATTGAGCTTACTGATCAGTTAAGCACTGGACAATTACTAAATTTGTCGTGGAAAAAAGACCCCATTTTGTGACGCAGAATTGTTTAATTGTGTCTGACTTTTTAAAGACAGGAAGACTATTTTGGTCCATAGAGAACAGGGCACGTGTTCTCTGAAACTACCTTTTGTTTAAAAAAAAAAAAAGACTGCATACTCGATTGGACAGACAATTGAATTTAATTTCACGCGAAGACGGTAAGTGGAATCCATTTTCCACCCGTGACTCTATGGTTCTGTGCTTCATTCTCCTCAGGGATGTTTGGCACCGGCATCCTGTCTTACTTCTCCTTCCTGCGCTTCCTGGTGCTGCTCAACTTCCTCATCTTCCTCCTGATGTTCGGCTTCGTCATGCTACCCATCATCCTCGCGCCCAGCGCATCAGGCAACGCCACCATCAGCTCTTACCAGGGTACGTCTCCCTCTCGCTCTGTCGAAGAGGGAAACGGCTGGGGCGGGAGTCCAGACAGATGGATATCTCCCCCAAGCTCACATAAAACTGTTGTCCCATTAAAGAACTGAACAGTTTGTTAGGTCGCGACCGCGTGGGTGTAGCCCCCAAAAGGCCATTTCTCCCCGTTGTAGCGCATTATTCGGCCATTACTGTCGCCATGGCAACCAAAATCGATAGGTGTCATGAGTGAAGTATAACACATGTCCATACCAAATATGCAAGTGATCGGTCAAAGATTACAGCCTGTACAAGCGTCCACAAGGAAGTGTCTCCGGACGCGGAGGTGGCGACGCGGGAGGCCACAAGCATGAATCCATAGTAGCCGCCCGACCTCATCTGGGGGGCTACAATAGGTGATAATAACCTGTTAAACCTTTATGAAGCAATGAAAAGGGTGCATGTGTACATCGTCATTGAATATGAATTATTCTATCATAAAATTTTGAACTTTTTTTTTTTTTATTTGTTTTTATTGCATTAGTCTTCTTGAATGTCTTGTCTGCAGTTTTGTACTTTTATGAAGGCTATATGTAAGCGTACTGAGCATGTAAGGGCTCAAGGGCTGTTCTCAACAAGACAGCACTCATCTTTATTACCATTCTCGTTTTGAAATTTGTTGTAATAATAGTCTATAAACATTAACCCTGGGGAAAGTGTCAAGCTGTGTAAGAGTATTACCAACACTTGTTTCATTCAGAAGAGGAGCTGAGCATGTCCAACAGAACTCCTTGCCTGTAGGTAGGTTAGATTTATTGCGTATTTCTTAGTTTGGTTCGCTTTTCAGGACTTGAATGCAGTGAGTACCCCAGCACGTCTCGTCGCGGGCTCGTCGTTTTTCACCAGCACATCATAGACCTGCTCTCGGGGACGGTATGTTCCACAGTTTCCCATTCAGACATATTGCCTGGTTTACTTTTTTTTTTGTCTTTTCAAATGTACAAGGATGTGTTCGTTGACTTGTTCTGGGTCATTTCGGAACATTGACCTACACAATGAAAAATCTCAGCTTCTCTGCCTTTTTGCTTTTTGAATTGAAAGGATGTCAAATTCTTTGTTTCTTTGTAGTTTCTTCATTAATTTGTTTGATTTTAAATGATAGGATAACCATTCTAGTCAAAAAATGTTAATACAAAATCCCATATTTGGTATTAATTTGGTTATAAACTGGACACAAGCTGCAGGCCGAAGGACCTAAATGAAGCAATATGTGCCATATGTGCTCCCTGAAATAAGAGGTTGGACCCGGAAATGAACTGCTATCTCAGTAAGGAAGTCTTTGATGGTGGTGTGGACCCACTGACTTAGTGGAAAGCGCACAGAAAGCATTTTCCTTCAATGTTGAATATTGATTGGAATATTTGTGCATACCAGCCTCATACGCCATCAGAAACGGTGCATAAGATGGGTGGTAATATCATTACCCACCTGCATACATAGTTTAAAGGTGCACAATGCAAGTTTGTTTACTTTCTGCTCGAGTATATTTTTGTCTTAATTCGCCGACATCTCTCCACGATCCACTAGCTGCCTGCCCTTAAATTCACTGTAAAAAAAACCCGGGCTCTTGAGACAGCACAGGCGTCACAAACTGCAAATAAACACAAGGGGCACAGGCTGTGCCCCATTACATAACAAACCGCCCTGGCCAATCACCGATAAGAGTTGACGGTTATTGAAGTACGGGAACTATGGGAGGGAGGGGCGGGCTATCTCTGTTTTGTTTGAATTCGAATATCAACAAAAGTGATGTCAACATACTTGCATAGTGCACCTTTAAGCTAGATTAGGTTAACATGCTCGTTTTCCTTTCGAAGAATCTGTGCGCCTTTAGCAATGACGTGTGCAGTATTTCGATGTGTCATCTACAGCTCATCTTATGTTTTACAGGGCTTTTTAGAAGACACCTACTTGTTCTATGGCCATTACAAGGTGGATATCATATATTTTCCCGGATTCTCCTATAATCTTCCTCTGGCCTACGTTATCGTCACAGTCGCCTACCTCTTCCTAAGTCTCATTTGGATTGTAAAAAGGTACTACCTGAAATTATTATTGTTAATGTCTGTAGGATGCTGTGTTCACAAAGACAGTATATTGTGGAGTTACGAAGGAATCAACACTTCCTAGTTATTTGTGCAAATGTATGGCCCTGCTTGGCCATGTTGTCATTAAGGGCAGGAATGAAACTTCGTTATGGGAGATGAGCCTGGATTAAACGCTGGGTGACCGGCGAAAGCAAATTGGACATAGTCAAAATGTTCATTGCTCACGCCTGCTGGTTTGGTCGCTGTGGGTTACCGGTCAACTGTGCCGCAGGTCAGCGACCGGCTTCAAACGGAACCTGGTGCAGGATGAAGACCGCTTCCAGAGCTTCTGCAACAAGATCTTTGCTGGCTGGGATTTCTGCATCACCAATGAGACTGCAGCCAAGCTGAAGAGCAGCAGCCTGCTTTACGAGCTGAAGGTGAGGCTTCGGTAAAGGGGGGGGAGGGGTGGGTAACGGACACGGTTACGCTCACCCTGACCCTTCCTTCTCTCTCCGCAGACTGACCTGGAGGAGGAACGCATCAAGCAGAAGATCGCCGACCGCACCCGCAAGGAAAAGTGCCGGATTTACATGCTGCGGGTGGTCCTCAACGTGTTCGTCGTGGCCGTGCTGGCTGTGTGCTTCTATTGCATCTACAGGGCCACCATCTATTCACAAGCAGCTCAGGTGCAGAACTCGGTCAACTGAGATGAGGGTGCTGTCTGACGCTCTTTTACCACGACTTTTACTGACGCCTGTACTGTCTCTGCTCTTCTGTGTTCCTGGTTCTTTCTCTGGAGATGAACTGTTGTGTTGTTCTTCATGTCAACCCTAAAAAAACACACCTCCTTCAAGCTGGAGTTCTAGTAGAGCTTGTAGAACCTTGTTGAAATTAAAACCAATAGTTCGGTGGATCTGCAGTAACACAGTTGAGAACTATTACCTCAGAATAACACTTTCCAGTTATAACCAAATTCTGTCTGTGGAAGAACCCAACTTATTTGTAGCTAATGGGTTTCCCTTGATTGGTTCCTACAGGACCAGTGAGCAGGGTTTCCTGCAGAGCTTTTTTGGCCAGGCGCCCCGCCCGGCCTGAAATCTGTAGTGCCCGGGCTAGAATGTCAGGCGAAAAAAAAAAAAAAAGGAAAAAAAAAAAGCTGCAATTCATGCAAGCGACACTGCAGCGCTTGAGAACTAATCTACCAGCGCACCTCAGGGCCGGCGCTCGCCACGACGAAAATCGGCAACAATTAGTCCTGACTTGTTCTGAATGGTTTTCCTTCATTAACACTTTTTCCAATTTAAGAATAATCAAGTGCCAATTGAAGACACGGCCTCTCTCCCCCATGCGATCTAACAGCGACAAAATAATGGGCTACATTCAGCACAGAAGAATAATTTGATTATTATTAGGTATATGCACCGTCACTCAGCGACAGCATTTCAAAACTCTTCAGTGAATGAAGGTAATTTTGGTGACTAGTTTGTGGTTTTGTCCATTTACATTTTCCAATCGGACAGCTGTCTATTTTTTACAGCGAGCTGAGTGACCGTGCTGCAGAAACAGGTGTATGTACTTGCCGCCGAAATTAACTTCATTCAATGAAGAGTTTTGAAATGTCGTCACTGAGTTAGTGTTTTCCAACATCTTGTTTGTGGGTTTGTTGCTAAGCAACTTCTCTCATATTTTGAGAGCCAAAAATAATAATTGATTTAGCATCTCCTCTTTAATTTTGAGGGCAAAAATAATACTTGAACAATCTAATTAATTGTTCTCGGCAAGCGTTATCTGGTTGAAAAAGGCCAAAGTTTTTTCCTGCAGGAAACCCTGAATGAGAGCTTTTTTTTCTCCAGATGGACCCGCCTCACAACTTCATCCTGGAGCTAATCATCGAGTACCTGCCTTCCATCGTCATCACTTCGGCCAACTTCATCACTCCGCTCATGTTCACCCTCATCATCCAGTTTGAGGACTACTCTCCTGCCTTTGAGATCCGCTTCACACTGATGAGGTGGGAGTTCTCGCTGAACTTGCACGTTTGTGTGTGCTGTCGCTGTGGGGCGTGTTTAAACCGAAAGTACAAAGCCATTCCATGTCCTTCCCAAACCTAGGAAGTGTGGGTTTATCGGCAGTTTTTAGGCGTTGACTAACATTCCTCCCCTGTCTCCAGGTGTGTGTTCATGCGTTTGGCCAGCATCGGCGTGCTGCTGATCTCCCTGTGGTATCAGATCACCTCCTGTGGGGCCCTCAGCTGCCCCTGTGGCTACAACCACAGGCTCTATCCGGTGAGGGAAGGGAGCGAGGAGAGGATGGAGGTTGTGAGAGAACGAATGGGATGTGTTATGGCCCCAATTTGTTATTACATTTATAACACAACAGCAACAGCAAGGGATGACAAACACAGTTTTAACAACTAAAACACATTTAATTTTTAACGAAGACAAAGACTAATAACAACCTACAACTAAAGACCAAGATTGATAAATAAGAAAAAACAGAAATAATTACAGTCCCTTTTTAGTGGGGTGGCTTGGTGATGTCCTGGATGAAGAAAATGCTCAAACACAGTCAAAGAAATCCACAAAAGAAACGTCACAGGTCTTGAACAGAATGGCAGGTCTGGTCATCTTCTTGCAATTTCTCCTACTACTTTACTGTCTCAATTCTTTTCCTTATATACTCTTTTGCAGACCCCACCCACATTTAGACCTCTTTTTTTTAATTTTCTGAGACTTGCCCCAGACATGTCCAGGACATGTCTAAACATGACTCCAGTCTGAGCTTAACAAAAAAAGGTAAATACTGCCATCTAGTGGCCTATATTCACATTACACCTCCATTCCAAAAGGGAAAAATTTTGACTCATAAAGGCAAAATTTTTCTTTTCAATACAAAATGGTGAAGTGAACACTTGTCTATATATACATATCATACAATATTCAAACACATGATATACACATTCAAACACGGGATAAGCAATCAGCAATTACATTGTCTGTACCCTTCACATGCTTAATTTCCAAGTCAAACTCCTGTAAAATCAAACTCCAATTCAACAATTTCCGATTCTTGTTTTTCATCTTACTCAAAAACATTAACGGATTGTGGTCAGTGTACACAATCATTGGCTTTTGCCCTGTACAAACATAAACATCAAAGTGTTGTAAAGAAAGGACCAGAGCCAACAGTTCCTTCTCTATTGTGGAATAGTTCCTTTGGTGGCGATTGAACTTCCTGGAGAAGTATGCCACGGGATGCTCAATGTCATCAGAGTCACTTCTCTGTAGGAGCACAGATCCACAAGCTTGGTCGCTAGCATCGACCGCGATGGAGAACGGTTTGTTGAAGTCAGGAGATTTGAGCACGGGGAAGTGACACAGCAGAGACTTCAGGTGATCGAAAGCTCTCTGGCATGCATCATCCCAGGTGAACTTTATGCCTTTCTTCAATTGGTTAGTTAGACTGAGAGCAATCTCAGCAAAGTTCTTGCAGAACTTGCGGTAGTACCCGATCATTCCAAGGAAGCGGCGCAAAGCTTTTTTGTTGTCAGGAACTGGAAAGTCCATGATGGCTTGGACTTTAGCATTTATGGGTGCCACCTTACCCTGGCCTATGACGTAGCCAAGATAGGTGACAGTAGCACAACCAAAGTC
This sequence comes from Gymnothorax reevesii, assembly GCA_029721435.1. Lineage (NCBI taxonomy): Eukaryota > Metazoa > Chordata > Actinopteri > Anguilliformes > Muraenidae > Gymnothorax > Gymnothorax reevesii. Next base: position 11,372,528 of record CM056592.1, read on the forward strand.
ACTCTTGTTCAGGTTAACAGTCAGGTTAGCCTGGGTCAGGCGCTGGAACAACGTCTCTACATCTTTTAGATGTTCTTCCCAGGAGTCACTCCATGTGATCAGGTCATCGATGTATGCACCCGTGTGTGGCAATCCGGCGATTGTAGACTGTATCATCCTTTGGAACGTGGCTGGGGCATTTTTCATGCCAAAGGGTAGGACTTCATACTGGTACAATCCAGATGGTGTGGCAAAAGCAGAGATGCTCTTGGCCCTCTCAGTTAAAGGCACACACCAATAACCCTTCAATAAATCAATCTTGGTCAGAAACTTTGCTTGCCCTACACTATCAATACAATCATCAATCCTAGGTATTGGAAACACATCCGTTCTAGTTACAGCATTGACTTTGCGATAATCTGTACAGAATCTAGTACTTCCATCAGGTTTTGGAACTAGCACACAGGGTGAACTCCAATCGGAGTTGGAGGGTCTGATAATATCATGTTTTAACATGTACTCAACCTCTTTCTCAGCAATCTTTCTCTTTTCAGGATTCATCCGGTATGGATGCTGTTTTATTGGTTTGGCATCACCAACATCTACATCATGAGAGGCTATAGTAACTCTCTTTGGAACATCAGGAAACAAATCCTCATATTTCTTGATCAACCTTTCAAACTGATCTCTCTGTGAGGGTTCTAAGTGCTGGAGTTTTACATCAAGATTTTGCAACACTTCAGTGTTTGACAATTTACATGAAAGAACTTCAGCTTTAATTCTTGGTTCATCATCTTGAAACTCCCCCTCATCTTCACACGTTTCGACCATTGGAGAATCTGAAGTGACAGCTGCAACCCTAGCATTTCTGTCATGATAAGGCTTTAGCATGTTAATATGACACAATTGTTTTGGTTTTCTCCTATCTGGAGTCTTCACAATGTAATTGAGATCATTGAGTTTTGTCAGAATTTCATAAGGACCATGAAATCTAGCCTGCAATGGATTGGACTGCAAGGGAAACAACACAAGGACCTTGTCTCCTGGGTTAAACTCACGGCTTCTAGCCTTATGATCATACCAAGTTTTCATTTTTCCCTGACTTGATTTCAAGTTCTCTTTGGCAAGGTCACAAGCTGCACGCAATCTTTCCTTGAACTTGCTAACATAGTCTAACAGACTGATTTGCGGCTCTTCCTCTTGCCATTGTTCACTCAATAATAGCAAAGGTCCTCTCACTTCATGACCAAACACTAGCTCAAATGGACTGAATCCAGTAGACTCCTGCACTGCTTCTCTAGCTGCAAACAACAGCAAATGAACCCCTTCATCCCAGTCTTTCTCATGGTCATAACAATAAGTCCTCATCATTGTCTTGAGAGTGGAATGAAACCGCTCTAAGGCACCCTGACTTTCTGGATGATAGGCACTAGAAAGAATCTGTTTTGCACCTAGTTCATACACAACCTGCTGAAACAATCCTGAAGTGAAATTGCTACCTTGGTCTGACTGAATTTCCCTGGGAAGACCAAACAACGTGAAGAACTTTATCAAAACCTTCGAGATTGCAGTTGCCTTGATGTTACGTAGAGGTATGGCTTCGGGGAATCTGGTAGATGCACACATGATTGTCATCAAGTACTGATTTCCAGATCTAGTCTTGGGTAATGGACCAACGCAATCAACAATGACCCTAGAGAATGGCTCCCCAAATGCTGGGATAGGCTGCAATGGAGCTACAGGTGGGTCTAACTGGTGTTTTCCAACTACCTGACAAGTGTGACAGGTTTTGCAAAAGTTGGAAACGTCTTTCCGAAGCCCAGGCCAAAAGAAGTGTTTCATGATCTTATCAACAGTCTTGTTAACACCAAGATGACCTCCTAAAGGTAAACTATGAGCCATTGTTAAGATCTCATTCCTATAGACCTTCGGAACAACAATTTGCCTGACCACTGCCCAATCTGCATTGGCAGGGATATCAGGAGGGCGCCACTTCCGCATCAACACACCATCCTTGAGATAATACCCAACTGGAACTGCATCTATTTCTTTTTCAGGAAGGGCTCTCCTCTTTAGTACACAAATTTCAGGATCATTAGTTTGCTCCTCAATCAACCGCTTTCTGGACAGAGACAAGTCTCCAGACACATCAGAATCACCAGACCCATCCGGCTGGCTGAATAGAGAACTGATAAAAGTATCTGATAAGTCCTCAAACGGAGAAACCATAGTAGGCCAATCAGAGTCATGAGGCGAACCACCTGAGTCCTGACTATTCAATGTACTGGACGGCACCACATCATCTTCTTCTTTAGCCTTCTTGGCCATAGCACGAGTCACTGCGCAAGAAGGATACAGAGATGGGTCCTCATCCCCATCTTCAGTGCTCGGCTGTGAAGTAAGATGTACAGGGGGAACTACTTTGCCCCCAGCCAGGTCATTGCCTAGCAACAGAGAAACACCCTTTATAGGTAGACTTGACATAAGTCCCACCTTTACCTGTCCTGTAACTAAATCTGACTTCAAGAATATAGAGCGCAGGGGTACAGATACAGTCCTCCCTTCAATACCTTGTACAAGTATGAAATCCCCTGAAGCGGTCTCATCACGTAACTCCAAGGAGTCCATCAACAAAAGTGACTGAGAAGCTCCGGTATCCCTTAGGATATATATGGGGACAGGAGTAGTATGCTCATTCAGAGCCACAAATCCCTCTGACACAAATGGAAGAAATTCCTCCCTCACAAAGTCAGCTGTATTAGGCTTTTTAGCCCCACAAGAAGCAGGCAATTTAGCAGATTGGTTATCTACTACAGGGGTTTCTAACCTTGTTTTCACAAAGGCATTTGGTTTGGTATCCTTTTCTTTTTCTTTCTTAGCTTTAAGGAACCAACAGTTAGTTGTAACATGACCAGATTTCTTGCAATAACTGCAAACTAGACCACTTTTGTCACTGTCAGCTTTCACACTTTGATCAGACCTATTACTGGATTTCTGAGCACCATCACCAGATTTGTCTTTGTCTTTGGGTGAGGAATCTTGGGTATCACCGTAACCCTTTTTCTGAAATTGGGACCATTTATTGTTACTGCTAGACTGAAATTTGGACTTATGAGTGAGAACATATTCATCTGCAAATTTGGCAGCTGATTGCAAGTTCAGTGCTTGCTTCTCATTAAGGTAGGTCTTAACATCATCCTTAACACAGTTCTTGAATTCTTCAACTAACACCATCTCTTTTAGTGAGTTGAAATCATCCTTGACCTCCATAGAAGTACACCAGCGCTCAAAGCAAACCTGCTTCTCATTAGCAAATTCAACATAAGTCTGATTTTCAGATTTCTTCAGACCTCTGAATTTCTGTCGGTAAGCCTCTGGAACCAACTCATAAGCTCTCAAAATAACCTTTTTGACAACCTCATAATCAGAGGAATCATCTGCAGACAAAGCCGAATAGGCTTGTTGAGCTTTACCCTTGAGGACAGTTTGCAACATCAGAGGCCAGTGTTCCTTTGGCCACTGGCAACTCTTTGCTACCTTTTCAAAACATTGGAAATAGTTGTCAACATCCTTTTCCGAAAATGGAGGCACCAGTTTTACCTCCTGACTAGCACAAAATTTATTTTTCATTGCTATTTTAATTTTTAGTTGCTCCATTTGGAGTCTTTCTTCTCTATCGAATTTCTCTAATTCAAAATCTCTCTGTCTTGCAAATTTTTCTAACTCAAATTCTCTTTGTTTTTCTTCTCTTGCTAATTTTTCTAACTCAAACTGCCTTTGTTTTTCTTTTTCTTCCCTCTCAAATTCTCTTTGTTTCTCTTTTTCCTCCCTTTCTTTTTCTCTTTCTTCCCTTTCTTTCTCTTTTTCCTCCCTTTCTTTTTCTCTTTCCTCCCTTTCAATCTCTAGCATTTTTAATTTAAGTTCCATTTCTATATTTGGATTTTCCACTGGAAACTGTTCCAGATCTCCTGGTGCAAACACATTTTCATCAATGTAATATTCAACTATCTCTCTAGCCAGTCTTGCTTTTCGCATGGCTGGTTTTACCTCTGTCAGCTCCAACTGTCTGCAAATTTCTAGCAGTTCTGTCTTTTTAAAAGACTTCAAAACCCCTACGGTTGGTGATGCCAAGAAATCATCCATTGCTGTTGTCAATATATATCTAGGAAAATTCACAAAAACAATTTTACAATTTGGAATGTTAGATTTTCAATAAATTACTCACACAATGGTCTATCCCGGACCTTGAGCCCCCAATTTGTTATGGCCCCAATTTGTTATTACATTTATAACACAACAGCAACAGCAAGGGATGACAAACACAGTTTTAACAACTAAAACACATTTAATTTTTAACGAAGACAAAGACTAATAACAACCTACAACTAAAGACCAAGATTGATAAATAAGAAAAAACAGAAATAATTACAGTCCCTTTTTAGTGGGGTGGCTTGGTGATGTCCTGGATGAAGAAAATGCTCAAACACAGTCAAAGAAATCCACAAAAGAAACGTCACAGGTCTTGAACAGAATGGCAGGTCTGGTCATCTTCTTGCAATTTCTCCTACTACTTTACTGTCTCAATTCTTTTCCTTATATACTCTTTTGCAGACCCCACCCACATTTAGACCTCTTTTTTTTAATTTTCTGAGACTTGCCCCAGACATGTCCAGGACATGTCTAAACATGACTCCAGTCTGAGCTTAACAAAAAAAGGTAAATACTGCCATCTAGTGGCCTATATTCACATTACAGATGAGGATTTGAAAGCTGGAGAAAGAGGATTTCTACTCTATAAAAACAAAATTACTTGATCTCCGGCAGAGATGCGCAATACTGATATCGGATATCGGTCTGATTCTGACTCCAGTGGCTGGATCGGGTGTCATGACAATGAGCCAATCCGGTATCGAATAAGGATGTTTTCATAAATAAGAATTCAGTATTGTACATATGGATATATATGTTAGATTTTGTTTTCGAAAGGAATGAAAGTACAGTATAATCAGGCTCGATGTGGTCTTACTCATAAAAGAATAATCCCAGGATTTCCACATTGTGAGACATGCATGGAGGTTTAACTCCGATACTGGTATTAGGACTGAAAAAGTTGAACCCTTGTCTCAAAGAGCATTTTTTTTCCTCGTAGTCAGTCAAGTCAGGCCTGAGATAGTGGGGTGAGATAGTTAAGCTCATCTTGAGACTGGCTAGAAGGGTTGGAAAATTTCACATGAATCTAAACTGACCAAGCTTGTATTTTCTGCTTCCAAAAGGCTGGAAATCCCATTAGAATACTTGCATGCATGTTGAGGGGTAAATTTTGCAGAGCTTTTACTATGGGATGTTGATGACAATCTCCATTTTCTCCTTGGTCTCTGTCCATCCTCCAGTGCTGGGAGTCTCGTGTGGGTCAGGAGATGTACAAACTCATGATCTTTGATTTCATCATCATCGGAGCCGTCACCATCTTCGTGGAGTTTCCAAGGAAGTGAGTTCCTGCCTCACCTCCGGTGGCGTTACATTCAGAAATTAGAAGGGCACTCAGTAGGGCGCATGCCTCCGCCACGCCACTTGTTTGACTGATCGAGGTCAAAATCAATCGGGTGCACCCCTGTTGTGATAGCAACCTGCCCACAAAATTTGAGAGATATCCGTTCATTACTTTTTGATTTATTTTGTACGAAGACAGACAGACAGACGAACCAACGCTGGCAAAAACGCCACCTCTCTGGCGGAGGTAATCAAAAACACTCGGGACAAATCAGCGTATCGGTGACGCCTTCATAGCGAAGTACGCCGTTAGGACTTGACCCGCGGTTTCCTCTCTCAGGTTGATTGTGACGTTCTGTGACTGTGGCCTGGCCAAATGGTGGGGTCAGCAGGAGTTCGCCATTCCCCAGAATGTGCTGGAGATCGTGTACGGCCAGACCATCTGCTGGATCGGGACGTTCTACTGTCCGCTGCTCCCAGCCATTGGCACCATCAAGTACTTCATCGTCTTCTACATCAAAAAGGTGCTGAGTCACGAATGCAGCCTCAGCTGGTCTGAAAAGAAATGTATTACTTACCAAACATTTCTTTATTAACCCTTAGAGCGCTATATGCAACTATTGTTGACCAATGATGTAAGATTGAGTCAGTTGCTGTTGAAAATCTATCCTGCGGTGAGCTCTTTTAAACAAGTTCCCGCATGGTAGATTTTCAACAGCTCAGAATAATTACAGTTTTAATTCGTTATAAGTGTATTTATTCAGCGCTCTAAGGGTTAATCCTGTTTATCCGAAGCTTTTGTTGATGCTGAATGCCGAAGTGGTTTAGTTCTATTTATTATTTTTGATGGTATTTTTTATTTGTTATCGGGTTCAGTGACTTCCTTATGCTTCGGGTTGCTGTTTTTTTCCGCGTGATTGTCGCTGTGGTGTAACGTTGTGCCTGTCGTGCAGATGACGCTCGTGAAGAACTGCCGCCCAGCGACACGCCCCTTCAGAGCGTCAAGCTCCAATTTCTTCTTCCTGGTGGTGCTGCTGATTGGACTGGCAATGGCCTGCGTGCCGGTGATTGTTAGCATTGGACAGTGAGTACTGCAGAGCGTCTGTGCGTGTGTGTGCATCAATATCACACAGTGAGTACACTGTGTGTGTGTGTGTGCGTGTGTGTGTGCGTGCGTGCGTGTGTGTGTTTATTCTTGTACTTGCTACACAATGAGGACCAGAAAACACTTTGTTTCCCTTATAGAAAGTTACTATGGTTAACTAGAGTTTACTACAGTAAAATTGATGTAAACGGTAGCAAACTACACTTTACTACAGTAAACTACAGTTTGTTGCAAATATACTATAATTGAATATCATTGCTATAGTTTACATAGTAGAGTTTGACTTTTGTGATTCACTTTAGCATCACTATAGTAAACTACAGAGTTACAGTATATCTATAGTAATTCTGCAAAAATACCATATTTGCTATAGAAAACTATAGTATTTTTACTGTAGTATTTTGTGGTAATTTTTCCTTCAGAGTTGGGACATTCTTGGGAAGTAAGGACATTATGACCTGTCTTCGCAACTACAAAGGCAAATTGTGACCTATGACTTTAGGAAAGGGGTAAGGTTAGAATAAGGGATGGGTTCAGGGCAGGGTAAGGGTTTGGGTTAGGCATGCGTTGCTTATTGTTAAGACTAGTGAAAGGCTGTGGAGGTGCACAAAGAATTAATGAAAGCCAATTACATGTCCTCAAAAGGATGGAAGTATAAGGGTGTGTGTGTGTGTATATGCGGTGGTGTGTGGGAGAGTGTTTCAACATGGCGTGGGGAGTTTCGCGTGTGCGTGTGTGCACGCATGCATGTGTATGTGTATTTGTATGTATGTATGTGCGTGTGTGTGCTGTGTGTGTGCGCGTGCACGTGCACATCTGTGTTTCGCCCTCCCACAGTGAGTTACTTGTGTGCATATGTACAGCATGTCTGTGCTATACCTTTATACCTATGTCTATACCTTTAAGACATGTATTTATGTTCATTCTGACAGAATAAACTCCTCGCATGCATGTGGGCCCTTTGTAAACTACACCACATCGTGGGACGTTGTCCCAAAGGCTGTGAAACAGCTGCCCGGGGGACTGAGCTCATTCCTCCTCACCCTCGCCTCTGAAGCCTTCGCCGTCACCTTCTTTGTGTTCACTTGGTGAGCCCTCGAGCAGTGCTTTCGTACTCCGGCTTTAGCTTTGCTTTCTTTTCCCAGAGCTGCTGCCTTTCCACTACATACACAACACTGTACATTTCCTGTGTTTGCTAGCAGCGCTTGTGCTAGTTGGGCCAATTTTTTTTTCACAGGTATATAAGTTAATCTCATACCTTATTATAAGGATGTTCAACACTGTGTCATTATACTTTCTTCAAAAAAGTTGGGGATATTGGAGTTTCGAGGTCAATGACAAAAAAATGATTGTGTTTCGGATATAATAACTGACTGCAATGAAGATAACATTAACTGCTCTAGAACACCGCACCAAAATGCAGCCAATGGCGTGGACACGCGGCACATGGAAATCCCGAACACGTGGCCGGGGTACATATTTGAATATGGCACTTCAGAGGAAGGTTATCTACTCCCTTGCGATCGAGACTTCTTTCATTCTGATAGGTTCTGGCTGTAATCATTTGTTAATTTTGTTTATCTGAGACATCTTTTGATTGTTTTTTTCACAATGCGACTTCCCTAACATGCTGAACGTCTAAGAGCAATTGGTATGCTTCTAACTGACAGCCATAAGTCTGAGGGCAGTGTCCGAGTGACAGGTCAGATGATCAGAAATCATCTACACAATGCCCATCTTCATGCTAGACGGCCTCGTATAGTGCCGTCATTGACCAACCGCCACATAGCCAATATACGCGAATGGTGTACGCAACGCAGGAACTGGGGAAATCGTTGGCGGTCACGTTTAATGTTCTCAGATGAGTATTCAATTTCGAGTACTTCAGATTTAGCACTGATAATTACTGTGTAGGGCTGAACTGAGCCTATCAGTTTGTGGAACAGGTGTCAGAGGATTACCTTTCATTTTTGTACAGCACATTTTTCCTTGCGGATGCAACCGTCTTGTCTGAACGCTGAAACCGAACAGTAGAATGAAACCCTGAAACGGAGGCTTGTGTTCCTGCCCGGCCGACTTTGACGTTTTGTCTCGTGTGTTTGCGTGCAGCCTGGCCATGTTTTATGTGATCGCCCTCGCCGGAGCTCACAAGCGTGTGGTGGAACAGTTGCGGGAGCAGCTGGCAATAGTAAGTACACAATCTCAGCATCGCTGTGGAACAGGAGTGAGAGTTAATGGAGGTTCAATCTCGTCTATCGTTCTGTCCTGCAGGAAGCGAAGGACAAGCGCTTCCTGATGCAAAAGCTGTGTCAGGCTCAGAGAGCGTCGGTCAGGTCCGCAGGGGTACGGCCTTCCTCGGGCAGAGACCGCCAGAGTAACCGCGGCAACCAGAACTACGGCGACCCCGAAGGGGTGTTTCTGCCGCAACCTTCGGCCTCTGCAACGCACGTATGACTTGTAGAGCGCACGATTACACTGCCGCCTCCTGCTGATATACCAGGACAGTCGCATCTCTGCAGATGACGGGGGAGTCTGACCTCGTGGACTACCAGCCACAGGGCTACAGTCTTAACTGCACTTCAGTCTGACCCTAAGTGAACTGTGGTCACACGCTATCCTGTTCTACCTGCTGGCCTTCCCAACAATAACTGTCCCTGCCTCTCATGCAGTTTCGCATAAGTTCTGACTATTATCAGCTGGACTTGCCGATGTCACTGATAAGGACCAATATTTTTATCCTCTTTTAAAACAACTTGATCACTAACTGGTTTGGTTATCTTGCATAGTTTGGGTTTTTTTTTTTTACTTTAAATTCATGTCTTAAATGTTTTCTTTGTCCTTTTGTTTGTTTATGAATTAACCTGGTGTGGTTCTGTTTGTGTTTGTATTTATGCCGGGACTTGTCTTGTTTTCCTTCCAGGAAGGAATTTTTATTATGTATAAAGGGACACTTAAATGTCAGAAAGTATTAAGTAATGATTTCATTATATAATAGTAGAGCCTAAGATATGTAAGACAAACGCATTTTATTATTTTACTAATTCAAAAGGATCAAGTGAATTTGAAGGTGCCCTGCTCGTATATAAGAGAAATGTCCGCTTCTTGTATATCAGAGGGTGGCAATACAAAACTGTCACTTCTTCGTCTCCTCGGATAGTATAGTTCTGTTAAGCGTGAACAGGTAATACTCATGTAATACTACAATAGTATTGAGTACTGAGGTGACTGCATTACACTGGAGTTGGAAGTATAAGTTCCCATTCATTTTACCCATATATGTTCACTTTTGAAGGACCTGCTGCTGTTTTCAAGAATCCATCGATTTCGAGATTTTGAGGCATATTTCCGAGCAACTACAAATGTCGTTTTTCTAGACTGTAGTCAACTACAATTTGAATTGTTTGAATTTTTTTGCCAACATGTTGGTGTAGCTCTGGCATGCATGAATTAATAATACTTCAAAAGAATAAATAAGTCAAATCTTTTTTCCCCTTCAGTCGTTGAAGGCGTGGGAGAGATTTAACGGTTCCTCTTGTTCTTGATCAAAAAATCTCTCATTGATTGGAATCAGGCTTTTCTGGTACAAAAGAAATGGACATTTCTCATATAAAGTTTGAATTTCTTGTATGCTAGAATTGTTCAGTCAAAAAATTTCTCGTTCGTGTGAATTGTGCTTTCCTGGTATATGAAAAATGAACAATTTTCGTATGTACGAGCAGAGCGCCTTCAAACTGACATGATCCATTGAAAAATGGGTAGGTCTCGTCACTGCATACACTGAAGTGCATTTCAGTGCAATAAGGAACAGAAAGGAATGGTTTAGTTTATGACAGTGTTCATGCTAATAATGCATGTCATCACGACTTCTCTCCCTTCCTTAACTGTGATATTTCCAAACGGAATAAACAGGGTCACAATAAATCAGTTATGTATCGTCATCGGATGAACTGTAAATTGGCCGTTGCCATTGTTGTATAGCTTTTCTAATGCTTTCAGGCTGTTTTAGTCATTGTAAGGGTGTTCCTTATGAGGATAAATTACTGCCTTCTCAAGCTTTTTCTGAATACCTGTCCAAGTATATATTTCATACCAGTGGTGTCCAAATTTATCCAGAAGGGGTCAGTATAGGGTCCAGTTTTCTGTTGTAGTCCAGCACTGTCACCTCATTCAACTGATTGTCCTCCCCAAAAGGTGGAGAATATCCTGCCGCGGAACACGATAACGGGCCCATCCAGGGTATACGTTTTTATAGATACAGCCGGCAACAACGGGAACGCCCACAAACGTCACATCTAGTTAGAGCCGAGGAGGAAAACAATCCCCCCCCCCCCCCCCCGTCCACTACACTGTAAAAACGCAGAAATTAAACTTGTCGCTAACGCTAAGAAGTTGTCACGGCGTACTTTGAGTTGCTATTGCCTGATGACAAGGATCGAAAAATTAAAAAATGAAATATACTGGGTTGGATTGTTGTCCATACGTTTTAAAAGACTGGGAGAATGATCCGACTCAGTGGCCTGCAGACATACACGTTCTGTTGTATGGTCCCCCATAATCTGCCAAACTCGTCTTCTCTTCTGTTCCCTAGAGGCCATTTTGTCCTCCTTTGTGGTTCCATTGTATTATTTGGTAAAATGTAAAACTTTAATCAGTGATTCTTTTTTTTGTTTATTTGCAGTACAAAAGGCATTATGGCTAATGGCAGAGACCGGTTTGCGTTCCCCCTCGACTCTACTTTTGTGGGCGTCCCCTTTGTTGCCGACTGTATCTGTCCTTTCGACAGAATTTAGATGAATGAAGTCCTTGGTCAGTTCATACTGGCTGTGGAAATACTGGACTGAAACAGCCCTGTATCCTCACTGGCCCTGGTTGGATTCGATACCCCTGCTTTACACCAAGTATGGATTTTTAACCACTACCTCTTTCCCCCTTTCCAAAGAACACACAGTATGGAGGCTCCATGTCTTCTGTATTTTTTCCCCTTTATTTGCACAAGGAAATATTTTTGATACAGTTATATGTTTAATTATTCTTCCTATCTGCTAACATAAAACAAAGATTTTTTTGACTAAATGTTTGCCTATTTTCTCTGAAAGGTCAGTTTAAATTTGAAATGTAAATTTGAAATAAACATTTACATTTTCAAAAAGTTATTTTTCCATGTTTGAAAGACTTTTTTTTATTAGAAAGGTTTAACACATTTGTTTAATTATTAAATAAATATGCAGGCAATGTAAATTATGTCAGCAATGTTGGTCAAAAAGACAAAACCTTGTTTTCATTCATAAGTATGTTAAAAACGAGAAATAAAATGCTCTGCCAACTTTCATGCTCTGTATCGTCAAAATTATGACACAACTTCATCCGACAGATATTAAGATATTGTGGCTTTTTCAGGGGAGCAGTGGTCAAGTTGAGGGGTGTGTCTGGAGTTGGAGGTGAGGCGAGCCTCTTCTGAAGGAAGGGGTGGGGGGGGAGGGCGGAGTACCGAAGTTCCTGCCCAATGGTATCAGAGCCTGAAGAAGTTTAGTTTTTTGTCACATTTTGAGTGCAAGATTTTTACCAAGGAGATTATGTTTTTACCCGTGTTTGTTAACAGGATAAATCAAAAAGTTATGAATAGATTGGCATAAAATTTGGTGGGATGTTAGGTGGTAGGCCAAGGATGAGTTGATTCAATTTGGAGTGATGTGGAACATACTCTGGATTCTAAATCCGGAAGAATTTAAAATGTACCTGAATAGAATGATTGTCGATTGTATAATAGATAGATTTTCATAAAACTTCAGCGTTAACTAGAATCTACACTAATGTAGAATTGATTATAGTTGTTGGTGATCTGGATAATATTCTTGTGGATGCAGAACTAATAATACTGACATACGTCGTGGCAGGGGTATGTGCTCTACTGCGTACGCACAGTTTACGCATAAATGAGACTCCAGGTTATTGGTGCGACTCAGTCCATAAATTTCCCTGGTGGCTTTCAGGGTTTCCCAGAGGATTTGATTCGTGGCCCACACAGTTTGCACTGCGGGCTCCAGCTATGCTCTCATATATTTGCTCGCCCTCGGGGTCTGAGTGGTCACAGCCGCTGATCGTCCAGATAAGGCCAGACGTCTTCTCCGAGGGCAGGATCTCTTCTTCCTTAATTGGACTCAGAGCAGCTGCGGAATCCACCATGCTCCCAGCTTTGTTTGGAGTAGACCCGTCCTCCTCCAGAACACCAGCTCTATCTACCTTCCATCGGGCTCTTGGCTATAAACCACGCAGCCATCCGTGCTGCTGAACACCATCGGCGGCCCTGATTCTGTCCCTGAACAGATTCTGTCAGAGTCAGTGCAGCTTGCTATTGTCCTAGCGCTGCCCCCATAGCACACTCCTTCCCTGTCTCTGTTCTCAGTCCCTCGTGCTCCCTCTTCCTCTACTTCTGATGATTTCTCTATTCTTGAAATTTATCTCTCAGCAGCATTGATTTTCTTGTTCTCAGAAAAGCAAATGATTTACATTTTGTCTATAAGCCTGACTTACACTTTAATGACTGAAGCTTTGGTTATGTGTGAATGGTATTTTGAGCAGGCAATTGAAGCCAATACATTGTTTTTTTTTTCTGGGATGTGGCATATTTTTCCTTGAAAAGGTGCAGTATTATACAGATCTTGCCTACTTGGACCAGGGTAAACAGCAGGGGTGTATCACTGGAAACTAAGCCAGTAATGTGCTCATCACATCACAGACAGACTTGATTTGACATCACACAAAAGATATGCGGTGATGTCGGAGTCTGTTATGTGCCAATCAAATAATCGGGCAACAGAGTCGAATTTACTGTGGTGACTATAGTTTTATCATGAAACATCTCTCAGAGTTATTAATGTAGGCCTGCTGGCCAGTTGTTGACAGCCGTTCCCAATGCTGCTGGATTTGTATGTGAGCCAATGCATTAAACGATAATAATGGTACAGAGAGGATTGCTGATGAACCAAATAAGCTGTTTCAGTGTGTATGGAGCTCTTACATAATATCTACTGCATGTATTCCACTTAAAAAGAAATACAAACCAAACTGTTAAATAAGCATTCAATTGCAGCTTAATGGATCGAATGTGATTGCAAAAACGCATTTAACCCACATTTCCGACAAAGTTTGGCTTGTCTGTGTCTTTTGTTTTGGAAATGTTATTGAGGTTTTTGGCAAAGAAATACCTTCATTTTAAGAGTGAGAGAAACATGCTGGCGCCATAGGAATATGAAACATTGTTCAGTCAACAAAGCATGGTTTTATGGTGTTCATAAAGCATTAACCTTTAGGGAAAAAAAGAAAGAAAATGGGTGGAGCTTTGCTTTAACAACCACATAAAAAGCTTGACAAATTGCCAAGAAATCGGAATGAAAATGCAGTGCAGAATATGGGCGCATTGTTGAAATATATCACTTTCTGATGTGGTTAAGGGAAGTCCGTTTGCCTTATATCTTTCCTTAAAGGGGTAGTTTTCTTAAAAGGGAATATCATAATCTGCTACAATTTTCCTAATGTGTCTTAACTGTTAGCATAAAAATTGATTGGATGTTTGTGAACATGCAGTTTTTCTGTAGATGCATTTCCTCCTTTGCTGAAAAAGGAGGTGCCAGTCATGTCAATGATGGTAGCCAATAATCTGCAGCTCTGTAACCCATGGGGTTAGAATAAACATTGTAAATATTACATACATTTTTTGGCTTTAAGGCACTGACCAAAATCTAACCGTGTTTCCAAGATATACAAAATAAATGCCCATTGTTGTCTCTTGAAATATTTCTGGAGAAACAAAAACATTTAGCAATTACATTTTCACGTTAAACAAAGATAAAAGTGAATGTCAAATGGTATTGACTGAAGTGTTGCCAAGCCCTTTCCAGTGCGGCACTTGGGTGCGTCAACCCGTTCTCTGTCTGATTTCATCTTTCATTCCCTTCCCATTGCAGACACCCTCCGCGCAACACTGCATCAACTCCGGTCATACCAGTTTACTGCACTTGAGAGGACACTATAGCACTGCACATTATTGTAAAAGCATAATGATCGCAGTCACTTCACACACCCACTATTAAACACTTTAGCCTACCTCAGCAGGGTGATAACCCTCTAAATGGTGGGACAACAACATCTGTCTTGCATTCCAATTCCACATAATGATTTTGTTGATGGACAATATGGATGATAGTGATAGTTGATCTTGAATCATATGCCAAATGAAAGTGCTTCATATCATCAGCATTTTTTCCTGCCATGACTCTGGAATTTGAAGCAATATTTGAAAAACGTCATACACAATTAAGAAATTGGATTCCAACTGTAAGCTGCTACTACAAATGGTTTAAAACAATTATCTGAAAGACAGTTCAAATGAGCGAGGACTAATCATGAATGTAGGCTTTTTTGTTATCATGGTCCACAAGCCACAGACACCGTGTCCACCAGCTGTAAAATCTAAAAGTCTTGTAGGGAATTTCTTCACTTGCTGTCCTATGTTGTAAGCGTAGGCTTTTTCTGTTTTCCGATGCATACATACCAGTCATGAAGGCAGATTTATCCTCAACATTTGGACAGGCGTCACATAAATTGTGCGCGATATGACCTCCACACCAGTAGATGTCGGGGCATGTAACGCAGCACGATTTTAGAAAACGCAAAGGGAACTCTCACTGAATATCGTGACCTTCACGACCGGAACCGGCAGCAGCGTGCTTTCACGGTTTGACAGCTCCACGGAGAAACGGGAATATCACCGCAAAACTCCTAATAACATTGCGAAGCCCGGGCTTGTGTGCTCGATGATAAATTATTAAACATGAATGTTTTGTGCATTTTGATTGGTCTGCTGGCCTTCCGAATTAACCCCCTGAAAGCGGACGATATCGTTGTTGGCTGCGGGGGATTCGTGAAGTCGGATGTGGAAATCAATTACTCACTAATCGAGGTGAGAGGTTGGCCCGAAGAGGGGGGTAGATTTGCTGCATGTATTTTTTGTCTTTGGAGCTGAGGCTTACTGAACAATTTGAATGAAGCATATCATTTCATTTGTTTGTTTGCAGAATACATTGTATTATAGCGACATGTTGAAATTGATGACATTTTTGACACCAGTCACTTCGGGGAGGTGGTTGGGGGGGCTTGAAATCCCGCGGTTTTATTGTGAAATCGCTTCACTGGTGAAATATTAAATGTTGCATGAAATCACTTGCGTTTATTGCTTTTTGGCTTGAAAATGTCGGCGTTCTTACATGATGTAACTTATCTTGCAAGATGAAGAAAAAGTAAATCAGGTTGCATTCATGATTGTACACATATTTCTTACGGAAACATTAATTTTATTCATTGGAATTTAGGGTATTCGGAATGCATTTTACCTCGTATGTCTATGTTACACGCATTTTTGTTTCGAGTTTATGAACCAGTTTGCCTTGCCTGCGCATTTGTTTCTTTGATCGCCCGTTTGCTGACGCGGTGGCAGGGACCACGCATGACTGTAATAGGATTATCCAGGGGCTTCATTAAGTTGTTAGTTGTGACCAGCTGGTCTGGGAGGCGCTATATCACTTTTTTACATTTATCATAAAAAGCACATCTTTAGCCAGTTTATGTTGTTTCCAGTACTTGTTGGGAAAGAGATTTTTGCTGAATGTGTGTTTTGTTATCCCATCAGATTAAATTATATACAAAGCAAGGATCTTTGAAGTACCAGACAGACTGTGCTCCAATCAATGGCTACTTCATGATCCCTCTGTATGACAAGGTAAGAACCTGCAGTGCCAAGTTATGAAATATATACAATATATTTGTTGCATTATGACGATTCCCAGTACTGTGGTGTACTCATTTTAACATTTCTGCTCTACAGGGGGACTTTATTTTGAAGATTGAGCCTCCACTGGGGTGGAGTTTTGGTAGGTGGCTCCATCTATTCATAAATGTTTTTGTTTGGTTTGTTGCCCAACCAATCATTTAAAATACACAATTTACTTGTTTCCAGAGCCTACAAGTGTAGACCTTCATGTGGATGGAGTGAATGACATCTGCACCAGGGGAGAAGACATTAACTTTGTATTCACTGGTTTCTCCGTTTTGGGAACGGTGAGAGGAACCAAAGCCGTTGAACGAGATTTAAATTCTCCTGGTTTGGATCGGCGGAGAGGCTAGATCAGTGCCTGTGGTGTGACTGTCCCTGTGCTTTCAGGTGCTGAGTAGAGGGCAGCAGTTGGGGCCGGCTGGGGTCGAGGTTAAGCTGCGCAAAGCTGGAGCTGATGGAAACATACAGATCGTGCGCACACAGGCTGGGGGGAAGTGAGTGTCGACCCCGGACACAGCCCCACAAACTCCCATTCACTCAAGCGAGAATGTAGCCTGAATTTCAATGATTTGCCGAGATGGGACGATTGACCTATATTTGTTATAAAACATGTTATTTCCATGTATATTTTCATATTGCTCTCACTTTGTGAGCTGATTTAGCGTGGTCTTTGAATACTGCCTCTGTTGTTCACATCATTGATTGTATTTTCCATTTCTGTTACTTCCTGACAGGTACACCTTCTTTAAAGTCTTACCTGGACATTATGATATTACTGCAACCCACGCGTCATGGACTCTGGAGCAGGTTAGTGTTTCTACACCCAGCTCTCTGTGAGGTGCTCTGTCTGTGTTTGAGCAGCTTTTTGCATCATAAACAAACAAGGGTCTGCTTTCTTAATATTTCCAAACTGCTGTTGTATGCTGCGTGTTCATATCTTTTTTGTTGCGCTGTAGACCATCGAGGGACAGTGCTTTAGCACTAGTGGAGAGCGTTCCACCCATTGTTTTGTGTGAGAATGGGATGGAACATTGTCCCTTTTGTGATTGATGACATGTTTTGGCCAATATTAGCCCTTGTCCACATCATCGCCGCCTCTTTAGCATCCTAGCTTTGTGGATCGACTTTAATGATACTCTGTGCTGCTCATCTTTGAGGAAGTTCTTCACCTTGATTTCATCTCACTGAGCAGCTTTTTTTTTTTTTTTTTTTTAGTGCTTGTGTGCACTTATAAGTAAAAGACTGCCAGGCTATTTGCCAAGATGAGGGGAACATGGGTTTATATTGACTCGTGCTAAAGCACTGCTGACCGCTTATACATTGAACCAGAGAAAGGTTATGCAATTAACTCACGTTTTCATTTTTAATGTCATTATTGGGACACTGTTTTTGTTGTGGCAAAGTGATTGAGAACTTTAATTTTCTACATTTACGACAGGGATATGCCACTCCATTCTGCCCAATTGTATTGTGGAATTGGGGTTAGGTCTTATGGGCAAAATCATACACCACAATATTTTTGACTGAATGCCTCAATATTGATATAGTGGCGATATTGTAGGGACAAGTTAAAGGTAATGTGGATATAATGTCCAATGTTCAGGCATCAGCAAGAACAGACTATATAGAACAGAATACTGCATCCTTTTGGTGGAAAGCTGCCTTTAAAACCAGAACAGACTACACTTAATTATTATCACAAAACTGCAGACAATTCTTCTATCACAATATCAATGTAATATTGGAATATTGCCCAGCCCTACCTGGAGAGCAATTTCAGTTTCATGTTGTTCTTTCATAACCTGTTGTTGAATTGCTGAATTGATTTGACTTAAATTGTTTTTTCATTAGCGTGGTTGACCATGTGCTGTAGTGGTCTCCAAGTTTCTCTATTTAGAATATTCAGACATTTAATCAAGAGGTCAAGCTTGGATGGAGCAAAAATCAAAAACGGTGTAGGCGCTTCAGGAACGGGGGGTCTCTTATTTAAGGTTATTAATGGCACAATTCACTTTGTGTGTCCATCTAAAATTGAGAGAAAACGAATCATTTGTTCCATCTCACTGTAGAGCTCCACCAAAGTGCACGTGTCCAATGCCAACGCCCCTGCTGCAGCGCCCCTGGTGGTCGGAGGGTACGATGTGTCTGGGGAGGTCCGGAGTGACGGGGAGCCCATGAAAGAGGTCTCCTTCCTTCTGTTCTCCAGCACCGTCAAGCAGGAGGTGAGGCGTCGTGCTGATGAAGGTTAGACTGCCGGTGTCATGTTCAGGAGTCTTCAAATCGCAGTTGTTGAGGCCTGAGTTCTGCAAGTTTTCCAGTCTCCCTTACCTGAGAGTCAGGTGTGATGAGAGTCTGGCCTAATGGTAGTTAATCAGTGAATCTCCATGGAGAATATCAAGCCAGAGCCAAATTATGGATTTCAGATTTATATAGAACTTCATTTAACAAATTTTTGGCATTTCTTGTCATTTCACAGAAGGCTGCATATTCAATGACGTGCAGCTGTAATTAGCTACAGTGTTAAGTGCATGTGAATGGTTTTCCTTGGTTGTATTTAGCCTTTGCTAAATATCTATCTGTTCCAGGACATCACAGGGTGCAACACGGCCCCTGTAGAGGGCTCTCAGTCCGTAGGAGAGACCTTGTCTTACTTGTGCAGCGTCCTGTCCCGAGAAGACGGCACATTTGTCTTCCCGTCTCTGGCCAGTGGAGCGTACACAGTGGTGAGACGGATATTTTCATTAACATTCAGATTTTCCACACATTCAAGCTACCGTACTATGTGTTCTGCCTTCCAATGAATGAGCCTTGTCGTTACCATATGCACTGGTTAAACTGTTCATTTCACGAGGAGGTTGCTTACCAAATTGGTGATCATTATTCTTAATTTAATGATCAGTTTGTGATCTCCAAGTTATTTGTAGCAGTATTGTGAATTCTCCCATATGGTCTGTATATTAGCATGCATAATGAGGGCCAAGCGAAACGGTGTGCGTTATTTGGATTTTTTCATTTTTTTTTTTTATCGTTTCATTGGATTTGGCCCTACGTTTTAACAGATACCTTTTTACCGTGGAGAGCGAATCACCTTTGACGTTGCCCCGTCACGTATGGATTTCAAGGTGGAGCACAACAGCTTAAAACTAGAAGTAAGTTTCATTCTGGATCCAGTCTCTTGAGATGTGGTGTTCATGTGTGGGCCTTGATGCTGTATGGGTTTGGCATCATTTTACTCAGTCCAGACCCTGTGTGATTTTTTTTGTCTCCCATAATGCTCCACTCTTCTCCCTCCAGCCAATCTTCCGTGTGATGGGTTTCTCCGTGACGGGCAGAGTGCTGAACAGTCCCGATGGTGAGGGCGTTCCCGACGCGACGGTAACCCTCAACAACAACATCAAAGGTGAGTGCCCAGACTGCTCTTCCTGTTGGCTGCATCTCATTGTCAAGTCACAGAAAGAAACGTGGTTCTGACCCACACCATCTCAGGAGTGATGGTTTTTTTCCCCGTCTTGAAATTTATCACTCTATTGTGACCACGATCCTTATATTTTGGCACATGGTAGGGATATCTAGTGGACTATACAGTTGCTGCGATGATAATGGTCGTAAAAATGCAACAAATTTGGTGATTTAATTCTCCTGACATAAAGAAGGTGTCACAATTTTCAATGAGAATAATGCGTCAAGTGTTCAGGAATTAATTTGAGAAGTTCAGCTCCCACATAGTGGGATTTCTTGTCCCACATAGTGCAGATGTATAATATACAGTCCAGTCATTCAAATAATATTCAAATTGTGGGGTTCAGAGGATTGATGAGGGGCGTTTGGTAGTTATTTTGGGTTCCTTGCCCCTGAATCAGTGCTCTCACCAAAGCTTGTCTATCATTTTAAAGTTATTGAGAGTAAAAATCTGCTGTCAAAATGGCCAACTTGGCCCATATTTACAACTATTAAAAAAATGTTTAAGGAATACTTTCATCACCGTATACAGTCTGGTTGAGTTTCAGCGACATATGAGATGGTGGGTGTCAGGCCCAGGTGATTTGACATGGAATTACCCAGGTTTTATAAGCCAGAATATATTATAATGATGTTTAGCTTATAGTGCTGTATCTGATTCTCAGTGCTAACGAAGGAGGATGGCTCCTTCCGTTTGGAGAACATGACCGCTGGGACCTACACCATCCGTACGCAGAAGGAGCTCATGTTCTTCGAGCCCATCACCGTGAAGATCGCCCCCAACACGCCTCAGCTGCCCGACATCATCACAGCGGGGTGAGGATACGCTAACGCTATGTAGCGCACGCCTCCTCCGGGCGTTGGGATTCCGGGATAAGCGTATGAGCGCTTGTGTCCTGTGTTCCAGGTTCAGCGTGTGCGGTCAGATATCCATCACCCGGCTGCCGGAGAGCATGAAGCAGCAGGGGCGCTACCGCGTCACCCTCACGCCTCGCGGGCAGGACAAGGCAGCCAGCCGCACCACGGACTCCGACTCCCAAGGTGCCTTCTGCTTCCAGGCCAGACCAGGCGATTACAGCATTCAGGTACTGCGTAAATCGTCTGGTAATGTGTCCTTCACTTGTCTCCATGTTGAGCGCTTGGCTCTTGTCACTATTTGAAGGGGAAAGAAAAGATTTCTGCACTCGATTTTCGCAGATTTGATTGCAGTGTTTCTTCCAGCAGGATGTTTGTCGATTTTGTGTCGTGAACATCCTGTTGGACGATACTTTGCAGGAATAAGTCTTTGGGAGCCCTAAATCCTATGTGTAGGCAGACAGTTTCTTACCATTTTCCTCTGGTAGTTACAGATGACTTCCTGCTCTTGTACCCTACTTTGTTTGGATGTGCATTCAAGCTTTTCTGTCCGCTTTGGGTGTCTATCTTTGACTTGGCACAGGTCTCCCTCCCAGAAAACGAGGTGAAGGCCGGCCTGGCGCTGCAGCCTCAGTCTCTGGACGTGTCTCTTGTCGATCGACCTCTGTCCGACCTGCACTTCACACAGTTCATGGCCTCCGTGGCTGGAAAGGTCACCTGCTTGGGTAGGTTCAGTCATACTGAAACTTGAGGGTCTGCCGATGTATTGCTTCTTGTGTTCGTGCAGGAGATGAGCGATTATGTCATACGTGGTTGACTTAAGCTCCTGAGCTTAACCCCCAGATCCCTTTACTTCTTTCAGTGGCCTGTGGCGAACTGACCGTGACCCTGCAGTCCATCAATCGACAGGGCGAGAGGCGCGTCGTGCAGCTCGTGGACAAGACGGAGTCCCTCACCTTCTCCTTCGACAACGTACTTCCTGGAAAGTACAAAGGTAAGGATATGGTAAACAAACTAAAAATAGCCTTGCGATGGCGTATAACGTGCAGTCGTCCCGAAAATAAAATTTTCTGCTTAGCTGAGGTATTATCTGTCTGTCTAGATATTTTTGCTGAGAGTTGTGTTTGTGGTCTCAAAGTGCCAACACCTTTTGAAAAATTCAATTGCAGTGTCTTACCGAATATAGCCCTGCGGTTATTTGCAAACATCTGCAGAGCTTAATTTGCTTCCGTTTCCTCGAGGAAAAAACCCACTTCAGTTTTAAACAACACATCCTAACCTAACCCTTATAATCTAAGCCTTCTCAGTTCTGAAGGGAATATGTGTGTATTAGGCTTGTATTTTTTTGTGATTTGTAAGCGTTTGCGAGCTGACTGTGTGCGTCTCCAGTGAGCATCTCTCACGAGGAGTGGTGCTGGAAGCACAAGTCTGTGGAGGTGGAGGTGCTGGATGCCGATGTGCTGACGGTGGAGTTCAGACAGACGGGCTACATGCTGCGCTGCTCCCTTTCCCACGCCATCACACTGGTCAGTACCCACAATGCCCTGCTCCCCCTCCCCCCTGCATTCTCCATCTGTCTAAGTGCGAAAGGGTTCGGCGTGATTGGCTTTGACTCCCTATCCTACCCCCCCACAGGAATTCTTCCAAGATGACAGCATGCCGGAGAACGTGGGAATTTACAATCTTTCGAAGGGAGTAAACCGCTTCTGCCTCTCGAAACCAGGTATATCCCCCCCCCCCCCACGCCCTCTTCCCTACTCACTGTTTAACTTTTTGATTGTTACTGACTCCTCTGCTAACATCTCTCCATCTTGGGCAGGTGTGTACAAAGTGACCCCGCGGTCCTGCCACCAGTTCGAACAGGACTATTACACCTATGACACGTGAGTATTATTTGAAGTCTGTGTATGTAATGGATTCATTGGCAGGTTTCGGGGCCGAACTTTGTGTTCATTGAGGGTAATGAGTGAAGCAGTGGCGCTTTGGGCGGAGGCATTCTGCTTTGTGATTGTCCGTCTGTGTGTGTGTGTCTGTCACAGCATCTGTCACACCTTTTGATCAAAAATATCTTGTCTGCGCTATATCTGTTACAAGCAAACTGTGAATTGGACATTTCATGAAATGCCTGGAATTTTAATCAGTCATTTCATGAAATACCTGAAATCTTTGGGCATTTCATGAAATGACTGAATTGAAACCCGATTAGTTTGCCTGTGACATATCGACTGAAGGAGTGGACTAATTTTCACCAAATAGGACTTGATGACTCCTTACAGAGGGCAGCTGAACTGATTAGGGTTTGGAGGTCATCAGGTCAAAGGGGAAGGTCACTTAAGGTCCATTTTATGTGGGGGACCGAACATCAATTTATAAGACGGATGAAGCTATCGCAGGCAGAGACATGGCAATCGATGCTCGTACTTTGAGTTGTGTCTTATTTGCTGCTGTGTCATTGGCCTTGTGGGCGGTGACTGCCTGGTAATGACTGTGAGTGCAGCAATGGGTTCATGTTGTGTCTCAGCTCCGCCCCCAGCATCCTCACCCTGACTGCAGTGAGGCATCACATGACCGGACTCATCACCACCGACCAGATCTTCGACGTCACTGTCACCATCAAGTAAGTGGCCAGCCGCAGCACGGCTGCTTCGTCGTGTAACTTCTCATTCGTTTCTCGTCTATTATAGTGAGTGAGGGAGGATATTGTGCTCTGCATAACAACAGCTTTCCTTAATTGGTTAATTTTAGCGTTGGAGTAGGAAGTAACACGTTCTGAAATTGGTGCTCATTTGCTCATTTATATTTCATAAGGAATTTTGCTGCCTGCCTGCTGACAAAAAATTAATTTGGCGTGCAAAGTTACTTTGGGGTGTTCATCCAAAGGTTACCGAAGCCTGTAATTTTATCTGTTCGGTGGAGTTGGCATGGGTAAGCACACCCAATTATAGAGAATATAAATTTCTCGTACTCCAATTATTCTGGTATATTTCTCATAACTTATTTTGGGGTCAAAATAAGTTTTCTCAGCACCCAAGACTCATCTGAATGACTGCATCTAAGCGTCTTGAACACGAAAAAAGCCCAAAATAAACAATAAGTTTCATGAAAGAAGTTTGACTTTTTCTTCTTTCAGAAAAGCCATAGATTGGTCCGCATTACTCTTTGAGAAGTAGGGAAATGTTTTCCCGGATATAGTCATGGGTGCGGTTGTCTGTCCGTCCGTCCGTCCGTCTGTCTGTGAACATTTCATTTCCGGAGCATAACTTGAAAACTGTTCTATGTTTTTTCACAAAACTTATGAACTTTAATCATGAGCTGACGTGGTGCCTTTTGCTAATCCGACGTTGATGACGTGGGTCCGAGGGGATATGCCATCTCCCGATGGCTCTCGTCTCTAATTGACGTGGTGTTTGTGAGTCTGGAGTCTGGTGTGGAGACTGCTGCTAGCTGATCTGTGCCGAGCACTGCTGAACATGAGTAATGCGTAATCATCACTTGTCCTGCTGTGTCTGTTATTACAGTATCATCCTGCTGACTATATTGCTAAGTATAGCAAGTGCTGTAATGCTTCCGTTTCTCACCGGTGGTCTATTATTTAATAATGTGACTATTGAGAGCAGGAAGCACTGCAACCTCGACGTGATAGAACCAACCGGATCACCACGCACCCCGGGAAAAAAGAAAGATCATGTTGAGCTGATTTGGTGTACCGTCTATTTTGGCGGCATTCAATGTGAGCGTCATTTCCGCAAACTAGGCAGTGTTAACTTTCAGATAATGCCTCATGCATGCTGTTTGGTCGAACGGTTTGTCAATTATAACTTTTAAAATTTGGGAACGGCAAGAAGAGTTGGGCTTTAAGGTGTTCGTTGGAAATTACAAGAGTGATGGAAGAGCGAGATAGATGATTGGAAGACTAGAAGAGGTTCAATCATATTGGCTTGCACATAGGAAGTAGCAAGAAGCATTTTCACAGTTGGAGTACTGGCAGAACCTTTTCGAAAGAACTGTTGTATTGGTACATTACCGTTCATTGGTTATGACCGGCTTAGTATATGGCTGCATTTTGTAGATATTAATCTTTTAAATTCATGCTCGCATGTGCTGGCCAACTAGAATCATGCTGATCAATTATGAAATTCAATGATTCTTGTATATGGTGGGCCTCATAGTTATTTGCATCCCTAAGAGAAAATCCATTAAAAATACTGTTTTAAAAAATCAAGAGCATTATAGGGATGATCTCAACATGTTAAGATGCAGAAAATGTGTTGTTATTTATTATTTTTCCAGTTGAATTGTCAGAGTGTACCAGAAATGAGAATGCATGTAAAATATGAGAGATTTGCAATGCAGATCCTCTGTGCTTGAAGTAACTTGATGGTTGAAGACTCTCGACTGCTTAAGAGCTGGTGCAAATCCTTTTAATCCAGCGACTGATGTATTCATGCTGCGGAGGAAATGAAATTGCATGTAAGGCCAGAATGCTGGGCTGAGGTCGATGGTGGATTCTAACCGCAGATGGACTGTCTCCCGCAGGTCCTCCATTGAGAGCGAACCGGCCCTGGTGCTGGGGCCCCTGAGGTCCCTGGAGGAGCAGCGGCAGGAGCAGCAGCTGCAGGAGATCGAGCTGCGTCGGCAGGAGAGGGAGCGTCGGGGCGAGGAGGAGGGCAAAGAGGACCCCCCGGTGCAGGCCAAGGCCGACGAGCTGAACGGGCCTTTTCACTACGAGTTCTCGTACTGGGCCAGGTACCGTAGATGCTGCCTGGTGTTTGAATCCGACCCATCTCAGAGATGGACTGACGGCCTATTCTAGGATGCCTCAAAAACTAGTGAAGACCACACTATGGTACTGTTATTGGAATTTGTTTGTACGTGTGGTTGGACGCACTGGTATCTGTTGGGATATGTTCATTGTTGATCTTGACCCTTATAGGCACACAAATATAGATTTGACATGTCCGTAACTGAACATTGATCTTACGATAACCATCAATGTTTGGATGCAATAGTCGAAGTCGAGTTGAGTATGCTGGATAAGATTTTATATAATAAAAGCCAAAAAAAACTACTCTTCAAAGAGTTAATTTGTGTATTATAGTGTATTGCAGACTGTGTGTTATAGATGGGGAGAGTACGGTTCCGGAACATTCCGGATCATTCCTATCTTCCTGTCCTCAGGGCTGGGGAGAAGGTCACCGTGACCCCCTCTTCTAAGGAGCTCCTCTTCTACCCCCCCGAAGTGGAGGCCACCATCACTGGAGGTAGGAGCTTGTGTGTCATGTGACTGGAACAGGGCAATCCAATTTGTCGGCTGTGATGTGCGTCCCCAATGCCTTCCGCTGCCTCATGAGTTGCATTGTCTTCTCTGTTGACCATTTTTGTAGATGGTTGCCCGGGACGCCTGGTGGACATCGCCGGGCGGGCCGGCCTTTTCCTGAAAGGGCAGGTGTCCCCTGAACTGGAAGGAGTGGAGATCTCTATTAGCGAGAAGGGGGCAGCCACGCCCCTTATCACTGTGGTCACCGATGAGAAGGGAACATACAGGTACCACTGGCTTGTACATCCTCTTGTCTGTTGGCTCGTCTACCTGGATGCATCTTCATACTTAGACAGGGGTAGGAGATGAGGGGATGAAAGGATACCTTTCTGAGTTCTGAGTATTTGAACAATGCTTCTTGCAATGAGGTATTCTATTTGTAATTGAGTACCATAGACTATAAAAAGATGGACGCAGCACTCGGGTCTGAAAGCTGAGGCCAATGCGGAAATCTCCAAAATTTGAATTCTATTAAATGGCCATCAGTTGGCGACTTCGGTGGTTGCTGAAAGAAGTTCAATCTTATGGAAGTCTATGAGAAAATGACCCTACTTTCCCACCTGATTTATTATTTAAATAAAGATTTTCCACTTTATTGTATCTTTCCCAAGTTTCAAGTCTCCATCAAAATATCACAATGTTCATTTTTACCCCTCAGCCCTCAAGGCTGACGGGGTATTGCTATCCTTCGTGCGGTTGGGCGGGCAGACGGGCGTCTCCAAAAACTTCGACATCGGGCTGAGGGGTATTCCGTGCATTGCACGCCTATTTTTGTAAATTATGGTCCCAAATAGACTAGAATAAAGGATAAAGCCAGAATATGCTTTAGGGGCGTGGCTATCCTCTGGTCCGTGTCTGATGCAGCCAGATCCACCCCTTACTCCTCCCTGGATATTCAATTCACGCTCTCGTCCAATAGGAATCACATCCGGTTTCAAAATGACCGAATGGCGCAATTCAGATTGCCAAAATCAAGGCTTCCTAAATGGTGCTGAAACCAGTGGGTGACATCTCTGTTGCTTCATCCATCTTTTTCATACAGTCTATGTTCAGTACGCAATGATAAAGATGGTTTG
Organism: Gymnothorax reevesii; assembly: GCA_029721435.1. Taxonomy (NCBI): domain Eukaryota; kingdom Metazoa; phylum Chordata; class Actinopteri; order Anguilliformes; family Muraenidae; genus Gymnothorax; species Gymnothorax reevesii. Next base: position 11,399,638 of record CM056592.1, read on the forward strand.
AGCAAAGTAAAAGCTGGTAATTGCAGATCCCTGAAGTGCATGAATGCCGCTTGAAAATGCCGCCATGTGTTCAAATTTAGTAGTGATGTGAACCAGTTCTGAAAGGAGCGCGTGCGCTACATGGCTGTTGGGATACCGCCAACTCTCTTGTTTCCCCTCTCTTAGTGTGGGGCCGTTGCACAGTGACCTACAGTATGATGTCAGTGCCAGCAAAGAGGGCTTTGTGCTGACCGCAGTGGAGGGCACGCAAGGCGACTTCAAGGCTTTCGCCCTGGCGGGAGTCACCTTCGAGGTATGCCGCTTCTGTCAATGTATAAGGAGTGTGGGACGGTGTAGATGTCAAAGAGTGAGGAATTATGGGAAATATAGGGTTTGAAGTCGAAGTTTTCTCGACTTGGTTCAGGTTTCCAGCATCACTGCAGGAAGTCCTCGGAAGAGGTGCAGGGGCCTCAGTCATAATTTATGCTCAGGAAATGTGCCTGCATATTTTGTGAACATTATTAATTTGGCAAATGATGGTGCCCTTACTGGCCGAAGATAATCTCTTGTAGGTGTGAACCCTCTATGTTGGTGTGCGTTCATATTGGGGTCACAGTTCCTATGGGTGCTGGAGGTGCTCGAAAATGAATATTGGTGTGATTTTTTTTATTTTATTTTTTCCCCCCACCCCCAAGGTTTGAAAAATATTTAGATATTGAATGAAGTGTTTGAATCTGCTTGAAATTGTAACATTAATTGCATTAGCTACTTTCATAAATCGCTGAGTGTGTAGTGTGATAAATTTGTGATTTACCATAGCTGTGCTCGACAACCTTGAAAATGCGCCTTGAAAATGAAAGTGCTTGAATTTAAAAAGTTGTGTTTGGTTTGTTTCTTGTAGATAAAGGCAGAAGACGGTCAGCCTCTCTCCGGCGTTCTGCTCTCTCTCAGCGGAGGCCAGTTCCGGTCCAACCTTCTCACCCAGGAAACCGGCCTCCTCACCTTCAACAACCTGGTTCGTTCCAAACCAGCGCTTATGTGCCGTTTCAAAGATCATCACCCGGATTTGTTTGAACGGACTGGTAAATTTGAGAAGTTACAGCTCTCCTAATCGGTGTTTTTCTGTCTGGTTGCCCAGAGTCCTGGGCAATACTACTTCAAGCCCATGATGAAGGAGTTCCGCTTTGAGCCCACGTCTCAGATGATTGAGGTGGAAGAAGGCCAAACTCTCCAAATCGCCATCACTGGCTTCAAGACCGCATACAGGTATGGTCATGACTGTAGAGCAGGGATTCTCAACCTTGTCCAGAAAGGGCTGTCGTTGGTGGAGGTTTCATTCCCAACAACCAATAATATTGCTGAATCTACCAATGAAATTTTTTATCAAGGCCTCTCGTGGTTGATTGGTGGATTTTAGTGTTACTGCGTGTTTAGAGAGTAAGCCTGCATCCTGAGCGACTCCAGTGTCAGTGAACCCTCAGTATGTGCTCTCCCCCCCCCCCCCCCCCCCCCCAGTTGCTATGGCGCTGTGCAGTCCCTGAGCGGGGATGCGGAGCAGGGCGTGTCTGTCGAGGCGGTGGGGCAGGGCGAGTGCAGCCTGTACAGCGAGGACACCGTGACGGACGAGGAGGGCCGCTTCAGACTGCGCGGGCTGCTGGTGAGCCGCTGCATGGCAAACAAAAAAGTCTGAAGTATTTTAGTCTTAAATGAGACATCAAATCTTTTTTTCTCCTAAAGTAATTTATATTCGATTAAGTTTCTCCTTGCTTGACAAGTAAAATTTTCTTGGCACAGTGATGAATTTTGAAGCAAAATCTTTCTCACCAAATTGGCTGAAATTTTGTCTTATTTAGCTGAAGGAAAAAAAAGAAATGGATGGTAAATATAAATATAAGACTGAAATGCTTCGGTCGAAATATTTTCTTCGGTTTTTTTTCCCCTGCTGAAGCACTAACATAAGACGTCTTAATAAAAATGGCACAGGTCACTGGTCAGCATACGTGACCTTTTGACCTGCAGTGCCCCGTGTCACAGCCCATTTACAAGGGTCTGGTAAAGGTCGAAACTGTAACAGGACCGGGGATATTTTAGGACGTCCTCACACCTCGATTAAACATCTCATTTAAATTGAGCAAGATTAAAAAATAACTGAATTGCTGTTTCACAGCATTGAAAACTTCAATAGCTGGCATAATAGCGAGGGCAATGTGTTTCCGCTTGTTTTTCATAAGCTGCCGAGGCACTTGGCGTGATGTACGCTTGCCACGTTACCTTGGTAATGTCTTGGTAATGACTCTTTGTCTTTCACAGCCTGGGTGTAAATATCTGATCCAGCTGCGAGCTGAAGGTAATGACCACATCGAGAGGGCGCTGCCCCCGCAGCGCTCTGTGGAGGTAAGAGTTTCTCTTAGATCACTGGCCGCGTTCAACATTTTGCTGCGTTCACCACTGGCCATGGGGCTGAAATGTCGTCATTCTTTTCCTGCTAGGTGCAGAACAGTGACATCGAAGGTGTGAACATTATCGCCTTCAGGCAGATCAATCAGTTCGACCTGAGTGGAAACGTCATTACGTCTCCAGAGCACCTGCCCACTCTCTGGGTAATTTTCTCTTATCGGGCCTATTCTGCACAACTTTGCATGCATTTCATGCCTCAATGTTGCTTATGCTCAAAACGGAGTGGCGCATTGTAGAGAATATCCTTATTTATAGAAATGTGGATAAGCTAAATTGCTCTTTTTACTTAACCAGGGCCAACATAGATCGTGCACATATGCAAAATTAACCCTTAGAGTGCTAAATGTGACTATTGTCACTCAATGATGTAAGATGTCAAAATCAAAGCAGGGGAGCTCTTTTAAACAAATGGCCACATGATATGCTTTCAACAAGCACATGATAATTAAATTTATATATTAATTGAATTTATTTGTGCACTATAAGTGTTAATTTTGGATGGTATTTATGTGTTAAGTTTTGTTTAATACTGTGAAATTGGCAAAGAAAGAGGCATATGCCTGAGCATTATTTAAAAGTGTTGCCTTATTGTCAGCGCCGCTGAACCGCTGACACATGCTCTGGTGAACTCCGTCCGTCATACACATCCGTGGGCTAAATGAGGAGTCGGGCCAATGAGACACGTCACAACACTCCAGAACTCATCAGGCCTTTTCTCACAGGAGTGCTTGGTTAGGAGATATTGAATAAAACGTACTTCATTCGCTGCCGTGTGCAAAATGAATCATTTAGCCTTCGTTCTCGTCTGGCAACTCTCAAGATTGAACTTGGAACTTTGGTGTCTTCCGCTTGCCTTGAGGAATTGGAGACTGCTGAAAGATTACTTGCTAAGAAATGGAAAAACTAGAGAAGTCTCTGTTGTAAGGAATTACCCTCTAATTTCATCTTGTGTGATTTGCGCCGTGTTGAAGTGATTGAGAACTCTCATACTGTTCTGAACGCAGGTGAAGCTGTACAAGAGTGATAACCTGGACAATCCAATCAACACTGTGTCACTGGGGCAGTCGCTGTTCTTCCATTTCACGCCACTGTTACGGGACGGACTGGTACGTCAGCACCGCCTCGCCGGCTCCTCTCCAGGGAGAGCGGATTCGCAGCAGGACTGGTTTGAGGTCTAGAATGGGGGAAATTTGAGAGATCATTTGGGTCATTCCATGTTGAATCATCCAGATTTTGAGGAATTTTTTGAGGTCACCATCAATCCACACAAAATAAAAAAAAGCCAAATATTAGACCAGTATCTCAAATAGATTTCAAGTTATAGCCCTTCAAAATTTGAATTATATTTGAAGTTTTGAGGAGGTGACCTGGCACCCCCTGGATGATTTGACGTGGAATGACCAATTATGGAGTATTCTGTCCATGAGAGTTAACAGTTTAAGTACCTGCATTTTTTTTTTTTCTTCGGCCTATGATAGTATTTTTTTTTTTGTTGCTCTCTGGCATTGATCGAGAGACTGTTTGGTTCCTATAAAAATGTTTAATGCTGTATTATTGCAGTGCCTGACGGAATGCAATGGAATCTGAGGGCAAAAATGTGCTCCAATACTAGTATACAAACACTTGGCTATATGATAATTAGCATTAAGTGTATAAGATGTTACATGTTAGTGTTGAATTAAAATTCTATGGGTACGGCCACATTAATACGTTGTTTAATGATGAAATGAAAATTATCTCCGTTCTCAGGAATGGTTTTGCTCCATTTCTAAAAAAAATTTCATCCTTATCAACACGCCTGAAAACACAAATAACATGGCCGTGCGCGTACACTGGACAGGGTCATTCTGGTGTAAACAGGAAGTTGATTGTCAGCTCCGCGTCATCATTTTCAAAAGTCCCAATTTATGCCCCTCCACGCTAAAATGCTACCCTGGAGTTTTCCAATAAAAACGAGTCATTTTCAAATGTGTTGCTTTTAGGGGTTTGAGTAGTGTGGACGCTAGACGAAAACGTAGCAATAGTTATGCATTGTAAAATTAAAATCTATTAGTGTGGACGTAGCCCATAACCTAATGTAGCAATTATTAATTGAGTTCTTTAATGATGTTTTTTCCAGAACATTCCAAATGACAGTACTCTACAAAGGCCTAAGATTGCCTCTGAGCTTTTGTGTTGTTCTTTGACCATGGCTTGGCTCCATCTCGTCCCCGTCTGCAGAGTTATGTGCTGATGCTGGACTCCACCCTGTCCCGCTCGCAGTTCGACTATTCATTGCCCCAGGTTTCCTTCACTGCGACAGGTTACCACAAGCACGTGACTCTGACCTTTAACCCCACTGTAAGTACTTTGTATCGACACCTGACTGTCCTCGCTCACGACAGCGCTGACGTCATGTGAATAAAAAAAAAATCAGTTACTGGTTTCTTATGGCTGAAATTAAAATGCAGTCTGTTAATGCTTTTATTTTGCCTGTGGAAAAATATCCCCACTAATTAAAAAAAAAAAAGCAAAAACAATCTTTTTTTAATTAGTTTATGTAATCTGCCCCGCTAAGGCAAAAGGAGGTAAATCCATCAGTAACCATTTTGAGAAATGCTAAAGTTTGTTGTTTGCTTCTGTTCTACACACAGAATATCCGCTTTCATGTGCCGAATCTGAGTAACTAGGGCGAATTTCGTCATGATCGTCCTTCTAATAAGTAGGTGTATGTTTTGGTCTTGGATCGAATTCGACAAAAAATGGATTTACTTCCTTTTGCCCAGCTGGGGCAGTAATTGCATCGGTGCAAATATTTCTTTTTCATAGTGTTGGAAAAAATCTTTTACAGCAGATAATAAGGTGTATGTAATTTTAACCCTCTATTAACCAAACCCATTTCCAATTGTGTTAAAATTGTTTCCCTATGAAAAATGTTTATTTTGGGCCATTATTTGAAAAACAGTAGACAAAAAAATTTTGACACATTTGGCTCACCTTTCCAAATTGTAGCAAATCTGCTACATTGGGTAATAATGCTAATGAAAAAATTTAAGTGACGGACCATTCAAGTTTTTCTCAAATGCTTATTTGGCAATAAGGAACGAAACCAACAGGGTGTCCAGGCTGTTAACCCTTTTACTTCATGCAGCAGTTACGCTATGCTAGTTTATGGAGGGTTAACTGTAATTCATAATGGGAAGGAGTTGATCGTGATCGATTGTTGGTTGCTTTGTATTTAAACACATCTGTTTTAGATGCGTATTTTCTGTCCATGAATTTGGGACTCGTTCATCGTTTTGTAACTGGGGTTTACTGTAGTTTGCAAAAAAATGCATTTTTCCTTTGTCGACGTATGTGAGCTAATAAGGGTGTCGTGTTTCTCAGCGTAAAGTCCCGGATCAGGATGTGGCTCAAGGCTCCTACATCGCTTTGCCCCTCACTCTGCTGCTCCTGTTAGCTGCTTATAACCATGAGAAGGTACATCAAGTCCTGAATTCCTATCAATGTTTAAACATTCAGATACACCTAAGTGCAACTTTCAGAAATTCTTCGTCAGTACTGACACCGGTGGCCACCAAGTGAACTGCAGTTGCCATTCTGTCGCTCATGCTTGCCCTCGCACTCTTCACTGAATGTGATAGTGTGCTGGCTAGCTAAGTTGCACTGCTAATATAGAATTACAAACGTTCTTCTTTTTTGAAATTGGATTTATTAAGTGTAACATCATTATCTAGCACAATATAGGCTGGTGACGTTGAAGTAATTCATTTTTGTTACCGTAGCATGATGCATTGACTGCATTTAAAATACGTCGGTGTTAGTTGGCTACTCAGCTTTATTAAATGCTGTTTGTTTAGCAATCACAGACAGGCTCAGCGATCTCAGCATAGCTACATTTTCTGGATGATATCGCTTGTGATTGATGAACTAGGCGGACTACTTGAACATGGCACCTTTAACGTTTGTCGTTATGCTGTTTTTGCCTTTTTTCTTTGTCATAACTCTAGTTTTCTTTATTACAAGCTAGTTGCTTCACGCAAGTGGTGTAGATGCAGGTAGTGTTTTACCATATTATAACACTGTGCTTTCTGCATTAAATACAATGCGGTTTTTTGTTTGGTTATCACACTCATTTACATTTTTTTGTGTGATGAGCATTATGGCATTGGTGCATTTTTACATATTTGATGCCAAGCCCATTCCATTGGTTTTAACCCCGTTATGCCTGAATTTATATACAATTATTTAAAAAAATAAATTATTTGTGTTTTTGCTTTCAAGCAGATGCTAAATTGGATGCATTCTGAATGGAAACGGTTCGCGACAAATTTGCATCAGTAGTCGTCAAGGGCTTAACGCTTGTTTTCCATTCCATTGGTCTTGGCGCTGGTTTTCTCTGAACCAAATTCTGTTACTTTCATGTGTTTTGATTGTCCACTAGAAGAGTTCATACGAGTGCTGCTGGAAGTGTTTATTTATTTATTTATTTTTTTTTTAAGGTTATTCCTCTGCTGCTACAGCTGGTCAACCGGGTCCAGGGTGTTCGAGGGTTGGCACAGGGATCCAGCGACGCAGCGGCACTGGACGATGCCAAACGTCAGGCCAAGAGGCAGAAGACCAGACGCATCTGAGGAGGCCGCAGGCTCCTCCCGCATTTTCCGGAGTGGGTGGGGCCCAGAGCTGCAGACACTTTTACATTACCTCATGGACAGGTTGACGGATGGGACTGATATTGCCAGCTTGGATTCAGCGCTGCGGCCAGTATGGCGCCCAGGCGTGCTTTTGCGAAACGTGGCCTCAGCTAGACACTCGATCCTGTTAAGTGTGCCTCTCATTTCAGAAGAGCATATGGTAGGCTCTGTGAAGAATCCATACTGCCAATATAAGGCTTTTCTATGCTTTTTATATTACTTGATATCTGCAGCCCTTGAAAGAGCGTCAAGTGATGCAGGACAAAGTCAAGGACTGGATTTATGATCCTGTATGTACCATTGTGTGAATTTTGCGCTTTTAATGGCGGGGCATGCAACGTCATGTCTCTTCAGTTAGATGAAATTGCGCCTCCAAAGTGAACACCACGTGTCATGATCATGGAAGCTAGTTTTAATTTATAGATCTAATAGGACGCAAATAGGAGAGACTAATTTATTATGATCATGTGTTTGATGCGATTGTGACTCGTTTCATGTGTGAGCACTCAGAGATGGTGATTGCTGCCTCATACGGTGATGTAGTACTGCAGTCTCGCCAGCAGGGGGAGCTCGTGCGCATGACTGTAGGAGCTCCATGATTCCAATCGTGTCTTGCAGAATCGCTTGTGACAAAATGTGAGAGGACTTTATCAACTGCTTCCTTTGTTTTTGTTCCCGCCCCCACACACACAGAAAATTTAGGGGGTATTTTATTTTACGCGAGTAATGAGTCTATCATGCAGCTGTAGAGAGCGAGAGAGAGAGAAAGGTTTGAGGTTGGGGTAGCTTGTGCCAGTTTCTGTCCTGGAGCGATTGAGTGACGGTATGAGGTAATGGGACTTGAAGTCGGGAGGAAGGGAAGGGTCGATTATTGCTGAATTATGTCTACACTTGATCACTTCGAAATAACATTGCTGAAAACCTTGAGAAATGAGAAAATGTCATGGGTCCTCTGGATGGCCAATGGGGGGCGGTGTTGTGCCACAGATGAAGACTGGACGAGCCACAGGGCTTTGCGCCCGAGATCAAACGCGGAGGCCATAAATCAGTTTTGCCGGAGTTGGTTTTCCGTTGAAGTGAACAAGAATCTCATCTCTCTTGGACAAGGTATAGGGTGGCATAAGATGTAAGAGGAATGTTTTGATTGACTCCTACGGGGTAGAATTATGCAATGTATTTTGCTGCGCATGAAAATCTAGCCTTTTGTTTCAAGTTTCAAATCACAGAATTAAAGAATTTGATTAATGAGAAGCAATCACATTTTCAACATTATCTCAAATGGTAATTAATGCAAATTGCACACGTGGAAGATCATTTCAATTTGTACTAACACTACCATCTCATGCTTAATGAAATATGCCATTTTTTTTTCTTTTGCTTAAACGATTTTTTTTTTGATGGTACAAATAAAAAATAAAATGGTAATTGGATCTAGAGTATTATATACTGGATGTTGCAGGTTTTATATGTTATATAAAACCTCTTTTAATGGTAATTTCTGAAGACTGCAGGCTGCACCATAAAATATCTTTGATTTTGCAGGATGTGAAGGCTGCTTGCAAGCACAGGTCTGCTTTAGTACGCATACAGTAAATTCAGAATTATTATTTAATAGGCAAACATGCCCGAAATGCTAAAAGCAGACACCTATTCTGGACTAAATATAGGATTTGTAATGATGGTTTATGTATAATAAGATACATTTGTTTGTAGCCATATATTGGAATTTAATTTTGGATGAGTTTCATTGGCATGCATATTAATGCAATGTGTAGGTTTTGTGAAGCCAACACACAAAAATTATTCTCAATCGTTTTTGGGTAGTGCACATTTAGGAATTATTAATGCTGAAAAGACTTTAAGAAAATAAACCACTCAAATTTATTTTGCAGTCGTAAAGTATTACTTCTGAGTCTAAGATGCTTGATACGTCTGACTTTAATTAACATCTTTGTCAAATTTAAGCAATGAAAATGGCATGGGTAGCAGCAATGGCTGGTCATTTTTTGCTGGAGTGTTTACAGTTATGTTTGTCCATTCCTGTGCAAGCTGTCCGTGGACAATGTACAACAAATTTCAGTTGATTTAAAAAAGATCTGAAAAACAAAAAAGCATAAATGACCACAGGTGTGATATATATGAGAAAATGATGATTGAAAGATTTAAACTAATTTGATGAGGGGAATGGAAATAACTTTTCAGATTTGGCTCATTTAAAGCTGACTGTATTTGCATGAAAAATGAAATCAAAGCGGAGGCGCTTAAAAACTTAGCCAGCTACCTTTTAAGAAGTCGCCCACTAAATCCCTGAGCTCTGAGGGAAAACTTAAAGCTTATTTCAGTTTTGCATTATGCATTTCCCGTACTGAATTCTTTGCCTCTCTATATCTCGTTTCACCATTTGTGTGTTATGTATAAATTTCAAGTGTTTCTCATGGTCACGTTTATGGAAATGCAGATGGAATCGGGTTGTGTAATAGTTACTTATATAGACATTACATACCTTCCCAGAAGGCCGCAGCCTTTAAAGTCTGTTCTCTTCCAACTGTGAAAGACAGAATTTAATGAAACAAGCGGCCTAGTTCTTCTGAGCTGCTATTAAGGTAGAACTCTGAGGGGAAAGGTAGTTAAAGAAGATTGCTGGCTGCCTTTGAAGTGCATTGGGGTTATTTTCCCTTCAAACACTCCTTATCGCTGCAGCCAGTTCTGCAGCACTGCGCTTAGCGACTGCTACAGTGGGCAGTAGTGTGTTAGCGGCCTCTTGGGCTCAGCAGTCCATACTGAGGCGACGGCGCACTCCAACCTGTTAGAGCCGCTTCTAAGCTCTTCTACTCCTTCTGAGCCTGTGGGAATTTTAACAGTGCAAGCCTGGCTGGACTGGACTTGTTAAATATTGTCCTGAAAGCAAGCCAGATAGCCACTCTGAACCTTTTCCCTGGCCCATTTAAGAAAGATGGGACGTCAAGCAAAATGGAAACTACTAACACTGCATTAACTGATTTGCTTTTAAACGCTGGGCTAAAAGCTGTCTGAATGAACACAGACAGAACATTAGAGAGCACATTTGTTTTCCAATTTAGATCCACGGCTTAGCAGTCCACGGCATTGCATGGCTCAACTTAAAAGATGGGATGGAAAAGACACAACAAAGTAGTGATTTCTGAATCTATTTTGTCTAGTATTTCATTGCAGAGAGTGTGAAGACAAGATATTTGATGTTTTGCCCAGTCAACTTCGTTTGATGTGTCAATATAAAGCCGTACTTGCCATTCAGACCTGCAACACATTCCAAATAAAGTTGGGACTGGGGCAATTTAGGATTTTTAATGAGGATTAAAAAAAAAATTGAATAAAGATTTGATTTGGAAGAACTAATTTCCTTGGCTGACTGTAATCATGATTTAGTACTAAAGCAGCATCCAGGAAAGTAGTTCTTCAGGAGTAAGGACGGGCTACTCACAAGTACATGAAAAAAATCTTTGAAAGTTTTTAAAAACAATGTTCCTCCAAGGTAAGAGATTTGGATAATTCATCCTCTATGGTGCATTATGTAATTGAAGATAAAGAAATCTGAAGGAAATTGCCCAAAGGTGCAAGCCAAAACTGAATACTCACGGTCTCCGATCACTCAGATGGTACTGCATGAAGAACGGTCATTTCTAAATGATATAACCACAAGAGCTCAGGATTTGGCCGACCATAGTCAAGTATTACATATGCAGCTACATCCATAGGTGCTTGTCAAAACTTCACTGTACAAAGAGGAAGTCTTTAGTTAACACAGTCAAGAAGCGCTGTAGACCTCACCGGGCTTTAAGGCAGCTTTGTTGGACCATCAGACTGTTGAAACTTGGATTTTGATCAGACCAATCAATATTTCTGGTGATTTGGAAGAGATATGTGCCATGTGCTGTGGACCAGAGAAGAAGAGGACCATCCAGACTGTTCCAAGCAACTTTTCCAAAAGTCATGCTCGGTCATAGTATGAGGTTGTGTCAGTGCCCTTGGCCAGGGTAACTTGCACTTCTGTGAAGGCATCATAAAAGCTGGAGAGAACACAGATTTTTAAGCAACATATGTGGCCTTCAAGATGACATGGGACCATGGAAAATGGCATTCTGCACTTGTTAGAAAGACATGGCTGTCCTAGAAGAGGGTGTGGCACTGCGGGTGCTGCACTGGCCTGCCTGCAGTCCAACTTGTCCTCATTAGAGAACAAGTGGTTCATTTTACAATGCAAAACACAACAATGAAGATGCCTTATATTGTCAAAAGAATGGGGAAATCAGTAAATAGTGTATTGTTGTGTTGTTTTCATAATACCGAGCAAAGAGAATTTACAATTTACTGCTTTCAGTTTTTACCCCTCAGCCCGACAAGGGCACAAGGGGTATTGCCGTCCCTTCGGCGGGCGGGTGGGCGGCTGCCAATTTTGTCCGGGCTATTTCTCTGTAACCATTTGGGTCAGGAAGTTCATATTGCATATGTGGACTCCCCATGGGGGGTGGGCGTGCCTTTTCGAGGTTTTGTCCCAGTTTGACCTTTGCCCTTGCAGCAGTGACCTTCGGGGCTGAGGTGTATTGCCCGCTTCGGCGAGGCCCATTTTCATTTTAATGCATCATCCCAACTTTCTGATTTGGGGTTGTACTTCACTGATAAAAATAGGTTAAAGAAGCTTCCACATGACAGAAAATGTCCTGGTTCTCAGATTCTATGCTGTGAGTCATTCCTGTTACCTTCCTTGCCAAAGTTTCCCTTTAGGCCTCAAACTATTGTCCTTGTTCAGTTTCAAGTTTGGCTTATTTAATGCTCCTCTGACTTTTATCATATCCAGATATTCACACCAGGGGCACAATGGAAATAGAAATATGAATAGAAAGTTCAACACATAAAATTTGATTTAAGAGAGCCAGATGGAAGTATTTGTGTTCAGCTCAATCTTCTGAATAATTGGTTCATCTTATTTTAGAGCAGCAGTCCTCAAAAATTCAACTCACTTTAATTTTCCTTTCTGATTTTTGAGAGCTTCAACAGAGTTTTTGGGAAGGCAAAATTTATAATGGGGGCTTGTGACTACTGCCAACAGATTCCTGTGCGGGGGGTGTGAGTATTGGAGCTGTGGATGGTTTGGGACCCACAGCGGGCAGGACCACCAGCCCCTCCACGTGCGGACTGAATCGCTGCGTCTGTCATTGCACATAAATGAAGAGACAAATCGTCCTAGAAAAGAGGGCAGAAAACATTGAGTTATTAATAAGAAAAAAAAAAAGCCATTCTCTGAGAATGCCGCGAAAGACGGATTCATGAAATATTCATGGAAATAATGAGGAGGATTATTTTAGTGTGGCGAAACCCGATCCGAATGGGTAATTGTATCCACTACCTTGCTGTGTCGGAGACAGAGGGTAGAAAGGGAAAAGATGGAGGTCGAGAGAGAGAGAGAGAATTGGAGAGAGAGAACGAGGCACGGACGCAATCTGAGTGCCAGTCTACTAGAGAGCCAGGCAACATATTCTCTCCCAGCAATAAAACGCAAAGTCAGGGATGAATGATACTGTGAAGTAATTAAATTAAACTGCAATCTCTCTTCAGTGCTGAACATGCGTTCCACTTGTCCTCCAGTTGTTATCTTTTCCCTGTCACATGTGACCCCCTCTCCCCCACATTATACATGCTTCTCTAAACAGACAGCATTAAAAAAAAAAAAAAAGCCCCGGGTCTGCCAGTGATCACAGATGGCACAGAAATTGACAGTTACTGAACTGAAGGTGCCCTATAGCATCAGAATGATTATGGCTTGAGGCACAAGGTCTGAATCCCCTCTTTTATTGCAAACCTCATGTAAAATAATGGAAGTGACAAGCCAATGTTACTGCATTGAGAGGACCTAATAATTGAGGTTGTCTATTTTTCCTACACGCTGGGCCTGGAAATATGACGTACTGCGCATTCCTGGTTTCCATTAAGTGAGCTGGACTGTGGCCACTTGAATAAGATCTTACCTTCATGTGTCTGCCATTTGTAATAAAATTTATAGAGCTCAACTTTTCACTATTAAATAAATGGCATCCGTTTAAACAGCTGGAGGCTCGGTGAGTACCCCTCTCGAGGGAACAAAGGTTCAGTGAACCCCAGCCCGTAATATTACAAGCCCAGAACATCGGCTGCTGCTTGTAGCACTGCATTTGACGATACTGGTAAAGCTTTACTTTGACAATGCCTTCTGAGAACTGAAGCGCCGTTCCCCTGGCATCTGTACTCCCGCCCAATTTTCAGGCATCAGCACTCAAGTGTCGGTCAGTGCGAGTCTGGCCTCCCCCATTTGGCTTGATGTATCAGGTAAAATGGCCGCCGGTGAGCTCAGTTCTCACCTTGCGCTCATTATCTGCGTTCCTGCATGACTGATCCTGGCTCCTAGGCCCAGCGACACGGGCCTGCCACCTGCTTCACGATATCAGCATTATTTCCGTCACGGCGCTTAAGCCGCGCAGGTAAGCAAGCCCTGCCCACGCACCGCTGGCTAAAACCAGCCTAGCGAATCAGATAAAGGCTTAAGCCACGGTGTAATTCGACAAGGTCTCGGAGACTGCCTTCCCCTCCCGGTTTTAAAAGATTTTCGGCGCCTAACTCCATGACAAAAGAAAAGAAATAATGATTATAAAAGGCCTGTCAGGGGCTTCCGGAAGATTCTGCCCCTGACGCCGCTTAGTGCGCCTCTCAGGAACATTGCTGGCTATATGGTTGGAAGCCCGTGACAGGTCTGTCGCTGTAAAGTCCATCGGAGTCCTTGAGCAAAGTCAGAGAAAAAATAACTTTGCTCAACCCCTTCTTCCTAAAGCCCATATACTCTTATCTCCTTTTGTTCATTTTGTATTCTTCTCCATTTTTGAATACGCCTCATCGTCAGCATCTCATTTAATCAACATAATCTGAGATTATGTAACAATGTTCTTAACAGAGTCTTATTTTTTATAAATCAAAGTAATTGCCTCTCGGTACCACATCAGCACCCCCAGTGTATACAGTACATACATGCAGCTAATAACAAACCATTCACATTGCAGAAATAACACTCCTTTCCCCCCACAGCACAAATGTTAGCGAAATGAAATTGATTCCTTATATTTTTAGCGTCTGTTCCCCACACCATCACCAGATATGTTGCATTTTCAAGTAACTTAAATTGGGAGTTCATTAATCTAATGCCACTGGACTGCCAGAACATGGCGTTAATGTGAGAACATACTGAACGTTAATGTTCCAGCATTACATTGAGTGTGGTTAACCACATGAAAAAAAATACATGCGACTTTCAGTGTCAGTGCAGTTAATTTTAACTTTCAATCGCCCTTCACTGAACAGCAAGCGTGAGATGACAACAATATTGAAGGAAAACACCAAATATGGCTCTTCTAAGTGGAAGTGTTTGCCATTTTTTGATTAATTGAATTAATTAGTGGAAAGAGATGAGTAAATTGCAAAATGATAAATTGAGGGAGCAATTTACAATGTGTGTGTTATTACAGAAGCATTGTTCAGGATGTTGCTGCGAGTGGAGGATGTATAACACAAGTGGCCCCTGAATACCCTAATTTGTCAGATGGCAGGAAGCTAACGATGACCCTGTCGAAGAATGGAGATTTGGGGGCAATGGAGGCAACGCTAAACAGGCGGTATGAGACTGGGACGGCTGTCTAACGGAGAAGCAGCGAGGTACGTGGAGCCCAAAGTCACGATTCTGACTGCTGGAGGTCATTGGCATGAGGAATGAGCGCGAGGCAACAGTATTCTGGAATATGCTCTCCGTCTGCTGCGCAGTATCGCCTGCCCTGTACACTGACCTCTGCTCCCGGGCTGTAGTTTTACTGCATAATTGTGCAGTGAGGGGAACGGGAGCTGCTGAGGCGAATTAGCTTCCCAGCTGATACAAAATGTTCGAACTACGCTACTGAGACATTTGGTGAATATCAGGCCTAAAACATTTCAGCAACTCAGCTAAACCACTGTGAGAATGTTTTTGTTTTCACTGGTTAGATATGCTGACGGCATTTCATCAAGCCATTTTATACTAAACACCAAAAGAAACATAAATTGAATGTATCATTTACATATTAAGTAATGTTTATTTTCTTTTTTTTTTTTTTGATGAAACCTATTTGCACCGAGGTTTGTGATTTTGCCAAGTCTAGTTCAAGAGCTGCTTGGATCATTGCATTTATTGCTACCTGTGTCTTGCTGTCAGTGCTTATAGGACGTGTGAAGCAAAGATATCATTGCGCCGGCCAGCGTCACATAGTCCGCTAATGGCTACGCCTTGCCTCCCGGTGCAGTTTCTGGCTGTGGTTGATATGCCTGTCGAAAGCTGCTTTCACACCAGGCGCGAAACGAGTTTTTCGCACGACAGATTACATTCAAAGTCAATGAATGAATGACTTTGAATGTAATCTGTTGTACGAAAAATTCGTTTCGCGTCCGTTGTGAAAGCGGCTTCACTGTAAAATCGCCACATGAGGCCTTCTACTTCAGGCTCCATCCTGTGTGCTGGCATGAAATCTAGTCAGTAGACAACACATCGTTAAAACAGCCACCTGGAATGAATTCGCAACCACACTTGGGCTTTCTCCAGCTAGCAGTTATCTGATGGCTCCTCCGTGGTCTTATGTATTCATTCTTGCCATTTCTCCTCTGTGTGAACACGCGCTGTCAGAGTATTGGAGCACTGGCTTATAGTCCTGATGAATGCTGAGCGCTGCTTACATGGAAAGTTCTAATCTGACTGTTTTCCCATTTCCAAATTCAAGGCAGTGCACATGACGCATCTTCAGTGCTTTATGTGTTATTTTCTCAAATTAGATCTGATAGACACTATGATGACTCACGAATGGCTCAAATTTTTGTCTCCATCCATCTGGAGTCCATAAAATATGATAAAATCCCACCTTACCGCTTTTCTTTCCGGCGAGTATAAGTGCTCTCATAGTCAAAGTATAATGGGAGCGAGAGGTCGATTGTGTGTGTGTGATGGGGGGTGGGGGGTGTACGGGGTGGGTGTATGATTTCATATTCTAGGGTTGTGTAATTTGTCAAGCTTGGTGCCCTGGGTTATTACGCACAGTGTCAGGTCAGGCAAACATTTATTAGAGGTATTCAATAATAAATGGAACAGTCAGCGGGCATTATTGTATCTGTCATTTCGGGTTTAAAAAAAAGTGCCCTGTGTAAAGAGCCAGGTGCTCCCTCTGCCCGGTTTATAAAAAAGGGTTGATTTTTTACTATAGTAATGATGTACTTTTAATACATTACAGTCGAACGAGTTGTTCTCTGTGGACATTGATTTTCGAGTTTGTGTACAATCGTGTGTTGCACGCATACAGTACGGTTACCACCATAATTCACTTGGTAAGCCTCAAAAAATGCAATGTTTCTGGAACATCGTATGAACAGATGAGACAAGGATTAAATGATTGGGAGAGAAGGCACTAGAGGAAGGGAGGAGTTGTCCATGATCTGAAGCATATCACCTCATCTGTGAAGCATGGTTATGTGTGGGCGTGTATGACTGCCATGGGAGCTGCTTCCCTTGTACATTTACTGCTGATGATAATTCTGAAAAAAGCAGTGGGATAAACTCTGAATTGCATGAGGTTATATTACCTTTACATATTCAACCAACTGCTTTGAAAGTCATTAGATGGCACTTCACAGTGCAGACGAACATAAGCATACAGTTCGTGCAACCCAAAACTTTTTAATGGTGAAGAACGGGAAAGTTTTACAATGACCAAATCAATCCCCAGACCTGAATCCAGCGGACCATGCATTTAACTGAAGGCAACACTGAAGACAAAATGGCCGAAAATAAGCAGGAAGTGTTGACAGCTGCATTTCAAGCCTTACAGAGCATCACCAGGGAAGAAACAGAACACTGAGTGACGTCTATGAGCTCCAGACTTCAGACAATCATTTACTCTGCAGGATTTACAATCAAGTATCAAAATGACAATTCGCGATTATGTAAGATTGTCCAATTCCTTATGCACTTAGCTTTGTATATTAGCTTCACTTACGAATAGCCAAAGCCTTTCTCATTCAGCTTATTTTCTGCAAGTCAGTATGCTGTACGGGGTGGAGAGCCAGTCAAACCAGACAAGTGCCATGCAATGAGGCAAATGAGAACGGTGACAGCAGTTTCTGAATGCTCTGGTGGAATGAGCACGAGAGAGCCTCCATCACTCGTGAGACTTTGGGCTGTTATTGAATAAGCGCATATTCATGTTTATGGTGTGTAAACAGCAGTACATAAACACAGACAGAGGCATTATGTTGATTGATATTGCATCTATTCAGTACAACCAAGTCCAGTCTCTCAAAAAATTATTTAAGACGTTTTGAAAGCCAGGGCATATTTGTGTACCTTCAATGACAAAAATGTTTACTCTCTTACTGCAGAGTTATACTGAATTATTTAATTGAATTCGGTTGAATCATTGAATTGAATTCTGTGATTCACGTGTAACACGATTTTAATTATGTTTCATAAGAATAATTGCAGAAATGCAAACAGGTAATTTGCATTTTAATCAATTCGCAGCCAATATTCATATGTGCATCCTTATCTCCAAGTGTAATTAACACTGCTGTTGAGCCATGTGAACAAAATATGCTAGGCAATGTACGTCCTATTCATATTGAACATATAAAATGGCTGACAATTGAAATTGTGAGTCTTTACCGTGAGATCGTATTGCTTCATGTACGGTGTCATTATTATATTATTTTCCGCTCAGCTAGTTTTCTGATTTGATAGACTGCAGGGGGTTCTTTTGTAAAAATCTATGGATCAAATGTAAAAATTCCGATTCTAAATGCTTTTTTGTATGAAAAGTCATGTGAATACCTTTATGAAAAGTTTTTTTTTCCCACTTGGAATCAATCACAGTCACTCACTTACACTACGAAAAGTGACTATTTGTTATTGTATTTGTTTAGATATGCTGGTGAGATATGACAGCTTACTATAATAAAATAATTCTATATATCATCGTGCAAAATAATTAAGAAAAAATTACCTTTTTAATCCCCTTTATACATTTTGAGGCGTCAATCAGAGCATCTCAAAGCATCCTTTTATAATAAGGCTGAGGAGATTAAGACTATTCTGTCACTCCTCAGCTTTTATCTTTTAAACTGGGAATTACCTTTGAGGCTCTTCTTATATAATGTCATGTAATAGGTATATGATGCCAATTCACTCAATACAAGATGAACATTAAGATATTTTCTAGCTTGAGCAACACTTCAAATAATGGGAGTGATAACTCACGCACCAGAAAAGTATACTAATGCAGCTGCATAAAGATGGGGCGACACAATCCACTGTTAGATCACAGGAGTGATGGTCACTGAAAACGGGGGAAAATAGCCCTTGAAAAAACCATAGCATAACAATATCAATGTCTTGGCAGTATTTATTATTCATTTATTGCTGTGGTGAAAAGGATCAATGAATCAAAAAACAATCAAAATTTCTCTGTGCCTTCAAACTTTTGAGCAGTACTGCATGACTACAAAAACTACAAAAATGTAGTTATCCTCAGCTGTTGAAAACCTATCATATGGCAACTTGTTTAAAGGCGCTCCCGCAGCTCTTTTAAACAAGTTGCCACATAATAGGTTTTCAACAGCGTATAATTTTGATATCTTACATCATTGGGCAACTATAGTTGCCCATGGCGCTGTTCACGCTGTTTCATACTTTAGACACATTGATGCATTCTATACGATTCTTTTTTTAATTGACCGTAATGTGAAATGTAATGTAATGTATATTTCTAATATTATTGTTCATATAATGATGTGTCATGACCCCGTTGGGGCCTGTGAACCTGCAGGGGGCAGTGCAAATACAGTTGGTAGTTTTTGGGAATGCATAATGACCAAAACTCCTCATTTAAGGAAGTCCAGCCATTTAATAACGCTCTTATCTTTCAGTGATATCTTACGCACTCTCACACCCTTTTACATTAGTGTTTCCCTGTTAAAACCCATAGACCCCAAGATGACTTCTTCATCATTATTTTGATTAATAATTTTACATTTTTAGAATTTTACGCCTCGCATGTCCGTGTTGTTTGTTATCGCACAAAATGATTTCAACATACAGTAACAACATGACAGTCCAATTGTTTACCTCTGATAACAAGGCTAACCAGGGAGCATTGGCTTGATTGTAAAAGGCAGGAACACAAAGATTCTCACATATGATTGGACGCTCCCTCAGAATGAGAGCCACTGGGAATAGCTTCAGAAAGGCAGGTACACAGCTCCAGGCTGATGGAGCGACAGAAGAAATGCATGATTATCTCAGTAGGACCTGATCCTGAGCCCCATTAAGTGGTTAAACTGTAACCCTGTAAGATAGGCTCTCCAGGGATGGACACAGAGATCAGAGTCTTCTCCCCTGAAGGCCTCAAATCTCTCCCGGCGAAAGAAGGAGTGGGCGGAATAGACAGGCCTAATGACTTTCTCTCCCTTCCCCATTGCGCTGACTTCAGCAGTTTTGAGCGGGAAATTCTGCCGTAATTGAATCCCGCTAATTTATAACCTGCAGATGGCGATTCGCTGCACCATACCCCGAAGTGCAAAGTAATTTTATGACTAATTTGTATTTACGCTGCTCTCCAAAACAAATAAGGTCGTGGAAATTTGCCGCGGGATTGCGGCCCGCATTTAGCGAGCTCAATAGCTCATTTTTTTGCAGGCAGGTCAGGCCAGGGTGCTGGGTAGGAGCAGCAGGTTCGAGACATTCGGTGAAAATAAATGCTCAACCCAAGGCTACACCGTTAGCCTGGCTCACACAATAGAGGATCCAATGTGTATTTCCGGAGAAAACGGAGCACATTTGTTGAGGGTAATCAGCTTCTTTCAGGCCATTAATCTCATTTCTCCTCAAATTCAAATGCTGGTTAACTATAGTCGTCCTGGCATCGAGCTGCATCTGATTTACACCTCATTTGTTAAACACAGCGATGGGCACCATTGAAATTATAGCCCCACAGGCCTCATATTTTCACTCAGGGTCAGCTCTTAACATGAATAATGGATGCTCTTTGCTTGCGAGTTTTTAACTGATTTTATGAATAAAACATAATTGCCTAATTACTCAAATATGCATATCTGATCCTTCGCAGAGTCTGACACGCTCGCGAAGCTCCCCGATGTTTGCTGATGGTTGTCTTTAAACATCTCCTCCCCACAGCATGGCCTCCGTCGTTCCTCCTTAAGACGTCACGTCAGGGTTAACCCGTTATGATAGACAGACAGCTGGAAGGAAGGCCCATGAAAGGGAACGAGAATTTCATTTACCGGGCGTCTGACTGATTCGTGTTTGCGATTTAGCTGTTCTGTTTTCCCTTGGTCTTTTTTGACATGTAGAATCAGAGGGAGACATCTGTGGTTTGAGTTGTGGCTCATTTTTTTCCCTGTTTCTTTTGTTTTTCTGTCTCTCTCTCTCTCTCTTCAAAGGCTCTTTGGGATGGTGGTAGAATATATATTGAGAGAGAGAGAGAGAGAGAGAGAGAGAGAGAGAGAGAGAGAGGTGGTTGTGTGTCTTATGTCAGACAGGTGTTTTCTGAAGAACCATCCAGACTTCTAACCCTGAAGTATCCCTCCCAGGGCACGCTAAAGTTTTATCTTCTCAGTCATATCTCCATTTCCAAAGCTTATCTCTTTTACTTGCCTTTTCTCTTGGTGCATATTTTCCTGTTTTTGTGACTTTCTCCCATTTTTTTTTGGTTGCTTTGTTCTCCCGAAAAGGATACGATCACACAGCAACCCCCACCAAGCCCTGGCACCATCACTGACGGGTTTGAATAAAATATGACTACTCGGAGGCTATCGGCGAATCCTTTTCAAAGGCCCAGAGGAGAATCTTGGCCTGGCTGGTTGTGTGAGGAATACTGAGGGCTGCGCTATACCGATGTCGGAGTGTAGTGTTCTCACTGTTCAGCTCCTACAGCTGTGTGTCAGTTCCTATCAAACGGGTATAAAACTTACCAATAATCCTTTCAAAGAAACAACCAGTTGAATGAGAAGAATGTAAAATGCGTGTGTGTGTGTGTTGGAGTTTGGTGTGAGTAAGTGTTTCTGTCAGGGATGTGGATGTTAAATAGCCTGCCTGTCTACTAGTTGTGAGATACATGCAAAATCCTTTTAAATCAAACCACAATACAATACAATGAGAGAATGGGAAGGCTAATTAGACCATCACTGATAAAAACCCGTAACGGATGATTTAGTCAATCACATAGTGCCCAACAGCTTTATGAAACCAGAGAAGAAGTGGTTTGTACCATCTTGCTATAACTGTAATAAAAACTATCAATACACATGGCTTCTGTAATGAAGGTAATTGAGGAGCACCTTGGGCCCGGCCAATAGTCTGCACAGATTAGATAAATGGCTCACTACTTCTAAAGCAATCGAAATATACTGTTGTCCTCCATAGCTCAAAGGCATCAAAATACAATGTTTGACACCTTGAATACCCCATGGTTTGCTTAATCTCTAAAGACGGTCTTTACAGTTTCTATTTTCTAGTCAAAAGTTCTCATCAGTTTTGGCCCCCATGTCTGGCCATTTTTGAACGCCGCATAAAATCTCTTATGTCAGAAGGTTCATACTAGCCTCACACTCAATATTACTCATTTTCTCAGGAATCTAACCATTATATTTGTTGTAAACCTTAGAATGAAAATAATGAATGAATAAATCAATAAATAAATAAATACGATTGGCTAAAGCAGGACGTATATCTGAATAATTCGGTTCAGCGTATCTTCAGCGGGGAAAGTGAGCAGAAATGAATACACTGTATAAGCATTGAGGATTATAATTCCAGTGCCTAATGCGCACAAGTAAACATTACTGCGAAAACGACGTTTTTAACAAAAGCGCAGTTGATCTTAATCTATTCAGCAGGTTCAATATCAATATTTTGAGCACCCTGGACCAGCCGATGTAATTCCACAAGTGGACAAAGACCAGCAGCTCACCTGTCTGCTGCTTATTGCTGCTCTCTAGCTTGTAATTACTTTCCTTATTACAGTCATTACGCTCAGGGATTTGTGTGTTGTAAAGATAAGATGCCTCTATTTTCTATGGTTGCAGCATCCTCTGGGCTCTGTTGCACTACATTTGTTTCATATTTTATTTATCTATTGACTTATTTGAATGGGTACATTCGTAAATGGCTATAAAAACTCATTTTCAAACACCAAGCCTTTGTTGATTGCTTTTAGAACTACAATTTGCAGCAGCTACTGAAAGGAATCCACAATCTGTAACATCGCTATATAAACAAATGGACATTTTCCCCTGATAAAGGGCAGTAATAGATTGCCTATTTCTTTCATTTGATTAGCAGTTACCGGCATCTTGGCTGCCATGTTTGCAAAAGCGCAGCTTTCCCCATTAAAACAGTATTGAGATATATTATCAATATCTTCTTTCTCATCCAAAATAGCAACAGCGTAGTCTACAGTACAGTGGTACATGGGAAAGTTTCCCCAATTAGATCTTTTAGTCATGTTTTTAATTCTGAAAATTTGACTTATAAGAACATTTAGTGAGTTAATTTTCTGTTCAAACATTCTAATCCAGGTCTGTCTGCCAGTTTTAAAAAATGACATCATAATCGTAACAAAAGTCCCTTTTAATTAATGACGCTATTACTTGTCTGCGCCGAGCCATTAGCGATGATCAGAACCTAAACATTAATCTGCAGATTTCTCCAAGTCAATGGGTGACTGCCTGTATTCCCATATGAGAGCAAAAGAGCATTAAATTGGTACAAGCAGCTCGTGAAAGCAGCCAGACCTGACTGTGCAACGCCAGCATTGCTGTCGAAATCGTCACACAGCCATTTTTCACCGCGGGATTTGTCTTCCCCCAGCAGCTGTTCATGAACTACATGGACGGAGGCGATTTTATAATAGCGCGGTTTCCGATTTCAATCAAGCGAGGTGACATAACCCGCTATCACGTGGGCCTTGCGTGTCAATAGAATAATGCATCCAGAGTCTCTAAATAAATAATTGCGAAACGGTGACAATTAGAGACTGGCGAATCTGCATCGTCAACATTCTCACGGGGTTTGGTGCGTAATAAAATTTTTGTTGAGTGAATTAATTGCGTGCATCCATGGGTCTACAGCTTGGGAACTGACTGAGCTCACACACAACAGAGCATGGCTCGTCAATGTGACTCTCTCCAGAATGGAACAGAGAAAATTGCTTAAAATTTTTTGGACCATGACACCATTCATCCATTGCCGTTAACAAGCCAAATTTCTCTCGTTATTTGACTGCTCTTGGCCATGGAGGTGTTTGGTGTGAATTGACTACTGGGAGTGATCAACACGGAGATGTAGGCAATGTACGAATCAATGGGCACACTATGTCGACACAGGCTGGACATCAAGGGCCTCTGGAGTGGTATTTCTCGTAAATGACGCTTAATATCAACATCCACTCCCAGGCATGAAACAGTTAGTGAGGTTACACTGACCCTATACATACACATATTCCATTTTTATCATGGGGGATTTGCAGTCCTCATATTGACTTATGGTGATGATTCCGTAAGGGTAAACACACGCTTCAGGCAAGGAATTTTAAAAATATCACGTGACATAACAGAGCAGAGAGGCAAGACCAGGCCATTCAGCCCAATAAGACTTGCCATTTTCCAACAACAACAGTTTACCCAACACTTAAGACAGCATCTTGCACCATATCAAGCTTGGTCCCGAAATTGCTACCTCCATATCCTGACCTGGTTAGCTATTCCACACTGAGATCATGCATATACACAGTACAGTTAAGCATAATGCATATCTACTGTATGTATACCTATAAATCAATGCATAATATCCCAGCTACTGTACTGGTGTATTCTTGATTATTATTTTTATTTCTAAAAATCATACAGAGAAGTATTTAGTGTTAAGTCAACTGTGATGGCGTGCATGTTGTCCTGTTTGGACCATACTGTATGTACACTGTTAAATGACCACTTATTTATTGTGTAGTTCATGGGTGTTGATTTATTTTCAACAGCCAATTTAAGAGAAATACTGCCTAATAATGTAATCACGAGGTGCAGTAACTGATTGAAGGAAAGGCCTCCCGTATTTGTGTGGGTTTGTGTGTGTGCGCGCGTGTGTACGCGTATGTGTGTGTGCACATATAAGGAGGACGGGGCCATGCCAGGGTCTAGCTGCTGCTCTCCTCGTCACCGTTTTATGACAGCTGTCAAACAGGACCCTGATTTGCCAGACTGCAGACGGCTGATTTATCTTCCGCTGGGATCTTATCATAGCAGCCTGGCAGCCGGGAGCTCTAGGGCATTCATCAGTGTCAGCAGTACCCATGCACACAGCTGTAGTTACCACTGCCCTCCATAAACTGTCACACCTCCCAGGCCCCCGCACACCTTTATGGTTGTTTGTCTTGGGAAAACTGCAGACAGGTCGGCTTTTTTAATTGGCAGCAGTAAAACCAGATTCTGCAATGCAGTGCTCTCCAGTGCTGTTCGCGTTCAGTTCTCAGGTAAAATACTACATTACAAAACCACGCTTTTCATCAGTACCTAAGCGCCTGCGTCTGGAATATGGTTTTCCACTTTCAATGTGTTCAGTTCATGCGCCGCTACACAGAGGATCCAGGTGTGACACATGAATGAGAATAGTAAAACGAGAGCACGGCATAAAAAAAAAAAATTATAGATGATAATAGTCACGAGCTGTAATTAATGGGGTCTTATCGAATTGAGACAATTATGAATTTTGAAGCAGTTAATATATTAATTGTTTGATTTTTTTTGCAGTATTCCTGGCCGTGCAAATTTCCTGATGATCTGACCGATAGTGGCCATTCTGTTTGTGCCATCATGTTTTTTTTGACAGAAGTTATTAGGACGTTCGACCATGACACAGCGCACAAAATTTGAACTTGATCAAACAATAGGATCAGGAGTTTGTTCCATTTGTTCGCTGTAGCGCCACCTATCAACAAATCAACACCAAACTTAGTAAGCTTCAGCTTCCTGTCCCGTAGATGTAACTCCTTGAGTTTTGTGGTGATGGGCTATTCCATTCATGACTTGCCCCCCCACTACCTACAGCTCTGCCCACAAAAATGATTGGTTTACTGTGGTGTATCCAATATGGCATATAATTTTGGTCCAGAGGCTTTGTGTCCAACTGGGACCACAGAATTTGGTTTAAAAAAACAGGAAAGTCTGGCCTGATAGTTGAAGATTTATAAACTAAAACATGTTTTGGCTCGTTGTAGAGCAGCCACCTGGCAAATGGAGTATATTTTCTAACTAGAGTAGTGGGTGACCATATAAACTTAGCTGCCTAGTTTGGATGCGGTAGCACGTACAGTTTTTGCAACACAAACACTTTTAAGGCAGAAAAATATAAAGAAAAATAAAAATAATATTAATAATAATATTAAAAGTAACAACAACAATAATAATAATAATAATCATCATCATCAGGTCAATAACAATATGGCTTTAGCTGCTTCTCTGCTGGAACCCGAAACCCTCAATGGACTTTTACTTTAACCCTTTAAGCGCCATAGGCAACTATAGTTGCCCAATGATGTAAGATATCAAAACCAGATGCTGTTGAAAACCTATCATGTGGCAACTTGTTTAGAAGAGCACCCCCGGAACTCTTTTAAACAAGTTGACACATGATAGGTTTTCAGCAGCTCAGGATAATTACACTTTTAATTCCTCGAAATTTTATTCAGCACTCAAAGGATTAAATGCTCTAACGACTCAGCAAGGTCATTACTGACCCCATTATATTTTAAAGAGGAGCAGGATTTTTGAATTGCCCCATTGTTGTCTGCAATATATTTACTGCTTTTCAGACAAATGGCATGCCTACCAAAACAGCCCAATATAATTATCTGTGGTTTTAAATTACTTTTAAATACAGAAAAAAATTTACAGAACACATACTGTATAGGCAGATAAAATAACATTTATCCAGACACTGTTTTTCTGCTTCCACAAATAATACAAAGATTTTTTTTTTTTTAAATAACACCAGATACAAGTGAATTTTGCATGGTGTCAGCTTCAGTGCAATATATATTCCAGCATATCAGTATCATTATGAGAACAGGACATGACAACAGTAACTCTGCAATAAGTTTGTCAACAACAAATTACAATCGACACACCAACAGTCAGTGTAGTCAGGTTGTTTTCTCATCTTTTGTTTTAGATACTATCTATTTTTACATCTAGCCTGCAGCTGTGCAACCTCCAAGATCTTTTAGGTATAAAATAATTTTTAAAAAACACTAAACGAGATCATTGAATTATCTTGAAAAACATTGAGAAGCCATATGATGGGGTAGCGACCAAAAAAAAATTATACAGTTATAACACTTAGAGGATATTTACCAAAAAAAATAAACATGGCCGATCATGTCTATAATCAAACGGATCCTTGCCACACCACTTTGGTGATCTTTATAAAAATCAACAAAAATATCGATGAGAAGTAGACTGACAACACCACCATAGATAACCTCGTTATGATTAACAGTGTTAAAACAGCACATAAAATTATACAACTGGGGTCATGAATTACCCCACTCGGTCACTTGAAGTTTAATAATAATAATAATAATAATAGCATGATTGTAAACTTAGGTTTTCCTACAATTGCTAAACTGCATTCTTACTGCTCTCTGTCCTTCAATCAAAAAGTTTCCCAAAGAGATTATCTTCCTGAAGCAACTCTAAAAGCCTTTCTTGAAAGAACTTAGTCATTACTAATGACTGGCATGAATAATAAGTTCTCGACTTGAAGTTTGCCAGCCACCTGCAAACTTTTTCAGAGATGCATTTTTTTTTTTTTTTTGTTGATCTTAATTATCAAACCAATTATGCTACTTGGAGTTTATAAGGAGAAACAGGGGAAGGAATTAAAAAGTCCTTCTTTGATGATGTTGCACCTGAAAAAAATACAGAAAAATAGTTATTTACCTCAAAGCCAACCCTCCCTATTGTACCATAAAGCTTCTGGAAAAGTACCTCTGGTTTGCAATAAAAAAGCTGTTGTAGCTTCCAAAGGGAGTTATTCTACTAATAGGCTTGCCACAGAAAGGCAGTTAGACTCCTCTTTGGCCACCGTGAGCAGAAATAATGAAACCCAGATTTCTTCGTTTACATTCTGAGGTGATGCCACTACCTGCTGTTTGCTGGCGGGGTGTTCTGCTTTGAGAGATGAAGCTTTGAGACAGTTTCCGAAAATATCGCACAAACTGAATCAGTGAATGTGCAAGAGGCCATTTAGCAAGATTGTTCATCGCCGCCTGTCTTTTGTTTTGTCAGGGATGTTTGCGCATTAAATTATCTGGGCCTTGCTGATTAATGAAAACAAAACATGAACTACCGCGATGAACTTTTAAGTAGGATCGAGGGAGGTACACAAATGAAGCCAATCGATGCGCTGCTTTACAAAGCCCTGTGGCTGCACAATCAAAGCCAGGCTCTTAGCTTGAGTGACAGCTTGGCAGATAGCGGCAGTTCAATCCGTCAGGGTGTGAGAGCAGTGACCCCCTGCTCCTCTGAGTGGGGCTCTGTCTCCAGGACCGTTAATAAGGCCATTAGGTGATGGACAGGGGGGCTGGCACCTGCCCAACACCAGGCTGGAGTGCGGCTTTGCCACTACAGCCGGGTGAGGTTTTGGTTTATTGTTTCCATCTGGCATTCAGAGGCAATTTGTCACAGCCTCGTCTGCGGCGAGACACACATCTGAGTCCTTTCAATTCAAATTCAATCCATATGGAGTTTAACCCAGCAAGGTCACAAATATTTGATTAAAACGCTCATGACTGAAGATTATAATGCCTGCCTAGCTTGTTTAGTAAAGAATTAAATTAAGAACGTTTTTGCTGGATTGTTCTAATGCGGGTATAACACTGCACCGTGGGTAACTGAAAGAGTTCCAGAAGGGAGAACGCACTTTGTGATTTTCTTGCTTTCAAAGGGTTTATTGCTATAACAAAGTAAATACTGCTGCCAGACTATAAATGATAAAGTGGGTTCCAACAGGGAGAAGGGAGGCGTATTTTCACTGAGGATCTCTCAAACCTCTGACCTCGGCTGGATGGAATTAAAATAAAAAATTTACTGCTCCATCTACAAATTTCATTAGTTATTTCATCCAGTTATTTTGCTTTTAATCCAAAATGACTTACAGTTCATTAGACTAAGCAGGGTCCAGCGCTTCCAGACCAGTAAGTGGTCTAAAGCCTTGCTTGCCTGCCCCGCAACTGCTCTGGTCTTATCACTGCAGCACTGGGGTTTAAACCATTAATCCTCTGAGACACATTCAAATACCCTGGGCTATAGGCAGCAGAGCTGCATTGATCACTCTCAAATTCAGAGGCAGATCTCATTGGATGGAGCCCTCAAATGACATTTAGGGAGCATGTGAGCTCAAGGCAGATTTTACTGGTTCTCAACAAGGGAAACCAGATCAAGGGCCTCATTTATAAATGCTGTGTAGGTAGAGAACATATGTCCACACAACCTTCTTTGAAGATTTGGTCTTATAAAAATTAAAAGACAAATATATTCAGTAAATACATAATTGCACAAGTATGCAACATTGCCAGTTGATGCTGATTACGTAAAAATGGCAAGTTGTGTAGCTAATGCACACTTTTATAAATCAAGACATTGAGGGACAGTCAGGTTTCCCCATACCACACTCAGGAAAAAAGGTATGAAAGTTGCTTTAAAAAGTTAAAGCACTTATTGCTCAGAATGATACCGAAAAATATCCCAGTATCCGGTAATGTAAGATTTTAATTGCTCTCTTATACTTCTAAAAGGTAGTCATTACTTCCCAAACAGGGTATTATTATACCATCTTGGCGAAATTATTCCTTAAAAAACCTCCACTGCACCATTTCTGCGAGCGTATGCACTAGTAGGAAGCCGTGAGCATCCAGCAGATATGATTAGTTCTTCATTCTTTCAGAAGTACAATCACAAACGTGATTAAATGTCGGAAATGGAAAATTTAAATTCTGGTGTCACAGCTACAATCGATGAGTCAAAGCAATTGAGGTCCAGAACACTTACCGTGCCGAGAAAATTTCCAAAATAAATGTATCTCTCTTACTCAAACCAAGAGAACTGTAAAATAGTGAATAAATTTGTGAAAAAAACTGCTCCAAAAAAAAAAAAAAAAGGAATTTCTGTTGGGTTAATGACGGATGCCACGCCCTGCTAAGTGAGAGGCAAGTTCACGATGCGGTACTGCAGAGTTTCTGAATGTCTTTCGGTTAAGAATGAGGCTAGAGGTTGATGCAGCAGGGCGACAAACTCCCACTACCTGTTGGAGCTCACCGCCATGGTCTTCACCCACGTCGGTAGGTGCGGATGCCACTCTGCGGGGGTCTCAAATGGACCTTACTGTCTGGGGACGTGAGTCCCGGTTAGATTAGTGGATCCCAGAACATTCTGCCTCTCCCCGGCTCCGCAGCAACGCTACCGCGCTGCTCCGCCATCAAGGTAAACACGAGAGCAGAGCAATAACTGTGCTCTAAAACGTCCGTTCAATTCCTGTTTGATGCACCTGTCTTGCATTGGGCCTATGCTAAAACGCCCACCTTTTTAACTGTTTCCAAAACTTACTTTCACAGCAAGCTACACGGCACTCTGTGTGCTAAGGGTTTACAGAGAATTCACTCCATTAAGTATAGATGAAGCTACATATTGATTCCCTTCTTCTGTGCAACACCAATGGTGATAAAAAGGTCTGTATTACCTCCTTTCAAAGCCAGCTGACATCATATTTCTGTGAAATGAGAAATCCTGAAAGCATATGAAAATGAAACTGAAGCAGGCTAATTTAGTTTAGGATGCTTCATATATTCCATTCAGCAGTAATCTTCACATTGTTAGTTAGCCAGCACTAATAAGTGTTCGGGGACTGCAAAGATGCATTGAATTTTCAAGGTCGTCTTCACTGCCTTATTGAAAATGTTGCTTACACTCTAGACAAGGGGAAAACAAATACTTCTGAACAGCCGGCAGTTTTGATTTATATTCTTGTTTTGGTAGATTTGTGGAGAAAAAGGTGTACAGCGCTGTCTGAAACAAGTAATTTGTTCCAAATCATTTCTCTTGAAACAAATGGTTGTCATCATGCCTGCGAGAAAGAAAGATATTTATGCAGAGGGGTTGCCAAGTATGTCAGTAGATAGCATGTACTGTGTAACCCTTTTATTCAGTAACAACCAAATACCATGCCAGCTATATTTGGCTTGTAATTGAGATTACATTTTATTCTTGCATTATATTATTTTTGCATTTATTTTATTATTTGAAATTGCGTGAATAACTGCTCAGTTCCGCAACTGCTTTTCAAAATGACAGCATTACGTTTCCTCGAGCACTGTACTGCAATGGAAAATTTATGCTGTCCTTATGTTATAGAAGGTCAAATAGAAAGTATTGATTGATTTTACTGCGCCCTGGTTTACAATTCCCTATTTGGTCAGTTAAAAAAAAAAAAAGATATTTTAAAAGTTTCAGCTGACTCAAAAAACTTTTAAAAGCAAGCATATAAATACACTACGGGGCACTCCATAGTGCACATACCTCCACCACGGTTACAAAAAATGGCCCAGATCACCTCCAAAATTTAGTCAACTCATCCTTGGACAACTACATGTGATCCAGCCAAATTTTGTTTCAAACTGTTCATATTTTTTTGAGTTATCGTCTTAACAGACAGACAAACAAACAAACAAACAAACAAACCGGGTGAAAACAACCTCCTTGGTGGGGGTAGTAAACGAATGAATAAATAAATAAAAAAATTTATTTGATTGCAGAGGTGTAATCTGTGAGTGACTGCTGGTAGCTTCGCCACAACAGAAAACAAGTGATTTCTCTAGTTTTAATCTTTCCAACAGTTAACTCCCAGATGAACCTTTGTGTCTTCACAACTGGCTCAAATGGGGGAGCTAATTACAATCCTTTGCAAAGAGAGAAATTAATTAAAATCATATTTATATTCCATTATAGGCATTCTTTCCCAGGCTAGGCCACGTATAGAGGCATAGTCCTTCTCAAGACCCAGAATTTTGCTGATACACAGTTCCTCAGGAAAATGGATCAACAGTAAGGAATAGAATAAGAAATGCAGCAAGTTTCTGACCCATGAAGAGCTGAAAAAGATAAAATTAAAAAAAAAAAAAAAAAGATTTGTCCTTAGCAAAATGTGAACCACTGAAAAGAGGAAATATTTCCCTCCCACATTCTAATGGGTTCACAGTTCGGATATTTCCCAGTGTGTCTCAGTCAAATGAATCATCATTCCAGCAGAATCACATACAGTACATGTATCGCTTTCATAATGCGCCAATAGGCTGCTTAAACCATTAATGAAAATAAAAAACCATGTCCCAAAACATAACTGTAAAATAAATGAGCAACATTGTGGTGAAACATAATTATTACTGAGCTTTGATAAAGGGACCATGGCATTTTTCTTCTCTTGTTCTGGAAGGGAAGCTGTGTTTCTATGGAGATGGAAGTGGGTGTTGTCATGGGAACATGAGGCCCAGCTATCTTACTCCCAAGAGTGAAATGTAGTGGCTAAAGTCCTGAGCTGTTGCCCCATTTCACTGACTTTAAATCACTGCATACGCAGGCGAACAGTATGAGGTTTCAGGCAGTCTGACGCAGAAGCTGCCAGCCACTGTCTCCATGATAAAACTTTGTCTAATTGTTATGGTATAAAGTGCATGTACCTCATCGTTACGCAGTGGGTATTGATCAAACGCATAAATCACCAGTGAGTCGTGGAGTGGTAATCGCCCAACGCCAACAAACTCTGCCTTGGTACCATCAGTAAAACACCGCTTTGCATTTACCAGTCTGAATTGTTTTTTTTTTCTTTTTTTTGCTCGTATTTAATAAAAGAACACATTCAAAAGCATTACATTTAAAATGACCATGATTCACCATCCATTTTAATGGCCCAAAATAGCTTCAGAGAGTGCTGTTATACTGAGTATTATAGCTAATGTTTGACACTGTGACCTCTCTTCAGAGGCAGTATCTCAGCTTGTGCTGCCACGCTAAGACCAGTTAACAGTTTATGTACAGGGCTCTGGCCCTTGGGCGATGGTGAGTCTGGGAAATTGGTGGCTTGGGTAGGTTAGGCTGGGAATGGAAAACAGGGTGTGATCTTTGCTAAAGCGCCGCGGCTGCAGTGCGGCGCGATATAAATGGGTCGGGTATTGATTTCCTCTCTGCTCCCTCGTTTTGCCGTTTCCCCAGAAACAGGGAGTTGCTGGCTGTGATGTGTAGGTGATACAATGTGGGATTAAACTGCTCCGGCGGAGCGAGATTGCCCCTCGCTTTTTTTTTCTTTCCCTGTGTCTGTAATGCGCTGACCGGAGAGAGACTGAAACGCGCAGATACGCTTTGTGACACTCCAAACCTGAGCGAGAAAAGACCCACAGGCAACTGCTTTTGACTGACCTCCTGCTCACCTCCCGCTTCTAATAGCGTATCAGTGGGGAGATCCTGATGTATTGTGCGGCAAATTGGAAGGCGCCACCGTCAGTGACTGTTACGTAAGCAGAATGTTTAAGAGTCCGGAAAGAATTCCTGGCTTTAATGGCGGCACCAAACACACGTGACTGACAGGTGAAAATTGGAGTGAAAGAGAGAGGGGAATCATGAAATATTTTGAGTGTGTGTATCTGTTTGTCTGTATGCATGTTTTCTCAGTGTTTACGAGTGTGTGTGTGCGCTTACGCGTATGTGTGCATTCATGTGTGTGTGTCTGCGCACGCGCGCGCGTGTGTGTGTATGTGCTGTAGAGAGCTCGGGTCTCTCTTCAGCATGTAATGGGCTCACACTGTCCCTGCGTTGCTCTGGGCAGCAAAATCAATCAGGGGAATGAATCCCTCCTGCAGCAGTGGCTTCACAGTCAATACATCTGAAATGCCAATGCGCTTTAATTAACTGTGACATGAATAAAATGCGTAGATATATCGCACTGCCAGAGAGACTCACTGTTCCAGTCGCCAGGAGTGACACCCTGCCCCCTCATCACACCACTGCACCAACCCCCCCACATACCCTCTGAGACCAAATGCATCCATGCTCAGGGTTATGAAGACATGCACTGTATTGCTGAGGAGCAAGCTATTCGCAATTTATCTCCGCTAAGGAATCACACATACTTGTATCAGGCCAAATAATCTGGTTCTGTGCCTCCAAAACTATTTGTATTACAATGCAAATTCATATTGTTCATTTGTTTTGCAGAGAATTTACTGTAAATAACCACATTGCATTCAAACCTATGCAGGACTGCATCCAGTTGAATGACACATTAAGCTGTATTTTTTTGCTTTAAACTAACCTGATGGTATATCAATAAGTGCCTCATTCTATACCAAGCACTGCTGAACAGTGTATTTGCCAATTATTCTACAGTGATGAGAATTCCCAGCACTCATTATTATCAGGCAAGAAAAAACAAGTTATCCAACAGTCATGTGGTAGAATAAAAATACTCCACCATAACTAACCACCATTTTATATTTAGTATAGTTTTCAGGCAGGAGTTGAGCCACCTACAGAATTGCTAAGAATACATCCTCCGAGTAGTTGGATTACCTGGAGACTATGTCATTTGTAGGCGCCATTTTTGCTTCCATTATCCTTTTAAAGCAGAATTTGCCGGAAGTGATCCCATGGCACCGTTTAATCGGAGCACACCATTTATCCACTCATTTATTTGACACTGTTTTAAGCGTCCTATTAATGAAGGGTAAGAGTGAGTCTTTTCAGCTGAAGGCCCGCCTCATTGTGTCCCCCACTCATATAGTGTCGCTTAATTAGCTCCAAATAATTAGGCGAATGGGAGGGAAGTAGTGGCCTGTGTAATGTAGTGCGGGGCGCGTGCAATCCCGACTCTCGCTCGGGCAGGACAAATGATTCCTGTCTGACCCCTGACCTCAAAACCCTGCGTCTTCATTGGTGGCTCTTGCATGCCTCTTACATCATCTGTTTATAAGGAACAATTATTTATTTTTAATGCTGGATATTTCATGGTGCGTTCTCACACGTCGAGTTTGAGCACAAATCTTTCATGTTCTCCATCAATCATCGTATGCTAACTGATGTTTCTTTGAAGAACATTGGTATTGATGGAACTTAAACACCTTCGCTAATTTTTACTGCCTTTGTACAGTAGGCACTGCAGTTATTACATCCCACCTAGCCTGCCTACTGTTACTGTGCTAAAAGCTAATTGCTGATTGCTATAGAGCCAGTGTCTGCGGCTGCTTGAGTGTAGCATAGCAAGATGTTTCAGATGTTTGGCTCTGAGAGGTCACTGACTTGGTCCAGCCTGACTGCCTGGACAGTGAAGCCTCTCCCTTCTCTCTCTATGTCTCTCTCATTCTCTTTCCCTCCCTTCCCAGAATTTGTCTTTTCTTGGCGCAACATTCTTCTTCTATCTATTGTTTTAAAATACGCCTGAAGAGGCTTTGCCCTCTGCCCTCTTGTGAAAAAAATTAAACTCAATAAATTAATTGCCTGCACCTGATAGGACTGAAATTGCGAGCGAACTAAGAATCGGACACGAATGCTTAATGCAGTGAACGTTCCTGGTGGGAAATTATACAGGCGTAAATTGTTTGTCCTTGATATGTCACTGTGGAGAGATCATCCCACTGCTGCATAGGGTATAAAGTGTGCATTGCATTATTGCACTTATCAAGCCAGGGTTAAAAACGGCAGAATTTTTGCCCTCCTTTGGGTTGCAGTGGATTTACAGCTGACTTAATGACTTGCTATTTCAAATCAAAAAGGAAATAAGCTTAACAAATAGTCTTTCCCATAAAATCTGCGGATTTACCTCGTAGTAATTTAAAATAAATGCATTTCATCTTTTTAAGTAGTCAAGTAAGCAGGAGCTAGCTCTGATTGCAGTCAATATAATGACTCTACACAAGGCCCACAAGCATAGCGTGCGCAATATTTATACTGCATATGCTGCATGTGGGGGTAACTTCTCTTTTTGAACCTATGACTAAAACTCTGACATTTCTGAAGTTCCAAATTTGTTACTTGTCCTTTAAACACTGATATTAATAATGAGTGGGATGAGACATCCAACAGATTTTTATTTATTTAATTTTTTTGCATATTCACGCCAGACCTATAAATAAATAATTTCAGAAAGATTTTATTCATTACCTGAACTTTTAACCAATCCTGAAAGTTATGGCTCATAATGCCTCCACAAAGTTGGTACCACACAACATCAAAATGAGTCAGGTACCAATCATAGTTTAGATGAGGATTTTTTTTCTTGCCAGTCAATGTGTTAGGAAGGAATTCATTTGCCCGGTCAAATCTGAAAAAAAATAAATAAATAAAAAAAAATAAATAAAAAAATCAGATCTCACATAGCGTGGTGTTGGTAGCCTATTTATCTTGCAAAATAATATATCATCTCCTCAGTTTGACCCAAGAATGATCATGTTTCTTAAATAACTTTAATTGTTTATTTCATCCATCTACACATGTAGTTACTTCAGGTACAATCGTGTAAAAAAAAAAAGTTTGCAGTATCCTCGCCTTATAGCGCTTGATTAGTCACCCAGTTCCCCCTTTTCATTCGCAAGATTAGCAACATGAGTTTAGCTACGAGTTTAGAATCCTTGAAAGACGCACTGGTGTGATAGCTAAATTGGCTGGTCATTCAGCCAATTAGACCTAGCAATATTAAAATTGACGTTTGGTTGCTAATGAGGCAAAATAAACCATTACAGGTTCAACTAAATTTAGCGATAAACGGTGAGATTGCTACCGGCCTTTCATGAATCCTGCAGTTCTACACTGTGTTCAAATAATAATGCTCAGGCAGCAGGATGAAATGCATATGAGCCTTTTAAGCTACGGCACTATAATGACTTGTGCATTAAAAAGTCTTCGGACCAACTAATAAAATGGACTGCGCAGACCGCAGTTAAGCATTTTAAGTTCCAATTTTCTATTTACCAACAATATGCTCTGCGGTCAACTTTAAATTAATTTATCTTATGTAGCCTATCTTAGCAACATTAAATGGCCATTATCCATGAGATCTTTTCCTTCTTAACAGCACACGACTTTGTCATGCTGTCAGCTATGGAAGGTGCAGGATGAAGTGTATTGCTGAACCATGAAGAGAAGGAATATTCGAGTCGGCGAAAAGCAAAGTGCCAGAAATTGAAATGGAGCCACTAATGAATGCAAACATTGCCGTCCTCACATTCTTGCAATTAGTGCATTCGTGATTCTATTTTTGAAAATTCCATGAGCCTCTTCGAGACATACGATAAATTAAACTCACCGTCTTGTGTTTATGGGTATTGAGAGAGGCTTAGGTGGATGTTGAAGGAGTCATCAAGGTCATGAGAGTAATCAGGGAAGCGGCCTTGCAAAGCTTTGACGCAATTTTTAATGAACTTTGCTCAGACATCATTGAGCCATAGTTATTTTGCCTTCAGGATGAACTGATATTTTGAAAAGAACTGTCTGGCACCTAATTGGAAAAAGACGCTACGTCAGGTCGGAATAGTCCAAAAAGAAAACTGCAAGCGTTTTACAGGCCCATAGTTGTCACTGTGTTCCACTGTTATTAGGCTGAAGTTGGATTTGCTTGTGGACCACGCAAGCAGTTTACTGAGTGTAGGTATATACTGTATTTTGCTCACGTTTTGACCAGGAAGTTTAAAATTTCTCCCACATGAGAAGAATCGGCTGATCAAAAATGGGAAATTGCCAGCTAACATAAAGTCAGATAGCAATGTAGTAATACAACGTCCCAGCAGCGATCAGGCCGAAAGTGTCGCCCTGGTGTATGTGCTACCGTCAGATTGTGAAACCAGTCATTTTGTGAAATTACTTAAAATTTTTATTCATTTTGTGAAATGACTGAAGTTTACCGCCAGCCATCTCAGAAAATGACTGAAATTTTTGGTCGAAACTGATACAGACGGTAAGACTGCAGAGAGAGCAATTGAAACAACATTCAGGATGTAACTGATGTGTCAAAATCGGAACAGCCTTGGGTCCACAGTCTGCCAGCTTTCTGGAACATGTCATTCATGAGCATCAGTGAACTGTTGTAAAATATGGTTTACCGTGGGGACAGTTACTTCTGGTTACCACATCTACCTTAAATTCTGACTCAAACTTGAGGGAACGATGTGAATATTTTTATCAGTTAAGGCTGTTTTTGCCCTGCAAGAAATACTGATGTGATTATTTATGATGTTCATAAATTTGTTCTGCTAATATTATTTGTTTTGTATTATTTGTACTCAGTTTTATTCCTTTTAATATTTGTGCTTCCGTCTTGGCCAGTTCTTGCTTATAAATTAGCCATCTCAGGGGACTTCCTGGTTAAATAAAGGTTGAATTAAATTTTAAAAAAAGCTTTTCATTTATGTCAACGCTGCTCATTTTCCATTGGAAACCAGAGAGTGAGAGAGAGAGCGAGAGAGAGAGGGATGAAGGGAGGTTAGTAATTGGTGTGGTCGGTGGTTACTGGCGGAACGGAGAAGATGCTTAGCTCCAGCTCATTAAGTGAAGCCTGTTAGGTTGGAAATAAATTGGGCGAATTTCAGGGGCTGTGGAAAGTGATTTGTTCATTTTTTTCAAGCAACACGTTGTGGGAGTATTGAGGCAAAAAGCCCACTCCTGGAGCAGGAAGCTCTGTTTTCCTCTCCTCTGGGGCTCCTCACCGTCTGGGGCGGCAGCTGGTGACGGGACCGAGCCTCTTCGGCTCTGCGTATGGACACAGAGGTCACCTTTAGTCAGAAGAGTGGGGCTTGTTGCCCCAAAGCAAACATGTCCGGGCGTTATCGTGTTTCCTCTCTCATAAGTTTACAACATTTGGACTGCAACCCTCAGCTTTAAAAGACTAGCACACCTCCTCTTAAGCTAGGAGGGAGAATTCCTCTACACCTCCATGCTGTTTATTACGATATATTCACCAACATTGGACTGTGATACTCGGCTTGAAAAGACTAGCACATCTCTTCTTAACCCCTTTGCACAGAATGCAAATAATGCCATTTTTTCCTGTTGAGCACGAACCTCTTTAGGCTTTATAACTCAGTATTTGTGTTACAGAGACTGTGGAAAATTATTCCAGCAAAGCACGACATTTGGAAATTCAATTACAGAATTATTTAGGAATTAAATCTCGGAATTCACAGATGCCGGTGACGATATCTGCGCAAAGCGGTTAGGCCAGGAGGGAGAATTCCTGTACATCTCGATGCTGTTTATTCTGATATAATAACTGACACTGGACTGCGACAGTTGGCTTGAATAGACCAGAGCAACCCTTTTTGGATGAGAAGGGAAAAGTTCTCAGAGGACCCCATACTGTTTATTCTGTTTTAATAACTTACATTTGATTGTAGCCCTAATCTTGTCAACAGTCTCATGCACATTGCATTACACCAGCAGGGGGAAGTTATCTGCGGCTAGATGAATCAGCGAGCAGCAGGATGGTTATGCGGACTGGGCGCTGGTCCATGGGAACATGTCCCGCTCATTTTGCATGCATTGCCTGTACACTGAAATCACACACACGCGCACGCGCACACACACTCATACACACACACACCCACATTCCTGCATCACCCTTCCACGCTGTCCGAAGGCGGGAACTGGGCTGGAACAGGAGGTTCTTATTTTTCTTCTTCCTGTGTGTTTTGACAAAATTCCCGAGGAGCAGGTCCAGATTAGGAGGGGAGAGGGTGGGGGTGGTTTGCTGACAGATGCCTGGCGCAGTGCAGGCTACTGGGAGTGTGCGCTAATTGGATTTGTCAGACATGAGCCCCGCAGTGTGGGAAGAGACAGAATTAAATCTTTGATTTAGCACGCTGCTTTCACTCTACCCTAAAGCCTGGGGACAGAAGCGAACGTTTAATGCCGTCATACGGGGCGTGTTCTTTCTGTGGCGGGAGGGAGCAGTTCCTCCTGTCTCCGACAGTGACGATCGAGTCACTCTCTCCGCGGAACCATACGCACCTCTAGCACTTTTCCCCGTCATTATGCATGCATGAGAGTTTATTAGCTTTATATTGATGAAACACGGTGTTTTACAGCACTGTCATGTACACCAGCTTGGTGAAGCTCGGAACATGTTGTTTCTGTTGAGTCTGGTCCAGATATAATTTGACTCTATGCTGTGGTGATTTTTTTTAAGCTGTAGTTCTGTAGTTATTGGGAAGCAAATCTTAGCAAATCCTGTTTTTTTCTGTTTGAGAGCTTCAACTCCGCTCCAGTTCTTTCTGCTGTTGGTGTTCTTAGCTGTTTGCCATATTATGCCATAATTTTTGACAAAGTTTGCTTGGAATACTTTTGCCTTTATTCGAGACCAATGTGTCTGCAACCTGGGTGCCAACTTTTTGGCTCCTTTGGAACTTAATTACTACACTCATCTTGCTTTAGAGACTTATATTCAGCAAAGTACTCCTGATTAGACCTCTTTGAAGCACACAAGTGCTGCTGATTATGATTCAAATTAATAGGGAATAACAGTGTAGATGCTTTTGTACTTGTTGCTAAGAGACTTTTAAGTCAATGTAATTTTGTAAGAAAGACTTCTGATGTTTTGTCTCCAGCCATACCACTACTCAGTCTGCTCCAGCTGCATGGCTGTTGCTGCTGGAAGAGGTGTTGGTGGCCAGTAGGTTGTGATCTTCCCTCTGGTGGAATAATAACCAAAGCCCCAGTGCAGTGATGGGGACACTGTGCTGAAGGTGACGCAGTCTTTCAGACGAGACGTTAAACCGAGGTCCTGACTCACTGAGGCCACTGAAGGTCACATGACACACTTCCTCAAGATCAGGGGGTTCCTGGCTATATTCCCAATAGATTACCCCCCTATGACAGTAAAGCACCTTGAGAATCTATGATAAGGTTCAGTATAAATGCTACGTATATTCATTCATTCATTCATTCATTCATTCATATATGCTGTCAGTCCCTTGTATAACCCAAAGAAGACAAAAGGGAGTGAGCTGATTAAAGGATAATACGTATTCCTCTTTGCATTTTGGTGAATTAAATGTGAATCACCACTGACTGCATGCATGTGATAGATAGACATTAGTCATTAGTCCGTGGGCGTAGTTTTTTCTCGAATTTAATCATGTTTCTCTTGTCTGGATTTGATTTTCTTTTGAATTTTGCGTTGTTTGTGAATACCTAAAGCACGGACTCCTTTGATGGACACCCACCTTGAGTCAATATGGCCCGTGAGTGTGAATTTGCTGAAAGGAGGCTTTAATAATGGCAATAAACGCACAAACAATTGGCTCATGCCACGCCGCGATTGCTGTCAATAGAGACAGCATGGCTGCTCTTTGATCGCGAACGGTGTGAAGGCCGGCTCAGGTCGCCTGCTATCTTCCCTGACGGGCCACGGGCTGTGACAGTATTGACCCGCCGCGTACGGGCTCCGTGATCGCGTCACTTCGGAGAAGCCGAAAGCGGCAGACGGGAGCACAGCGTGGATTAGCCAGAAACATTAACTTCCAGCAGGCGGAAGGACGGAGACGGAGAGCAGGGGAAGCCGATCTCAGCACGCCCTCTCGTCACTCCCCCCTCCCCGGTGCACCGCACCTGCGCACGTTTTGAAATGAGCTTATTTGGTTTGCTGATGTCATCGGCAGTAAACCTTAGAGTGAAGAGTACCTCAGCTGTGAGTGGGGGTGGGGCCAGTAGATAGCCAACTGGGGGGTGGGAAGAGAAGAAGGGGGAGGGGCAAGAATTGATAGAAACAAAGTTGTGAAAGAATGAATTAAAGTTGAAAAGGGAGATGGGTGTGAATGAGAGAGGGTGTGTCAATCTGTTGCGAGTGGCTATTTTGTGCCCTCAGGTGAAGTGATTGGGAGGATTGTATAGAAGGATTCCTCTCAGTGTTATTGATGAATATGCATATTGTGATGCACAAATAAGGGACATGATGCAAATGTTTAGCACTTTCCAAACAAATATCTTTACTCGTGCTTGCTATTTGCCATTTAAATGAACATGCATGGACTTGTACTAATCAATACAGAATTTAAAAAATGAATAAGAGTGACGTATTCTCAAATGCAAAGTTGGTTTGTGAATTGTTGAACGTATGTTTGTGCATCAGGTGACCCGTGTGTGTTCAGCGATGCAAGTCGAGATTTACTGCTCGTGGAGAATGCAAGAGGCCAAATGAGCTTGTGCTCAGGTCTATTCACTGCTTCTCTTCACAGGTTCAGATCAATTGGTTCTTAATTGCTTTGTCTTCCGAAAGGACACCCACAAGATTTTTCAGGGCTTAAGTCTACTGTCTCACTGACTGTTAGCTTGAATTAAAATGTAAACATCCA
This sequence comes from Gymnothorax reevesii, assembly GCA_029721435.1. Lineage (NCBI taxonomy): Eukaryota > Metazoa > Chordata > Actinopteri > Anguilliformes > Muraenidae > Gymnothorax > Gymnothorax reevesii. The sequence continues at coordinate 11,441,264 of CM056592.1, forward strand.
TCGGGCGGTTTTTACCATTTAGTTATGAACCAGCTCTTTATATTTATCTATATTTCTAAAATCCACATTAAACTGAAACATAGTCTTAGGTGAAAAATGTGTTTTTATCATCAATTTTGTTTAATTTCATGATCTGTTCCATTGTCGATGTACTGATCAGTTTTTCATTGGCGTCTGTTCACACGCAGCACTACAGAAAGAAATTGCTCTTCCAGTCCAATCTAACAGAGTATCAGGACAGGAGTAATATCCGGGGACACTATTGGGCAGCGTGATGCAGTGCAGATAAAGTAGTGTCCCAGGCTGCATTCTGTGGAGGAATCCTTTACTGGCCCCATTTTGTGTATTTCTGAAGTGTCCCTGGGCAGGTCAGTGCCGCGTGTTCCCTAATTACCCTGCCATTAGCTGCCAGGCCCCGTGCCCCGCGGATTTATGGGTACTGCGGTGGCAGGTTCCCGGGAGACCGGCCCTGGAGCGGCCGCGCAATGCCCAGGCTGCTAATTAGTAGATGCGAGGTCGTTAGTGTAGGCTGGACGAATGTCAGGGATATGCAGATAAGGCAGGAATGGGATAATAAATCATAGCTCTCAGCTGGCTGCGACGGCGACGCGTACTGCATCCCAGCCGGTCTGGCTCTCCATCAGTGTCAGGGCTGCATTCAAGGGCTCTGGCTGGATCGCAGTTCCTGCCTCACCACTGCCCCCCCCCCGCACCCCGGCACCCCCCCCATCCCAGCACTGAGCCTGTGTGTTGTGTGTTTCCTCGCCTCGGCGCCACAATTGACACACCGCTTTCTTTTTTAATCTGTGTTTTTGTTTCACGTTACGAGCGAAATTGAAAACGCCGGGCTCGCGTCTCGAGCGGATGGCTGGAGGTGGAATTGGTGCAGTTATACGCCGCGTGTTAAAGACGTGCACTGATGGAAACGCAATGGCTTGACTTAATCGCTTTTCCTTTCTGCCTCGTTTTGAAGGAAATGCGCATTGGGGCTATAAATCACGCTATCGGGCTGACTGATCCCATCTTCTGACACATGCACTTGCAGCTCTGCCTAAATAACACGCAATTACCATATAGGAAAAGACAAATTTTCCTATGTGAAAAAAAAAATGCTTTGGGCCAGGGCTAGCCAGTGTGAGCATTGTTTTCAGACATTTTTTGTTTTATTTTCTAGGACAGGCGACCACGGACTCTAGTGTGCGTAGTGAAAACAATTTTGCGTTTGGCTGAAATTTGTTTTTAAAAGCTACTTTGCAATTTGTTTCAATAAGGCCGAGTCAGTTCACAATTCTTTCAGTTTATCACCGTTCAAAACAAAATTTGTTCCACGGCTTTGTCTTCTATGTGAATCCATTTGATTTCAATACAATGAAATACAGTATTCTTAACGTAAGCTGACACGATCCTCATCGCCAATCAAGACACATAGCTACGGTTATCAATCACGGCAAACTTTTGTCCACATGACACAAAATTCTTAAACTGTTATCTTATATTGGCAAAAAAAAGACTTAACTCTCCACAATTATTCACACCCTTGAAAAAATCTGAAAAAAGTGGTGTTGAAGAACGGTCACGCAAGCTTCCTAATCTTGTTTCTGTGCTCGGACAAGTGGTTGTTAGGTTCAGATAGAGCCATAATTTAGACTGTATAATGAATGCCTCTGTTGAGAAGAGCTCCCATCAAGGTCAATGAAATGGTAAGCTCTAGCTAGTAATGAGACATTTTGGCCAAAATCCTGGCATGATCAGAATAACCAAAGATTTCATTGTGATAAATCTGTTCACTAACTTAAATGCATGCAATAATGTCAAAAAACCCAACCCACAGACTTGGTTCTTGAGTCCAACTCGCCTGTTATTATTTATATCATTGAGCTTACAGTTCTGTGGGAGGATTCAGTGGAGGAAGCATATGGCTACTGAGAGCTCACTGCTGAGGCTCAACAGTGTGTCAGGAACACCAAAGTCTTAAGGTGGAGGTGGGATGCAGAGGATTAAATGAATGAACAAACTGTGAAAAAATATATTGAACTGCCTGCACTCGAGTCCCTGAATGCATCCGTATCACCTTTTTGATACATAAAGCTCAATTCCTTAAAACCCCTTCGGGCAGATATAGACGCCAGCGTCCTAAATGATTTTGTAATTGAATTTACAAATGTCTTGCTGCACTGGAATAATTTTCCGCGGTCTCTTTGAGTTAGAAAGCCTAAATATGCTCATGCATCAAATGAAAATATGGCCTTTTTTGTATTCTGCGCAGAAGGGGTTAAGATCTTCTCAGATTTTTTTCAGAGCATCACACTGCTCGTGAAGTCCTACATTCAGGATCTACATTGTACATATTTGCTTCCCACTGAAGAGTTTACACTTTACAGCACCATGGCAGACCCTAGATGCCGTCATCATGGTTGGGAGCATCTCAGCTCTGGCTTTCACAATGGTCAGGCATGGAAGTCATCATCAGGGCCTCAAGGTTGGTAGTATAATTATAGATTTTGTGCTCATTATATCAGGGCCTACATAGAGGATGTGACAAAGCTGATCACAAGTGCTGCTTGCATGGAGTGACTACTTGAAATGCTGCAGGAGATCACCAGGAGGACCCGAATGAAGATCGAAGTCTTCAAAGCAAGTCAGGGAGTGTGTCAAGGGAATTTGGGTCAAAATTCTGCAACAATTCTATGTTATAGAGCAGATGTTTATTCTACCTTGTGATCTCAAGAAACCATATTCCTGTTATTTTTGCTGTCTGACCTTAAAGAGCACAGAGCTCACCTCAGTTCTGAGAGAGAAACTGAGGGAACAGGGGGGTTCGGCAGAAGATGCCCAACAATGTGCAAAGAAAAGCTAGAAATGCATCAGTTAGCTACACTTAAGTTCAAGGTACAAGATTGTCCTTTGTTGAGATTCACTTACTGGACCTAAGTTTTTATTTCTTAGTGGCAGAAAAATCTATATTGTTCTCTTATTTTCAAGTTTGAGACTTAGTGTATATCTGAATTCAGTCTAGTGAAGAAAATGAGACCCGCAGATGAGAATTTATACTAATAATTTTTCCCCAGGGGCCCATAACACAAAGTAGGATTTAGTTTTATGGATAACTGCACATAATAAAACTAGTAGCAGCTCTTTTTACTTTTCGCAATGTGCCAGATTTGGTTGGGATTTGGGATTTAGTGCAGTTGTCTTGCTGGAGTCAGGCCCCTGATATCTATTATATTTTAATGATTGAGTGAACATTAGATGAAACAATGATAATCTCCTGTGCTCAAGAGCACATTAATATTAATGCAGTTTAATGACACATTGATAAGTAATTGAGACCCCCTTATGTACACTGCCCTCCATAATTATTGGCACCCCTGGTTAAGATGTGTTCTTTAGCTTCTAATAAATTCTGTTCTTTTTTCTAAATAATATAGGACCACAATGAAAAAGAAGAGGAAAATCCAACCTTTAATTCAAGTGCATTTATTCAGTGGGAAAAAAAATCCCACATTAAGAAATAATTATTGTACATCAAATCATGTATGCCTGAATTATTAGCACCCCTGATGTTAATACTTTGTACAATCCCCTTTTGCCAACAAAACAGCACCTAATCTTCTCCTATAATGTTTCACAAGATGGGAGAATACAGAAAGAGGGATCTTTGACCATTCCTCTTTGCACAATCTCTCTAAATCATCCAGTGACCTGAGTCCTCTCCTCTGCACTCTCCTCTACAGCTCACTCCACAGGTTTTCAATGGGGTTGAGGCCTGGGGACTGAGATGGCCATGGGAGGAGCTTTATTTTGTGTCTGGTGAACCATTTCTGTGTAGATTTGGCCTCATGTTAAGGGTCTTTATCTTGCTGAAAGACCCAGTGAGGACCCATCTTCAGCTTTCAGGCGGAGGCCACCAGATTTTGATTTAAAATGTCCGGTATTTCAAAGCGTTCGTGATATCATGTACCCTAACAAGGTTCCCAGGGCCTCTGGAAGAGAAACAGGCCCGCAGCATCACCGATCCTCCCCCATACTTCACAGTGGGCATGAGGTGCTTTTCTGCGTACTCAGAGTATTTGTTGCCAAAAAGCTCTATCTTGATCTCATCTGACCAAAGCACACAGTCCCAGTTGAAGTCCCAGTACCGCTTGGCGAACTCCAGACCTTTGCGTTTATGATTGTGAGTGAGAAAAGGTTTTTTCTGTGCATGCCTCCCAAACAGCTTGTTAGCATGTAGATAGCGCCTGATGATTGTTTTGGAGACTTTGTGACTCCAAGATGCTACCATTTGTTGCAATTCTTTAACAGTGAGCTTTGGAGAACTTTTTATTTCTCTTACCATCCTCCTCACTGTACGTGGTGGCAAAATAACCTTGCGTCCTCGTCCAGGCTTGTTTACCACTGTTCCAGTTGTTTGAAACTTCTGAATGATTCCTCTGACAGTAGATATGGGCAGGTGCAGGCGAGTGGCTATTTTCTTTTAGCCATTGCCTGACTTGTGAAGGTCGACACACATCTGTCTTACTTGAATAGTGTGTTCCTTTGTCTTTACCATGTTGAAGGGTGGATAAGAGTAATGGCCTCTGTGTCACGTCATATTTATACCCCAGGGAAACAGGAAGAGATGATCAGATCAACTTTGTAAACAACTGTAGAAATGATAGAAATACTTCAATTACATTTATTTCCTAGGAATTGTTAGGGGTGCCAATAATTGTGGAATAGGTGATTTTATGAAAAAGAATTATTTCTTAGTCAGGGATTTTTTTTCCTTTAAAATTCACTTGAGTTGAAGGTTACATTTTTCTACAATTTTCAGTGTGAGAGTATGCTTCTGCAATAAAAATTGAATTAACTTTAAGGCTTTTAACACGTCTTAACCAGTGGTGCCAATAATTATGGAGGGCGCAGTAATGATAGTAGAATGTATGGGTAAGTAAGGTGTAATGACACACTGGTCATTATATGAAAATAATTGCTTACCTAAGTGGTATAAAGTAATTCTGTTGTCAACTGTGATTGGTTGAAGGATGATCGTGGCGAGTGCATTATTTTCCTGCAACTGCACACCCATGAATTAGGCTTTTGACACTTGATTTGACCATATTTGAATTCCAGGTTAAATTTAACTATCATATTCCTGTTACAAACTTGAAATCATCAGAGGTAAAAGCTCTAAACAGACACAGACGGTTTCTATGGGGTTTCCTGTCCCTGGTGAGTACAGTGATTATGGCAAATTGGAAACAGCATAATGTATTAATGCCAGTCCAACTGGAATTAATGACTACACTTCAAGAGGTAACAGCAGTAGCTTCGACTGTACCTATGTAACAGTAGTACTAGAGCAAATAGTCTTAGAATCAAATAGTCCACAGTAAATACAATTTTTGGACACAAACACTACAATTATATATGTGTACAAACCATAGTGTAAGTTCAATTAAAAAATTCCATACTAATCATTGCTTGAAAATAATAGCACATGTTGGTCTAAGTTGCTAAAATATACCACTCCGGTGCACAGATATTTTTGTATAATGACTGGATTGTTGTATATTGTTTATTAAACTCTCATAGATACAAATAGTCTCCTTGGTACTCTCAAGTCTTATTTTTGTCTGTTCACTGGGTTAACATATGAACAAACCGCACTAAAAAGGCCAGATAATAGTTCCCTATTCTCAAGAAAATGATATTGGTTCACGCGATTTTTCTAAATCTAGTGTAATCAACACACATCTAAAAATAAAAATTTGCACGGAGTGCAACACTTTGCTGATATTTAATCTGTTATACCCTAAATCATAAGCTGAACAATTAACATGTCATTAAAGAGAAAGTTTGTAAAATACAGAGAATCGATTGACAGCCCTGTGGATTTGATTTAATTGTCAGGTATATACCATACTTTAGATTCTAGAGATTCAGTTTTCAAAACGACAGTTCTGGTTTACTTCTCGTAACATAATAATGCTTTTTTGTGATAGCTGTTGTTATAGCTGTTCTAGTGAAAGAAAAGCTATAAATTGCGTTGAAATAATTAGGTTAATTAAAATAAATGTGCTGCCATTGATATAACTCAGCACTACGGATGAGCACACTTGCCATAGGAAATAAAAAACGCAATAGTGCTCAGGTCACCTAATTATGTCTTGGTATCATTGCCTGAATATGTGATAAACACCTTGCATTTGCCAAAGTATAGGTCAGCTTAATTTTCAAAAACATTTATCATGTTTCAGCAAGAAATCACAGGACCAATTTGCAAACCAGATGCCAGGTGGCAAGGATTAATTGAGAAGACAACACAGGCTGCCTGACATTCATTTATAACACACAGCTCCAAAAGTTCAGTTTATCTTTGAAAAGTCCAGATTTAAAGCCATTTAGTTGTAACATTTATTATTTATCATGCATTGCAATATTGAATATGAATTGATTAATAGGTGGAATTAAACAGCCATCCTCTTGTTGTCACTAAAGCGTCATCAGCCAACACAATAGCTGCAATTCAAAGCTGCAAAAATAGAGATAATGATTCCCTGGCACAGCGAACTGAACAAAGTCACATCCATGTGAAGAACAACTGTAAACGGATCCTGTGCAGTCAAGTCCACAACTATTGCTACCCCTGATAAAGGTGCACAAGAATTATGTTGAAAGCAAATAATGCAATTACTGAGATAATTTTGATTTGTTGACACGTGGGAAACATTGTGATTTATTTGATACATCAGAAGCACTGGATACTAGCTGAAGACATGGTAACAGAGAACAATTGGAAGAATGATGGATAAACTACATAAATAAACTAGTTTACTGAAGTTTTGCCTCCTTAATTCTAATTTACCAGGAAAGAGCGGAGATTAGACAGGAAGCACGTCTTTTCAACTTGCCTCCTCCTTTGATCACTCATGTTCTTTATTGTACGGGACATAAAGCTTGGAATCTCTCTTTGCTCTTAATTTTCTAAGGCCATCACTGGTGCAGCGGGAAACTGTGACAGCGTACAAATGTTTATAAAGAAATTAATGATGAAAACGAAACTGAAGCGGTTTACTGTTTGAGGTGAAACACTCCCTCGGTGGTTTTCTTCAAGATAAATGTTTTCTCGCACTGCTCTCGTACATACGGTTATTCTGAAACCTGAGGTAATATGCATCTGTCTCTTTCCAATGAAACTCACTATTCAATTTTCAAACAACTTTTCATTTACTCTTGAAACGTTAAAGAATGACGCTTTAAGCCTGGATGGCATTCAGCCAATTTTATGTCTGACTTTCATGCACTTGCGTTGTAAATGGAATAGTTTATTCCTGGAACGTGTTCCCAGCCTTCAGTCCTCCTTTAAAACCAGACACCCCATTCTCTAATGCTGTAGCTGCCATGTAATGTAAGATTTTATGATGGTCGTCCCTCATATTTGCTTCGGTTGATGTTTGTTTACCTTGTTGACCCTGTGGGTCGTTGAACCCTTTTCCTTTAGCTGCAAACCTGATATACTCAGATCTCCATGTGGGCCATTCTCGGTCGCGTGTGACCAAAGATGTTGCAAATAGTAGAAAACATCTCCTCTAATTAACAAACATAGGAGGTTCATAATTGTGAATCTTATATAGGAGTACTACTTATCCAAGCCTATCAAGTAAAAATTTTATTTGTTACATTAACTTTCACTACTTAAGGTCAGAGGTCAAATACGACTGGTCACGAGTGTGACTTCACACGGAAACAGGCTTTTCATAACTCTATTTGACTTCAAAAACTCGGTAAAGTTGAAAAATTTAAAATGTTTATAGTTTTGGGGGTATGGAAAATGGCATGGAATAAATTTGACACCTTACGTTAGTTTTGAAAGTATTTCTTTATTTGATGACATCTGGTCGCGTGTGTGACATTGTGGTTCACTGCTCAAAGTATGGCCCTCGTGTATTCGCTGGAAAAAAGGTAACAATCCACTCACATTAATGTAGAAAACCTGTGAGTTAGTTAAGGCAGCCAACTCAAGTTAGCGGCCATCACGACCTTCGTTGCTCAGGTCAGCCACGACTATGCTTCACCCCAATATGTCAGTCAATTTAAACCAGAAAATCAATATGGTGGTCTGTTCACCCACGGCTCCTTTGCCCTGATGCTGCACTAAATTAAAATATCCTATAGTCATTTCTTAGTAATACTATAGTATTTATGGCATAACTACAGTATTACTATAATTCGCATTGTATTACTGGCGAAGTATTATATCCATGGCATTGTAATTATAAAATCACCACAGTTAACAGTGCCATGATATTACTATAGTCCACACAACTGGATTGCTGTAGTTCGCATAACTATAGTATCACTAAAGTAATACTACACTGTGGTGGTGAAAGTACCATCCATTTACTATAGGATAATTGTAGCTTGGAACTATAGTCATTTTTCATAAGGGGCGAATTCATTCCACCTCCATGCCAGCGTCGTGATTGTAAGGTCACAGGGGATAAGATCCCCATTGTTTCTCCCTGCCTGTCTTGGCTCCGTCAGATGTATGCCTGCGTGCGCAGCGAGTAATCCAATCTGAGCCTAGATGGCTCTACCATAATTCTGTTTATACATTTCATTGGATCCTTAACTTTGTTGGCGTAAGTTTGTTGACTGAACTGTAAATCTCCCTTCACTCCAGAGGGCTGGATCCCTGCGCTTGAAGAACCATGGCCCTGCATGTTTTAGTCGCTCCACTGTAACACATCTTATTCAAAAGATTGTAGTGTGTCAAGGGCTTGATAATGAGAAAGCTTTATAAGGAGGGAATCAGGCACGTTAACCCTTTCAGCGCCCTAAGATATCAAAGTCAGACGCTGTCAAAAACCTATCATGTGGCAACTTGTTTAAAAGACTTCCCACAGGGAAGCTCTTTTAAACAAGTTGCCACATGATAGGTTTTCAACAGCTCAGGATTACTACATTTTTAATTCTTGAAAATGTATTCAGCGCTCAAAGGGTTAAAGACGAGAGATACAGTATGTGCGACACGCAGAGCTACATATTAAAGAGCAAAACACATCAGTATTATCATTGATTGTCCTTTAAAGACATCCATTCTCGATAATCAAGTCATTGTTCTGGAGAAAAGTCATAGCCTTGATGCCTTTGTTTCTTTCAGTAAATGAAATTATAAATCAAAATCAGCATTTTTAGTATACTCGGGTGTGATAGTCCAAAAATTAAAAGTAGTTTGATGATCTGAAACATTTGAGTGTGACAAATACGCAAAAATAGGTTTAAGAAATACAGGGCAAATACCATTTCACAGCACGGTACATGTGAGTGGGTTCGTGTGGATGCGTGAATTTGCGCCTAAAGGAAGTAGCCCAGCTGTCTGGGACTGTAGATCCTGTGAGCTAAGCCAAGGTGCCTGCTTTAGCTGCTGTCCAATCATAGAGTCACTGAGGGAGGTCAGGGGTCACCCTGCCCTAACACAGATGACAAATGTCTGCAAGAGCGGGGCGACCGCAGTCAGTGGCGAGGACAAATGAGAGCATTTATCGAATGAAATAAACACTTAAAAGTATATCATTTTCTCTGCAGCACTTGTAGGTCAAACTGCAGTTCAAACTAAATCAATATGGGACATACAATTATAAACTCTAGTACATTGCAATATCTATTAATCCAATTTAGAATGACATAAATTTTGTCCCTTTCATAGATCCATTTTGCCTCGTTATTTCAGTCTTAAATATGACAGGCAGTATGGCTTATTATTGGATGTACCAAACATGGCGTCTCGATGATGATTGAAGAGGGGGGGGGGGGCTTTTTTTCTCTCCGCGAATCAGATTTACCACACGGGCAGACTGGCAGATGAGGGAGAGATGAAGAGGTGAGAAGCGTTCGAGAAGGGCTGTCACTGCCGCACCGACACAAGCCCTGCAGTGAAGGTGCTCGATCTCCGTTGCGTCGGACGATGGGTCACCCTCGCTACGCTTCGACGCTCGACTCTATTACGAGGAGACCCATTTGCGGACAGTCGCAGACTCCTGTTGTCGACAGTGACGGGTGGGGGTACCGTGAGCTACAGCCTGCGAGCGCGGGGAGCACGAGCTAGTGGCCCAAGCCTGGAGAGATTTATGGGAAAGGGGACGTTCGGTGGTCGCGAATGCGAGGAAATGCGTGAGACGAGAACCATGGTATTCCTGTGCTCGTCAGCCATTAGAGAGCAAGCTGAAATGGGGAGGGAGATATGAAATTAACTTCAAATATCAGGGCTCTTCCGTTGCTAGGATATCTCTGAGACTTGCGCCCATCAGTGCCTCTTAGGCTTAAATTGGATTTTGGTGCAGAAAAGTGAGGAGACCAGATGTCAAAGCAATTGCTGCTGCTGAAAATGTCTTTTATCAGCGCCGGGTTGATCAGTCCCCTCAGTTCTTTCCAGGTCATGCTGGCTGCGTTGGGTTGCACTCATTATCGAAAAATTAGACAGTTTGGGACAGAATGTAAACTGTTTTATGCCAAAGTATTCCTCTTAATGCAATGGAGTTCTCCTTCGCTCGGTCAGAAAAACAGCACACACGTCCCGCTATGGCTAAAAATGACCCCCCCAGAAGCTGAGACCAAGACGTGTTTTGAAATTACAGTGGAGAAATATACCATCTTCCCACACTAGCACTGTCTGTGCACATTTCTCAAGATTTTACTTTCATTTTTTTATTTTTGTCCTTATACAGTTTTGTCTCATTACTTGTTCTATTGGAATCATTTTATTGGGTGCCATGGAAACCGCAGTAAATGAATTCAATGTTATTTTCTATTTAGAAAAGTCCCTCCCTTCTATGGTTTATTTCTCGTTCCATTTCTAGAAGTTAATTGCAACATCTCCTATCAGGCTTTTTTCTCTGCCTTTTGATTATTTTACAATTGCTTTTTCCATTTACTGGACTAGTTTTCTCTTGTTTATTTAATTTTTCTACATATTTGAAAATGAAATAATATTACATTTTGTGTGCTGGAGCAATTTGCAAGTCGTCGGTTATAGTATGGAACCAATTATGCGTCACATAAGACATTTCCTCCACTGGAACATACCAATTCAATCTCCATGACTGTTCATAGTCTCTCTTACACCTTTTCTTCTAGCACAGGGATTCTGATTGGTCCACATGGCACCATTAAAAAACCCTTGCACTCATTACATGAAGTTACTAGATTCTTAAAATGTACAGGAATAACTTTGTTTATGATCACCAAGAAATTTTTGGGAGCTGTGACTAGTGTTTTTGTGGTCTAAAGCTTAAAATGGTCTTGCATCTGAGTCAACTTTCGTATTACCCAAGCCAAGCCAGTGACCAGTGTTGTAAAAGCTGCTTGTGGATTGCGAAGCTGGAAACTGCAGCTAAATTAAACTCGTCCATCTCATATATTTACCAGTTTAGGCACACAAATCTTTGAACTCCTGCCACAAGCCGCATTATGGCGATCCCAACTTCTAACATCTACACGCCCTTGTCCCTGCCTCTGTCACGCCCACACTCAACTTCCTGGTGTGTTGACGTTTCCAGCCCCGTCATATTCTTTAACGAGCGTGGGCTATAAACCACAGCAATGACATGGCTCAGATTTAAAGTGCCGGGAAAATATGAGAGGCAGACTGTTACGATTTTTGCCAACTATACATGAAAAGCTTCCAGTTGGAGATGTGTTTTATAGCAGGTTTCTATTGATGGTCGAGTGCAAATGTGATTCTTCGCCTGTCCTCTGCCTGCCATCACACTTTTTTGGAATAGTGAAACCTATCAGCCCGAATGTTTTTGGATTGACTGTCTTGTAGATTCTCAGGGGCGCACTCATTCTCTGTTAGTTAAGACAATGCCTCAAGCTGTCAGCTACCAGACAGAAATTAACGTGTAAATGCTAGATATTTGCTACTTCTTCATAAGTAAGGGCTGCAGTTGAGAGCAGAGTATGGAGAAGACATATTGGTCTGGCTTTTCACTAAATTCAGATCACCTCCACAGACTGGGGCTCAAAGTTGTGCTTCACACTTAGACGTGTCACAATTATGTGTACTACATGTAAAATGGCTAAAGTATGGTTTGACCTGCTGCGAAGAGGAGAAGTGGAGAGGTAGGGAGTGGTTTGGGTAGTGAAGGTGAGGAATGAATTCTGATCTTGGTCTCGATCTTAGGGGGTCTGATCTGGACTCTAACTCTGGCATGAAATAGATTGAGATTTTCCGCTTAATTTCATTGGTCCAGCCAATTATGTAGGTTTTTGGTGCTGAACTTTCAAATTCCTCAATTTTGGAAAAGAAAGGGTTGTAAATTGCCTTACTTATATCGGGATGCCGTAGTGTAGTTGTTGCGCGTTATTTTTAATCCGAATGTCAGCAGGGAACTTTGGAGGTCTGATGGAGGCTTTAGCTGACACGAATGAAAAGGCAGCTGAACCGGTAATTATTGCTAAGGTATAATTACTGCAAAGGAGCCATCACGCCGCACCCCCTGCTTCGGCCATGGCTGCTGGTTGAACGAAGGCTCCGCTTTCCTGCGAACACGGCCTGTCAGCGGGAGACACGTTTTCCCTCCCACGCAACCTCTTTGTCTCTTCGTGATGCGCAGCGTATCTGTGGTTGCAGTAATTGCCATGGCTTTATTCGAGCAGTATGAGACAGGAAGACAACCCTTAGGCCTGGATTTTTTTTTTTAGAATCTCACCCCTGCGTTGGCTTTCGGCCATGCTGGCCTACAGCTTAGCCAGAGAGGCTGGAAATGAGGTGAGATTGTGGGCATTTTCTCTCCTCTCGTGACCAATCTTACCAGCAGGCAGGACCAGCAGGTCAGTCACAGCATCTGGCTTCTTAAGACTTACTGAAGCATTGGAGTATTTCTGTCTAACCTGGTGCAGAAACCTTACAGCAACTGACAGGCTAAGTGTGGTCCTAAAATATTTGTGGTCCTATATATACACTGTACTGTGTAAAAGGCACCCTGAACTTTTTTAAATTTAAATCTGTATTATGTGTTCACTTTTTGATTCCATAGTAGAGTTTCAGAAAATAAAAAGTATATTTGAAATTCCAAATGCTACTTTAAAGAAAAGTTTCATAAATAAATGTTTGTATTCCATTAAAAATAGTCGATACAGATATTATAGTCTTGACAGAGCCTTGATGTCAACATCATCAAGGCTGTTTTGTAATTTCTTGGATGGATAGATGCAAGTGAGAGAGTCAGTCTGAAGTAGAATGGTGGCAAGTTTTCCAATCTGCTTTGAACAAGCAAATCATCTTATAAAACTATAGCACAACAGGATAGTGTACCAAATTTTTTTTGGCAAAGGGTAGTTGCACCAAAAATTGATTTGATTAAGGTTTTAACAGGTCACAGCTCAGTATAGTACATGTCTCAGTTATTAGAGCCAGTTATTTTTATTCTCAGTTATTATTGCAAGCATATTTGCCCAACAAAATTGCTTTAAATATGCCTAAGACTTATGCACAGTACTGTATGTATATACAGTGCTTAAGAAATGTATTACAGCACCTGTCATAAAAAAATGAGAAAACATGAATATTTAAGAAATTTGTCAAACTCGTGTTGAACTAAAAATTATTTTGTCATTTCTTTGGAAAATAACGAACTCAAACCACTAAATAGTCCTTATTCACACATAAAAACCAATAAAACTTTACTTCACATGGCCTCTTTTGGCGCTGATAGCAGCTTTCATTCTTGTAAAACTAATTTCTATTTTCAGGAATGTAAGAAAATAACTTATTTTAGCATCTTAATCAAAAATAATAATGCGCATAACTATTTTTTCTGCTTTTTTGTAAAATGGCAAATTCAAAAATTCATGTATAGCAACAATAATTATATTTTAGCATGAAAAATATCATTTCAGTTTAAGAGCTGGCGCATGCTGGTGGATTAACCATAACAGAAACATAAAAATTATTTTGGTAATTACCAACACTGTTAATTTGGGGGCAGCTGTGGCATTAACCTTACATTAACCTGGGTGGTGGTCTAATAAATTTGTTAAGCAGTTAAGCACTGTGTATATGTAATATATTCATACACATATACACTGGAGGCCATAAGTTTGGGGCCGCCCTCAAATTTAAAAAAAAGACAATGACCCCAAATATTTTTCAAAACTTTTCCAGAACTACATTCATTCAAAAGAGGAGCAGAATGTCTTATGCTCAGTTCCCATTGTCGTGCGCTCTGTTACGAGCGCCATGATTGGCCATTCGTAACTGATCATGGAACTTCTATGAAATTTCAGGTTTGGATGCGGGATGATCACGATTGACAATTAATCGTGTTGATCATAGGAAATTTTAGAACAGTCCAAAACTTTTCTACAATCAACAGGATTGCCACGACTGACCTCAAGATCTGATAAGATCTGATTGGATCACCAAGATTACTCCACGATCAAGGCCACGATTTCAATCATGCCGCAAATCGTAATAGTGGGAACCTGGAATTAAGAAACATGATTTGGCCATCACAGTCTCCAGTCCTTTCTCCTACTGAACTGGAATGGGATGGACTTGATAGACAGGTGTGGTGCTCCAACCCCTAGCAACGAGAAACAGTTGTTTGAACACTTGAAATCTGCAGGGGAATCATTGCCTGCAGCATAATTCAACTGTTGCATCGCATGCCAAGAATTTGTGATGCAGTGATCAAGGCTAAGGGTGGCTATTTTGATTAATCTTAAATCTGAGCAAAGTCTCACAAAAATGTCAGTCTGAATCCTTGCTGGAAATGAGACTGTATGACGTATTGAAACTGTCTTGGCCCCTTAAATCACAATAAACTGAAATGAAATGCAGAACATGGTGTTTTGATTTGATTTTTTTTTTTTTATCTGAGGGCAGCCCCAAATTTTTGGCCTGTAGTGTGCGTTAATCTATATATATTTGTTGTTGTATAGCTAGGCTTTGGGTGTTTGCATTAAATAGAGAAAAATTTCATACTCTTTCACCCGAGCTAAACAACTGCGCTTTTAAAAAAAACAACCCAATTGGTCCATCATTATAATATTTTTCGACCGAGGCTGCATGCTGCGGTATCTTTACCCCTCTTTATACACCTACAGAGTATGTTAGATCATCGTGCTGGTGCGTCATGTCGAGCTTGGTCACCATCGATTGAAGAGTTTAGCAGCTTCCTGATTTAGGGTTTACAAATAAAACAGGCCACTTTCTTGTCAAGGCAGCTGTTTGATCAGAATTCAGTCGGCTGTGAAAGAGGACTTGCTCCATCCAATTATCCCTCCATCCACTCTCCCTTCTATCTGGTATCTTTGTTGTGTCGGTGTCAACGCTTGCTTCAAAACTTCTCAGGTTTCATCACCCATGTGTTTTTTTTTTTCTTTGTCACCCGCCATTTTTTTACCAACAGAAACAGAACAGATTCATTGAACAATTCATCTTTCTCCCTTTCATCAGGCCTTAGATGCTTACATAAGCATCTGAAGCTATAAATGTGTGTATTTTCTTACTGTATACAGTGCACCCTTGATTTATATGAACAGAAGTAGCAATTAATTATTTCCATTATTGTTTGTCCTGCCAATGTACAATATGATTGAGATATTCATAAAAATATGACCTTAAATTGAATTAAAATGATTGAAATAACAATTACCATCATCATGAAACAAGTATTTTCCTCAAAAATATGAGTGCTTCAGTGATTGAATCTTCTTCATTGACTGCTTAACGGCAAAATGGTGGCTTCTCTGCACATGCTCAGTGAGGATCCAAGAAGATGTGGACTGGAAACTGAGGCCCTTCCTCCATGCAGAATCTCTCCGGATCCTTCAACATCCCAGGTCCTCGTCTGCCATTGTCCTCTTCAGCTCATCCCACAGATTTTCCGTTGGGTTTAGGTCCGGTGTCTCAGATGGTCATGGCAAAGCCTTGATTCTGTGGCTGTTTGACCATTTTTGTGTTGATTTCAGTGCACGTTTGGACTGCTTTGGAAGACCCAACCATGGTCCAGCTTAAACTTTCTGGCCGAGACGGTCCATTTAATCACTTCTATTTATCAGTGGAATCCATGATAGCTTGAATCCCAGTCAGCTGTCTGCCATCATTGAAAGAGAAATAAAAAACCTACAAAACCAAAGATTCTTCTGCATACTTTACACGAGCGTTTGAGGTTCTTTTTTGAAATGGCTATTCTTGTTTTTAGTTCGATTTGTGTTTTCGCCAAAGAGCTCTATTTTCATCCGGTCTGACTCAGTCTCACTGGAAGGTCCGATGTTGTTGTCGACACATTAATTTCTTTTTAGATAACAACAGAGGCTTTTTTTGGCTACCCTCCCCAAAATCTTGTAGTTGAGGACATGCTGTCTGGTTATTGTTTTTGAGACTATTTCACCCAAGTCATACACTGTAATAAACTTGCACCTTTTTTGCCAGTAATTTTAACTGTAAGTGGAGTGCTGCGTGCATTTAACTATGGTTTACACTAGACATACATGGAATTTTGTTGTAATTCTTATTCTGAGATCACAGTAAAAATAACTGGCAAAAGAGCAGCCAGTTAAATTAACTGGCAAAAAAAAGGTGTAAGTTTATAACAGTGTAGTCAATGACTGCAATTCTGCAACAGTGATCCTTGTTTCCTTTAGCTCTTGAGCCATTCTCCTCACAGTGTGTGCATTCAACATATGCCCATGCTGTCTTCCGGCACATTTTTTAACATTGTCGTATCCCATATACTTATCGCCCCAATAGTAAAAATTGGCATTTTCAACCTTTCAAATATTTTCCCTCAGCCACGCTCACACTTGCGGAGCTCGACGACTTTCCGCCGCACATCGTAGCAGTATTCTTTGTCTTTACCGCGTGGATCGATATATTAGTGAGGGTAGCTTGTGCCTCACCTAACATACACGTATATAATATATATATATTGTATATCCCGGGCAAAAACGAGGTCATGGTTGACCATTTAAGTTTTCCTATTCAATATGGTGAAAGTAAAAAAGGTAAAATATGAATGGGAATATTCAGTTCTTTAGTTAGATTTTTCCTGTAAGTTTTCCATGTATGCTATTGAAAAATATTCTTCTTTCATTTGAAGTGCCATATAATATGAATTCAGTGGGAAAAGAGCTTGAAATACAAGAGTAAATGTTACATAAACCAATCTTTTTTTTCCAGTCTGTTTTTGTTGGGCTTTAGTTATTGACATGCAAAGGAAATTGCCTTTCTGTAATAATCTCTTTTATTATTAAGTTTCATATCAAATAATAGAATTTAAATAAGAACATGTCATTCAATTCTAGTGGAGTTCATTCTAGCCATAAGCAAAGGTTTATAGTGAAATAAATGCAAGGACCTTTCAAAGACAACGCTTCATGCGTAATGATAAATTTTCCCGCAACGGCATATCCTATTCTTTTAAGCACAAAACCAAATGTTAGACATTCAAGTCCATTGAGACTGCCCCTGAATTTTAAATGCCAACCACAACCACATACTAAACAGAAGAGAACTTTTGTCTTCAGCATGAATATGATCTTGTCGTGTGCATGGAAAATGACATGTAAACTGTGCCGCATGTCAGGGGGTACAGACACGAAGCTGCTGGAGGCATCCAAGAGACAGGGAATCGCTGTGCACTCGTGCGGATAAATCAGCTGTTTACTTCCTTCATTATTGATCAAACTGCACTGGAATGAGAGAAATAATTAGGGAAGTTTTCACCTCTTTGTGGCTAAAGTATCCATGCTTTAGGCTGTTGACAAGCTTTCAGTAGTAATGCAAATCAAAATGGCTTCCCGGGTGAGAAGAAAATCAGCTCTTATCCTGAATATACTTCAGAACCCAGCAAAGTTGCTCAAAGAGGACAGGCCTGTGTGGAGGATGTGCAATAGGCAGGGCTGTCTACCCAAATTATTCTTGGTCCTTTTCTTTTTTCTTTTGTCTTTTTTTCTTGCTTTATTTAGCAGTGCATGATATTGTAGATATGGCTGGAACTGCTAACACTGGCAGCACTTCTTTATTGATTGTCATCAGTCTGTTAAGAGAATTCCAGCAAATATAACAAAAATGCTTTTAAAAAAATCTTATCAACCCTACCTTTAAGTTTGGTTAAAGCTAAAATCCCTGTTTTGCAGAATGAAGACTCAATGTCAGGTTCAGATGGATATCAGATGTGGTTTAGTAGATATCAAGACAATCTCGGGAGGATTTTTCTGGAATCCGGAGCTGAGTTACACATGGCATTGTCATGCAAACCCCATTCCTATGCCACAGCAAAGAGGTAGGCAGCAAGGGACGAGATGTACTTTACATTTGAATGAGAGATTATATGACACCCACCTATGCAGACTGCCAGTATTAGGAGCTGTTTAAAGGTCAGGTGAGCGATCAATTTGGAATCGAAAATTTTAAGAGGGAACTTGAGTCACCCCCATAGCACCTAACAATCCTCTGGAGGGAAAAAGTACACAGATATATTGCAAATTGCGTATAATCTTTACACAATATGTTATATGTAACTGTAGAAGTATGTTAGCTCTTTTAATTAGAGCACTACTGAAGCATTGGAAGTCAAACTGGCTTGGCATCTGTTCGAAGCTGATGTTATGTATCTATCACTCAGTGATAATGAATATTTAATTATGCATTAATAAAACCTGAAACACAGCTCCCCTTTTGAAAAGTGTTATAAATGGAAACATGGCATTGGAAGCCATAGCAATCAGATGATCTTTCATCATAATCCTTTTACTGCTGAATAGTCCACGCTCTCCTTCACACTCATTAGTTTCCTATTTTCTCAGCTTCTGCCTATTTCATATGAGAATTAATGAGGATTGACCAGGCTCTTCTGTGATGTCAAATCAGATTGAGGTTTCTATGGCAGATATGTGTGTAGAAACGTGTGTGCGTCACATCAACCCGAATTATCCTTGCCACTTTTGATCTCAGAAATGGCCGTTTTGCTTTGCTGGAAGACAGGCCATTCACAGTCATTTGTTGTTTTAAACTAGGGTAACTGTTTAAGTTCAGCAACTGGATGGTTCTACGTCTACCTTGAACCAACTTTGTACAGGTGTAGAAATCGGACTTGTGCGGCGAGGCTAGTTCCAGTTAGGAAATCTCGTTGCGCACATCTTTAAGAAATAGATTTTTCTCTGCTTTTGAGGCTACTGATATTTAACCGGCTGTTTATTTCAGAAGGTCCACAGGCAGCACAGAATTGATCCTGTCGATTTTGGTATTCTGCAGACGTCACCTCACTCTCGTTCAGGTTGAAACTGAGTTTCCAGGGCTTTTTTATCGGAGAGCGCCGAGAAAATGAAGCAGCGCAAATCATCAGCAGGCGCCTGCATATTTCACACTTCGAGCATATGAGTTTTTCATATAACCCCGGGAGCTAGCAGGAAAATTACAGGTTCCGTGAACATGGAAAAAAGAAAAAAAAAAACTAAGTGTGCCCACACATATGAGGTGTAAGTCTGGTCTAAGTTTATGTGAGTCTGTGCGCACTTTATTATGGTATTACTCTATTTCCCAGGCATTACCCTAGTAGAAGGACAAATCCAAGGAATCTTAGGCTCAGAAACTATGATCTGGATTATCAAAAAGTAAGCTGCCCTCGGGTAAGAGCCTGTGAGTTCATTCCGATTTTTGAAGCTTTTTCAGTGCTGAAGTCCTTAACAAATAGTGTAGGCAGCAGTGTTTTAACTCGTACTCAGTTGAGGGATGCACTTCTTCCTGTTACTGATCTTTGTCGACTTTATTTATTTATTTTTACCAGACCTCTCAGACTCGCACATGGACGCACAGACAAACACACGGACACTCGCTACTCCTCTGGATTTGTGCATCTTTTTTTTGATTTGGCTCTGTTCTACACATTTTTAGATTTGTGCATAGTCCTGAGTATAAATAAAGAAAAAATACATTTTTGTTCCGAGCCGTTTGGAGCTCACTATGTTTGGCTGGTGGACACAACATAGCCAAGCCGTAGGACTATTTTGTCGACCTAAGTTGCCACCAACTTTGGAGTCAGGCGAATAAGCCACTACGCAATCAGCGCTCTGTAAAATTAGTCCTGTAGTCAGTCTAAAGGCTAATGAAGTCAGCTTTTTAAATGCAGAAAGCCCACATAAGACATCCAGATTGTGATTAAGGGAAAAATTAACTGTTTAGGGACTCTAAGGAGAAGAGACACTTCGCTGGGCTCTGGGATATCTGCAGATGAAGTCAAAACATGGAGAGAACCAGTAAAACTCAGGTTTGCTCATGCTCGTGTCACAAGGACCCCCTGTGTGCAAGGAACTTCAACAAATATTGCCAACTAGAGAGCTCAAGAGCCTCTTCACGTGTAAAGTGGCCTGGTTGCCAACTTTGAGCAGCCATTGCTGTTTTGATGGAAAGAAGTAGACAGAGCTCTCCTATTCTCAACCTTCACTGCTAAAAGAGACACATCAAGCTTCAGATGTAGCGGCATTTCTGTTAAGGTGTTGTCGGATATATAGTGGCATACTAATAAAATATCTCATTGTAGCGGGATAACTGTGGAGCAGAAAGGCCCCGTGCGCATTTGTTGATGCAAACAAACCGCAGCGAGAAGCTTGTTAAAAGCAAAAGAGACGACATTTCTGCCTCATGGGAATGTCAACCTCCTCTGTAGCTGCTCTCATTAAGGTCAAAGGAATTATCTTCCTGCCTCTCTGTAATATCATTGTCTGCTCCCTGGCATGAATGAATTAAGCTGGAGGTTTAAACAATATCCAGCCTCACAAGCACCCGGGCAATCGAAAGACACTCAAGGGCTATTGTCTTACCTTCTCTCTCTCTCTCACTCTCACCCTCCATCTCGCTTCCTCTCTTGTGCTCGACACGCTGACTGGACAGCAGTCCTTGTCTCGCCTCTGCATTTGAGAGGAGAAACATCTTACTACAGCTGAGAAGTCACTGTCATCTGATATGAGAATATTTTATTGTTATTCTTTTGCTTTCTTTTTCCCCACAGGAATTCTGGTATCCACTCACAAACGCACACACGCACACACACGCACGCACACGCACACTCATAAATATATTTATCCTCCATTAAACTTGTGCCAGGTCATCACATTTCTTATCTTTGGCTCAGAGAAGTTATCGAGTGCTCTTAAAAAAAAAAAAAAAGAAAAAACCGGTCATTTGTATCTTATGACATCCTGCAGTCAAAACGATAGCATCAAACAAGCATGAAATTATTTACATGTTGAGGGACTATTGATCAATAACGACGCTCGGATGCGCATGGAGTTCTGCCGCAGGGAGACATACTCACTCCGTCACATTTTATTGTTATGAATTAGCTGCATCACTGCAGGACAGCCTGGTAGATAGCAAGTAATACAATTTCAAATAAATTGTGATTTTCGAAAGCAGAACTGATCCTTAAACTCTGAAAGGTCGGCAGAGAGCGCTTAAAGGGCAGCATTTCTTTTGTCGTAATCTACATGTTGTACTGCCATCCTCTGATTATTTTTACAAAAATCTACATATTCTCATTCCCTGTGTTGTTAACTCAAGAATATGTTACAGCCATCTGCTTGAATTCCTTGCATAAATGACAGGAAAATGTAAGTCAGTGTTTCCCCCAGCTGAGGCAAAATCACCTGGCTGAAAAATATGTTAAACTTATTCACTGCATCTACTACTATATACTGTATTTCTAGCTGCTTTTGTGGTCTCTAGAGGGATCAGAAAAAAAATAACATGTAAGCGTTTTCTGCATCTGGTGTTTTCTGGTTATGAGTATGCTAAAATTACAATGCATTAGCCATTCGAGAAGGTAATGTCCCTGTACTTAAAATCAGAAAATGCCTGTTGTGTAATGTGGGCCAAAGGGCTGTGGCGGTGTACATTAAGTGAGTTGGACGAGACAGCCTACATGAATCCGGGGCAGATGCTCTCTTTCAAAATGGATGTCTTCCTGGCCCAAACACAAAGCGAGTCCTTTATAGACAACTGCGGACGGTCCACTTATCTTATAGTGCCCTTCCAGCACCTACACACATGAATTTTCTTTAGCTACACTTACTTTAATAGGGGAAGTTTATCTCTGAGATTTAAACAGGTTGGAGTAAAGGTAAACATAGGATTCTCAAAGTGCTTTAAATCAGGAAGGGACATTTCCCTGTAAAAAATGTGCGGAGGCCGACACCAGTGAAGGAAGACACAGAGATAACAAAGGGATTACTGTCACTTACATGTTTGGTAAATAGCGGATGAAATTTACAATCCCTCTAATCTTCACTGACACTTCCTGCAAGTCCAATTTTTGAAGAGTGGTTTGTTGAGTGAGTTAAGAGGACAGTCATAGACATGTATAGGAGAGATAAACGGTATTGTTCCCTGCGCAGAACTGCCTCTTGGACACTTTTTTATGAACCAAGAGCAGAGTTAACTGTATTCACTGCTACTCCACTGGAAGACTGCTATGTCCTCTGTGTGTAATTTACATATGAAAGACACAGCAATTTATTTTCAAGGGAGAGGCTATCGCTGTCTTTTTGCCTCGTGTACCAGGAACAGAGTACCTAGATAACGAATCATTTAAGAAACAGATATACAAAGGCAAATTAGGTTCATTGAATTAATGGAAGGACTGTGGAATTTGAGTTCTTGTCATACCTTCTTCAAGGGTTGTTTGATTTTTAACATAAACGCAGTAGAAATCAGTGTTTTTGTTCTATATATTGAACTGCTTTGTAATAAGAGAGATAACTCTGGGTACATGTTAACTTTTCTGAATATCATTGCCATATCTTTGAAGGATCATATACACAAAGCTGAGTTATCTGCAGGAGAGATGTGCAATTTCCTGAATGCAGTGCATCATGGGAAATTAGTTTTATCTAAAATGGACATTGTCATTAAATGCACATTTCCTCACACTGTGAAAATACCATTAAGATGGCGCACTGACAACAATGCCTCGGTCCTGGAACGACTAAGGGTCTTCGCATTTATGAAAATCGACCAGTCCATAAATTGTGCAATAAAGCCATCTCGGGACTATTTAAAACAAGTTTCCGTGAAGATAACATTTACTTTTCAGAGCTTTGTATTATATATATATATATATATATCATGGAATAACCTGTTATTTCATAAATGAAAATGTGTGAATTTGGAAACATGTATTTCGCAACTTTTCCAAGTGAAGTTGATTTTATCAGTTTTGTCTTGGTATTCAAAGGGGAAAGCAGAGTATCTGTGAAAAGTATAAGAAAGTATTAAATGCATAAAATTCTTATAGTTGTCCCCCTGGACTTACAACAATTTATGAAGAGTCTCTACTTTTCTGATAGGCCAGATTCCTGATTATTTTTCTCTGCTCTGTGTTACAGGTCTTGACCTCCACAAATCATTCAATTTTAGCATCACTCTGATTAAGTTGTAATGAGCTTATGCATTTTTGGTTTGTTGTTTTGGCTGTGACCTTTTTAATGGTGAACAACCGGACTCTTGTCATTATTGTTATGCTCAAAATATTGAATAGTCATATCCAATGATTTGGTCCAGATTGAGTAACGTTAATAGAGGAAAGTTAACTTCCACTCAACAATGATTCAATTACATTTGGCTTGTACTCCCTAGCTTTTTTACACTTAATATTTTGTCTATTTATCTATTTATTTCAGCTTTTTGAATGTTGTCCTGTTTACAGTGGAACTGATGAGAGGCCTTCCTGTCTCTCCATTAAGTACATTTCAAATCAAGGCCAATGAGAAACAGTTGGGCGAATGCAAACAGATGAGGGGATTGAGCACAGGGGGCAGAGAAACCTCGCAATCGCTCCCATGTGGCTTTGCTCCGCAGTAACCTCTTCCTGTGGGTTTCTCCCCATCTCTGTTCCCCTTTGTTTCACTCTGGCTTCCTCCATTGTAATACTACCCCGGCCCACGAGTTTATTTACAACGCATCCCATTCCCCTGAGCGAGAATGGCTGATATTCAAGGCAAGAGCAAGGACAAAACTGTTTGCAGGTGTGTGTGTGCGTGTGTGCGTGTGTGCATGCATGCATATCTGTGTGAGTGTCTTGTGTGTATACGCTTGTGGCTTTTTGGTTTTTTTTTGGGTTTTTTTTTTTAGAGTCCACAATCCCACCCGGATCCGTAATGTATTCGCAAGTTATGTACGAGTATGCTTGCATGCATCTCATATTGCCATTTTGGCAGAGTGCTCATAGTCTGCGGTTCTCCACTGAAATGTGCGTACGTCAGCCGCAGCTTCATATCACACCACAATCACGGCCCAAGCGTTCACTGTATGACGGAAACATGCGCTCCTTCATAGATCAACCCAAACGGTCTCAGATGACAAGTAGGAGGCTCTTGAGCTATAAGCAATGCTAACCCTAACCACCCATATTCCTGAGCAGCATGAAGTTCATTATGTGTTGCTCAAACGAGGCTGCCGGCAGAGCTAGTTACGCTAGTGACCGAATCCATGAGTTAAGCCGATTTTGGATTTTGCTTTACGATTTTGTTTACATATAACGCTAGGTCTACGTATGTATTCTGTGTCAACGTGTGTCTTGCCCCAGTTGGTTGCTTTGTAAACATGGGTCATAGCAGAAGTCACACTGTCCAAATGCGGACCAACATTTTTGACATCGTCAGAAGTTTGACTCAGCCGGTCTTTCGTCACAGTTGACCCAAATTGACTGTTGCTAAACATGCCACACAGTGCGTTGTAAGACCACCAATTTGAACTAACTTGGTCTTGGACTTGGTCTCTTTTCGTTAAAATTTGTCTGATAAGGCAATGTCATGTAAAACATGTACAGTCTGTTGCAGCCTTTAGCACGAGTCTGTCAATTACGCTATTTTTTTTTTTTTGCATCTAAAATCATGACTCACATGAATCACCAATTCTGAAGTTAAAATAGCTATTTAGATGACATTTGACGCCAATTATTCACTGAATGTTTGTCATTACATTTATGTGCTTCCATAATTATGTGTGCATTGCATACTGTATATTGCTGTGGGGTCATGTGCGGGTGTATATGTGCGTTAGCGCATGCGTGCGTGCGTTTGCATAGGTGTATAAGTGCTCTGAATGTAAAAGCTACTCCAGCACATATATTGGGCGGCTGCGGTACTGAGTGGCTCCCGCTGTCCTCCGCCTTGACACCTGGCCAGGAAACC
The DNA here is from genome assembly GCA_029721435.1 of Gymnothorax reevesii. Lineage (NCBI taxonomy): Eukaryota > Metazoa > Chordata > Actinopteri > Anguilliformes > Muraenidae > Gymnothorax > Gymnothorax reevesii. Next base: position 11,466,443 of record CM056592.1, read on the forward strand.
GTCAGTAGCTGATGTATTGACGTTAGGATGGAGTTACAAGGACACCGTCATGATTTGCAGTGTTTAAAGAAGACAATGCGGGCAGCAGGGGGGGATGCCTTTCATTATTCAAGCCTGTCCATCATCCATTGATTCATTACTCATTGCTGCCGAAGACCATTTCCTGGGCTTGACTTACAGATGCTGTCATTTCTGTTTTTTCAACAAGGTTATTACAAATGTCTCTATTAAGCACCATTCATGACATCAGAAATGAATCATCGGGAGCTGTACTAGAGCTGTGTGATTTGGAGCAATGTAATTGTGCTGTTTTAAGCATTTTTTCATAGCACGGTCTGGTCATAAATAACAAGCTGAAATGGTTTGGCAATCACATTAGATGTTTTTATGATGGAAAATTTTGCTGTGGGTTACCCAAGTTACTCTGTCATTGAAGAGGATAGTAAGTAATTTTTGACCCCTATCTTTCAATCAAACAATATATTGCTATTTTTTCAGTCTTCCCCTCTCATGTAACCTTTTCATCCCTCAGATAGATTTTTTTTCAATTCCTTTGAGTCAATTTGTGTAGATACTAACTACAGTCACTTTCCTGGTCGATGGCAAAACACACTGCCATTACTGTAACTAAAATCATGTCTGACAACACGTTGGAACCTTTGTAGAATGCAACATGCTTGTCTTACTGAAAATGATGGAGGACAGCTATGGTCAAAATGTCGTATGAAGTTAAAGTGAAGTGAAATAAATAACAGAACACATTCAAAAAATATTCTGTTGAGGAAATAGCATTTGTGTACTAGGTATTGGTACAATTATTAGCATTGAAAACAAAATGTGAATTCTGCTTCTTTTTTATTTTTGTTTATCCAGAAATGTAAATTTGAGGCTATAGCCTTTAAATTTTCTCCTTACGTGGGGAAATCTTATGATCGCTGTTGACAGCTCATTGTTTAATAATGGCAGCCACAAAAGCTTAATCTTTTCTCTATGGTTGTACAAACACCTTCCCATTTGAAAACCAAGCCTGTTTTCGGATTCAGCGGATTTATGATCAAAACACAACAGTATGACAAACCTGTAAATTAATTTTGGTACAAGTCTTTTAAATTCCCTCTTTGTCGAGTTTCTTTGTAGAAATGCTGAGTTCTGCAGCATGCTATGTATGACAGCTGGCATCTTCCATCCGCATTAATATCGCTGGGATAAGAGCAGCAGGCATCTGGACAAGGAATGTACACAGCAGTACACTGTCCTGTGCGCAGTACACCTTGCTTGCTAACAAGCTTGAAGTGATGGCTTATCAAGAGCTGAGGCCTACCCCATGGGTTGTTTGAAGCAAGCTGTTGGGGGTGCAGGATTCACCCCAGTACAAGTCTTTATCATCTTCGCTGTATTGAATCTGTCACTCAGGGGATAAACATGGACAAGCTGGATGAATTTTGACAGGTTATGTTTTATGAGTTGCTCAGATCAGACACGACCCACTAGACCTTTGAAGCAGTTTTTTCTCAGGTTAGGAGACACTCCATTCTTTTTCTTGGGCATACACTGTAAGACAAAATGATTACTTTACTTCAAGTTAATTTGCGTTGCCTTTGCATGAGGTCAGCTACTCTGACCGAAGGCAGAGGCGGAACTCGTGTGCAGGTAGCAACTCGGTGCACTGATTTTATTCGAGCTCTTGATCAGACTTTCTGGAAGAAACAAAAACAGGCAGAGCAGAGCACAGACTGGGAAATCCAAAATCATTTTAATTAACCAGCCCACAGGTCAGAAAACAAATCAGATGTTCGCCAAATACTGAGGTAATCCAAAATCACAATCCAAAAAAGCCAGCAATAATCATACACAGGAAATCAATCAAATACAAGCGGAATCGTTAACAGTGGACAAAAACAAACCGTGACTAAGAATCTCAATGGGAATACAGAACATTCATGAGTAGGACAGTGAACTGGCAAACAAACTCGCAAGGATATGAAGAAAGTAGAGCTTCTGAAGGTAAGAGGAAGCTAATGAGCATGAGGAACAGGCTGGTGTGCTTGGAGAGAATGTGACTGGAGGCGTGGCTATAAACAAGGACACTCAGTCTGCTAATATAAAAACAGGGGAGGACAAGTGTTTGAGTTGAAGAAAAAACAAAGAGCACAAGGCAGGTGAGAGGAGTGAGAAAGCCAATAAAACACATACAAAAATCAACAAATGAAATGCAGTAAATGCATAAACAATAATGAAATTAATCAAGACACGGCAAATATGACAAAAAACATGAAAACTAACGAACACATAGTCTCAGATACTGGCTGAGTTCATGAAAAAATTCTGCCCGTTTTCAAAGTTTAGCAATTATCATAAAAATTTAAATGGAAATGTTGATGTTGGTGATTACCGTGGTCCGTGTAATTAAATTTATCTGGACAAAATGACAGAAAGCTAACTGAAAAACATATGGTAATGAGAAAAACATCGGTTTACAGGAGTGGCACCACATTCAGCATATGTTCAAGAACTTTGATGGGTATTGGCTTTGCTTACACTAAATGTGTCCTGACCCCACAATGACCTTTCATACCTGGCTAAGCCCCCCCCCCCATGGCCCATTGATTGAAGAGTTGAAGAATTGCACTCTGGGTGTTGAGAGAAAATGATTTATCACTTGCAGGAAGCAATTAACTTGAAAAAGTGTACTGCAGCACGTGAAGCAGAGCAGAACTAAGCTCCACGTTGGATTTTTTTTTTTTTTGTGGGGGGGGGGCGGGGGGTGGGGGTTATTTCATGGCTTCTGAAGCTGATGGGTTAATTATTTCCTGCAGATTTATACCATAAGTCATACTGAGCAGTGACCAATCACAAGCCTTGTGGCTAGTGAGGTGGGAGCCTTCATTTAGGGGTATATGTTGCCTTGACTGAAAGGTCATGTGATGGATGTGGTCAATGCTATGGGCCAATATGTGCAGTCATTTCTCTCCATTAATTTTTTCCTGGGCGAAGGTCATATGAACTGTGGTGCGGAATATGTCAGTGCTCTAGCAAGTCTCTGGTTGTTGCATTAGATCTTTATGTACAGCACAGAGAATCTTCTAATGTCCTTCAACTTCTGCTTCCAGAAAACTATTTTATATGGGTGAGATCTTGAGGTTTCTGAATTAATATGTTTAGCTTAAGCATGGGATGCCTCTTCTTAGCCTTTTTAGTTTGTTTTTAGTCGCTGATGCTTACTTACTGAATTATGACACTTGAGACATCAGTTTTTTTCCAAATCAGTTAATGGTGATGTGAACCTCAGACATGATATGATATGGTACCACAGATATTATATGGAAGGAAGTGATCTGATTACTCTCATCCTGTTACAATTTACCGGATTCTGAATCAAACAATTCACTCTTTCGAATTATAAAAAGCAGCGTGTAGCCGATAATGCTTAAGAAATCATAGTAGCAAATCGATAACTAGGCTACAATGCGAGATTATAAGGATGACAATGATCCAAATAATTACAAAAAAGGAAAAATGCAAAAATTGTAAATTACATGGTAAGTAGCACATCAAGCCTTAACGAACTTGATTAATGAATGTATTTTTAGTACATTCATTGTAGATACCATTTATTCAACTGAGGGGATAATTGTGATAATATATTTTGGCGGGCGATAAATATTTATAACCGAGGCAGTGGAATACGTGCTCATCTACTTTAGCTATCACAGTGCCACTGAGCTTTACTAGCAGTGACTTCGCTCCATGGGCGTTGCCTATAGAACTACACAGTTCAATGGTGTTCCCCTTCCATGGCAGTCAGAGCTCCCTTGTTTCCTGTTTCATTTTTTGCACAAAGCTGATGGTATGCTAACGGCTAGCACCCATGTAGACAATTTTCAATTTTTATATCTTTGACAACAGAGCATGAATCAGAGGGTGCACTTGGTATTACATCTTACTAATCGAACCTTATCTGTCCTCTGAAGAAGCAATTTCTCCCGAGCAAAATGAACAGCAGCCTACTCAAGTGGATGGGCTTGGTAATATAGACTGGTAAGCTAATTCTTTGTTGCTGGGTGGGCCATCTTTGTTTTTTGTTCCAACCAAACCTATAGCTGGGTAATTGGGTTGATTTTGATTAATTTGGTTTTCATCCATTCGCTTGACCGTGCTTTGAAAACCTCTCATAGTGTCACAATTCAGAATATTCAGCAATTATTGCTCAGACGAGTGATCATTTATCAAACTCAGTTCACCCTAAAATCAAAATACATGTTTTTTCCTGTTACCTGTAGTGCAATTTATCCATCACCGGCAGATTGTTTTGGTGTCAGTTGCCAAGTTTTGGAGATATAGACCATAGAAATGTCTGCCTTCTCCAACAAATAATGAAACTAAAGAGCATTTCTCTTGCAGTGCTGCTCAAGGCACCAAAACGTACATTTGAATAATTTAAAAGCAGTGTCTCTTTACGGGAATCTAGAGCTGGTAAATCAAAGCAATCCACAGACTATGTTATGAACAGTTTAAAAAGGAAACTATTTTCTTTCTACTGAACTTTCAACTGAACTATTTTCTTTGTAGCAAACTATTTTCTACAGTTCAGAGAAGGCAGGCATCTCAATATGTCCAAAACTCACACCAAAACAACCTGGATGGATAAACAGCACTATAAATAGGAGGGGAAATATGCATTTTTCATTTTTGGGTGAGCTGTCCCAGTCTTTAACAATCAAACAAGTTATTTCCTCAGCGATCAAAACCAAAATAAGCCTACAATGATTAAAAAAGGATAATGACACAATGATTGCTTATTTGGCAACAGTAATGTAATGGATGTGATGTTATAATGATGGCAATTATCTGATTAAACTTAAAAGTTCCAAAACTTTCTCTGACACCCATCTATTGTTTTTCACTTTTTCAGAACAATAATTAATCATAAGATAATGCTGTTGCTCTACATAATGTTACAAGCATTCAAAAGAACACATCTGAAAAGGAAGAAGTCTTCGGTGTATCAAACCAAACATCCAGGCAAAAGGTCTTGAAAACAAATTCATACAAGTCTATGCTATATCATGAGCTATTTGAGTTCAGAATCTTCGAAAGAAACATCATCGTAATATGCTGTCATTTATATGCATAGGAAATTGCCTCATAACTCCGTGTTGCAATGTTCAATGATGCTACCAAAAAATTTGGCCTGTCATTCCACCAATTAGTCTTAGCAACTGAGCAAATCAATGTTTGGTTGCTAATTAGGCAAATTAAACTACAGCAGGTTTAGCGTAATTAAGCATTGAAAGGTGAGGTTAGCGCGGGCCTTTAATAGCAGCCACAGCATGTCTCTGAATGTTTCATTGCTAATCAGGTGAAATTAATGGAAATAAGTGAGCAATTGTTATTTTGAAGGTGAGGTATCTGTTGATCCTGTCATTCTGTCTAGGGCGTCACTGGTTTTTCCCCACCGAGAAAAAAAAAAAAGAAAATTTTAATTGCTGTTTAACCCCTTTGCAGAGAATACAAATAATGCCAATTTTTTCCAGTAATGTGTGAGCCCATTTAGTCTTCATAACTCTGCATTTTTTTCACAGAGACTTGCTTTCCAGTGAAGCAAGACATTTGGAAATTCAATTACAGAATTGTTTAAGAATTAAATAAGAAAATCTTCAGCGATTTGGGCATCCCCGAGGAGCAGTATTACCGCATGAACTACCGTTCGGTGGAGTAAGAGATGGTCTCTCTGTGCCAATGTTATCTGCCCTGCAGTCCTAAATAACATGTTTTTGAACTATCGGAAGAACAGAGAAAGAGTTTAGGACAGGGGTGGGCAATTCCAGTCCTGGAGGGCCAGTATGTATGCAGGCTTTTACTTCTATCAATTACTCTAATTGAGCTGAATGGTTGTATGCACAAACATAGATTAAAATAAAGAAAAATCTTTCAGCAAGGTAACAAGAACAGTATTTGGTGGCCCTTCAATGAAATTCAAAGAAATACAGCAGAAACATCCAAATTCATAAATTATTTGGGTAATTCAGATAATTAACCAATTAAAGGCCAGAAGTTGGTGTGAAAACCAGGGACAGATACCCACCTTGCCCACCTCTGGTTTAGGACTTCGCACAATGCTGTGCATTGGAAGCCAGAATCCACAATGATCAAGCTGGAAGCCATTTGTATTATATTTAATATGGGCGGTTATGATTTCAGAAGCTGAGCGTCTTGTAGGCATTTCACACCACAGGTTTCCATTCTTCTACTTAGCGATCCATCTCACATTCTCCCCAGCTGACAGCCCATGACTTTAAGATTGCAGGTAAAAAGTAAATTATCCGTGTTTATTTAACCCAGACAGAGTATGTATTGAGTCATAATTTAAGGGTGGATTTACCCAGATCAACTGTTAACTACGTCATTTATGTGCGGAATTTTTCATGTGTCACGATTTTGATGTTTCCGTTGTGGAAGTGAGGCATGATTTCTTCAGTCTGTCTCTCTCCCAGGCGTCAGGAGAGCCTCTTTAGCTGAATGTCTCTTAAGATTCTGGCTTTTTCTGTTTACGTGTTTGTTTGCAGTCTCTTTGTTTGTTTGTTTTCACCCAGCCTGAGACTTTTGCATGTGTTTTAGTTCCATGAGCTCCTTATACTTTGCCCTAGTTTTTTGGCTTTAATACCTTTATTTATTTATTTATTTATACATTGTTTTATTACTTTGTTTACACACAAATGGAAGGAACTATAATAAAGCTAGGTAAGTAATATATGCTGATATTTATTTGTCATTTTTCACGGACCAGCCGCATAAAAACTGGGTCTGTGGCAAGAGTCGCATGCTTATTTCTACTGGCTCTCACAGCATCTGATATTTATTTAATGAACTGGAGTTTTACTTACTGTATAGTCTTTGCCCTTATTTAGTCTTACATCAGGATCAGAGCAGTGAGCCCTGTCCTCACTTCACCGTTAGTCTTCTATTTTAGGGATTCCAAGAATTATTAATTACATTTCTGGTGTAATAATGCTTGGAGTTTCACCCTCTATGTGTGAGTTTGTCTGATTCACGGAAAAAAAATTTAAATAAGAATTTTCATGCATTTTGAATCACTTAATAATGACCCCATCCCAACAAAGGGCAGCAGACATTGTTTTCGGTGGCATTTGTTTGTTTGTTTGTTTGTCAGTCAGTCAGTCAGTTTTTTTGTTTTTTTTTCAATGACCTGAGGGTGACCTGATTGAATTTTGGACCAAAATATTTCAAGGACAAGGTCATCGAAAAAACCAGACAAGGTATATGTTGCGCCCGGCACCACTTGTTTCAATTTGCTGATTTTCATTTTCATTCTTGTTAGTATCCTCTGATTGCATCAATAAAAAAGAAATGCACAAGTAATGCCTGGGTGGCCGCTATATTTTTTGCATATGCTTTGCCTGTACAATAATCCATCCTCTCAGTTTTCTTTTATTTTCTCATATATACGCTCAAATATTCTGATACACTGGTCAGCATCAGCAGATCATGTTCCGCAGAGCAGCAGGCAGAATGTACTGTGATGTCATTTATACATTAGCATGTGTTTGCATTAGATCTTTGTGATTATATAAAGCTACGGGTTGGCTTAATTTTGACAGAGCAATGAATATACAGGTGAATATTAATACTTGAACAAGCAGAAGAAAGGCATGAGAAAAATTCCCTTGTGCTATTTCCTCAATTGTACCACATCTAGTCCCCCCCACACACACCCCGCCTGCATCGGTGCAATACTCGTTTTGACAGGATGACAGGACAATGACTAACCAAGTTAAGAGTTGCATAATTTATGAATATGATTGAGGATATACATAGCATACATATGGATGGAGTTACCTGGATTTTTAATGCATGGAGAACTGTCCATTCCATGTTATTGAGCAACATTTCTGTTTTCCGCCATGTTTTGAAATAGCGCCTGCAGTAGCCATTTTCTCCCTCCAGGGAGGCAGTTTATCATATTCATGTAGTGATGGTTATGCATTGTCCTGTGCATTCATGTCAAGTCGCTGAATAGGAAGTGGACCAAAGCCGCTGACATATAATGGGAATGAAATGGGTCAGAAAGGGAGAGCATGAAACTGCAAACTTGCACTCGACTGCTGTGAATTATTCACAGTGGGCTCAGTTTTGAGGTGTAAAACACAGCTTGCGACACTATGGTGGTACAGGCTGGAGGATAGGAACTAGCTTCTGGCATGAATTGAGTAAATCCATTAATTCATGACCTTAGGAAATCCATCTTGTTTGCCCCTTCCACAACGTAGAAGTACTTTATTTTTCTGGGTCCAAGGAAGTGAGTTTACCTGAGCTGGCAATGGGGTTTCAGGTCCAGCTGGAATAGAAATGCCAGTCAGAGAAACAGCTGGCCGAAATCTTGCCTGCATTAAAACTCATGTCAGCCAGCATGTCCCCGCAAGAAAAAAATCTGCCAGTCCCTTCGCATGACGAGAGAAAGATGGTTCTGAAAAGGAGTCATGCCATTCCATGTACAAACCCCATCTAATTGAACGTTTTTTTTTGCGAGTTTTCGCACATTTCGCACCGATGATACAGAGTTCCAATAAATAAATGACAAATAATTGTCGCTACAGTGACTGTCCCCTGCCGCGAATAAGACCTTTTGACAAAAGAAAAAATTCTTATCCAACATCTATCAAATTTTAAGTATTACTGTTTATACAACCTTATGGTAGAAGAAGAAGAGCGATCAATTTGGCGTCAGCAAGGTTTACAGATTCAAAATCTGTGTAATAGCGCTGTGACCTTGAAAATGACCTCAAGGTCACCAAAGTCGACTAGTGCCGCAGGACATCCCCCCCCCCCCCTCCGCCACAGTACATGTTGGTGCTTAAAAAGAGCAAAATTGTTTCACTGGTTCTTGAGATTTGAAAATTAAAATGACCTCAATGTCACCAAAATCAACTGGTGTCCTGGGACCCCCCAAGTACATGTTGGTGGTAAATATGAGCCGATCGGTCTGCTGGTTCTTGAGATATCGCTCTAACGCCAACGGGACGGACGCACGGAGTTAAGGACATCGCTCTTGCATCACAATATCAAATAAATTTAGGGCCACTTATTGTCTTTGTGCGCTGGGCCAGATCCCCACTGTCCCGCTGTGTTTCTCAGCTCTGCCATGGAAAACAAACAATTCTTTAATCTCAACATCTCTGCCATTTTACAGCAATTATCAATACCATTTCTTTGGAGCACCAAAATAACCATGAGCTTTGCAAATACTACAGAGTAATTAAGCAGGCCTGTACGGGCCAATGGCTTCCAGGCTTTTTCAGACTTTTCATCCTTCTAAATAAGCCAATTTTCAGTTTCAAGTAAGAATCTAAACTGATTTTCTCAGTGCATCTCAAACTGGGCAGTAGAAGCAGCTCTTTCATGTTTGAAGTTTGAGCTACACCTTCTCCTTGGCGAATTTCTTCTGTCAGAATCGCCGCTTCTCAGATCTAGCTCTTCACTGCGCAAAGTGAAAGATCTGACTTCCCCCATCTCCAACTTGAAACGATCGGTCCAGCCTCTTCCCTTGAGTTCCTTGGTGAAATTGGAAACTTTTCAGACTCACAGCATCAAAGGCAGCAATAAAACAGGCGTAATCGCCTTTGCCAAAAATGGAGCTCAGATTTATTTATTTGTTGAAGTATAAACGCAATGTATGAAGTACCAGTATGCAGCACCACAAGTGACAAATATTTTATGTGGCTATAAAATTGGTCTGTTTCCACACCCTTCTGCATATTTTATGTTAATTTTATAATGGGTATATATGGCCGTAGCTCAAACTTTATTTTTGTAACCTCACTGGATTAATATTTTCTTGTTTTTTGCACACACGGATGATGTCAGCCAGATGTTTTGGCAAGGACACAAATCAGATCATTGATTATCAATTTTAGTTTTTAGAATTTTCAGGTGTAACGCCAGCCCTGCGAGTGCTCAACTCTCAAATTTGAATTTGGGAGCTGTCAAGTTCGACTAATGAGAATTCTGCATTCGTGGACGAACACAGTGCCCTGTCAAAAGCCTGGCTTTCGTGCAGGCTCTCTTATCACTCCCTTGGCCCCATCGCAAACAGTAGCCTGCTCGCAGGTTACCTCAACGCACATTCGTAAAGACACTGCGGCTCCTAACGGTGCAACCGGATATTGCTACGCACATTAGGTTATATAAGTTTACACGCTACCCGGAGTGAAATTGCCAATTTTTTTTTGTGTGCATGACTGTTTTTCAAAAATCGGGCGACGTCAAGTCCTTCCTGGTGTCCAAGTGGATATTCGCACCAAATTTGGTGATAATCGGTTGAGAAATGTAGGAGAAAAACGTGTACATACACACACACACACACACACACAGACATCGACCTGAAATCTATTATAGATTTTTTGTGGGATTTACCCTGCTGCAGCTCAGGGCAGATACTCGTCAACTACCAAATCTCCCTGTGAAGTCCGAGTGCCAACGTGCCTCGTCACATTGATTTCTCTATAATCATAATAAATAATTATTTTTATGTAATTCAATGATCTCTCCTGATTGAAATGAAGCCCTAACAGAAGTTCAGTCAGGAGGACTCTTCTTTTGCATACTTTGGCTTGTGGTTTATTTCTCATTCGATCTGTCCATCACTGCTCTCACCTATGCTCACTCATTATTCCTACTGTCATTGTCTGAGGCTGTCAGTTGTGACATCGGCTATCCTATCAGCTGACCCATCACATCTATCCAATACTGAGGCATCTACGTTCTTAGCCTATCGTCTTGCTGCTGTCTTTTTAACCATAATTCCCTTTCTGCCTTTAGTTTGTTCACCTTGCTGTGGCGTGCGCCCTCAAACATGCCATTGTCTTCCAGTCTTTGTCGATTAATCTGCTTCATTATTTATCAACCTCATCTGCCTTTCAGGGGGGTTTCCTGCTGCAGCTCAGGGCAGATGCTCCTCAATTACAAAATCTCCCTGTTGAGTTTAAGCGCCAAAGATTGTGTCAGGGCTGTAATCACATCAGTTAATCTGAAAACTGTAATCTGTCATAAATCCTGATCTTTATATAATTCATTGGTGTCTCCTGATAGAACTATACCTAGGTGGCCAAATGAATGGTTTTAGGGCAAAACAAGATATATCCCATAATGGGAAACGGAATATGTCTCTTTTACCCCCAAACCCTTCAAAAGTTCTTTTCAATACCCGCTTCTAACTTCACGTGCGCATGAAAAAATAATACCAACAGCATTCAGCCCATCATTCCTTCTCACCTACCTTACAAATGTTCACTGAATAATTATTTTAAAAAAAAAAACATTGAATATCACGATTATCGGGCCTTTAGTACTGCAAGCAAAATATTATTGCACTTTTTAACCCACAGATCTGCTGTCTACAAAATGGCCCGGTGTTAATATGATCAAGTTGTATCAGTACGTCTTGAGTGGCTTACTTTGAGCAGGAAGTTTTTGTGGTCTCATGCTAAATATTTCACTTGGCTGAGAGGACATGTAATTCTTAACTGAAAGTGCATAACCTCTCAGGGGAAAGCAGAGATCAGGCTGGGGTAACTCAATCTGCCCCAGTGTAAACTTCAAGAGTGAAGAGGTAGAGTCCTGTAAGATGAGTGTCTGCAAATCCAGCTGCAGAAGACCAACGACGATAAACTGTAATAAATCAATTTGCCAACGGTCAGTCTAAACTGCAAGAGGATAAGTTCCAAAGAAAAGAGGGGCCCAGAAAAAAAAAAAAACAATTGAGAAATACTGGCTTAATTAAAAGTGTATCAATAATTAAAACTGTTGTTACAGTCAATGAATAGTTTTTTAAAAAGCTTAGATAACACTTTCCCCCATCTTCTTTCGCTCGTTCAGTTCGCTAGATTTTTACAATTCAGTACAGAATCATGATTCAGAGCAGTAATTGCTGCGCTTTTTAATGATGAATTTGCAGGACATTCCTCCACAGGGTGAGACCTGCCACCACTGTGAATAAGTCCTTTTTAATAGTTAATGGCTGTTTATGGAGAGATGAATGTTCCTGCTCAGAATGTATGGCAGCGCAGCACCTCTCCCTGAGGTAGAGGGTGAGATGGATCATGGCGCTGAGAGAGGGATTGCAGGTCAGTGGTGCCCCGGCGGACTTCGGCAGTTAATAGCACGGAGTCAATGGCATCTTCACATTCCCATATTATGAATGTTTTTTGTACCAGGCTGTGGGGCTGAATACCTTAATAATGCAGGAGTTACTGAAGGACTGGGTCCTCACCTGCTCCAGCAATATCCTGACCATACTCGCCCTGAACCAATGCCCCACACCATGAGTGCAGCACTCTGGCGTACTCTGAGATAATCACAGCCCATGAATAATGAAATGGGAACACAGGGCAGCTGCCATTTAAACATTGCCCAGTACTTTTCAATGGAGTGATTATTTGCATTACCTGCATTTTCCATCAACAACTGGGGTCATATTTATAAAAATTATATTGCGCACACTCAAAAAAAGGGGCCTTTCATTAAAAAAAATCTTAATTTATGAAACTGTTTTTAAGCTAAACTGCATTCTATTTTTATTTGTTTAATCAGTAGTGACTTGGAATTATTCACGTGTGCCTTGCCTCATTAATTTCACAAGTTTTGTAATAGCAAGTTTTTTTTTATAAATCCGATATCTGCAATCTGCCTGTGCACTATTTACTAATGAGACCCCTGGTCATTTTTTAAATCTGTGGCTGTAATATATGTGAAAACAGTGCCTTCCTGTGATAGAACACTCATAAATCTGCTGGGTGGCTGATACGGTGAAGGCGCCATGCTGTGTTTCAAGGAGCCCTGTGGTCTCCGATCAAATCCGGACCATTCCTGTGGTAAATGGGGCGTTGCACGTAGGCTGTCATGTTGCCTGTGGTTTAGTTGGTTTCATCACTCTCCACTGACCCCTGCTGGTCTGTCAGGTGCTTGCAGACTACATGCTGAGATCATAAGGAGAACTCTTGCTTGCCAGCTCCTCCCTTACAGCAGTTTGTAGTGAGCAAATGATGTTACCCAGGCTTCAAAACCATACGAACAGTTTCATAGTCATAGACTGACCTGGAGGAGCAAAGCACATATTTTAATGCAATAAGTCAATCCTGAACCCATCTGAAGCCATGTTACATTACCAATTACGATAAGTTATGGCAACTTCTGCCAATGATCATCACGCATTATACTCTAAACAACATCCTTTTTTTTTTCTGAAAACAAACGACAATGCACATTAATCAACATATCAGCAATATGCGTCAAGGTAAATATGCCGGAATTAGCACAATAGCTAAATTTCATCCGCAGTCCTAAGGCAGGCACTTACAAAAAAAAAACATACAAGTTTTCCAAACGACAGAACACCTCACAGAAAAGCCCACAACACAACACATCGGGAAAAAAAAAAAAAGAAAAAACAGTTTTGTTACACACAAGACACATTCACCACATAATAATTAACTCAACCATGTATATTGTATTTATATTATACATGCATGCATAACTGGTGTGACTTTAACCAATGTTTAAGCTCTTTTTTAAAGGTTGCATAGCTGTCACAGTTTCTGATATGTACTGGTATATTGTTCCAGGAATGTGCGCCTCTGACGGACACCACCGCTTTAGTTCTGCGCCGGGGCATATAGCAGTCCGCCCTAGTTTGTGCTCTGGTTGTTATTGCATTTTTGCATTTTTTATGAATAAAACTATTTAATGGAGATGGGTCCATTTAAGTCCATTTAAAACTTACAATGTATTATGAAACCTGAAATGAAAGTTAAATAGATATATTTTAAAACTTAGCTGGTATTTTCACTGGGAATGGGCTGCAGGTTAAATGCATTCTCTCAATCACAGTACCCTGCCTTACGCAGCTTCAGTTATCTACAGCTTACCTTAATTCAACATTCGAAAACATCTAAAATAATGCGAGAGGAATATGGAGCAGTGCATTTCCTCTCTCCGGGGTTTCAGGTGTATGAACTATGTTTTTACATTTTAATGCTTAATGCTTCCTCTTCCTTTGCTATACTTTTTCTGTGCGAATAAATTATTATTATTACTATTATTATTTTGAGGTTTTTGTTCCTTTTTTACTGCTCAATGGACGAATAAAGTAAAGGCTGTGGATTTCCTCCATGTCTCCATATATTTGTGAACAAGAAAACTCTAAAAATTGAAGGGTTGGATAGAATGCGGTGAAACGACTGCTTTTCGAATCAACAAATGTTTATGAGGTTTTAGCACTTCAACAAGTTGTTAAAAATGGCAGAACTTAACACTTAGGCTGGAAATGGCGAGATGCTAATGACTTCACACAAGAATGCACACATTAATGGGAGTGAGCACCATAATTCATTGGACAGTAACACTTTTTATTATACGCCCGTCTCAAGACGGGACGTATTATGTCATCACCCCCGTCCGTCCGTCCGTCTGTCCGTCCGTCTGTCTGTTGTCTGTTAGCAATTTCTTGTCCGGGGCATAACTCCTGAGCCGCTTGAGCTACATTCGTGATACTTCACATACACGTGCACCATCACTAGGCGCTGTGTCGCGCACCATGATTTCGTTCACCCGGTCAAAGTCAAGGTCACTGGCAAAGGTCAAAGGTCACATGGGGCCCAGATGGGGCTTGTCCGGAGCATAACTTCTCAACCGCTTGAGATACATCCGTGATATTTCATACGCACATGTACCATCACTGAGCGGAGTGTCGCGTACCATGTTTACGGCCCTCCCTCCAAGGTCAAGGTCACTGGCAAAGGTCAAAGGTCACATGGGGCCCAGATGTTGTCTGTCCACTTCCTGATCCATGTTCATGACGGGCATATTACGCACCGTTTGCGGTGCTCTTGTTTTTTTTGTTTTTTTTTTCTGTACTCGATGACTTTGAGGTTCAAATGATACAATGCAAATGAGGTTGAAATGTAGAGTGTCAATTTCAATTTCGGAGTGCTTTTACCCATACCGGATGCACAATTTACAGATGAGAGCACCTTCTATGCATAGTCCCCCATTTTTGGCTTCATAAAAAATATTAGCAAGTTGAACACAATGTAGGATAAAATGATAATTGTTCATATTTGGTCACATGTTCTTTGCATTCAATGACAGCATAACAATAGATGTTTCTCTGGCCGCGTTTTTCCGTCTTTATTTCCTGCTAGTTTTGGGGACTTTTTGTCATCGGTTTCCCCATCGGCGAATAAAATGCATGTTCAATTGGATTCAGATCCGGTGATTGACGAAAACAACAAAATAACAAAAAAACGTGTCCAGTGCATTATGGTGCTTAATGTATATAGCTCTCACTGATGTCTCACACTGGATGGAAATCTCAACAGCCCCGAGCATTAATATGCCAGATCACAAGTGTTTCTGGTTCCCTCCTTACTGGGTTCCTCTACAATATTTTACACCCTGTAAATACGCATATCAGAGAGCAGTCAGGAGTGGGTCCCTGCCTTTTGCCCGTAGTTTGCAGTGTGGTAGAAAAAGCCCTCTTCTCCTCCGCCTTACCCATCATTCTGTCTGTACCTGGCTGTTCAACCAATCTTCTCCCATTGTTATCTTTTGAATGTCTCTCCAACCCCCCTTTGTTGATCATTCATTGGTTTTCTCTGCCATTTGTTCTTTTGTATCCAATCTTTTCAATCTTTACTGTCAAGAACAGCCCACCGTGTTTTTGTTTAAATATCTGAGCCTCTATCTTTGGGGCCTCTTGCCATGCTAGTAGCAGACAGAGCCCACAGACTTCAGCACTTGGTTTTCATTGGTATGATTCACCAGTTGTTCACAATTGTAACAGTTCAATAAACTTGATAAAAGACTATTGTCGTAATCTCTCGGTTCGAAAACAGCTGGGAGAGGCTTCATTTCTCCTGTATCCGAACTGAAGAAGAGGCTGTTTCGATAATGGATGGATGGATGGATGGATGGATAGGCATTGCCTTGTCATTATTCCAGAAGCCACTCTGTGCATAATTCAGTGGGAATGAATATGCAACACTGACCGAGCAACCTCTCAGGAAGCAGTACAGAAACACAGACCACTGAAAAGTCTTTATAAGTTCTTGTGTTATTCTACTGTAGAGCTCTTGAACTGCATCAGTGTGGGGGAAAAAAAAGACCTGAATTCATTAGCAAGTCAAATTCTGAGTGAAAATGCTGATTGAATCAAGGCCAATGTGGCATGAAGACATGCAAACAAATACTTGCCATTCTTTGCAGTTTATAATGCTATGGAAATCAATCTAATCTTAATATAGACACAGTTATTAACATTTCAAGCAGCACTCAAAGACGCGCTGCTCGCAGCATAGCCTAATGACATTATCATAATATTCTACATTTTGTGTTACATAATTAACACATTGGCCATAATATGCCAATTTGCACTCATACTTCATATTTAGTGAGACACTGCCTTCACTGACTTACTTACAGTATATGGAAATATGAAATACAATACATTTCAATAATATGTTGCTTAATAATTTAACAAATCAGAACAAGATAATGATGTAATAAATACATTTTCAAATAGATGACATGAGGTGACTGCATAGGCTATTGTTTTGCATATTTTAGCACAAATCAGAAATCAAATTTACCTTTTTTAAAATGCTTTTGATTGCAGTTTGAGCCAGCAAATAGACAGTTAAGTTAATTTATTTGCCTTATTGATAGTTTTTCCGCAAAGACTGGTTGGTCCGTCAATGTGGAAAGAAACATAAGTTTGAGACATACAAATGATGAGTATTACACACCGATATAAATCGACTTGAATGGACTTGAACTCTAAAGACACAATTTCACCAGGCTGTGAGAATAAAGCAACAAACCTTCATTTGTACATCAGTGAGAAAAGGATGGAGGAATCTTTGAAATGCGCAGTACTAGCGGACATGGGGAGGGCAGGAATTCAAGAACCGCTGATTCAAGGAAATAAAGGTTCGTAGTTATTTACACCGGATGGGAAAACACATTTAGCAAGTTTGGGGGGAAAGCTTAGCGCCTTACTGAGAAATGCTGTCTCTTAAATCTTTATTTGAAACCCTCAAAATGCTGAAACACATATCTTTATCATCACATGACGGTAAAGCCTGATCAGCAATCCCTATGTGCCCTTTCAATATCAATATAGGTTATATATACATTTCTTTTTCGCTCTCTCTGTCATTGCAAGAGATGAGAGCAGTGATTTTAGACAAGGTAGGCATTGTTAATACATGAACATACGGGGAAGCTAACTTGCTCATAGGCAATATATAAAAGTCAACATGAGTGCCTGGTTATAGCCTAGAGTGAATCACATCGCTGCCTGGTCTCATCTTGTTTATCCTTAAAAGCCAGAGAGGTTGAACGCCTATGTGTGTGGGCGTGTGTGTGTGTGTGTGTGTGTGTGTGTGTGTGTGTGTGTGTGCGGATATGAACAAGACAATTTAGCCTAAAGCAATTAATTCACCATTTGTTTACAAGCCCTGCACCGCAGGCTTAGGATCACATCTGTGTGAAATAGATTTTTAATGTTTTGCCAGAGAACTATCATTGCCAAATGCCAGATGATCGCAGCGTATTCTGCAGCATCTACATCAATATTATGTGAGAAAAAAGTGCAAAGCTCTTGTTTTACTGCCATTATAGATCAGTCACTTTCCTCTAAAATTAGACAGCAATTCTTCCCTCTTTCTTACGGGAAGAGGAGATCCATTCCACCTCAATGAGAAATACCAACAAAATTGGCCGTCAAGGTTGTAGCCCCAAGGCAGTCACGGTCTTGGCTTTTAACCGCCAGATTAACGGCTTCTTATAACCATAGCCTGTGGGTCGGTACCTGGGAGATTTTTTTTTCTGGTTCTCTGCTTGCATAGCTCTTCTTATACTCCCAGACAATTAAACTTAACATTACGCACAACCCCTAATTCAAAGTAGAACTGAGAGTCACTGAGAGACGTTTGGCACTAAGTGGCTCATCGGATGTGTTTGCATGTGAATGTCTGTTTGGTGTCTGTGTTTTGCTCTTCCCTATTTAACTGACCTAGAGCGGGACGGCTGTTCTGTCTCTGCCAAGGAAGTCGGGGACTGAGTGCACGAGAGGAGTAAAAAAACAAAAAAATAAAAGAATAAAAAATAGAATTTATTTTCAAGCCTTTCTCTCCTAGGTAGCTCCTGAAACCTTGTTGCTTATCTTTTACTGCATTTACTGTAGGATTTGTCCGTTCTCTGCATCAATACAAAAAACAGTTGCTTTTGCTGTCTATAAATGCATGGGGTTCATCCATTATTTGCTTGGTTTTAAACCTTAAATATTCCAACCCCAAATTCCTCAAAATGACACAAATATTCTGAAATCTATCCTATTAAAATGACTGTTCCTGTGTGTATGTTTGTTTGTACACGGGTTGTCTTGAAGTTGCGCCTATGCTCCCTAGCATCTCTGAGTTACTCAACAAAAGGCTCACTTGAATGCCAGGCTTCCTGGGAAAGTGGATGTGCGATTTTTACATTGTGATAAATCATGATATATCATGCCTCTGAAACCTTATTGATTTCAACTGGATTCACCTCTGACCGTTTCTCTCCTTGGAATAGACTGAATAAATGTTCCTGCGTAAATATACAGCCTATCGCAGTAAACCATGCTGTTATTAAATTTCCTACAGTACTAGTTTAGAACAACTAGGTTGAGAGAAAAGGTAAGTGCATTTGTGTTTATCTGTCACAACTTCTCTGGAAATATTGGAGGCACTGCAACTGAATCCTACCTCAGGCTACAAAAGATCATGAGATTTCACATCCACTAAAGAGTTAAATATTCTCTTTATACAATTATGACCATATAACAGAGATATGAGATCCTACCATGGTAATAAAATATCAACAACAACATATTAGGGTCCTTATTCATTGACATTGAAATTAGTTGCCAGACCCTCAATACTGAAAGTGTTTCTGTACATCGAATTATTTAAGAAGATCGTAAGGCGATTAGCTGAGATATGGTGTGGCCTGTAAATCAGCTCAAGCTATAGCAGGGATCAAAAGTTCATTCCTTATAATGAAATCAAATTACAGTGTAAATGGAGTGGAACAGCTCTTGAATGTGACTGAATTAATTGTCACAGGGACCCTATTCACCCAGCCAGACCAGAAAAGTATAGGCTGTTCCAGCAATTATTTGATGCATTGTTCCCAATTAATCCATGTGTTGTTTTGTTGGCACCTTAATTACTTTTGATATGCTGATAAGTGATGTGTAATTGCGACAATTATACTTGCACCCTCAATTAGTCACATCCATTGTGGAAGTTGTATTACTAATACACTTGCTTTTGTTCCTTTGTATTTTGTGTAACTATTTAAATTAAATTGGCTATTTTCTGCATAATTATAGTTGCTGCCCCCCCCCTTCAAAAATGCCTGTGGTGATTTGACTATATGAAGCTGAGGCCAGCACTTTGTGAGAAAAGATTTCCCCGATAGACTACCGCCCTTGTGATGAAGTGTGGAGCTGTTGCTATCTCCATCCAGAGCAATCTGTCTAACTGAAGATCGTTCACACGGAGCACGGCTCTCTCATTCCTCATCCCCAAGCTACATGGTTAGCGTGGCCCTCTGTGATTGCACATTCGATCCGGTTTGGAAATCGTTATTTTTCATTTGGGAAAGGTGTTTTGAGTTTCCTCAAGATTTCCGAGTCGCAGCTCTACAGCTCATTCACTGAAAAATTTGATAGCGAAAAAAAAAAAAAAACAAGAGTGATGAAATAGACCTCACATTCAGCTGTTCGAACACTTTATTATTGTTTTACATTATCTTGCTGATGGTGATTGAGGAGAGCTGTGGACTAGATGTATATGGCAACAATTCAGGATATTTATTAACAGGAAAATATTGAACCGGATATATCATTTTTTACATTTTGTTGACAGGATGCAAGTGGAAAAAGTACTTTGGAGTGATGTACAATTCACATCATGTAGGCCAAGGATGACAATTAGTCTTACAGTAGATTTCCAACCACTTTGCCTATGTATTGACAGAATTAAAGAAACAGAGGTCATATGCTAGTTTTCAGCAATAGAGTGTGGGGAGCATTGAGGTATTAAGAGGCTTTTCTCATCTGTCTTAATTCAGATATGCAGTGCTACACCTTCCTCTGTGTCTAAAGTTTGAGCCACTGTGAATGATTTTCTTCTCGCTACTGAACCAAAACAGATATGCCTTGGGCAGAAGTGTTAGACTCTTGTTGCCTGTCCTTTGTCTTCGGTGTTGTCTTCCATCAGCCTCCACGAACCGCGCCATTGTTCATGAAGAAGATCACTTGCTGCCTTCTTGCCTGCACATATGGGGCTGTTCTGTGTCCTGCCAAAGCACTGATTATTAACCCCTTTACACAGAATACATATAATGGCAATTTTCCCAGTTATGCATGAGCATATAAAGGCTTTATAACTCAGTATTTATGTCACAGAGACTGGAAAAATATTCCAGTGAAGAAAGACGTTTGGAAATTCAATCACAAAATTATTTAGGAATTAAATTTCTGAATTTATGGACACCGGTGTCTATATCTGCACAAAGGGGTTGGTAACACTGTGCTTGAAGGTATCGTCATAATAGGGACATGACACAGTCATGAACAAGTCGTAAACATTGTGTCAATGTCATAAACGTTGTCATTAAGTGTCATTTGGTTTTTGAGATGATAAGTTGACATTGTTTGGGTTGTCTTGATTATGACAACTTCGTCATAAGAGTGACATGAGACTGTCATAACTGTCCCATGACACATGTAGCAGTTATGGCAGTGTCATGTCACTCTTATGACGGTACCTTCAAGTAAAGTGTAACCAAGGGGTTAATATTGCGCCATGTCCCACAAACAGGTACTGGGCCCAATAATATCTCTCGGAGAGGAAGGTTTCTTGTCACTGCTGCAGCTAGAGCAATGCTTGTGATTATGCAATGGAGTGCAATTCTGCTGCCGAGTAGGATGAAACAACTGGCAACAGTGTACACTTAAAGGAGGGGCTGAGGAGGGAACATTCAGAGCTATGAGTTAGGAGTGCCAGTGATGCCATTTTCCAGAACATTATGGAGCCCTGAAATGGGCGTACAATGCATGATGACTCAGCGATTTTTATACTGTAAATCCAAGTAGTTTGAAAAATGCCCTCAGCAACTGGAGACTCTTTCCTCTCACCACCTATGGATTGTGTTTAATTATCAGTGAATTACAAATGTAGATCCCTGCAGAGCTAAATCAAGAAAATAATATGGCTGTCAGAAACCTTTTATAGGTCACTGTATTTTGTCTACATAAACACTTTTTAGCCTAATGCTCTCAAAAGTTATATCACATCTATAATGGATATGAAACCAAAGCAGTGGAAAAATCTGATTTATGATAAAATATGCATGCTGTAGTAATTGAGTTACAATGTGACATTGTCACATTCCATGTTTAAAGCGAGCATCAGCACGCAGTCTTCATGCATGAGCGTGACGACGGCTATGAAAGACAACTGGCCCGTTTTAAAGCAGTCGACTCGTGAATCACACAGCTCCTGAACGGTCTTATTTAGTGTCCCTCGTTGAAGTTTACGAGATGAGATTTTCATGCAGCGTGAGGATGGATGCATTTGCGATTGGGGTCGCTCCGGTGACCTGTGCCTTAATTTAAACAAAGGCAGCGCAGAACTATTATCTGCATACCAATGGGATTCGGCGCCATCTAATGCGAATAAAGTCAATAACTTCCTCACCAATGCCGTCTTGCGCCGTTGTAGACCTTTATCACTTGACCTGAGCACTTAGGCTGGAGAGTCGCGTCACATTAAAACCAAATCAGTGGCAGTAATTCACCATTAATTTCGCCAAGTGTTCGGTGTCTGTTTTTCCTTATCAGCGGTCAGCTGACTCGACATTTGTCCAGGTTTTGTTTACACGTACATGTACCTCATAGGCAGTTGAGTAGTTAAGGTGACACGGAGAACAATTTTTCATTGTGACGATGATGAATACTGTAGCTGATGGCTTAATGGTTGGGAAGATGGATGGAGCTAACCAAGGTGGATTAATGAAAGGCCTCCTGATGATCGTGCGGAATAGCGTCGAGCGATTGACTGTGCTGTATAGAGGTTGAAGTGTGAGGCAAAACGAAGGGGCGATCAGAACCAAAACAGCATTCAATTGGGTGGGTAAATTATATACAGTAAATTATATATTATTATGTATAAACCAATATAAAGCCATAATCCCAGGCCTGGACATGAGCCAAGTATGCATCATAGCAATGGGCAAAGAAACATATTGATCCTCTTAATTATTAAACCCAGGTTCTGTATAATGCATCAGAGCATTTTGCTACTGGACTAAACAGATGTAAAAAAAAAAATGTTATATTTCGTCAAACCTGCAGAGGGCACTCTTCTGAGGGAGATGCAAATTCTTGTCTCTCACTAGGGGTTGAGATTCATTGCATTGTCGGCCAGGAGAGACGGGCAGTTGCTTTGTGCTCCAGTGTTCTTGCATTGTACTTTTTGCATTCAGTCCTTTTATCATGACCTTCAGCAGGAGAAAGCGGGGGATAATTAAAACGGGCATCCATGAAAGCTTCACCTTTGTCTGCTGAGATACAAGAGAGTAAAAAGAGAACAGTGAGCAGAACTTTAAGTTCTTTAGCATTTCACCGGATCGCCATCATACAGCTGTTTTAGATAAATTAAATATGTTGTTGACTTCTAACTTGGTTTCAAAAGGCAGCAACATCCACTGCTTATTTGTTTATGTTGCCTTGACCAATCATGTCCTTCTTTCCAGAACAGTATTTTACTGTTGGGTCATGTAGAAAACCGAGGCACATTATCCAGTCAGCTTGCTCTCTTATCTCTTTTTTCGACTTTTTCTTTGCTTTAACCTCCGAGTGCGTTATTTACTTTTGCTTCAGGCAACAACGATATACTGAATAAAGTGACTCCGATTAAAGTGACTGAATCAACAGATTTAAGGTTCCAGCAGATCTACCAGGAGGTAGATATGATAACCTTTGGGGTTCACGAATAGTCAAGATTATCTGGCACTCAGACAGTGCACTGCTTCCACCATTTTGAAATTCTTTGGCAGGGGAATAATCATTAAATGTGAGTGTTAAATGAGTCTTGACAGTGTCATCTTTATGGGCATTACATTTTTTTTCTGATCCATGATCAAGAATATGAGTTGGATCCTCATTAAAATTTAATCACTTCCTCTACAGTACAGTATCCATCAACACGCAAAATTCACTTGATGTCCATCCATAACTTTTTGAGATGTCCCTATAACTGACAGACATACTAACTAACAAACAAACTCCAGTGAAAACATATCATTTTCTGGCAGAGGTATAATAACTTGCCTGCTTTTGTGGGAATGAT
Source organism: Gymnothorax reevesii (assembly GCA_029721435.1). Classification (NCBI taxonomy): domain Eukaryota; kingdom Metazoa; phylum Chordata; class Actinopteri; order Anguilliformes; family Muraenidae; genus Gymnothorax; species Gymnothorax reevesii. Next base: position 11,489,914 of record CM056592.1, read on the forward strand.
TGTGTGGGCCTCTCGCAGTCATTAGCCTCGGGGCATGATGTACGGAAGTGTGAAACCACCGGAATGATCGAATCAGTCAAATCTCAAATCTGCAAGTGTCTCCCCGAATTAAGTTCTACTAGCGTGTATTGTAAACTGTTAATGAAAGGCACGTACGATGCGCATGCATCCTGCGCTCGGAGAATGGAGCGTGCTGCGATGAGAAATGCATAAGCGCGTCGTGCTGCGAGATGCCGCTCGGTGCTGTGCTCATGTGACTTCTGTCGTGGCTCTCACTCATGCAAGGGCCTAAAGAAATTTGGTTGCCATGGACGCAATAATGAGACCATAAATCACACTAATGGGACCTTTCATAGAATCTCCATCTTGATCAAATTGAAGAGGGAAACCATGCCCCGCCCCAAACAGCCCTGTCATCGGAAAATTGGATAGGACTGGATTCAGCAGTTCGTAGAGACTTTCAACGGCAACATTTTTCTCGCATTATGGGTCTTTTTTTTCTTCTAGTGGCAGTTTTAGTATTGATACTAACACCACCTTTGTCACTGTCAGCAGCTTTAAACTGCCTGTGAAGAAACTGGCACAGTGTGCAGTACAATGGCTCAGAGTGGAGATATGGGTGACATTAGAGTAATGGTCTGCTCACCCAAAGACGTACCAAATTACGTTTTGGCTCGCATACAAGATAAGGCCCGTATGATCATCTAAATTCACTCATTTTACGCAACCGATAGCACAATGCAACATGCCAACTTGCAGATAACCTGCCTCTGTTTAACATACTGTATTTGAGTGAAAAAAGGGTGTATCCGTGCATGGTTCTGTGGAATTTTCCCTCAAATACTTCTCCATTATTTATGGATTTCATAATGGAAAAACTGGTGCGCTATTGACAAAATTTAAAGCGAAATCTGTCATTTTATGACATATTGACAAAACCATCAACCGGCGTGTTTGCCGTCAACGATTCTGGGGAGTGAAAAATACTGCCGGTGAAGCATAGAGTAAATATGGAATTACAATAGAATATAACGAAATAACATCTAAATTAAAGCAAATTATCATTGTTGGACTTTCCTCAAAATGATTTCACTTCACTTTGGCTGCATTAAAAATGGAATTACAGCCCCAGGACCTAGAATTGAATCCAGATCACAGAAGTGGAAACCATCGCCTACTGCCTTACCAGATTATAAGGCACTGGGGTGGAGAGTGAGGGGTTTCTGGTTGTGAAATACCCATTTATCTGTACAAATGTCGGACCTCAGGTCGGTTCGGTGCTCTTCGACGGTCCAAACAAGCTGCATATGAAGAGTCTGATTCTCTTCGAGTGTAATAGGCTGACTTTGAGAAGAAAATAAACAGATGCAAACACATTTTGGTGCTGCGTTTGCCTTAAATTGGCAGGGGGAAGTTGGCGGCAAAGAGCTCAGTTGAAAGCGAGAAGACTCCATGGAAGGAAATTTGTTGGGGGGGGGACACGTTCTCACATGCCAATCTTTGGCTAAATCCTCGCTATGACAAGGCGTGGGGCTTGTTTGTGGTATCACTCATACTGGTGAATTATTTCAACCTTAGCTTCAGTGATTGATTGCTGGGTTTTTACCGTCTAAAAGTGGGTATGCAAACCATCGATGATGCAAACATGCAACCAGCTTGCAGGAGAGTGCCATCTGTTTGCTTATTTGAATTAGAAAGCTGTCCACTGTGTGCTATTATTATTCTAATGGGCCCAGCACCAGAGGTGCTAAGAAATCTATCATTATTTTTAGTTTTTTTTTTTTGTGCGCAGACATTGAAGTCTATGGAAACTCATATGACTGTAAGGTAATAAGGTTGCAAACTTGTCAACAGCATACATGCCATAATTCCGTTCGTTGGCTAAATCTGTCATGCGTCGCTCGCTGGTTGAAGTTGGAATTACAGTTCTGCTCATAACTTCAAATTCTCTACAGGAAATTCAGATTTGAAGTCTCTGAAATCCTTAAGCCTGCACTGGAATCCTGCTTAAATTCTCTGCCAGTTTGAAATTACTGAAAACTATTTTTCATACTTACTCTCACATATTTTGCCCCATATTTACAATTTCTAGCAGAGATTATGTTGAGCCTAAGCCATCTAAAAGTTATCTTTTAGATTTTTAATATTTGTCGTGCTTCAGCCATAATTTAACAAGAAATTTGACAGTGAAGGCTCCTAAACAGGAAGTGAGGTAATAATCAGCTGACCCTTTACCAATTTTTTACTTTTCCTCCTCTGAAAAACATTTCAGGGACATTTGATTTGTAGCTTTGATAATTCAACAAAAATGGCCTAACCAACAAAGGTTCTTCTATTCCTGATTATTACTGAACATATCACAAATTATACATGTTAAACATATACCATGTTATTGCAACAGAATGATTTGGTGAAAAGGAGTTTGTATAAGACAATAGACCTCACAGTATTTATACTAACATTCAATAGCAACCTACGGCCCGAGTAGAGGGAGATGATTAATAAGCGTTCATTGTAAGGTTTATGGAAGTGGATCTATCGGGAGTCTCAAAGGTTTTTCTGCCTTTATTTTTGCCAACACACTTATTCTACACAATTATGAAGATTCAGAAACAATTTCTTTGTTTGCTACCAAAACTGTCTATAGAGACTCCAGAGAACGACCAAACCTTAATCTTTACCGTGAGCCTAACCTGAACCAATCCTGACCCGAATCACAAATTATCCCAATGCGCTAGAACCTTGGGGGAATGGTCACAGCAGAGGTGCTTTTGAAAAAGTTATGTTGCGGTTCTTATTGGGGGAAAAAAATGACCCAAGATTCTTACTACTGAACTCTCAAGACTTTTCACACATCTTGAGTAAGGCTCAGTGGGGAGTGGGTTAAATTTTTTTGATAAATTTCAACAAACTTCTTTTGTGTTATGTGCTAAATTCACTAGTTATGTTGTATTTCTTTTGTATTTATGCTGTATTTCTGTTAATCCGGTCTATATCTGACTTGCCTATATACACACACATGCCCAATAGGCTAGAGGCTAGGTATACAATCATGTATACCAAGCGATAAAAAATGTTCTCGCTTTGAAAACAAGATCCATAATGCAACCAGATGAACAAACAGGGATCAGCTTACCTGCTCATGAAAATGCTTCTTATTGGTTGAAACATTTGCAAATTCTTAAACAAACAAACATGGCAGTTCATCCACTGATCTGCTAGGTTACTGAAATCACATTTTAATACAACTGATCTAGGCCAGGGTAGGCTTTGTCATTTTTTTTATCATAAAAACAAGAGTTACAGCCCATAAGTTTTGTTGTTTAAGCATCATCTTTTTACTCTTATGTATGGTGAATTGGTACCATATACCAGGTTAATAAGATTTAAATACAGCATTGACCGCTGCGTAGCTCTGTGATATGAAGAAAGAGAAAGTAATTCTATTCTCATTTGGTTTGCTTATGTTCCTGAGATTTGAATAAACATATTTTTTTTCTCTTTTATGGTAAAGATCAGCTGTCGCTGGTCCTCTTTCTATGATTACTATCTACATGCACCAAATTTAATGTGGACATTTTAATGACCTCAGACAATTAAATGAAATTTAGTTAGTTTCAATCTGATAACTTATCTAAAGGATTATTATTATTATTACTATACACTTATGTAAATGCTACTTACAGTTTGTCCCTTGAGAATCAGCTGATTGTATGTCCACATTTCCTCATTTTGAGGCAATTGAGTTCGAAAAAAACTGTCTTATCTCTGATGTTTAGAGAGTTATCAAAATTTATTTTGTGTGGAATATTGTTGACTGTGGCAGGTACCATAAACATATTGCAAACATGTTCAAAATCTCCATGGGCTTAGAGATATAAGCAGTCAAAAATGGACATAGAACCTTCTGATTCCGAGGAACGTAAGTTGCCCTTGGTCAACAAGTTCTATGTCTGACATAGGACCTGAAGCCTTTTCTGGTTTTACGTATGATTGAAATCAGGAAGTTCTATGTCCATTAGAGTGACTTTTCCACACCAGTCCTAACATGACAAAATTAAGATTTACAGTGTGTAAAATCGAACATTTTTTCTGAGGAGTTCTCATTTTGTGCTTTACATGTGCTCCCTTGGCCATTTTGAGCGAATGTCACATGATCCAGGTACGGACCCTGATTGGTTCCTTGGACATAGAACCATCTGATTTGAAACGAGCCCCACTCACGATATAGAACTAAATGTTTCTATGTGTTGTGGTGTAGACTTTAGGTTGGAGCTGAGCGCTAAGTGACATAAACTGATTTTAGAATGTCCTGGTATGCTTAACTCCATTTCTGCGAAAAGTGAACATAGAGCCAGCTGATTCTCAAGGGACGAGTTATTGAATGGTGGAAGGTTCCGATATTTCAACTCTGAGTCCCTTCATATATACACGGTAATGGCCATGTCGCAACCTCTCTTCTTTCGGATGTCTAGAGCACCAGTTATCCCTCATTGACAGATTTACTCTGAAACTTGAGTGGACTATTTCTAGACGACCACTTTTCAACTTTTGCCAGACAACTTTTCTACTCAGTCTTCATCTCTCAACCTTTTCTTCCTCTCTCATCTGCTCCTCCTTTCTTCTCATTTATTCACTCATCAAACTCCTCTCTCTGCTCTACTGTTCCTTATGCCTTTCAACTGTTTATCTCAAATCTCTTGCCCTCAGTTATTTATTCCTTCAATGTTTCTTCATCGATAAGTCTTCATTTATTATATAGTACATCAGAATTTCAGCATCTTTACTTCAATACGTATCAGCCCTCCCTCTTTTCAACTTATTTTTCTTGTTCTCTGCTTTTCTCTCCAGTTCACCTTACAGCCTATGTTTATTGTAAACATATTTTATCTATCTATCTATCTATCTATCTATCTATCTATCTATCTATCTATCTTATTCTATTCTATTCTATTCTTGTTCCACATGTAACACATGGCTCTGGGTCCAGAGAGTGAGTTTTCAGGAGCCCATCATACAAAGACTTTCAGAGCCTCGCTGTGATTGCTATTTTTCACATTTTTAGTTTTTGACAATAATTGTTGGCTTTCAGAGGATTTACTGCGAATGTAACAAACTGAAACAACCCGACACAAACCATTAAAATTTTTTGAGTATATACCATCTGCACTGTCACTCAAAAGTTTGGAAGTCCCAGCAGACTTTGGATCTGAGTTGTGGGTCATTGTCTCTCCCGAACACAGTTTCTCCCATCTAATCCGAGTGCAAATAACTCTGCGTTCCCAAATATGAGCGTCGTGATCCCACAAATCACTAGACCGAGGCTTAAAATGTTGACCCTTTAGTTACTTTTGTAGACATTTAGCGTAGCATAAGTGTATGAGTGAGAAATGTCCTCATATCTTATCCACAGTATGTATGTGTAGAAGCGTAGTCCACCCACTTTGTTGCCTGTCCAGACTCTGTCCTGTTTTTACCGAAATATCCCACTGTAACCATGACAACAGAACCTGCTCAGGAGCCAAACTCTCAAACTCAGCACAGCAGTACCTCAGCTTGAATGTGTACACCTGACGGCAAGGTTATTGGGAGATGTTCATCTCCTTTGCAAAAGAGCACATTTCAGGCAGCTCGACATAATATGCATTTAGACAAGAACTTAGAAAAAAAAACAAAAAAGTTAAAGAAAACAAACTCTATAAATAGGATAGGGATCACTGGCTAAACAAGGACCTGGATTCCTGAAGCATTTATTTTGCTGGCGCATTATTTTTGTGATTTAGCTCGAGCTACGCTCCTCGGCACACACATAAACCAATCCTGACACGCCTTTCCCCGACCCACCACCCGAGTCATCTCGCGCCGGCCAAGGTGGTGACACCGAGCATAGATCAGGGTCTCTATAAACGGGATTAAAAAGAATAAATAAGTTGATATCATAGAGCGAGATGATTTATGCACGGCTTCGCCGCGGCAGACGCACGGGGTCCCAGCAGAAATCGATAGGTAATTACAGCCGTTCACCCGGGGGGCTGTGCCCTCACCCCATCACGCTCAAAGCGAATGTCAAAATACTTGTTTGCCAGCAAAGCAAACAGGAGTAAAGTGAGTGCTCTTTGGGGAGGGATACCTCTCGGGTGCGCCTTCAGGTGGGCCGGCGTTTGAATCTTGTCTGGCCCATGAATCGCTGCTGCCTGGGACATCTCTGCTGCCCTCAGCAGGATTTTTGCTCAAGCATTTATGGCTCCTGATGAGTCATGACTCTTCTGGTGTTGACCCCGGAGCAGGAGAGGCTGTGGCCATCGCTCGTCGAGGTTGGCTCAGGCCCCGCAGCTGGAGACAGCTGGGGCTGTGATGTCATATGGACTCAGCCTGACCCCTTGCTTTTCGCACAGTGCCGTGCATATAAAGCACAGCATCCCTACTCATTTCGAAAACAAAGGAATCAATCACCTGTGCGCTGCTGGGCTCAGAAGATTCTGGAAGATGAAGATGATTGGGCTGGCGGTGGGGAGGGGGGGGGGGGGTTGTGTGATCTAGTGCTTCCAACGTTGCAAAATGAAAAATCAGAGGTAAGCAGACTGAAAATTAAAACTTTCTGTTGCCTTGACTCCCTGTCGCTCGTTTTTGGCTTAATTGAGAGCGAATTTAGATGTGTTAAGTGCTGATGCGAATGCACCTTGCCAGTTCCTTCAGAGATTTACAGAATTGCTTGGTGACTTTCTCATCTGATTCAGCACGAACTACCTCATCTTTATGAGAACAGGACTGATGATACAATTTCTTCTAATTACGAAAGTTTGAGGGATTAACCTTTACAGAAGGCTTACGGAACAAAATGAACTGTCGGCACACAGTATAAATAGTATATCTATTTTTCAAGCATATTTTGCAATATTCATATATGCAATTATTTTTCAAGGGAATGATGCAGAGGATTGCTGCAAAAATATCATATTTCGTAAGTGCAGCGATTTTATATTGTTGAATACTGCCACCTAATTGTTAAGATTGCGCAGATCTATTTTAAGGTGTGTAATTGTATTGGCAGGGAAGCACCGAGATATTCTTTACGAGGCATCGGAAACACTTGGGTGGCAGCGAACATTTGTATTTTCAGCTGAGCCCCAATTATATAGATAGTTAGTCGCGTATTCTTGTGGATATGCCTGAGATTAATGGTAACAGTCATCAGACTGTCAGAAGTCATTAGAAGTCATTAGAATAGTCGGAATGATATCATTATTTCATAAAAGAATGGCCAGACATCACAGAAAAGCTCAGAAATCTCTCCAAAGTAAATTAATCAATTTTTTTTTTCTGCCAGGTGCACAGTATCATAGTAACCTACAGTACCTGAAGAGTCTAAGAAGTTATCTTACAAAAAATTCGAACATTTATTTCCCACATGTATTAGCATTTTTATTTATTTACATATTACTTTGCACTGAAGAACATTCTTCTTTATCTGCAAATTGAGTAAAATAACCTTGTTTTGGCCATGCCAGGGTCACGTAGGCTACTTCATTTTTTAAGAATAAACAAACTATGGTAACCCATTACAGAGGAGGCAGTATTTTATCTATGTCATTCCGTAGGTGGCACTTTGATAAACAGCTGTAAATGGGTAACTGCTCACAGCTCCCGGTCAGTGCTAACCTAAATCAATGGAGTAAGCATTCTGCTTGTGGGGAGGCTTTCATATTCCCTGTTCTTATCTGTGTGGGCAGTTTAAAGTCGACCCCTCTTGGTCGCAGGTAACAGACTAATCCATCTCTCTGTCCAGACGGACTGTACCCTCAGCGCTGTGCTGCAGTCCTTTCCATCTCCCACAATCAGCTCTGACAGAGCAGTTTTTTTTTCCCCAAGCCGCTTTCACACCAGACGTGAAACGGATTTTGAAACGGACAGATTGCATTCAAAGTCAATGCAAAGACGCGAATGCACGCGAAACAAGTGTATTGGCGTCTTTGCATTGACTTTGAATGTAATCTGTTGTGCGAAAAATTCGTCTTGCGTCCGGTGTGGAAGCAGCTTCAGAGTGGGGAAAACAGCACAGCAAGTTCACAGTAGTTAAAATTCTGACGTTGGCGGCTCTCGAGGCCACTGTTCAACCAACTAGCTCCAGTCTGTGTCCGGAGCTTAAGGTCGAACCATTCAATGCATTTCCATCAAATACAAGTCTGCCTGGAACCTACAATGTTAGTTGAATTTCTGAAGCAGAAGATGGTAGGATGTGAATTGGGAACCATGGCGACCTCTTGAGAGTAGGCTAACGATGGCAGATTGGCAGGAGAGCATGTTGTACAGATCCTTTTTCCCCCCTTAAAGCAGTATGGTTCTGTCTTAAGTCTGATAGATGTCTATGAAGTGTAAAATTATGGTGTTGACTGTACTTAATAACCTGCAGTATTGTTTTTTCTCAGACTGGGGTATTTATGAGTTGATCCAGAACATCCCTTGATCATTGCAAATCCTGGAGCTGGAATACTTCTGCTACATGCTTCTTTCATTATTTTATACGACCATGTTCATTGGAAAGGGTTCTGTAATTTCAAACTTACTGTTATTTGTTCATAACTGTTGTATAGACTTTCATATTCAATGCTATTTAATGATCAAATACTTTTTTGGTGTTTTACACAGAGCCTCTGGTTAGGCGTTGAAATAAATTAATAACCAGATTTGACTAAAATCTAGAGAACCATATTTTAAAAGTTGGTCTTACATGGACATTACATAAATTACTGTAAGGTTACTGTACACAAATACAACCATTAAGACAATCATTTAAGTAACAGAGAGTTACAGTTTTTTTTTAAATAATTACTCATTTGTGTATATAGACTTTTATTTTTACATATTTATATACATATATGTATTTATTTATGTTATGCTTTGGCAACACAGATTTATTGATTTGTAAATCCAATTAAGCAAACTGAAATTGAAAATTTACAGAGAGAGAGAGAGAGAGGGAAGTGGATGAAAGTATAGATGTCCACACATCTTTCGCTGTCTGTCTTTCTATTCAACTTGATCTTCAGACATGGCCGTGGTCATTTTTCCTGCAGGAAGATAGTAGCGTTCACTATTGTCTGGTTTTCTGCAGCCTCAGAGCACTTCAAGGGATGGAGGAGGCGGAAGTGCGAGGCAGTGGTTTGTTGTCTGAACAACAACACCAGGAACCCATTGATGGAGCTCAGCATGGCGGTGTTGTAGCACCTACAGTAGAGTGCGTCCTCAGCTCTCCTGGTTTAATGTGCCGCTTCCCCGCAGTTGTTTTTCATGTGTTAGTGCCTTAGCAGCTGGTGTGCAGTTTACAGTTTACTGTCTCTCCCCTACATTGAGCAGTCCTATACACACACTCTCTCTCTCTCTCTCTCTCTCTCTCCCCCCATATCACCGACTCTCTTCACTCCTCAGTGCCTGCTTCTTTCAGTCTCTTCTTATGCGTCTCTTCCCTTGTTTCTGGCTGTTCCCTTATATTTTCTTATTTTCTTCTTTCTATCTTTGAGGGATATGCTTTGTGATTCTTTGAGTGTTTTATATTTGAACACTGTTCCTATTAAGTATCTCTTTCTCTTACTGCACTCACGCGCTCTCTTTTAATATTTTCTCGATGCAGGACAGTGTGATGCATGCATGATTGATGTGTGTATATATCCCCTCTGCGGTGATTCTAACACACCTGTATACGGCGACATTTCTAACTGTAGTTTGCAGCAGCAAGGACATTCCGTTTTTTGCTAACTGCGGTTTCCGAGCTCGATTCGCCCGCCTTCACTTCCTTTCCATTCTTCTTGTCCTTGCCTCCTGAATGGGTAGAGCTACGAGCAATAAAGGACGGAAGGGGAGGACGGGAAAATTCGAAAAGCGATTAGAACGAGCCCTCTCTCTCTCTCTCTCTCTCTCCCTCTTTTCCTCCTCTCTGACTCTCGCTCTTTTTTTATCATTCTTTCTCCCTACAGACGGCATTCGGAGGCTCCCATTTAATGGAACGGATAAGTGAGATAGCATCTCAAATGGCAACGTACGGAAAATCTGCCAGATAGCGAAACGGCGTTTGAAAAACGACTGGGGCCTATTTTGCAGCCCTCTCCTCGGCGGCAGCAGTCACTCTCAGGAAGAAATGCGATAAATTCGATGGCGCGATACAGTCTTGATAGTCTCGAGGATCTGAGAAAAAAATCTAGGTGTAGTCATGTGGTGGTTTGGCATTGGTAGTCTGGATTCATTAAATTGCGAGGACTACTGTATCCGCAGGGGGGCCAGAGGACTGTGATATATGACCATCGCATTTTGCTTCTAAAATTCTGCTAGCCTGAAGTAATTTGGTATTTAGCAGGAGATGTTTATCTTCATTTTTTTTTCGGTTTCTTTCCTGTAGGTCCAGTCTCTGAAGTTAAGCGCATTCATTTTCCCCGGATTACGGGGGAGAGCTGAGTTTACATTGCATCCACGTACCTCGTTCCTGCAGAAGCACTGTATCCAGCCCACTCCCTGGAGGCGTTTTCCAATAAAGCCGGAGGGGATTTTATTACAACCACCCAGAGTCAAATCAAAGGTAGAATAGCGCTGCATATTGAGATACGAAAACCACCAGACGATTTTTCGTCACCCCCATCCTCTGCTTTTTCAAATTCAAATGTGCTCTCAGTGGTGAGCTGCATAGAGATACGTGCGGAGAGCCGGCGCAGGGGTAACTTTGTCAGGATATCTCCCTCCTTTTGTTTTGTTCACCTTCATTTTTCACCTGGGGAGCCAAATGAGAGTTTCCTGAGTGGAGAGCAGTGCCAAGAAGGAGAGGGGGGGGGGGGGGGGTTATGAAATGCAAAGATTGAACTTCCCCAAACATGAGGAAAAACCCGCGGGGTGATGGAACACGGCAGCAGGTGGTGCAAGGTTACGAGAGATACCCCAGTGTGGGGGAATTCGTGTTAATTCACATCACATGCACACACTCCTCTGCCTTCCATCCCCCAGCCACTTCCTTCTACAGCCAGCGGCTCTCCTGGAGGAAGAGAAGGCAGGGGGGTTGCGAGCGCGTCACGGACGCTCCGCGGGAGTGACGGCGGCCATTTTCTCATTGCGTGTCTCCCTCAGGATCAACGTGGCCACGCCTCTGTGACCACTTACTTCTAAAAACCGAGAAGTGTTCCAAGAAAGCCGTTCACCCTATGTCCGCCCCTCGTCCTGACATCCAAGCGGGTGAGGAGGCCACCCCCAACTGCGATGGCGGGAAGTTTAAATGTTGTGGCTTGAAGTACAGGCTCAGGAGATCAACACTTCATCGGAATTCTGTCCCAGTAGCCCGTTCACCCCAAAAAAAGCCTGAATCATTGTAATACAAATTCATAAATTCTCATACTGCTCTGGCTTGACAAGGTTAACGCTTTAGCATAGGAGGGAATGTGGTAAACTGTGAAACAGTGAGAAGTGATATATTTTACTTACAATACACTTCTAGGATTAAGAAAAAAAGGGGCCAAGGCCTAAATGGCAAAATATTTGGCCCTTAATGGTCTTAACAACAAATCGTTGGCAACAAAATGAGTAAAAGGGAAACAAAAGAGCCCCTGTGAGCTGCGCCACCATTTGCTCATTAACTTTTGCTGTTGTGAACTGTTTAGGAACAAACTGGAAATTGCTTCCCTGTTAAGTCAATTAATGTTTTGGAGGACTGGAGAATATTACAGAAAGGCTTACTGCCTGCAATTCAAAAGTTCATTTCTCAAGACGAATGATCAAAGTTCACTTTTAAACTTTTCTATTTGTAAAAAGCTGCCCACAGACTTGTTCGCAAAACAAGAAATCGAAAGGAAAATATATATACTCAGCAACAAAAGTTTCTGTGACACCAATATTGTTAATTATTTTTCATAACGCAATTATGAAATTGTCATACATGGTGATATCAGACTGAAACAGTACACGTAAACACAACATTGAAATGGAAATCATGAAAATGTGAGAAAATGACTTTGCACGTGAAAATGTGCGTAAATCATGCTTGTGGATGGCAATAAAAGAGGAGAATTTTTGGAATGTTCACATTGTGCCTGATGAACGACGGAAGCATCACTTATCGAAAACACAGCCATTTCGGATCAGGAACTCTACCCTCTAAATGCCAAGACTGTCTGAAAATGATCGGTGGAGGGCCATTGGGATGATTGAATCCGGAACCTCGCAGAGGGAAGTTGCTCATCGCCTGAATGTCCACCGAAACACCATTTGGAACTTATGGCAGCGTCATCAGCAGACAAGACATGTCAGAGACCGTCCTCGCAGCGGCCGTCCACGAGTAACCACTCCCAGACAGGACAACTGGATTCGAACAACCCATCTCCGAAATCGATTCCAACCTGCAACCATAACTGCAAGAACGATGCCTGGTTTGAGGCGACTGTCTGCACAGACAATCCGTCGCCGTCTCCGTCATTTTGGCATTGTCCCACGTCGGCCAGCAAGACGTCCAATACTCACAGTACAATACCGACGACTGCGTCTACAGTGGGCACAACAACATCGACGGTGGATCCAACATCAGTGGGATCTTGTACTCTTCACTGATGAATCAAGATTCATGCTTAACCGATGTGATGGTCGTTTACGTGTATACCGTCGACGTGGAGAACGTTATGCCAACAACTGTGTTCAGGAATTTGATCGTTTTGGAGGTGGTAGTGTCATGATTTGGGGAGGGATCACGGCTAGAAACAGAACAGATTTGCTTGTTATTGATGGAAATCTGACAGGTCAAAGATATCGCGATGAAGTGCTACGGCCATTGGTGGTACCGTTTTTGATGCAACATGGTCCCGGAATAACGCTGCAACATGATAACGCCAGACCACACGTTGCAAGGATTGTACTGCAGTATCTGATGCAACAACATGTCAATGTCCTGCCATGGCCAGCCAGATCCCCAGACATGTCCCCAATCGAGCATCTTTGGGACGAGATGGATCGACGTTTGCGGCGGTTGGATAACCCGCCAGCTACACTCCAGGAATTGCGACAACGTCTACGTCAGATTTGGAATGACATCCCACAGCAATTTCTGGCACATCTGATTCGGTCCATGCGCCGGAGATGCGTTGCTTGCATCATGGCACGAGGAAGTCACACCCGGTATTGAAGTGTGAAGGTCACAATTGGTTAGACGTCAGACAAGTGCTTCATGACGCATGAAAATGACATTTTTCGTTTTGAGTGACGTTGGCACTGAAAAGTCAGTGTTTCTCCTGTTAAATAAACATATTGATTGCATTGAGATCTATGCGTGTCATTTATAACATACACATAAATGGTGTCACAGAAACTTTTGTTGCTGAGTATATTTACAAAGTTACTTTATCTCTTTGTTTAATTACAGCTGATTTCCTCGCGGATGATTTGTTGTTAAGTACATTAAAAGCTTCGTTTTTTTTTTTGTTGCCATTTTTGGCCCCTTTTTTTTGGCTCAGGAGTATATTTTAGCCTCTTTGTTACCTCCCTGTCTATATCTAGTGAATACTTAAACCCAGTCAGTGCTTTGCTACTTATCGAGGTGAGAAAGGATCATTACTGAAGTCATCAGGGAGGAGCGAACTCATATTCGAGCCACAGATGGCCATTATAGATTAGATATCGCGCAAAAAATGCGTAATTGATAGCCAGACCCAAAAACTGCTTCCCTCTAGGTTTTGACAAAAACAAAACTGCTTGCGCCAAACATTTCAGCCTTTTATTTTTGCATTAACAAAGCATGTTTTTGTACCTCAGGGAGCCATAATGGTTTCTGGTGGTAAATCGGCCTCATTTGGGGAACATCAGGAAATTGAAAAAAAGAAAAAAAAATATATATACACTTTCTGCTTCTGAATCTGAGGTTCATGAATATATGCATGTGAGGCAGGCGTGCATATGAGGGATAATAATCTATAACTGGATGCTTTGTGCATCGGAGAATCAATTAGATTCCCAGAATCGGTGGAAATGCGAGGAGGGAGCCTTGTGTTCGGCGAGATAGAGGTGTCATGTGATGCGTGCGAACGGAAATTCGGAAGCGGGGAAACTCATTGGGCGTGTGATTCTGCTCGGGATGGTGACAAAACCCTTGGGCTCGATACTTTATTGGTTAAAGAAGGACCGCGGTCAACCGCACAGAGGGATAACGATGTCTCTCGTGTGAGCGCACGCGATTTTGATCTTCGATCTGACCCCATTGCCTACATGGACATTATAAGATGCTAGGCTTGAATTACACATTATTCATTGAATGTTCGTGTGGAATCGGGGTGATAATTATTTGGTCAATTAAATACAGTGTGAAAAGGAAGCCATAGAGCAATCAACTTCTGCGATATGACGCACTTTTAATCCGAGTTACAAAAATAAAAAATCATCTTTTGGCTGCATCTTCTTTTAAAAGAGGGAGACGAATTGATTGACTTTAGCTATGTGGATGTGTATGCTGAAGGTCAATGGATTTAAATGGGCAGAAATGACATTGATTGAGGGAATATGGATAATTGAGGGGTATTTAATCAGCAGTACATCAGCTAGTGTTCAATGACCTTCCTTCAGCAGGTGAAAGGCAACAATATTCAGTGCATAAATGCAGAAGAGTTTAAAATTCATCATTTACTTCTTAGAACAAAAAATGGTTGGCTAGACAGTTTGATATGGTCAATAAAAATTGACCAAGCTGAGGAAAAAATATCTTAAAGCTTGTGTGTGATATTGTAGGCCGACTGGCAGGTACTACACTCCCTTAGCCAATCTAAACTGAGGCATAAGGCAAAAATACATATTTAAAATCCACATATAGGATGCATTGAAGGAATGTGATGCTAAGTGGACACTACTGTGCATGTACCCAGTCAGTAGAGGTATAGGCAGACACCAAGGCTATTTAGTTTCTGGGTAATGAAATCATGGATATATCGATGCTGGACTTCAAAATGTGAATTTAAAATGATGTCTAATCTAATTGTCGGCAAATACAGCAAATTAATTTATTGAAGTGCGTAAGACCCTGAGCCATTTGTGAGGTGGTGTGCATATACTTGCGTGTGTGCGTGCGTGCGTGCATATGTGTGTGCATGTGTGCGTCTGTGTGTGTGTGCGCGTGTCTTAAAATGAGATCATGAAAGAGATATTAGATTTAGACTGCTCGTCTAGGAATGGTGCACAGAACAGTTTTAGATTTCTTGGGTTCATCTCGTAATAAGGAGCAGTCAATTGCCCAAAATTGAAGCCCTTAGCACTTTGTAGTGGCTTAATTCATGGATGTGGCCTTTTACAAAGATCTTTAACAGAAATATGCTGATGACATTTGCAGAGTTCAGAAAGGGCAATGCTGATAACCTTGTTGAGGCAAGCAATTTTATATTTTTGGCTTTTTTTTTTTTTTTTGTGTTCCTAGTTGTACAATAAAAAAAGAAAAAAATCCCTGATATCAGGCTTTGCCCGGAGGCTGGGAGAGAAAGAGACACAACGAGGTGAAGAGGCATTTTTTTCTTTTCTGCATGAGGAGCAGAATGTTAAAATGGAGCGGGTTGGGGTTCGGGGGGTAGAGGGGGGGAGAGAGAGGCGGGGGGGGACAAGGGAAACAATACTCTGCAGACTGCGCTCATGAAAAATAGAAAAGTGTAGGATACCGAGTGTAAACATGGGTCCGGAAAATTGAAAAAATGGCAGCTGTAATAAGCCTTGGTAAACAGTCCGCAAGGACGCGGGATCATTTTTAGTGCCGTGTTCTGGTATATTTAGGTCGCTAACACGCGCGCCCTCGACGAATGTCACCCTACTTCCTGCTGCTCGCAGTGTTATTTATTTATTTTTATTTGAGGGGGGTATGGAGAGTGGTGGTGGTGTAGGGTGAGAGTGTGGAACGGTTGACGGTCCTTTACGACGGGAGTTCAGGGGAGTCGTGGAGGAGAGGAGATGAAGCCTACTTAACCTCTCTCTCTGGTCCTGTTTCTCACCCATTTTTTTCCCTCTTTCTCTCTTTCTTCCTCCATTTTCACATTCATTTTCTGTCTTCTTGTCATATTCTCTTTTTAATTCAGGCTGAAGAGGTGTTTGAAGAGCAGCCTGTATTGAGTTAAGGTTTCACCCTCCTTTCCCCAACTCTTTGCTTTTAACCTCAACGTCCTCGAGCGATTCCCACTTTCCGGCTCAGCACGCATCGCCTGAGGCGGTGACGGCCCGGCATCTCTGGAGCGCGCCCGCCGGCGAATCTGACCGACGCGCCCCGCGGCGTATGCAGAATTGCGCACGGACCCCGAGAGCCATTTGATTAATCATTCGCGGCGGCTCGGAGCGCGTTAGAGACGGAGCTCGCGGCGCGCGGGCAGAAAAACTCCCACTCGCTGCTGCCACGTATCTGCGAGCCTCACTTCCCGTTCGGTCTCGACGGGGCGAAGGCGCTTTGTTGTAATCACCACTAGATGTGTTGAGCCCCGGTTATTGTCTGTCTCCACTTAATCAGCCCCACAATATCGAGCAGGAAAATCTGCTGTCGGGGAGTTTGGTGCAGCTCTGGCTGAGCGATAATTAACAACCATTTAGCCGCTCCCATGTGAGCTCATTGTTTGTGCCGCTGAAAGTCGTTTTGAAAAGAGCACCACACCTATCCTTACCTACAGCCCGTAGCTGTGTCTGCCACAAAAAGAGACACTGAATGCACATGCTCCATTCTTACAGCCTCAAAAAGAGACATACTGCTCATACTCAATTCTTATAGCCTCAAAAACAGATGCGGAACACACATACTCCAGTCCTATAGGCTCAAAAACAGACACTGAACGCACATACTCCATTCTTATAGCCTCAAAAAGAGGCATTTTGGTTGCATCCTTGGAAGGATGCATTTTTAGGGGTCGCCTCTTAATTCCATCCGCCAAACTGACATTGTTTCATCTCTGTTAAACAGCTTTGGTTTAAGCTTTGCTTTCCCTAATCCTAACTTTAACTGTAAGCCCTAACTCTAAACCTTGCCCCAAAACTAACCCTTAATTTATCCTTATCCCGAACCTTAAATGTTAGTTCGGCGGTTGGAAGTAAGTGACGACCCCTATGTATGCAGCCTTCAAAGGGTGCAGCCTACGCTTTGAGATGCACCCTCCGAATGCTCATACTCCATTCCTATAGGCTCAAAAAGAGGCGCTCTGAATGCACATACTCCACATCTGTAGCCTCAAAAACAGACACTCTGCACATACATCCTGCACCCTCTGTAGCCCAGTACACCCCTTACATGTGATGCGGGAGATCTAATGTAATACAACATCAGCTAAATCACTGTAATGGCAGAAAATGGGATTCTCAGGTGACATCACGGATGGAGAGTCTCCTTCACAGGATGTGAGTGAAGGAAAACCCTGATGCTTGCGCTCTGGTAAGCAACTTTCAGAGAGAGAGCGTCTCCTGTTACTCAAAACGTATCCTCCTCTCATCCGCTCCACCTCCACAGTCCCCCACATCTGACAAGAATGGGCGGAGTCACTATATGTGTATGTCTGAACTTCGATTTTCTGGACAACTGTTCATCCAGTCGACTTCACAGTGGTGAGTGGATTGCTGACAGCGCAAGGAAATGCACTGTTGAGGGTGAAGGGTTCTTGAGAGAGCTGCCAACAGCAAAACTAAAGGCCTGGCACTCGGCCTGTTCCAAACAGGCATGTTTTAAACAGGTACTGCTCCAGTATTTATGGATAAGAGAGAGAGAGAGAGAGACAAGTATAGGAGAGGAGAAGACTTATTTTTAGTATTTGGATCCAGCTAGAATCTTTAAACACGTGGGAATATGCTTTATCGCTCTTAACGCCAGGTCCCATCCAATTTCATCCGTTGATCAGGTGATTCGATTTTTCAGGCCTACCAAAGGAAACAGCCAAACTGTAACAAAAGTTTGTCAGATGTCTACCTTTTTTAAAGAGCCAGCGACACTCAACTGAAAACTCATTTGGTTCGTCTCTGGGTTTTTTACAGGCCGTGCAATTTTTTTTTTTTAGTTTGGTTCTGGAGAAAACGTATCAACTTCAAAGTGCTGAGGTGCGAAGTTTAGCGGGAATGTGGCATGTTTTTGATTTTGTGTTGCTGGTTATTTGAAAAAGGTGGACAAATATGGGCCTATTGTTGCTTCAAAGAGACGTATTTTCAAAAAAATCAATGCGAGACTTGAGATTTGACACAGATTTTACTGCACATAATGTCTCCCCCTACAGATCAGAGGGGAAAATGTATTTTACAAACTGCTGGCTCGATCTGATTTGTCCTTTCCGGACGCTTGATAACTGGATGGTTTGTCAAAAATTAAGTGTCATGATGAGTTCATTATCTCCTTTGGATAATGTGAGCTTTAAATGAATGCGTCCTGGTGAACTTGCTAATCGCTAACTTGTTCCTGTTGGGTGACAGTGGCAGACCTTCACAGCGTTAAAGTACTGTAATCTGGTGGAGGTTGATGGGAATCTGGAGGTGATTACTCTTGATGACACTTGCCCCAGGGCGCCGGTGCTTAATAATGATAATGTTTGCCGGTGTCCTGTTCGCAGGAATGTGGACTGGATGCTGACATTTATCCAGGGATAATACCCTTTTCTACCACCCCTGCCTGTAAAGTGGTATTTTCACCCTTTTCTCATAAACAGCCCCCATCATCAGTCTTAGGCTGAAATAGCCTTCCAGCAGAGAGCCTGGGTGCCTCAAAGTTTTACCTCTGCCTGTTATTAGAGCTTGTGAAAGGGCCGTTCCTTCATCTGTCGAATACTAAGAACAAAGCCCAGAGGAGAATTACAGTGGTGTGTAGCTTACAGTAGTCCACCATCATGGCTCCAGTTTGCACTCGAGAGTCTCAGCCAAGGCAGAATCTGTGGGAAAGCACGCAATATACTGCTCAACGCAAACATGATCTAGTCGATGGCTGAAGCAGTCGCTGAGGCTACATCCATACGAATAAGGTTTTAATTTTAAATGTTGTTTTTCAGAGCTGCGAAAAAGTATTTGCCTCCTTCTGGGATTCTTCAGTTTTTTTTTCCTATTTGTGATATTTAAATGTTTTAGATCATCCAACTAATGGCAATATAAAACAAAGACTAGGTAAGTAACCGCAAAATGCAGCTTTTAATTGATTTTTTGATTTATTGGATGTAAAGAGATATTTCAGGGGTGTCGAACAGGTCCATGAAAAGCCTGAGGGGCTGCAGGTTTTCAATCCAACCGAGCAGAGGCTCATCTGACACACCTAATCTAATCGACTGGTCTCAGCCTGCGCAGATGATTAGTTGTATCAGGTGTGGTTCTGCTCGGTTGGAATGAAAACCGGCAGCCCCTCAGCCCTTTTCGCAGACCAGTTTGACACCCCTGAGTTATTCAAAACCTACATCATGCATGTGAAAAATAATTGCCCACCTAAACCTAATAACTGGTTGTGCTACTATTGGCGGCAACAACTGCAATCAAACTTTTGCGATAACTGGCAATGAGTCTTTTACATTACAGTGGAGGACATTTGGAAATTTTGGAAATTCTATCAAAAGTGATATTTAGATTTAACAGGGCTGACAGTAATCCTGCGAATTATTCTTTTCTCATCGGGCCAGGTAGGGTTGGGTAGCTTTTTTTCTTCAATAAATTCAATTATCATTTAAAAATTGCATTATGTGTTTATTAAGGTTATCTTTATTTACATTAGTTTGATGATCCAAAACACTGAAATATGACAAAAACATAAAAGTAAAAGAAATCAAAAGTGGAGGGGGCAAAAATACTTTTTCGCAGCACCGTACAACAAAAATGATCTCCACCAACACTAAAAGCCAATCACAGAGTTGTTTTCAAAAGTCTAGGGGTTCAAGAAGTCCAGTGTGGTATGGATGCCTGGCAAAATAATAGCAAAGGAGATGCCTTTCAAAATGAAAGTGTATTAGTATGGATGTAGCTGGAGTCCACTGGCTTCCTATTGCCCTGCATACTGTTGCTTAATCGGTCGAAAATATAACAGCAAGATCTCAGACGGAAAGAGAAGAAGGTGGAATAAACCCTCTGCTCGCTATTAAAAATGCAAAAGGGAATTATTTGCGATGCCAACAGTGGAATAATGTGTCCTATCTGAAAAGGATAGGTTTAATTCTGTTCTGTTTTCAGCTTTTGTTTTAGCTGACATCTGAAAGAACAGTTTTAGAAACAAATGGCAGCTGAATTTCAAGTAAGTGGGCATATTTATTACATTAAAAGCAGTTTCATTTGTTTTGCTGTATAAACTATGCATTAATATGCTACAAAGGACTGCAACAGGCCTCTCTGCAGTAAACAGAACCTGGTCGCAGAGTTTCATTGGGGTAAGAATGGAGGGCCCCCATCTTTAGCTGGGTCCCGATAACAATGGCTCCCCCATTGTGAACCCCTCCCCCCAGCCTTTCGCTGTCCTTGGGCTGATCATTCCCGTCTCATCTGACCGCACAGCAACAATGGCGAGCCCTGTTTGCAGGACTGTGATAGCCAGAATCATGGACAGCACACTGTCTGTTCCAACTGTGGAGCCGGTCATCTCTGCTCGCGTGGGTAATGCATTCAGGAGTGACATAATAATTGCATTACCATCTGTTCTGCAGGTTGGGTGAGGATGGAGAGAGAGAGGGAGAGAGAGAGCGAGAGAGAGAGAGGCTGCGTCCGAATTCTCTTCAATAGATGACCTTTTTCTGTCCTCTCCAATTTTCCTTGAATTCACTAGAAAATGTAACCTGGGTCAACAGAAAGATTCAGAGAGATTTTAAAGGTACCTTGGGACATGTTTGAGAAAAACTGGATGTCCTTTCCTTCGATGTGTCAGAAGCTTGATGGCAAAGATAGCCATCGCAATTGATCAGAAAACTTGGGGACCGAATGATGTTTCCAGGTGCCACAACTGCAAATGATGGTGGTCTATGTTTGATCTTTCCTTCCTTCTAAGGTTGGTCCTGCGTTTCATGGCAGGAAGGAAGCAACTAAGGAACTAATTGCCTCGTTTCCTTCATGAAATAGACGATTCAAACGCTCCTTGACATGACTCCTAGCCAAATTACTTCTGGTTTGTGTCCATTGGCAGGGAAGGTTTCTTGCTCTTTAGAGAATTTGGTAACACATTATAATAAAGCTACATTAATTAACATTAGCTTATACAGTAAGAGGTATTAACTATCAGTTGATTAACAATAAAGTAATGGGTCTACTAATAATTTACTAATAATAGTGTTCACGATAACTAAGGTATTAATTTATCGATTATTGATAGTTTGATGGTTTCAGGTGTTACTTAAAGGATTCTTAAGGGATGTTTCAACTACATAATAATGATTTCAAAGAGCATTAATAAATGGTAAGTTAAGGTTGCCTAATGCTTATTTAGCTCTCTAATGCATTCATTAACTTGGTCATTCTGCAAAAACAGCCACTTTTGGGAGGGCATTATGTCAAAAAAAATTATTTTCATACAATTAAACTTCAGAAAAAGTTTTAGTAAACCATTTTGCTTTATGAATTCACAAAAATTAGAGCGTAATCGATTACCATTATTTTTTTACACACGGTTAAAAGATGCTTCTGCGGTATTTTTTGTAATTGTTGTTACCTCATAAATTCACAAGTTTTCAATGGTTTTAAGAAATAATATTGCTTAACATATTCTGTACACATGGATAAACAAAAAATATGTGTATGATGCCTTTTCAAAGGCTTAGAACAAAGATAATCATAGTAACGTAAATGATGGTAACACCAGTGACGGTAACACTAGTGACAATTTTCATGTCAAAGCCATTTTGCAAAATGGCAGTAATAGTAATTCAAACCAAATGTTGCTATTCATGTTACCCTCATTAAAATGCATAATAAAATCTAATTATATCACATTTCTTTGCATTTCCCTTCTCATAAAATGGGTAACACAAGTGACACATTCTAAAACCCCCGAACGAAATTGTGAGATTAAGGGTCAATTTTACTAAATATGAAAAGAGGCAGCAGACTTATCATGTTCATTCCATGACAGTCTCTCAACAAGTTGTTTGCTCAGTCGGAAATGATGTTATAAATGTGTTTTTTTTTTCAGAATAGGGGTTTTTGTGAAGTGGTAACAATGAGTTGGAATTTTATTAAATTATGCTATCCATTTCATAAATGTGATATTGGTGTAAAAATGATTGCATTCAAAATGTGGGGAAAATATACTGCTCAAAAAAATAAAGGGAACACTTGGAGTTATATTGTGTTTTTTAAGTGTTCCCTTAATTTTTTTGAGCAGTATATATTTTAAAACTTAAAATCTGACATTAAACCTCCACACAGCCTGGGGACATACAATTTTCATGTGCCTCAAATTTGGTATGATTGGTTGAAAATGAATTTGACCCAATGCCAAAGCTCAAATTGGTAATACTATTCAAAGAAAACCTTACATTACTCAAATATATACATCTAATGTGAATATTAGGAATATTTAATTTGCAAATTATATGCAAAGCCAAGGGACAAGAAAATGGATTTTTCTGTAGAATGACCCAACTGCTCATGAATTGGTAGTTATTTCTTATTACTGTGTTTACTAGTGCACCCTTATTGTAAAGTGTTACTGAGAATTTGGATGCAGCCTGTGTATTAACCCATCAAACGAATGCAATTCTGGAAAGGGAGTCGCACCTTATAAGCTGGATTTAGGGCCCTGTCGCCAAGATCCACTGCTACAGGAGTACCACTGTCCACCACATTTTTGATATCTCTCCAATCTGACATATCTAAAATAGCTTATTGAAATCTCCACAAATGAGCTAATCAGGTGAGTCCGGTGTGTTAAATTAGGGACACGTGGCAGGGGTACCCCAGGAATAGGGTTAGGAAACACTGCTCTACCATGTCTCTGAACCTGACACTCAGTAAACTTAGGGCTTTTTGAGGGGCAAACCTTCAAAGTAGTCTTTGTTTTTTTTTTTTTTTCCGGCCACATCCAATGCTAATTTGGTTTAGCTGGATTCGTACGCATTTTAAAAGGACACTTTAGTGACTGCCAATATTTTACAATTAAAAATCATTTTAAAGAGAACGAGCTGCCCCACCTTTGTTTCCAGCGATAGCTCATGGATGTCTTTGCATGCAGAACGATAGGCATGTTTCCATCATTAACACAAACGTTAGTATATCTTTATCCAGTCTTTCTATTATCATAACCACAGATATTTAGCAGATGCCTTTTTGCCAAAGCATTAAATTAACCCTTCGAGCGCCAAATACGTTTTCAAGGAATCAGAAATGTAGTTATCCTGAGCTGTTGAAAACCTATCAAGCGGCAAAGAGCTCCCCTGCGGGACCTCCCTCTTTTAAACAAGTTGCCGCATGATAGGTTTTCAACAGCATCTGACTTTGATATTTTACATCATTGGGCGACTATAGTTGCCCACAGCACTGAAAGGGTTAAGCAAGGGCCACTCACAGTGGCGAAGGGCCCAACGGGAGATCTTATGGTTACCAAACCAAGGCTTGAACCAACAAGCTCCTGGCCTCTAGTTAAACACCTTGGCCACTGAGCTATCAGAAACCCCATCAGAAGAACAGAAGAAATTCCCATAGAGTTCTTGGCTCAATAAAAATAGTGAAATAAACGACAAACCACTGAGAGCCACCACCCTTTCCCCTAATCTCCCTGCCCTATCCTACTCGGTAGTTTCCAGAGTCCCACCGTCTCTTGTGCAATGATCAGGCTTGCCCTTTGTAGCTGGCTGCCTGTCAGACTAGCAGTGTTTGAGCTCTCTCTCTCTCTCTCTCTCTCTCTCTCTCGACTCCGCAGAGACTGTGACACTGGCTGCCTTTGCTTACTCAGGACTTCACCGTCTGTAAGGGAATGCTGTTTGTGTCTGTAACTCAATGCGCCACCTAAATTGAAAATAATTAAGAGTGACATGCACATTCCACAGAAGCACACAAATACATTCGCTCACGAAACAGCATCACACAAAAACAGACTCTCAGCCCTCAGTATATAAGTTTAAACGGGGAGATTCAGGCCAGTTCTGCACTTAGCCTTGTCTTTAATGGTTTGCTAGCTTGGGAAGGCCTATCATTTTGCCTTGGAACAGTCCCTGAGGGTTTTAATGTCGCGCTTAACACTGTGCGACTGCAGAGAGCAATGCACGCGAGGATAGACACGCACACACACACACATATGCATGCACATGCACACCCATAGACATGCACACACACTCACACACACACACATATGCATATGCGTGCACAGGCACACGCACACACAGAAAACGCATACTCACATCAGACATGATGATTTAATAAAAGCTTACAGCAATATAAACACAAACACATTTTCTGGAGTGCACATTTACTGATTTTCCTGGAACAAAAGGAACGCCAAGGGTTTAACCCTTTCAGGAGTACGGTTGCAAAAATCTTATTATGTTTGTAATGGAACATTCAAATGCTTACAGTAATCACTGCTATCAACTCAGTTGAGGTCAACAATCGACCAATTGAGGATATCGCCAATACGCAAAAAATGCCGGGATGTTGCATTCGTGCCCTGTTTCAGATGCATTATGGGATAGTTCGGTAACCCAGTCGCTTCCGGTCTCTGCAGAGCCCAACAGTACCTGAACTGTAGTCATTAAGGCCATGGGTCGTTACTGGGAAGCTGCCATGTGTTCGTCAAACGAAAATAAGCGGAAAAAACTTCAGAAAAACCCCTGGGTGAGAAATTTATACTTGAATGATGGCCTATATATGGATGCGTGATACTTCTACGCCAGTTCTAGATGATAGTCATGATCAGAGCAGAACATCAGGAAAGAAATGCTGCCAGTTTAGAAAGATATTTTGCCGAAAGCACTACATCCGGGCATTTTCTTGCGTATTGGAGATACCCTCAATTGTCTAGAACTCTTACTTACAATTTTGAAACATTTAAAAAATCTACTCTTCAAACCAGCTGAGTTTTACAGTATGTCAGCGAAGAGTGAGAAAGAAACAGTCTTCTGAAAGGACATGAGATGGTACTGACACTGGTCAGCTCAGTGAGACGCACCACAAAGCAACACTCAGGCACATTTGCGCAGGAATACAAATACCCCCGGATTTCGAAACCATCTCCTAAACACGGACGGGCGAGGTTGAGTTTCCTCCGACGCACGGAGAAGAGAGAGCAGAATAGTACTTCCCATTAAGTTGTCTTTCAAAATCGTATATCTTACAGCTTCTCTCATCTCGTGAGGCACATAAACAGAACGTGTCATTCCCAGTCACAAAGCCGTCGCCCGTATTCCTTCTCCGCTCTGTCATGAGAGTGGCTGGTTCAGTATCGTCCCCCCCCCCCAACCCCCCCATCCTTTTTAATAGCCCACTGAGAGAAGGCCTCCCTACTTTTTCAGCCATTTGTGGACTTCATTAGCTTCCCGGGCCGCTCTATTGGTTTCACACCACATTTCCCCTCAATCGTTTAACACGCCAATGAGCCTCAAAGAGAGTTGTCTACTCGGCCTGGTAATTTGATTTTGACTGATGTTTGTGTCATTGCCAAGCTTCAAAGTCAGCATCAACGACATATTAAAAACATATTAATACGACATTCCTCTCCCACACACGTGTGGCGGAGACAAATCCTCATATTAAACAGTTGCACCAATAAATCTGAGAGCCAGAACCTCCAACAAGTCACCTGATCTGCTAAAAGACAATTCTAAGTCATTGTCTTCTAGGCCAGATCAGGTTCATGAAGGAGTCATATGTTTTGACTATGGTGAGGCTATGTACTATGCGGTGTAGTTTTTTTATTTTTTTATTTTTGCCTCGATTTGCTTACAGATAGGAAAGTCCTTGGGGGAATATGCCCAGTTAACAATATTAATCTCTTCAGACAGCAAGACTGGGGCATGTCCGTGAGCTACAGACTAAGGACGGCAGGACCTTCACGGAGTTGCTCTGAGAGGGAGTCTGTCCGAGCTGTGTTGTGTGGTATGCCTCACAAACTTACAGGACTTTTTAACTCCTTGCGTGACATGAAGCTCTTTAGCCATCGGTCCACGTTATCACCTCAGCAGTGAGTTATGTGACATCGCTTACAATATGTGCTTTGCCCGGGGAGACGAAGCATACAGTTGGTACACGGAACGACAGTGAAAGAGGTCAAGAATGAACACTCAGTTACATAAGAAATCACATCTGAAGTTAGCCCTTTCACAAGTATACAAAAATTTCCACACGTCGAATGAAATTGAGTTATTTGCAGCACTTTCAGGTTGACTTTGCCAAATGTGCTGAACAATTTCTACACGTGGAGAGAAAACACGTGGCTTGAAATAGCATTGCTCACCTCCTACGCTCTCATCTTAAGTATGGGATTGTGTTTAAAGTTCTCACGTTTTCTCCTTACGCATCAGGTATCTGCACGTGGTTTTGAGCGCATTTGATTTTTATCGCAAGAGAGCGAGCGCTTGAAAAACAGCAAAACCGCGGCAGCCACAGCCGAAAGCAGGCAGAGGTATCAAGTTAGAGGAGGCGTTAATGGTGAGGGGATAGTGAGACTGCTCGTACAAAACAAGGAGAGAATCCGAAAGAGGAAGTGCCAGTGTTCGGCCTCCTCGTGGGCCTGGGACAGCTGCCAGTGAAGCAGCAGTGTGTATCTGCTCGGCAGCTGGGCCCTGCAGTTTGGGTTATTACAGGTAAACCCACTGTTTACCTGCCTGAGAGAGGGCAGTCACCCCATCTGTGTTTCCGTGGCATTAATCTGACACCACAATTACCGCATGATAGATCGGGGCCCTCGCTCAGCCACTGCCCGGTGTAGAGTTTTCTGGGCCGAGTCCGCACAGCTGATATACGGTATACACAACGCAGTCCATAACACGAGGACACGATCGTTGTTGTTTTGGTTTCACTCCAGCACACTGGATTAGAGCTGACAGTCCGCACCTTTGGGTTGTATCAGTTGAAGACCACAAAGGAAAAAAGATCAGAGTCCAAATTTTGCATTTTTATATATTTTATGCATTATATATTATTATATATTATTATACTATATTGTTATAATATTTTCTATATTTTATAATTTTTTGCATTTTTTTCAGTGTTTCGTTTCTAAGATCATTTTGAATTTTTAATTCAATTGTTTCTTTTCAAAACCTAAGTGCTTAAAGTCATGACAACAAAATCCGAGAATGTAGTTATTTGATTTATTTCCTAAACCCTTGCGAATTTCAGGAACTTCATAGATGTACGCTTGGTTTTTTGGCATTTTTTTCCTCAGTATTTATTATTTAACAAATAAAAGCTGATTCAGTTTTCAGAGAGGAGCAAGAATGACGTAGTTGTCAGTTTTCCAATGCAGGGGTTCCCTGAAAAATCTTCGTTTTGTTTGCTTAACCCTTTCAATACCGAATACAGTAATATGAATCAGAGTAACCCATTGGATATATATGTCATTTTTGTTTCTAAAAATATAAATTTATCATTATCAATCTTTATACTTGACGTGTCAGCAATCAATACAATATTGGTGGGACACATTTGTCCCACTGACTAATACTGGTGGGACATATGTGTCTCATTGAAAGGGGTGAATCAGACCCTTCCACAGTGAAGGATCATATTGATGCACTTTAGCTTCTCCCAGCCTTCTCAAGTTAGACAGCGTTGTCAGGTGCAGCAGACGTAATGGTCTCCTTGGAGACGGTACGCACTCGAGCTAAATGAAGGAGGTGGTATTTGTGGCCGGTTCCGGATCGAAAGTTGCGGGCCATCTCAGAAAATGGCAGGCAGGAAGGCTCGGGGCTGCACCGCACTTAGCCGAGCGCGCGGAGGTTCTCGCTAACAAGTCAGGAAGCCCAAACAGTCCCGAAAGAGAAGCGAACATTACGCCGAGCGCGTGATGAAAGCAATCAGTGCTTAGAGTGCACAACTGCCAGGAACAGGAGAGATAAACGAGGCGGGGGGTCCTCTTCTCGCAATAAACAGACAGATGTGGAGGAGCAGCGAACCCCCTAAAGAGGGAATGAATATGCAGACGAGCGCTTCATTATGCGAGTATGTAAACGAGATGTGGCACAAACGATGACAAATTCTGCCTTGGTTTGCGGTTCCGGTCCCTATACAAAGGTGCTGTAGAGATATGTTCGTGACAGCTCGGTTGTCCCGATGTCGTCCGCAGCCCTCACCTTACTTCTCAGTGCCCGGTTGAAATGCAGACTTGGGAAAGCTTTTTCTGATGTTTGTTTTTGGTCTGTACTATTTATACACAAAGTCATCATGGTGGAATCTGACACAAGTTCACACTGAGCACCAGAATACATAGGCTGAGTAATATAAACTGTGGGTACTCCACCTAAAATCACGGTCCTTGCATTTGAGAAACAACTCCAGTACAACACCATACCACCAAGTAATTATTTTTGGTTGGGGCAGCGTGGTTTGGCCCTACATTCTTGATTGTTTGCAGTTGAGTGAATGAGAGTGAGTGAGTAAGGGATCGATGGAAGGAAAGACATAGCTATACTATTGGTTAGCTGGCCAGGTGTACTCTCCCCATTGGCCATTGTTCATTGCCCACGATTTGGCACAGAGACCAACTAGTCTAGCCTAGTTTTGATTTTATTTGTGAGGTATTATTTGCCTTGTGATCTGAAATACATGCTAAACAGAATTGATCATGCATTCATAATATAATATAATATAATATAATATAATATAATATAATATAATATAATATAATATAATATAATATGACAGTGTGTGGGTTCTGTTTACTTTCTTATTATCCTTAGTGTAAGCTACAATTTAAAGGTTGGAAAATGGTAAGCTTCCTGAGGTTGAATGGCCTGTTCTCATTATTCATTATATGTTATGCTATGCTATATTCTAGTGCAATATCATGCAGTATTTAAAATATGTAATTTTTAGTCCCCAGTTTTTCATATTATTTTGACGCTGAGACTGCTATTATATTTGTTGGACCTGAAGAAACCGAGGGCCTGCATTAGTATAACTGGCGATGCATCTATGCGGAGGGGATACGAGGGGCATAAGTGGCGCTGATTGCCTGATTATCTCTCCACTTCTGATGACATTGTCGTAGCAACAGCATGACTCGTCCTGAGGCCCTGGAGAGAAGGCTATTGACTGGTCTATAAAGTGGCCCTCCACACGGACGGAGCTGCCGTTTACCGACGGCATCAATCTGTGTTTCCCAAACACTTGGGCCAAGAGGGAAGCATAATGACCTCCGCCCGGGAAACATAGGCACCTAACGCAGCAAGGCAACAGCTGTGTGCTGCGGAACTCTTCCAAGAGCATAATCCCGCTGACAGGAATACAGAGATGAGGAAACTCTGACTGCGATGACATTTCAAGTGTCATGCCAAGCCATACCCTTGCCACTTCTTCTAGCACTGCAGGATCTTACGTATAAAAATAGCCCCTTGAGGCTTTTTTCATAAGTAGGTGAGAAGATTCAATATAGAGAGTGGCTCCTCTATTATGCTCTACCAAAGCACTTCACCAGAGAATCTATTTTTCCTTCCAGCTGAAGAATTTCCACCACCCCATCACACTCACAATAGCTACAATATGTCCACTTTCCGCCAGGTCCACCAAACGACCAAGAGGCTGCTCGAGGATGTCATGAACTCTTACAAGGAAAGACTTGCTGAGTGCAGAGTTCGGCCTAAATTGAGTCACCATAATTTTTCAGAAGGTGAAAACAAGCTACGAGTGAGCAAACGCCTTGGAAGACACTGCATTAAAACAGAGGGCTGAGAGTGAAGTCCTCGTGAAATTAACTAAGTGCGGAGCACTGCCCCTAATCACGAAAGGCAGCTGAGAGCTTTTTAATTGGTCTAACCTGCTTTGCTGAACCGCGGGCTCCTGCGAGGATGATTTGGCTGGCAGGTTGCCTCCCTCCCTCCCAATCCCCAGCCCCGCCTCCTGTTGTCTTGTTCGTGTTACTATTTTTACTGTCTTAACAAGGTTTGAGATCTGTGCTGCAGAGGGCTACAGATGCTGTTGCAAGAAAAGCGCCCTGGAAAAAAAAAGAAAATCAATGGCGCCTCAGGTTGAGGTGGAGAGGAGAGGTTGCGAGGAGCAGGGACTGGGCCCCTCGGAGAGGGAAAGGTCGCCCAGACCTGCGGTCACGACAGAGGTCAGTCACCCCTGTGCTGAGGACGAATGAAGAGTCACAGGTGGCTAGTTATGCCTCTGAACAGCTGAGAGCCTTTAGAGAGCAATACATGGGTAATACCGGCCTTGAAAGATTTATACTCTCACACTTATACAAGGAGGAAGGCAATTGTGCCCCTACTAAACTGGAATATTGCATGTCTGGATGTCTTCTCGCACTAATACAATGAATTTGGTCCAAAAGGGGGGGTTCATTTGCTCAGATGTAGACGCCGGTGTCCTTATATTCCGAAATTTAATTCCTAAATCATTCTGAATTAGAATTTCTAATATTTGCCTCACTGGAATAATTTTCCACCGCCTCTGTGACACAAATGCTGATTTATAAAGCCTAAACAGGTTTATGCATAACAAAAAAAAAATATTTGCATTATTTCTATTCTGCGCAAAGGGGTCAAGTAATCATTGGAAATAGAAAAAGTGCGATGGACACAAGGCGTAACTTTTTTATTCTAAGCTGAGCTTTTACACCCATCAGCATGGGAAGCAGAGGTCTATGTGGATATATTTCAATGATTAATTATTCAGGGGTTCGGTAAACGAACGCGGGCTACTCTTGCTCCACAGTGGTCCGTCCCACAGCTAAGGGAGAATGGAAATGACAGGCACGAGGGGATTAAAAAAAAAATAGATGTCAGGCAGCGGGATATAAATATTAATGGATGTACATGTGTGACAGATGAGAGAGAGCCGTTATAAAATCATAGGTCAAGGTGACGGACGGACAGTCATGGAGTATGACTTCAATCTTCTTATCACTGGATAAACTATTATCCCAGGAGG
The DNA here is from genome assembly GCA_029721435.1 of Gymnothorax reevesii. Lineage (NCBI taxonomy): Eukaryota > Metazoa > Chordata > Actinopteri > Anguilliformes > Muraenidae > Gymnothorax > Gymnothorax reevesii. The sequence continues at coordinate 11,520,895 of CM056592.1, forward strand.
GCTTGAGACCTTGAGCAAGGCACTAACGATATCCTTCAAATGGTGACCAACAATGGGTGGCTTTTATCTGAATGAAACACAATCCTACTTTCCAGGTGATATTGAGCTCTCCTGTCTTCCTTGCCATGCAGACAATTATGATTCTGCGGCAGACATTTGTGGATACATGTGCCGCAGAAATAATTTCTTGCATGAATTCACATAACCTACTTCACTCGCTGATCCAGGTAACAGCTTCCATCACCTTGTAAGAAGTTGCAACTGAAAAGCCACCTTGCTGTTAAGGTCCCTTGCAAAGAAGATACACAACTTAGCTCGGTCCTCTGTGTAGATGATCAAGCCACGATGAAGAGAGAGGTCACTTCCAGGTAATTAACTTAACCTTTGACGCTATTTGTCATGCCCTCTGCTTCCAAGTCCTTCTCTGTCTGGGTGTTGTGAGTTTACTGATTGGCTATGAGGAGCTGCTGTGCTGGAGTTAGGGCCTCAGCTACACAGCTGCCACTCATCAGATCATCAGCCCCTGCCTACTTAAGCTCCTGGTCCACAGCCAGTCAGCGCTGGATTATAGACTCAGCTACCCAGTTAGTTTCTGCTCCAGCTTTCTGTGCATTTATTCAGCTTTCCTGTTTCGTTGCTCATTTGCCATTTTTGTCAGTTCCTGATCCTTTCATTTCCCCTGTCCAGGATTACCAGTTTCACTCACCGCCCTGACTCCAGCCAGCTTCCTCCTCTTCGGAACCACTCACCTGCCAGCCCTGCTCCTTCAAACCTCTTCAGTGTCTTTGTCCAGACTACTGCAATAAACTCTCTGTTATCAGTCATCTGCCTCTGCCTCAGTCCCTGCCTACTGAGTCCACATACCCAGGCGTAACAGTATAATCCAGCCACTATGGACTCTGCAGGGCAGGAGGCACTCAAAAAGGCAGTAGCCCTCCAGGGAATGCAGCTAGGACGTCTCGACACTGCCCTGCGTCAAGTCACGGATCAACTGACTCAAGTCTCCACTGCACTGGCTACCCTCACCAATCGGCTCGACGCCGGTCCAGTCCCAGCTGTTCAGCCCCCCGCTGCCCAACAAGCTCCTCCAGCCGCCCCACCAGGTCCTGATAACATCTCGACCAGCCACGAACCGCACATTCCGCCTCCAGCAAAATACTCAGGAGATCCTAACACATGTCGTCAATTTCTCACTCAGTGCCAGTTAGCATTCAATGCCCAACCAAGCCGCTATGCCAGTGAAGCAGCTAAGGTGGCCTACCTGGTGAACTTATTGGAGGGTCCTCCGCTCAACTTCTACAATGCCCTCTTCGAGCAGCGCTCCCCCCATGCTATGTCTGCAGATGCCTTCGCTACAGAGCTCAAGCGTGTGTACGATCATCCCATACGGGGCCAGCAAGCCGGTCTGCAGCTTTCACGGATCCGCCAAGGAAGGCTCTCTGTCCGGGAGTTTGTGAGTCACTTCCAAAGTTTAGCAGTGGAGTCGGGCTGGAATGAGGCAGCACTCATTACCGCCTTCCAGAATGGGCTCAACCGTGACATTGGAAGAGAGATGGCACTCCGGGGAGAGTTCACAACTTTGGACGAGGCCATAAGATGTGCCATTAAAGTGAGTGATCAACTGTCCCTGTGGCGTGCCGAATCAACGATTTCTCCCATGTTTCGCTCTGAACAGCGAACATCCAACAGTCTCCGCCGAGATGTGCTGAGTCCTCAAGAGGTTCCCCGAGAAATGCCGAGTAGTCCTGAGCCTGAGCCCATGCAAGTTGACGGCATCCATCTGTCCACCGAGGAGAGAGCCCGCCGAATCAAATCCCAAGCCTGTCTGTACTGTGGTCAAGCTGGCCATTTCATCGCCCATTGCCCCATCCGTCCAGTAAAAGGGTCGGCTCGTCAGTAGCGGGAGAAATACTGTCGAGCCATGTTGCCAGCCGTTCTCCCCCAGACCGACCTCAACTCAATGTTGCCCTCTTGTGGCGGGGGCAGTCCTTTTCTGTTACGGCACTAATCGACTCTGGGGCTGATGAGAGTCTCCTCGACAGTGCCGTTTGCCAGCAGCTGGGCATTACGACGGAGCCCCTCGAGGTCCCATTGGAAACCAAAGCTCTCAATGGAATGCGGCTGGCCACTATCAACCATAGGACTACTCCTGTACCAGTGCATCTATCTGGAAATCACCAGGAGGTAATCAGTTTCCTAATTATTGACTCCCCTCATGTTCCTCTAGTCCTGGGGTTTCCCTGGTTAAAGCTCCATAACCCTCATTTGGATTGGACCACAGGAGAAGTCCGTTCTTGGAGCTCTTACTGTCATTCACACTGTCTCGTCTCGGCTCTAACCTCCACATCTGATTCTCCCCCTGCAGCAGAATCCGTGGATCTGTCTTCTGTTCCAGAAGTTTACCATGACCTAGCCCCAGTCTTTAGCAAAAAACAGGCTCTTTCTCTCCCCCCCCACCGGCCTTATGACTGTGCTATTGAGCTCCTGCCAGGGGCTCCACTTCCCAGTAGCAAATTGTATAAACTCTCCTGTCCCGAGCAGCAAGCCATGGAGAAGTATATACAGGAGTCCCTAGCAGCCGGCCTCATCCGTCCATCATCCTCTCCGGTAGGTGCTGGATTTTTCTTTGTGGGGAAGAAAGATGGCACATTGAGACCTTGTATTGACTTCAGAGGGCTGAATAACATCACAGTCAAGAACAAGTATCCTCTGCCTCTCATTGACTCTGCCTTTATCCCTCTCCAAGGAGCCACCATCTTCACCACCCTGGACCTCCGCAACGCCTACCATTTGGTGCGCATAAGGAAGGGTGATGAATGGAAGACTGCTTTTAACACTCCGTTAGGTCACTTTGAGTATCTAGTCATGCCTTTTGGTCTGTCCAACGCTCCTGCAGTCTTCCAGGCCTTAGTTAATGATGTGCTCCGTGACTTGCTTGGCCAGTTTGTATTCGTTTATTTGGATGACATCTTGATTTACTCTCGCTCTCTCCAAGAACACCAGGAGCATGTCCGCACAGTACTGCAGCGCCTCATGGAAAACAGACTGTTTGTCAAAGCCGAAAAATGCGAGTTTCATACCACATCTACCACCTTTCTTGGTTTTGTCGTCTCTCAAGGGGAGCTCAAAATGGATCCAGCTAAGGTCTCAGCTGTCGCTAACTGGCCAACTCCTACCAACCGCAAACAGCTGCAGCGCTTCAATGGCTTCGCCAACTTTTATCGAAGGTTTGTGAAGAATTACAGTAGTATAGCTGCCCCTTTAACTGCACTCACCTCTCCATCTGTTCCGTTCCGCTGGACTCCGGAGGCTGAGACGGCCTTCTCAGAGCTGAAGCGCCAATTCATCTCTACTCCCATCCTGATCCATCCTGACCGGTCACTGCAGTTCATTGTGGAGGTGGATGCGTCCGACACTGGGGTAGGTGCTGTCCTGTCCCAACGCTCACCTAAAGATAACAAGTTGCATCCTTGTGCTTTTTTCTCCTATAAACTTGATCCTCCAGAGAGAAACTATGATGTTGGGAACCGAGAACTGCTGGCAGTGGTGTTGGCCTTGGAGGAATGGCGACACTGGCTGGAGGGAGCAGAGCATCCTTTCATAGTGTGGACTGACCACAAGAACCTCTCATACATCCAGACAGCCAAGCGATTGAATGCTCGTCAAGCGAGGTGGGCCCTTTTCTTGGGGAGGTTCGATTTCTCCATTACTTACCGTCCTGGTTCCAGGAATGTGAAGCCAGATGCCCTGTCCCGCCAATTTTCGGCAGAGGAGGCCCCTGCTGAACCAGAATTCATTGTGCCTCCTTCTCGTGTTATTGCTGTTGTTACCTGGGAGATAGAAGCTAAGGTCCGTCAGGCCCAGTCCACACAGCCTGGCCCAGGTAATGGACCTCCAAATTGTCTCTTTGTCCCAGACTCTGTCCGTTCTCAGGTCCTGCAGTGGGCCCACTCCTCCCACCTTACCTGTCACCCAGGGTCCCATCGTACAGTCTCGTTCCTCAAACGGCGCTTCTGGTGGCCTACCATGGAAAAAGACACCCGGTCTTTTGTGGCAGCCTGCTCCATCTGTGCCCGAAACAAGACTACAACTAAGCCCAGTTCAGGTCTGCTCCATCCTCTGCCCATTCCCGGTCGGCCATGGTCCCACATCGCCCTGGACTTTGTGACTGGTCTTCCCCCATCCGGAGGTAATACTGTCATTCTCAACATCATTGATCGTTTCTCTAAAGCTGCACATTTCATTCCCTTGCCCAAACTCCCCTCTGCACATGAGACTGCTGAATTGTTGGTGCAGCATGTTGTCCGGATCCATGGCTTGCCTTCAGATATTGTCTCCGACAGGGGCCCACAGTTTACCTCCCAGGTATGGAAAGCATTCTGTAAAGCTATTGGAGCGACTACCAGCTTGTCCTCTGGGTACCATCCGCAGTCCAATGGCCAGACGGAGCGAGTCAATCAAGAGATGGAGGCTGCTCTCCGCTGCATTACCACGGCAGAGCCATTGTCCTGGAGTACTCGACTGCCCTGGGTGGAGTATGCCCATAACACGCTCCCTAACGCCTCCTCTGGTATGTCTCCATTCCTCTGTTCCCTTGGCTATGAACCCCCTCTGTTCCCAGATCAGGAGGAGGAGATTGCGGTCCCTTCTGTCCAAGCCCATATGCGCCGCTGCCGTGGCACTTGGAGGCGTGCCCGTGCTGCTCTACTCCGTGCTTCATCTAAGACCCAGGTCCAAGCTAACCGCCGCCGTGCTCCAGCTCCCTGTTATGTCCCAGGACAGAAGGTATGGCTCCTCTCCAAGGACTTGCCCCTCCAAGTGGAGTCCAGGAAGCTTGCTCCCCGTTATGTTGGTCCGTTTGAAATTGAGGCTGTTATCAATCCCTGTGCAGTCCGGTTGAAACTCCCAGCCTCGTTTCGTAGGCTTCATCCCACGTTTCATGTGTCCCAGTTGAAACCTGTTCGTTCCTGTTCTCTCGCTCCTCCTGAGGCTCCCCCTCCACCTCCCCGGCTGGTGGATGGTGGTCCCGCCTATACGGTGCGGCGCATCCTGGACGTTCGCCGCCGGGGACGGGGCTTCCACTACCTCGTGGACTGGGAAGGCTATGGCCCTGAGGAGCGCTGTTGGGTCCCCGGGCGGGACATCTTGGACCCGTCACTCATCAGGGATTTCCGTCATCTCCACCCTGACCGGTTCCGTGGGGCGCCAGGGGGCGCCCGTTGAGGAGGGGGTACTGTCATGCCCTCTGCTTCCAAGTCCTTCTCTGTCTGGGTGTTGTGAGTTTACTGATTGGCTATGAGGAGCTGCTGTGCTGGAGTTAGGGCCTCAGCTACACAGCTGCCACTCATCAGATCATCAGCCCCTGCCTACTTAAGCTCCTGGTCCACAGCCAGTCAGCGCTGGATTATAGACTCAGCTACCCAGTTAGTTTCTGCTCCAGCTTTCTGTGCATTTATTCAGCTTTCCTGTTTCGTTGCTCATTTGCCATTTTTGTCAGTTCCTGATCCTTTCATTTCCCCTGTCCAGGATTACCAGTTTCACTCACCGCCCTGACTCCAGCCAGCTTCCTCCTCTTCGGAACCACTCACCTGCCAGCCCTGCTCCTTCAAACCTCTTCAGTGTCTTTGTCCAGACAACTGCAATAAACTCTCTGTTATCAGTCATCTGCCTCTGCCTCAGTCCCTGCCTACTGAGTCCACATACCCAGGCGTAACACTATTGCTCAGAAGGCATTATGACATATGGAATTGTCTGCGTGCAATGAAGGTTGGTCTGATTTTGCTGCATTGGCGTGTCGCACGAGTCATGACTGTAAAAACTCGCCCCCAAATCAGGTTAAAGTCCACATAAATAATCCTCATCCCACGCTACTCTGGAGCAGGAACAGAGGTCAGTATCTTGATCCAGAAACAGGAGAGCTAAATGATCTGGAGCGCAATTATTTTTCTCTCCTTTCATTACTGAACAAAGCTGCTGCAGGCTGGTGTTGTGATGTGGAATGTAACTACAGTAATATCCTCCAGAGAATAGAGATGTACTGTTGTTTCTTCATTTGCGGTGGAAACATGGAGATGTAGCAGCTTTGGCTGCTGTTTTTTACAGGAATGCCTTTGCAGGGAATTGCAATGCACAGTGTATACAGTGAACATGCACATATTTTGGGTTGTTGAACGTGTACTTGTTTACTGCACTGAGAGCATTACAATGAACAAATATTTTAATGTGTTTTGCCATGACTTTTGCTCTTATTTTTCTCCTCTTGAAAGAAATGTGTGGTAGACCTCTCTCTGTACTTTTGTCAAGACTGGTAATGTCACCCCGATGCATACCTTGCTCCATTCCCATGATGCAACAGGGTTAACAGCCAATAAGCTTACTGGAAAGTGTGAACTTAACTTTCAAAATAAAAGTGATCTTTATTGCCAAGTAACTCTGTCTGCAGGAAATGACTGTAGGACTCCAGCGACCTTTATTCTTAAGAGAAAAATACGTAAGGAATTTGACTATTGCCACCATTAGAATGACTAAGGTCCAATTCACTTGTAATCATTATCTATGATGAAAAGATTTTCAGAAATGACAAACATGAGTCATAATTTCGCAAGCCTGCTGTCTGAGTAATCTTCTTAGATATTCGGTGTCAGACACATTGCTACTGTCAGGCTCTATTCACTGGCGGCCTGACGGTTTTGAAAAACAAGGGGTATGAATAGCAAGACGCAGCTGCTTAGAGTTTAACTAAACAAGTTTCGAGAATGTCCAGATGGCTTCTGTGACAAAGGAAAAGGCTTTTTTGTACCGTTTCCATGTTTGATTACCTTGCGCTGAGCCATTTTTATTGTTGCGGATACAAAACACAGGTGTACTGCAAGGGCATTTAACTGACTGATGCGCTGCATTGAGTAATTAACTGGAGCTCCAGTGTGGGCGATGAGGTCTGTTCGACTTTATACACGAGGGTCAAATATGCCAGTGTATTAGATATAAGGATCTCACGTACATTGAAAGTACTGGTGAAAGCAAACAGCCCGTGAGACCCATGATCTTTTTTATTCTCTTCAATCTTGCAAAACTTCTTACTCCTTTGATTATCAGGCTGAGGCGCAAGGAGGTCAATAACTGCCGCTCTCTGTAGTGCAGCATCGGTGAAGCTTTAAAACTCGCATTAGTTTAGCACAGCTCCGTGCTCACGCACCCCTTCAGTAAGAATCAGTCCTCAGAAAATCCCCAACGCTGAAATCGAGCTCTTATATCAAGCCCTTGTCATTTTCATCCCTTGTTCCATTTATAAAGCACCCTTATCCACGGTGGAGAGCGAATTAGAAAGGACGGAAAAGGACAGAGCAGTATCACCAAGCTGATCCTTTGATATCTGCTCTCCTGCACAAGATATGGGTACGATATCAATTGAGAATTTTAGGAATTGCAAGGGCGCCAAGTGATGGTCCGTTTTGATAAGGTAGATCTAATTTACTCGTCTCGTTCCGTGCTCTTGTTTTTGTCAGTCGGAAACCGAAAATGCATTTGATGCTATTTCGCTTAAAGACATTTTCGTCAATTGCGCATAAATGCTTTTAAGCTTGACCAACTTCAGTCAATAGAGATTAAATTAAATAACCGAATTAAGCAAGAACAAAAGAATACCCGTGTCCACATTAATAGAAAAAGACAGCTTTTGAAGGTTGAAGAGCTCTGAATCGGAGCCTGGTTCTCAGTAGGCTTATAGCTTGCATAGTTTTCGGGGCTTTCACAATTAGGCCAGGTGTTTGTGGAGCACGATCCTCCCCTTAGACTTCTCACTTACCTCTAATGGAGAGCCCAGGCAAACACTTTCTCTCTCTCTCTGAGTAATGGCAGACGTGTGGGAAGGGCATGGCATTTTGAGTATCAGGATTACTTTGTCAGAGGGATTTATTTGTGAAGTGAAACATGGATTTGGTCAACTTAAGCTTTTTTTTTTACTCATATGGTCGAAGGAGGCACTACCCCCCCTTACCCATCATTCTGTCTTTGTACCTGGCTATTCCACCAATCCACTTCTACTGTTATCATTTCAATGTCCCTCCAAACCCCCCTCTGAAGATCAATCATTGGTGTTCCCTTCCATTTCTGTTTTGTATCCAATCAGTCCCAACTTTACTGTAAAGATCAGCCCACCTCGTAATCTCTGGTACCAGACAGAGCCACAGATTTCAGCAGTTGGTTTTCATTTGTATTGTTCACCACTTGTTCACAATTTTACCGGTGCAATAAACTTGATAGAAGAATATTGGCTTTAATCTCTTGGTTGTATGACACTCATCTTTTTTCAGTTCACTTTTGTGCTTTTGAACTACGTAGTTTACTCTAAATTCCACCAAGTTTCAGTTGAGCATATTTACTAATAACTGAATCATGTGTAATGTTGGCTGTTTTTTTTTTCTTGATTAATATCTAAATCTGCTCCCTAATTCAGTTCAAACTTGTGCTGATAAACCGCTGCTATAATGTATGAGGTCACTGGTTTCTTTGTCACATCATCATACAGTTTATTAATATGTGCCCAGAATATTTCATAAACTGCACACTGTGATAAACATTATGATCGCAAGGATCAAATCTACAAAGTGATTTTAGCTCATTTTGAAATATGCTTTGGATTTTTATTGTTCCCCTAAATAATACATCTAGACAGGGAAATGAGTCACGAGAAGAAATTAAAATATTTTACTTGATAAATTGCGGTACAGTTTACAGTTGAATATGACAACCTTCTCTGCATAATTTCTTATTATAATGGATGCAGTAATATTGTTCAATCTTAGTTTGGCACTGCTGGCAAAGAAATCACCATAGTTAGACTTGACACATGAATACTTTATTCAGAGGTTTACTGTTAGAATAATATGAATTGCATCTCCAAATAGGCTTCATTCTAAAGGTGTTCTCATTCAATGTTAGTAGCATTAGCCATACATCAGTCACTGCTCTCTGAGAGTCACTTTATGAGCAGCCCTGGGCACGAACAGCCACATTCACAGATTTAGAGCAGCTCATAAAAATGCTACATGCCAGCACATGAAAAACAATAACAGGAACAGACTCGCTCACTGCTGAAGTCCTGGGCTATTGGACACTGGTGAAAAAAAAAAAAATCATCCTTCTCATTGATGTCATAAAAAGATTTCCTGATATTTTGCACCAAAACTTTGATGGATGATCAGACTTCCATATTTGAAATAATTCTGATTTATGCATCGTACCTCTTCTCTTTCATCATGAGAGTTAAAAATAAATTTTGAAGGACAAGTAAATTGAAAATAAATAAGATAATAAGTACATATATACTATAGTAGGACCTTCCATTGGGGTCGTGTTGATGACTGCTTCTTTGCATATTTGTTCATTGTTCACACACACACACACACAAACATAAAGCGTCAAACAGATATGTGATATACAGTAAGTTTATAGCAGAACACCAGCTATTACCCACTTCTTGTGTTATTTGATATTACACTGTGCACAAGGCACTCTTTCTTTTCTGAATATGTAAGACTGTTTTCCCCTGAGTTCCGAACCAGCAGTCACATGCCTAATGATGATGTCACTCAGGTATTATCTCCGGCCAAATTTCCTCCATTCGTCGATTTAAACTCAAGGCAGACAGATACATTTTCAAGGGCAGGGTGGCTAACCCACACCAACCAAAAATATTTGGCTTTATCTTTAAATAGTATTCTAATCTTAGACAGAGAAAAGTCTGTGGTATGAAGGCCCAAGGCTGTACCAGCCACGTTCCATACCCCTTCAAAGTGCTGATCTGCAGACATCCAGTACTGGGGGCATTGTTGATGGCATCCTGGTTGGAAGAGAGCTGCCGCCATGTGTGACAGGAATGACTGACTGAGGGGTCAGCTCCAATTAAATTAATCATTTACAACGTAAGGTCGGTGAGTCTTGGTAAATATCCCAGTGCACAGTGCTGTGGGGAAGGATACTGCTGTTTAATAATACCACATGAATGCTCCCATTTTCTATGTCCTTAATATGCATGTTTACACAATAAACAAATATCTCCAGAATGCCCAAAGCTGGGATATTTTGAGAGTAAGAACCCCCATTTCCTTTGCTGGGGCTTAGAGGCTTACATGACACTGACCTTGTGACAAGGCCTATTCGCGTGTAGAAATATTCCCCTCGTTAACCAAAGCGGAGTGGAAATCTTGATGCCAAGTAACACAAACCAATTCCCCATCAGTCCATACTCCATAAAGTACGACCACTGTCTTTCAGGTGCATAAAAGCTCGCTGTACAAAGCATGTTTTATGAACTACGCTTTGCAGTTTGACAAGTAAATTGGGTTTGCATCCACACTCACTGTTACTACCCTGTCACCTGCTTCCTCCACAACCTTCCCTGTACCGTTCGCCACACATAAAATGATATCTTGTCAAACAAATGAATTGTTTTCTTAGCAGTTGACCCAGACTAATTTAATCCCAGAGTTTGAAGAGCACCTTGTGCACCTCCAGCAAAGTATTGCACATTCTGAATTTCTTTATTTTTTACTTGCCCGCTTTCTGGTCCATTCAGAGATGTACTAGACGTCATTTGCTTTAACAAATAATTGATACGCGTGGTCAATCTTAAAAGTATTTTGGGAAGGTTTGGCATTTCTCTATCTCCAAATCCATTTATTATAGTGCTACACATAACGCATTACAAAACCTGACTCAACAGAATAAAAACAAGGACTTTTTGTCGATTGAGTGAGTAGAAGAGTGGTTCCCAAAAAAAAAAAAAGAAAAAAGAAAAGGAAAGGAAAAAATGTAATTTTCTAAGAAAGAAAGCCAACTGGACCCAATGCTTCTGAGTAGAATTTGAACGTCTGTACACCCTGGGAAATCGAGTAGAGTAGACAGTGACTATTCGGCAAAGCCAGACAATAACAGGACTTGTGGCGGCAAGCAGGGAGCGACAGAAATATCGAATTGTTGCAGTACGCTGTAAAAAAAATCTATGTATGACGGTCCGTGAAAATGTTTCACTTTATGTAGAATAACCCAGCACTCGACATTATAATGAAGCACAATAGATTTGTGCACCAATCGTTTGTGCACATCTCCTATGCTCTCTGCATAACTTATTTGGCAGTAACTTGGCGGGGTTCGGATTTTAGCGATTTGCAGTGTCTTGGCTGTCTCAAAATCCCCCCTTTCTGCGAGCACTAACTTCCTTAGAGAGCCAAAACTGAAGAAATTAAGACTCAGTCCAGCGCCCATAATCTCTGATCCATGCCCGGCTGAGCTTAAAAGAGATCAATCTAAAGTGAGCATTTCCCTGTCGGTATATTCCAAGCGAAGGAAGACGGAGTACAAGATCTTAAATGTTGATCCGTTAGGCAGATTACTTTAATGTCCTGGATAAATGGTGCGTCGTTCAGTCAAAAAAAATCAATTTTGATTTGAGGATGGTCGAGCAAAATATGCTCATCTTGATTTTAGAAAGCCAATAGGAAAATAGGTAAACGCACCACACACACACACACACACACACACACACACACATGCAACCCCAATTCCAAAATAGTCCAGACAAAGTGTAAATTGTGATTAAAATCAAAACGCAATGACTTTCAAATCATAGCAGCCAGTATTTTATTCACAACATAGCAAATCTTGAAACTGAGAAATTTTAACAATTTTAGCCACAAAATGAGTTCATTTCAAATTTGATGGCTGCTACAGGTCTCAAAAAAGTTGGGACAGGGGCTTGTTTACCATGGTGTAGCATTCCTGTAGCATTGTAGTACCTGTAGTTCCTGTAGTACCCTCTTCTTTTTGGCACAAAGTGGAGGCATCTGGGCATTGAGGAGACATGTTTCTTGAATTTAGCCACTGGAATTTGATCCCACTCTTGTTTAATAAAGGCTTCCAGCTGGTGGAGAGTTTTGGGTTTCCTTTGATGGACTTTTCGTTGAATTATGCGCCAAATGTTCTGAATTGGTGAAAGATCAGGACTGCAGGCAGGCCAGTTCTGCACACGGACTCTTCTACTATGAAGCCATGCTGTTGTAAAGCTGCAGTATGTGGTTTTGCATTGTCCTGCTGAAATACGCAAGGCCTTCCCTGGAATAGATGCCGTCTGGAGGGGAGCATATGTTGTTCTAAAACCTTTATATACCTTTCAGCATTTATGGTGCTTTTTAAAACATGCAAGTGTCCCACACCATATGCACTAATGCATCCCCATACCATCAGAGATGCTGGTTTTTGAACTGAACACTGATGGTCTTTCTCCTCTTTAGCCCGGAGGACACGATGCCCATGATTTCCAACACGGAATGTGAAATTTGGACTTATCTGACCGCAAGACACTTTGCTACAGTCCCTTTTAAATGAACCTCGACCCACAGAACAGGGCGGCGCTTCTGGATCATGCTCAAAATGGCTTCCTTTTTGCATGATAGAGTTTTAGGTGGCATCTGTGGATGGCATGGCGGACTGTGTTTATAGACAGTGGTTTTTTGAAGTATTCCTGGGCCCATTTAGTAATGTCAATGACAGAATCATGCCGGTGAGTGATGCAGTGGCGTCTGAGGGCCCAAAGATCACGGGCAAAGGTCTTCTGCCTTGTCATTTACGCACAGAGATTTTTCCAGTTTCTCTGAATCTTTTGACGATGTTAAGCACTGTCGATGATGAGATCTTCAAAGCCTTTGCAATTTGACCTTGAGGAACATTGTTTTTAAAGTATTCCACAATTTTTTTTACGCAAGCAATCACAGGTTGGAGAGCCTCTGGCCATCTTTACTTCTGAGAGACTCAGCCTCTCAAAGACATCCCTTTTATAGCCAATCGTGTTGCACACCTGATGCCAATTAGCTTAATTACTAGCTAAATGTTGTTTCAGCTGTTTTTCTTATATATTAAATGCTTCGTCAGCCCTTTTTTGTCTGTGTCCCAGCTTTTTGAGACCTGTTGCAGCCGGAAAATTTGAAATAAGCTCATTTTGCGGATAAAAATGCAAAATGTCTCAGTTTCAACATTTGAAATGTTATCTATGTTCTCTTGTAAATTACATATTGGCCCATGTGATCTGAAAGTCATTGCATTTTAATTTTATCCACAATTTACACTTTGTCCCAACTATTTCGGAATTGGGGTTGTGTATATATATATCCCTATCCGTTCAGTTTCAATGGAGTGTACACGACACGGAGGTACCATTTCCATCAGTTTAACGGGCACTTGCAACAAATGACTTGCATCACTTCACAGACATTTAATATTGAATTGATACCTCTTATGCTCAGGTTGAACATGAGATTGGGTTTTCTGAGGAGGGACCAAATCGCAATATGCGATATTTTGCCACACGGGGGCTCTGTGCTTTCTCCTCCAGCATCTCTCCTCCTTGCTATCCATCGCCAGCCACCACCTCCACGATCACCCCCTCCTCTCGCAGCCCACAGCCACAAAGCCCACTGTCTGTACCTCTCAGCCTCAGTGTGAAGATGGTTGGCGGTTCGTGCGCTCGCAGGTTGGCTCGCCGCTCACGGTCTGCCCTGATCGCCGCTCTTACAGTATTGCTGGTGCAGACACTGATAGTATGGAACTTCAGCAGCCTTGACTCGGGGGAAGAAAGGGAAAACGGCGGGTCCAACATCAGAGAGAAGAGGGACAAGATCGGCGGCGACAAAGCCGGCAACGAGTATCTGAAAAGCGGGTTTCAAGAGCAACATCTTCAGCCTCATCTCGGGAAGGGAGCCGTTCGACATAAACAGCAACCGGTAAGCCAGTAACATTAGCTGCTGTATTACCTCAGTCCTTATGCGCAAGGTAGGCTGTTCCGAATTGCACGGGGCCCTGTGCGATGAACGGAGGACGCTGACATCGGTTTCATTGAATCTTCTTTTGCCCTCATCGTTCTTCGTGCATCTCATTCCCCGATTGAATGAATGAATCAATGTTCCCGGCTTCTGTCTGTCAAATGAAACCATTGCCCGTTTTCAGTTTGCAAAATAAGACATTTAATCTCCTCGCCCGCGGAGGTGTGATGAGGCAGCTCCATTGCCGAGTAACGATGCGCTGTTACATGCGTTGTTACAAATGACAGTTTCCAGATGACCGTAATTGATGTGCGTATGAATGCACCCCTGGATCGTTGCGATGGGTTTAAATCGCACGAGTGATGGATTTTAGTTTTTGCCAGTGAGAATAATCGGGGTGAAGGAATTATTTCGATGCCCGAAATTAAATTAAATTCCAAATTTAAAAATAATGTGACGGCCAAGAAGAATTTGTGACAGCGAGAACGACATAATATTTGAAAGTTGTGTTTGTCTGATGAGCTTTATAGCTGATAGTGTGACATTAAGCTTGATGTATGTCATTATGAGTGAGGTGGAGTACAAGCCAATGTGTGCTGTTTCGCCGTATAAATACGGCGTGAAGTTGTTAATTCCCACAGTGAAACCAAGTCGTCTTCTACTGAGAGTCGATCAAACAGAGAGGAAACTTTATTGCTGGTTTATTCAAAAGCCTGCGGCTATGGTCTGCTGATGAGGATTTGCCTCAGCGGAGGAGACCAAATGTTGAAATGGAAAAGCCACGTATACCGGGCTTAGTGTATGGTGAAGAATGCTGCTCTGCAGAAACGAGACTTGATTCAGTAAACTGCCGTTTTAACGCTTAATTTCATTCGTGAAATGAATAATAAAAATTAAAAATAATTGCTGAATAGGCTGCCAGGATTGAGTGCACTCGTTGGTTCTTTTAAAAAGGGTGTTTAGGATTTCAAGTAGTAAGTTCATGATTTTTTTGTAACATCGACTATTCTTCCATGAGACAAGCTAAGAAATGACTATATCAAGCATTGGCTGAGTCATTTGACTATGCCCAGGGGTTTGCTTTGATAAAACGCAATTTGATTTGCCCTACGAGGGGGTACAGTAGGGTTTAAGGCACTGTCAGCCTGTGGTTTGTGCTACATTATCTCCTCTCAGAAGTGTTCTTAGTACTTTCAGGCTACCGCTTCCCATTGGTTTGGCTCTAGCACTCACTTTGTTGTTGAATTGTGGTACTATACACCATTCATTTCTGAATTACTGTATAACAGTACACTGAACATGACTTATTATTTAGATCAGTGTGGCATCACAGAGTGACAGCTGGCTGTGCTCTGTGGGATGATTTTATTTTATTTAATTTTTTTCTTTTTTGCTTTAAATTTTGATCGGTTTAAGGTTGGTTGGGTTGTTCTGACTTGTTACAGGCTGTTGTGTAATTCAATGTGATACGGGAAAGTGCCATTTGTATATTAAACAGGAACAAATATATGTCTATTTGACCTCAATACCTTTGCTTTCACATCCTTTTGTTTTGCACAGAGAATCGTCAACCTGCATTTCACACCTTCCTTAGACGTTTGCAGTCAGCCTTTGAAGTTGCTATTTGTTGAGGCTGCAGTGTTGCACTAAATCTGCTATTTACCGTCTCTATATCTGTCTCGAGCTGACTGTCCTGGAGGCGAATCCCGATATAACAATGTTCACATTCCTGCGATAGCACAGCCTTTTGGAAATAAAAGCGCTAGTTTCACGGCCAGCCGGTCATGGGACCAGCCCAGGGTGCTACAAATATGTAAGTACAATATTCCTGCTATGTCAACGGATTGATTTTGCGATTTGAACAGTACCGGTAGCCGGTTCAAGGTTTGTCCTGTGTCCCTGTAATTCCTGAAGTTCTTCAGTGATGGGATATGTCGAATAATTTGGGAGTTACAAGTTCGATGCTTGGTGAGCAGATTGATAAGGTTAGATAGCTGCTGTTCTGAGCATTGGAGAGGCCTGCGATTCCAGCTTTTGTCCATGAGCAAATTTCTCTCTGGAATGGCTTCAGAAATGAGAAGTGACAGTGTTCCCTCATCACATTCCCCATGTGCTGGTGCATTCCACACAGAACCACAAATGCTCAGGGAGAGTCATATATTAGAAAATGGCATATTAGATCCTGTGAACCTTTTTTTTTCCCTCTGGGCTTACATGAGTTGAAATGCGAACGACGTGCCGCATCCTTGCAGCTGTAACGTCGGTCAGCCTCCCTGTATGTTTCTTGCTGGCTGTGTGGATTTGTGTGTTGTTTATGTGTTTTGTCAGGAAGGCAAACTTGGCCCCTGCATCAAAATGAGTACTTCAGTTTTTTTTTATTTTTTTTATTTTGTTTTAGCAATGCTGGAAGACCCATGAGGTTTTCTGTGCTATTGGTTTCATGCAGGATGTAAACAATGGTATTGGGTTTTGAGAGAGAAGGCAATAATTAAAGAACAGGTGACTGTCATTGAAAGCGTTTTCTTCTGAAAGATTCTGGACGAGGATGATCTGAGCGACGTTTCAAATAGTACAAAGCACACAGACGGACAAAGCAAGAGCCCCTTAAATATTACTTCTGGTTATCTTTTGATGTGTTTTCATTTGAGCCGAGGCTTTGTTGGGCATCTTGCATTTACCTGTTTTTATATGAATGAACCTTTGTTAATCCTCGGTTTCTGAACGTAAGGTAAGGATATGTGAAAAATGTTATGTTCTCATCCGTAGTCGTGAACCACTGTTGCTCACTCCTGAAATGCCTGAAAATACAATCACTGTTTTTAAGGAAGTTAGAAACTGGGCCTTTTAGGGGAAGTGCTGTCCCAGCACTTCCGGGGGTTGTGCACTCAGCTCGAAATTCAGTCTCAACTTCTCCCATGTCTCAGCCTCTCAAATTCGATTGTGACCGCGGCAGCTCAGAAAGTGCCATCAAAGGCCCAGCCCTGTACGGCTAAGATGACTGAAATGCCTTCACTCTTCCGCCGCACTTGATAAGGTGCCTATCACTTTGTTGTGGCTGCGGGGCTTGCCGTCACGCTGCCCACCTGCCGCTCCTGCGAGGTGCGAGCCGCTCGACGGCGCTAACGCCGGCGGCCATTTCTCCCCAGCTGCTCGTGTACCTGGTTTCAGAATTTCAGGAAGAGAAAACAAGCTTTGCAAAGTCTCTGTTCCTCAAAGTGTTCTCTTCTCTGCTGCGCTAATTGTCTGTGTTTTTTTGAGATACTTTTTTTTTCCTCCCGCTTGCGTAACAACCAATAAAAGCTGGGGACACCAGCTGCGCAGATTGTTGTTGCGTGGGAAGGCTTAGCTGAGTTTTGGACAGGCAGGAACCGTATTTTTGCGGATGTCAGAACCACAGGTTTTCTCTAATTTGGTCTTGCCCATCTAAATTTAGTTGTTTCTTGATTAATCTTGAGAAATGCTGGTATGAATGGAGGGAAGTGCTAACTTTGATGCCAGAATTGTAGCCATGTTTGTTATACAGGATGGGAAGAGCGTGAGGAACGCATTGTGTTCTCTTGCTCAGTACAGCACTAATGCCAAGTTGATGATATGTAGGTCCAGCTGTGGAAGGGGCTGAAGTTTTTCCATGAAATGTATGTTTGTTGAGTCATGGCTGCCTATGGATACCCACTGAGTTGGAATGTGCTAGAAATTTCCACTGAGAAGACCTACTTGTTCCTATCTGCTCATCTGAGTCAGCGTTGCTTTGTCACTACATGTACATCTTTTATCATGAGACGCCTGTCATTCGAAGGAGCCAGATGTTACAGTCGATTTGCAACGATGCTGTAGCCAGAAAGTTAGCATCTCTTTCACCTTGATTCTCATGCTGGTTTGATTCTGGAAACACAAACAACTGTTGTTCTGCAGCTATTCATTACGTGTTTTGAAATATGATTGTTTGTTCTATAGTCATCTGTTTTTTGGTGGCAGTGTAGTGTGTATGTTTGCATACATGCGTGTGTGTTTGTGTGTGTGTGTGTGTGTGTGTGTTTTTTAATTTATGTATGTGAATGCATGTCTGCGCTTGTATACATGCGTATTTTTGTGTGAATGTTTGTGTGTGTGTATGTATGTAAGAGAATGCATGTCTCTGATTGTGTATGTGTAGTCTGTTTGTGTGTGAATGTGTGTGTATATCTGTATGCGAATGCATATGTGTGATTGTATATGGGCGTGTTTGTATGTGAATGTGTATGTGTATGTGTGTGAGTGCTTGTCTGTGCTTGTATACATGCGTGTTTGTTTGTGTGTGGATGTGTCTTCGTGCATGTACTAAGTGAACGCATGTTTGCGATTGTGTGTGTGCCTGCGTGTTCGTGTGTGGACGTGCATTCCTCTGCATTCGTGTTCGTCCGTGCCTGTCTGCAGTTCTGTGGGCACGCGCGCGCATTCGCCCGGCATGTCCGTGCATTTACGTTTGTGCGTACATGCCTGCATGTGTGTGTGCGCACATGTCAGTTTACAGGCCGTGTAAAAGGGAGGTGTGAGGTCGTGCAGCGAGTCGCGTCGCGGGGAGCGGTGATACGGCGGAGGTGAGCGGCGCTCTCCCAGGGCTGTTCCCTGCTCTGGCCTCACCGAACACGAGTGAGGCAGGGGGGCGTGCGCTCCCACGATGGCGGGTGATTCACGGCGCTGCGCTCTGATGTGTGTGTGTCTGTGTGTGTGTGTGTGTGTGTGCTGACTCACGCTGTCTCCCACCGGCTGGGAGCTGGGTCACCGCAGACCTCCACCAGCACGGCAGACTGTGGCCGTTAACGAGCCCTGTACGCCCCTGTCTGTCTGTCTCTGTGTGTCTGTGTGCTGACTGTACGTGTCTGTGTGTCTGTGTGCTGTCTGTGTGTGTAAAGTGGCTTGGGTGTGTGTATGTCTGACCAGGGCAATACTGTGTGGGAGAGTGTGTATGTTTTCATGTAAGTAGCCCATTTGAGTGCTGTATTGTACCAACTGTGTGTTTGCATGTATGTTTTTGTGTATGTGAGCATGTGTGTGTGTGTGTGTGTTTGTGTGAGGGACAGTTTGTCAGTATGTGTGTGTATTGGTCATGTGTACTTACTTGATGGTGTGCTCAGCTTTACCTTGTGTGCGTGTGTGTGTGTGTGTGTGTGTGTGTGTGTCTGTGGGTGAGAGAGAGAGAGAGAGAGACAGACTGTTAATATGTGTGCATTGGGGTCATATGTACTGACTACTCAGGTGTGTTGAGCTTTACCCGGTGTGAGCGCGTGTTTGTGTGTGTGTGTGAGAGAGAGAGAGTTTTCTGCATGTGTGTATACTATAGGTCATATGTACTTACTTGCACATTCGTTCACCTTTACCCTGTGTGTGTGTGTGTGTGTGTGTGTGTGTGTGTGTGTGCCCGTCCGTCGCTCATGCTTGTCTGTGCTCTCGCCCAGCCGGGTGTCATCCTTAGGAGAAGAAGACTGATGAGAATGAGTTGACCTCACTTGCCTTTTTTGGGGGAAGAAATAAGATGAAAGGCTGTGTCTGTGGTAAATGCTGATTTGTCGTAACTGCAGTTTTTTTCTGAAACTCATAAGGAGGAAATTGAACTCTTCCATCTTGCTTTGGCTGTCCGGGTAATGCGATAAATAACCGGCGTGTATTGATTTGTTTCTCTGTGTAAAAAATCACATAACATTATTTTTCCCGTGTAGCCCGTAGCCTCGCGCTCGCGCTTGATAAATCCCTCCCCCGAGGACGGACCTGCTGATGGAGGCCTCGGCGAGCAGCGCTGTCCGCTGGGAATGTCCTTACGTAACTGCAGTTTGGTAAAAATCCGAGCGAATGTGCGATGTCTTCGCTCAGCGTGAGGTTTTTTTGATGCCATCAGCACGTTGAGCAGAGCGTCTGTGTTTCACTGCTGCTGCGTGGCCGTTCCTGTCCATCTGCTGTGGATCGAGCTGTCGGCTGCACAACCCAACACAATATTTCGCCGTGTGTTGAAAACGCGGCCGCGTAATGAGTGATTTGCGTCGGCGGTTTGGTCACAGATGTTCTGATGTTTGACCTGGGGCCTCTTTCAAGTCTGTGTAATAATGGGGTTCAAGTGCTACTAAGTTGCTATCGTTTAATTTTTTCATTTTTGCCTCCACCAAGGAGGTTGTGTTTTTGCCGGCATTGGTTTGTTTATCTGTGTGTTTTTGCACAAGATAACTCAATAAGTACGTAATGAACAGATATTTCTTAAATTTTGTGGGTGGGTTGGACCCTATTGATTTTGACCGCGATCGATCAAGCAATATGGCCGCCACAGCAACCATCTCAAAATATGTTGCAGATACCTTAAATTTCTTATGAACCATCTTCACTCAGCAAGATTTCGATTGTGCTGCCTTTGGCGGAGGTTTGCACTCTCAGAGTGCCGTTGATTGAATTAATTACTTATTTACTTATGTATTTTTTCAGCCCAACAACGTAAGTGCACATCTTTCCCTCTCAAAGGAACTCATTTGAGTAGACTCATGAAATAACCACCGGTGGGACTCAGTCCGCATTCATTTTTAACTTTTGCGAACCATTAAAAGCAAGATGGCGGCCTCTTCTGTTCGGGCACTGTTCCTGTGCACGGTTATGTCCCATGGCTTGGCACTGGATGGTGGCTACAGCAGTCTTTGTCGATGAGACGCCAGCGGTGTGCTTGTTGGAGCCTTACATGAGCTGTCTTCCCCTGGCTCATGCCTGCGTGAGCTTGGCGTGTGAGCTTGCAGTGTGAAAGAGAGCAGCTGGTAACATCACATGCTTCAAAAGAGAGAGCCCGCTCTCGCCTTCCTCTCTCAAATCCACTGCGGAGACAGCAGTGTTAGCATGGCGGTGTTTGATTGAGGAAATGGACGAGAAAGAAAAAAAAAAGTGCAATTATAATTATTTCAATGTTACGATTTCCATATTAATGTAATTACATGCAATTTTTCTTTCGTTATTTACAGATTTAAATGACTAGTGCTGTCGGTGTTAATGGTTCCAATTTATCAGTGCTCAGTTAATTTTTTTTAATCAGCCCACGTAGGAATATTTTAGTTTATAAAACTATAAATGGAGGAGCTCCCACAAAGAATTTGTTGTAAGGTATTCATTTATTAGCCACACGCAGGTTTATAAATTCCATAATCAAGGCCTTTCATGTTGTTTTTGAGAAACTATTCAGCATTTTAAGACTGAGGACGAAGCCTATAACCTTGTATCCTCTCGGCAATCGAGATCATCTTTTGATACGAATTACCTCGGTTATTACGAGGGCTCTGAACATTCGCGGTTTATGTTTAAGTTTTTACGTGCTTTCCTCTGAACTTTATCAAATGTGTGGGTGTTAGTCTGCCCTATGTTCATCTATTCATCAAGGCGAATCATTTCAAAGGCCCTCCGATCAACCTCTCTGGCAGAGTGAATGTGTTGTACCGTTTGATTTTGTATGAAGGATGACAACAATCTCAGACTTTGTAACATCCTTCATTTTAAGGCTTGAAGAAGCCACTTAAGCCTTCCATTATTTAAATCCCTTTTCACAATAGATAAAAGAAACACAGGATTTAGTTTCTCGCCGAAATCTGAAATTGCCTGTCCTGTTACCCTACGATTAGTAGGTTTAGGAATAAAAAGTGGGACATGACAGTTAATTCACATGTTGCTTCCAGTCTAGTGCCTGTTTTTAAACTGAAGACTGACAACAAATGTGGTAATCTGTGTGTAATCCAATCTAAACTTGTTTTCACCTCACAAAAATGGATGGATTGGCAATTATGGGAGGAAAATTATACTGAAAGGAAATGCAAACTCTGTGATGACTGTGCTCAAGTGGGTATCGCCACAATTACTGAAACAATAAATATTGGCTGGATTTTGGAAAATAATTCACTTGGCTAGAATTTATATGTTATTAATCACAAACTGGAAAAAGGAGACCCTTCCTTCATGCTGATATCTCTTCATGCTGCCCGTTATTGTTTGTAAAATACATTTTTACAGTCAGCCTTGCTGTGAAAATATGCAATTATAATCATTAAGCAAACCTTTATATCAGTTTCTCCTAATCTCTGCATGTAAAAACAATGTGAAACAACTAGGCTAGCTCATATCCTCAGTCTTGCATTATATGTTGGTAATTTGAATAGGAATGTGAATTTGGTGGCCTATCCGATAATTTAAAGGCTGGATTCGAGTGATATTGTATGGAATTGGGGCACTTTGCCAGGCCTTTGCGGCATGGAATCGTGCTTTCACTCTGATCTGTTTAAGGCAGTTTCTCCGTGAAAATATTGCAAAACATACTGTACATCTACCAAATACCTAGCTTGTCTACCTGTATTTGTTATTGTACAAAATGTTCGGGACATGCCTGGGTACGACTGTTTGTGCATTCTGTTTGGTAAGCAAGTGGCCAAAAAGAGGTGCACAACAGCAGATGAGTGATGCTCGGCCGCTACATTAGCTGGGTTTGCAAGAGGCAACCTTGTTTTAGCAAGGGAAAGCAATAAAGAACAGTATAGCACTGTTTGCCTTTAAATATATACGTTCAAAATTCAGCTGCTACACCATTAGAATCGAAGGCTATTGCAAGAAAGGGTCAGACATTCAAAATGCATGTACATGCATGCCGAAATTCAATTTCTAGACATAAAAGTAAAAAGTTTCTCATAACCAAAAACCAGGATAAGAGCCTTTGAAAATAAACGTGATCCTAAAAAGCAAACATTGGAAACAGGAAAGTAAAAGTAATGGGTTACGTGATTTGGCGGCCATATTGTTTGGGCCATATGAGTCATGGCGTTACTGCCTTTGTGACAAAATGGGCAAATTTTATTTTTCAGAATTTGGAACAGCTGCAACCATTGCCCACGCAAGACTAATGACTGATTCTTTAGTGTTCTTGAAATTTATGTCACCGCGCCCCCATGCCCTAGTCAAAAGCAAGCTGCAAAATGCCGCTCTTTTAAGTGCAGGAAATGACCGTTAGATTAGCCGTTGTAAGATGGAGGTTGCGTGTAAAGTTTTGTTTCTTCTCTGCTGCTCTAGATTTTCAGGCCAAGCCTAGTCTTGTATTGTTTCAGACCGCGGATATGTGATTGGAATTTTTTTTTTAACCTGAACATGGTTCTCAGGTTGGTCTAATAATTGGCAGTGTTAGAACAACTAAAAGTGGAAGAGAATAGTCCTTTTGTTTTCCCCAGTTGCTGGCGTTTTTTTATTCCTGGTAGCAGAAATTAAGAACGAGCAGCTAAGGAAGAAAGAAAGATAAGCCAACACACTATGTTGAGGTTGCGTTAGCTTGCCCTCATTGATAGACTCTTGATATTTGATTCTGCAATTATTTATATATATTTGACATATCAATGTCAAAGTCATTTGCATAGATACGTATATACTATAGTTAACTTGCTCATTAGTTATTTATCCACGATTATCTATTATCGATAGCTGACTTACGTTACTTTTAATTCTTAATAGATTAACAATAGAATTTTGAGCATGTACTCTAAGCTGATTTTTGCACGCATAACATTATGCTGTCCAACACATCCAGGGCTGAAGAGCTCTTCTAGAATACTACTGGCATGAACCTAATTCTTGAATATTTTTTTCTTCAATATTGTTGGATGGCATGACACTTTCTAGGCCTATTTGGGGTTGCCATAGATTTATAACTGTAAAGGAAGTTTTGCTGACCAAAGTAGAGCTCACTGTATTTCCGCATGGTGTTGGGTTATCTTACAGTTTATTGCATTAGACAGTATAAGCATTTCCAAATACTGGCATTATGAAGTGATTATAAGTCTAAGAATATTTAAATATTGCATATTGTTTTACTATTTATTCTTCACACGAAGGTATAAAGCTACAGGCTGTCATTTAGAATACGTTTCTTGCGCTATCATTCATACTCTCGCTAAATTGTAGTGAGATAGAAGTAAGATCCCTTCTAAAACTTATCCCCAATTAAAACTTATCCCCAGTAGTGAAGGCGGATGGTGGAACACTTTTGTGACAATGGAAACTCTGCCCTGCAAGAGAAAACCGTGTTGATGAAAGACGGATAGAGGCTGGAGAGGGAGAGGGATAGGAACAGATGTAAAACGAGAGTGAACCTTGGACGGGCGTTCATTCAGTAGAGAGAGCCCTGGGACTTGAAGGGGTTCCAAACTGGCATTCTGTTGGCACTTTCTCTACTGCATCAGTAAGTGGCCTAACACAACCTGCCAGTATTGATACTATCAGGTGTATTACTCTGTCTTTATCGTAGCACTGAGATAGAGGGTTCTAGTTTTACCAAGCATTTACTTGGTTTGTTTCTTGGTTTCGACAGCAGACAGGTTGGTAGCGGGTGGCTAGACTCTAAGGCAAATGGAAAAGTGACCCAGTTGTCCTTGCAATTGCTGCGCTAACAGTAACGCCACTTGGGAACTAACACCACTCGGTAGGGGAGAGGTGAAACATTGTCTCTGACCACATCATGCTGAAAAACGGTTCTCTGGGTTAAATGATATTTAACTTAGTACGAAGATCACATCCTCAGAATTGAAGTAGGGTGGTTTATTTGAATGAAGACCGTATTCAATTTAATTCAGTTTATTCATATGATGGTTTTCGCCGACGGACAACCACAAAGTCACTTTATAATTTAGCCAAAGGGGGCGGCATCCAGCCTAAATCCCCAGAATCGCAATTTAAGGAAAACTTCCAGTAGGGAGAAATCCCTCAACCAGTGGCGACCAAAAAACTCTCCAGCTGGAAGGAATCTCTGGAGAAAGAGGGGAAAGAGCCCGTCGTCCACTGGCAGACTATTGTTATCTGGTAGATTATAGCAAACATGGGAGGGGTGGAATCAGTGGTCTTGCGGACTGTGGTCGGTCGAATGGAATCTGATGATGGGCGGATTGTAGTCGGTTGGACGGGATTGGGTGGGAATTTGGGGAGATGAAATTCGAGGTGGGGGAACCGTCACTTTTGGGAGGCTTGAAGCCTCCATCTTGCCTCTGAGGTTCCTGCTGAAGAGCGAGTACCAAAAAGAAAGAGAAGAAAGAAGTAGGAATCAAGTAGACAGAAGAAGAAAGAGAAGGAAGGGAGAAGAAAGATGGGATGGGAGGGAGGGATATTGGACAGGACAAACAAGGATTGTAAAATTGGGGCAGTATACAGGAATATTGGGGAATTGGTAGGTCAGCACCGTGGAGTTTAGATATTGTCTGTTCCTTAACTTGTGTTTACATTAACTTTATAAGTTGACAAGGTGTTGATGTTAGAGCTAGTGTTGAGTCGGCACTATTGCTTTTGGTGTCATTCACTGGGAACTTGCCTGTAAAATGACAGCGGACCTGTTTTAATTTGGCAGGAGAAAATGGTGCAGTAATAATTGTCCCTAAAAAAACAGTTGGTGCCAAATTAAATGAGTTGAATGACCGTCAAATGGCTCTCCTCAGAATTTCTTGGAACCACGGTCTCAATTTACAGTCTTGTTCCATTTTGACTGAGTGCTTTACACTGAAGAAGCATGATTGTTTGAGCTGTTTAAAATACTTGTCCCCATGTGGTGTCACAGCTCGCTTCAATAATAGCGGGAAACAAATTACAGTGGCCAGGTTTTGCTGTCAACCAACTATGCTATGTTTGCACTCAGGAATAATTGAAGGAGGATTCAGTTCCTTGTGTACCCTGCGTGTTAGCCATTTCTCACCCGTGTACCACTGACAGCCATCACGATCATCATAAAGTTTATATGTTGCACGGCTTAGAAACAGATGGCAGCGCATTATCGTCTAGTTTCAGGCCATCTTTAAATACCCAGGCTCGCTGCGAGTGCTAATTTGCGGCATGTTTGTGAATCCGACATTGAGCTCCATCCAACTTGACCCGGACAGGGCATTATGCTTTCTCTCTGGTTGTTGCATGTGTTCTACCACTGCGGGTGCTTGTCAGTCGTCCTGAACTAATTTCTGGCTCATATGTGGTTTCTAAATGATTTAAAAAAAAAAAAAAAACATCACGGTACTTTCCTTTCTGACAACTCAGGTTTTTAGCTTTGCAATTATGTCCTTTACAAATGTTGTCCTAATTTTGAACTGACCACATTTTCGCTAAGTGCTGTAAGCTTGAACAGGCGATGTATTATCTATAGTTTGCACATCTGCGCTCCTCTTGGATTGGGAGCCAGGAATAATGTTAGCAGCCTGCAGTTAATGATGCTCCTGTATAGGGTTCTGCTCTGTGGGAGACGGTGGTTTTATTGTGAGTGTGGGTGTATCGTACGGTTCACATCCCCCGTAAAGCCGTTGCCGTGGAAGCGCGCGGCGCTCTATAGGAGGACGGCCTCCGCTCCGCTCCCCCGTACGGCGAGGGCTACTGGGGGAAGGTTAATGGCAGCGTGAACTTAAAAACTACAGCATGGGCCCCCCCAACCCCCAACCCACCCTCTCGCCTGCTGTCCATTACTGCCAACCGCCTGCTTTACGCCTCCATCACAGTCAAAATCGCTGCTGCCTGTACCATACATCAAACAGCATTGTGGCAGCTCAGTTGTGTGTGTGTGTGTGTGTGTGTCGGTGAGTTTTTGTGTGCTTGTGTATGTGTATTTGTGTTTGCCGTTGCATACTCTGCATGAGTGTTTGTGTATGTGAGTGAGTACATACTATGTGAGTGTTTGTGTGGGTTAGTACGTGTGTGTGTGTGTGGGTGTACTTTATGCAGACACATGCATGTGCATATGGGTTTGTGAATGTGCGCATGTGGGGGAGCGTGAGTGTGTTCGGGCATTTGTGTCTCTGTGTCTTTCTTTGGCTTTGTGTCTCACTGTCTCTTTACTTCCCAGCCTATTTGTCCCTGTGTCCCTGTGTCTCTCTGTCTCTCCCTTTGTCCCCGTGTCTCTGTGTCTCTCTCTTTGTCCCTGTGTCTCGGTGTCTCTCTCTTTGTCCCTGTGTCTCTGCGTCTCTCTCTTTGTCTCTGTGTCTCTGTGTCTCTCTCTTTGTCCCTGTGTCTCTGCGTCTCTCTCTTTGTCCCTGTGTCTCTGTGTCTCTCCCTTTGTCCCTGTGTCTCTGTGTCTCTCTCTTTGTCCCTGTGTCTCTCCTTTTGTCCCTGTGTCTCTGTGTCTCTCCCTGTGTCTCTGTGTCTCTCTCTTTGTCCCTGTGTCTCTGTGTCTCTCTGTTTCTCCCTGTGTCCCTGTGTCTCTCTCTTTGTCCCTGTGTCTGTGTCTCTCTCTTTGTCCCTGTGTCTGTGTCTCTCTCTTTGTCCCTGTGTCTGTGTCTCTCTCTTAGTCCCTGTGTCTCTGCATCTCTTTCTTTGTCCCTGTGTCTCTGTGTCTCTCCCTGTGTGCCTGTGTCTCTGTTTCTCTCTCTTTGTCCCTGTGTCTCTGCGTCTCTCCCTGTGTGCCTGTGTCTCTGTGTCTCTCTCTTTGTCCCTGTGTCTCTGCGTCTCTCCCTTTGTCTCTGTGTCTCTGTGATTCATTACATGTTTCTGTATCGCTTATGTGTTTCTGTGTCTCTGAATCTAACCATCTCAATTCAATTCAATTCAATTCAATTCAATAAGCTTTATTGGCATGACTGTATTCTTTACAATATTGCCAAAGCATTTTTGGACAGACAGGTAACAAAACAGAAAATGATGATATACATTAAATGATACAAATAATAAGTCATTAATAAGTAAATAAATAAAATGGATTTCACAATAACAATATTCATATTATCCAATATTTTCACAAGCATTTCTATATTTGTATATTAATTTCATATTTACAGTATATCCTATGTGTGTGTGTGTGTGGGGGGGGGGGGGGTGCGTGTGTGCGTGGGCGCGCGCGCGCGCGCGCGTGTGTGTGTGTGTGTGTGTGTGTGTGTGTGTGTGTGTGTGTGCGCGCGTGTGTGTGTGCCTCTAGGTCACTCACTGTCCCTCAGGTCATGACATGCTGATACGTACTGGGCAGCAAGATCTGCCCTGTCTCCTTCTCCCAGGAGTATCCTTAGTTTTGAGAGCTCGTTCCTCTCTTTGAAATCTGGGATTTTGCCGCTAAATGTCATCTCTCTCTGTGTGTATCTTTATATCATTGTATGTTTCTGTTTCAGCCTCTCTCTCTCTCTCTCTCTCTCTCTCTCTCTCTCTCTCTCCCTCTCTGCTCTCCGTGTGCCTCTGTCTCCGTGCCTCTCTCGTTGTCTCCGAGCCTCTGTCTCCTTGTGAGTTCCTGTGACTCTCTTGTTCTATTTGTTCTTTTCTGTGTCCTTATGCCTCAGTGTCCGTCTCTGTGTGAGTCTGTCTCTCTTAGTGTTTTTCTGTGGCTCTGAGTGTCTCTGTCTCTCCGGGTCTCGATGTCTCTACCTGTTTGTCCCCCTGCGTGTCTGCGTGTGTAGGCAAATGTGCGTGCATTTGTGCTTGTATGCGCACGCACCCGTTTGTTCACGCACATAAATGTTCGCGCGTGAACACGCGTGTTTACATGTGCACGTGTGTGTGTTTGTGTGAGAAGGAGGACTTCGGTACAGCCGTGCAGTGCGCCTGTCCTGTGCATATCCAGCCTGTGCTTTCTCTGGAGTGGCGGAGTGCGTAAGTGTTGGGTCGGGGGGCTGAGACAGACTCGCACCTCCGTGTGATTTATTCGGCAGTTGAAACCTACTACATCTCCATTAAACCGCTGCTGTCTTAACCTCGCAAACTGGGACTTAAGGCTGCGGCGGTGGAGAGAGGGAGAGCTGCACGTACTGCGGGATTCGCTGTTCCAATCACGCTCATCCTGTGCCATGCAGCTATATGCAATGTACCTAAAGCCCTGGAAGGCAGGAGCCATTTGCTTTTTGCGTGTTCGTATTTTTTGCCCTGCTTTATAAAAGCCTCAGTAAATATGTAACTGAACATAGTCATATTTTAATCATCGTGTCTCTGAATTGTTAACCTGAGGACGGATGGGAAGGAAGGCTTGGCATCAACATAAAGTGAATTGAAGAAGCGCTCAGTGCTTTAAAGGCAATTAGAGCGAATCCATTACCTCTTGAGTGGAGGTCTGCTGTGGAACGATGCCAGACGCTGGCAGCTGGATGGAGAAGTTCTGCTGAACCCTTAACAAACCCACCGGAGAATTCCATGCTTTTCCTGGTCTCTGCATAAGTGAGAGAGGCCCCGCTGCCTGCTAGCTAACACCCGTCACCCCCCTGCTTTTTTTTCTCCCCGCAGCCATGCGGATTCCGCCTCACGCCAATGGGCTTTATTGTCTCTGTCCGGTCAGAAAAGGTGACTGTAAAAATAAAGGCACCCCTGGTCCCGCCGGGCCCTCTGGCCCGGGTGGGCGGGCGGTTGGGGAGTGGGCGGGGTCCCTGGTGAGCCTGGACTGTCTCGTCCTCCTCTTCAAGCCCTGATTGTCGATGTTTTGCATAAATCTCTGCTGCCCTGGATCGATTGGTTGTGCCTGTCAAGCTTCGGCGGCGATACATAAAATACAACTTACCGAAAAATAAGCGCAGCCTCCGATACTGAGAAGCAACTTTACTGTTCGGGAAGGTTATCCTAATTATCGCAGTGGTGTCTCAGGAGTGGCTGTGTTGTTGTAGTTAGATTATAAATGTAATTTGAAACTTGTAATCCTGCGATAATCTCATAGGTGAGGAGTTTACCCTTGTGACGGCACTCGACAAGCAGCAGTGGTGAATGTATAAACCAGTAAATTCCCACGTAGATTAGGCTTTCATTAACTTGAGAACGTACCTTATTTGCTTGTGAATTTTATCATATGTCAAGGACAAATTAATAATAATGATAATAATAATAATACATTTTTCTGCATAAAGTGTAATATACAAGAAAGTTTTGCTGAAAAAACAGGGTAAAATTTTGAAGATGGCTTTTAAGACCTCCATTAGCGGAAAAAGATGCGGTGGCATTTATCATTGCCCTTGACATTTAAGTAAGCAAGATAAGAATAATTCTCTGTCTCGCATGGACTATTCTGTTCAGCCAAAGATAAAAAGAATATTACAATGAGGCAGACACGGTGGTTTATTTTTGTATGAGCGGCTTTTTAATGAAGTCTTTACGTGCGAATGTGCGGCTTGAAATGGTCTTCCTGCTGACCTTTTGATGCGGATGAAGATCCCTCTCTCTTTTGCCATGACATTGCTGGAACAGCTAAGACTGCAGATATAGCGCCTATAGCGTTCCTGCGAGGCGGTTCACGAATGCCTTCGGCGCTCGGTGCTAAACAAGTCCCTCCGCCCCAATCTCGGATGATGGATGCCACTTCTCCTGCGAAGACCACGGCCTGGGCAGCAATCCATCCTTTGGGCACAATCTGCTTTGCACTTGTCTGTGTGTGTGTGTGTGTGTGTGTGTGTGTGTGTGTGTGTGTGTGTGGGTGGGTGGAGGTGGTGCACAGGCGTAGAAGGGAGATGACAGATTGCTGTTGTGGGCTGACTGGGCTGGCTCGGCATCGCTGGAGTGCCCTTGTCAGCGATGGTCTCATAGCTACACTCTCCCTGCCTCCCAATGGGGACTCTGAGTATGGGAAGGCGGGGTCTCTTTTGCATGGGGGGGATATAAGCAGAGATCGTTGGGAGATGTAGTCCCTATTGGTGATTAAGAGCGCTGCGACATGCTCGGAGAAAGCTGTTCATTTATATTTCATCCGTAAATCCGGCATGCGCTCAAATCCCCCGGCGTAATCCTCTGTGATCCCGTCGGTTTCGAGGCCACTTAGTACAGGCCTCGGAGAGTCCCTCTTTAACTCCTCTCTCCCTCTCTGACCCTTTCATACCGCCAAGTGAACTCAGCGACCGCCTCCTACCTGTAGCTTTGGGGCGGATGTAGCGAGAGGGGAGGGACGCCGGCTTTGATTGGCCATTGAGGTGAAAGGGGTCGTGGAAAGCCAGAAGGGCACGTGGCATTTGTTCACCTGCATCGCTTCTCCTGCCCCACTTCGATGCTTGCGTCTTAGCGGCGTTTCAAAGGTAATCTTGGGTCACGCTGCTGCTTTGTCAATATTTTTTTTTTGATTTTCGAAATAGACTAAATCCTACATTCCTGAGAAATGGCTGAAGAATTTTTTTATATGATAATCCCTGAGCTTAAGGACATACTGTGTGTTGCGCGCAGTTGCGTTTGCAGAGTGTAGACGGCGTGGCTGTCGATCTCGGGCTGTCCTTGCAGCAGCGTGTTGTTGTGGAGACGAAGCTCATTAGGGATGTGTCGCTGGCTTTGAGCTTAAACCTGCGCTGTGAGTGACGACAGTCCTGCAGGAGCTGAGCGGAGGCACCAATAGCCCCTGCTCACCCTCAGTATTTGGAATAAACGCCCTCAATTTCCCTTTCATTTTAGTCGGGCGAAGGTGTGTATACGCGTATGAGTGCAGTTTCTGCGTGTTCATACACAACTTACACAAGCTTTAACGCAAGGTGTCCCCAACCTTCTCGCATTTTGCTGTAAAAATGCTAGCCCCATTGAGTTATGTGAGCTTATTTCTTCTCTTAAACTCCACATGAGGTTACAGATATTGAACTCAAGAACTCAAGTATACGTTTTCAAAAGTTAAACTTTAAGTTATCTATTATATTGACAGATAGTGAGTTGAAAAAAAGTGTATTTTCAAGTTGAGTTAATTCACATTCTAAGGCGGCTGGTGCACTTTCCTCTCCAAGTGTAACCAGCTTGAAATTTATTACGGTGTTTGTGGGGACACACATGCTCTTGCGCTTGGGCAAGTGCTCTATCTGTCTCTCTCCCTCCCGCTCCCTCATTGTTGGATTGCGGGATGCAGTGTCCTTCCTGAATATTTAAATAAGCGACAGTGAAGAGGTATTTGAAGTCTGGCAGCGGGCCAAACTTAACTGAGTTCACACCGCAGATAGAAAGCCCGTCTCTCTCCTCCACAACTTGTTCCAGGCGGCCGGCCTTTGTTCTGCATGTATAGGAACAGATGGGGAGATGAAAGCCCTGTTACCTGAACCTATTCCCTTCCGTCATTTCAGGTCACAATCTCGCCCTTTCCTTTTGAACCTCCACTAGGTTCTCTCTTTTTTTCTGCCTGTATGATGTACTGTACAATGATGGGACTCGTAAATCGAGACTCAAATGAGGGGCCCTGCCGAGTTCTGCTCCTCCTGAATTTCATGGTGATTGAACTGCGCGGGCCATCGAGAAGCTCCATTTTTTATTTATCCACCTCTTAGCCAGGTTGCTCACTAACTACCGAAGTAGACGTGAATAGGTATCTTAGCCCGTCTGTGATCTCTTCCCTCTTGCTAAGGTCCACTCCAGAGCCTCAACTGAATTTTTAAAGGGACATTTATGTGTGGGAAGCGAGAGTATAGATGAACATAAACAACAGGCAACTGGCAGTTATGTCTGTTTTTGCTACATAAGATAGGCTTCTCA
Source organism: Gymnothorax reevesii (assembly GCA_029721435.1). Taxonomy (NCBI): domain Eukaryota; kingdom Metazoa; phylum Chordata; class Actinopteri; order Anguilliformes; family Muraenidae; genus Gymnothorax; species Gymnothorax reevesii. Next base: position 11,553,087 of record CM056592.1, read on the forward strand.
ATGTGGTTTGGAAGCAGAGATTCCTCTGAAGGGATAGTTACGTGTGAAAAATAGGCTCTTAGGGCCTTGGACTGACAACTACTAGGGGGTACGGAGTAAGCATGAAAAATGTCCTTTTCACCCATCTTGCTATCCATATATATGTTTACACACTTGCACAAATACCTTCCAGTGCATATGGGCACACAAACAACACAAGCTTATCCGCGTGTACAAACGCGTACACGCACACGCTTGCGCACACATGCTTGTGATTTACAATGAGAGTCTGTGTGCCTTTCTGAAACAGGCTGAAAAGGCTCCATTGAGACGAGCGAGCCGGTAAGAAAAGGAGTGTGAGAGACCGCCAGTAATGTGGCAGAGAGGCCTGCTGTGAGTCGATGGGGGCGGGGGAGGGGGAATGTGTGCTTGTATGAGAGTTTACTGTGCCCACGAGAGCGCCAGTACCACGGCTGAGTTATCCGAAATCATTGACATGTTATTGGTCGTGGTAGCGCATATGTGACACTGCGAGATTTCCTTAAACAACGCTCAATACCTTCTCTCTCCTGTTAAGCTGAGCTGGCATTTAAAGGCAGTAGCACCAGCATTCCTGTTTGTATTGGATCTCGTGCTTCTCTTGTTATGTTGTGTGCAATATTAGATTAAATGTCCGGAGGGGACTTGTTATGATCTGTTGTTGCCTGTTAGCTAGCTCAGCATCATTTTAAAAAGCTAAATAACAAGCCATTTAAAAAAAAAATCATTATGTAATCTCATTTAATGAGCTAACTTGAAGGGCAACGTGGCAAATGTTATTCTCCTTGTCATATCTTTAGTGTAATGTGAGGGAAACATTGCTAAATTGAAGACTCGCCGTACTTGCTAAGAAAACGTTACGTCGTTAGCGTGAGGACCATCTTAAGGGCACATTTCTCAGCCTGTGTTCAGAAACTAGTTCATTTGGCTTAAAATAGAGCAGCTCTTGTTTCAGAGGTTGTGTGGTGTAAATGTGTGTTTGTGCGAAGCTCACATGGTAGCACTGAACTTCAGAGCGCTGGATAATGGGCTCCATAATTATATTGTCTTCTCAATATGATTCACAGTGAGTATGAAAGGCTTCGGGCTTGTTTCTATCCCCTGTTTTTGTACTCGTGCGGTCCTGGGGGTTAATGTCATGCTACTGAAAGCCATTGATCTCGTGAGATTGAGTCATCGGGACTGTTCCATTGAAGCCCATTTATTTGGCTGCTGTGACCCCGACAAAGTGAATCAGGATTCAGTCTTTTTCCCATAAACTGGTGTCGGTCAATTAGCCCTGATCAGTTGTTTAATGGGACAGGAAATGACCTTGCTACGGATTACTTTAGGTCTTCAGTGTCATGTTGCACCACACGCCTGCCCCGCTGACCTGAAATAGCAGGTGTACAGCCAAACTCGGGGATTGTGGGAGATTCTTCTGCTCTGTCAAATATTGCCGAGCCAGAGATGGTGGTGTTGAGATTTTATCCTCTCCCTCACACACATACTAATACACACTTTGTTTTAAGGTAACAAAGCTTTTAATCCCTGAGAGGTTATGAGCGATTAAACAGTGTTAAGGGAAAAAAAATCAGGGAGGGTTATGATAATAAAGGTGATTGTAATCAGAGCTAATGCTCCTCCTGTTGCTTTGATCTAGTGAGCCCCTCTTGAGAGGCGGTGAGGCAGCCATTAGTCTTAAGTGGTTAAAATTTACATTTGTTGCAGGTATTTATGACAGACCACCAAGCCACTTATAGAACGGCAACCGCTGTGTGATTTCGCTGGCTGCGTTTTTTTTTTTTCTCTCTCTCCGGGAGAAATGTTTTTTTTTTCCGGAAAATGTGAAAATTCACACTGTTGGACGGATTTTCAGCGAGACGTTCGAACCTGCGCTGGCGCAGAAAGGGCCTGATATGGAAGAGGTCATCTTTTCAGGGTGTCGACAGTTTCTGTGTAGCTAAGGTGATGCGCGTTTCCTCTCGTTCGCCTCACTGTCCCTTCCTGCGAGTCCCGCTCGGCCGCAAGTGGCCATGAGACTCGACTTGCTGACGAATGGGTCGCGTCGGGCTGGCTAACTATTCCCGGCGGTGTTGGCGGATGCGGCCAGCACGCAGAGTTTGGCTACGGTCAGGGCCGCGCACGGCTGCAACCAGATCAGCCCTCCAGCTCCTGGATTATCCCCAGCCATTAGCGAGCATTAGCCGGCGCATATGCAGATCTGCACGCGTGCAGCAATGCCGGGGCTGATTCCCTGAACGGGAGGAGGAGATCATATAGGGAGCGCCTCTTCCCTCTACATGAGAATGTTGAGTAGAGCAGAAAGACCATGTGATCTCAGGAGTGCGCTACAGTCCCCTAATTCAGCGCACGCTTCAAGCTCCCAACACACTCCCGAAGAGTCGGGCTGTCAAGTCTCGGGACCTCTAAATGTTTGATAAGCAGCTATGCAAGACGGAGCACGTCAAGTTCTGTTTGCATAAAATAAATGGTTGTACTTCGCCGCAACTGAAGGAAGCCTTATCGCTGGTGATCCAGCGAGACCCCAGGAGTGAGTTAAGAGCTTGTAAGGCTTGTGGCGCTGACCTGTTTTTTGGGGCCAAGGTTTTACGGGACTACCGTGACTAAGCCGCATGCTTGCTAAGAGCAGCTCCCGTCCTCTAGAAAGCTGCTGCTGACCTGGAGCAGCAAACGTCTGGACCAATGAATTATTCGCAACAGTTGTGCTGCCTTATTGGCTCAACTCTCCAGTGCTGCCCTGATTGGCTTATGTCCTCCTCCTACCCTCCCCTGCCACCCTACTTGCTCATCACGGCACACGCTGCTTCTTAATTCCCCTCCACTACGACTGAGCTGGTAATTTAACATTTAATGCGTTTTCGTATGATAATAATTATAGGAGTGGAACTGCTTTTGGTCTTGTTTCCTATTAAAATTAATCCACGCCGCTCCCGTGTAAGTAGATTTTTCGGCGGCGATAGCGGATTCTGCACATCTGTGCTACTGGTTTTGACTCGCCTGTTTGCCATTTAATTACTTTTACTGCCGATTAAGTCTTGCGAGCGCTGACAGTGCTGGAAGCGCGTCTCAGGAAAAACCTTCAGATGATGAAAGCGTGTGGCCCAGAGGTTCTGGGCTGCGATCTTAGGCTGTCGCACGTTCATAGCATAGCTACCCGGAGCTACTCATTGGATTTCAGCTTCTGAGTTGTACTACTGTCATAACATTAAGAAGTTTACAAAATAATTTATTTTATAAGGGGGGTAATCCATATTAATAAACATTGAGCTGTATAAATGTGCCAGATGTAGCCATCTGGGCTCATTTTAATCCATAGTATATGGGCATGAATGGTAAAACAAAAATGAAATATTTTTAAAAATATGACACCATGGCCCATAGACACCAACAACAAAACTCTGAAAATATTTTGTATGTTCTGAGCTAAGGTGTCTCCTGGTGCCATTAAGCCTATGGCACCAACTTCTGGAAAACCATGTGGTGAATTTTATTGACTGACGCTGTTAGAAGTTTGATGGACTCCATTCCAGGCTTCCGATGGTCCTGCTCCGCTCCCATTCGTGGTGAGGAGGTACCATGAAATTACGAGATTGATGCTGCAGCGGGCGAGAGAGTGAATGAGAGAGGACCCCACTGATAAAAGACATGCTGCTTGGTCTAGCCAAAGCGGACGTCTCTGATGATGCAGAGGAAGTTCAGCTGAGATGTTTTTCTGTCTTCATGCCAAAACAGGAAGCGCAACATTGGCGGAGTATCTACGCCCTTCTTGGGTCTGTAGAGTTGACACCCCTGAGTACGGCCGCGCCATTAGCCATTTCCACCCGCTTGTTTTTGTGTTAGGAGCTTGCTCTGGCATTCCACGGCTACTCGGTGGGGGCCAGACCAGGGAACGAGGAGTGGACTTCCCAGGGTTTGGCCCGCATTGCTGGGAATGAGCAGGGCTGCTGCCGGTTCGCATGCCGAGAGCCTCTAGTGGGTATAGCTGTCGCACCCGTTGCTAATGAACCTCTGTGACCCTGTACATTATGTTTGCAAGCACTATTTGTTCACCGAATTACAGCTTCCAGCTTTGCTCTCCCACTGTAAGCTCTGACTCCAGCAGAAGCAACGGGAGTTCTGCTCGAGCGCCACATTCGTATCGTCTCTCGAATTAGACCACGCTGTTTGAGATTGGAAAATGGGAGAGGAGGTCAGTAGACACACCGCAGTGTGAGGGAGGATAGGCTTTGCGTTAACTGGGACTTGATGAACATGAGAAGGCCTCAAACTTGAGAACGGCTGGCGGAGGGGGGGGTATTTAGAATGACCCAATTAAAATGTTCCGACCTGAAAGGGATAAATTAACTAAATGTCAGGATTAGCTGGTGGGAAGTAGGATTAATGCACAAAGCTAAAGTTCCAGTTCTGTCTTATTTTCATGTTCTCCCCATTTTCACAAAGGCAGTCACTTTTGAGATTTGAGGAATGCGTCATTGCTTATTGAGAATCGAGTGCAACTTTGAGGATGGAATAGTTTCTTAATTCCAGAAGCTACTAAGGAGCAATTTAATCTTTGCTAGCAGCAGACATCCCATGATACCTGGAATCTCCAGCAAAGGAGCTCACTGGCGGCGGTACTTGTTCTGGAAATTTCTGCTACCCCCCCCCCCATTCATGTATGTTAAAGGTGTTACAGATTATTTCTGCCAGTCCCAGACACTTTCAGGAAGTTGGTATTTATAGAGAAAACGTGTTGAGTACAGGTTGTTTCCTCTTTGCACATCCGGATATTCGAACCAGGAGTGATGATGCATGTGTTCAGTGAGAGGCACACGTGTGCCTTCTGTTGCGTGCATGCTTGTGCGTGTTCTCATATGCGTTTCGTTGTCGCATGTGTGCGGGTGCATGCGTTTGTGTGTGTTGCCCAGCTGGGTGAATAAATCCCCTTGCATCCTGGGTGAAGAAGGGTTCTGAACTGCCGAAGTATCTCCGGGGAGTGTCTTAGTGAATTGGAACAACAGTTGAAGATGACCTTGTGTGCATAAGTTGAACATCCAATGGTAGCATCTCAGGAGCTCCTGATAGCCAGCTGAGGTTGACCATATGGAGAGGAAAGTGATTTTGTTTGCCGCACAGGATGTCTACAAATGACAGGGTTCGGGTCCTGCTGGCAGTTGTTGACGGATGTTTTCACGATGAAGGAAATCCGCATACTGCTGCGTTAGTCTCAGGCCACTGAGCAGGATAAGTGACTTTTGTTGTTTTGGTGCTTTGATTAGGAAAGCCTGAGGAAACTGGATTGCTGTTCTCATGCGAGAAGCAATCGCTGGTTTACCAGAAACAGCATTCAAGATGGAGACACCAGAGTTTGTCAACTGGCAGTGATTTGTAAAACAAAAAAAAAAAAATGCCGTTGTCATGGTGAGAGGCTAATATTCAGCCTCATAGCTAACGTATGTACGGTGTGCTGTCGGCAGTTGTTCCATCGATGCATGTTGCACGGCAGTGGAGCTGGTAAATTGAGCAGACTGTGTTAGCAGTGCACGGTTAAAGCTATTGTGCGAAAGTGCTCGTCACCGCTCGGTGTGACGGGCTGTCAGCTACGAACAAGGTTATCTGGGGATTGACTTCAGCAGCCGTACTGGTGCTGGTGGGGTCTCTTGTGAGCTCAGATGGATTGTGGGATTGTGGGAACCCCTGAGGACCTCCGAGTCTATTACGCACGGCCTCCGCTAAGTGTTGCGATATCACTGTAAAATCCTAAAACCCATGCCATTTATCTCTTGCTTACGCTCCCTCTTCCGCTTAGTCATTGCTGCGATTACTCGCTCTGGCCTCCTCTCTTTGCCTTCCTCTCTCTCATTCCCTCTGTCAAAGGTTGACTGTGGATAACAGACTCGGGTGATGCATCACTGTCGCTTAGCAAGTCCTCTGATTGTCCAATGGGAAACTACTTGTTTCCTGGTGACATTTCTGTGCCAGGTGTGACTAATGGCCAGCGGCAAGGAAGCATTTTATTCCCTGTAGTGAGTTTAATTAGCCCATCAGCCTTTCTAGATACTGTGTTGTTTTGAAAGGGTGTTGGCTGTGTGAGTCTTAAGAGCTCAAAAATGTGCTACTAATTGAAGCGTACAATGGCGTATTTTGAGAAACATTTCTGCATCCCTATCACTGTTGCTAGTGGTTTTAGCATAGGTCAGGTGAATTACAAATTGGAAAAAGTGCCCTGAAATTGAAAATGCATTGGTCTAGGCTTGGAGGTGAGGGCGGTAAATTTGGTTGGCAAAGCAGCAATGGTGGGATCGACAAAGAACAGGTGAATTCTGCTTGTCTTTGCGTCCGAGAAAATGAATTTATTCGTCCTTGCGCGCGTGTTTGTCTCTTTCATTTCGTCTGCCACCGTGGGCATTTGGGAGGTTCTGTCCGTGCGGGCATTGCAGCCGAGCGGCTTGCATCTGCCTCTGTGCGTTTGCCAAGCCAAACATCTGCAGCTCAGAGGGGCTTGAATGGAGCGGCAAAGATCTGGCAAAGCCAGTCGTTTTAGCGCAGGGACTGGGGATCCCAGTCGGTAGTCCTCGATGACAGGCAGCTGCTAATTGCACAGCCAGCTGCCGGGCCGGCTTTTTTGAAGTCCTGTCTGCTGGCAGAGAAGAAATCGGTGGCACTTTAATGATGTCTTCTATTAGCTGCTGCGCCACTCATCTCTCGCTGTGGACAAATTATAGTCCCCATTGGCTGCCAGGCTGCCGCCCTTTGGGCTGTACCTCCGGCATATGTATCTCGCCATTTACAGCTGACGGAGAAAATAAATGCTGCGGAGCCGCAAGTCCAGCTCTTTCTGTTCTGCAAAGGAAAGTCCCATTAAAATGCCAGCTGGCAATTGCGCCATGCTGAGCGTTTAATGGAAGCCATTGGGTCAAGGTGAGCCTGGTATCTAAAAAGCATGCCTTTGAACATGCTAAGAAATGGGCCTTTCTCAGTCCCCAACAAAGGTCCTCAAACCTCTGAATTACAACTCTAGGTTAAGGTCGTTTCGTTATTGCAAGACAGATGCTGACAGACGTCTTAAGATAAGTGTTAGACTATACAGATTCTGTCATGCTTAAATGAACGGTTGGGCAGTTTACATAATAATTATAGCAATTTGTTTCTTTATAACCGTGAGCAGCAGATCTTTTTGCGAATGCTACTGTATCAACATTCTATATCCGCTGAACTCTCAGTCCATCCCGCCAATGAAATTATAAAACTACCCAACGATATTGTTTGCAACCTTACAAATATTCAACAGGTACAAGACACTGTCGGAAGGCACTTTTCTCTGTCTCTTAGGCAGACGCTGCAGACGCGTATTACAAGTATGAAACCGCCTTCAGTGATGTCGTCTTTGTAGGTGAAGGACGCCGGCGATGTTTCTCGTTAACCAGCTGCATCTAGGCTCATCTGGCAGAAGGCCATGGCCTTGCAACTGGCTAACCCCCCCCCCCCATCTCCCCTCACCCTCACCCGCATCCCAAGGTTGACAATCCACTTAGTATCATCAGGGCTTTGTTGTAATGAGTAGCTACTTGGGTTGGATGAAGAGCTTTGATTATTCTTGTACAGACAGGCCCCTGCTCTGTGCTGCTCTGTCTTGCTGGAGCCATTAGCATTATCCCCCAGGTGCCTAATGCCACATGTTATCCTACCAGCTGGGCCCCTGGCTACCCGCTAATCGCGGTTAGCAATCCTCTGAAGCACCCGTGATGCTCCATGCTTCGGCGGCGCGCGAGTGTAACGCTCAGAACACGGTAACGGTACCGTGTGAACCGCTGAGTCGAGCCATTAGCAAACCACCATTTCAACTCAAGTTTCCCTGCCTGTCAGTGTGCAGCCAGTTTGCGCTGATAAAAGCCTTTCGTAAAAAACACTCTACATGAGGGTTTCGGCGGTTTGATAATGAACAAAATGGCTGGTCTAATTGAATTATTTTAACCGCTCTCTGAGTGCATATTTGTTCTTTCATGAATCTTAGGAAGCAGTTGGAAAAAATAAGGCTATGTATTGGCACCCGTTACAAACTGTTTTTTAAACATTCAGCAGACCGTTGTAATCCATGCTAAGCTGCTTTGAGGACTGGTCATATAGCAGACTTCCCCTGCGCATGGAGAGCTTGTCATTAAGGGGGTATTCAGACAGAATGACCTTTTGCCCCACCAACCAGCTCAAAGGCATCTCAGCCACCCCTTTCCCTGCAAACAGACGCACATCAGTTCAGCTGTCCCCGCAAAGAGTTCAGGTCTACTTGACAAAATGATCACCTTTTTCCTGGATCAGTTGGTGATTAGCCTCTCCAACCCTGTAATCTCATGGGTTGGTTCATCTAATGCAGCTGATTTATTCAGAGCTGTGACATTTTAGGCTGATTTTGTATTCTAGTGGTGATCACAGAGTTTCAAACGATCCCAAATATGTCCTGTTGAATTACAGGGAAATGTGTATAAAATGATGTAAAAGAGCTGTATATTTTCTATTTGATGTGATACTGCAGCCATAAAAAAGCATTCAGGGTTTGAATTTTTTACTCTATATAAGTGTGGCGTAGCTTCAGTGAAGTGCTGCACCCTGCAGATTCAGACTATGTTTGTAACATTGTCATACAACATGCAAAAAAAATGATTTTTTAACTTTGAACTTAGTTCATGGGAAATTCAAGGAAAAACCAAATTTGTCCTGCTTTATGTTTGCATTATCTGGTCTGTTTTCAATAGTGGACATTCAGACTGGCAGCCAGGAGTCCTACAAGGTCACAGATTTTGTGGTCACAGTGAAAACAGGGGAAAAAAATGATAGCCATAAAATTATAATGCAAAGAAATTTGCTGCAATTTCTTGTTAAAATGTTCTTGGTCATTAAAATTCCAAAACTTATTGAGCACCAAGCGTTCCTCATGAATATCGAGATGAGATTTAATGTGTGGCATACAATAAAAAAAGTCAGCATTTGCCTTAATTGATTCAGTTTCGGGAGAGGTCTTCGGAATCTCACCCTTGCTCTTTGCTTTGCACTTTCAAAGGTCAAGAGGCCACCCGTTTAGACTGATGTACCTTCTTGTTTGCTGGTAATTATTGGGCTGTGAAAATTTTCCAATCCGAAAAGGGTTTGCGGTCGGCATCCTTCAAATTCTTTGCCTTGGCTACACCACCTGACCTTTGTGACGGCTCACTCCGAGAGATCTTATCTTTCTCATTTCACAGACGAAAGATGGAATCTCGCACTCTTTCTGTCTGGGCTACAGAACCTGACGTCCGCATGCGCAGACTCAAAAGCTGAGGGTCTCTAAGGCCTCGTCCTGAAGAGCAGGAAAAAATGAATTGAGGAAAAGGCGAGATAAACTTGAAGTGCTGTCTATGAAAAGAAGTGTCAGAGTGTAAAAAAAAATAAAAGTCACACGTGATGTGGAATTGTGCGTTTTGGCAGCCATTTTGTTTTACGGTTATTTTCTTTTTTTTTTTTTTTTTTAATTTGGCATCTCCAATCCCACCCGAATCTGGAATGCCCAATTGGTGAACTATGTACAAAGCTTGCTCGTATGCGACCCCTTGCTGCCAACTCAGGATAGTGAAGACAGTTCACGGCTCTCCTTCGAAGCATGTGCCCGTCAGCCACTGCTTCTTATACACTCATTGGTTGAATCTTCGCAAGGTCAGAACGAGGGTGGAGGATTCCCGGACATGAACAGACTTTGAATCTTCCTGACGAGCGCCTGTCTAGCCAACAGGAGGCGCTTGAGCAAAGAACAAAGCTGTTTATTGATTTTCCCTTACCCAGCAGTCCCTTCCCAATTTGAATCCCTGTAGCGCGATGGCCAATTGTGCGCTACGCTGAAAAAGCTGCCGACCACTGCCGGCTGGTACGGCCGCAGCTCGAACCCGCGACGTAATAGTCACTTCTGCACTGCAACGCAGTGCATTAACCGAGTGAGCTGTCCGGCCGCTTTTAAGTTATTTTCAGGTGGCTTATAATCCACATTCATGGTACCGGTTTGTGAGAAGCTGATTCTGCTAAATGGTAGCAGAACTCATAGCGTAGGGCTAGGGCATGAATAGCAGAGGGAGTTTTCATAAGAAAGCGTCCTAATGTCTGGGAAAGGAGTCGTCGAGCCGCCAAAATGATTTTCTTTTCACTAGCTGAAGCTACCGCTCTGAGGGGGTGCCAAATTACTCCCTGTGTTTACTGTTAACTGCAGTAAAAGGTTTGAGAGTGCTTGAGACTAAAGCTCAGCTGTTTGTGTTGATTTTGGAAAGGGCTTCTCTGAGTCTGTATGTTCATGACTATTTGGTTTGGATGACTTTGCAGGACCGCGTCGAGGGCGTGCGCGGCTCATCTTGTGGATGCGAGGTATGGTGGTTGGGGGGGGGGCGGGAGTGCGAGCTTTTGAATTCTGCTGAGCATTTCGCTACTTCATCAGTCAGAGCACCGCTCATGCTCTGCACCACCGGACCTGTCAGAGCAGCCCGTGTAGGCTGGCAGCGGAGGACAGAGAGTGACAGGTCTGATCAGTGGCCGTCAGCGTGTGGGTGGGCTGTGCTGGGGGGGGGGGGGGTGGAGACGTGGATGAAGGAAGGACTTCACATAAATTGGGCTTGGGCAACGGCATGGATGTTTTTTTAACTCTGTGAAGAGTGCACTTTTAGGAGTTAAATTGAAGACCTCTCTGCAGGAAGTAACTAGGTCACTAAATAACACTTTAGTTTTCAAAACATGTTGCAGATATCTATACATCTACAGTATAAATCTATAGTATAATACTACAGTGTTAGTATATATATTCCTGCTACATGTTTTCAAGACTTGTATACAAAAGTGTTATTTAGTGACTTAGGCACTTCTTGAACACCGGTCTCCATGACTCAAATTTCCACGTGAAACCAATTGGTACATCACTGAACGAATGTTCAGATTGGAGCATTGGAATCGCTCAGCTGTGATCTTGCACCTTAAAGGGTTAAGCACCGGTGTGTTTGTTTGTTCGTTTAGTTTTTTTCTCGGAAAATTTTTATTTATCATAAAACTGTAACATCATCACACTGGGGGTTTTATGCAGTTGCACCCAACATGATTTTTGTCTCATTATGAGCCGTGCGCGGCCTCAAAAAAAAAAAAAGAGGAAATTGAAAGTGGATTTTGGGCAGAGTTTGAACTTAATTTGCCTTTCTTTTCACGGCTGTCTCCAGCGTTTGTGCTGCTGGCAGCGGGCCGCTTTGATTAGGGCGGAGAGCGAGGCGCCGAGCGGAGTGGGCCGCGGAGATAACCTCGTTTTCATTAGCCGCGTGCAGAGTTCCCACGTCGGAGACCGCGGAGCGCGGAGAATGAACGGGGTCGACCGCAAACGCCGTCTCCTCGCGCGCCTCCCTCGTTTCAAAAATACTCTCGCTACAGACGATAACTAATGGGCGACCGCGGAACGAATTTACTCCGGGCAGATGCGCGTTCATCCTTTTTTTTTCACGCCATTACTTTTATGTTCTTATTTTAGAGTGTCTAAAAACAATTTGAGGTTGAAGTGGGACCATTTTTTTTTTTTATTAATTACGGCCTATTCAGGCACATCTTTAGCTATGGGCCCGCGTTCTTTTTTTTGTTTTTTTTTTCGATGCTGTTTTGGTAGCTGCCCTGGTTGTCAAAGTGATACAAGGAGATGACAGAGGCGCTGTTTAGGGCTCGGGGAGTCGTTGTCGCCGTCGCTCTCCTGCGGGTGGGGGATGGGGGAGCCTCAATGAGTCTGAGTAATCCGGGGCGACCTCTGAGGATGGGTCAGGCCTGCCGCATTATGTCACGCAGGGACGGGGAATGTGAGAAATGCCTCCCATACGCCGAGCGGAGCGCTGACATCACGACGGCTCTGTTTTCCCACCGATTCATTCAGGACGGCTTATTCAGGCCGCGGGCTCCCCCGCCCCGTGCTTTTCTCTCGTCCTTTGTCTGCCGGGAGACTCCCAGGACCCAGTTCTCAGCGTCCTTATTGCTCGAACCCTCCCTCTGTCAGCCCCAGAGCCCCAGAATTACAGCGGGCCGGCCCTCCATCGCGTGATGTCTACATTAGCTTTGCCTCTACCCAAATGTTGTCGGTGTTGATTGGCTCTGATTATCAGGCAGGCTGCTGTTCGATTAGAGCGGCTGAGCTGAAGGCCTGATGCTGCTGGGATCTGGGAGCACTGACTTGCAAGCTGGAGGAAGTGCTGTCCAATTAGTTCATGTGCTAACAAGTGCGAGAGCAGGCACACACACACACACACACACACACACACACACACACACACGTACGCGTGGGAACCCACTCACACAAACCCACAAACACCCCAGACCTCACATGAACCACGGCCCCTCCACGATACAAGCTTAAACTGACAGCCAGCTGATGCTTTGATGCTCTTGCCTGTTCTGATATCTGTCAGCGTTTCTCCTGTTATTGCCTTTTTCGAGGACTAGAGGAAGCTTCCTGAATTGGAATGAATAAGGAAGAGGTGCTCTTATACTCAGAGTGGTGCAATGCATAAGACGAGCACCTAATTAAAAAAAATTCTCTACCCCCCCTTCAGCGAAAGAAATGGTTTTATGTGTCGCTCTGTCATTCGGCCGCAGTCGAACGCTTCTCTCCTCAGCGGTCTCGATGTAATAAGCTGGATGCAGGCTACAGAACGGGAGGCACATTAAAGGGAGTCATGGAGGACGGCAAATAAACGCGGCGGTCGAGCGCAATAACTGAGGTGTCTGCACCACCCGCCGTACATCAGGCCAGCGCGCCGATTCTCCGCCCGCCACCACCACCGCTTCTCAGTCGTAGTGCGCGTTTTAAAAATAGACGAGTACGTCGGCGTGAATTTACCGCAGTGGCAACATCAACCAGCGCGCGGTATTTTAACAGTTTCAGCATTGATGTGGTATGAGGTCGGCTGGTAGGGGAATTAAAGTTACAAGACCGTCCGCAGAGGAATAATCAGATGACACGTTCATCTGTGTCGTGTAGCTCACTGAACAGCACGGACACGCCAGACACCCCAAACCACTGGGGCTGAGTAACGCTCTTCAAATGCGTCCCACAGTTCCTTACCCCTGCCCATTTGCCTTGGTTGGGATAGATCACCTTCAAGCTGCTAGAATTTCCTTCCAAGGGTTTTCAAGCCCTTGAGTGTCTTCTGTGTGTTCCGACATGCAGCAGCTGGGCCGTGATTTAGAGCTCAGTGGGATGGACTCATTTGTGTGCTGTCTAAGCTGTTTAGGGGGTGTGAAACTGGCTTTGGGATACCCTCGAGGGTTAGTGGGTGTTGGGGGGAATGCATCGGGGTCTAATATCTGTCTGAAAAGTGCTCTGCTGCTAGCCAACAGCCCTCTGGAGCCCCTGCTGGATATCAGGTGGCATAACTGCCGTTAACTCCCTCATCTGCCGTGCTCTTGGCTGTTGGTACTTCTACCTTCCAGTGGAAACAGTGCGTTATACCTGCTTTGCTATGTATCTGTTTCTGTTTTGTATGTCTATGTTTCGGGGCATATCTTTGTGTTTGGCTGAATATCTATTTGTTTTCCAGGCTGCACATAGGTGCAGCTGCGATTCTTTGGCGACTTATGTTGCCTCATCGTGCCAGAAAGTCCTGCCATAAGAATGCTGAAATCTGATAATGATAGTGGTTTGTTCCGATTCGTTACCACAGTGTGGCTTTCTGTCTCAACAAGTTATTCCTGTTTCTGTGTGTGCAGTGCACACAGTTCTCGTGCAGAGCTCGTCATTTGAAGACTCTGTAGTCAATGCCCTGGTCTGCAGAACTAGGGACTGGATGTTTGCTGGACTGGTCCAAGGTAGGAGACTGGGCTGGCACAGTCCGAAGCTCGCCCAGTGGTGAGGGTCATGAATTTGAGCCAATTTTTCTTGTGAGTGAAATTACGCAGGAAAAACAGACTATAATAAGCACTAAATCAGCTGGGGGAATCTTCCAGAAACCACCATGATGCAGACTCCAGCCTGCCGAGTGAATGCTATTGCAAGCAGCACATGTGTGTTAAGGACAGGATGTGAATTCCCTGTAATGTCTGAGGTGTTTAAAATGCTGATTTCTTCTGGAAAGACTGCAGAGTCAGAAGAAGCACATTTCCTGTTCAGGCTCCCAGTCCACCCGGGCTCTGGTGGTTTATTAATGTTGGCCTTTGGCAACGTCCGTCTGCCCATCCAGTGTTCTGCTCCTTTGCCTTATTGCTACAAAGGGCTCCCAGGGCGCTCTGGGAAAACACTGCGTGGACAAGGAGTGAATGAATGAGATTACATGTGAACCTTGTTCCCTTGCCTGTGTGTGTGTGTGTGTGTGTGTGTGTGTGTGCGTGCTTGTGTGTGCATGTTTGTAAATGTCTGTGTGTGTGTGTCTGTTTCTGTGCATGCAGGTGCACACATATATCTATGTGTTGTGCTATGTGTGAGATTGGGGAGGTGGTAGGGGAGCATCGTGCATACCAAAAGTCACGCTCATTAAGAGGCATAGCCCCGCCACTGCTCTCACAGGCACACACAAAGAGCACATGTGACCACCAGTCGTCACTCGGGCTCGAGAGGGAGAGCAAGCGAGTGAGTGAGAGAGGGAAAGAGAGAGGGAGATGGAGCTGTTAGATGGAAGGCTGGACAGGGAGCTTTGCTGGAGCTAAGCCATTTTAATCTTCACATTTGTGTCTTTAAGGCACAGGAGAGTGTGCCGGATCGGGAAGCTGCAGGTAACTGATGACAAACTGACCACGTTTGCTCATTAAAAACCACATCCTGAGCCAGGCAAGGGAGGAGAGGCCTCCCAAGACTTCATATCAGCTATTAGGGAGATTCTCCCTGCCGCTGTTGGCCTTCGCCTCCTCTGGTGAGCATTCTGGCCAGCGCTCTTGGTGAAATGTGTTGTGACAATTGATTGTGTAGTGCACTATGCTAATGCATTTTGATTTCAATTCATTTGAAATGATTGTTCTGAGTGAGGGGGGGGGGATAATGGACGACCTCTCATGCTTGTTCACGGAGATCGGAGGTGCTGAGGTCCAGCTGGTTGTGTAGAGGTGGGGCAGCTGGCATCTTGGCTCCAGTCTGTTGTTGTCCTTGGTTTGTGTTGAGGCTTGGGGTGGGAAGGTGGCGGGCGAGCATGCAGTTTGTCAAGGCCTGGGTGCTCATACTTTGCATTCCTCCTTTTAACCTCTGAGAGCAAAAGGCGGTCATATTCCAGAAGCTCTGAGTCCTATGTCATCTGGTGAGAGTTTGGGGTGTGTCATCGTCACTCTTCCCTCCGCTGTACTCCCTCTCTCTCTCCTGGATGTGCCTCAGTGTCTCAGTGCTGCTCTAATTAGGGGGATAGCTGTGCGCTCCAGGTCCCAGTACTGAAAGCCAGGTGATTATTAAAGGGCTTTAGCAGAGCGATGGGGTGCCCTGCGCAGTTTCAGATTGCCGTGCCTCTCCACGGCACTAGTTGTTGCAGGAAACTGATCACGTTATTGCTCAATAACTCATTTAGGAGTTTCACCTCCTGGAGCTTAAAAGGCAACAACAAGTCATGGCCGTGGCAGGGACGGTGGTCTTTGCAGCAAGTATGAATTATGTGAACCAGTGACTGAATTGTTTCTTTGGTTTGAGCTGGCTGTCTGCATACAACATGGAAAT
Organism: Gymnothorax reevesii; assembly: GCA_029721435.1. Lineage (NCBI taxonomy): Eukaryota > Metazoa > Chordata > Actinopteri > Anguilliformes > Muraenidae > Gymnothorax > Gymnothorax reevesii. The sequence goes on from CM056592.1 coordinate 11,568,745, forward strand.
ACGGTCCAGAACCTTCCGGAGCCTTCTGCTAGCTATGCTCTGTGTCTTCATTATTAGTTGTCACAAGGTCAGATTTTTTTTTAAATAAATGCACTCAGTGGGAGGAGATGAAGACCTGGGTAAGATGATGACTTGGCATGTGTTGGGTGCGGTGCACCTACTGCGTTTGGCCCCAGACTACGGCATTTAGTTTCTGATATGGCTTCCAGCCTCCACATCCATTTATTTAATATCAAATAATAATGAAGCTCTTTAAGGTCAAGGGGAGTGGCTGCTTTTAAGTGCTCAGGATGCAGAATGCTGGCCTTTTGTTTTCTATTAACAAGCTATTTGTTTTTTCTAATGGTTTAAACCATTGACCCTGAAGCCCCACGCCAGTGCCCACAATGCCTCTTAGGTCTTTCTTAGCTCCGACCCACGCTGCTGCCCAGAATCCACCATGTCCACTCACCCCTGACGGTACTGCTGCATGTCTCAACCTAACGGTTGCTAACACCCCGTTCTGGTGGCCCGTTGTTCCGGACAACCCGCGTCCCTCCCCTGGTGCCTGATAGAGCTTTTATGAAATAGCCAGTCCCAGATGGAGGAGTTAAATTCCACTCTCCGCAGTGAAAACGTGGCCTGCGGTTGCGGTGTTTTCATCCGCGGTGTGATTTATCAGCCTTTAGGCCGCTGACAATGGGTCGCGATTGAGCCCGAGAGCGAAAATGATCTGACTCGCTTGTTGTGATGCGCCAGGGGACCCGTTAGTATGAGGGAAGGTCGGGGTTGGATGGTGGAGGTGGGGTGGGGGGTGAGGCAGGGTGTGAGGGCAGGTTGTAGTGTTGGTAAAGGGATGGGGGGCGGGGAGGGCAGCTGACAAATGAGAGATAAACACTTGCCTGGTGCTCCATTCTCAGTGATGCATGAAGGATGGTGCTGCTTGCCTCCTCCACTCCCCTCACCCCCCACACCCCACTCTGCTCCAGCTCAGCTGTGGGAGAGCGATGGGGGTCCATGTGCCAAGCGATTCCGCCGCGCTCCCGGAGCGCACTGGGTGGAAGACAGATTTGTGCAAGCGATCGATAGCCTCTGCTCTGGCAGCGTACCTCACCTCCAGTGGTTTCTCTAGCTATTAATTCTACGCACTGTAATTTCCTCTTAAAAGCCCTTTTCCTGTCCCCGTAGAGCAGAGAGCAGACAGGAGATTAAAGAGCTGGTATCGTAGGACTCTAAAACGAGAAACGAGCGCAACAGAGTCCAGATGGAGCAAGAGGTTGGGTGCAGTCGAGAGACGGTGGGGAAAAAAAAATCTTTTTGTTTTAGTTTACCAGCTGTTATCAGAATTTAGTCTACAGTAATGTTATTCACATAAATAAGGATATTCTTATTGAAGGACATGAACGCTAATTTGTTAATCTGGCCTGAAATATGAGTGTGCGTATGCATGCGTTTGTGTGAATGAGAAGTTGTTTTTCTATTTTGCGCCGAATGAGGAAGTATAGCATTTACATTTGCTCTCATTCCCTCATAATCTCCAAAGCCAGCTCTTGTCCCTCGTGTTTTTTTTTTTTTTTTAACTCACTGCACGGTCGCCTTGCATGTTATGGATGTTGTGGACTGACACATTCATGGCGATGCTCTGAGGTTCAGATATGTCCGCAAATGGCAGGGCTGCACAGTGGAGACTGTTGAGTTTATGAAATTATTACTTGTCCTGGAGTTGGCGGGGTCATGCTCTCCGGCTCTGTGTTTTTTAGCCCTGGACCAGTGTGCCCTGTATGTGGACCGATGTGCTTTGAGACGGCCTGAAAATGAGCTGTCCTGGGCAAAACGCTCTCTGTCAGGGCCAGGTTAGGGCTGATTGGCACAGAGGCCGGTGCTGTCAGAAAAGAGCTAGTTGACGTGTGGACAACAGGCCGAACAGAAAGTACCCACCGTGCTGTTTGGCACCGCACTATACCAATTCCACACACTGCGCTCTCCCTCACTGTGTGTAAACATGCAGACGCATAAAGCTCCTCCGCGGCGGCGGAGATTGTATTCTCTTTGCGTTTGGCTGTCTTCGCCCTTTCCCGCATGCGGTGTTTCGGTTTTCTCCTGCCCCGTCCTTCTTTGTTTCGCTCCACTCATGTCCTGTCTCTCTCGCTCAGTTTTTCTCTTCTTTTTTTTTGGTGCATTATATTTTCATCATTTTGTCTTTTGGGGGAGTAGGGTTTTGTTCTCATGTGTAGAATGCATCAGTAACTAGAATTGTTTATACAGTGTCTGCTTTTACTGGTAATATAAATGAGAATCTCTCGTAAATCTCTCTCTCTCTCTCCCTCCCTCTCTTCCTCGGTTTATCTCCATATTTTTATCTCTCTTTCTCTCTGTCTGTCCCTTTCCCTCTCTCCCTGTCTCTCATGGTAGCCTCTTTTACTCCCCTGACCTGTCATATCCTTTCTCTGTCTGTTTGGTCTCCTGCTGTCAGAGAGCTGACTCCACACGGTGGCAGCTCACTCTCGTCAGCGTTCGGAGCGGCGAGCGTTTTCGAGCCGCGGCAGAATCCCTCGGAATGCCAAGGCTATACAGTGCCTCGCCGAAACCCCCCCCCCCCCCTTCTCGCTCCAGCCTGCGCCGGCGGAAAGATGTGAAATTGTACATTCTGATCTCGGCTCAACCGCCTCCCAGCCGCACTGAGCGCGCTCGTATTTCCATCTCGGAGAGCCGAGCAGCCGATCCCCAGTATTGCACACAGTTACATTTCTCATGTTTATCCCCCGGTAATCTGTTTCCCTGGATGCGGGCTCGGCTCAAAAAGTTAATTAGAATCTAGCCAATCTTACGAGACCAAGCTGGGGGAAATCCTCAGTCAGGCCCGAGTCACCTTGTTGTTCAGTCAATAAGTTGGTACTTTAATTTCATGCTTCACGGTGAGGTTGTTTTTATCTCGGACGTGACATTTGGTATGTGTCTCACTCAAGCTTGTTGGTGTCTGTCGTCTCCTTACAGGACGGCTACCATTCCCATCGGCCGAAGGAGAAAGTGCGGGTGGACAGCAACAACGAGAACTCCGTGCCCAAGGACTTTGAGAACATCGACAACAGTAACTTTGGAGCGCGGTCTCAGCCGCAGAGGCGCACGCCCAGCCAGCACAAGGAGCGGCTGCAGGAAAAGGGGCGGAGCGATGCCGTGGCCAGCCCGGGCAAGAGCTCCAACGAGGTCATCCAATACGGCGAGGGCAAAGCAGGCCCGCCCCCGGCTCCGCCCCCTCGCAACCGCTCACATGCAGAGGGGCTGCACACCTCCCAGCAGCCCCAGCATCACCGGCACCACCCCCAGCAGGGCAAGCGCCCGGCCACCACCCCGCCCGAAATCAAATACGACCAGCCGCCGAAGTGCGAAATCAATGGCAAGGAGGCCATCTCCGCACTGTCTCGTGCCAAGACCAAAGCCTGCCGCCAGCAGATCGCGGAGGTGTACTGCCGCCACAAGGAGGGCCAGCTTATGCCCGAGAAAGTGCCTCGATACTGCCCCATCGAGGGTAAGTGCACATCCCGCTAGCTTTGGCGCTTGGTGTTACCCTTCCGTAGAGGTCGGCGATACTACCAAATATCACAACGATGTGACCCGAATCATTCAAGTCACAATATTGAAGTGATTATTTTTCCCTGCTAAAAAATATGGAAGTTCCGCATGGTTGGAGCTTTCAGGAGAAATGCCTGTGATCAGCATATGTAGTTATTCAGCCTGGATCAGCATGTTGGACTTATTAAAACCCAGCTTAGGGGACATTTGAGAACATTCAATGTTGGTCTGTATTGTAGTAATCCAAGATGCAGGCTAATCGTTTGCAGGAACAAAGAGTCAAAGCGGCAGTTCATCACCAACATAACTGAAATTTGTAAATTTGGCATAGTCCGATAATTAAAATCACGATGTCCATTTAAAATTTTGCTTTTGCCTTTCCTATACTCTTGTTTCCAACATTATACACTGTATAGATTACATAGCAGGCATTAGCCTAGTGGATCGGAAACCTTTTCTCATGTTCGAGCAAATGCTCCCACTGCAGTTGGTACTATGAAAATCGGTGTAAATCAGAAACACTGTGACAATGCAAATTATTCACCTTGCTGGCGTTAAAGGCTAATATGCAAGCAGAGTAAGATTAATACGCCACCTGAAAACAACGGTGTTGTAAGTATATAAATATAGGTGTTTTTCTTGCCATTAATTGAAGGCTTTGTCTGAACGGGTCTTGGAGAGCAGACTGAATATTGGGGCTCAGTGCTGGCAGCGGGCGCTCTCGTCACTTGTAATTAAAGTCGTGGACATGCTAGAGTGGACCTTTTTGTTTTTCGGTCTTCGTGAGTAATTGCTGCGCGAGGTGTTTTTTACGTCCTTTTTCCCCCCTTCTTTTTTAACACTTCGCTGCCTACGTTTCGTTCCACCTACCTAGCAGGCTACAAAAAGCACGCAAACGCCTCCTCGTTCCTGTGGTGCTGAGTCACTGAACATTTGCGCGCTCGCAGCGGAGGATGTGTCCGGCGCGGAAACGGAAAGGTTAACTGCGAAGCTGATCTCGGATTTGCGAGCGCGATCGGTGCAGACGCATGTAGCAGCAGCAAGACCAGACAAAATCGAGTGCGGACTGTGAGTACGGGAGCAGTATTGTCATGGAGAGAGAAAAATGGAGACGCTTCGCTTTTCAGGGAAGCGTCATTAAGGACACACAAAGAACATATAGCGCTCAATCACAAAATCCAATGAAAAGCCAATAAATGCAAGCATGCTGGAAAAGCAGCTTTGCTAAATGAGCCTCTGTTGTCTTTGGAGCGGTGGATTAGCTGCCATTGGAGATGAGATTTTAAAGTCTTGGCATGTCATGTAGATGCTATTCTGGCCGCTGGACTGTGTCCTTATCTGAGCGGTTGGATCAAAGCGGACAGAAAACGTAGGGGCTCTTTGCCGAGTTCGCTGTAACACGTCGCAGCTAAATTAAATTAGATTTTTTCTCTTTATCTCTACCACAATGGTTTTTATCTGCCCTATGCAGTCACCGCCTGAATTTAAGTCATAACCTTGTTAACTGTAAATCGGCCAATTTTATTTCCTGTGAAATTTGTCAGAGAGGCTTGGACTCGGCCCTACTCTGCACCAGCAACAAACCCACGGTCTTTCTCTTTATGACGCTTGCATTCAAAAAAGGGAACACACACACACACACACACACACACACACACACACACACATTCTCACACACATATAGCCGAGTGTGTGACGTTTTTATTGGCTAATATGCCAGGAGGCTTGTCGCAGGCTTGTCTCCATTTTGCCGACACCAGAGCGCTGGCGCTAATCTTTATGCACGTCAGGGGTAATCTTTACAAACCTGTCAGCCTCTCTGGTTTTAATTGCGTTCTCAGAGGCATATTTTCCATTGAAAATGTCACCTTATAATTGGGGCCTATTTCTCTGCTCGACTCACTGTACGGAGGAGTTACGAGGTGCGCCATGTTGTGGGATTCAGCTTGGTCAAATGGAGTCTGATTGGACCGTTCTGAACCACAGGACCAGCAGACAGACGGCAGACACCAAGGGTTCCAGTTTGGTCAAAATTAGTAAGACTGGGCTGCTTGTAGAATGTGAGACCAGTAAATACAAAGCTGGCACCTTGAGCTTTGGTTTGGTCGAACAAGGCGAAACTGGACCATTTCTGAACTGCTCGACCAAAAAAATGCTCAGCGGCCTTGCACCAATATACAGCCTTCGAGAATGGGGGGAAACTGCATTTTTTCTGCCCAGTTATACCCAGTTCATGCAAATCCGAAATGGATTTTAGGAATGTGGGTGAGAGGAGTTACTGTGTTTAGCGGAAAGATGAAAGCCGCGGAGCATGAGATATTTATGTGCGGAGGGAAGTAGCACAAGACCGTTTCTATTCGTTTTTTCTTCTTCTTCTCTGCTGTTCATGAACTCCCCACCTCTTCCTCTCAATCATGCTCCCTCCATCCTGACGTGGAAAGTCCTGAGGTCAGAAAATAAAAATCCTGCTTGTTTTTCCCCTCTACTCGTTCAGTTTCTTTTATTTATGTTGAGCTTTACACCAAAGAACTGTCATAAAATGCTTTACAGGGTTGCAGTACTGCCCAAAGTCGCTTAGCGGGTTAAAAAAAAAAACTCCCAGCTGGGTGAAAAATCCTCCAACCGCGGTGAGGAAACTCCCCAGTTGGAAAAAAAATCTCAGAAGTAACCCGGCTATAGTGGGGGATCCCATCCTCTGCGGACTGTACGAGTGAATATTGACCGGTTTTGGTGATTGGAGGTCTATCGTTGTCTGTTGGTCATCTGTCGTAATCGTACAAGTTAATTGTAATCAAGTCGCAGAAATGTTGGGAGAAATGAGAACGAATGAAAAAGGCAAGGAAAAAACAGCTGGAAGAGCAGTGGTGGTGCGTATACAGCTCCGGGGCGTGATTAGGCATGGATGTGAGCCAGGAGTCGGACAGGAAAAAGGCTGTGATAGTCTACGACCTCACAGGGAGGAACGGGGCTGAAGTCGTCTAAGGACTCTAGGCAAGGAGGGTGGGGGGTGGTGGCAAGAGCCCGCGGCGAAGAAACGAAAAAGAGCAGGGCACTGGAAAAGTCATCAGCACATAAAAAGAAATGTGATCCCTATATCCCAACCTCATCCCAGATTGAATTTCTCACCCAGTGAAGGCAATCTCCAATCATGCAGTTACGGGGTAGATCAGGATACCTCCCTCCCCCTGTGCCACAGCCCAGTTTATAGAGCAGACATCCTGCTCACCTCACACAAGCCATCATTGCCCTGACTGAGGCTGTAACAGGCCTCTCCGGGTCTGTTAACGCGTGCGCAGTACCACCGGTTCCACTCGGATTTACTAAACACGAGCCACGGGTAAAAAGTGGACCTTCCCGGTGACTTAGGCTGTTGCAAGCCCCAATGGCCCAGTTACTGCGCGCTCAAGCGCTAACGGTTCCACGTGGGTTTTTTGACAGTACATCAACTGCCAGCCACGAACTCAGCCAGATGTTTATACAAATTAGTTCTACATCCTGCATGAAGAATTATGCTAAGTACCAAATTCAGGGGACTTGGAACAAAATGTTGTGGATTTACATTCTAAATCCTGAATTTTCAACCTTTGCCTGCGTATCGTCTCCCCTGGCTTTCTCTCTTGCAATCACTGCGGTACAGCTGCTGGGGAAGGCATTGCTTGTTTCGAGGTGCGTCCTAAATCTTAAAATTTGTGAAGAGAAATTCGTCCAGTCCCCTGTCGTCTCCTGCTGCCCCATCTGACGCTGCCCTCCTTTGGAAATCGCACTGCTTTTTGCAGTACGGCTTCAGTTTGGGACGTAGGGAAACACCATCGCGCACAGAGCAGAGGTGAACACCGTCGAGCACAGAACTCCCTTATTGGACGTCCTGTCACCCACCCATAAATAAAGCAGAATAATCACCTCATTGGGAGGGAAGGGGGCGGCTTGGAACAGCCCCACGGTCGGGCCTATAAATAAAGACAATGGCCTGCTTCTCCAGTAATTACAGGAGAGGTCAAAGTGACACAGCAGATAACCCAGTCAGCCGTGGCCTCTGATTGCAGCCCCACACAGGAGGGCCAGGCTGTCTGCAATCTCTACCGCCCACCCGGTGGCTGCTGGGAATCGTAGTCCTTTCTCCGTCGCTCAGACTCTAATAATCATCCTCCTCTCCGTCTCTCCCTCTGAGAACCACGAAGACACGATCAAACGTTGCACAAAGGCTAAACTTTCGAAGTCCTCCAGCTGGCGCAGTGGCGTCATTGCTGCTTGCCCTATTTTAAGCAATGCCGAGGGAGGGTACAGGTTACACATGCGTACATGTGGCGCAAAGTTAGAAAGGCATATTTTTTTAATCGCAGTCCCATGTGTATGTAGGAGGGTTTATTTTCACACTAAACCAATTCCTGTGGGAAACACCGTGGCAGCTCTCCACTCCGGGGCGAAACAAGAGTGTGTTTATGACTCAGTACTAAAGCCCCAGGAGATGGCTGTCAGAAATGAGAAATAAAGTCTCTGGCTGTTTTCTGTTCTTTGCTGGCCGTTATGTCCGGACTTGGAATCCTCATTTTTGGTCCTCCTTTGCCAATTCTTCTTCTCATCCCTTTTCAGAGCCTAATTTTCGCACTTTCTCTTTGTGTACTCTCTGCCTTTTTCTCAAATTTAAATTTGAATTCAAATCAGCTTTACTGGCATGGCCACAGAGCGCTATTGCACTGCCAAACTATAGAGCAATAGTTTTCAGCAATGAGGATATGAGCAATAATATATAACGATAACGATGATACGAAAATATCTCTCTCCCTCCCTCCGTTCCCTCCTTTCTCTTCCTCCCTCTCTCCCTCCCTCCGTAGGCAAGGCGAACGTTAATGTCCAGTGGGAGGACGATTCGAGCGAAAGCGTGCCGGCCGCGCCCGTGCGTATCGCCTTTGTCCTGGTGGTGCACGGCCGGGCGTCGCGCCAACTGCAGCGCCTCTTCAAGGCAATTTACCACACCTCCCACCTCTACTACATCCACGTCGACCAGGTGAGCCGTTGCTTCAGCCGCGAAAAATCAATCAAATAAGTAAATAAATTTCACTGAGTATGTTAACCTTGTACTTTGACGTGAAACCCGTTTTTATATTGCTTTTTCCTCAACGACGCAACAAGAATATTGCTAATGAGTGAACCTCTTAAACCTCAAGGGGAAAATGGGTGAAATTCTGCCTGTTTTAACCACTGTTACAAATGTTTTATAACTGTTACTGTTACCGTATCTTGAAAACAATAAATGCTACACATATGATTCAAAAGCTTTTTATATTTTTAACTTGGGAACTGAGTCTTTATTATCAAACTGTCATTTTCCACCTAAGTCCAGTTTCTGATACTAATATTTATCCACTTGTGTAAAGAAAATGTTTACTGTCTGTCTGTTGATGAGCAACAGTGGATCGGCAGGAAATGACACCAGTCTGGAGTTCATGCATGTCCTCAAAATATTTTAGAAAAAAGTACGTTGGAATCTGTTACCATTCCATCTTTTACTGTGGATATAATGGGATTCACTCCTGTCCCTATGAGTCAAGTAAGTGCAACAAATAAGCCATGGCTTTTTATGAAAATCACCAGTTATGTTCGGCGACCTTAAAAGCAAACCAATGAAGCTCTAGGTTGAGTTAAAGTGGGTTTACGCAACACAGATGGTTGATGCGTCACCTAAAGTGCTTTTTGCCTTGCTTTTGCCGATTACCTTTCCGAAAATCAGATAAAAATTAATGGCGAATAAGAAATTCAAATGGTTTTTCCTGAAGCCCATTCGTATAATTTTCCAAAACCGAGTTTTGTGGCTTGCTGTGATCCTGGAGTGCTTACCAGAGTATGTATTTGGGAGAGGCACCTCTGCAATAAATAATTTCATATTTTACTGAAACCACAACTTGGTTATGAAGAATGTAAGCCTCCAGTGGATTCTACCGTATAACTTTGATGTGTTTTGCTAATTATATGTCAGTAAATTATTAAATTAATTAACTTGTGTTAATCCCGTAGTGCTCGGGTGTTGGCCCCGATGAGGTTTCAAAGTGACTCATTTCTGAACTTGCCAATGGCATGAGAAAATTTAACTGGCAAAACTGGCAAAAAAAAACAATGTTTCATACTTGAGAGAAGATTGTCATTCTCGTTCTAAGGTTAAAATTCTTTCTTTAGGCTGACATTTTATGCATCACACTTTGCCGGTCTCAGAAACAAAACCTATCGCTGTGCCTACACTGGCATACCAAGTATGGGGCACTGGAAAGTCCTGGATTTTAGAGACCTCGTGCCCCACTGGCACGATAGATTTCGCCCCTGTGAGGCTGATCCCCATCGGGCCTTCCACTGCGCTGATCATATGAGAGGCAGTTGGTCAGCGGAGTAGGAGCTCACCAGCGGCAAGCGTTTATCGATATTGGAGGTTCCCGGAGGGAGGGTGGCCTTGCTTCTGCTTGGTAAACAGCAGGGTCTGCGCTAGCAGCGCATGCAATTAGCGCTTGAAAAGGGACTGATTGGGGATTATTGCTGAGAGATGGCACTCTACAGGTACTTAATTATCCGGGAGTACACTTACTTCCCTCTAAAGTGTTTGAATGTGAACTTAAAAGCCAGGGGGTCTCTCCTTTCCTCGTACACAAACATGTTTGTGTACTTGCAGACGCTCACACAAACCCGTCCACACAAATTTACCCGCACAGAGATGCACACCCCAGACATTTTTAATGAAGAACTTTTTACTGCAGGGAAGAAAAGAGACCCTGGCGCTCAGTAATTTAACAAAGTGCCTGGCCATGTCAAATGGCCGTCCTGTAGCTTTCCAGCCCTAAGAAATGTTTCCTCGTGTCTTGTTTTTCCCGCCAGTTGCCTGTTGCACCCTGACTCAAGCCCGACCTCCTTGCCTTTTTGTTTCTGCTCAGCGTTCCAACTACCTGCACAGACAGGTTGTGGCGCTGGCGAGCCAGTACCCCAATGTGCGCGTGACACCCTGGCGTATGTCCACCATTTGGGGCGGGGCCAGTTTGCTGACCATGTACCTGCAGAGCATGAAGGATCTGTTGGCCATGACTGACTGGACCTGGGATTTCTTCATCAACCTCAGCGCTGCTGACTACCCTATCCGGTAACGCCCCGCCTCTGCCTGAGCACCCTATCACGTGTAAATACAGCTCCCTACAGAGCCTAATCATTGGGAATTCAACATGGGGCTGTCTTTGTATGGGCAGGTTAAGGTTGTTGCTTGGCTAACTAGCTGTTAGCTTGACCTTAAGAGCACACTACTGCCTTACTCTGTATGTATTAGACTTATTCTCGGGTATCCCAGCCATTCCCAACACTACATTCCGAATGAAGACAGGCTACCTCATTATGTGTGGAAACTATAAAGCTGGGAACTGGGAGACAGAGTTCAATCCATCTCTGAAGAAAATTTCGTATCCTGAAGGTATTCATTTGTTTGCTCTAAATGATGGTTAATGACATTTATTGAACAGTTTACTCGCTTAATTCATTACGGCTAAATCGCCTGTGATCTATATATTGATTTTGGTGGGTTATAAGTGTAAAAGATATGGTAGCATTGGCCTGCCAGTTAAGGGCAACTGGATGTTACTTGTCCTGTCACTAAACACAAGGCTGCAGAAGTGCGTTAGCCTGGAATCCATACATATCAAGTGCTGGTCGCTCCCAACGGCCACTGGCTGATATCAGTCTGGCCTCAGTCGTATAGCCAGCCCTTACGTCACTAATGAAGTGAATATATGAAAATTCATGTTCTCTGCTCTTGGTTGATTGAGTGACCTTTTGGCGAGAACCACCACAGCGCCATCTGCAGAATGAATACTGACCGGGTTATCCATCGTATCTTGTTGTCAGAAGTGGTAGCTAGCAGGCGAGCATTTAAATGTTGGGATATACATCAAGAATTTTACAACACAACTAACGACTGTACTCAGCATAACAAATCTGAGTTAGCTGGCCAGCTACGGCATTCGTGAATGTTATTTGACATGAGCTTATAAATAAGATTGTGGCTTGCTTGCGTTTACTCTTGGAGTAGTTGTTAGGTTTTGAACAGGATAATGTTTGGCCATATCTGCATTTTGTTTATTTCAGTGGGATTCCCCAGCATAATAAAGGCTGAATTAAATAATACTCAAATTACATAACGTATTTCACTGTGATTGGCATTAGCTGTAGCTCGAAGGGCATGATTGCGTCAGCCAGATTAAAGTGATACTCCGCCCAAAAACTATAATTTGTATATCAATTACACACCATTAGATGTCTTGAACGGACAAAGTTGTTTTGCTCCTGGCGCAACTTTATGGCCACTTGAGAGTTTTGAAAAATTATCCAAATTCCTATTTTTGTTGGAAGCAAATGGGGTCACCCAGTAGCAATGGGAAAACTCCACAAAACTTCCATTGACAAAATTTCAAACCATCGTCCAACGCATCGTCCAGTATAATCCAAGTCTGCTTTGTACGCTTGTATCCTCTCCTCAGAACTCTAGAAACGCAGTTATTTTACGCTAAAAATAATAAAATACCACAGTTATGCTTCAAGTAAGTTCGTGCATTCAACGGAAGTCCCGCCTCCCTGCTCGTTCATTGCCCAGAGACTCTGCTGCCATTCAGATGAATACTCGTATAAACACGAGCTGGGAGACGGGACTTCAGCTGAATGCGCGAGCTTACTTGAAGCATAACTTTGAGAGAGACGCAGGTCTCGAACAAAGTTCATTTTCTCCTGATCTGTTGGTCTTAAAAATGCCATTGTAGCACCAGAATATTTGGAAGAAATGTGGCCGATGAAAAATAAGTCTATTATTTAATTCTGTGACAATGGGGCAAAATAATTGGTGATAATCTGCGCTCTCGTTCACGTTCTCGTTCTCTTCCCATTGGGATAAATTCATTCAGGACCCGCCGCAAGTTTATCTAAAAGGGCGGGGCACCCTTGGTACTGGGAGCCAAATTCAGATCTTGCATGGATTTTGTGCAAATATTTGAAAGTCAAACGCTGGCCTACCGACTGAGGCCAGACATATCAGCAAGTGTCCGTTGGGAGCGACCAAAGCTCGATATGGATGGATTCATGGCTAGTAGTTTGCGCCATTTTGCAGAAACACCTACATTTTGAGACATGGAAAGTCATTTTGCCATTTTTATGGATCCATTATTAAATATTGCCGATGGTTATGGATAGATTTTTGTCTTCTGTTATTGTAATATTTGTATGGGGATACCGCATAAATGTCTGCCAAAGACTTGAGCCTACAATCCCCACAATTCCTCTGGGCTGCCATGTAGCATGGATTCTCTGTAGTTTTGCTTCCAGCTTCTTAATACATATTTCAATTGGTTATCCTCCCACTTTGCTAGTTTAGCTAGCTTGTGCAATACTGACCTCCTTTTCATATATGGGGAATATTACCATTCATGTTAAAAGTATATTGACATGTTGACCATGTCTTTTTGCGGATTCAGGCTTGTGTCGGCTCTTTACCTCTTTCAAACTGGCCCATGCGAGGTGGCCAGGCCAGTTAAGAGCTGTATAAGGTTAATGCAACAACATGGCTGGGTGTCTGGAATGATTGTGTCTGCCTTTCAGGAAATGACACGGCGGCCTCGATTCAGGATGCCCCCCCCCCCCCGAGCCATAATCAATAGCTTTTTGCGCAACGCTATCATTTCCAGCAGCTCTCTTGAACCAGATGGCAGAGATCAATGGAACCGGCCCAAACGGCCCTGTCCAGCCGGCCTCAGGATGCAGCGCTTCAGGGAAACGCTGGGAAAAAAGGGCGAATGTACTGGGCGCTCATCCTGCGCCAGCAACGCTGGTTAATCCCGCCATTGTTTGAGCTGGCTGTTGTACACGTGCGATTTCAGACGGGAATCACCATCGGTTTAACGGTCTTATGGAGGATTTTGGGTATTTTGGGAGTTGATGCGAAGTACGGTGTCTGAAAGCAGTGATTGCAGAAAGAAAAACGATTTGAGCTAAATCAGTATGGCATTATTCCTTCGCACTGGAATTCCACCGTAGCCTTTCGCTTGTCTGCTCTGTATATTCGTGGCTGAGGGGGCTCCATTTTGGGAAATGTGCTGTGACTCATTTCAGAGGGCTTTTGCCTCTTTGAACATTTGTGTGTGTAGGAGGTTAAGCACTTGTCTTTAGGAAGAAGAAGAAAGACTGATGTTTGTGTGAGTGAAACTGTGTGCGTGCATGCGTGTGTGTGTCTGTGTTTTTGTGTGTTTGGGCTGGGTTGAGCTCTGATTTCCAGGTGTCTTGCTGCAAGTCTGTCTGTCTGGCGTGGTGCATGATGGATATATTGCTGAAGTAAATGAACGGGGAGAGGACATGACTGCCTTTTAGAGAGAGAGAGAGAGAGAGGTTTAGACAGAGAGTGAGAGTGTACACACTGCCACCAGGACAACGAAACTGAGACGCATTTCCTTTGCGCATGTCCAAAATATAAGGATATAAGAAAAGTATATATCCCAAAATTTGAAAAAGCTGTACCAGGCTTTACTCTGTACCCTGACCACAGAAAGCTTCTACTTTTACTGGGGGAGGGTAAAAGCTCAGCCTGGCGCAGCCCAGTATGTTTTTTGCTGCCTTAATACAAGGCTAAACATCCACCCGCTGCATTACATTGATTAACAAGTACAGTATTTGTTCTAACATAATCTACAAGGATAATATAATTATCCCAATTTTACAAGTATCGTCAATGCTCGATTATATTTATTTATTTATGTATTCATTTATTTTTTATGTATTTATGTATGTCTATATTTTTATATATGTATGTCTTATGCTTTGGCAACTCAGATGTATTGATTTGTCATGCCAATAAGGCAAATGAAATTGGAAATTCAAATTGAGAGAGAAAGCGATAGAGAGAAGAGGAGAGGGAGAGAGAGGGGGGCAGGGGCCGGCTGCTCTACTGTATATGTGTCGTCCGCAGTCCCTGACACCAGTTGGTCGCCTCTGCCAAAGGGTTTCTTTTGTTTCTAAATCCAAGCTGAGATTTTCTACCCTGGAAGGAATAACCAGTTTCTGCTTTTTTTCAGGAACCAGTTTTTCCTGTGGAATGTTATTCTTGCTGAGTTTTTGTTTGTCTTATTTTTTATCATTTGCTGGGCAGGAAACTCCGCTGTAATCTGCCCTTTATAAAACACATTGCATCTTCGCATTATTTTTCTTAAAGAACTTGCTCTTTCATTGCTTTGGTTTTTGCCATCCTCTCTCTGTCATGTGTCGGGGTCATGTGACAGCAGAGAGCACGGAAGACACGAAGGTCTCAGTTTCTCTTTGACATGATCCCGCGGCCTTGTTGCCCAATTCTAAGGCAACCGGATACCCAGATAAGCGAGACTCGATACGAGAGAGAAAGTCCCGTATTGAGTTAGAAAGTGACCCCGGTCACCGAGCCGCTGTCGGTGTCGCGGCTTTCTGTCGGAGCCGATCCATCACTCGCCGCGCTTTGAGGCGACGGTGCGCGTCTGAAGCTCGCGCGTTCGTCCGAGGTCAGCCGGCAGGCTACGGCTCGGAAACCCGCGGTCGGCGGTTGGGTGGCGGCAGGAGGGGGCGGGGAAAGCTCGAGCAGAGCCCATTATTTCCCCGCTAATTCCCAGATAATGTCTGTCCTTCTGCATGGGCTGTTCTGAAAAGCGCACACAAAACGTAGCCGCTCAGCGGGGGAGCGAGGACAGCCCGGGGGTGCGGGGATGGGTTACACGGCCGCTTTGTCACACAGCGCCAGAGCTCTTTCCAGCTTTTTTTCCCCCTCTTGTATCCTGCTCACCCTTTCCACCCTTTTTTTAAGTCGGCACAGCAGCTGCTGCTTTCTCGAGCTGTTCACTAGCACGGAGTTCAGGGACACTCTTCCGCTCGCTCTATGGCTTTCTCCCCCTCTGGCGCTCGATGACGAGGCTCTCTGTCGCCCTCTGCTGGGGACTGGCGCTGCCTCAGGCGGCAGTGGTACCGCTCCGGCCTCTCTGGTCTGGTTTAGGCTCTCGGCACCTGCTTCCGGAAGCTTAAAGGCTCTCGCAACCCCCCCTCTCGCGCGTGGCCCGCCCATCTATTAACGCGGCGGAATTATGTTCCCATTCATTTCCAAAATTTGTGTTGTTTGCGTGGCCGCCTTCCCACGGAAGTGGGAAGATTGAAGTCTTATAAACATCTCCTGACACGCCAAACGCTGAATTGGATTGGTATTGATGAGATCCCTCGGCCGCTTCTCATAGCACCCAAAGCTCATCACTGTGAGTGATAATTACATCAAGGCCCTGTCTCCAATTCCCAGACCTGAAGGCTCCACTGCTGTGTCCGAGGGAACACAATAAAGCAGCCGTCTGACAGATAATTATCACGAGCAGCGAGGAGTGCGGCCGTAAGTTCAGATCTGATTTTGAAATGTCATGCCACTCAGAAAATACCTCTGTCTCTCTCGCTATAGCCTGCAACGTGGGCGTCCCGCGGCCGCGTCTGTATCGCCTTTATATGCGCCAACCGTTTGTTGTGCTTCGTGGGCGCTCGATGGTGCTGTTCGGTTTACGATTCGGCTGTGGTCTAGAAAGGGTGGTGTCCGGGGGGGGGCAAGGGGACAAGGGGGGTAGTAGCGGCATGGTCAGAGCAGACGGAGTGTCGATAAAAGGCTGTCAGGCACAGAGCGAGCACTCGGGCGGTAAATGCCGACGTTGACCTGGATGCCTCCCGCAGAGCGCTTGTGTGGGGACCGGGTTGTCCATGCATCAGAGTGTGCCTCGCAGCCATGGAAATGCTCCCTCATGAGGAAATGACACTAATATGTATTCCTTCGCAGCCGGGCTTTGTTGCCGGCTAATGTCCCTTTTCGAAAGAATAACACAGTCGTCCTCCAGCCAGCCTTTTCAAATGTATTTTATGTGCTTTGAATGGAGCTAGCATGCAGACGTCTGTCTGTGTCTGTAGAGTCTCGAGACCTGCTGTCCTTATCCGTCACCCAGCGTGGGACGAGAGCATCGCTAAGTTTGCGTGCACTCATTGTGCACCAGCACCTGAAAATCGTATCAGCTAAAGAGGTGATTCGGCAGGGGAATTATTTTTAGAGGTGTTTGTTTGTTTGTTTGTTTTTTGCATGTCTACCAGCAATTTAGGTTGTATATGTTTCGAGTTACACGTTTTAAAGTACACAAAATCTTCTGGAAAGATGTACCATCGTCAAACGACAGCCTGATTTAATTTTGGATCCATTTGGGTCAAGGTCAAGATCAAGGTCGTCAAAAAAAATAATGTTGTTTTTCAGGACAATGGACTTAAACAAGCTGAGATTAATGTCTCACTGGACTTAAAGCATGCATTTTTCAATTCCGCTTCCAATCATATGCTACACTGTGGGGTGACATCATTACGCTCGTTAGCGGCAGGGGTCATATGTCAGGGGGGGTCTCTGGGTATTCAGCACCAAATTGTGTTACACCTGGCTGTGTTAGCGCCCTCTTCAGCTCCTGGTTATTCAAAACCCTGTCTCCCTCCGACAGGATATGTTTCACCTGGATTCACTTGTTTAGTTTGTGAACTAGTAGTCCGTCTGTGTTAGCACCCTCTCTTCAGCTTGCTTTTCTCTACTGACACAGTTCTCTTCCGCAGGACCAACAATCAACTGGTCGCTTTCCTGTCCAAATACCGAGACATGAACTTCATCAAGTCTCACGGGAGAGACAATGCCCGGTGAGTCTCCTAGCTGCTCCCAGCACCTGTAACCACACACAGCTGCATCGGTCGCTTAGTCACTCACCCGTTCCCCATTACGAGTCCATCCACCTCCTCCGAAGTCTGACCGCATGCTGTTTGACAAAGACCGCCTCCGCCCTGTAACTGGCTTCTGACTTCCTGTTTATGCCCAGGGCTACATCAATACACCCACACCCCTGCTCATAAGTACTGGCGCAAACACTCACTCCTCCCCAAATTACCTCTCACGGTGCTCATTAATCCTGCTTCGACCCCTTGTCCTGTTGGCTGCTGATGCCGGCCCTTGGCGGCCCCTGCGGAAGTGGCCATTACTGTGGTTGCCGTGGTAGCAGCAGCGTCTCAGTCACCTTCAACACGGCAGTCTGTCAACGTGCCCGCGTGATGCCGGGTAACCCCCCATTCCATCGCACTCCCCGGTATCTCGAGTACCAGGGAAAGTCCTGGGAGACCTCGGCGAGGTGCCCCTCGGCCTTTTAAAATGCCTGACCTCCTCCGGCCGGAACGGCCACGGAAGCGCAGACCAATTACTCTTCGTCTTCGGCCACATTAATTAACCTTCCTGTGTCGAGCAGCGAGGGGCTGCCAGTGCGCCCGGCCTGTAGCGCTGCGGAGCGCCCGAGCACCTTAATGACACGCCACTCATGGCCTGGTCTCTTTTCAGGCTAGCGGCATGTTGCCAGAGCGACGGAGTACAGGCTCGGCGCTCAGCTTGCTGTCCTGGAGTTTCTTTAATGAGGGGGCTGTCCAGCCAATGGTGTAGGTCGGGTTTGTGCTGCGTTTGGGTCTTCGAGTTCTACATGCATACATTAGTCTGTTTTAGGTGTAGTCCTGCTATCGCCAATGACCTAAGCATTGAAGTGCTGTACTGCATTATGCTCCTATAATGGTTTAAATACTGAGGACAAATTGCTCCATGGGGTTCAATAAAGTAGATCTTATCTCACCTTTTCTGCCTTAAATCTTCCCTTAGGGGCAGGAGTGTTATATAGTCAATCCTTGTGGTTTTACCGTCACATGGTGCTGTGTCATAGAGCATCGAATATTGGTTCAAATGACCGCACTTAACATTAGCGACACTAGCTAAATGGAGGTCTGTTGTATGTTTTTTACCCCTTGGGTGATTATTGCCAACGGGGTATTGACGTCCTTTCAGCAGTCTATTTGTCTGTCTGTCTGTCTGTCCTCCAATTGATTTTTACCACTGTAGCTGCAGTACTGTTGTAGGGATAGCCCTCAAATTTAAACTGGTTATCCATTGATGTCAAGGTCATTGCTCTGATTTTGAACTACACTTTTCGAGGTCAAAGGTCGGATACGCCTGCATGTAAAGCTCAACGATGGGGTTCATTGCGCTGAGGGCAATCTAGTTTCACTTGTGTTAAGGAGGGCCCTATATCTCGCTGTGTATGTGTCTGTGTTCTCATGAGTGTGTGCACCACATCCAGATTCATCCGGAAGCAGGGCCTGGACCGCCTCTTCTTCGAGTGCGACACCCACATGTGGCGGCTGGGCGACCGCAGGATCCCGGAGGGCATCTCAGTGGACGGCGGCTCTGACTGGTTCCTGCTTAACCGCGAGTTTGTGGAGTACGTCATCAACTCGCAGGACGACCTGGTGTCCAACATGAAGCGATTCTACTCCTACACCCTTCTTCCTGCCGAGGTGAGGCCACCTTTGAGGACCAGAGCACAGCTGCCTGGAGGTTTAACTGCTGCCTGATTAAAAATCAGATAAGCCAGGAAGAATAAGTGTTCTGAACCCACGTAGACCAAAAGGTTTCCTCTATTGTTGCCTGTGTGTGCTTCATGCTGAAATATTGTATATATGTGTTGCGCGCCCATGAATGGCCCCAAGAATGTTGTAATTTCAACAAGAAACCTCGCTCTTTTTTCTATGATACAGTTCACTTACTTGGAGGCAAGTTATAAGAGCGCAGTGGCCAGTTGTGCTATAGTTCCCATCATTACTCATTAACATGGTGTCATTTATTGGTGCCGAAATTCGACGTTAGCATTTAGCTTGTTTCATTTGTCAGGCATGGCTGTGCGCATACACACGTCAGCTTACTACACTTGTTTACTCGCTGGCCAAAACAATTTCAGACAGACGTGCCGAGAAACAGAGTTACAGCAGGTCTTGTCGGTTTAGGCTGGTCCGGTGGTGGAAATGCTTTCTGGCTGTAGTTCCAGCCCTTCGCTGAGGTCCCGTCCAGGGAATGTTCTGGTCATTAACTCTTGGAGCACTAAATACAAATAGTGTTGCTCAGTGATGTAAGATATCAAATTCAAAGCTGTTGAAAACTTATCATGTGGCGACATGTGTGCTTGAGAGCTCTTTTTAACAAGTTTTCAGCAGTACAAGATCATTTCATTCATAATTATTTGAAAATTTATGTCAGCGCCCTAAGGGTTAACGAGTCGAGTGGTTGCCATTAAATTCACAGGAACACTGGAGTCAATTTTTTGCTTTCTCTTTGTGAATTGTCTGTTTGTAATTAGAGTGAACTTAGGGCTGTAATAATTGTGATTCCTCTTAGAAAATGGACCACCCGTTGTGTTAAAGATGTTTTTATAATTAATAAGAAAGAACATTACCAAAGAAGTTTTTGCTTGGAAAAAATAAAAGAACATCTTTAATAGCCACTTCAAAAATCGCGCACAGAAACAGAGAATTTTATGATTTCCTGATTCTGCTGTTTCTAGTATTTAGATGCAAATGCCATACGTGTGTGTCATTATTGTTTAACAGGTGAATAAATTGCACATCCTGGATTTAGTGCCTATTCGCACTGAACGGTAATCTACGGAGAAAATTGCACCGCTTTAATAACCAAGAACGGATGGTAAATTATTTTGTGATTTTATAATTTATTTCAGGCTACTTCTGCAGAAATCTAATTAATAGAGCAAATTACTTTTGCAAATTGTGTTAAGTAGTCCATAAAACATGGTGATCACATTATAAATACGTCAATTATAACACTTTATTACGCTGTGTACGCGGTCAAAACTGTGTGTACACAGAGTTGATTTATTGCGTGATGTGTGGTGGATATTTCTTTCTGAAAAGTGTTGAAGGGTCAATTTGGGTTTTGGGAATTGCGAATCTGAATCGTGCTCAGCGCTCGTGTATTAAAGATGGGGAACGCTGCGCACGTTCTCATTGACGCTGGAAAAGCAGTGGAGGTAGAGGGAGCTTTTCCCATTGGTCCTCCATCTATGTCTTAACTGCTCTTGGAGACAAACAACATGTAGCTGAGGATATTAGGTGGAGTTGCCCTTACAGTACACCTCCCGTCTGTATGATGGGCTGATTTAGCGAGCATCCATCTTCGTTTTCATGAATGTCACCCCTCTCCACCTGCTCTCCGTTCTCTCAATTTTCTTTCCCTCCTTTCGCTTTCTTATTCCCCCCCTCCCCCCCGTCTCTCTCCCACTCCTCAGTCCTTCTTCCATACGGTGATGGAGAATAGTCCTCATTGCGAGAGCATGGTGGACAACAACCTGCGCATCACCAACTGGAACAGGAAGCTGGGCTGCAAGTGCCAGTATAAGCACATCGTGGACTGGTGCGGCTGCTCGCCCAACGACTTCAAACCGCCGGACTTCCATCGCTTCCAGGTGAGGCTCGACCGCTCGCCGACTGTGCCCGACTCCCGCCCGAAAAGCTGCGCTTCCGCGAAGTTAGCACGGGAGTTCGAGAAGTATGGTAACAGCTCAGAACTGCGCGCAGCGCGGCCGAGCCGGAATGGAACGGCTCCAGGCCCGCGGGGGCGTCGTTAGGCTTGACCGCTGGGGCCCGGGTGATGGATGACTCTCTGAATGAGCGTCTTTGTGAAGGATCTGTAATTAACAGTGTGTATTAAGGGGGATCGATAGCCGGGTGCTCGTTCATCAAAAGGATTCCAATTGTGTGATGCGTGGAGGGGGGTGGGGCATGTTGGAGGTGCCAGGCAGCTCTGCCCACCCACCCCCCCACCCCCACCGAGCCTCTTATCGCCCCCCTAACCCTGATGTCTGTCATTACGTTCCGTCCTTCATCTACGTTAAAGACGGGCTTTGCTGCTCAGGCTCAATCGTACCCTTGTGACTCATTATTTTTTAAAAACGGATGACAGAAAATGAGCGCCGCAACAATTATTTAACCCAGACAGTCGCATAGCAGTCGTCTTGCCTTTGTTACCATATTCTGTCCCGTCTCCAAAACAGGAAGTGTGTGTGCGAAGGACATAATAGAGGTACTTTACATCTGCACCATAGCCTGAAAACACAGACGTCCTGGAGTGAGTCGGTGGCATTTGAAGAGCTTAATGGATATGATGTACTTGTCTCGTTTTGCGGTCAGGACAACATTAAGCTTATCCCATTTCCTGCCGAACTTTTTAATTTAAGAGATCGTCTGTGTTCTCCGGTGTTTTTCCACAAACAGTTATCGGCCATCTGCGGATGCGCCGCACTGCAATTTGAAAGTGCCCAGACCGGTATTCTAAAACGCATCATTGCTCCTGTGATGAGAGGATTCCAGCCATAATGACGGTCGCGCGCTGCTTTTATTAACCCGTCGTGGCGCAGGCCTTCCGGAAAGTTTCATTAAAACTCTGGTGTTGTGAAATTCGGCTGCTGTCGATCGCGCGTGACCATCTTCTCATCAGCGCTGGAATGCTCAGCTCAGAACATTCTAGTCACATCATTGCGATCTCACACCGTGAAAGGATTGAAGATAAAGCGCCGACGTGAAAGACGTTTTATATTCCCGCCACTAGGCTTCCGACGGTGCGGATCACTGAGGAGTGTCCCACATCTGCTCACGCGACGACAGCTTCGACTGACGCCACCTGAACCGTCTGACACCTCGCTCACACCACATCACACTGCAGACCGAGACCTCGCTTTACAGTCGCGGACTGCATGCGCAGCCTTGTTCGGGGAAGAGCGGCGCGAGTGCTTGTGTAATTTGAACCGCCGGAGAGAGACTGTTGCCCTTGGAGGGGACTGAAAGAACGACCGGGCCGCTACTCTTCATCCCCGTTCCGGAGATATGAGGGGCTCTTTGTTGCGCGAGGCTTACGTTCCGTCTTGCGCATTCGTGCTAATAAACGGTGAGAGCGTACCGCGCCAGGCGCGCCCTGAGTCAGCCTGAACGCGGACAGGGCTTCATTATTCGTCGCATCTGGAAGCTGCCCAAAGGCGCTCGCCGAAGAGCGGCTCACAGCAAACTGTTTCGCCCGCTATGACACAAACGCCCCCACCCGAAGCACAGGGCCTGCACTGTATGAGAGCCAAGCCATGGAATCGCAGCCTCCATTTCATGTGCTCACATTAACTGTAGCTACGCCGTCAAAAGGCACAGGGCGTCGAGAGAGCACCATTCATCACGCTATAAACCCCTTTTTCCTATCCGGTGCACTCACGCACACACCCTCTGTCTGTCCCATACACACTCACATACACGACTCAACCCATCTTTTGCACACAGAGATGAACGCCAGCTCAGTTAAGACCCCAGCGTCCAGACCTGCCTGTTGCTTTATTCAACATTCAGTCAGTAATGATATTCCGCTTTTCACGGTTGGGTCCCAGGGCGGGAACCGAACATGTGACGGGGGTGCTTGAAATGCGTTTCGGCAGCCTAGCGCACCACTAAGCCGCTATGCTAACCCAGAAACAGTCTATAGCAGAACTCTGTGGACACGGTTTGCATTCTGTCTTCATTGTTTTCCCTTTTCCTGCCAAACGCACGCAAACAATGTCTCTCTCCATCAAGAGAGAAGTACTAAATGAAGGTTGCCAGCTATTATGAAACCTTGATTTTGTTGAAATTTATTTTTTATTGAATGATTGTTTTGATTTTGTTTGTTTCCATTGAAACATCTTCACACATCAGTCACTTTTAAAATTTCCAGGCGAGTGGCTGAAAGTTCACCTAGGAATTCAAGGCGAGCTTTTTTGCGGCTCTCGCGGCTTGTTCCAAGGATTGAGCTACCAGGGAAATGAAAAGATTGGATGCCCACTGCATTTTTTTGCAAGGAACTTCTTTGCTGTGATGGGCATGTTACTCCTAGATAGATTCTTTCTGAGGTACAGGGCCCATTATGATGCATAACAACTTTAAAACTTTAGTTTACCTCTTACACAAAACATGCCAAGATTTTGAGAAGCATCCTGAGCCTATTCTCCAATATAAGCTTAAACCTCTTCGTGCAGCTGCATGGGTCAAATAGGAATCTATCCTGAGAATAAAGAAACAAAGTGCAGATTTACCAAAGAATTGACATATTTTATTAAAGCAGTTTTATCTCAAATTGAAGAAGGAATAAAATGAAAACATAATCGTCAGCATTATGAAATTATCAGTTGCGTTACAGGGGCTTACCTCAATAGCACTCAACCTACAATGGCTCAAAAGAATCAATGAATCACTATCAGAAATGGTAGTTGCTAGTTAGCTACATTCACATACCATGCATGTGCACTCCGTAGCATAACCTGAGCAAATATGGGAAAAAAAAAGGAACGTCACTGTCTAAACCTTGTCTGTTGTACCCACTGACGCTTCAGCTAAGTAACAATACGCGTGTCCACAGCAAATGAATTTCTGGGAAGGAGAATCTTTAATTTATGCGCATATCTGCTGTAGACGAGCATTCTCGAAAGCTGTGATTCACCTCGCATTTTGTCGCTGAAGTCACAGAACCTGAAGTCAGACGTTCAACTTACCTCTGTCACCATGGGCTTGCCGCATACATTCTTCACTTTAGTGACATAATCCCTTACGGAATTTTCCAGTTTGCAAAAGTTTCTTTCCTCGTTGCATAAACCGTACCCAGGTTCATCTACAGATTCAAAAAGGGTCAGTTGGTACAGGTTGCCCAATCACAGAACGGGTATCTCTCACTTTTGCTTTCCCAGTCTCCGTGTAACCTTGGTCTCATCTTTGCTGCTACAAAACACCTCTTGGGCAACCATTTTGTATCAAACGGAGTGTCTACCAGTGGAGTGTAACGATGGAGACAGAACCAGTCTACTTTCCAAGGCGCGCGTTTCTTTCGAGCTTCGTTTTTGTGAGGTGCGCACTTGTTTCCACACCTACTTTTTTTTTGTCGCGCGATTGCCTTGAAAAACTGACACATGTTGGCATATTCTGTTTCTCTATAATTATAACGTTCACATATATTTTTTGTATTGTTTGTGCATTGCCAGGCCGGGTCGCCAGTAATTTCGGAGCCCACTGTATATGTTGTGTGTTTAAAACATTCTTCTCTTCCTTCAAAAAATGAAATCATCATTCAATAATGGCATTTTTTGTTTATTCGGGTTATCTTTTTCTAAAAATAAAATTAGGTTGATCTGAAACATTGAAGTGTGACAAATACGAGAAAATAGAAGAAGCTGGGAAGGGGGCAAATACTTTTACACAGTTTTACAGAGAGAGAGAGAGAGAGAGAGAGAGAAGTGTATGTTGTTGATAGCGGTTGATGCCCTGAAGTCCCCTAATCAGAGAAACGGGTATTAATCCTTTGTTGTTCTCCATTTTATTGAAGTTGTCACTGAGGCTCTCGAGACCCTCTTCCTGGCTGTCAGCCATGTCAGCGCGAGTCGCTTTCTTCCCCTTGTGATTTGGCTCAATAACAGATATCATCCTTTCTTCATGCCAACCTTGTTACTGTCACGGGGATGTGCCGAGATGGCGGAGAGAGATGCAGCTGAATCTAATAAATGCAGCCTTATATTCTGCCAGGGACAGCGCTCTAACTTTGATTTATTTTTATCTGTGCTCGTATGTATCAGCCGAAAACTTTCACAACGGCGCCGCGCATCATGACCGTAAACCGTCTGTCTCAATTTTTTTCACTCCCTCTACCTCCCACATCGACTCCCACGATGCACCTCTGCCAGGCCTTTGTTTGTTACAAGAGCTCGATCTTCTCTCTGCCTCCTTCTATCACTCCTTACCTCTCCGTCTTTCTTTTTTTGTCCCCTCCCACTCATTTCTCACCCTCTGCACCTCTTTTTTTCTCTCTCCCTCTTTACTTCCCGTTACGACCCACCTTCTCTGTCTCTCTCTACCTGTCTCCATCCTCCTCTCTCTCTATCACTCTCTGCACCTCTCTTTTTTCCTCTTTTTTTACCCTTAACCTCACTTCCCTCTCCTTTCTCTGTTACCCTTTTCCTCTCTCCATCCTCTTCTCTCTCTTTCACTCCCCTGCAGCAAACCGCCAGACCGACGTTCTTCGCCCGCAAGTTCGAGGCCAGCGTCAATCAAGAGATCATCAACCAGCTGGACAGCTTCCTGTTCGGAGGCCTTCCCTCCAGCACGCCGGGGCTGAAGGCTTACTGGGAGAACGTGTACGACGAGCCCGACGGGGTGCACAGCCTCGGCGATGCCCAGCTCACCCACTTCCACGCCTTCGGCCGAATGGGCCTGTCGCGAGCGGCCAGCTCTCTGCAAGGAGACCCCAACGACAGCAGCTGCAGGTGTGTGACCCCCCCCCCCATTCCCTGCTCTCCTGTTCCGCGGGCAGAACGAACAGAACGTCCCGTCTGTGCCGTTACCTCGCAAAAACCCACTTTTATGTGCACAGTCTGCTTTTAACTGGCATAATTTATTGTGCACGGTCTGTCGTTGAGCTTAAGCCCAACATTTAACGAGCTCCTGGGAATGCTGTCATTCATCTATGTGCATAGACTTCGAAAGCGATGGCCGTGCACCTCGTGAGTATCACGAGGGAATCACTTGGCTGTAGAGTTGCATCTCTCTTTTGTCGATTGAAAGACCCCATTGACTCGTTTTCTTGCCTAGAGCTCTGAGAAAACAGTGTTTCACTGTAAACAGTTGCGCTCGTCGGTCAGATTAACTGAGGGAACTGCTGTGTTTGGGTTGGTCCTCAGCAGCTTGGCCTGTTGTAGAGACGGGCATCCTTGGCCAATGAAGCTGGTGCACGTCGTCAAAAATGTTTCTGATTGGACAGGAGGCTGCAAGCAGGCGAGAGGTTGCAGGCTAGAGCAGGCCAGGCGGTAGCATTGTGCGTGCGCGCCGATTATCGCCAAGGAAGTACGGTTCCTCGCGACGAGCCGCAAAAACCACAGCGCTTCCTCAGCTACATCTGTTCCCGCTCTCGGTTCGGGTTGTAAATGCTGTCGAGCAGGGGCAGGGAGCTCGTGTGCGTGTTTTGGGGAAGTGCTGCATGTGTTGCTACTTTTAGCGCCGCCAAGCACGGCGGATACGAGAAGTGAAAACTAAAGATAAAGCAGTTGTCTCGGGATGGGAAAATGTGAGTTTGTGTCGTGCCTGGGAGCGAGGGGGGGGGGGTCAGTTTGCCGGTTGGAAAGGTGCGGAGTGCCACTGAATGAGGCCGAGAGAGAGATTTAATTTTTTGGCGGCCTGCTGTTATAGGGGCGAGGACAGGCTGAAGGGCAGGGCTGAATGGGGGCTCTGTGCTGCCTGTGTGCTCGCCCTCTCCGGAGAGGAGGGGAGGGGGTGCTGGAACACTGTGCCCTCGCGCCGCAGGAGTAAATATTTGCCGTTCTGCTTGTCAGGGTAGTTGTGCTCCCGGGACAGGCTGACTTAGGCCTGCCGTGGAATAGAGATGAGGCTATTGGTGGGGGGGGGGCATTTAGACTAAATCACCCACTTCTCTGCTGACCCGCTGCGTTTTTGGTTCGCCCGTATTTCCTGTGGCCTCTCAGTGCGCCGGGCCCCGTCATGCATTTGTGTAATCGGCCGCCGGGGCTCCCACCCCTTGCCGGCGAACCTTTTCCGCCACATTTGGCGCTCCTCGCTCGGCAGGAGCGACGAGTTTGTTTGTCTTCCACCGGCGAGCGCAGACAACACTGAGTCCTTTCACACCGCTGCCCTCCACTCAGCCCCGCAAAAGCGGCCATTAGATGACGGCTCGGCTGAGAGGGAACCGTTCGGGAGGAATATCCGCGCCTCTCCTCACCTCTGCGTGTGCGCTACGGCTTCTCGGAACGATCGCGGAGCTAATTCTTCTCGCTCGTCCCTAATTTGTTTTTTGAGACGCGATAACGTTAATAGAGTGGTGGGGGAGAGGGAGCATTAGCGCATTACGCTGCGGCGCAGTTAAACATCCGACGATAAAAGGAGCGGGGGGATTAGGGCTGCGAGCGATGAAGCCGTCATCTGCAGTTCGGGCCCGACGTTAGCATCACTCCGTCGCTAATTTCCCTCAACAGGCAGCCCCCGAATACACAGGTTTGCTCAGCTTTCATGTCCGGCCTTTTCTTGAAGTATATCTGAGCGCAGGAAACGGCTGCCGTCCCAGTTCTTGCGTGTGGTTATTTCTGCTGCATTCCTTTTCTTTGAGTTTCCTGACATGCTCAGTGTGAGACTGTCCTGTTCCCGCTCAAATATTTGTTCAACCGGAGGATAGGTTTTATTGGAATTCTTTTTTCAAAAAAACACTAAAGCAGTGTTTTAGAACTCCATAGCTTTCAATTCCTCATTGAGATTGTTACATCAGCATAAGAGCATGTAGGCTTGCTATGCAGGAATTGTAGCCTTGCTGTGGTTCTCTGTTTACAAAAAAAGCGTCTTCTCTGCCTTGACTGCTGGCTTCAGTTTTTATATTTAAAATCCAGTTTCACCATTTTTATCTTTATATCCATGTTTAAGATGGCTGTAGCTGGCTAGGAGAAGTATTTCCAAGGTGAAATATGGTTTTCCAAGCACCGTGTTGGCTTTTAGTTTTGCTTTCTGGTATCTTCTTCACCTCCGCCAACTCTGTAGCCTTACACAGCTCTTCACACTCAAAAATAATCGCCCAACCCCAAAACATCCCAGACATTTTTAATTACAGATGTAGGTAAAGGAGCTTGATTTTGTCAAAGGTGTATTGAGACAGAAATTGCTGGTGTAACGTGGATTTGCCTGAGCAAGGTTATTTTATAATGTTTTCAAAAATGTTGTCAGCACTTGAGACCTTCCATTTTTCCGGGCTGACCTTGTTTTTGATGGGGAATTGTCACCCTAGGAGCGAGCGTAGCATATGGAGAAAAGAGTTGGAGGTCATTTGGATTTTCTTGTGTGAGGGCCTTTCTGTCAATGTGCTGGGTTGCGCCATTGTTCCAGGGTCATCTGACAAGAGTCGGACAGGCTCACAAAAGGGTGCCTCGGTGGGTCTGTGTTTATTGTGGGAGGTTGGCGGGGGGTGGGGGTCAGAATTATCGGGGGGAGCTGGATTGAACCGTTGAGTCGGGGCCTATAAGCCTCAGGCAGAGGGATAAAATGGACCACAGTGCAGTCTAGACTGATCATGCACGTCACACCGGTTGTTTCTCAGTAGGACTTGCCAGCAGATGTTCGAGAATGAAGGTCATTGAACAAGGCAGCCTTATCTTGCCCTTCCAACAGCAGACGCTAAGAGGCCCGAGATTAGATCTGGAGACGAACAGGAATCTGCATTACAATGAGTCCTCCTGACTGGGCACCTTCACGGGCAAACGGCGATCCAACTCTCCCGTCCGTCTCCTGGAGCAGGACATTGTCCACGACATTCCTATCGGCCTTCAAATGCCCTGAATCTGTCTGTTTATGTGGCAGGTACTTTCCCATGGGTCATCCAGTGTCCGTCCACGCATACTTCCTGTCCGACCGGTTCCAAGGGTACCTCGTGCGACACCACGCCACAAACCTGGCCACCAGCAAGCTGGAGACGCTGGAGACCTGGGTCATGCCAAACAAGGCCTTTAAGATCACCAACCCATCCAACAGCTTCACCCGGCTACAGTTTGCAGAGGTACTACATTTGTGGCGAAATTATAAATCTACGATAATGAACCGCCTCATGTATAATTAAATGCGTCTTGTTTGCTCGTCAGTCTCTTGAGGAGCTAAATTGCCTTGGTGATTTTGCGCAGCTAAATTGTTGCTGTATATTGTTTAATATACACCAGTATCCCTGTGGTGGTATAACTGGGGTGTTACTCCATTATGTATGCAAATGTTTATATCGCATCAATTATATACAGCTCAACTCCTATAGAGTGAGCTCTGTAATGTTTGGGACAGATACATTTTCCTTCATTGATTTTGCTCTTTTCTTAATTTTTGAATTTATGTCAAAACAGCTTATATGTGATTTGACCCCATAAAACCTGTGGACCCACACATGGGTCTGTTAAATGCAGCTGCTGTTTTCAAACTTGTGGAACTTGAAGGCCTATTTTAAATTATTTGGAGATCCCAATGTTTCTTGCTATTCCTAATATGTCCTGCTGCATTACAGGGGAATGTGTATGAAATGATGTACTAGATATTTTCCATTTGATGCCCTGCTGTGGCTATGAAGACATTATGTTGTAGCTTCAGTGAAGCGCTGCAACCAGCAGATACAGGATATGTGTGTGACATTTTCCCACAATATTCTGCCTAAGAACCAGCATAAGAGACAACGATAGTGAAAAATTTGAGTTTAAGGGGTTAAGTGGCGGGTCCTATAAAGTGCTGTGAATTCAGCACAGTCACAACAACTAAAATTTGTCACTTCTCACATATGTGAGTGGTTTGATCAGTAACCCAAAATTGAGTGCTAAATCAAGTCAAAAAAAGCGATATGTATTCCAAATATTAGAAATTACGTAGAATATACAGTTTGTATACAAAACGATGCTCATAGAATATTGCTCGGTGATACACTAAGGACACACCAGGACCATTGGGGTGCAAAATGGTGTTATGTATGTCTATCTGTCATGTGGTTATTAATCTCCTCACTGTCTTTGTTCATTCATTCTGGAGTATCCTGTTTATGTTAGAGTCTAAACCCCAGAGCCTCTCAGAGTCGAAATGTTCTTCTCTGTCACTGCTACCCGCCCTCCATCCTGCGTCGCAACTCCCTCGAAGGTCCGCAAAGGCGGCGGCGTGTTAGCATGCGGGACGCGCGCCGCGGCACTGCTCAATAATTAAACCAGAAGGGACAGAGACATTTCTGTTTTTCACACTTGAGTCGCTTTCCCTGGCAGGCGGAATAATTTGAAACGTCAGCGTCAGATGTTGCATCAATTCATGTCCCGCCTGCTCTTCTTGAGCGTTTTTGAGAGGTTGTGTGATCGCGCACCAAGAGACCGCGGGAGAAATGCGCTACCACTGCCTATTAACTTGTCTGGCTGTGGGAGGTCAGAGCAGTGGGATATATTCAGCTCGGCGTGTCGCGTGTGAATGCGAATGAGTGATGGCCTGAGCCGGGGTCGTCTCCGGCGAGACTGGGGTGAAACAATGCGTGCGTCCTGGTGAAATCTTCTCGCTGCACTCGGACAAAACAACATGGCCGCCGTCCTCGGCGTGTTACTCCTCTTGAATGTTTCTCAGGCTAAAGGGGCTCCTCCTTGCTGCTATTAAACACCTGCGTGCGGTTATGCGGCGGACGCTGCCACTAATAAGCGCTGAACAGACCCCGCGGGCCCTGCCTCACAGCCGTAAAATACTTTTAATAAACTCCAGCTGCGGCTTTCGCCGGTCGGTAACAGATGATCAAATTGACCTGTCATGTTTTATAGTGGTGTTTTATTGGCTAGCTGGTGTTGGGCTGTTCTCACGCCTCTCCTGTGCTGGCCAATACAGATCCATGAGAGGAAGTCTCCTTGCCTCCTTGTTGACCGAGCTGTCCACAAATCGAACCGTGTTCCACGTCTCACAACGGAAAGTAGGACTTGACCAAAAGAAGTCAACAAATAATCTGCCTTATTCACGAGGGCACGGCTACACACATAACTGGCCTTTGTGGAGCCACTTGAGCCGAAGTGGTGATTTACTGTCAATGAGGCTGAAAGAGCGAACACAAGCTGGAGTACTTCACATGATAGATAAGTCCTGAAGCAGGCAATCACTGTGCTGCACATAAACAATGAAAGAGAAGGCACTATTGCCGAAATTCCATTTTGCATTGGTTATTTCCTCCTAGCGGACTCTTCAGTTGATGGACTCGGCAGTCAAGTGGCTTTTGCTCGTGACGAAGGTCAGAGAAGTGCTGAACTTTCAGAGCCAGATGTATTTATAAATCCCGTGCTCTCACTTCTCACCCTGCTTAATATAGACACATTTACAGGCAGCCATCGATCGGCAAGGGGCTGTTAATCAGCTAGCGTAATAACGATCAGATACTAAAGCCGTCGTCCGTCTTGTGTTCCTTAACGGCCGATGCGGCACCCTGGCTTTCTCAGGATGCGCCGCGGTCGTTACTGCGGTAAGATGAGGGGTTATCGTCTTGCACCGCTGTTTGTTTAGGTGCGAGCGAGATCCCGGTCCCAAGCGACCGGCTCGAGGCGTCCAGTTAACGCACGGGTCGCCGCAGCACTCCTTCCCTGCTCATTGATTGCGCGGGATCATTTACCTTAAGTGTGTCTCGCATTGATCTGCTGGCGGTGCGAAGTCCGCTGGGGAACCGCACTGGCTCGCTTCTGTTTAAGCGCAAGATCATGGGCTTTACAGCACACACACCCCCCCCCCCCCCACCTCCGGCTCGCCGTCCCCCCGCGTAAACATACCTAGACTGGGAGCAGGAAGCAGTCGCTCGCCTGTAAAGAACATGATGTTTCAATTAATGACTGTTTGAAGTGTTAACCCCTTGGTGCAGATATAGACGCTGGCGTCCGTAAATTCTGAAAAATAAATCCCGAATAATTTTGTAGTTGAATTTCTAAATGTCTTTCTTCCTGGAAAGATTTTCCAGTGTCTCCTTCACACAAATACTGAGTTATAAAGCCTAAATAGGCTCATGCATAACAGGCAAAATTGGCGTTATTTGTATTCTGTGCACAGGGGTTACGCAGGCTTTCCTTACTGAATGGAGAGTAACCCCTTATCTCTGCTCTTCCTCTCTCTTGTTCCTTCTTTGAATTTCTTTTTCCATCTTCCTCTTTTTTTGTGCTTTTTCTTACTGTCCATTTCTCTGCCCTCTGCTCTGTCTTTTACCTTGTCTTTCGCCATCTCCCTCTCTCTCTCTCTCTCACTCTCTCTCAGATCGGGACTGAGTGGGACGCTAAGGAAAGACTGTTCCGGAACTTTGGGGGCCTGATGGGGCCCATGGAAGAGCCGGTCGGCATGCAGAAGTGGGGTAAAGGGGCCAACGTGACCGTGACGGTCGTGTGGGTCGACCCCACCAACGTCATCGCCGCCACGTACGACATCCTCATCGACGCCAGCGCCGAGTACACCCACTACCGCCCCCCGCTCAACCTGCCCCTGCGGCCCGGCGTATGGACGGTGCGCGTGCTCCACCACTGGACCCCCGTGGCGGAGACCCGCTTTCTCATCACCCCGCTGGCCTACAGCAAGCAGCAGCCCATCCGCCAAGGTGAGCTAGACACCACATCAGGACACATAAGCTTCCTTCCAAACGCTTTTAAAAATGGCCCTGAAATTTGTGATGAGTCAGAGGGAGGAAATACAAAATCTGTGTCTATTTCCATCAACTGCTGTTCTGCAAATATTCTGAGGAAGTGCCACAGTATTACATAAGTAGAGAAAGGCCAGCTGCCATGTATGGGATTTCTGCAGCAGAAGCATGTGACTTCAGTCCCTGTCACATCAATTATATGGGAATTTATTGTCCCTCTACGAAGTCCTCTCTTTATCGTGTTTTTATTTGGCAACTTTTGTACTTAAGCCAAGTGTAAAAAATTTTTGGTTCAATTTTGGCATATTTTTATTTCTTGCCTAATTTCAGGTTTTTTTCTGTGCATTTTCAGAATGTCCCAGGCAGTTGGAAGTAGGACTAAACCCTCATTCATGCAGCAATGTAGGATTTGCAGGACAATAATGAAAATGAAAAAAAGAACTATATTTATGTGTCAGATTTCAGTAAAACCTAACAAGCTCTGTTCAAACGCAGAATTTCCCACCCAGGTTTATTCTTACAGTGGAAACTTTTGAATGGAAATCCCACCCGAAATGGGGTTTTTGGAGGTTTTGAGGGTGCTGAGTCTGTTTGCGGGGGGGGTTCATTGTTTTTTGATCATGATGGAACAGGGAGGCATGACCTCTCTGCAGCTGGAGGGGAGAATTCTACCCAGTTACCCAGTTCATCCAATGATGTTATATTTTGCAGCATAGTAATGAAAATCCAAAAATAACTATGTATATCAATGAGTCAGACTTCAGCACAGCCTTAATTAGCAGAATTTGTTTGCTGTCAGCGCCTCAGATATGTGTTACATTAAGTACAGTAATGAAACTGGGCTCTGTGTCAATGTCTCCCTCCAGAGCATTGGGGCATGACAGTGTTAGTGATGGGTGCATGACAGTGCGAGACTAATGAACTAAAAGATTTTCAGAACTACTCGACGTTGGTGGAAACTGCAGCCGAAGTGGGAAAGTGTTGGAAAATTTAGTTTGGGCCGAGCTCGGTTCTTTTCATTACAAACATGTAAACAAATGGAGCTTGTATTCAAGTCCCCTGCTGTGGTACTTGGAATGTTGAACACTCGCCACTGAAGTAATGCAATTATTTTTAATTTTTTTGGCAAATGCGTTTTGCTTGTTTGTTTCCTGCTGATGATGCAGAGTGGATACCTTATGAGTATAAATCGCGCTTGTTCCTGAGAGAGGAGCTCTCATTGGCTGTGAAGGTCATTCACGCTGGCTGTCAACGGTACTGACTAGCTTAGCGGAACTTTTCTCGCTATATCGGCTCACCGTCGGTACATCTCCGAGCGTTTGCGCTGAGAGCCGTCGTGGCAGCGCGATCCACGCGAAAGCACAGCGCACCTGGGCTAGCATTCTTAACGAGCGAACGAGACGGTCGCGCTTTCTTCTAAGGAGCGGCATCTCGAGCGCCAAGTTCGCCGCGCGAATCCCTCTCCAGCCTCCTCCCCAGACTTGCGGCCGGGCCTGGCGTCGGCCCATCCGTTTCCGAGCTGCTCCTCGGTGCGACGAGCCAATAAACGTTTATGGGAATGCGTTAGCAGCCGGATGCTTGCCGCATGTAAACGGTGCCCGCGGTGCACCTTGGCCCATGAAAGCTGACTGCCTGGCAAAGTGTGAAGCGCGGGCCCATGTGTGTGTGTCGGGGCGGGCCCAGAGAAATGCTGAGTCTGAGTAACGCGCGGGTGCGAGCCAGGGCGAGGTGCCCAAAGGCACAATAAATACCCTGAGGTGGGGAGCTTGAGCGGAGGTGCAAGGACTGATGAGGAATCTACATCTTTACCCACAAATCCCTGCTGCTTCAGCCTCTGCGGTTTTCTGCCTCCGTCAGTCTATACTCTGTCTACACTTTTCCTCAGAACCCCCCAACACCACCAACTTCACAATTCCACTGCTGCTTCCGTAGCACTGGAACCAGTACATTTGAGGAGTTTGTTTCCAAAAGCAATATACTCATTCTACTCATTCAGGGTAAATCAGCTTTTTCTATTTTTGCGCCTTTCGCATTTTGTAGAAAAACACAAACTTTGACCATGAAAAACATACACCTTCTAGTATGAATTTCTAAAAATGGATTTTTGCATCATGTGTTAGAAGCACAGGGCTATCGCTCTATGGCGCTATCTAAATTTATGTAATTTCGGCACTTATCGCATTTTGGAAGCAAACTCTTCATTTGTTGCCTGTCTCAGGTGCAGGCAGTAGTGCTCTACATGTGCAGGATTTGTACTCATGGTCCTATCTTCCCTGTAATCCTCTGACACGATGCAGTTTGTTAGTTTTCGACTCCCATTTCACATTATGGAATTAACATTGTCAACATTATCCTCATCCTCAGACCTGGTGTCCCCATATAAGGACATCACATTTAGCCCTAGCCCACAAAACCGAAGTCTGGGCGCTCAATTGGTTAAAGCAGACAGTATCCACTTTAACCTGATCTTATTTGTTTTCAAAACTGGTGTGATGGAATATGGAGCCAGAGAGAGAGAATTTTGGCCGTTTCAAATACTTGCAGACTGTACAGCGTACTGACAATGTTTTCTTTTTACGGCTTGGCAGCCTCCGGATCTTTGAGGGAACACGAAGAACCCGTAAATCCCTGCAGTTTAATTTTGTAGCAGTGCAGCATAACCAAATTGGATTAAAAGGCTGCAATACGCAAAACACTGCTCTCAAATCTTATTGTGTTAAGCCCATGTTACACAGAGCAATTTGTATGCAACTATAATTGTGCTGCTAAATCCACCTTAGATTTCTTCCCGTACTGCCGGGCTTACTCTCTCTCCGCGACGCACTGGCAGCCCAGCTCATCTAATTGTTTGAAGTAGACATCGTCTCTTTTCCGCGAAACTGATTTTGTGCAATATCCAGTCTGGGCACACGCGCCTTTTCGTATTATTTATCTTTTTAAAATGATATTGGCTGGCAATCTCCCTATTCACGCATGGTTTTAGTTTTGTTAGCTTGTATACCCTTGTGGATTAACAAAACTGAAGAATGTATTGCAAGCTCTGAGGATAAATTTTCATGCTTGTAAAAATGTAGCTTAGCGCAGATAGCAAAAAGTCGCATTATTCATGTGTATCAGTTTTTTTTTACTTTGTAACGGCTTTTTACTTGGAGCAGTGCCATATATATCATAGCAGACCGGCTACCTTGTCCATGAAGCTGTAGCTAAAACCTTTTCCTGTCTTCCAGAGGATGCTCTGAAGCTGCACAACGGCCCAGCCAAGAACAGCTACATGGAGCAGAGCTTCCACAGTCTGAATCCAGTCCTCAACATCCCGGTGCACCTGGGGCAGGTCGAAGCGGCCAAACACAACGCAGGGCTAACCGGGTCGGAGCTGGAGCGCTGGGTGGACAGCCTGGTGCGAGAGGTGTGGTCAGCGGTGGACGTGTGCACCACGGGGCCGAGCGCCTGCCCCGTCATGCAGGCCTGTGCAAAAACGGCGTGGAGCTCCCTCAGCCCCGATCCCAAGTCCCAGCTGGGGCGTCCCCGAGCTGATGGACGCATCAGGTAGCACCCTCTGCTGGCTGGGCGGGTCCACTGCGATTGTGGTCATTTTCTTTGCCATCCTTAATTGAGAAATGAAGTGCATTTTTTGTACCTTTTTTTTTTTTCAAACATTCGGCGAAAATGATAATGGAAATGGCCACACCGATCTGAGGGACATTCATAAAGTGGGTTTAGAGTACTCCCTTCTGGTCTGAAAGGCTTTTAGGCTTTATTTTCATATGTAAAAATATATTACGGACCATACTGTGATTGATGCTTTGGTTTTTGTTGTTCAGAGGAGAGGATAGCAGAGCTACAGAAAGCCTTGTCCTCAGCGAGCTGCTCAAAGCAAGGACAAGAGACTGATCTCCTGAAATCTGAATGCAGCCAGCATAGAGAGCACATTAAACACTGGTAGCCAGACCAAAAGGGAATCTCGTCGTGGTGGTTCTTGCCGTCACGTCCTCAAGGGACGACGAAAACACTCCTCCGCGCAGTCACTTCGATTGATTTTGAAAGAGCTCAGATCCCCGTCGCAATCAGCCCAGCGGTGCGCGCTTCTCTGACAGGATCACAGCACCGCTCCCTTAAAACATCGGAGCTCTGAGAGAAAGTGTCGAATGCAGATTCAGAAAGCAAAGGCTCGGCCCAGCGTGGTGTTCCAACCAATACAGAGCAGTAATTGACACAGTTCTTCAGCTGGAAGATGGAACTATTGATTGAAATTAGATGGCTAAAGCTCATGGTGGAACAAATATATGGCGGGACTTCTCCTCTCCGACCACAGACGTTTTACACCTCAGGTCTGTAGTGTTTGCCAGGGTCAGCTCATCTCCACCTGGATGTAGGAGGACCCCCGCGCCTGCGGAGGATGTGCGTTGGTATTTTCGTCCTACAGACTGCCTGAAACTTGAAGTGTGGACACGTCAGCTGAGCTGGCATTTGGAGAAAATAGAGACGGAATATCCTCGATTGTCTCTTACTGTTTCTTTTACTCTTAGTTTTTTTTTTTTTTGGACAAAGTTTGGGGGGAGGGGCATCTGAAAGAAATTGTCCTGTCGGAAACCGTATGACGAGTAGCTATTTATTTATAAGTTGATATAAATACAACTATTTTTAGTCAATGACTAATGACCTCACGCTGCTTTTGCAGCTTGGTGAATATATTTTTTAAACAAGCTGCCTTTATTTACAAAGGCCATCACCCCAATCCAGTACCAGTAGGCAAAGTCCTGTATCTTGGTGTAGTACAGTCCCAGTAAAGTCCCGTATTATTACACTATACAAGCACATTGCATCATTACATGCTACTACATCATTGGGGGCTTGCAGGTCAGCCAATCATTCCAACTTTTCCTGTTTCAAGACTATAAAAATGAAGATTAATGTTGTGTTGTGCAGTTCTTTAATTGGTTGATGTTGGTCCGGGAACGTGAGTGCGTTCAGTGCTGTAATCGCGTATTAATGAACATTTTGGTTCAGGTTGGATCAAAGGAGAAATGAACTAAACTGTTGGATAGACCCCAGGGCTGTTGAGTTGTAGAGACAGAATGTCACATTTTTGGCTCCTGTTGTGATAAGCTTTCTCTATCCTGCAGTTTTCGCCACACTTTGAATCTGTGTGGGTTCTGTGGTTTTTAGTTATCGCAACATGCACAAACTCTCTCGTAGAAATCCACCAAAAACCCAAAATCAGTCTGGCTTGAAACACACTCTTTGTGAATAAAATGTGGCTTTTAACACTTTCCCTGCCATTGACAAGATTTGCCGTCAATCACCATTTTTTCTCTGTTATGTGGTAGCAGGTGCTGTTATGGATCTCCGGGTCAAACAAACTAAAAAGTTTACTGTGGTGCACCTTGAAAACAAGTACACGAAAATTAAGTTTCCTCTTGGGCAAGTTGAATGATCATGAGCTTTTTCACAAGCTGTGATGAATCTCCTTGACACTTGCGGAAAACTTGAAAACATAGCAGCTTGTCAATGTTAAATAACATCCATACGCTTCTCTCAGCTTTTTGTCCAAAATGTGGGTTTTTTTGGATGGAAAAATCCAACATTCAAGTGTTTGTAAAAAAAAAAAAGAAGAATTAATTAATTAATTTGAGTGAAATAGTTTCTTGAACCTAAAATGACAACCTCCATTTTTTCTGTTTACTTATTAATTGGCCTGAATATTCTGGAGATGTTTAAAGGTCAGTAAATACTCTCATAAATACTGGCGGCAGCCGGCCAAAAAAAAACTCTAACAGGGAAAGTGTTAATCAGTCGAACTTTATTTAAAGTCATCAAAATTTATTGTGACTCATTAAAAGTGAGCTTAAACTGTCTGTTGCAAAAATTGTCAGCAGTTTATAGTTGGTGTTTCAGGATCGTTCAGTCTGTCCTCTACGATGCTGGTGTGTGTGTGAAGATTAAAGAGGTCTGCGACTTCTTAATTTCCTGACTTTCATGGTGCATTGTGGGGTGTGAAGGAGGCCTTGCGTTGGTCCTCTCTCTGAGACCTGCCGCGGAACAGCTTGTGCAACAAAGCATCAGCCCGGTCATACGGAGGAGAGAGATCGGCGTTTACTGCGGTTAGATGCGCTAAGTCGCTCATGCTAAATATCCTTTCAGGCAGAAGGCACCACTGCCACTGAAATCCCTTCCCGTGGGCTAGTGCGCACATACCTGCTCACCTCACAATTGGGTGTTGATGTGGCAACAGCGCCACAATGACTGGAGCAGGTGTTCCCGTACGCTCAGATGTGTCATCGCCGGGCATGGCCTGCTATCAAAGTTAACCTGCGGAGACACCAGAGCGCGAAAAACTAGCCAGGCAGAGACGGAGCGAAAACAGAGCAATCAGGGGTCCCAGCTGTGCTCTACTGTAAATAAAGGTCAGCGATGAATCTGCTCTTGCACTTAGGCGAACATGCGTACGTTTTCCCCGGTGTGGGGCAGGCAGGGAATGCTTTCTTACAGAGAGTGCTCCGTAACGATTGTTGTGCGTTTTTTGCGGAGACGAAAATACGAGTTTAGGAAGTGAAATTCTTTCCCAGTGTTCTGTTTGAACCAATTAGATATTCTACTTTGCACAATTGTTTTGGCGAGGAGGTTGAACGAATCAGTGAAGTCCGTTGGCTGAGTTTATAGCCGTAAGAAACAAGACAGGATTTCTCTACTTTCTGACCCCTGCGTTTTCTACCTCTGGTTTTTTGGGGGGGTGGGGATTGGAGAACAGAAATTGGGAATATTTCTGTGACTCCCGTGCGGCACCGGCGCAAATCATGGAAAAGCTGCATTTATGAACCGAACGAT
This sequence comes from Gymnothorax reevesii, assembly GCA_029721435.1. Taxonomy (NCBI): domain Eukaryota; kingdom Metazoa; phylum Chordata; class Actinopteri; order Anguilliformes; family Muraenidae; genus Gymnothorax; species Gymnothorax reevesii. Next base: position 11,608,211 of record CM056592.1, read on the forward strand.
ACAAATGGACGTTGTCGAACGATAACAAAAATGATTACCTAGAACAGAAGGGCAAATTTACTATTTTTGAGAGGACCCATCTTTAAGCACAACGTTGCCATAAAATGTGCCAGTGCTGTATGTCTGTTTGCCTGTTTGTGGGGGAAAATTGAGGGCTTTGTAATATGGGACTTTCGGTTGTGTACAACACGGAACCATCAGTTTGAAGCCAATTTCCTCTCTGCTGTTTCACTTCCTGCTGTGGGTAAATTATGTGTTTAATAGAGTTGTCAAAAAATAATATTGACGAAATAATCAAACTTAAAGGGAGAGGGAGGGGGAGGGGGAAATGCACTCGAAATGTGCGCAGATGGAGAAATATATTTCACTGCTGCCATGAGCTGGCTAGCTGTTCAGTGTGAAGCGGGAATACTTTTGTGGCATTTGCAGTGCTGTCCAGTGACTTGAAAATGATGTGAAACATTAGTTGTTTACCTTCAGTGAAAATTCCCATGGGCCTTTGGGGCTCCACTGATGGAAGCAGATACAAAAGGAAGACCTGTGAGTTCAATCGTTTCCCTGACCCTGTCTTTGCACCTTCGAATGAATAGTACACTCTTCATCCATTGTTTAAAAATGATTATTTAAAAAATAATTAATCTATGTGAAATTACTATTTTGTTATAAATAATATACATGAAGAAAATGTACATAAGTATTTTGTAATGGGAAGTTGTTTTAAAAAAAAAAGTTATGTAAATACTGCTCTATTCAATGCTAAAACTGAATGAAGTCGCAAAAAAAGGAGAAAGTGAGAATCTCGCTGCCTAGCTCATGAAGAGACATTTAAGACATGGTGTGTGTTTTGATAATTTAATAGATTCTTGTGGAAGCTGAATTAGTTTGGACTCTCTTTGTCAGTATTCACCTGTCAGAGAATCTCGCGTTGGATTGTTTTTTTTTTTTTCTGCCGCAATGTTTCTTTTAGCAACTGTTGCACAAACTTCACTGAATTCCCCATTCCCTCCTGTTACAGGGGAGCTCTGTGCCTTAGCTGTTATCCTGTCTAGGGAACTCTTATAACGTGTCTACGAGCAAACATGAAGTATCTCTGTTCTACAACAACGGAAAAGTACCATGCTGTATGTGAAGAATATGGTAACAAACCAAAAAGATGTCCACTGATGTAAATATGAGGCCTTCTCTATCTCTCTCTCTGTCTCTCTCTCTCTCTCTCTCTCTCGCTCTCTCGTTTTTTTTGTTTTTTTTTTGGAATTTTAAAATAAAAAAATATTGAAATCTTGGATGTCAATGTCTTTTCTCTGCTTGTCACTGAGAAAGTGTTATGTTTATGCATGTTTCTCTGCAGGAATGACATTCAGTACAATCTACGGAAGAAAATAAAATGAGGCTGCAATTGCTGGCAAAGTAATCAGTTTGACAGTATGGATTGAAAAGGGGTGATACAATGTGACCTTTAATGGAGCTGGTCTGTATGGCGTCTTTTTTAAGGAATCGTGTTTTGCCTCATTGAGAAATCTTGTCAAGTGACAGTTTCTCCTGGTGTTTGAGGAGATAGTCCGGGCCAATATCCTGACCCCTAGGCACCTAACTTCAGTTTATTCTGCAGAGCAAGATTCCCCATTCACAACTCTCTACTCACCCACCGCTAATTAACCCTTAGACTGCGAAATACAAATAATGTTGCTCAATAATGTACGATATCAAATTCAAAGCTGCTGAAAACCTGTCATGTGTTGAGCTCTTTTAAACAAGTCGCCTCATGATAGGCCTTGAACAGCACAAGATAATTCAATTTATAATTTTTTGAAAATTTATTTCAGCGTGCTAAGGGTTAAAACTATTCTCTCTCAGCAATGACACTCATTGTTTATGAATGCGTGGATGACAATAGGCTCTGCTTGTAAGCACATTCCTATCTATACTAGGCAGTATGCGTACATACATGCATACAGTGACGTACGTGCGAAATTAAATTAGTGCAGCATATGTTATGCTTGTTCATGGAATGCTTGATTTGAGCATATGAAAAGTACCTCAATGCTAATTGTTATTGGATGCCCAATGCATTTTGGCTATGGCATCATTTAAAACGCTACCAATTGTGTGTCATGATTATGAGTAATTATTTCTGATAACACCACTCACTGGATGAGAAAAAGGAAGAATGTCCTGAATTTGTGAAACCATTTTCTTACTCTATAAGGTTTATTTTTTTCAAACTATCCTTTGAGCAGACTTGCCTTTGGGTGTGGTTAACTATACACAATTCCAATATGCCTTGTAGCAGTGCATAGAAATATGTTTTTATTATCAGAAAATGGTGCACCCTGGCATAGTATGTCGTAAGTTAGCATTCAGATTCAAAAGCAGGTGGAACAGGCAGTGAGAAATGCTCTCTCGAATTATATATGGTAGTGTTTTATAGACGTGTTCAGAGCGCAGTAGGAACCGTGTTGATCAGTTCCCTCCCAGTAGCTGTGCAAGGTCCCCTGGGGCTTGACTCCACTATGCCGTGCATCTTTCAATCTGGGGTCAAAGATACAATGAGCCATTAGCTCTCACTACATCCCGACTGGCTGGAAACAGGGCGCCTAATTAGTCTCCGAGCAGTCCATTGAGGGAATCGCACCTGCATTCATCACCTGCAGCTGAGAACAACTCCCTGTCTCTCCGTATTTACTTCCTGAAAATGCAAATCTGCGATGCTTGTACAGGCCTTGTGCATGTCACCCGCTGTTGGAGTAAATTGATTGGGTATCACTCATGATGTCACGCCAGGGGAGTCCGGGATGGAGACGATTGCTATTTTGTTGCCTGATGAATGTGTAGCCACATAAGAGTTATTAGAATTGACACAGGGTGTTAATTACTTGTACTTAGTTTAGGTGAATAAAAGATATGCTACTTTACTCATGGTTGTGATCTCTCATAGTATCTAAGCACAATAAAATTAAAGCGACATGGAGGGGTTGAACAACATATCAGAAGTACCCCTGAACATGATTTTCATTCTTAAAGCATCTAAACTGCAATTAGATCTACACAGGTGATTCCGATTAATTTAAATGCTAATAAGATGGATTTGCTTTGTTTAAATAAAGTTACCTTGTTTGTAGAATGGATAAAGCATCCCTGATGAACCATGTGTCAGTCTATTCCGAGGGTAAAAGTTCAGAATAGGAGGTCAGGTTCAGAAAATTTACGATACGTTCTAGAACAACTAAAAATTGTTGGTGAAAAACAAACTGCCATTTTTGGTTTTCAGAGTCAAGTTATTCAGATTCGCAAAGGATATAGACGATTATTCAAAAGATGTTATATTGAAGCAAGGGAAATGGTTCTGATCATTTGCGGCGGGGATAAAATGGCAAATGATTAAAAATTTATAGGCCCATTAAGAAGCACAAGTGATCATAAGGCATGATCACGGTCTCTATTTTTACCCTGGTGCCAGGGAGTCATGTCTCAGGATGAGAATTAGCCCTTTCAGCTCCTTCTGAGAGGGACCTGAGCGCTTTACTGCACTCTAAAATCACAACGAGCCTCCGGTCTGAGCCGAAAGTCATGAGCCAAGGGTGAGTCACCTTCGCTAGCATTGATTAAGTCTGCCACCTTGATGATTATGAACCAAGTGTGGGTACATTTCTCTCCTGTCCCTCTCTCTCTCAATCCAAGAAGTAAGAGCACGTGTTCCAGGTGGCTGACAGGTAGCTCATCCTAAAAATAGCACAAGCCCAATGAATTGATTTACTCAACAAACAAACTGAATCCGGAATGTGTCAGTACGAAATGGCTGTAAGCGATGCAAAGTGGTATGTAATTAAGTGTGGAATAAAAATAATTAACTATGGGGAGTTTTTTTCCCTTTTCTTTTCTTATATACCTATGACAAGCTTGACTGGTACCTTCACCTTCCAATCAGAGTTTGCCTTTGATTCATTCAGGTCAGTAAAAGTTGGGGTTCTGCTGGGGGGGTAATGGACAGTCTGACCACTCAGACAATGCATGTTGATGCAGAATTTGTAAATCAGCGGAGGATGTTTGGCTGTATTGACTGGTAAATGCCATTGGACATTCTGAATTGGAAAAAGGAAAAACAAATGTTGACAAAAAAGGTTATAATCTTTATCAAACTTAGACTTTTAAGTTTTTCAGTGCAGTCAGGATGTTTCTTCCTTAAAACTATTTCCTCATAACGAAAGCAGCCATTAGTTGTTCCCACGTTCTGATGTATTTTCAGGATTGGAAGGTCACCATCTTCAGAAAACACATATAAAGATATAAATTCAATTCTTTTCAAAGCTGAATATACAGAAAATTAGCTTCACAGGGAAATTAGTAAAAATCAATGATACTGGCAGATGACGCAAAACTCAAGAATGTAGAAGGCAGTCGACGTGCACAAGTTAATTAGCCATTTTTCCTACTAAAAGCATGGAGGGGTAAAGTGATACCTGGCAGATAACACTTAATCTAGCTTAATGTAAGATCTGCAGGTGTGAAATAATAATTATGTGAAATAAAAAAGAGAGCATTTCTTCCAGGAGTAACTTTAGAATGTGTACCATTTGAAAAACCTTTAGTTGATACAGTGGTAGTGGCAGTTAAAGTCTTCATGAATCCTGGCTTTGTGTTACTGTATTTTAGAAAGACAATAGCACATGCCTAAATATACAAAAAAAAAAACCATATAAATACACTCAAGATGTTGCATCTTTATGCAATGCAGACCACAATCCAATGTCAGACTAAAATTCAAAAACAAAAAAGAAGATCTGGGGTGGTGGGTGCGGAGACATGTGAATTGATGGCCTCCATAAAAGGTAAAAATGATGAGGAATTCATATGACAAAGTTTAGTGAGGGAGAAACAAGAACTTAGAAATAATAAAGGGGATTAACAGAATAAGCAGTCTGTGTTCTGAACATTGAATTTGGGGGCACAGAATAGGTAGAATGTAGCGAAATATAAATTCCTTCGCTGCATGGAGATGTTTTCTTGGCAGTTAATAAGAGGAATGGCTCTGAAGGTCAGGTAATAGTGAACCCTAAGATATTCGGGTCTAGGCATGTTGCAACATGGACTTGAGATCGTTTTGCGACCCAGAGCAAAATTTTAACTGAGGCCAGTCAGTTCCACGGCACTTCACCATTCATGACTCAGATTTATTACAATCATCTGCTAAACTGAGGGCAAAAAAACACAGTCTCTGCTCTGAACAAAAAAAATATTATTTTGATTTCTCAAACCTTGTCCCCTGTTTTTTTTGCATTCAATATTAAGTTGTATTTGGGCATTGTGATTGGCTGCCCGTTGCCCCCAAATAGGGGGTTAGACTGTCCTGGGGGGGATTCAGGTGCATTTTGTGCATTAACTCACAGGCTTAGCGAGGGAACCTGCGATTGCTGAGACGACTTGGGGAAGTGGGGAAACTGCACCTGAGGGCAATATCTTTCAGAATTTCTTCCCTCACTGATATCACATATTTTTAGCTGTGCGAGCCAAGATGGGGTTTTCTAGATTATTCAACTGCATCCAACTACTCTTTTCTCCAACAGCATTTTATTTCCCCCAGCTAGGCTCTGAATGTCTTATTAAAAACGCAACGAGAATTTGACATATGAATAATGTGCATGGACATTTGGCAAACTGTCAAAAACCTATCACCAGCATATGCTATTTTTGAGACGTGAGTGACATATTTTAAATAGCTTTGTGGCTATGGCTATGTCGTGATATTTTTCAATATTCATGTGTACCTCAGAATATAAGACTTTATAGCTTTGCTTTTTCACTGCTGTAACTTATGTTATCTCTCTCCCATTTGTTTACAAAGGAGCTCAGTCAGCTTCCTGAATATCACGACCAATGTGAATTGATAATTACACCCTTACTGCTCTCACATGCAATACACCCAAAGCAATGTACTTCAAAACAAGCACAGAATATATACGGTGTGTCCCCCATGTGGCCTTACAGATACAGTCAGCAACAACAGGAACACCCACAAACGTCACATCTGGTTACAGCACCCCCCGTCCGTTATACTGTAAAAACGCAGAATTTAAACTTGTCTTGTTAACGCTAAGTTTTCATGACGTACTTTGAGTCGCTATTGCCTGCTGACAAGGATCAATGTATAAAAAAATTAAATATACTGGAGTTGGATTGTCCGTTCGTTTTAAAAGGCTGGGCGATTTATCCGACTCAGTGGCCTGCAGACATACACGTTCTGTTGCGGGGTCCCGCCATAATCTGCCAAACTCGTCCTCTCTTCTGATAGCTTGAAGCCATTTTATCCTCCTTTGTGGATACATTTTATTATTTCGTAAATTGTAAAACTTAAATTGGTGATTTTTTTTGTCTATTTGCGGTGCAAAAGGGCACACAGCAACTCTTCGGCATTATGGCTGATGGCTAAGACCGGTTTGTGTTCCCCCTCGGCTCTACTTTTGTGGGCGTTCCGTTTGTTGCCAACTGTATCTGTTTTATCAGAAACGCTGGTGCTAGCATCACCTTGTGACGGACAAATTTGGAAATATAAGTCGAGCTGTCATAATGAGAATATATCAACTTTGCTGTGAACGTCTTGAAGCATAAAAGAGCAATCCTATTGTTTTCGATGGCACTAGGGCCATTAATGTAGCACCACCTTTAGGTCAAACTTTAGGTAAAAAAAATTCAGTACATCAAGCAGTTCTCATGGGAATCGTGTAAAATTTGCGGTGAACATTCCTGGAGCTCCGAGAAGTTCTGCTGTTGATTTTTTTAGAACCTGTACCTTGTCCTGTAGTGCCACAACTGGGCCAAAGTGTGAATTTTGCCTACGGGGCAAATGCCATAGTTTTGGGCAAATACGTACTCTGCTGTCATCGGCTAACAGTATTTGCTTGGTTTGGTTTCTCTTACAGTTAAGCTATTTTCATATCGTTATCATAATTTTTAATCATATTAGGATACGTTTTATTGTCAGCCAAGGAGGCATTTATCTGCATGCAGATTCTACACTATGGTCCTCCCATAATCCCTTTCAGGGACTTACAAGGGCAACAGAGATGATAGGAAAAAAAGAGATAAATCAGAAATAAACAAACTAGAGGAGAGATGAAAGAGAAGTACTTTGTTATTATGATAGAGTCTCTGAACAACTGCTTCTACAAGCAGTTTCCTAGTGCGGGAAGCCGTTGTTTCAAAGGGACTTGGAAAAATTCAGTGACAAACTGTCATCATAACAAGCAGTCAGTTATTCCACAGTTACGTCAAAGACCTTTCTTGCATTTCATATGGTGTCTTGCTAAGCTTTCTGTTCTGCTGGAAAAAAGAAAGGGTCGCTTCAGTGTCGACACTAAAAGGGCCTTGATACGAGTTACTGATTTAATTTTCCTGGTTACTCATCGCAAAGCAACAACATTCTCGTGGTCATGAACAGACGGCAGCTCTTACCCTTACATTCATCTGCTGACAGCAGTCTGGTCCTTTAAACAGCCACTTGCATTTGTAGAAGGCAGTCAGCGGCAAATGGAAAATTAATTTCAGGGGAAAATGCGCTCTTGTGTTGCTTTAAATGGGTGCATTCATACACATTGTGGGCTGGCAGAACATCTAGTAAAAATCTGGCAACAGATGGATCTACCAACTGCAGAGGTATTCTTGTGTGATGATATTTTCATTACATATGTACGAGAAAATGAATGCACACAATCAGCATTCAGAGCACTTTTGAATATTCAGTGCAGAAAGAAATAGCACTTTCAGCTATTGCTAATACAACCTAATTTTGGTCATGGAGTGCAAATCACCTATGCAAGTCTGTTTTTTTTTCTGTCATCTAAGGCCTTTAAACTTTACCTATTTTGATCATTACATTTTTTTATTTGATATCAAGTGTTTTTTTTTGGGTTTTTTTTTGTAATAAATGTATCAGACTAAATTGAGACAAAATTTCATATTATATTTGAGTCCAAGCTTATTCATATAAAAAGCAATGAAATAAATAATGCAATGTTTTAATTCTCAAGCAAGTAAACATTTCTGCAGTAACCATTCAATGGATATTATGAATGAAATGAATATCAAACATTTTTCAAATTACATATTTATTTTCTTGCATCTAAACTATAGTAATTGGCGTATCCACACCTCTGTCTTTAGTGCTTTTTGAATGTTCATATAACAAAGACAAAAGTTTTTAGTAACAAATACAGTTCTTCGATTGTTGAATAAGAATTTATTGTATTTTTTAAACCATAGAATCTTTCAGGATCCTTCGGTCTGTGCTTTTGGGCAACCCTTCTCAGATCAAACTAAAAAATGTTCTGATTGGCTTTGAATCTGGATGCTGATAGTTGTTTTATTTTCTGTTAAAAATTTCTCGGTAGAAAATTGAGCTTGGGGCCATTGGCCAACAATATAATATATTCCCACTATTTATATAATATATAATATTCTGGTACGTCTTCAGTCAATTGACCTTCCACAGGAGCAGTAGTCGCAGCTACCACATAGCATCAAAGATCCATAACCGCACCATGTGATGTTCCTTTTTTAAATTATGAAAAGCCATTTCCTGTCATGACTTGAAGAAAATTATTTGTATGGTTTCCAATGCAAGTTTGCTCTTCCCATAAATGAGATATTTTTATGGTGAAGTGAAACCAGAAACTAAAAGATACCAAAGTCCAGTACTCAAAATATCCTATACTGAATAGTATATGTATTTACAAATGCGTTTCAAGGCTAGCATCCCACAGTCGCCTCTTTACAGTTGCGAGTTTGGGGAGTTGAGCTCAAAGCGATTGCAAGCTGAAGACCCTCGAACCCTGAGACTCTTCAGAGTACTTCTGGTCTTTTGTAGATGTGCACACAATTGCATGAGGATTTATCAAGTTGTCAATACACTGGAGAAATGGAGACATAACAGTAGCTATTGTGAACAAACACACTGTCCACAGGCGTGTAAACTGCCCAGTTCTGCTTCTGGTTCCACATGATATGATAGTTGTCCGATACAAACAGTGAGCTTTTCCATCCTTTGGCTCTCTCTGAGACAGGGTTTTCACCAGGGCAAACCATCTGGAGAGAAATTATTTGTATGTTTGTGATCTGCTCTATTTAAATAAAATTTGAATGGTTGATTGGTTAATTGATTTATTATGCCTTAGAGTACTAAATACAAGTAATGTTGCTCAATGATGTAAGATATCAAATTCACTGGTGACTCCTGCAAGGGAGCTCTTTTAAACAAGTTGCAACATGATTGCAGGTTTTCAACGCCACTAAATAATTTAATTAATTATTTTTTTCAGCACTCTAAGGGTTAATTGAGGGATTCAAATACTGGTCAAAATATTGACCTTTCGCCCAATGAATCTTATCTTAGGTGTTATTTTTGTGAGAAGTCATAGCAGTTGGTGAATTTTTATGCAAGTTCTGTGATGCTGCATCACTGTGGCTTCAAAGAGGAAATTGCAAAATGGTCTGAAGCAGTTCAGTCATGCAACAAAATTTACTGTATATTAATTTGCGGCTGACATTTGAAGACCGCAATGAAAAAATGATCAGAGTCACATTTTCATGTTGTTCGAGTCCTTCAAGAATCTACTGTGTGAGATGTTACCTGAGGAGCCCACATGTATTTGCCTTTAGTTTTAATATAGGATTTGTTGTCTGTCCTTTGTCCTTGTGTGGTTTTATTCATTTTATTATTTCCTTTTTGTCTTATTTATAATTCTACTTTAAGGAGTTTTTTTTTTCCTTTAATCTGCAATTGTTGTATGTACTTTTGTGAGTTTTAACTGTGCTCTGTGTCTTTAATGCACTTTGTAATTGTTTTGTTGTAATCAGGGCTCCCCTGCAAAAGAGACCTCGGTCTCAGTGAGACTTCCCTGTAATACAGGTTATTAAATTGAATTTAAAAATATTACTATAAATATTACTTTGTATAATAATGTATAATATATAAAATACACAAAAAATGCAACAATTTGGACTCTGATCATTTTTCCTTTGTGGTCTTCATTTATTTTTACACAAGATTTCTGAATTGACACGCAACCTCATAATAACCTTAATAACCCATTCAAAAGTTACAGAAAGAAACTCAAACCTTATAGCTGCAGGCTGCCAATACACTGCTGTTGCATGCAGATGGAAATAATGTGTGAATATATCGCCCATTGACACCACTGGCATACAACTCGGTATACGTGTGACGTACACCTTCCATTTTCATTTTAGCAGTTCTTCCAGGCATTCAGTGGCGACAGCTGAGATCCAATCAATTTCAGTAGCAGCGACTCATCCACTTGCTTCAGTTCTCATTTCTTGAAACTGTTTTACCCTCCAAATATCCAGAGTTTTTTTTTTCTTTTGGCGCTTACCTTCCGCTAAGTTGGGTATTAAAATACATCTGCTATTAATGATTTGACATGAGCTCCCGGTCAGCACTCTTGTGGCTGTTGAAAGTGCACTGCTCAGCACAGGCTTCAGAATATCCGCCATTCAATCTTGTGGTGTAGGGTTTGACCGCAGTTTTATCTTTTATTTTTCTGCTCTGAAATAGACCCATTTAGTATCTCCCATATTTACAGTCATTTACGAGCTCTTTTTTCCAATGGATGATGTACAGTTTACTTGATTCCACTTGTTGCTGGTCTCACTGCCGCCGCTTACAACCCCATTTCTGAAGGAGTTGAGACAATATGAAAAAATGCAAATAAGAAGGAAAACTCTGATCGGTAAAATATCCTGATCTGAATTAAATTTTTAACAAGGAAAAGACAAGATATTTTAAGCTTCTCCTTGTCTACTTTATTAGTTTTTTTTTTTTGAAGAAGAAACTCTCATTCTTAATTTTTTATCTGTGACACATTCCGGAAAAGTTGAGACCGAGGAGTGTTTTACCACTGTGTTACATCACCTTTCCTTTTAACAGCTCTCCTAGTAATCATTTGGGAACTTGAAGTACTAGTTGTCCCAGTTTTGGAGGATTTTTTTCCCTCCATACTTTCTTGATTTATGCCCAAGGTCTTCGCTGTCCTTTTTACACGTCTTAAAGTACCAGATATTTGCATCGAGTGGACTACAGGGTGGACTGCAGGCTGGCCAGTATAATAGCTGCACTCGTCCATTGTCTGGTTAAAAGGAGCAAGGGTGTCCCAGAAGTCTTCTTCTACTGGAAAGCATATGTTGTTCCAAAATGCACATATGTCCTTCATCATCAATGCTACCAACACAGATGTAAAGTAACACATGCCATGAGCAATAACATACTGCCATACTGGAGGGGATAACATAACATGAACATGAATGAACATGAATGGCGAGAAGAGGCCGTTCAGCCCAACTACGCTCGCCAGTTTCTTTATACTATTGTGAATATATCCCCTCAGATACTCAATGACTCAATGGTATCTGGCTTTAAGTCAAGCCTGCTCCTGAAAACCTGCAAGGTCTCTGCCTCAACAAGATGGTCAGGCAAGCTATTCCACATCGAAATTACTCTTTGGGTGAAGAAATATTTCCGAATATCAGTGCTAAATTTACCTCTGAACAACTTCCATTTGTGACCCGAGTTCTACTCACAACACTTAGTCGAAGGAATCCTACATAATTCATTTTGTTAATCCCTTTAGCATATTTAAAGACCTCAATCAAATCACCTCTCAGTCTCCTTTTCCTAAGACTAAAGAAATTAAGGACCTTCAGCCTCTTCTCATAGCTTTCATCTTTTATACCTGGAATTAGCATAGTGGCTTTTCTCTGGCTTTTGAAGCTAACATCGGTAATAATCGTCATGGTCCTTTTCTTTAGCCTAAAAAGCAGAATGTCCATTATTACCTTATACAGTTTTAGTGGTTGACTGGACTAGCAACAGCAGACTTCCACTGTCCATGAAACTATTTCAGATGATCTCAACCCCGGAGAAGATGGCAGCATTTCTAGATGTTTTCGACTTATGGCTTCCTCTATGCATCATACAGTCTTCACTTGCACTTGTGGATGCAATGATGAAAAGTGTTTATTGCCAAAGGTTTTCTGAGGTAGTCCCAGCAAATGCTGTCATATTCAAATGCTTTAAAACTAAGGAAAAGTACATGCGTCAGCTGTCAACAGTAGCCAAATCAGTGCCTCTCAGAATAGGGGATAAGTAATCAAAGTCAAAATGCACCATAATAAATTGCCTAAGTATTCGTGTGCTCCAGTATTTCTTTCTTTGATATTCGAACGCATGTCAGTTTTCAATACAGTGCCATCTGAAGGATCTTTTACACAGAGATTTCACAAGATTCCTTGAATCTTTTAATAATATAATGCACTCTCTAGAGGGTAAAATCCCTAAAATCCTCATAAGAGCAGATTTAATTATTTGTTTTTTAAACTGTTAGATCAACCATACTGTTTTTAAATCACAAAGTCGAAAAGCCGAAGACATTCATTCCTTGCAAACAACTGGGCCTTTTGTGGAGGCCCCTTTTAGATCCAGGGATGATAGCGTTACCTTTTCAACATCCAAAACTTTCAAAGTTTTTGTTGGCCCCTTGAGTATTGAGTTGAGTGAGTATTACCAGCGATGGACTGGTGTACCGTTTAAGGTGTGTCCCTGTATCTCCTCCATTAAGCGCTGGGATAGGCTCTAGGATGACCTCCCCACCCCCAAAAGAATATCAAGAATAGCCTGGTTAGTTAATGGATGGGTTTATTATTATTATTATTGTTGTTATTATTATTATTATTATAGTCATGGTTGTTAATTTTGTTTGTAGTAGTAGTAGTAGTAGTAGTAGTAGTGATTAATAATAATAATAATAATAATAATAATAACTAGCCATACCGGACCTCCACAGGGGGCTGATTGTGGCCAATAATTCTAACAAATAGTGACATCACTCGTCGTCATGGTAACGAAAGGCAAAAACGAGTAAAATGGCCCAAATTTCAGTAACGGGGCGAGTTGGTTCGATCCCACATGGCGGAGGACAGAGGCAGGCTCGCCTGGAAGGCGTATGCCAGCGGGCGCAGGGATCTATTGGGTGGTTTGGGATGAGATACGTCGCAAAGCCCAGGCAAACTGAGAATTAATATATAGATAATAACATTATTATTATCATTATTATTATTATTATCATTTAGACCCCTGCTAACCATATCCTCCAAAGCAATTTTGCTCAGCATTTCAAACTGTGAAAAAATTCTTTCCATTGGTAGTCGTCCCCACCACAGACAGTGCCCTCCACCCTAATTGCCTTTAGATAAGGGCAGTTTTGCCAGCAGACAGCTTGGCAGCGTCCTCTCCCTGAGCAGCAGGGCCTGATGGACTGTGTCCCGGGGCTCATCGGCGGCAGCAGGAGGAGAGGACTCAGGATTGATACCGCGGCCTCCCTAAATTATGAATCACACACTCGGCTGACAGAGAGGAATTGCAACATTTGCAGGTGCCAGTAATAAAGGGCTGATAACTATCCATTTCCACGCCGAGGGTTAATTACAGCCAAACAGATAAAGTGTAATAAATCGCCGGGCGTAATTGCGAGAGCAAACCGACGTGTCGTGTCCCTCATTCATCTTGCACATTTTTAAAGTCCAAGATGAGCCCCGGTGCTGGAGCAGGGAGCAGGCTAGTCTAACTGATGAGCGCTCCCCGGTTTAAGCGCCTATTTCCAGGGCTGGCTAAGGCAACGAGGGGGGGATGACATCATGCGCGGAGCCTTGTGACTGGCTGCAAAGGGAGGGGGGGAGGAGGGGGGCGGCGGAGCTGGGCTGGCTCGCACTGGGAGGCATGGAGCAGCTGTCGGGAATGATTTTAATGGCTCTGCCCAGCCTGTAAGGACGAGGCCTGAGGGACTATCGACAGACTTCTCTGTCGAGGTGTTTGTTAAGGGATCAATTCCCCTGATTTTGCTGGGGGCTTTTTGCAGCTATTTTTTGCCGTAACCGCTGCACAAGGCTGAATGTGAATTTGAGTCGAGGACGTGACCATTTCGGGTGATTGGAGGTGCTGCTCGGAACATCGTACATCATGTGGCATCTGCTCTTTTTCTTGCAACATCATAAACTCTCATTGTCTCTTATTTGTTCAACTGGCTATTATAGTGAATAATATGGCAATTTGCTATGTAATGACATTATCTTAGTAATTGGAAAATGCTGTTTTTGAAAGACTCCTTTTAAGATATCAGCACTGTTGTCCCTTGAGAAAGGATTTATGCAGCTAAGATTTAAGCAGCTAAAGAATCATAGCGGCTGGTGATGTTATTTTTATGGCAGTTCATTGATGCTGCATCACTGTGGCTTCGGCTGAATTCAGACAGGAGTGTGGTGATATCTTTGGCATAAACATCAGACACGGGCAATGTAATTTTCACGCACTATGACATGCCACTCAATGCAAAATAATTACAATTTATTGCATTTCAAAATAGATGTTTTGATATTAAATCTTTGGCCGGAAAAAAAAAAATGCTTTCAAGATCTAAGACGAGGTAGTCCCTTTTACAATGATGGGAATTTTTGCTCACTGAAAACCTTGGATAGTATTTTTAATCATCGATGTTTCCAAGTGTTACATACGCTTATTGATATACACTTCCTAGCTAATTAACAGATGCTTAAAGATTCATTATGATATACTATTGTGCTTGTATGGCAATTCAAGCTTTGTTGCGCTGTTATTGTTATAAATGAATTTAATATGCCTGGCAGTAGCATTGGGTATTGTGGATTGTCGAAGGCTTGGCAACAATGCGAATATTGCATTGCAAAAACCAATAGTGCAATAGAGAGCCAAACAAGCCAACCGCAGCTCGCTTTGAGTTTAGCTCAGGGCAGTTATACATTAATCATAGTGGGTACGTCTCCTGGATGATTAATAAACATCTTCAGGATTGCATACAAATCATTAGAACGGCACACACAAACTGATGTATTGTGCGTGTTCAAAATGCATGGAAAGGATACGTTTCCACCTGAGATGTCCATCCTTCCTCCTCAATATAGTTTGCTACGAATTAATAAGCAATTGCCGACAAACTCTCTGTCCAATTATGATTTCCTGTGGCTTATTTTCCATCTCCACCTCAGACGCCCCCCCCCCCCATCTCCTCCATCTCTTTCCCTCACTGTCTCCAAGCTGAGAGGATGCTGGGCTCTGACAAGTGATCAGGAGGGACTCTGCTGTGCGCATGGCTGGCCAGCCTTATTGTATCATTCCTCTGGAAGACATGCAGTTGTTTTTAGAGTTCTGCTGGGAACTTTTTCTCTGTCCATCTCTCTCTTTCTCCCTCTCCAGGTCCCTCTTGCATTCCCTCACGCCGTCAATTATATCTCAATGTGCCCACTCTCCTTCAGCCGACTGAGTTTCCTGCAAAGCCGCTTCAAGACAACTCCTTGGAAAGCACTACAATACTGAGCTCCGAGGATAACAAATGGGCTTGTTTAAGTGGAGTTCTCTCGTCTGCTGCACAGGGTAATGTTGTGAGGAGAACTGGACATTCCAGGTGTTACACAATATAACTCCTGCCATGTTCTACTTCACACATGAGCTCCAAAAACTGATCTCACTGATCTGTGGTGCGTCTCCCCAAAGCACAGTTGCTAATCAAGTTAGCAACTTATGCAGTATGTCCATGCACAGTCAGTGGTTCTAACTACGTAAGTTAGCATCTGTGCTTTTGGGAAATACACCCCAGTACAATATCCTGGCTCAATGTTTGCCAAGGATCGAGGCGAATCCAGCAGGTTGGGACAAAATACTGGGAATTTTACCCTCTGAACCTGGATTGTTCATCTCTGGTTGGACCTCTGGTGCATAAAAGAGATGGGGAAATTAAGCAGCCGCTGCCCGCTCAGTGTCCTAGAGCAGGATGAACGCTGGGCTGTAGTTCAGAATACGCCATCTGGTCTGCTGATGCCTTCATTCCAACTGATCCAGCGAAGGGGACGATATCGGTAATTCTACCACGTCAGCGGTTATCAGCTGTGTGCGGGCCTTTGTGACCAGAAGATGAAAAGCTGGGCACTGTTCGTCAGCAGTTTGCCTGTGTGTGTGTGTGTACGCATACACTGTAAAGCCTGACAAGTGCAGTGAACTCAAGAGCATTGAGGAAACCGATTACCTCAAAAAAATTGTATGTGCCAAACTAATGATCTTGTGTTCACAGCACTTAAAAATGTGAAATATACAGTGCTGTGAAAAAGTATTTGCCCCCTTCTTGATTTCTTTTTTTTTGCATATTTGTCAACTTAAATCTTTCAGATCATCATATGAGTCAAACATAACCTGAGTAAATACAAAATGCAGTTTTTAAATGATGATTTCATATATTGAGTGGAAAAGCTATCCAAACCTTCCTGGCCCTATGTGAAAAAGTAACTGTCCCCTAAACCTAATGACTGGTTGTGCCACACTTGGCGACAACAACTGCAATCAAGCATTTGCAATAACTGGCAATGAGTCTTACACATCACTGTGGAGGAATTTCGGCCCACTCTTCTTTGCAGAATTGTTTTAATTTAGCCACATTGGAGGGTTTTCGAGCATGAAGGGCCTGTTTAAGGTCATGCTACAGCATCTCAATTGGATTTAAGTCCGGACTTTGACTAGGCCACTCCAAAACCTTCATTTTTTTTAAGCCATTCAGAGGTGGGCTTACTGATGTGTTTCGGATCATTGTCCTGCTGCATAACCCAAATGTGCTTGAGCTTGAGGTCACAAACTGATGGTCGGGCATTTTCCTTCGTGATTCTCTGGTAGAGAGCAGAATTCATGGTTCCATCAACTATGGCAAGCTGTCCTGTTCCTGAAGCAGCAAAGCAGCCCCAGACCATTACACTCCCACCACCATGTTTGACTGTTGGTATGATGTTTTTTTTATGAAATGCTGTGTTAGTTGTACGCCAGATGTAACGGGATGCACACCTACCAAAAAGTTCAACAGAATATTTCCCCAAAAGTCTTGTGGATCATCAAGATGTTTTTGGCAAATGTGAGAAGAGTCATTGTGTTCTCTTTGGTCAGCAGTGGTTTTCGCCCCAGAACTCTCCCATGGATGCCATTTTTGCCCAGTGTCTTCCGTATTGTTGAATCATGAACACTGACTTTAACTGAGGAAAGTGAGGCCTGCAGGTCTTTAGATGTTGTTCTAGGTTCTTTTGGGACCACCTTGATGAGTTGTTGATGCGCTCTTGGAGTAATTTTGGTAGGCCGGCCAATCCTGGGAAGGTTCACCACTGTTCCGAGATTTCTCTATTTGTGGATAATAGCTCTTGCCATGGTTCAGTGGAGTCCCAAAGCCTGAGAAATGGCTTAAAACCCTTTCCAGACTGATAGATGTCAATGACTTTGTTTCTCACCAGTTCTTGAATTTCTTTATATTGCAGCATGATGTATTGCTTTTTGAGATCTTTTAACCTACTTCACTTTGCCAGACGGTTCTGTTTAAGTGACTTCTTGATTCAACAGGTTTGGCAGTAATCAGGCCAGGGTGTTGCTGGTAAAATTGAACTAAAAAAATATGGTTTATTCATAATTCATTTAATTCATGATGTAACAAGGGGGGCAATTACTTTTTCACATGGGGCCACATAGGTTTGGATAGCTCTTTTCCCCTTAAGAAACAGAATCATCATTTAAAAACTGCATTTTCTATTTAGCCGAGTTTCCTTCGTCTAAAAGTAAAATTTGTTTGATGATCTGAAACATCTGAGTGTGACAGATATGCAAAAAAATAAGAAATCAGGAAGTGCGCAAATACTTTTTCAGAGCACTGTAACTTTACCTTATTTTCTGTAAGTTCCTTCCACACAATACATTTAAGTTGGCCAACACAATTTTTTTAGGTAATTGGTTTCCACAAAACATTTGAAGACCACAATGGAAAAATGATCAGAGTCACATTCTCACGTTGTGGAGTAATGATGAATTAAAAATTCAAAACGATCTTAGAAACAAAGCACTGAAAAAATATACAAAAAAATATATAAAATATTATAATAAGATATAATATTATTACATAGTGCTATAAATTTCCTAATAATATATAATATGTGAAATATACAAAAAAATCTAAATTTGGACTCTGATCGTTTTTTCCTTTGTGGTCCTCATTTGAGTTCAGCACACTATCAGGGTTTACCATGCACATGTGTATGTATTTGTGTGTGTGTTTCTGCATGCATGTATGCATGTGGATGTGAGGGCTCTGCAGTCAGTGCCCTTGAAACATCCAGAATCGCAGCCCCAGGGACAGAGCTGAAGCCTCCCCGCTGTTCATTATCCCTTTTCTCTCACTGGGTGTTTGCTCTCAGCCTTTCATTAAACACAGCATTTATTTTGGTATTTTATTCCATCGCCTCTGCACTCTGCAAACATCAAACCAAACAATATGGAGATCAGGCTGTGCGCATGGGCACTTCTTTAATCACTCTTGGATTGAGCTTTAGGGTAAATTAGAAAACTTGTCTCATTTATTCTAACATATTCATGCGCTGCGGTACATATCATAGATACATCAAATCAAATTGCAGGGAAATTAGAATTCCGCACATGCGCTGCCTTCATTCGAGAGGTATAAAAGAGATGATTCTTGCGCATCTGCGCGATGAAAAACGTCTTAATTGTCAGAAGGGATGCGGTGTTTATTTCTTGTTCTTTGCTCGTTCACTGCTAGTTAGCGTTAACACTACAGCTGTTATACGCGTGATAACCACTGGACTGACAGCACTGCAGTGAAGGTGTAATTTCCCCCTGCGTTCCCTCTGCAAGAGCCTGCTGCACTGGCAGAAGATCAATAGAAATGGCGACTTATCTTCATGGGTATTGACTCAGAAGAAGACAAATGCCCATGTGTTGGGTGGCATCAACTGACTACTGGCCCTGTGCGATGATGTATGGCAGACCCACCGGTGTTTATGGCCGCTCGCTTTGACTTGCAATTGAGTAATCTGACCCATGTGGCTTTGAATCTCCGCACTCGCTCGACTACATCTTTCAGTTACCTCACTGCCTCGATCTGCCACACTGTGGCCTGTCGTGACTGCTGTTGTCACAAATCCCACATTCTGACAAAGAGTGCGCTGCAAATAGCGACCCAGACTATTGTAAATCATAGAGTTTCAATTTTGTCCATTACAGCATGTTTTGTAAGAAAGGAGTCGACGTTAGAGAAAGGGGTTCGCCCCATAAGTTATGTTGAGAGTCACAGACACAAATCCGAAGGGAAAAATACAGAGGCTACGGTTGTAAAAGTTTGAGAGCTAATGTGTAAAATAGGACCAAGACTCCTGTAGTCCAATGGCTGAAGATAGAGAGTTTTGAAGAACTTTGTAATTTTTTCCTACAAAGTGACACTTCCAAGATCAAATGTCATGGTACCTAGTTTACAGCCAATACTTTCAACACTAATGGCTAATAATATTAATATGTATTAATGTTTCCATGTGGTAAGTTTGAGCTGAGTTAGAAGGCCGTGCCTCCATTTTAAGATTGAAGGACATGTAAGAAACCGTAATTATGAACAGGAAGAGGAAGATTACAAGAACAGAAATTAAAAAAAAAAATGGACAAATTTCATATGTCTAGACTGTAGGATGCTCCATTACAAATATCAAGTCATTATTGCCAAAGGTTTCAGAGAAGACTCTCAAAACATTGCTTTGTGCGCCATTGGACTAAAAATGTTTAATTTTCTAAATTTAAAAAAATGAAATGAATCCATTAATTAAATTAATCCATATGTAACGAAAGGGTTGCAAACTATCAGGCATCCTATCGGGATATCTTATCAGGCAAACTATCAGGAACATTGATGCTCTGAGCTCTCCCTGAATGTGCCCTTGAAAGCTACTCATAGACAGCTCTCTGGAAGCCAGAGTCTGTTAGTTGTGGAACAACACCACATATGTAAAGGCTTAATGCACGAAAGGAGGCTCTGAGGAGGGTGTGTTCATAAACTATAACCACCTGCCCATGATTAAAAAACTAGGTCTCCTACGAAGAAGCTGCTCTCCTGACTGATGTCCGCAGACGGACCAAAAGTAGCATTTGCCAGCCGCCCACAATTAAAACGAAAGCAATGAGGCCAAATGTTGAACGCTTGGACCTGTCAATCACTCTCACACAAAAACACTACCCAACAGCAGTTAAAGGAATGAAACTTGGCTCTAGAATTTTTCTAATTTAGTCTGCCGCAAACTTGAGCCTGACAGCACCAGTCGAATGCTTTCATTGTTGCGCAGCATGCTCTGATTGGGTGTCTATGTCTTTACAGTATGCTGTCATATGAAGGCATTCAAAACACAAAACAGAAGACAGTTGCTTGCTCCCCCCATAGAAAAAATATGGTATTCCTTTCCCTAAGGAAATTGCTTGACAATGAGGCAGCCTACAGCTTTGAGGTTAAGATGTCTGACTGGGCCTCAGGTTTGGTGGTTGATGGTATCACCCACAGTGCAGCTGGTGAGATCAGTCCAGGTGTTGGCCCTTTGGGCAAGACCCTAAATCACACATTCCCTCAGTCTCTGCTTTGTCAAATTAACTGTGTGGTATATAACAGTTTGGCACAACTAATCATGCCTCAGTCCACCAAAGGGGCCAGTAAGTTCCATCTGATTAAGCTAATCAATTTTCCTCAGCTGAAGCAAGCCATAATCTACTATAAATGGCGCTGGAGACAGTTGATAGTTGCTGAATGTACTTTGCCAGCGAGTGCAGTGTGTTCTGTCATAGATACTGTCAGGGAACATTTGTGTGCATTGATGACTGCAGTATTGAATTAGCTGTTTCAGTTCCTTTTGGGTCTGTGATAAGACTGTGGATTTTCCTGGTGTTTATGGATGGCTGCCATCACGAGAGGCTATTTGAAGTTAGTTCGTTTGATTTATGAGTCCTTTCACATTTGGCATTATATTTTGTAGCCTTTTCCCTCAGATGTATCACTTAGGTGTGAAACGGGATGTGACAGTTTTTTTATTGAACTGTATTTTCAATTCATGTAAACACTCAGCTCCCCTTCATTTATGACCTGTTATTTCTGTAGAAAAACAGAACAAAAATCCAAAAAAAATGGAGCAGGCTTTCGAGTGCTTTTTTTCCATACGAGTGGTTGAATACAGTGGGCTGACTCTCAGATGACACTCCAGCTTTGCACTTTCAGTAATAAACGTGAGTGAAAAATATATTTTGTGTTTAATTATCAAAATGTGCATTAAAAAGTGGTGTCTAGTTGCCTTGGACATAATTTGAACACATGCATTCAATAATTAATCTGCACTATAATTGGCACAAAAATAACTTGAGCACACTTTTTGTAAGACTACACCACTATTGTTGAAGCTTCTAAAATGAACTAATTTTGTGTGCACGCACAGACACTGGAAAACATTCGTTCTATGTCATCTTGAAAATCTAGGAGGGAGCTAATTTGATTCTGGCAATGACAAGCCATTCTGTCAGCCTACTCACATGCACAAGCCCAAGTCAGAAAAATTTGAGATGGCATGTTAAATTTAAATTAAAACAGAAAGCAGTGATTTGCTGATTATCTTTGACCTGCACAACGTTCAAAACAACATATCAGCACATTATCAGCATGCATTTTATTGATTTTATTATTTATTTTATTTATTTCATTTTATTGATTTTCCAAACTAAACACTAATTTCTATTTTGATTCTTCCAGCATACTTAAAAGAAGTTGGAAAAGTACTACTTTGTAATGTTGCCATCCCTCTTTTAAGACTTACTAAACATTTAGTGACTGAAGACATTAAGCAATAAAATGTTTCAGGCATGATTTTTTTCCCCCCAATCTTCCTGAAAACAAGACTTCAGCTCTGCAACCTAAACATTCTGGATATCCGGACAGATTTTCTGTGGCATGTCCTCAGCAGTACTGAGGCTTCTGACCTTTCAATGCATAAATTTATCTCATCCTGATTTCATTTAAAATCACCTGATGAACAATTAGGAAATTTATTGACTGGTAATCCAGATCAATACATAAGCCTGTGACGATTAAGCCTTAGAGCGCTGAATACATTTTCAAGGAATTAGAAATGTTGTTATCCTGAGCTGTTGAAAACCTATCATGGGGCAACTTGTTTAAAAGAGCTCCCCTGCAGGGGCTCTTTTAAATGAGTTGCCACACGATAGGTTTTCAATAGCGTTGGATTTTGACATCTTACATCATGCCCACCACACTGAAAGGGTAAAAAAAATTACCTAAGAAATGACAATGAGATAACCAATAGGCTACACTCACAATGTCAGTGCAATTCACGATATTGTAAGGAATGACATTAATACAAATAATTAATCCTAAACTTTGAATTCTGAAGGCTTCAGTCTTCAATTCTGAAGTTGGTCTTCAATTTTATTATTTGCCTGCATTGTAATTTATTTTGAGATGACACTTACCTAAAACAAAATATTTCCAGTGTTAAACATGTAAAATTTCAAAATCCATTTAAGAATATTTAATTACGAACATTGAGACGAAACAGCGTCACTTAGAAGCCTGGGTAATAAGTATGAGTTGTTTTATGGGCAACGGGAATTCAGAATCTTCTAAAGATAAAATTGACATTTTATGTCATCACCAGTAAGGATAGGAAAATACCTGATAATGTTTCATAGCAGCCAAAAACAAATTAGTGGGTCATTCTACAAATTACTTTTTGCAAATGAGGGAATTAATGTTTGGTTGCTGATTAGATGTGAAGAAAGGTAGTCGCACGCTCACAGCCATGATGCGATAATAATTAATTTATAAAATTACCAATGTTTCAATACAAGTCTTCCTCGGGCCATTGAGGGATGACTCAATATCCTCAAAAAGACTTGCTTTGAAACCGTTGGTAATTAAATTAATTATTATCACATAGTGGCAACAATGTGAGGCAGTGAGACATTTGTATTTCACTGGCTTCTCTCCAACACTGATGTGTTATTACTTCTCTCTCCTAATTAGAAAGAGTAACTGGGAACCTGTTTGGAGTTATCATGCCTTTTAAGGTGAGGTTTTTATACCTCCAATGGCACAGCACTGAAAATCCGAGGTGGAAGAGGTTAAGCTGTCCATGAGTACACAGTCTTTGTTGTCGCATTTTGCATTTTAAAATGTGCCGCGTGTTCTCTGTTGGGGATAGGGTGGGACTGCCGGCAGGGCAGTTCAGCATACACAGCCCATAAATGGACGCTGGAGTGTAGGTGGAACATTGAGTAGCTGCAGACAAAGAATGATTCAGCAGTAGTGAGCAATATTAACCATCATCAGCACAAAGTGATGCTGCGCAGCAGCAGCCAGAGGCGGTTCGCCGCAGAGGCAGAGCTAAAAAGCATTCTAAATAGCCCAGAGAGGCAGAGCACTGGCAGATAGGTGTTTTGATGAGAATGACGCACGTCTCGAGTTGTCAGCCTGAACTAGCACTGCAAGCTACACCCCATTTAAGTGCCCCTCACTTTCAAATTTGAATAATATTGAATAATATTCACAGGCTATTGCAACCTTCAATGCCAAAGCAGAATTATGACAACATTAACTTGTCACCTTCAATGCTGCGTGAAAAACATTCTACTTGTCCTCCGGTTGGTGGAGAATGCTATTCTGTACAAACCCTGATTTTAACGGGGAACAAATGCTGTCCTATTAGCATAAACCTAAGTCAAAGGTCACATTGCTGGTGAACGGTGAGATGAATATGTATTTGGTCGGAGATAAAATTCTAATGGGGTGCAATTCCTTACACATATATTGTTTCCCAAAGAGTTGCTTTCTGGGGCGGACCAAATATTGAAAACGAATGCAAAAACTAATGTATAAAAACTGGATATCTATAGCTGAATATACCCCTTCCTCCCTGGACAATTTTAGCCCTTGCGCAACCGCTGACCGCAGGTTTTAATTCGATGATATTTATGGCATTACTGTTGAAATTAACAGGCAATGAACATACTACCATATAAAGTGAAGTTTATAGAGATTGCCTCACTAATTACTGCCTTCACTCAATTTCTGCACAGTTGTCAGTGCCACAAATCTGAACTGGTAAGATCTGTTTTAGGCAGCGCGTCGGTGCAAGAGGCAGCACTGACACCACATGAGACTGTGGGTTTGAATCCAGCCTTTGATCCCACCAAATTGGCAAGACATACAGTATAAGCGTGTGAATGAATGGAGTGCGGTCAATGTGATGGATGGGTTGGTGAACTGTACAGCGTGTGATTCTGCCTCTCTCCCATTGAATCATGGGATAATTTCAGACCAGGAACAAATGGGTCTGATGATAAGTGGAAGGCTGGATGGATGTGAGTCTGTATTGTGCTTTGGTGTTCTAACTGCGTTACAGTTTGACCCTTTCAGCGCCAAGGGCAACAATGATGTAAGATATCAAAATCAGACGCTGTTGAAAACCTATCATGTGGCAACTTGTTTCAAAGAGCTCCCGCAGGGGAGCTCTTTTAAGCAAGTTGCCACATGATAGGTTTTCAACAGCTCAGGATAACTACATTTTTAATTCCATGAAAATGTATTCAGTGCTCTAAGGGTTAAAGCATCCACAGTGGGTAAAATATGATGGAAAAAAATAAATGCTTCTAGCCGCAGTCTCTCAGGAAGTATTCCATTTCCTTTTCAATATGCAACAGCTGGAGGAGACAGGAAAACATGAATTTACTCATTTAAAATGAGAAAATTCTGCAATTATTTCGCAGCCAGATGTCGAGAATTCGATTTTTAATCTGGCCAGGGCACCGGGGAGCCCTCAATACTTTGTATAAGTGTTGGGGGATCTTTAATTACCACAGTGAGTCCGGACATCAGTTTCTGAAAGACAAAATTTCCTCTAAATTGGTACATTTCAGCCAAAGTACATTAAAGTTATCCCTAGTGTGCTGCATAATCAAGCCAGTTAGTGTTCTAGTTTTTTTTTTTTTGGCTCTTAAATCGTATCTCGAAACAAGCCCTGATGTGACCCAAACAAATGAACAATTAAGCATTCCAAGATAATATTAAAATCATCCATGAAACGCAAAACAAAGGAAAGAGACAAATTACTTCAAAGAGCCGAGAGTATGTTACTGCATGCACTTTTATTTTAATCTTATTTTATTTTAGACCACCAAATAAATCTCTAAAATGTTTTGGATAGTGCAAGGTAGATCAAAACACATCTAAAACAAAACATAAAAATACATGATTAAACCTTCATTTGATATCAACATATTCAAAAGTCATATTTAATCAAGGCTTGGTATTGAAAAGAAAAAGTTCAAGTCAAATGCTGTTCACAAACAGTTATGTAATGCAAATGTCACATTTTTGTTCGATTTAAGAGATTTGACTGCAGACAATTTATCACTCACTGTTTACATGCTAGACAATAAACATTGCATATTCCATATTTAGGGAAATACAAGCAGTTTTAACTTGAGTAAGTACTTCAGATGGCACAAGGCGACTATTTGAATTTAAAAAAAAGGATCTGTTATTTCACATGATAGTGAAGATATTTTGGAGTTAATTAAAAGCTGCATTAAGCAAATTAAACAAGTTTTTTTCCGAACCTAATTTTTAATAATTAAAACAAAACAAAAAAATAACTCCGTCAAAAGGTCCTGCTCGTACGTCTCTGACCAGGGCTGCCCGACACTGTTCCTTTTGGACACCAGGTCTACTATCCTGTATCCTATCGACTATCCACCATCCAAAATATAGAGATTTACATTGGGCTGCAGAATAATTGACGTTAGGTCCGGTCAGTAATCAGGTGTGCCATACTGTGGTTGAAATGAAAGCGTACAGGAGGGAAGATCTCAAGGTACAGAGTTATGCTGCCCTATCTGAAAGCAAACCTGCACTGGCATGAGGTTAACCTTTTGAGCGCCGAATGCTTTTTCAAGGAATGAAAAATATATTTATCCTGAGCTGTTGAAAACCTATCATGTGGCAACTTGTTTAAAAGAGCTCCCGAGCTCTTTTAAACAAGTTGCCACTTGATAGGTTTTCAACAGCATCTGACTTTGACATCCTACACCTATAGTTGCCCATGGCGCTGAAAGGGTTACTTGTGAAAACACACAGTTGTGGACTGAAGAGTCAGAAGATGGAGGAGAACGGCAGTCACCTCTAGGCTGTGCAAAGCAGGCAGCTCCATGGTGCAGTATATTATTTCAGGCTTTCAGTTGTTATCACTGGGAAGAGGACACGCATGACAATGATCCTTGTCCCATTTTCCATTCTGATTGACTTCATTAGTCAGCCAGATTAAATATTTATGGGGTCCCGCAGCTGCCGGGCGACTGACATTGGGGCGGAGCTCGAGGGAGGCCAGCAATGACAGTGAACGCAGCTCTCAATAGGACGAGAATGAATGAGGCCCTCCGCCATCGATTGTAATTACCCCGTGCGGTTTGCAGCGGCACATTCCACACGAGAGGACTGTCCTTTTCACCCTGTTCGTCACCGCGTTTCTCTTTCAGTGCGGCGACAGGGAGGGCAGGACGGCGATCTTCGGCGGAGGGAGGACAAACAAATTGTCATCTTTCTCCTTCGCACCTTTGATCTGCTTTCTTTTATCTGCTCAGCCGTCAGTCTCCTCAAGTCGCCAGCTTTCGCCGGCTGCCCGGATCGGATAGGCCAACATGACAACGTGCTCGCGATGATGAGGCGCTCGACACAAACGGCTAACAGCCCCCAGAGTGCTCTTCCCCGTTTCGCGCCATCTGTGGACACTGTGCTCGAATGTCCGTCTGGGCCACAAAGCAGCGTGCTGCCAAAATGTACCGCTGCAGAGGGTGGTTAATGTAGAAAGGCTGGAATTCTGTTAGAGCTTGCGCTGAGGCTCAAACGAGCAGTTCCATAAATAGCCAGTGCTTGAAGAGTAGAATTCATCTTGCACGCAGAGAGTGTGCGCTGAACCTCATTCACACAACAGGACTCATTTTTGCTCTCATGCCTCACTAAAGAAGCCATCTTTACTTTAGAGTGAAGCGATCTACTCGCAGTCCTACTGGTAACAAGCCATCTTGGGGCAGCGATTCATACTGAGTAACGAGTGATTTATCCTTGCCTCTAAGCTGCGGCTAGTGCAGCCTACATCGACTCGCTGAATCACCGTCATTTGTACCATATGTGCACTGGTGCATAAAATGGTACATTACAACTACCAGATGGCTCAGCCAATCGCTGAGGTCAAAATGTGCGTTCACTGTTTCACAGCTACCTATGCTTCCCATTTGTATGTATGAAAGCCCCTCTTAGCAATTTCAGCACGTATATTCTAATTTACTTTCTGCTCATTCAAGCCATACAACATCACCTGCATCTGCTGCACTCATAATAATAACCGTTACTGCTCAAGGAAGGAAACTGATATTAAAACAAATTGTACCAATGCTAGAGCAGCTAACCTCTGGAATGGAATTTCATTTGTCCCTCACAAATGTGGCTAATTAGGTTATTTTCTTGTTGTAGCAAGCATTGTGTATTATCAAAAACTCCTCCAGAATGGTGAACAGCGCAGTACAACGTACATTATCTCTTGAACCCAGAAATACTAATAAATTGCTTGTAATTGAACTTATTCATGGTATATGAGTGGAAAAAAGACTCGAGAATGTGATTATTGCAGTCATGCGGTGGTGCTCGAAGAGTCTCTTGAGCTCGATTGGTTACGAAGCAGAACGGGTTCGTTCTTCAGGGCAGATCACTGCCATGCAGGGTTGTTTTGAAATAGCTTGTGGCATGATGGTCATTTTCATGACGTACCATCAAAAACTGCAACCCATCACTACAATTCTCAAAACATGATCCTTAAATTCTTCATTACCACCCTAACCATCTTCCTTACAGTCAATGGGGACAACCTCACATCAACTTCCTGAGGTGTCTGCAACCATTCCAAGTTTTTTATTTATTTATTTATTTGATGTTTGCCTTTATAGCGTTGAGTGGTATTTAATTATCTGCGTAAGTATTTTTTGAACCCATTACACCTAATATGTGAAAGTCAGTTACCATCTGTCCCTTTTGAAGTAATAATAATGATATATTTTCAATAGTGACAACACATGGATGGATTATGCACGTGACCTCATTTTTGTATTCAAGTGATGCAATGATCAAACAGAGGACTGGTTTTGTCAAACTGAGACTAAATAATGAAAAATTTCTGGTGTAACTTTGATTACAAAAGGATTCCATTTACAATAATTCTTAGGCGTGCCAATATTTTTACATCAACAGCTTTCAGGCTGTTTGAAAAAAAAAAATATATATACTCAGCAACAAAAGTTTCTGTGACACCAATATTGTTAATTATTTTTCATAACGCAATTATGAAATTGTCATACATGGTGATGTCAGACTGAAACAGTACACGTAAACACAACATTGAAATGGAAATCATGAAAATGCGAGAAAATGACTTTGCACGTGAAAATGTGCGTAAATCATGCTTGTGGATGGCAATAAAAGAGGAGAATTTTTGGAATGTTCACATTGTGCCTGATGAACGACGGAAGCATCACTTATCGAAAACACAGCCATTTCGGATCAGGAACTCTACCCTCTAAATGCCAAGACTGTCTGAAAATGATCGGTGGAGGGCCATTGGGATGATTGAATCCGCAACCTCGCAGAGGGAAGTTGCTCATCGCCTGAATGTCCACCGAAACACCATTTGGAACTTATGGCAGCGTCATCAGCAGACAAGACATGTCAGAGACCGTCCTCACAGCGGCCGTCCACGAGTAACCACTCCCAGACAGGACAACTGGATTCGAACAACCCATCTCCGAAATCGATTCCAACCTGCAACCATAACTGCAAGAACGATACCTGGTTTGAGGCGACTGTCTGCACAGACAATCCGTCGCCGTCTCCGTCATTTTGGCATTGTCCCACGTCGGCCAGCAAGACGTCCAATACTCACAGTACAACACCGACGACTGCGTCTACAGTGGGCACAACAACATCGACGGTGGATCCAACGTCAGTGGGATCTTGTACTCTTCACTGATGAATCAAGATTCATGCTTAACCGATGTGATGGTCGTTTACGTGTATACCGTCGACGTGGAGAACGTTATGCCAACAACTGTGTTCAGGAATTTGATCGTTTTGGAGGTGGTAGTGTCATGATTTGGGGAGGGATCACGGCTAGAAACAGAACAGATTTGCTTGTTATTGATGGAAATCTGACAGGTCAAAGATATCGCGATGAAGTGCTACGGCCATTGGTGTTACCGTTTTTGATGCAACATGGTCCCGGAATAACGCTGCAACATGATAACGCCAGACCACTCGTTGCAAGGATTGTACAGCAGTATCTGATGCAACAACATGTCAATGTCCTGCCATGGCCAGCCAGATCCCCAGACATGTCCCCAATCGAGCATCTTTGGGACGAGATGGATCGACGTTTGCGGCGGTTGGATAACCCGCCAGCTACACTCCAGGAATTGAGACAACGTCTACGTCAGATTTGGAATGACATCCCACAGCAATTTCTGGCACATCTGATTCGGTCCATGCGCCGGAGATGCGTTGCTTGCATCATGGCACGAGGAAGTCACACCCGGTATTGAAGTGTGAAGGTCACAATTGGTTAGACGTCAGACAAGTGCTTCATGACGCATGAAAATGACATTTTTCGTTTTGAGTGACGTTGGCACTGAAAAGTCAGTGTTTCTCCTGTTAAATAAACATATTGATTGCATTGAGATCTTTGCGTGTCATTTATAACATACACATAAATGGTGTCACAGAAACTTTTGTTGCTGAGTAATATATATAATACGGATCATTCACCGTTTTGTAGATTATATGCTGCGTTTTTACGGCTTCTTCTCAATGCTACCAATAATTCCGCACGAGACATTTCACAACCAAACCTGACTTTAAGGGGTTAACAAGAGAAGAAATGTGCCAAACATTTCATCAGAAAGCACAGTGTCACATGAGCACCAGGACGCCCAATCTCCCCTACTCATACCGCAGTGCTCCCTTTCGCACGACCTACCTTCGAGCCGCAAGGTACGACGGTACATCGGTTCAGGGCCTACAGCCTGCTGAAGGGGCAGCTGTCCATCACATGTGGATATGCACTCAACAGGCAATTTACACCTCATATCGCAATCCAATTTTGTGAGGGATACTCGCTCGTTAACATGATAAACATGCAGGCACCTGGGAGAGTGTACATCCCAGCTGGTGTGGGAGCTCAGTATGAAGATGTAGCGATGCCAAGGGCTGCAGGGATCGAAAACAGCGGCCTCCTGCTGCCAACTGATAACAGAACAAACAAACGCATGAACTGGCTCCCTGCTACGGCCCTCCAAACTCAGCATTTTCTACGGTACACCACATTTATGTAGGCGCAGTTTTCACGCAGGCAAACATGCTTATGCGCACATGATTCATGCACACGCACCCAGATTCATTAGGACACACCGCCTTCTAACAGACCTACATATGTGCTCATATGCGTGCAAATATAACCCTTCTGCTTGATTCGGTAAATAAAATTGCAACTTATGCCCTCACGAGTTGAGCTTGTTATATTTCAATGGGTGAGAAGGCATGCACAAGTTATAACTAGAAACACTCATGTACTGTGCATGAGCAAAACTCAACAGGACATACAATATATTGTAGTAAAATGATGTAAAGCCATATTTCTTTACGTGATGGGAGTCGATTTGATTGATGTTAAATGAGCACGTGAATTACAATCTGTGATGAATTTGAACAGGCATAAAAAGACACTGATTGGAGGGGACTGGATGATTGACAGATGTACAGGCGTAGTCCCATGTATAATCTTCAGCAAGCAAAATGCAACATGTTAAAAAAAGACATTTACATGCAATACACATCTTACCTTAATACAAAATGTTATTTTGATGAAGAAACATACCAGTGGTGGCGTGCCGTCAGATGTCAGGAAGGCCTTCAGTATCATCACCCTTTCCCGTATAATTGCTCTTAAACTGTTTGCGATCAGGTTTTTCTGATTAACAATCAAAAGGTTTATGAACTGAACTGCCACCACCAAGGCATGACAAGTAATGATTAACGAATGACAAAGGGATTACCCATTGGCTATGTTGATATAATTGATGTGACTCCGCAAGGATGACAATCTGCAAAAAATCTGAGACTTTGGCTGACTTCGCGGCAGTTATTTTCGTTATCACTCAGCTGTGCATCGTACCTTACAACGCACTTTAGCTTTCACTACATTCAGACTATAGAAAGGATTCTCATGGCTTATCGCGCAATGATCCTTGTGAACTAATTTACGCAAATCCAGAAATTATAAAGACATTGGCGATTGATATTTTCCATTGTCATTGATATGCGGAAGTAAACACCGTATATTTTCGTAATGCAATGTATAACAAGGCTTTCAAAGATAAATTAGATTCTCATCGGTTCCACCAATTAGTATGAGCAACTGTTTCTAATCGGGGAGGTAAACTGCGAGAGGTGTCTGTCATTAAGAAGAGAAAGGTGAGGTTATTGCTAGCCCTGTGTGTCTGCCGACGGACCGTCACTGAAACATACTCTAGCTCGTTAGAAACACCGGAGAAAATTGCAACTATGAAAGCTAAACAGAAAACCTTGAAGCTTTATTCAATTCAATTCAATTCAATTTATTTTGTATAGCGCTCTTCACAGAGACTGTCACAAACACGCTTTACAGTGAGAGTTTAAAGAAATAAAAAGGCAGTGCCCAGCCTATTCCCCACTACAGCAAACGAGGCAAAAAACTACCAGTTGGGAGAAAAATCCTCAAACAGTGGTTAGAAAAAACTCCCCACGGGCTAGCTAATTAAGAACAAAAAAGTTAAATAGAATGAAACGGCAGAAGAGTTCCATTTAAGTCCATCTGAACAGTGGCATCGGAAGCTTCAGAAAGAGGCAAGTCGAGGATGGTGCAGGACTGGACCAGGACCAGATCAGGATCAACAATTATCATTGCTTTTAACTGGGTGCCTATCAAGTTTAAAGAATTCCAACTATCCTGTAAATGTAAACGCACCATTAATAGGATTGTGATGATGTAAAAAAGTGTTTCTCTGAAGGAGGCTCTTGTTCAATTAGTTAAGTTAGCGCAATTTTTATGGCACTGGCATTTCAATGGGGTACAGCTTTCAGTTGACATGGTTAAATATGAAACAGACAAGATGGCGCTATCTGACCAGTAATGTCTGACAGTGGGGGTGATCTGTAGTAGGTGGAGGCCTACCCACAGAGGAAGACAAACCAATGATAACATACCATAACATAACATGATTGGCGAGAACAGGCCGTTCAGCTCAAATAGCTCACCTGTTTCTTTTTATTATTGTGAGCATGTCACTTCAGATACTCAATTACTCAATGGTATCTAGCTTTAAGTCAAGCCTGCTCTTGAAAACTCCCAAGGATTCTGCCTCAACAAAATGGTCAGGTAAGCTATTCCACATCGAAATTACTCTTTGAGTGAAGAAATATTTCCAAATATCAGTGCAAAATTTACCGTTGGTCAACTTTCATTTGTGACCCCGAGTTCTACTCACAACACTTGGCAAAAGTAATCTCAGATAATTCACTCTGTTGATCCTTTTATCATATTTAAAGGCCTGAATCAGATCACCCCTAAGTCCTCTTTTCCTAAAGACTAAAGAGATTAAGTTTCTTCAGCCTCTTCTCATAGCTTTCATCTTTTATACCTGGAATTAGTTTAGTGGCTCTTCTCTGAACTTTTTTTTAGATCCTCTATATGGAGTAAAAAGTAAGTATAGTATGGACCCCAGAACTGTACACAATACTCCAGATGTGGTCTGACGAATGTGTTGTACAAGAGAAGTAGGACTTCCTTGAATTTCTACTCAATACTTTTGGCAGTGTATCCCAGCATCTGATTGGCTTTTTAAATTGCTACGGCCCAATGGCTAGAATCTGTGAAGGTTTGATCAATGATCACTCCCAGATCTCTTTCATGTGGAGCACATTCCAGTTTTAAACCTCCCATGAAGTAACCCTGTTTAATGTTAAAAGCTTTAGTGGTTCAGCCTCTGACCACATGATGGCATCCATTTGCCCATGAAAGTTTGTTACTGTACCTCCAAATTATTATTTCAGGAAGGAGGTTACGAGAAGACATTATTTTGACAAACTTTCCCTCAACAGAAAAGTATGACTGCACGCACAGGTCTTCATATATGGCTGCTGAATCCTCATTGCGGCACTTCATTCCAGAGACAAACTCTCCACTGACTCTCCTGGTCTCCGTAACGCTGCAACAGGGTCTTCCAGGTACGTCCTGCCTCCCGTCAGCCTTCTGGGGGGCCGGCAGAGAAGTCGAGGGCAGACGTACTCAGCAGACAGCAGTGCGTTAATCAGCTGTGGCAGCTCGTTAGGTAAATAAAGAGGTTTCGTTAAATGGAGATTAAGGCTCTGATTGTTCTGAGCTGTGTGTATGTCTCCTCAAAGCTGATAGATCCCTGCGGAAGAATCCCTCTTCCTCGACCTTATTCATTAGAGAGGAGATGCGCGATAGAGCCGGGGAAATTAGATTCACTGACATCCCGCTAATTGAGTCATCTCCCCTGTGCCCGGCCAGGCAGCCTACTTTTAATTAGCAACTAATCAAATCAATATGGTGTCTGCTGACGGGAGACGGGGGCATCTTGATTGCAGCCCTGAATTACAGTGACCCTTGACCTTTACCTGGAGGCTACCTTTAGAGATTCGAGAAGGAGAGCAGCTGACGCAGTTTCAAAAACTTAACTTTGGTGCAGGGCTATACCCAGAGGGCAGCAGTCTTCCTGCACTTCTATTGAAAATGCTTACTTCACGGAATAATCAGCAAGTTTTGACACCAGAGGAAGCATGCAAAAAGCCAGATATACATTAGAATCACCTCTGCATGCAAATCAGCTGTACTTTAGCCTTGTGTTTTCTTACTGCCATTGTAACCCCTTACACTTGAATATTTCATTTAAGTTTTCCCTTAAGTAGGCTCAAAGTCAGAAAAAAGTATTTTTGTCGCATAATAGGACAATGTCACCTACAGATTTTGTATCTGCTGGTTGCAGTGCTTCACTGAGGCTACATCACATTTCTATGAAGAGAAGTATTTGAACCCTGGGCGCCATGTTTTAAGGGCGCAACATTACGACAAATGGGAAAAATCTTGATGTTGTGCATCATTTTCACCGCCTGTCCCTATGATTCAACAGGACATATTCGTGATTGTTGCAAACTTTTGGATCTCCACTGGAATTTAAAATAGGCCTGAAGTTTTACAGGTTTGAATACAGGGGCTACATTATACGGACCCACGTTTTGGGTTTTATGGAGTTGAGCAAAGGCTGAGTCACAGCCACACTGTTCCATACGCTCTCGTTCATCGGATGCAGATGCAGAAAAGGACTAACTCCAAACTGACCTGCCCCAGCATGAAATCCAAAGCAATTTCTCACCTTTCATGCAAATACATAGACCCTGCTGAACTGGAACAGTCTCTCTGTCGGACAGACCCTGATGTGCTGGTTAATAATGAGCACAAGCAATAGGGAAGCTTCAGAAGGTGAAAATGTTTGTTCAAAGGCTGAGAGCTCACTGTTAGGCCAAGGCCAGTCTTGTAATAAAATGGAAAAAGAGTTCATCCTGCCACTAGCGCAGGCACAGATAGAGTTTAACCACAGGAAGTGATGGCAAGCGAAGGGTTCTCTTTAACCACTAACCTCTATAACTTGTAATATAAACTGAAAAGTTCCCTGAAAATGGTTGCTTTACAATGTTTTCAGTTTCAGAGAATCTCATTACCTCCACCAAACGAAGTTAGCAGGAGGTCAGGAGATCAGTGCCGTTTGTTGTTGTTGTTTTTTTTGTGAACAAGATAACTCAAAAAGTAATTAATGGATATCTCTGAAATTTTGTGGGTGGGTCGCTATTACATCAGGGATGGACCTTATTGATTTTGATCGCGATCAGTCAAACAATATGGCCGCCGCCATCTTGAAATTGTATGACATGCGATAACTGAACTTTGCTCCCACTTACGAAGATCTGGACTGTGCTGCCTTGGCAGAGGTTTGCACTCTAGGAGTGCCTCTAGTTTGACTTTTTGTGCCATTCCATTGAAGATGTTTCACCATTTTAAGAATTGCCCATTTGAAGAGCCCGACAGCTGTAAAATGGTGTCCCTGAAAGATAAATTTTGTGCTCTACTTTCTCTTTGACTGAGGAATTTGACCATGTCACTGCATGCTGCGGAGGTGTTGAATAGTCACAGCATGAGGACCCATTTTGCTGAAGGGGCATTGGAGATGTCCAGACACCAACTGAAATCCCTGTAGGACATCATCCATCTCCAGAGCACAATTTGAACATTGAATGCACTCCCTCTTATATTTTTTTTGGCATTAAAATGCATGAAAGATTAAGCGTTATTTTAGTGACTTCATTCAAATTCTCAATGCATGGCCTCATGTGAACAAATATCATCCTGAAGTGCACTTTAACTGAACTACTGAACACTTTAGAGTTCTTAAAGTATAATTATGGCTGACATAATTGAACTTCAATAATCCAAGCAGCACAGTATATTTATACATGGAGCACTTGATTTTCTTCATCTGACTATGTCTCAGATAATTAGAATGAGAAGGACGGAAGAAGAGCTGGAATTTGTCCTCATAAAGGAAACGAAGGTTCAGACTAGTTCTGCTCTTTAGCGAATGTTTACGAGGGGAAAAAAATGTAAATGAGACAACAAATTTTGGGGGGGAAAAGGCTCACAGGAAACTAATTATACTTTTCTGTCCTCATTTGGCCTCCGTTAGCTTGATGAGACGTTTTAAGTGTATGAGATTGAAACGAAGCCTAAGGATTCAATGCCACAGATGACAGGTGGAAGATGGGTGAAGCTTAACAGATAAGCTGCTTATACGCGCGCTAGAGTCTGTGATGGAAATGGAAGGGGTTCGGAGGAGGAAGCAGGTGTCGCGCTCGCTTCGGTATAACAAGCCCCAAGACACACCGAGCGAACGTCTCGGTTCCACAGTAACATTGGTGAACAAAATAAAACAAACGATGGAAAATGGCCTCCGGGGCTTATTGGGGGAAAAGGGCTAAAGCTGCCTGAAGTCACCGTCGATACACGCACGCACAGACACACACACACACACACACACACACACAAACCATCAGGGGTGCACAGATGTGACCGTCTCCTTGAGCTAACAGCAGTGTCCCCGTCAGCTGCGCCTGCGCTTCTTGACGCTTCACTGGAAAAATCAAAAAGCTGCTCGCTGTTACTCACATCTCTACCCTGCTTTCTCCCATCATCCTGCTGTGTTGTGCTTATAGACACGACTCACATATTCCCAATGTTTACATTCACAAGCACACTGAACATTGATAAGCATTGTGCTTTCTACTATTTAAGACTTAGCGCAGCGACCTGACAATCACAAGTACAGTGCACTTCTTTCATAGACATACCATTAGCACTGGTAAACGCTCGGCACCACTGCCAGTATAGCCAACTGAAATCTACATACAGAGTGGACACCCTTTATAGTCATTACATTGATTTTCGTTAACGCAGTAATCTTGTGTTGTACTAAAACTGTTATACCACGATACAAGCTTCAGTTAATGCAGTGAATTCTGCATGAATGTAACATTTATAGTCATCAAGTCTGGCGATCAAAACACTGGCATTGATAAGCATGATCTACAACTCTCAGAGGGATATTATTGATACTCTTACCACACAGAGCTTTTATAAGCAAAGAGCACTTCAGACACGCTGCATTTTTCAAATAGTTGTGCTACGCCACCTTCATGGTGAACTTATACAGGATATAAGAAAGAATATTTCTTATAGCTGCATTACCATTATCCTGTAAGCTACAGAGTGGGCAGCACTATTGCTGCTTGGCGAGAAGGCTGTGGGTTCAAATCCAGCCGCAGGTCTTTCTGTGTAGGGTTTGTACGCTGTTATAAACTGACTGAATTTAAAAGTTAGATTAACACTCTTTTTCCTGGTAATTTTAACCGTAAAAGGAGTCCTGCACGCATTTAGCTATGGTTTACACTTAACGTACACTGAACTCTGTTGTACACTTACGGTAAAATTACAGTTAAAAAAACTGGCAAAGAAAGGTGCAAGTTTATAACGGTGTATGGTCGCCTCATGTTTGTGTGGGTTTTCACTCACAGTCCAAGGACATGCACTGCCCTCCTCATATCATTCTGAATCTAAGAATAAGCTCTGCCATTCATAAACCCAACTCACTGTTTCTTATAAGCACAATGTATGACATGCAATCAATAGATCACATGTAGATTACATGTATCCATGTAATCAATAGTGTGTATACATTACCAAAATGTGCTATATTACATCTCAGAAATATACTGCTCGCACTATACTGCTGCTAGAATTATTATGTGTTTGGCATGTTTGAGTTATTTAGCATTAAAGCCGTTTGACCTGCTTTTAGAGAAAGAGTTCTGACATTTAAGGGAAAAAATGAAGAGAAGAATGATGCATTTCCACCAAATTACTACCACAATTACTCTAAGAAAGAGGAAACGGATATCCGACTGATCTCAGATAAAAAAAAAGCTGTTCAATTTCTCAATAAGGATACTTCAGTCCATACTGACAAACCCGGAAAGTGGGAGAATTTGATGCACTGTGGCGATTATTGCAGTAAATCCCATCAATACTGCAGTAATGCATACAAAGCATTTGAACTCTAGCCTGGCATTTTCTGTAATCCATGCTGAAGTGGAACTTTTGTAAGGATGGAAATATATTAGCTGTCATATTCAGTGACTCATCATACATGAGAATCATCATCACAGACCAAGCAGAACATTTTGGCGCATGCAGATTGTTTATTTATGCTGCTTCTGCAGTGAAAATAAATGTATTTTCCGACCTAAAATTTAAGAAAATGTATATTAAACTAGATGATGCACACTCTATAGAGATGCTAATCCACGCCTCTTGTTGACCTTGACCTTTGACCTTTCGACCTCAAAATGCAAATTTGCACGCCTCGTCGGGCGT
Source organism: Gymnothorax reevesii (assembly GCA_029721435.1). Lineage (NCBI taxonomy): Eukaryota > Metazoa > Chordata > Actinopteri > Anguilliformes > Muraenidae > Gymnothorax > Gymnothorax reevesii. The sequence continues at coordinate 11,646,290 of CM056592.1, forward strand.
GGGTAATTAACAGAAATAGTACAATGACCAGACAATCTTATCATTTAAGTCTTGGAATGGATTCCAATCATTTTTTTTAATAATTGCTGAAACTAAGTGAATTGCGGATAAATATTGAATTAGCCATGACAAATGTTCCATATGGTATTTCATAGTTAAATAGGTAAGAAAGTGATTATGTTCAAAAATATAAATGACGGGTGCTTAGTAATTTGCTCAAAAAAGACATTTCAAAATATAGCCAATGAAGAACCCAATTAAGAAAACAAAAAGACGACGCATTTCAATGCAGAAATAGAAAATAAACACACTGAAGTTCACATGTGAAGAGCAAATAGATTCAAATTAGTTTCATAGAGGAGTGACACTTTGGACAGCGATTTTTGAAAAATGATAATCAACGTTCTGCCATTTTCCCACAGAACATTCTTTAACCATATTTTTATTTGACTAAATCGTACAGTATGGTCCATAAATATTTGGACATTGATAAAGTTATTGTTATTCTACCACAGCATATTGAAATTAAAATCAAATGATGCATGAGTTCAAAGTGAAGACTTTGGCACTTTTTAAATTCAAGGATATTTACACGGTTTAGACCTCGTTTTTTTTTTTTTTTTTGCCCACTTCAGTTTTGAATGTAATTTGAAGTGCACTGCCAGTCGAAAAAAATGTAGCTCCCTCTAATATTTTGTTGTTAAAATGATCTCTGGTGTTCACTGAACCACTCTTTCACAATTTGAGTCTGGTGAAATTTGGCATTGTCGTCCTGGAATATGCCTGCACCATCAGGGATTAAAAGGTCCGTTGATGGGTTACTGGGTATTCGGAATATTTAGGTAGTTGTCAAGTATTGGTCCCGTCGACAGAAGGCAAGAAGCCGGCGGGCACTGGGACCATGGACCCAAAGAGTAGAAGGGACCCAAACGCACAGGCTGAGTAAAAACAAATAACCTTTAAATAAATATTTAAAAAGATAATCAAAAACCACAAGGAGAGCAGCAGCACAAAACCAGTAGGGCTTCAAAACCAGAATGCTGCTGCGCCTCCTCAAGGCCCAGCCAGCCCTTAAATAACAAGCCTTCACCTCCAGGAGCCACACCTGTTGCCCGTTAAGGTGGAGGTGAAGAATGCAACGGGGGGAGGGACTGCAGGGCAGAACCACCACAGTAGTCAGCAGAACAGTGCAGAGCCGAGACCTAAAGAACTGAAGCAACCCCAGATGATAACACTGCCTCCAGAGGCCTGTACAGTGCATGACGAGTGCATCACTACATCGGCTTCCTTTATCACCCTGGAGCACAAATCGCTTGGGAATCGGATAACTCAGGCTCAAACATATGCTTCTGTATGTTCCCAATGTTTGCCTCTTGCAATATCCATGCAGCTTTATTGAAAAGGCAGGATTTCTGCACCATGGGTGTGGTATATTACCAAAGTATTACCATATGTATAGTATATCTAATGAGGACCAAGAGAAAGGGGTTTATCCAAGCCATTTCAAGTGACTATGCAACATTTTTGGTGGATGGAATTCTTGACAGGTTTAAGGAATGTGCTTCATATTTTAGAAGTTTTTAAGGATAGGTGAATGGGGCCTGTGATGAATTTTCATAGATCACTTTCACCGAGAAATATTTGTTTAGTCTCCTTTTTTATATATCTACAACAAATTTCCAAAATATTTCTCAGCTTTTGGGGGCCCTAATCTGCTTGTAAAATGCACTCTCAGTATTGTTAGCTATTGGAAGCACCACTCTTCATATGCAACACTGGAGCGGCTTCTAATGCCATGAGCAGTGTAGGTTATTTGTTTGCTAATTGATGATAATATTGTTCTCAAATGCTTTCAGCTGTGGTGAGGAACTGCACGCTGAATAGATGAGATGCATACATGAGACATTTAGTCGCTGAAACAGGAATTTTTTTTTTTTTTTTACCACTTATTGATTAAAAATGCAAAGCAGGAAATGAAGTGACTTCATGCTATTCCAGGAATGAACGGGCTGCTATAAAGTCTGAGTAATTTCAGAGAGTGACTGATTCCATTAGTAAGTCTTTATTTTTTTTCAATTTTTTAATTTTTATTACTTATAGAGTGAATATATGTGAATTTAAAGGTATTTTGATATATTTTTTTAAATCACGTCTGAAATTATGAGTCATTGTCAGTATGACAGTGGAAAATTTGTTGATGTGGCAGGTCAAAGGAGGGCCGGGGCGGGGAGTTGAATCCCAGACTCCCGGGTAAGAGTCGAACACGCTGACCACATCGCCAAAGAGCCAGGTTTGTTGGCAAGGTAGCCAGGCCAAAAACTTTTTAGGAGGCATTTCTAGTGACCGGACCCTTCAACTGTCACATCGAGTTGGCGCTTTCCGTCGCTACATGACAGAAGTGAAAATGACAAAGGTTAAGTATGTTTACAGTTGTCTGGTTAGATTGACAGTTAGTGCTCGACTCTCTCTTTACAAAGACAGCTCGTCTCTTCGGAGAGGATGTGTGTCATTATTTCCCTATGAGCACACATTGATTTGTTGCTTAATGATGTGCTACTGGGACTGGGTCTTACCCTTTGTCTTGGGAAGACTAGATTTTGCTGCCGTCAAGCAGCAAGAAAAATTTTACAGAGGGCTCATATGCAGCAACATGCTGAACTTTATCACTACTTCACTGTAGTATGTGTACCACTGGGTTCTGGAGAAGTATTTTGAACGATTTAAACTTGACATTACCACAGCGATTGTTCTTATGAAGATGTGAACAAGAGCCAAAAAAAAAAATAAATGTTACTAGATTAGGTGGAAGTGCTTATTGGCTATGATGACCTGTAGAAAACTGAGTCCCAATTTAACTCATAAACGCAGCAAGTCTAAATATGATCTGATCTCTCTCTTATATTCTGCAAGAAATAACGGATGACCACTCAGTCTGTATTTTTGATGATCTGTGTATGTAAAATGGGCATGTTTATTCAAGGTATTTTTTGTGTGGGTCAACTATGAAAATGTAATATCACTTTGAATTGTGACATCTCAGGCAACTTCTTACGTGGACTATTACTCAAATACTGGCACCAAGACCCACGGGCATGGATGAAAAACGGCATGATCGTGCCTGATCGCTGCTCCCGCGAGCCCCGCAGGACACAGTGCACTCATTTTATCGCAAAAGTGGACATCATTCAATCACTTCGGTTAACTAAAACAAGTGATGTCTGAATCAGAGGTACTTTTTTGGTGGTCTTATCCTCCATTCTGCAGCAGCGTCTTTAAAAACAACCAGTATGGATGCAGTTGTCAGTTTAAAAACCTTTTCCGACATCACTTATTTTGCCTGATAACATCTATAAGCATTTATCATCTAATGTTACAGTTCTTGACAATAGACCCACGTCCAATATTTTGCCTCAGGGCTTTGTTGTTTATAATCATTTTTTTATTTCCTCTGACAATCAAAACGGCTAAAACGATCAGCAATATATTTTAGACCCTCGTATCATCAAAAGGAAATGTTGTCATTGAAGTTAGTGAAACAGAAATATTCCTTAAGCCAGATTCGGATGGGATTGAGTTTTCGGGACTACTGCAGAACGTCGGTAATGCACTTGCAAGACAAGTAAGTGCCATTATATTTTACAAGGATTTGAACTACACGAGTTCAGTATTACCCGAGTTATTTTTACAGACAGTTTCACCGCAGGTAAAAGAAACTGGAATTTCTACTGAAGCGGGAGCGTGCAGTCTGTAAAGGTTAGCTTAATGGCGAAGTCAAATGGGACTGAAATAGCCAAGATGCTTTGATAGATATTACATGACCCCCTCAGCAACTCTAATCCTTCCTAAATTGGGCAGAGGTTGTTAAAATCTGTCAATCAAAAGAAATTGCTACAATGATGAGAAATGATGTCAAGACTAAAGTGCCATCAAAAGGAAATGTTGCGATTGAAAGAGAAACACCTCTGTAAAGCTCTTTTCGGTCAGAATTAAGTTTTAAGAACTATAGCAGAACCTCTGTGATGCCTTCACAAGACAAGTAAAAGCCACTTTTTTTATTTACTTCTAACAAAGATTTGAATTTCTTTGGCATAGTTGCTTGTACGTGGGGCTAGTTTTACATAGCAGATGAAAAACACTGAGGGCTACTTTCTCAAACACAGATTAAGCTTAATCCTGGACTAAATTTAATTTTCAATGGAGATTCTCTGTACAAAACTCATTTAAATCTGGGAATTAATCCAGGTCTGTGATACCAGCCCTGAAAGTTATAAAGCGTGCAGTCTGTAAAAGTTATCAAGATGGCAAATTCCTATTCAAGGACTAAAGAGGTGCCTCAGTAAAAATGATTTCTCCACAGATACCCCGCAATAGAACTAATCACATCCAAATATGGCAAAGGCCATAAAAATGACCAAACAAGTAACCACACCGACAGAGCGCAAGTTATTTCTCTGAGCCATTCTTACACTTTGAGTGAATGACAGCTTCACACCTAAAGTAGCCTATCTTGGGCCTCTGTTCAGACCCTGCAACATTAATGTGATCTTTCATTTGTTTTGTTGATCCAAATGAAAATGTGGCAGGCCTAGCACAGGAACAACGCTAACTAGGCACAATCTGGACACTATACAAGCAGGACCACCAATGGTTTCTTATTTCTACTACACAATACACCTCTTTCTTGCATTATTTTGGTAGCCATGGGCCCTGCTAGTGTAAAACACTGAAATTATAGCCACCACATCATTCTCCAAATGTGCTAAATTAAGGTATTTTATTGGAGAAAGTGAATCGTTTAGCTCATGGTTGGAAGCGATTGAAGGCTAATGTATAGAATAGTTGTAATTAATGAAAATCAATGAAAGACACTATTGTTATCAAAAAGGCATTGGGTTATTGGTTATCACAACAAAAAATAGCAGTAGTTGGGATTTCATTCTTTGCCAGATACGTGTGTTTTTGGGATCTGACTTATTGCTGGATTAATTTCAGTCACATGATTCAGAAACCCACTTAACACCCAATAAAGCAAACACAGCAATACCCATTCTGACTCATGCTTAATTCTCATATATTTCATGGAAAATCATGTATATATGTGAATATGTTTACTAGGTACCCAGTTACAGCCGGCTAGGATGCTGAACAAGATGATACACTTATTTTACCAGGCAATTTTGGGAGGGAAACCATCCCTAGTAACCTAGATTCATTTTCCATTGCTATACCTTTTATTGCTCCCTTGAAAACTGCATTCACCCAGGTTCCTCGCTTCCTTATTGCTACCTCGGCTACAGCATTCTGTAAAATTGCCCCCTTGCAGTATATCTAGAATTATATGCAGTGTTCAGAACACCATGCATTACTGTCAACACCTGTCTACCAGAATAAGCAGCACATACTGACAAACAAGAAGTCCCACAAGCATAGCTGTGCCACAGAAAACATTATTTCAGAATATTGACCATTTTGGACATAAAAGCTTGTGGTAGTATACTTGCAGATTTTGCATTTGTATTAAGCAAGTCCAGCACAGTAATAAGTCAGTTACACTTTATGATCATCTGTCGATGGTGAGCAACAGGAATTCATGATGTATCCAACATCAATTCATGCGGTAAATCATCATGAGTCATGCATTAGTTCAGCATTACTTAACCGCACGATTTATGTTTTTATTGTAAAGTGTGACCAATATTTCTTGTTTAGAACCTCATGACTGTTTCACAGTGCTCATCCACAGCCTGTGTGAGTTGCTCACAACTTTAAAAGTAGCGCAATAATCCTCATTGGAGACTATTGCTACGATTTCTAAAGGACTTGAGTGTAATTGTCAAAATAAGGTACTGCAAAATAACTTCAAACACCCTGATGGAGAGAAAGCTGATGTTAGTGCTAGTTGTAGGGCTTATCAATTTAACGCCCGGTCTTTTGAGGCCTTTAGTGAATGGAAACATTTGAGTTTAAATGTAGTTTTAACGGTGCAGTTAATTGTATATTTAAAAACTTGCTCCTCAGTCACAGTCAATGTAATGTATGTATCACTTGCAATGCAGTGATAGACTAACAATGAGACAATGTCTTCCTGACCACAAACTCAGCATTTAGGGTACAGTGGATGAGTATATCCTATATTTCAATAATATTTTTTTTTTTTTTTTTTTTTTAGAGAGAAGAAACGGGGTAGGAACACAAAATTTTCCTCACCAGAAACTGGTAATTATTGCTTGTAAATTGTGCTAATTGTATGTGACATAAGATAGACGTTATTTCTGGTCGCGAAACCTGACATTTCATCGTCATTACCATCAGATTTACATTGCACGGCTATATTTATGTAGCTAATTACAGCAAATATCTGGGTTTACACTGGTACCAACAACAAAATGACAATATAGAAAAGGATCCATTAGCAATTCAAAGTGTCCCCAGTAAATCATTATAATAATGTTGCTCTAAAGGTTTGATGAAATTATCATCATGTTTCCTGCATTAGTGAAAGTATTTGCAGGATTTTTTTTTTATTTCTGGCTGATTATGTTTGTCCAGCGAATCACAGAGCAGGATGGTGTCCCCAGAGAGCTGAGCCTGTAGATGTGTCCTTGAGGATAGACTGCTGTGGGGAATGGATGGCCATAGTCATGTCTATAAATTCAGAGCTTTTATAAACATCCCATCTATCATACTGGGTTTCAGCTTTTCACAAAACAAACTCCCCGCAAGTGTATACTGACTCAGACAGGGATCAGGAGGGGGAGAGGGGAAGAGAGCCAGTTTTTAAAACAGCTCAAAAGCGAAACTGTGCCCTTCTGATTTTACCTGCCAATTTTGGGGGAAGAACAATGCTCAGTAGCCTACATTCATTTTCCGTTGCCTTACATTTTACAGCTACAGCTCTCTCGATAACTGCATCCGCCTGGGTTCCTCGCCAGCTTACTGGTGCCTCGGCTGCTGCATGCTGTAAAATTGCTCACTTACATCTGGGATTAGACCTGGTGTTCGGAAAACACCATGCATTACTGTCAACACCTGTCTCCTAGGATAACAGCACATGCACACAAACAGGAAGTCCCACAAACATAGCTGCGCCCCAGACAACGTTCTCTCAGATGCAGAACACTTACGTAAGCGAGCAACATGTTTCTTTTTTTTTTTTTGGTTGCATCCCTGTCCCTTTTCTGAAAGGCATAATGTGATAGGCAGATAGGAGACAAATGAAAGAATTAGGTTTGCAATACTGGTAGAATTTTCATGTCAGGCCATTCTGCCACTTCAGTATTAATACCTTTATCTTTGAATTCATCTTAATTAGTGTCCAAGCCTGTCCTGCAGAATTCATTGAAGGTCCGTCCAACACAGAAAGTCTAAAAATTTGAATAATAAAACCTCAGCCAAGTCATTACCACCTGCAGGCCCGAACACAGGGCATTACAACTATGTTAGCTTCAATGATTTTAGCCAGCATACATGCCTACCTGAAACTGCCTTTTCATTAGAAAATTGTTATTATTTTATGAGACTGTCAATCATTTCTGAAATTTTTTGGGGTTTTTTTTGCTAAAATATTCTTTTGTCGATAAGATTTAATTTTTACCTAAAGCCTCATCTATAGTTACTATTCTTTGGGTCCTTGAAGTACCCTTTCTCATGGTGCTCAGTGTAGCAGGCAATCACAATTAAAAACACATTCAACAGTCGGAGCAGGAGCTTCAGAGAAGCGATCATTTATTGGTGGATGACAGGTGAAATAATTTGCGTCCTCTTAAGCCTTGCGATGGTGTGAAATGAAAGCCTTGCATACAGGCTCTTGTTTCATTTCCTGCCCACCAAGCTACATAAATAACTCTCTATCTCCAGCCCACTTACCACCCCCTCTATCTGACGAGTTTACCTCCAGGAATGGGAGTGTGTGGGCTTACCTTGACCACAGGAGGATGATGGCGCAAATCAACTCCCCAATGTGGAATAAGGGAAGAAACTGGCCATCTGCCCTCTCAGAACTGCTGCATTTATTTGCTTATCTTCTTCATTCGCAGCTTGGCTGAGCTTATTACCTTTAATCCCATCAATATGTGAGTGATATGTGCAGTAAATTTGATAATTTGGAAAAAAAAAAAACCAAGATGGTAACGCATCGGACATTTGGCTGCTCAGCTGTTGCAGCCTGGCATGGTTTATTTCCTCGTTATTCCATTTATGAGGTGGCAGTTAAAAGAGTCGATTTCAAGAGTGGCGTTTGCGTTTGGAATCTGCTTTTGTCAACTCAGTATAAAGTCAAAAGAGCCATCTCTGTCGATGGAGAAAGCTATCATCGTGTGAAAAAACAAAACCTGCCAGAAAAACAGCAAGAATATGGGGATTGGCCAAATCAGCTATTCGGTGCGCATTTGAAAAAAGCCTGCACTGGTGAGCTCAGGTACACAAAAAGGTCCAGAAGATCGCAGGTAAGTGCTACGGTGGATGGCTGACAAATTTTCTCCAGGCAAAAAAAAATCTTTATATAACAGCTGTTCCTATCCAGAATATTGTCCAGGAGAAAGTTTCAAACTCAAGAATAAAGAAAATACTTCACCAGGCAGTTTACAATGACATGTAAATTATTGCTATGCCTCAAAATCAAGAATTTTTTCCCTAAAACCGAGTTTATTTCTGAAACAAAATTCTACAGAGAGATGAGACCAAAACTTGTTTGTACCGGAATGGTGGGAAGAGCATGGAGAGGGGAAGGTACAAAAATCAGCGGACCGCCTCATTAGTGAAGCGTGTTTATGTGTGCGCACGTACGGCTGCCAATGAAACAAGTTCTCTTGTATTTACTGATGATATGACTTCTGCTAAAAGTGGCTGTATGAATTGTGAATTGTATTGGACTATATTATTTGCTCATATTTCGCTACATTCTTCCAAACTCATTGGGTGATGCTTCACAGTGAATATGGACAATGACCTGAAATATATAGCAAATGCAACCCAAGAATATTTAAAAGTGGAGTACGCAGAATATTCTACGTTGGCCAAGTCAGTCATCTGATCTGAATTATACTGAGTATGCATTTCATTTGTGGAAGGCTTAACTGCAGGCAAAACACCCCAAGAATTAGTAGAACCACAAGATATTTGCGAGAAGGTCCTGGCAGCTGGGAGGAAAATTATCACCAGCAGATGTCTACAGGTCCTGAGGATTTCAGACCGCTAGTCATTGTCTCCACATGATTTTGATTGTTTCATTTCAAATTCATTGTGGTGGCACAGATGTGATGAAATTTGTGTCACTCAAATACATATGGACCTGATATACAACACAAAAGCTGAAATGGAATTTTAAACTTAAATTTCAAGAGGAGCAATCCAAAAAGAAAAAGAAAAGAACTCATCACTCCGGTCACTTGAAGTAGAGCAATATGTGAGCTTTCATATTAACAAAAGAAGGATGTGCTAACTGATGCTACGTTGAACTGTAACCCCTCAGCCGTGATGCAAATTCCTGTTGTCACGAGTGTATGATGTGTCACCCCTGCTGAAGGTCCTTGTCTTGCTCTTGCTTTCATTTGAAACCTCATAAGCCGCTTTCACACTGGATGCGAAACAAATTTTTCACACGACAGATTACATTCAAAGTCAATGCAAAGACGCCAATACACACTTTTCGCGAAAGGCTTGTATTCGCGTCTTTTCACTGACTTTGAATGTAATCTGTCGTGCGAAAAATTTGTTTCGCGTCCGGTGTGAAAGCAGCTTTAGTTTAGGAGATTGTTTGACTCCATCTGTCAGAACCATATACGATACCCGGCTGCAGTTGAAGAAGGTAGTGAGTTTTGCATTGATTATTAGCCAGTTTCCTAGACAGAGATTAATCTCAATCCTAAACTTAATTCAATTTTCACTTTAAAATCTCCTAGAAAATTCTGTTTAGTCCAGGACTAAACTCAATCCATGTCTGTGAAACTGGCTCATTGTGATTTATGACTTTTAATTGTTTGGGTCTTTTTTTTAGTGCAGTGATTTTGGATCAGGGATGAAAGGATTGCAGAATTATGAAGTACGGAGCATTATAAAAAGACTTGAAAATGAAAATAAGGAAGCTCAATTCAGATTACTGTTGATGAATGTTAGAGCTGGTGGTAATGCGAGTCAAAAAATTTTTTGCGACGCATAATTTGTTAGGGAGATTTTTCAGGAAAGTAATCAGGGTTGTGAAAGCAGTTTGGATGATTCGGAGAGGAATGGTAATTATGGCGGGGGGGGAGCTGCACAAAAAAAGGCCTGACAAATCACTGAAAATGGAAATGTTTGACCTAATGACGATAGCTTGTTTCCAGATTAGAAGGCAACAGTTAAGGGGCGGTCAGTGGTGTTCCACTCATTTTGGAGGCTGGTGCTTTTTGAGATGTGGAGGGAGTTTGTAGGGCAAGGCAGGTGAAAAGCCATAGGAATGGAATGGGGCGGTAAAGTGTTTCAGCAGAACTTAAATTTAATGGTGAGCCATATTGAGCTACAGTTGTTTTTAGACGCCTGTTATGGGATGTGGGCAATGTGAATGTGTTGTACTCAGGTGCTGTGTCGAGAATCATTGGCCTAATGCAGCACCGTGGAGGAAAGCGCTGCACAAGCGGGTGTCCTGTGGAAGACTGGAGTCTGTAGGAGGGCCAGGCATTTTCACCCACAGAAGTGAAGCTCGCTGGATGCCCGCAGAACCATTTTCATGCACAACTGCAGAGCGTGAAAATCCTTAGACATTAGGAGTTTCTGAGATACTCAAGTCACACCATCCAGCACCAACAATCATTCCAAAGTCAACATCACTTAAATTTATTCCCAGTTTTGATGTTTGGTGTCATTTACGACTGAACCTCTTGTCCATGTTGGAATGCTGTATTGACTTGAGTTTCTGCAACATAATTGGCTGGTTAGATATTCATATTAACAGGCAGGTGTGTCTGATAAGGAGACCGCTGTGTGTAATCCAGACAATAGGTGGCAGTGATACACTAATGTTAATTGTGATCTAAATTTAAAACCCAAAGAAGAATGAGCTGCATCTTTTCTCCCGCTGCCTTACACAAAGACCTGCCCTATACTCTGCCTATGATCAGATACTGTTCGCTGCTTTTATTGGTTTCCTTAGGTTTAGGCATGAGGACTGGGTTGGTCAGGGTTAGAAAAATATCAGGATAAGAGCCAATAAGAGGCAGATTAGGGGCAGCTTTATGCAGAATATAGGGGGTTAAAAAAAACACCTGCTGGGGCCTTCGGGAGAAGTTGTTATTTCAGATTTTGTTCACATTCTTTGCTGATTTTTCCTTGTCTCTTTTTTTGTAATGGTTTTTGGAAAGTTTAGGTTTCCTTCATTTCGTGCACTTTTGGGGAATTTTTTTAGCATTGCTTTCTTTTTTGGTCGAACGAACCCTGCAAAAAATGTGCTATAGGAATTCATATAAATGTGCTATAGGAAACCAATAGAATTCTACAGAACTTGAGTACCTCAAGTCCTATATAATAAAAGTTCAATCGAAAACAGCTCCATAGAAAATCTCTGGAGGACTTTTTTTTTTTTCAGTTCGGCATCTTCAACCCCACCCAAATTTGGAAAGCAAACATTTTATATTACTTTTCCCAGCAGTCCTTTCCCAACTTCTACCCCTGTAGTACAATCACCACTCAAGCGTTACTCTGACCGGGACTCGAACCCAAACACCCCTGCTCTGCAATGCGGCACTTTAACCAAGTGAGCCATTCAGAAGCTTGAACATTCATGGTTAGAAAATCTGTATGTAATCTGTAATCACATGCATGTGAATAGAAAGGCATAATTTGATTGAATTTTTAAAATTAAGGGAAAAGTTCAAAAGGTCAAACTTTCAACAAACTTTCGTAAGCAAAAGAGGAACCCGAGTTTTCCATTATAGCATTATAAAGTTGTATTGTATATTTTTGAATTGCTGCCGAGGTAATGGAAAGAGGTCTTCATATACCATAACTCAAATTCTGCTAAGTTGTGTGGTCAGTCAGTCAATCAATCGTCTGATCAGAGAATCAGTGAATTGGTGTGTGCCTGGTACCCCATGTGCTTAAGCACCTTAAATTTAAAAGGGACAAGATTTCCTTGCTACTTCAGTATAGTGGATATCACTACATATACTGCACATTTTCATACCATTAGTCCGGTTTCTCACTTCTAAAACCCAGGTACACATAAGGTAATTTGATCCTTCGACAGAGCATTGCAAGGATTCATAAGATTTATTTTTATTCAACCCTTATTTAAGATATCTTTCCCATTAAGCTTTTGTTCTATAAGAAGGTCCTAAAGACCATCAAAGTCCTATAGAACAGGTTTTTCAACTAGGGTGTGCTATAGGAAGGTCTTATAGAACAGCAATAATCTTACAGGAGTTTCTTTTCCATAGAGGTGCTCTATAGGTTTCTAGCAAATTCCTTTAGGACACACGCAGAATCCTATAGAACATGCTGTTCTACTAAGATGTTCTATAGAGTTCCATTGATGTTCTATAGAGTTCTGTAGAATTCAATATAGGTTTACTAGAACTTTTTTGGCAGGGGACATTTGCGTCGTTTTTAATGGATGTTTTCCGTGGTATTGCGACAAAGTTGGAATTTGCGATGTGGCGAAGTGAACAGCAGAAACACCACAGTGGTCGACAGTGTGCAGACTTAGTGCAGCCTTTTGCACAGCAAAGGCAATGTGACACATAGGAAATAGTTTGCTTCACCAATTATGCAAGCAATAAATTACAGCTTTGAATTTTGTATACTGCAACGTCTTTTACTTCACTTTCTTATCATCAATGGACCAGAAAATAAAGCACATGACATTTTCGAACATAATTTAGAGGTAAAATTTTATATTTGCATGATTGGTTAAGCATGCTCCAATAAAGACCGGGGAATTAATACTGAACCGGCAGTTATCAGGAGTCGACGGCCCATTTTTCGAACAACAGCTCCAAATTACCGTAGGACTTCTAGGTACATTTTAATCACTTGCAAATACCAATAATGAGGCCTTCATCTTCACTCCACAGGAACTCATTAATTTTGCTCAATAGTTATCTCCGTCCTTTTAATCACCTTAAAAAGCACTGCCTTTCTTAAATGTGATGTGCTGACAATTGCTGCTGATGGAGCATGCAATTCCAAAAAAATGCATTTTAAAAATGTGCAATATTATTGCGAAAATAATATTGCCCAGTTTATCGACCCAAAGTTGCTCTGCTTGTGCATTCTAACGTGGCGCAGCGATTTTATTAATAACATGACATATTTTAAAATTTGTGCCTACAAGTATTAAACTATATATATATATATATATATATATATATATATATATATATATATAATTCTCTGTAGGCAAAAGAACATGCAAATACATTTACTTGACACTTGTTTAGCCTACCAGGTATAAAAAATAACAGAAAAAAGGTAAATTGTATACCCCGAGTTCTTCAAACCTCCCAAGCTACCCTCTTCCTCCAATTACTCGCTGGATTATAAATAATACGGCGACGAGGGAAAATGTCATGGAAAAAGTGCTTGGCCTTATTTTGGTTTGAATTCAGTACTTGCGCTCTGGGTGCAGAAGGTAAATGATTTCTATAATTCACGGTTGAACATTTTCAGCATTTTAGGCTCCATATTTCAATTTTAAATGTACTTTAATTATAGTGATAAAAAGCCTGCATATTTCATATTTGGATAGAAATCCAATGGAGTTTAGTTTGATAAATGACCACTATATTGTTTCCATCAATGCCTCGCCTTCCCCGGACCTGAATAATGGCCGTATGTCGTGCCTCCCCGGTCACTGCTGTGAGGAGTTTGGATGGGTTTGTCTCTACCCTTAAAATCATCGCGAGCGTTCGGTATGGTGGATAACCACACTGGCATAGTTATCCTGCCCACCACCACACCCTGCCTCACCTCTCTCAATCACAGTTTTTGTGACCCCTCTGATCACAGAGCTCAGATATTATGGAGCTGGAAGAGCCAGCAGTGTCCCTCAACTGAACACAGCGGTCTGACACACACGACACCGCCAACAGGCCCCGAGCACGAAAGTCATCTAACAACTGCTTAGCCAGCAGCAGTAATGGACGGGATCTGATTACTGTCTTTAGCGGCAAAAATCAAACTGATGTTATGTATTTTTAATACACAGTATAGAAGTTATTATAGCGAGCCCCGAGGTCAGACGAATGGCAGGATATAATGGAGCGTGTTATTTTGCTGTATTGCACGTCAGGAGCTTTGAGTCAATTCCGCGATCTGTCACAACGATTCAAGCCCCGCAGGAATAATATGCGTTCAGGGGTGCCACCAAACTGCAGCGCCTTTTTAAACAGTTATGGTAAATGGCCTTTCTTTGTGTAATATATTCTGCTCCAATGACAGCGGAAGGGGAGACTGTTCGTGTTTTGCAAATAAATGCTTTTCCGCAGAGCCCAGTGTAAGGTACAGACAGGAATAATTACACATTCCACCCAATATTCTCAAAGGTTTGCCATTCCTCAAATTGAAGAACGCTGTCAGCAGTTCTTGCCGTGCATCATTTTGGGCTTTTTAGCATGGTGGAGTTCATTGTGTCTGTGTTGGCATCTATCAGAGAACAAAACCACATTCCTTCACCTGAAAGGAGCACCGTCATTACTTCGGCAACACATGGTAATTTTGATAATTATTATCTGTCGCACTAATGTACCTTTTCCTTGCAACACCCACTGTGTTTCTCCTCAAGCATTTTTAATGATAAAGTGTTAATTAATCAAAACCACAGCCTGCTATGAACCGACACAATCCATTATGCTCTCGGTGCTTAGATCTAACGGGATAATAATTGTGTTACAAAGGGTGAACTGCTAACAGCTATTTGGCGCATTGCTTCTGATCCCGTGAGGTCCTGTTGTTCCATGCTGGAAAGGACGCCCAGCTATTCACAGTGACGACTTCTGTCCACTTATAATGCTCAGACAGCGAATCAAAAGAGAGCTTTTGCGCCCTCTGCTGTTACAGAGAGGTAGCACTTGCTGTATCCTAGGTCATTCCGGAGGTGTTTTTCTCAAAATAGTAGCGATTGGGGAAAACTTAACCCGGGGCATGTTTAAACATGGGAATTTGACATGGTTGCTTTGAACTAAAAGAATGCGTCTGTTGTAATTTATGCATAATCGTAACATAGTTCTCATATTTCAGTGGTCGACTGGTCTGAAAACATGAGCTATAATTAATTGTACTATTTAAATGCAGGACATATTTTACTTCTATTTTAAATCATGCTTCCATCTATTATACTTGCACTGGCCACAATGTATTAATGTTCAGATGAGCATTTCCTTTAACCATATAAAATGTATTAATTCTGTCCCATATGGTATTATATGTAAATAGGGTGCCATTTCTCTTATCTGAGTCTTCTGAGACATTTCATGACAAAGTAATGGTCTGTCAGTTTCTGAAAATATATTTGATTTTGACTAGACAATTAACAAAGATGAAAAATGTTTCAGTTGCACTATTATCTCTTGGAAAGTACTTGAACTGTACAGTTACAGTGAAGGCATTTATCCTATTTGTAGAAATGCAATATTAGCTCAAAGTATGTGCACATAGTTTTTTTTATTAAGCGAATGGCTAAAATGGTTGGGCCCTGCATCGGCCTTCCTTTCTTATATTTATGCTAATACTTCAAGATGAGGCCCAAGGCACCATTGATTTTCATGGATTGTTACAGAAGCCACTGCAGTTTGCAGTTTAGAACTTGGCCCAGGTACACACACATACACACACACACACCTCTGCAGTAGACCAGACTCATGAGCATAATTATAAGCAAAAGGTCAGAAAGTTTTCCTTGTTGTAAATGGAGGGGAAAAAAAAGAGAAAACAAAAAGATAGCGAAACTTTCCAAAAGAGGCCGTATGCATCCATCAAAGTTAATGTTTAATCAATGTTATTAGTTTAAAAAACAGTTGCTCATCTTCCCGGCACAGTAAACAACAGCCTTCCCCTCTGTGACATATGAGCCTGACTCTGCCCCTAATGCATCTCCGATGTACTGGAGCTCCGCCCAGTCTCTGTTCTCAGCGCTAATTTCACCAGCGCTGCGCAGTATTGTTGGGACGACTTGTGACAGGCCGCATCATACCTCTCACCAGGTACATGCAGCGACACACTGGGACACCAGCAGCGGCAGTAAACACCCTATGGTTTCCACATAAATACTCATACGCTTTCTGTCGTGAATCAATATGGGAGGCAGCTAGTCCCAGAGCACTTACCCTATATACAACACTGAAGTGATCCATTCCTGCGGTCCTTTCGTATGAACTTTATCATGAACTACCATTGAAACTCTGGGGTAAGGAAGTACCAGTTGAATACAGAAAATATGAACCCATTCTGCATCTCTTGGCTCATGAACATACTGCACTGGCAATTTTCCCTGAGTGTTTGTTAAGAGGCTATAAGCTTCTAGGCTTTTGCATTCTAATACCTGCTTTACTTGATTTAAGAAGAATAAGTAATTTCACATCGTGAATTAACAAGTAAACTTCCTTATTTACTTGAATGTAACATCATTGTAATCACAGTTTTGAGCAATCACAGGTTTACGTTGCTCTCTGCCGTTGTAAATTCCCATTATCTCCGTCTCTTCTGGTACCAATTCTGTATCCGCGCAATAAGCAGAAGCAGATGCACTGGAGAACACCACTGCGGAAGGGCGCATTTTAGAAGACGTAAATTGCGTCAAGCGTACCGAAAAATGAGAAGCCTGGCCAAAGAGCCACCGCAGGTCTGTTGTAGATGGATGTGAAAACCATACAAAAAGCAAAATTGCGGCGCTCATCCTGGAATAAGTGCAGTGGGATGCATCAAGGAATCAAGGAGGTCACAGGAATGATGGACCCAAAGGTACATAAATGAGGGTATGTGCTATCATGAGATTCCACAAGGGAGGTAGTAATGGACATATGGCGCTATTATATGTCCATTACTGAATAGCGAAGAAAATGGATTGATTGCATCCAGCAGTGATGTAGGAACTGAAAGAATTTATGTGAGGAAGATTAATAATTGAAATTGCCTTGGTATGAATCCAACGCCCTATGTTATTTGAGAGTGACGCCTGAGCATAACAAAGTATTACGGTACTAACTTATTAATGAGGATTATGTCATTGGGATTTATCAGGTTCGCACGAGATCGTTTGAATGGGTGTGCCAGTTTATTGGCTGGTCTGCTTCAAAGCAGGGTCCAGCCCAATAAACACAAAAATCTTTGACTGAGTGAATAATGGTCAGTTGAGAAAGATGAAATTATACAGAAATGTGGGGTTTGCTAATTGCAAACAGGCAGCCGTGTGTCACAAACTGTGGTGAAGTCTCCGTTTTAGAAATATATTCTGAAAGCTCCATATACGTGTCCAAAGAATGCTCCTAAAACTTGAATAATATTGGCGTATCCCACGTCTTCATTGGAAAATGCTAAATTTGGAGTGAGGTCTCATTCCGAATATTCACATGGAATATGCTGTAAACATGACCTATATCCAATTCAGAATATTTTCATATTTGGAATAGTTGTGGAATATTATTGTGCATGTAAACTTACTCAGTGATCATAAGATGCGTCTTACAAGTTAACTACATATGCTGTCAAAACCCTCGTGCAAATTCCTTCTTTATCTCCTCCCATTCAGCAGCTTGAGTGTCAATTAAAAGTGTCATCTCCTTTGATTGGTTTGTGTCCTGCATGCCCTGATCCCGACTGAGTCTGATCTCATCGTTACTCCGCCTCAAGCACATGTGATCTATTTCTACCCCCTCTTTTGGGTTTGCAAGTCGCTGGATTGTCATTTGCAATATGCACTTTAGCCCCAGTCAGTATTTACAAGTAAAACTCTTTGTCTTTTGAAAGTTAAAGGTAATCTTTAATGATAGTAACATACGGAAGTACTCTTCCTTGTGTATTTAATAGGAACAAGATCCCAAACCTGTCTCACAGTCCCAAGGATTGGGACCGGGTGACTGCTAATCCTCTCCAAGTCTGTACCTCTGTCCAGTTTATTAGGAACAAGCTCCCACGCCTGCTACGGCCATCAGGATTAAGGCCGCTTTCCCACTGAGAATCTCCATCCTGCCATCAGACAGTTCGGCTCTGGCAAAGTGTGGACTCCAGCTGGCTGTCATCCCGGACAGCTGCTGGCCGGACATTGGCTTGGCCCACACAGCTTTGCATGTAACATCTGCCATCCCACTCTCTACCACCATACTACCCATAAACCCTGGTATTGGACTGTAATCTGCCTCTGCATTTGAGTGCTGGTCTGGATCATAACAATACTCAGCGCCTCCTGCCCTGTACCGTTTTGCTTCCTCGATTATCATGCTCAATCTCATGTCCTTTGAGAGCACTATTCCTTTCCACAGAGAAATATACTGAGTAAAAAGGCAGGGGGAGGCAGATAATTACCTCTTGAGTTAAAGCTGAATTTATTTGTCGAAGATTGCGACCTCTACTTGAACGAGCAGGATATTTTCAATGGAGCACGCCGTGGGTGACGACAGGATTGTACCGTTTCATTGCTTCATTTTGTGTCTTCAGCGACAGTGACTATGCAGTCTTGCCAATCTAATCAGACACATTTTAGCATTTTTCACTATTTCTGGTGTCAATAGTTACTTCTTATCAGACCCCACAGCAAGAACTGCACATTTTATTTTGGCTTTAGAGGCAGGTAAGAGGTCTGACTGGACAACGCGTAAGAGTCAAAAACATGTTCATGGACGCTAAGCTCCCCCTGTCTACGGAGCCACCGTTATCTGAAAAGGGCAACAGCTGCTGAGGGAAGAAGAAGAATCAGCTTCCCTTCCTTATGTGTCAGCGGAGCCCCATACCCACCCTTTACCTCCGCCTTCCATCTCCAGGAAATGTGTCCCTTGGTGGAAGTTAGCAGCAATCAACACTCAGAGAGCTGTTTGCCGACTAGGACACCGAAGGGGGTCGGCTGTAAGGGAAAATCCCTGGGCGGAAGAAACAGAAATGATGTGTTTGCTCGCTGCAGTTAAAAGGAAGGGGGGAACGTCTACCAGCTGAAATGACATACAAGGTTCAAATTCCAGATCATGTCCAAGAAAATATTTGGCTGCCATCTCTTGCAGCTCAAAGCTCAAGGCATTCACTTCAGTGCACAAAGATGTGCCAATTAATTTTATCTAGGCCTGTTTGAATGAGGAGTAAACAAATAAAGGGAACTGCTTTCGGCAAACAAAAAATACTTGCATATATAATCTATTTACTGGTGGAATGATCCATTGAGAATCACAGTACCAAGAGATTTTAACTTATATGACGGTCGTGACAAAAATGTACAAACCCCAATTATATTTTAAATGATTACCCAAACATTGAATGAGGTAATTGCCTCAGTGCGTTCGCGCGCCATCTGTTCTGACAGAACAGGCAAAGGATTTGAGGGTGTTGAATCAGTATTAACTAAGCATGTCTCAGAGGAAGTGATTGGTGACAGGGCCTTCCCACGGTCTACTTCCTCTTTGCCTCCCAGACTTCCTGCCGTGACAGGCATGCATATCAACTGTTTTCAGGTAGAGCAGTGTGTTCGGCGTGCAAAGTTAATGTACATGAAATTCACAATCCCCTCATGGACCATCAAACTGCCATCCCGACCTTCACCCTTAAAAGAGTTTAATTATATAATGCTGTTGCTTTGTCATTATGTATGCATTTACAAATGCAATTTTACCCACTTTAATTAAGTTGAATTCATTCAGTTTAAACAGTTACCCAGCGTATCACAGCATGCAATTATTACAGAGCTTGGGGCTAAGGCAATTGCATTGATATTTATATTTTAAGAGAGAAATTAAATTTTAAGGGCTCATTACCCTCAACCAATGGCCAACACTTATAACCACATATTCATGTCACCAGATTCGAACACTTTACCCAGTAAGTAGTCTATCCTACACAACAAAACACTGCCAACGCAGGAACTGAAGACACAAAGCACTGCATGGGTCGTGTAATACATAATCTCAACTACAACCCCAATTCCGAAATAATTGAGACAAAGTGTAAATTGTGAATAAAATCAAAACACTATGACTTTCAAATCACACCAGCCAGTATTTTATTCACAATGGAACAGAGATAACATAGCACAAGTTGAAACTGAGAAATGTTACAATTTTATCCAAAAAAAAAATGACCTCATCTAAAATTTGATGGCTGCTGCAGGTCTCTAAAAAGTTGGGACAGGGGCCTGTTTACCATGGTGTAGCATTCCCTCTTCTTTTTAACTCAGAGTGGAGGTGACTGGGCATTGAGGAGACGAGTTTCTTGAGTCTAGCCATTGGAATTTGATCCCACTCTTGTTTAATACAGGCTTCCAGCTCCTGGAGAGTTTTGGGTCTCATTTGATGGAATTTTCATTTAAATATACGACAAATGCGCTCATTCAGTGAAAGATCAGACTGCAGGCTGGCCAGTTCAGCACACGGACTCTTCTACTATGAAGCCATGCTGTTGTAATAGCTGCAGTATATGGTTTTGCATTGTCCTGCTGAAATACACAAGGCCGTCCCTGGAATAGATGTCATCTGGAGGGGAGCATATGTTGCTTTAAAACCTTTATATACCTTTCAGCATTCATGGTGCTTTTTAAAACATGCAAGTATCCCACCCATACGCACTAATGCATCCCCATACCATCAGAGATGCTGGCTTTAGAACTGAACGCTGATAACAGGAGGGGTGGTCTTTCTCCTCTTTAGCTCGGAGGACACAACGCCCATGATTTCCAAACAGAATGTCAAATTTGCACTCGTCTGACCTCAGGACACTATGCCACTTTGCCACAGTCCATTTTAAATGAGCCTTGGCCCACAGAAAACGGCGGCGCTTCTGGATCATGCTCAACAATGGCTTCCTTTCTACATGATAGAGTTTTAGGTGGCATCTGTGGATGGCACGGCAGACTGTGTTTACAGACAGTAGTTTGTTGAAGTATTCCTGGGTCCATTTAGTAATGTCAATGACAGAATCATGCCGGTGAGTGATGCTGTGGTGTCTGAGGGCCCGAAGATCTCGGGCATTCCGAAAAGGTCTTCGGCCTTGTCCCTTATGCACAGAGATTTTTCCAGTTTCTCTGAATCTTTTGATGATGTTATGCACTGTCGATGATGAGACCTTCAAAGCCTTTGCAATTTGACATTGAGGAACATTGTATTTAAAGTATTTCACAATTTTTTTACATAAGTCTTCACAGGCTGGAGAGCCTCTGGCCATCTTTACTTCTGAGAGACTCAGCCTCTCTAAGGCATCCCTTTTATAGCCAATCATGTTACACACCTGATGCCAGTTCACTTAATTACTTGCTAAATGTTCATTCAGCTGACTCTTTCATATATTAATTGCTTTTTCAACCCTTTTTTAACTGTGTTCCAACTTTTTTGAGATGTGTTGTTGCCAGAAAATTTGAAATATGCTCATTTTGTGGATAAAAATGTAAAATGTCTTAGTTTCAACATTTGTTCTATTGTTAATCTTCTTTGGCTCGTGTGATCTCAAAGTCATTGCATCTAGATTTTATTCACAGTTTACACTTTGTCCCAACTATTTCGGAAGTGGGGTTGTACATACCCTGCACACCAATGTTAAAAAATGAAGACAAATCATTGATAAATTAAGGAGGAGGGAAATTAAATTAACACAGGATAGAAGAATTCTGCAATTCTGTTGGGGTTGCTATATTCTGAAGGATGAGAGACCGGAGGAGATGCGTTGAATTTGAGGTAACTTTGTTAGAGGCAGAACAGTTTTTGGATGCAAAAGCTAATAACAATTAATTTCAAAACAAAACATCAGTTCATGACAGAAAATCAGCATCACTAATGCCAAGTATTGAATGCATCAGAAAATGTAAATAATTGTCCAATGCTCTATCTAAAAATGAATAAATAAATAAATAAAATCCATCCTCTATCGAATCCACAACTTCCTTATGAGGATCTAAGGGAACTGGAGCCTATCCCAGCTAACTATGGGTGTCAGGCAGGGGCACACCCTGGACAGCTTGCCAATACAACAGAAGGCTCTCACACCACTCAGTCACACTCTCATACCTATGGACAATTTAAAGGTCTACAATCAGCCCGTCAAGCATGTCTTTGGACTAGAGCAAACCAAAATACCTGCAGGAACTCCATGGTAACATGGCAGAGAATATACAAACTCTGCGGCTTCAGGCTGGATTTGAAGCCATGATTTTCTAGCTGCAAGGTAGTACTGTGCCACCATGTCATATACAGCTATGAGCCGAAACATAAGAAATAAACACTAGAATGGTCTGACTGATCTGCAGGAGTTGGAATGTCGTTCTTTTCGGTGTGCAGCAACAAAGTACTGCACACAGCTGGGGGCGATGCACTGCATTGTGACACTTTCCTGATGCAAGTAGCATTAAAATTTTCGGTGACTTG
Source organism: Gymnothorax reevesii (assembly GCA_029721435.1). Classification (NCBI taxonomy): domain Eukaryota; kingdom Metazoa; phylum Chordata; class Actinopteri; order Anguilliformes; family Muraenidae; genus Gymnothorax; species Gymnothorax reevesii. The sequence continues at coordinate 11,668,804 of CM056592.1, forward strand.
CGCCACAGAGGCTCAAGTCTGTTGGACCAGCCGAGATATCCCTCGTTGTCCTCGTGCATCGACAAGCCTTGGGTGTCCAAAATCTTGTTGCCAGTTCATGGTTTATCCCTCCGTGGTCCACTGTCGGTAGACACCCACCACTGCTGACTGCGAGCACGCCGGATGCCTTACCACTTTGACGATGCTCTGACCAACTCTTCTGGCCATGATGATTCGCCTCTCGTCAGTCACCGAGGTCCTATTTCTCCCACATGCAACACGTTGACTACGGGAACAGACTATTCGCTTGGAATCTAAGGTCAGTCTGAAGACCTTGACTTCAAGTTTACTTTGGTAAACTGAGTGGTTTTAATGTTTTGGCGCCTCCGTGTATAATAGCCCGGAAAACATTTGATGCATGCCCCATGCTTCTCAGACCGCATTAGACTACATTTGATTATGCTGCATTAGACTAAATTGCCCATGAAAATGTATAAAACATACACAGCATTATGCTGAACCAACATTTCCTCCACGTGGTTTGCTTGCCATTCTACCCAATGCATGCTCAGCTAAACCCAGGGAACGTACAGCCCTCTAACATGACACCAGGTGCACAGCCAATTAGCCATCATGCCGCGGGCCATTTCAAATTCTGTTCCTTCTTGACATCACATGAGGACGTGACCTACCAGAGGCAAGAGGGCCTGATCAACTTCGGCCAACTTAATCAGTTTCTCCATTATTCTGGGGGGGGGTCTCTTCTTCCTTGTAATGTCACAAAGGACAGATTTTGAAATGGCATGTTTCAGAGAATTGATAGTGCACCTGGTGACATGATAGGGAACCTTTTAATTAGTGCTTTAAAGCTGACATAGAATGGTTAAACGGGGTATTTATCCTTGTGCTGTGATGTGACATATAGACAATAAAATTTTGGTTGGGTCTGTAATGCCTCTGAAGCTTCCTAAAAACCTCTCTCAAAAACCAATGTTAGGGTGGGGAATTTTGAACGCACTGTTTTGCGCCTATTTGGCGACCTTTCGGGCTTAACTGGCAACCTCATTCTGGAATGCAAGCACTTGACGCTGATTGGCTGGCTTTGCTGCCACTCAAAAGAATGTAACTTCACCCAAAGAGGTAGGGATTTGGAATACGGACAGGCCAACTTTATGTAGCTATGGCATATTCAGAGATTCAGCCTTATATGTTTGAGGCCGAATCAAACGAAGACACTGAAATAGAGGAAGAACCAGTCCAGCCAACGCTGGATTTAAACATTTCGGAATGCTAAGTATTTTTGAATGTTTTTTTTTTTTTTTCAAAAAAGGTGCCAAGGCTTACGCATACGGAGTGGGTCTCTCGCATTGACGTTCCTCTGCCGTAGTCAGCAAGTATTCAATCAAAGCGCACTGAAGAAATTCATTTGTGGAATAAGTTAATCTGTTTCACGTGCATTACAGTGGATTTCCCCACTAGTGACATGAAAATCGATTATGACTCTGGAATTCTCACGCTTGTCTTTACTGAGAGATTGAACCGTACAATGTCATAATCATGAACACAGATTCCTCTCTCTTGCAAAGCCAGCATTTACTGGGATGCGATATAGAAGATACAACCCAAGAATAAGTCCACAGCCAATTAACCATTACAAGCCATTTCACAATATGTCCTTTGTGACATCACAAGGGAGAGGTGCACCCCCAAGTGCACTCTTCAGATACTTTGAAAACTCTGACCTATAAAGGGCTCACAAGCCATATACAAAGACGGCCACATTTTCAGCATGAAATGGCGCTTTATTCGGCCAATTCTGTAGCCATAGCAACCAAAATCACCAAGTGTCATGACCTAACCATAATTTACGCCCACACCAAATATCATAGAAATCGGTTAGTGGCCTGCATAGTGACAAGAAAATCTCTACGGACACGCAGGTGGCGCCGGACACAACGACCATGAATCTATACTAGCTGCCTGACGTCATCCGCGGAACAACAATAATGAAGGAACTGATTAACCCTTTACCTCCTAATGAAATACATATCAGGCCCCTCCTTCCTAAAGCCACTTTCACACCAGACGCGAAACTAATTTTTCGCACGACAGATTACATTCAAAGTCGATGCAAAGCCACGAATACACGCGTGAATGTAATCTGTCTTACGAAAAATTTGTTCCGCGTCCGGTGTGAAAGCAGCTTAAGGCAGTTACAGCCAGTTAGCTACTTTTCATTGCAATCACACAAAAAGCTCTATACATGATCGCAACTAATTGAAACATGAAAAAATGTTTTCATTGTCAAAAAATGGCAACTATCGGTGCCACATAGCACTATTAGGAATAGAAAGGCATTATGGGAAAGTGCCAAATGGCTTGCTCAGGAGGTGAAAGGTTAACTGGTTGGCTGAAGTTGATCAGCCCTTTCTGCCACTTGGTAGTCACTACCTTATGTGATGTCAAGATTGAACAGATTTTAAAATGGCTTGTGATGGCTGTTGGCTGTACCTTGTGATGTAATTCACAGTCATGTAACTGCTGTGTACCCCTGGAGGGCAAAACACAGTTTAATTTTAGCATTTAATACCAGACATTCCACAGAGCTGCCACGCAAGCCTCTAATTTTTTCATGTTTTCAAGCCAAGGATATTTAGATCATATCTACAAAGAAGAGCAATATGGTTAAAATTTTACCAGAGCATCTCTGCAGCGATTTTCACATGTAATTTAGCTAACCATCTTGCAGGGAATCCTTACCCTTAAACTGCAGCCAGGATGAATGCATATGAAAGGCAGACAGTTATATGTATTTTTGATCTAAATGGGTCAATAATGCTGCCGTATAGGAGGTGAAGGACAACAAAAAAATTCGCTTCATGTCAAAGAAAAGGTGATTACCATTCACCTAGCTACTAAACACTGATTACATTAGTCTTTAGTTTATGGTTAGTTCTATGTTAATAACTTTAATCCCCTGTCACACCAGAGTTGCGTTCTCATGGAGTTCACAAAATTATAGAATGTGGGGGTGAGCGCAGTGGGATCATCTAGAGCGCAGCGGCATCTCTGTGGCATCTCCACTAAACGCCGTGGGCTCTCCTAGAACACCAAGCCATTCTGCGTTCTGTTTTGAAGGCTGTTGGAACTCCATAAGATTGTTTTACCAACTCAGTGAGGTCTCCTACAGCACCACGAGAGCGCTATGGGCACACCCCAAAGTCGCATATGAACGCCACAGGAACGCAGCTAATAGTGACAGCGTTCCCTCTGAGACATCACGTAGTCCATTGAGATGTCATGGCTTTTATGCCATCTGAGAAAGCACAGTATGGATGCTTTGGGGACGCAGCGGGTGTGCAATGAAAACGCCTAGCTTGCAGTGGACACGGAACGAGAACTCCGTGACAACGCCATCGATCCCAAACGAGGACGCTGTGGGAATGCATCAGCACGCCAGGGGAACTCGATACGAACGCTACAATGACTGTGAGAACGCCCTGAGATCTCCAGCTTGTGAAAATTTCAAATAATTTGCAAAACAATTTCCAAATTTCTCTGCGATCCCAAGGAGTTCTGATAAGTTTCAGATCGTGATGACAACTCCGTAGGAACTCTGACTGGTGTGACAGGGGTGTTAGTAACTAATCCATAATCATCTCCTCTTGGGTTTTCTTCCTTGGATGGGATTAAGTGCAAGCATTCCAGATTTTAGAAATGATGCAAAGAAAGAATTTTACATGGTCCGGGTTATGATGCCTGGTTGCCATTGATATGAATGTAGCGATGTTGAACCACGACTTTTCTTAAAGCGTAATAAGACCAATTACAGCCATGGTGAGTGCAGACAATCGTGTGCCATTTCTTCTTTTTGAAACATACCTTTCATACGTGAAGCGGTCTTAAATAAACAACAATCATTTCAAATGCTTCCAGGAGGAAAATTGCGCTTGGAAGTTTGCTAATTACTGGTGAGGTTGGCTGGCTTTCAGCACCTTTTAAGGCACAATTAGCCTACCCCAAATCTGCTCCCATGTACTTCGCCTGAATAACAATCAGGAAATTTAGCCTGTAGCCTATAATGATTAAGAAGTTTTAACAAAATGCTGACAGATCAAACTAGGCTACAGTGTTAGACTGAAAGAATGCTAATAATCTGCCTAGTTTGGAAAAAGATCTTCCTCTGAATTCCATCACTCGTAGTAGCATTTTAAGCAGATTAGTAAAGATATTAAAAGTAAAGAGATTCATTTTTCACATTGTCCTAGATTTGAAGCATCTAAGAATGTACAGGTGAGAAAATAGTTTATAAAGCGAATAAAACATAAAAGTGAGACAAAAATCATCGCAATCACTCAAAATGGCCAAATGCAAGCCCAGTAAAAAAAATAATTAAATAAAAATCTTGCAATCGCATTCATGCAAAAATCTGTGCAGTTCCGAGGCCATTTTCATTTCAAAATGTGACAAAAAACATGCTATCTTAATAAACTGGACAATCAACTGATTCATATTAGAAACTGATCAGATCAACTGTTTGATTACTGATTGAGCAAAATAAACAGGATCAGGATGAGAGTAATCGGTTAAAAGGAGATGATTCTGCACATCTTAACTTTGCTCTGTTCAGCATGTTGTCGATAAATAATGATGTTAGTCAGGTTTTACCCAGACGCATTTCACATGGCCACTGATGTTTGCCACTTTTGGCAGCCTTTCGATGGAGACCGCATCCAGTTTTTGAAGGAAAAGAGCAAGAAAAGAGCAAGCTCACATGTTCACCCCAAGGCAGCAGGTGGTCTTACTGAGCTTTAAAAATTGCGGTTCAACGCCCACACATCCCTGCTTGCCACAGATTGTTTTGGACAGCAAAAGAGAGAATATCAATTTGTGAAGCCTTCATTGAATTAATGAGCTATATCTTGGTTTGCATTGCAATTTGAAATGAAGAATATCTCAGGTAAGGATCAATTACCTAACCTGTGATGAAAATTATTTCCAAATATCATGTCAAACACATCAAATGCAAAAAAGAAACAACAGTTGCTCACCTTAACTGTCGAGAAGGCAGGAAATATCTCTGTCATTTCTCCCTCTCCTTCAGTTGCAAGTCAAACTGTGAGCTGATGACATCACACTGCCAAAAAATAACAAGGTCAACTGGGGAAAGCCTTCAAGTAACTCACAGACAGACCCCCGAGAATATCCCAAGAACATTACCTTGTTTAGCCTTCCTGTGAGATTATCAACTATTTTTCCAGCTCTGTGATTGTCGATAATCTCAAATTCGCCTATGTAGCCTGGAGAAATGGAGAAAATCCATGAAGTGACACAGTCAAATGGCGTGAGAAAATCAGAGACATCAGTAGTGCTCACAATGATCACTCAACGGGAGGAAATTATTGCTCATTAGTTTTTGTTTAGAATTACCGATGGGGCGATGAAAAAAAAAATAGACACCAGATTAGATTCAGGATAAGCTACTCTCTCAAGCCTTTCTATGATGTATGAAAGGTACAGCTGCACTCACCATGCTTCATCATGACGGAAAGGAACCGCACGATGACTTTTGAGCACGGCCGGATCAGAACTTGGAGTTTCCCACGTTTCTCGGCATTGTTGATGCTTTTCAGCGCATTGGCGAGACCATTCATTCTAACCATGATGCCTGGAGATGCAAGATCTCAATATGCACTCAAGATAACAGCCCGTGCACCAAAATTATAACATGCATGCAGGAGAGACATAATTTCCAAAGCCATACTGGGTAAAGGAAGTTGTATCATAGAACTAACCCTGGAGAACCCAAGACATCTTTTTTTTCTCAAGAAAAATATTAACTTTGCATAAAGATTGACATCTGCAAATGCACAGTAGGGACTAATTAGGTGAGGTCAAATTTGACCCCGTGGGTTCTCCAGGGTTAAAAATCAAACATTGCAGGACAGTCAAAGCACATGACAGTGCAATCTAGGAAAACGACAACGATGAAAACGGTAATATGCACCTATCAATCATTAAAGATGACCTAATATGCTATTTTTCCAAGTTTATATTTTGGTCTTTGACTCCCCTGGAGTACTCCTGATTGGGCAAAGTAAATAAAGGGTATTATTTCGCACATACTGCCATCTTCAAAAAACCCCATTTGTAGTCCATAGTAGTCTATGCCTGAAACGCCTCATTGGGGTGGCTCTTCCGCTATGGCCCCCACTCCCCGTGTGCCGACTTTCTTCTGACTGGCCAGCTCTGTGGGGGGCGGATCTAGGCGGGACGAGGCAGCAGAACGCAGTTTTCCTGGTCCGGCTCCAGAGTGAAACTGGAAACTCCCGAAGGAATCGACAGGCATATTCTGCAATCTAACGCAGTACATGTGTATAGATCTAATGAAATTAACTTGTTCTAATAAACGCAACGGCGAAAGTGGAGGACGCAGTGCGAAAGTCTGGCAGCTCAAGCACGAATTTGCTATCGGCTACAGTTTGCTACGGCAACAGTTGGTGAGTACAGCGGTTTTTCAACTCCAGCTTGGATGCAGGTAAAACTAGAATCCACCCCATATAGACAGATTTGTAGAACGGGTCGATATACCTAAGTGAAGACCGGAGACCATAGAAATCCGGTGAGTCGGAGTTTAGAGGAAAACATGGACAGTGAGGAGCAGCTAAAAGTGGACCAACATCTTATGGACTGCTTTGGCGTGTATTAGGACCTGCTGGTTCGTGTGCATACCTGTGGTGTGTTGTTAGTGCGGAGAAACGAGCAGCTTCCACGCCGGTACATGACAGAGGGGTGAAAACTCCAAGCGAAATGGCCTTTTCGGAAATTGCCCGAGGTAATGGTTTACTTATTGCCTCGGAATGACCAGCTTTTCCTCACGGAAAATGGGCGCATTATGGATACCGTGCGAGAGCTAGACAGAGCTCCGGTTATGTCATGAACATAATGCAGGTTTTACAGACTGTAAGTTCCGTCTGCGTGAACCGTTGCTTATTAGGAGCTTGCGAATCGATCACTTTAATCGATCAAAGAATGCAATATTCAATCGGTGGCAATGCAAAGAAATCGTTTGTTATACCGGACACGTTATAGCCTGTGCGCTTCTCTATAGCTTTCATCGGTAGTATCAGAGAGCTTGCCCAGACATTGGATATGTATCAGGCTGACCCCGGCCATGGATAAGTAAAGCAACATTTCGTAAGCACCCAAAAACGCACCCCAAGCTCAGCAAAATCTACATCTGGTCTAACTGCAGCACACCTCGGCAGACACATACAGCACCTCTCCATTTAGCTTCAACTGTAGTGGCTACAATCCGGCAATGTTACGAGGAAACTGTCACATTGATGCTTACCAAAGTAACACAAGCATGCCGATCATGATTGCTGTGTATGACCAGAAGCATTTTTAATTTGCAGAGCATGCAAACTAACATGCAGTGGCTGATAAGCGGTCATGACTTTGAATGTAATCTGTCGCGTGAAAAATTTGTTTTGCGTCCGGTGTGAAAGCTGCTTAACGCACCCATAATGCCTGTATTCGCGTCTTTGCATTGACTTTGAATGTAGGCTAATCTGTCCTGTGAAAAATTTGTTTTGTGACTGATGTGAAAGCAGCTTTATGGATAGTACACGACAGCTAGAGAGAGCTCGGTTATGTTATGAACATAATACAGGTTTTGCAGACCGTACGTTCCGTTTGCGCGGACAAGTTGCTTATGTGGAGCTAGCGAATTGAACACTTCTACAAGAAAGAATTACCTATTGAATCTCCACCTTTTTCGGCTTTTTATTCGCCACAATTTCTAAAGGGGGATGAAATTATGTCAAGGTAGTGCAGAGAAATCATTTGTAAACCGGTAGAGCTTCTGCGTTTTGCATTGCTTTCATTCAAGCACAAGAGAGCATGCTCAGACATTTGTGAAGTATGCGGCTGATCCCGGTCATGGATAAGTGAAGCGATCACTAACTGTAGTGGCTACAATCAGGCAAAGTTATGATGAAACTGCCACATTGATGATTACCGAAGTAACACAAGCATACCGATCAGAATTACTGCATATAAGTTAACCAGGAGCATTTTTAACTAGCATGACACGAAAACTAAGATGCAGTAGCTGGTAACCGAGCGGTAATAACCACAGAGACAAACCCTTGCAATAGAGGTTTTACAGACAGCAAGTTCTGTTACTGTGAGCAGCTGTACCAAGCATCCAAATTACAAACAAGTATCAAAAGTTAGCTTCAAATAAGGTTTATGTTCACACACCTTCTGCAGAATTTCCCCCAATATCACTCTTGCATATTTAGGACACAAACATTAGCAACAGTAACTTGGCTACGTTAGCCGCTATGCTACAGCCAGAATCAAATGGCTATCACGTCAGGTTGGCTTATGCAATAAAAGCAACTTAGAGCTTCTGTGTCTGTGAGTCACGGACAGTCGCGACCGATACAGGCTTTATCCTCAGATATTTTACAAACCCTGCGTTTGAGACCAGTTGTTAGTTCCAACTATTGCTAGCTGTCCTGCAAGCCACCCGTAACACGCTAGCTTCACTTACATTATTTGCTGTTATATGGTTACTTACAGCTTGTGGCTCCGAGCGCTTGATCGATGCAACTGCTTCAGGTTTGAGAAACAGCTGAAACGCTTATCCTGTGTCGAATTATCCTTTATTGACAAAGCTGTCTTTGGTGAAATGCTGAGCACAAACAACTAACGTTTCCCTTGGCCGTGGCTGTTTGCTGCCAGCAAACTAAAAAGCTACCCACTGATTTCTGGTGGCATCGTCTTTTGGAAGAGAAATATTTGTTTTTCTTCGCATCCAAAAGTAAACGGACAAGTAGCTTTGGGAGAGATACTGACAAAATTGCGCCTCAAATGATCTGCGGTTCTTCTTTTGTATTTCCCGAACTGTAGACACTACTAAGGCATGGTATGATCTGCCATTGTTAATGCCTGCGAGAATAGTTTCCGGTGTGGGCAGGTCCAGCGCAGTGGTTGGCTCTGGCTAGGTCTGTACTAATTGGACGGCACAACCTGACATCAGGTTTTGCCCAGATCTCGTGATGATCTTGGGAGGAGCTGTTCAGAGAGGAAATCACGCTCATGAAATCACGTTCTTGGGTTACGGCAAAATCCCTGTATTTTATGTTTAGAAACTTTTCAGAGGTTGATCATGGACAACCAACATTATAACATTATTAATATGTATTAAAAGAAGGAACGGCATGTTAGATCCCCTTTAATGCTAGAGGCTGAGGTTCTCCAAGCAAACTTAGACCGAAGGAAGTCACAAACATGCCTCAATCAGCTGTCATCAATCAACTTTAGGGGGTGATTAACAAGCTGATCATTTGAATCACCTGTGCTGAAGCAGGGAGAAATCTAAGACATGCAGGACAGGTGGGCCTCCAGGAGAAGGTTGGGGAACACTGCTCTAGACCTCAATAAAACTATACACAACCTAGAAGTTATACAGTAGAGACCCGTTCATTCTAAAGATTTACGTGTCACTCAACTATACCTTGTTTACTGAAATGAATGGATGTTATTGGTTATTCAGTTGGTTGCGTGAATACACTCATCAGACGTAATGATTGGATTACTAAGAGTGACCTGAAATTTTATTGAAGACGTATAATGAACAACATTTCAAGCGAAACCCTGCGGCTCCAGTAAATAGCTAAACCAATCTACGAGTTTTACACTCTGGGTCACTATTCAGTTCAGAGATGAGAGTTAAGACATCACATTTCGTGCCAAACTAAAGTCTAGAAATTAATCCCGTCAAAAAAGTATATCACTGCTAGCATTGTTCGTTTTTAGACTTTGACTTTCAGGGCCATGCAGTCTGGTTAAAGCTCAAAAAAAAAAAAAAACAAGCTGTGTTCCTGGAACACTGATGCCCCCGGCGGCAGATTAAAGTATTGCAGATGAAAGTTTTTTTCCCGCTGCAGACAAACAGACAGACAGACGGACAGGTGAAAAATGATATGCACCCAAATCTTCGATTCCGGGGGCATAATAATTACCATATTCATCAGCTTAACCAATTCTGCAGTATGGCGGAGAGAGAAAAAATTTCGCGATGCATTTTGGGAAGAGTATTATTCCCATGCACAGTGCTGGCTCGCAGTTGCGAAGCTGGAAAGTTTGTTGAAAGCAATTGAGATTCCCTTGGACAATATCTGTAAATAATAGCACGTCTCCTTTCCCCCTGTAATTCAATATCTGTTGACCTTTATCAAATCAAAGGGGTTAGAATTCATGTGAGCTACGAGTGTCTTAAATGAGGAAAAAAAACACATTATTCCATGCTAATATAGTGCAGTTTTTTAAAGTGATATTATTAGGCTACTACAACAGCGAATGCGAGCTGTATATACTATTGGAATTAGGTGCATCTGTTTCTCCAAAATCTGTTGAATATATTTTGGATACGGCACAGTATAAAAGAATAAAAGGCAGGTACATTATTCATATATCATGTTCATTTTTGGTATCCATATTCAATAACCATGCGCTTTCAGCCATTAAATTGATAGGAATTACGCGAATTCAATGGCAACGTCTTGATGAGACGTTATTCTTGATGTATTACCACAGAATACACGTTGCAAGTGTTATATAATTCATACACTAGGTGTCAGTGTATGATAACATTTAATTTGCCATTATCCTTCATTTTCTTTCTTTTACTTCGTAAAAAGGGAGCAGTCTATCTTTTATTATGTTGCATTTCGCAGTGCCTGTGATCAGTGCAAGACAACAAATCCCATGATCAACAAGCAAGATCTGAAGGCATTGGCACGGATCATTCCAAATTTTTAATCTTTAAAGTGAATTTGAGTTGATAATTCCACTTGATGTCACATTAAACATATTTAAAACACTTGAATTTCACCTTCTCTGTTACCATTTATACGCCCATTTTCGTATTAAGCTACTTGTCAATTTTTGATCATCCATATAAATGAATGAAAAAGCAAGCATATGTACAGACAGCCTTCATTTTATTTTTCAGATGCATCTGGCTCCAGTGCCCCAACCTTCTCTCAGAGCGCACCTCACTATGAATATGATCCACCCGCGCAGAGATCATCGCCGAGTCCTTCCTACATTATCAAGAGATAAATTATTGAGATAAAATGTTCAACATACGTCATCCTCTTTAACACATATTTGAGACACTCAAAGAAATGAATAAACTTTAAACTGCCTTGAGTATAGGCCTATGTCATAACACAATGTTACAGAAGTCATTTGCTTACATGAGAAAAAACGTGAATCGAGTCGCTGTCTTCAGGAGGTGGGGTGGGGACACACCATGTTGGATAGTAGGCTAATATTGCGTTGAATATAGTGGTTCTCAATTTTTTTGTCACGCTTTACTGAAGAAGCCGAAAACAGTTCATGGCCGCGCACCCCAGCAAAAGGGGACTTCATTTTCATCAATCATGAACAAGTCGGACGATTGAACTAAGCAAAAGATTCAGGTTAGCTAAATAGTCTTTCTCGCAGCTGAGCTCTTTGTTTGTTTATGTCTCCACATGAATCATATTCATGCAACTTTAAGCATGCTCAACAAGGCCCCCTTTCAGCGTCTCCACGACCCCCAGTTTGAATTCACCGGACTAGGCCATAGTTATGTTGCTCAATTTTTCAGGTGTGTATAAAAACATGCCACCAGCTGTGTTTAGACATAGCCACCGGCCTTTTAGTGTACTAATAATTCGCTCCACCATTAAGCAAGTGCACGTGTGTCTAGTTATGGGCCACCTCCTGGTGGGTTTGAGAGCTGGTAAGTGGTTTCATAAGCGATGTAGTCGCAGATAGCCTCAGGCACCTAGATTATAAGTTGGATTTAGGTTGGAAGGTAATAATTCAGACTTATGAAAAGTCTTGTCGCGAAACTCTTAGCAATAAGTTCTGCATCTCCAGCAGTGCCACGATCTAGCCACATGTCCACCAAACTTTCATGCTATGGCCGTTCAGTGGGCTTCTGCTTTCAATAGGTATTTCTGTTTGACATATTGTATGGAATAGATGTTGATTGAATGGAATGGTTTTCTACAGAGGGAGAACAGATTTGCCTTGATTTGCGCAAGTACAGTTTGATTTCTCCGATAGAACTGGGTCGTCCAAAAATGGCATAAACATCTCTCATTTGTGTCTGCTGAGCAGCAGTATATGACAACTGAACGTGCCGTGGACTTAACCAGATGATGCACTGAAGAACTTTGTGGAGTGCATGGCAAACACTGGACATAATCCAGTCACTCTCTTCAAGGTGCCCTTCTCCAAGAAACTGACAACACGGAGTGCTCGCAGATGAGGTGAACATCAGTTGTAGAAAATTAGGCCTGAAGTTCCACTGGGTTGAATAGAGCAGCTGAACTAGAACTTTACTTAATAAAATGAACTTGGAAAAATAACTTTTTTTAAAAGGAGGAACCAGTTTCACCGACAGCCAGACATGCCCACACCACACCACCACCTCCACTATGCTTCACATCAGAGACAGTTCCTTCCCAGCTCCATGCTCCTCTTCTGATCATCTTGGCATAATCTGATCCTTGACTCACTGCAGTCTACAGAATTCCAGAGCTGCAAATGCTTTTGATAACTAAATTGCTTACAGTCTTTGAGGCTTAGTTTGCAGATAGTAGTAAAATCTAAATTTATTCTAGTGCAGTCTTCTCTCAACTGAAATCCATAAGAAATCTATACACTAACTGTTTGACAGTAAAATCGTTGACTATTCATCAGCAAAAGCGCACAAGACAAAGTGCTCATATCAACAAGCAGAAGCTCTGAACAATAATGAGAAGAGCAACTAAATGCTTCCACCAGTGCAGAAGTCGTAGCAGAACGTTACACAAAATGTCATTTCCCTAATGCAGTAAGCAAGTGATGCCACAGTCTTCACATTATAATTTGCCAGGTATTCCAGCGACCTCAGCGCGTTAACAGACAAACACAAAAGAAATTTTCAGAGATCTTTATTATCTCCAGAGAACATAAAAGCAAAAGAATACCTGAAACGAGACTTTGGTGGTAAGGAACGCACACATTCACAAACGAGCGAAGGACAGGTATTTACAGCGGCCTAACGGGCCAATTGAAGTTGTGCTGGAGCTGAGAAATCAGGAGGGGTCAACAAATATAAACATAAATGAACAGAATCCAGCTCTCGTACTGTACAGCAGGTCTGTAACACAACACAACTGCATATGCAGCACCTGAGAACACTTCAGTTTTAATGTTGAAATCTTCCAACAACCTCAGGCCAACATTATGAAAAGGGGCAACAAAAGTGAACTGTCTAGGACTGAGGGGGAAAAACTCCAATGGAATTAGAGAGAAAATATACACACAGCACAACACATTCCTTTAAAAAAAAAAAAAAAAAAAAAAAATGTACAAGCTCATCGACAAGTCTCTTTAATGTAATATAGCCAGTGCACAGACTGCATAGAGGAATTCCTTACAACTCCATAAATTACTAATTGAACTTCTCTCAATATTTAATACTTGGAATGTAATGAAAGAATATAAAAGAGCTCCTTCAGCATTTATGCTCTTGCAGCAGAGGCGATCATGGTTTGTTCTATGTTTAATGCTACTCCGGGACGCAAAATAAATAACAAATGCTTAGGGGGGGAAACAGGACCCTACTTCTGAAAAATGTATGTATGCGAACATTTGTATTCGTATCCGTGAGCCGTGAAGTTTCGGGAACCTGGAGCTCCACACAGGCTCTTCAGGTGATCAAGCCCCAGCAGTTTGTTTGTTTTTTTAAACTTTTTTTGCATCATTCTCACTGGTTCTTCTTCTCTTTCTGTCTGAGGAGTTTGTTGATCTCCCTCTTGGCCATACCAGCACACTTACTGACGACACCATGCTGGTTTAGCCCAGGCAGAAGCAGGAGAGAAGTCACTGAAAAACAGACAAATTAGTCAGACAGGGGAAAAATGAAGTTATTACAAGCTAATCAGTTACTGGGAGCTTGACACAAATTACTCAATTTAAATCAGCATAAGGCCCCCCCCCTTCCCCATTTATCCAGTGTTAAAGACTTGAAGCTGAGCGACAGCAAACTGAGCAACAGCAGGTGCTGATATTTTTGTACTACAGTACTGGCATCCATCCCTGAGCCAGATTGACAGGCCTGTTTTCGGCAGTACGTTCTAACAATTATATCTCCAGTAATGTAAACAGATGATGGCTGCAGGGAAGAGCAGTTTTTAGAACATGGCGCTACGCAAACAAAACTACAGGCACTCAGAGCGCAAACCTCTGCCGAGGCAGCGCAGTCACAATCTTGCTGAGTGAACGTGGCTCATAAGAAATTTAAGGACAGGTTCCGTCCCTGGTGCGAGGGCTGTCAATCCACAACATTGGAGTGATATCACTGGGAGCGAAGTTCAGTTATCGCACGTCATAGGATTTCAAGATGGCTGCCGTGGCGGCCATATTGTTTGACCGACCGCGATCAAAATCAAGAGATTCCATCCCGGATGTAATAGGAACCCACCCACAAAATATTCGATCATTACTTTTTGAGTTCTCCTGTAAACAGACAGACAGACAAACAAACTCCAGCAAAAAAAAAAAAAAAAAAAAAAAACCTATTGAGCAAAGGTAATTAACATGGAATGTGCGCAAGTCCAGCTCAATGAAAAATGCTGAACGCATACATATTGTGCCAATAATGTAATGATTAGGTCACTCATTTTCAAACACATTTTTGTTTGCATTCTGCTTCCATGAACTGCATCACTGACGATGCGCAACCATACAGTCCTTCTCACACTCGAGAGTTCGAAGCCACACCAGTCAGGAGGGAGTGGGAAAGCACAGTTTGGCAGCGGAAGTTGAAAGATCTGAGCAGATGGATTTCGTTCAGCCAATGTGTCTTTTAGCTTCAAATTTTGCAGGTTTGAAATTAATGATGATCATTTATATCAAGGAGACCCGCCCATTTTTTATTATTATTTTTTTTTTTTTAAGTTTGTCTAGTCTATTTGTGGATGCATTCTTTGTGGACCGCATGCCTGCATTCGTCTAAACTGTGAACCACATCATTCAGGGCATTGTTGCCTAGCCAAAAGCGCGCACAATATACATCAAAACATCACTCACCAATCAGATAGGTTAGCAACAGGTTATGGACTTGCTGCCCAATCCAGGCGCAGACCACCAAAATGCTGATCGCGGACATGAAGTACTGAAGAGGAAACAGTAATGAAATGAACATTCAAACCGAGAGTCAACAACTCAACAAATGTACTCATGAGTTTAGAAAAAAAACATCATCAGCTGACAGTTCGCTCATCAGCCACAATAACTGCCAGCTGGACTGGAAATCAAAGTTCCTTTCTTGTCGAACAGTGGCTGTTCTGTTTCTTTAGTCTCTTCCTGACTGCAAGCGAGTCGTGTCGAACCCTTCCATGAAATTCATTACATCTTCCCAGAGGGCCTTAGAACAAAGCTGCCCAGCAACAGAGATGCACTAAAATATAATGCAATTAATATTATTTTTTTAGTTTATATGAATGTGTTAGTCGACATCTGTTAGGTACACAACATACTTTGGGAATTCTGTTTGGCTGCCAACCATATCTGTGTGCTGATTGGCTAATGCATCAGCATGCAGTCATTTCTCCTTCTGACAAATGCTGACAACCAAATTTTCATTCAACAGATCAATCCACTGCCATTTCACCTAGCTGAAAAGAGTCCTTCAGTATTTGTACGGCAATCTTGTTCATTAGATTGATGAGGCAGTGTTTAACAACAGAAAATACAAGCCTGGGCCCAACAGTAGTACTATGATAATGTTCTTACATTGCAAAGTTTCGTGTGCACTTAAAGTCATCATGCAAGGTAATGCTACATTAGCTGATCAGGGTTTGGACACATGAGCACCAAGCTAATGTGGCTCTCAGTCAGTCGGTCATTCTTCAGCTTTCTAGCGCTTGAGTAACACTGACACGTTTATGGGAGCATATCATTAGCTACATCTATGCACACAAAATGCGAATTAATCCATCTATTTCTGACATAAATAATGATGAGAACACTTTGGATTTATGCAGCACTTGATAATTTTCATAAGCACAATTTTCCAAGAACCTCACCAAGACATTGATGAGCTCACTTCAAAAGGATTATCTGAACAATTCCAAAAATTAAATTGATGTTTTGACCATGTTATAAACATCTGATATGCCCCATTATCACTTACTCGTAATAAGGACACTTTAATACAGTAAAATCGTACAATAGAACACAGGATTTTTTTTTTTACGCGACAGCCTGGCTACCTTTCTGGCACCTGCCTTTAACCTCTACGAATGTGTGGCACCCATTTTAGCGACACTCGGCAGAAAGTTTGTGCCAGTGATCTCACCACATACTTGGCTTCAGAAATGGAGAAAATTTTTGAGCCAAAGAAGGAAGGACATGATTATGCAGGATGGGCAGCTCCAGTCTTGGAGGGCTACAGTGTCAGTGACATTCCTGATGAAGACGGTTAGACTGACCAGCCGCTAGAGCTGTCCGGTTGTGAAAATTGGACTTCGGTTTCGGTTGTGATTGTTGACAAAATGTGAACGGAAACCGAAGGTACGGTTTTTTGCGGTCACGCTCGGTTGTGACTTCCGGTTTTCTCAGACGACAGAGACCGAGTTGGTTTTTCGGTTAACCGGACAACTCTACCAGCCGCCACCATTAGCATACAAGTAGAATACAACAGCTAATGACCACATTGAAACAGGACCTCGATGACCATCTCGTCCAAAATACTTCTCCTGCAACACAGTGTCCCCACCACTGGGCTGGACGAGTAGCATAACCTGCCATCTAGCATTCAATTTCGTATGCCTGTGGCAACCCCTCAATCACTGGACCAAGAGGGCCTTTAAAATATTGGTCGAATAATTTCTCAGGATGCTCATGATTTTAATACAGAAATGAGAGGGCACTCTGTAGAGCGCATACCCCGCCACGCCATATATCTGTTCTTTTGGTTACAGAATGTGTTCCGGATCACCAACAAAATTAAACCAACTCTTCCCTGGACTAGCACCTGACATCCTGCCAAATTTCATCCCAAACCGTTCATACCTTTTTTGAGTTATTCAGTCAGAAATATCACACAGACCCGCGGTAGACAGATGCATTTTAATTGTTCCTCATGCAGAATCCAGAATATGTTCCGGATCACTTCCAAAATTAAATTAACTCATCCTTGGGCTTCCACCCATCATCCTACCTAATTTAGTGCCAAACCGTTCATAACTTTTTGAGTTATCCTGTTAACAGACAAACAAACAAACAGGGGTGAAAACATAACCTCCTTGATGGAGGTAATTACACACGGCATTAAATGATGGCTCTCAGCTGCTGTTTTGTAGACTGGTTTATGGGAAGAAATGCAAAAAGATTTGGAAAAATATTTGAATACATGTTGCCATATTGCTTCCCCAGGGATGAATTACCATTTTGGGTTTTTCTTCCTTGAGGGTGAAGAAGCGGTTCCACCAGCCCAGGGCCCGGCGCCGGGTCTTTGCCACATTACCACAGATCTCATGGAAGCGCTGCTGGTGCTCAGAGGTCCTGAGAGAGCAGGGGAACAGCCCTTCGTTACACACACGATACACGCACATTAACAAACACCAACACTCACACAGGATATGCAAATACACATTAAGAAACACTAACCGACACACACAGGACACACACACAGGACACACACACAGGACACACACACACACACACCAAGGCACAGGAGGACACATGCAAATCCTGGGGTACACCAGCCCCCCTTATTCAAAATTGTCGACATTAAACAGCAGGGCCGCTACATTTGCATTTTATTCTCAATGACATGTCGATGAGATAGTCCAAAAAAAAGTATACAACCATTATAAAGAACTTTGACATGTAAATAAAAGTGTGTGAAGATTTATCAGACATCACATTCTACACTATATAGACTAGTGCAAGCAACATACTGCACAACTTCATAGTTTACACAGAAAGAGTCCAAGGACCTAAGTGCTGACTAAATTGTATGCAAACCACTGCTACCAGCACGTGGGGTACACACTGATTTATTTATTTACACAGGCACCCCCCCCAAAATAAAACAAAAATCCAGCCAAACTCTGTGGTACACCCAGGACTGCACCCTTGGGGCTCAGCTATTAATGCAGACCGAACAGGCCCGGTGCAAGGACTCCCAGGTGATGTGTGCAGCCAATCAGAAGCATTTCTCCACACCAAGCATTACAGCCTCCCACAGCAGTTGCCGCAAGTGAGAACTCCCTGGCCTCGGGAGGCAGACTACTGCTTAACTATCCACAAAAATGAGGCCAAACAAGAGAAACTGCACGGCAATTGCACCCTGTGGACAATATCATTACTCTAAACTTTGACATCAACCAAAATACTTTTCCATGCAGGGCTCCAAATGAAAAATTTTGCAGCCTTTGAGGACCGTAAATGTACCAACTTGCATTACCTGGCAAATAATAATAATAAAATACACTTAACAAAAATATAAACGCCCCATTTGAAACTATTAAACTTTAATTAGCATTAATGGTTTTACAATATATTAAGTCATACACAACTCATTTTATTGTTCAATATGGAACAGATTACTGTTCATTAATGCAAGGTGAACATGCATGCATGATTTGCAACGTTTGTGGCAGGGTGACTTTTGATGAAATTTGACATTTTGGGGTGGCCTTTTATTGTCCACAGTTTTAGGGAGTGCCTGAGTTCGGTTCACGCTGTTTGAGCAGCGTCTGCACATGCCACACCTGTGTTGTGGGTGGAATCAATGCATCACTGAGCAGGTGCTCACTGGCAGGGATCAACACAAATGTTGAACAATTTTTGCACAATTAAGACATGGGGATTATTTAGGCTTATTTAGGGTAACGCATTTCAAGTTACATAAATAATTTATATGGGGCGTTTATATTTTTGTTAAGTGTAATTCCTGGACAGACTTGTGATACAAAATGAGTCCCGAACCACAGAACGAGAAACGGCAATCCTAGGCTAATGCCGCTAGGATTTAAGGCTATTGGGCCAAACAAATGAACAGTGCGAATAAATAAAGCAGTTTTCTTCATGTGTTGTAAAGGAATGAATAATCTTATCTTGCTACAGTTACAGAGGACGCTTGTATCCATCCAACAAAGGCAGCAGTTTTCCTCTCACTTTGAAGCACAGTTGGAATGTGACAGTGAGTACGGCTCAGTAGGCCCCCCCCGTGGCTTGGCATTGATGAGCCCCGCCGAAGTGCGATAACGCCGAGCCAACAGCGATAAGAGTCTGCTTACTGCTGCCTCGACAAGAAACGCTTAGACCCTGAGCTGTGACTCATGCATTCGGATATGTTGGAGATCAGGAAACGGTTACTGAATTGCCACAGCCCGCACCATACAATGACATAACATAAGACGAGACTGCCCGAAGGTAAACTGATAGCTAAATCAATGATGTTCAGACAGAGTTTGCATGAGCAACCAAACTCATACCTGTACTTGGGGACAAATTAGACGAATTTAATGGCCACACTGGACATATGAGCAGATGATGGTCAAGAGAAAATGGTAAGTGGCTGGGTATGGACAGAAATGGACCCGCTTTTGACTGGCATGATCTATTGCAGCTAAGAACTCAAATATCTACGACGCACCACTTGCTGGAGTTGAAGATCTTTGGGGCAACGATGGGCACCAAGTAGTCAGCCAGGCAAAGAATCATCACACAGTAGGAGGCAGCGGTCAGAACCGATGGGTCCAGGAAATAGACCATCCTGTTGACGTGTAGAAATGTTACTACGAACACTTACGAAACAGAATTCACACCGTGAAAAATCAACTCAATCTATTGCATTTTTAATATCAATCTTCCGGTTCATGTCAACAAGGCCATGAGACAAGCCTGAGTTCCTTTGCCGTTTAGACCATAATTATTACCTCCGCTAGGAAGTTATGCGTTTGCTTCCATTTGTTTATTTATTTATTTGTCTGTCTGTCTGTTAGCAGGATCTCTCAACAATGGCCTCATAGATTTTAATCAAACTTTGCAGGATGTAAGAGGAGCACAAGCGGAAGTTACATGTGATTACATTTTGGCAAATATAGGCCAAAGTTCAAATCCAGCTATGCTGGCGGAGGCGTGGGCTCTCACGAGTCCAGCTCGAATTATAAAAGAGATGCATACTTTCTGGGCCCTTTTCCTTTCTAAGGACATACTTCCACTTCCAAACACAAGAGAGGGGCCACATCAGAAACTATGGGCAAGCAGTGGAGGGCCTCAGAACAATCACATCTGACATGTTACAGTCAGATTGTGAAACAAATAATTTTAATCACTTCATGAAATGACTGGTTTCACACTCTGACTGTAACATATACACCAAAGCGTAAAATAATGCACTACTTAATTTAATTATTCCTTCCCATTAGTTTAGAGTACACTATTTTGC
This sequence comes from Gymnothorax reevesii, assembly GCA_029721435.1. Classification (NCBI taxonomy): domain Eukaryota; kingdom Metazoa; phylum Chordata; class Actinopteri; order Anguilliformes; family Muraenidae; genus Gymnothorax; species Gymnothorax reevesii. The sequence continues at coordinate 11,689,307 of CM056592.1, forward strand.
AAAATCAGTTTCTCTTGTGCCCCAGGAATTACTTCGCATCGGTTTAATTGTCAGACTGAACTCCAAGATAAGCCCAAACCAAGCTTGATGCACACTGAGGTGTTACTGCTCCTGTTACTGCTCCTGCCTTGGTGAGCAAAGACCAATCTCTTCAGCAGCCTGGAAAACCAGATCAAGTCTATCGAAGCAAGTTCGCGCCAACTGATGAAAACTTTTGAATTTCAGACTTCTCCCAACAAAAATAGAAGCTTAATTTCGACATGCAAAACACACCAAAAGCAGTTTTTTTTTTTTTTTCCGATAATCACCACACTTCAATAAGGTAAATCAGGGTCAAACTCAACGTCTGCTGGAAGTGACATACTAGCTAGGTCTATCTAGATCGCAAAAGAGATGCTGAACAACCCCCCTCCCACAAAGATTTGTATGACAGCTGCAGTACGAATAAAATCAAATCAATCAGAAAACTTTCAAGAGGACAGGCAGTCACAAAACTTTTATTCCATATCCCCTCCAGCAGGCATTTTAGCACTGCTGACCAGCTATTCCTTCATGCCGGTATATCCTTAAGGTGGGAGATGACGGACGGCCCAGTCTCTTGAAGGTCAATAGATAGCGAAACGGAACAACGGGAGTGACAGCGGTCAGCAGACTCACGTGAATATAACGGTTGTGGCTCCGACCAAGGCGCCAGGATACCAGGGCTTCTGCCAGTGTAAGACCTGGTCAGCAGCCAAGATCACCTCTCCCCACCCCTGCAGCTGCTCTTCCAGCTGGGCGATCTCCTTCGCCTAGGAGGAGCAGGGTCAAAATGACAGAGAAACAATCAGCAAAATTAAACCAGTAACACAATGGGTGCATCTCAAAGCGTAGGCTACATCCTTCGAAGGCTGCATTTTTTGGGGTCGCCACTTACTTCCATCTGCCAAACTGACATTTAGGGTAAGGGACAAGTTTAAATTTAGGGTTAGGTTTCAGGGCTAGGTTTAGTGTTAGAGATAAGGTTAAGGCAGGGAAATCAGTGACGACTCGCTTAAACCGAAGCTGTTTAACCGAGACGAAATAACACTGCGTCAGTTTGGCGGATGGAATTAAGTAACAACCCCCAAAAACGTATCCTTCGAAGGATGCAGCCTGTGCTTTGAGATGCACCAAGTGACTACATGCCATGTGAAGAAATGTCTCCCTCCTCATCAGGGGTGCGTTTCCCGAAAGCACAAAAGCTAACTTGCATAGTTGGAACCGCTGACTGTGAATGGACGAACAATGCAAGTAGTTAACTTGATTAGCAACTACACTTTCAGGAAATGTGCCCCTAGCCTGTAAGTCTTTGTAATATAATTTCTGTACATCAATCAGCCACAATATGAAAACAACCTTCCCAACTTGTGTGAATCCCCCTTGTGTCACCAAAACAGCTGTCAAACGGATGTCCAGATGAATTCCCGGACTCTATGTTTCCCAGCGGAACATTTCCCAAAGCAACACATCCCAGCCTCCCCTGGCTTGACTTCTTCCCACAATGCATCCTGATTCATAATCATATCTGGGTCCCCAGGTAGATGGTGCGCATGTGTCCGACCGATGCACATGGAGCAAAACAAAATTGGACTCGCTGGACCAGACAGCCTTCTTCGATTGCTCCCAGGACCAGTTTGGACACTCGTGCCCATTTTGTCAGCGCTTTTGGCGGTGCATTGAGGGTTAAATGTGCACTCCTACGGGTCTGCAGCTACAAACACTATAAGCAGTGGGGTGCAGTGCATTGTGTAGTATGACATATTAATTGCGCATCATTAAAACTTTCTGCGACTTATGACACAGTTACCCTTCAGTCAATTCTAACTAGACCAGATAGGCTTCATTGCCCTTGTGCATTGATGAGTCTTGGGCACCCAAAACCCTGCTGCCGGTCATAGTTCGCCTGTCCTTATACCACTGCTGGAAGGTTCTTAGTTCTCACCACCGCTGACTGGAAGCCTTGCCCTTTGGAGATCCTCTGGCCTACCTGTCTGACCATAACAATGCAGCCCTTTATCAAAGTTGCTCAAGTCCCATTTCTCCCAGATCCAACACATCGACCACAAGAATCAAAAGTCTGCTCATCACCTACGGTTCGTCTGCAGACCTTGACATGTACTGCTGTTGTGTAATGATCAGTGTCATTGCATCATCTGTGAGTGATTTTAATGTTTTGGCTCAGCAGAGTATGTAGGCACAAATCCAACTCAATAAAGGCCGTAACAAAATTGAAAATTCACCCAAAAAACGAAAAGCAGCCATTTCTAAATCTATTTAGTATTGTATTTCATTGCAGACCGTATGAAGACACAATATTCAGTGTTTAGCCCGGTCAACCTCATTTTGTTTGTAAATATACATCCATTCCTGCCATTCAGGCCTGCAATGCATTCCAAGAAAGTTTTGACAGGGGAAATTTTGGCCTTGGAATTAATAAAAAAAAGAAGAAGAAGAAGAAGAGGAGGAGGAAGAGGAAGAATGATGTGATTTGAAAAAGCTGATGTCAGCAAGTGATGGTAATCATGATTTGGAGCAAAAGCAGAATACCAGACAGGTAAAGTCCTTCGGGAGCAAAGATGGGCCGAGGACAGGGGTCACGGTCCTGGAGGGCCGGTGTGTACGCAGGTTTTTATTCCTATCAATTACCCTGACTAATTGAGTTAATTGATTGCATGCTCGAATATAGATTTTCGCAATATTCGATCAAAGGAAAATGTTTTATGAAGGGAGACAAGACTAGTCTTTGTAGTTTCAAGATAATTTAAAGAAATGCGCACGAAACGTCAGATTTCATAAATGGTTTGGCAACTTGAGACAATCAACTAATTAAAGACCAGACGTTGGTGTGAAAACCAGGGACAGATACGGCCCTCGCTGCCCACCTCTGACCCGAGGATCTCATTATTTGCAGACAACTGCATGAAGAAATCATTGACAGGTTGAAAAACAATGTTCCTCAAGGAAAGATGAGAAAGGTTTTTGACATTTCACCCTCAACGGTGCATAACAATGAAAATAATCAAGCAATTTGGATGAATTTCAGTGCCTAAAGGGCAAGGATGCGAGCCTCCGATCTCCGATGACATCCTGCACTGCATCAAGAACCGTCATCTGCTTCTCCTGCCGCCGCGGTCAATTATTGAGTCGTTTAGTTAAACGGTGGGGAATTCCGGACACGGCCCACATCCATGAAAGGTAAATAGCAGCTAACGGCAATAGTTGTTATCCATCGGTAAAGTTGCGCATAACAGAAAAATAAATTATTCCCCAACTTCGAGGATGCATCTAAAGACGTGGGAAACGACGAGATCAACACATCCTCACGAGTCAGATCCAGCTATTGGAGGAGAAATCGAGCCGAAAATAACCAAGGACACAGCCAGTGAACTATAAATTAAATTCCTTCGTCTGGGTAAGCGATAGATATCCCCATTATCCAGGGCCCGTTCCTTTCTTCCATGGGTAGGGCGGGATCAGCCGCACCTGCAGAAGTCCCAGATCCCCAATCAAACAAAAATAATAAATAAAAAACTAGTCAGGCTAGTTAACCCAAAACTGAAATTCAATTAGCCAAGATCAAACAAGGCCTACTGATAGTTAGCTAGGCGGCTGCTTGCAATGCTGGGAAGTGGATAATATCGAATATTTAAGTTCAGCAGGCTAGTATACATTTGTCATAATATCGGTTTTTTCCTTCTCAATGGGCCCTGGCGTGTAGAATGCAGAGCACAGCCAATATACAGCAATCAATGAAACATTATATAATATTTGATTTCATGGCCTTGGAGATGATCATCTGCTGAATGTGCAGGACATGCAGATCGGACAGTAAACAGAACTGGATCACGTCCCAAACAAGCGAAACGAATTTTTCGCAGGCGTGTACTCGCATCTTTGCATTGACTTTGAATGTAATCAGTCGTGCGAAAAATTCGTTTCGCGTCCGGTGTGAAAGCGGCTTTAGTCCACAAATAACGTTAGACAATTTATGCCAAGTCCTGGTAACATGGCTACTGACGTTACTTGACAGTGACTGACTAAATTGTCTTACAAACCGAACTAGCTAGCTAACATTAAGTAACGTGGGTACACGAAACGTGAGCTAATTACTAATCCTGTTCACTTGCCCTTTGATAAATTACTAATAAGAGCAAAATTGCTCTCCAAGTGAACACACGATAAACTAACGTTAGCTTACGTACGGTTCAGATGCGTATCAGAAGAGCATGTGATTTCCAAATTCTGAGTTTTATTAAAATATATTAAAGGACCTGAGACAAACAAGTACCTGACATACAAGATTTGTATGCAAAGTTTTTTTGCCATCGATAAAGACCGCTTAATGTTTTTAACTCCTAAGTTTATGCATCGTGAGGCAACGGTCACTCTATTCCAGCTTGTCAGATAACGTTATCACGCAAACCGCCGAGCCCTAGTCAGACTGCAAGCTAGCAGCTAACATAGCATTTACTTAACTAAATATGATAGACCAGACGCTCAGCTGTAACGTTATATTCCGTAGGTACTCACCAGCATGTTTGTGCTTTTATTATCGCTGTCGGCCATTGTTGTTTATTCAGGCTTTGACCTATTTTTACAAGGCTGTCAGGCTCACATGTAATACTACTGACTACAAGCAGTACCTGAGATCGTTGGTTTCCCTCCCACTTTACTTGTCACCTCCCGTAAATAAATTCGAAATGGTTTCAAGCGCATTTATGGGACTTGTAGTTGAATTTAAGCAACAGACCGAGGACTGCGGGCTAAGAAATAAAAAAGAACGACTTTTCCCGTGGTTCCCCTCGTGAAAACAAATAGTTGTCCCCCAAGCAAGCCTGTCTGTGCCAAATGTAACGGAAAACTAATGACGACGGGAGGCTGCATCCGAAACCGCCTATTATACAAGCAGTACATACGGACTTGGCCATAACGACACTGCACATTTTGGCCAAAATGCGACCAGAGACTACGGACGTTAGTCACCAAAATAGAAGAAGAAAGAAAAAAAAAAAAACGAAACATGCTTGAAAGTCAACCCACTGTAAGCACTAAAATGATATGGGTTTATAGGCTGAGGTACACAGGAGGCTATGTTAGTTGGATATTTGTGTGAGTTGGAGACCTCATAGGTGATATAACCGGTCTGTGTGGGTTTTGATGGAAAGAATTTGCTAATATCATATTCATAAGAAGGTAAACAACACGAGCAGTCCTCGGTGCCAGGCACTTTGCTGCGAGCGTAAAGCACTTGACTGCACAAGTCAAAAAAGCACGCTCGCATGAATCGGTAAACAATTCCTCGGGCATTATTCAAGAATATCCCGCAAAATGTGCATTACATCAAGAAGTAGGGTTGCCAAGAGGCAAGTATAATGTAGTCATTTTACATCTGCTATAGCAAAGCAGCACTTTTTTGCTCTCAGATAATTATTATGATCATGCCTATATTTTTCCACACCATTTCAGCTATCGATATGTTTCAAAATTTAAAACGTTCAGCACATTCTGGATTAAGTTGTTCAGAAGCAGTCTTATTTATATAAATTTTATTAGTGTTTGTCATTTTTTTTGACGCTATTATATCCAGCCATTTTCAGTGATTTTATTCCCAACGATTTTTATAGATTCTTTTAATACATTATAAATTTGTGTAGAAATTTCCAGCCATTTCTTTTTTTTGCCTTTTTCAGCACGCACGCACACACACACACACACACACATACATTATATATATATATATATATATATATATATATGACTTCCTACTCCTTCATACTTTGGTAGGAACTTAAAACTTTAAACGAGTCACCAGTTTATTGGCGCGAAACAACTTTATGGTTCCTTTTCGGATTTTAGAGAAATCAGCGTGTCATGCTCAAAGATATAATAGGTTTCTGTGTAAGCCATCACACTCTGGCAATACACACTCTGAAAAGGACAAACGGACTAATCGACTCTGCTAAAGGGGGGAAAACACCTCCGTTCTGTTAAGTCCGCTGAAATTCAAGCATACATATACAAGTGTTTATATATTTCTGCTTTTTGAAGAGATTTGACTCAGTTTTTCAGCAGTAAACTTTTGTTTGCAAGGAGTTCTTTGGTCCTATTAAATCCATTAATTTTTACTTGTTTACAGCCAGATTTTGAACTATTGCTCCGTCCGTCATACTCTCAGCGAGAAACCCCATTCCACAAGTGCAATGTTCAGCTTCCTTGGAATATTCAGAGTACAGTTATGGGTACTTATAGTTAAGCAAACATTTTTCCAAGATAATTCTTAGAATTATTTTATTTTAAAAGATATTCACTTTTTAAACTATTAGAAATTGCAACTTAAAACACTGAGTTTCTGTAGGATCACATCAGTGTTTGCCATGACAACAGCTGTTATGAATAAATAGATACTTTAGAGATAGTTATTGAGATTACAAAAGAATGTTTGGTGATAATTTCAGCTGTAATGTGAGGGAAAAAACATTCCTAATGTCACTACATTAGCTTTTTTCCAGGTTTCTATGTTCTAGTATTGACTTTGACACCCATCCCCCCCCCCAAATCAATTTCGGCGGGGAACAGCTAATTAAGTATGCATATTTTGATTTACTCATATTCAGAGATACATATTGCAAAAAGACTTCTTTACAGACATAGATCATCACAAAATGAAGAAAACTGCCAAAGATGAAGTTAATTGGATGTACAGCTGAGAAATGTGCAAGTTTGATTTTTTTTTTTTTTTTTTGCATCTCAGTATTGAGACTATACTTCAGTTGTGGATCAAATGACAAGTTTGCCTTAATTTCCCACAATATTGATCTCAAATTTATACCGAGATGGGAAGCTGAATAAATTGGCCTGCATTTTTACAAGAAAATGCAAGTGTGATTACTCAGTGTTTATAACTACTATTAAGCAGGTTTCCTTGCCCTTAATAGAATTTGGCACCCTTTGTTTCCACTGAAGTTCTGGGTGAAGTTTCCTACCCAAAATTCTCCAGCAATATTTCCACTTAGCAAACAAGGAAGTGGAGCCTCAGTCGAGTAACAATTACACATCGATAATGACGGTGCATCCAACGTCTCAAAAGAGCAAGGACCCTTCACTGATAACAGACATGCAATGACCTCCACGTAGTTTGGCTAATAGCCATTTCAAGCAGCATCTAAATAATCCAATTTCAGGAAGGAAAGGTGGTAGTTTGCATTTTCATTGCCTCCATACAGCAAGGACACACAAGCCCAACCTTGCAACACAGGAATTAGTTTACCAACCACAATCCTTAATAGCTATAGCAAGTGGACACTTCCACGACCATGAAATTACTCTAAAACACCACTTGCATCATAGTCCGAGTCACCTGACGCCAAATGGGTTGCGCGGTGACTGGAAAAGACCTGTATTACACCATTATTTGGAGCAAATGTACACTCAGCTTGAGGAGAACTTGTGACCTCTCCACACACCTGTTAACACAGCTGCGCATAGCAAATCCCCCCCTCCCCTTCCCGAGATGCCAGTCCTGACCTGCCCTACTCTGCCTCTGATTTGCAAACTCCTTTGCTGGTAGGATTGTTAGGTTTTAGACATGAGAAGTTAGATTGGCTTATCCTGATGTTCCTGCGCTAACCTATCACAGATCATGACCTCACCATACTGTGGGGGGTATGGGGGGGATTGCCCACGCATAGCAGCGTAAATAAGTGTGGAGAGGTTGTAAGTTCATCTCAAGCAGAGCGTGAGAATCTGCTCTAAACCGTGGAGTACTACAGGTCCATGCCAGTCGCCGCGTGATCGTTTGGCATCAGGAGACTTGCCTTCTGCAGCAGGAACCGTACGGCATAATTTCATGGACACTTCTGGCGGTTTTCTGGACTCGAGGGAAATAATGAACTCCAACTTCAGTTTCTTAAGAGAAGGCTGCAACGGAGTCAAACTGGCATCCTCCTACTGCGTTGCATAGACCAATAAACAATGAAGCAACTACAGCAACAGAAAGTAAAGAAATAACATTGGAATTCAAATTTATTCTGAATCAAAGAAAATTTAATAAAATCTTTTAATAACAGTTTGCACCATCACCAAAGCATTACCTTTATATATTTCACTTATTTTCTGCTACTAAAAATGTAAAACTAGAGAGGGACCTAGATTAGTAAAACTCAGGCAAAACAGGGATTACTATATAACAGCAATGGTACATCCCTTCTCTAGCAAGTCAAACAGGGATGATCCAAGTGATTTTAAAAAGCAAGGAAAAAAGTTTCTACAATGCAGAAAATTAGACGCAAATCAATGAAACATACTGAAGTGATTAGCTCATTTTAGTCGAATTTTAAATTCACAATTTTCATCACCGTTCATAATACCCACAACAAATTGCAACTGACAGCCACCAAACGATCCAAAATAATGTCAACCGACACCTGATCCCTTATACTGAAGGACTTTATACATAGCGCTAGATCACTCAAACAAGATGACGGCGAATTCTCCAAAATAACCAACAAAAACAATTCAGCTTGAGATCTTTTCAGAAACTGAAACGACTAAGATGCGCAGATTTTTTTTTTTTTTTTTTTTTAAAGCGTTGTTTGCGAGGGTTACTTTATTTCCATTAAATGTTTGAGACTGAAAAGAAAGTGACTAATTTACACTTCTCAGAAAAAAAAAGATAAGATTAAACTTCTAGTGATCTTGACTCGAGTCACATGTCTCTGAGTGGAGTTCACTTTGACGCTCCTGATTTTCCAGCCACTCAAGCGCTCGCCATCTACCGACACATGCACCGGCTTCGCTGCTGGAGAGTCAGAGCTGCCGAGTCGTCATTAAGGACACAATGCGGAGAGGCCCTTCCGCAGCAGTAAGCTCAGTTTCTCCTCTTCGCGCTTGATAGTCATCTCCAGGAGCATGCTTCAGGTCTGAGGGACTGCGCATCCTTCTATCCGCTCCGGGTGGGAGGAAAATGAGGCCGACAGGAAGCAGCCTCGTTCCCAAGCCCCTGTGATGAGCCCTTTTTTTCCTCTGCATGTTCTTGTTCTTTTATTGGGTGGAGAGGAGTTTTATTATTTTTGTTCTTGGTTTTTTTGATGCATTGCGCGGGCTGGGGATAGTTCAGGCTTGGCGCCTAATCACCCCGGCCCCTCCCCCCCTTTTCCCCCCATCCCTGTCAGCCCCCGCGCCCGAGGTAAAACGGGTGCAGACCCATTCGGTGTGTTGGCTGGATCGCCGGGTGCAGCTGAGCTACGGGATCCAGTGGGGGCCCCAGGGGGGAGATTACTAGATCTTCCCCCCCACGGTGCACTGCGGCTCCTTCGCCCCAGACCCAGTGGATTCTGGTGGATTTCTACCCTCGTTGGACCAGAGAGATCTACTGGCATCCCGTTCACACCCAAGCCGTCCACCCTTCATACAGCTGAGCCAGGTTATCCACGTTTGTGGCCTCCTTGATCACATAATCCACCTGCGGGCAGAGAAGGAACCATTTTGACATGAGGGCAGATGCATCATTGACCTTCACTCGCATAAACAAGCAAAATGCAGCTGACCAGGAAGAAGGAATGGAGAGAATCATTCTGTAAAACAAATGCAGTCCAGGCAGGAAAAGTGTTTTGGACGCAGGACAACTTAAATCAGTGCAATGAACAGCAAGCTGGTCATGATAGAAACTAACTGCAGAACTAGGCGATTAAGTACAAAAATTGTTTGTTTATGTGCCAATGAAATTTCTTTTGCCAATGAAATATTTAAATGCGTTGCAAAGATATTTTGGCTGCAGTACACAGCCGAGGCGCAATGACCAAAAGAGCGCGGCAGCTGTTAGCCCTTTCGCGAACTTCAGCCCAAGGCTGGGCCACCAGGCATAATTGCATTTCTTATACCATAAAATACTGAGCCATGTTGTAGAACTATATATACACACACGTAAGAAAGTTTGAGGAATCAGCATAATAACTGCGCAAGTGATTTTATGATGCGAATACATTTGCGAAAAAAGTATTTGAAAACTGTGTCATGACAACCCTCTGCTTGACTATGCAGTCCCACAGGTTCAGCTGTATATTATTGGTCAGATTTGTAAAAATATGATTAAATGAAAGTTCTTACCTTGGCAGTGGTCCAGAGATAAAAACCTGTTACAGTTTTTAATCCGTTAAACAAGCAAGCGTGGACAAGCATCACTTAATCAACTGACAGAGGTTGAACCTGTGTCTCTTTGTGAATTTCGCCATAATTGGCTTTTTACTCAAAGTGCAGTGCTTTAGATTGTACAGTAGCCCTTTAGGAACAAAATAAGAGCACGACTAGCCATCATGTGCTGATTTGACAAAACAGCAAGATCTTTTAGCCCATCAGCCCTCCAATATAAGAGGAAAATCAAATTCTTTTTGTTAACACAGACAGCTGATGGTCGGAAACTTTCAAAAGACAGATGCTCATGGTAGCAGAGGGATTAATTTTTATGAGGAGGAACTGTTTCAACGGTTTCTGACAAGGAGGATTGTGTTGATGAAGCAAAGGAGTTTTGGAATTGACTATCACGCATGAACAATTGCGCACCAGATCAGGGAATTAGGGGGTTATATATTGGGGTTAAAGTTTAGCCATAGATGAGGAAAAATAACAGAAAAAGGAAGTAGTAAATCTATCAATGACTAGGAATGCAGGGAAATCTGGACTCTAAAACTGTTTATTGAAACACACACAAACATTAAAGACTAACCAAGAAATATTTTTTTTTTTGGAAACAGAATCATGACTTTTGAACCTGCAGCAGCAATTTTCGGTGGCAGTATCATTTTTCAAGGCTAATGAGGCTTGGTCACACTGCCACAAAGGCAGAAGAAAACGGAATCTTTATCTGTCAGACAAAAACTTATTTCCTGTGTTGTTTCTCAATTTGGGTAATATTCTCTGCTATCAAGGAATGCAAAATGGTGGAACGGCAGCACAGCTTTGAGAACCGCTGAATGAGCACCTTTAAAATTGGTGACCTCTGTACTCTCGGGACGGTGGGGGGAGCCTTGACCGTACCTGCTCGGTTACACTCATCCTCCTGTTGGGATCCACGTCCCGGCCCTCCAGCTTGGCCTTCACACGCTTCCACACGCTCACTGCGTACGAGTTACGCTCCTGCACAGCTGCAGGGGGGGGGGCAAACGCACACGTCAGCGCCCCGCGCGGCATTTCACCATCTCACTTTAAACCTTTCCCGCCAAATGTGACTACTATTACTCAATGATGCACTAAAATCAAAGCTGTTGAACACCTCTCGTGTTGCCACGTGATATGTTTTCAACAGCACGGGAAATAATTTTTTTTTTTTATGCATTTCAGCACGATAAGGGTTAAAATGAACAACCTCAGCCGGCGATAGCAGGCGCACACACACCTTTCCCCGTTTTGGGGTCCCTCACGGCCCTCTTGGGGCTGGGCGCCAGGCCTTTGCTGGTGATGAGCAGGGCGCTGGGCGGAGTGTCAGCTGGAGTTCCCACGGTTCGTGCCAAGGGCTTGCGAGCGTTCTGAGACATGCTCTCCGGCTGCGTCTTGGGTCCGCTGGAGCGCACTGCTGAGGTCACAGAAGGAGAGCAATCGCCGCCTGTCAAGAGCTTCCAGCGTAACCCTTAAAAGAGTTCACTTTTCGGAACGTTTTCCTCCAAAATTCTCCACGTTCCGGAACACTAACGTTACTGTCAACGTACAGTAACGATGGTAACGTTAGCGTTTGAATGCCCAGCTAATTAAACCCCTTGCGCAGATAGACGTCGGCGTCCGTAAATTCCAAAATTTAATTCCTAAATAATTCTGTAATTGAACTTAAAGATGTCTTGCTTCACTGAAATAATTTTCCAAAGTCTCTGTGACAAATACTGAGTAATAAAGCCAAAATAGGCTCATGCGCAACAGGCAAAGTTTGGCAATATTTGTATTCAGTGCAGAGGGATTAATTCTAGATTCTGTTGTATCCAACCATAATGGGTTTAGAGGGCAACTCACTGAGGCAGAAGTTATGATCAGACACTGAAAGAGGACTGCTGCAGCTATTCTCAGCCAGTTCCTTCCCCTGTAAAATTTGTTTCTCGAGCGCGAGACTCTGATGCATCCTACCTGCAGCAAAGCTGGTCTGAGCGCTTAAGGGCGGGCTGGCACAGTCGCTCGCTCTCTCAGTCACCAGGGGCGATGCGAAGCTCACAAGTCCGTTATAAACCCTAGAAAGGAGCAGATCTGTGCTGTGAGATGGAGGTTTATTGGCGGTTGCTGTGCTCAGTGAGTAGGGAAGGGGGCGGCCGCTCACCTCTGGCTCTGTGCTTTGAGCTCCTTCAGAGTGGCTGGGATCTCCTGCAGCAGCTCCGCCTGCTCCTGGCCGCGCGGCTGACCCGTCGCCTGCACCACGGTGAAGAGCACGATCTGCACGTTGTCTTGCCAGCCTTTGTACTCGGACAGGAACTGACGCACGCTGCCCTCGTACGCCACGGCCTCGCCCTCCGCGAGAGCGCTCTCCTCGTCCTACAAAGCGGGTACAGAAGGTCTCATCTCAACTGAATATATCCCACAGTAATATATGGGGCCAGTTTTTCAGGCAGATTAATGCTAAACCACATCAGACTTATATCACCAAGACCAGTCTCAAGTTAAAATATTCCCACCGCACAAGACTCAATTTATTTCAGGACTGAGCCTGAATCAGCGTCAATGACATGGACCTTAAGTGTTTTTGATGGAACTAAATCGGGTTCGTACAGAAAACGCCTGCGCAACGACAGGCCGATTCGACAGGCCGATTAAATCTCGGACTACAAGTTCTAAAAGGAATTGCTGAATAGAATTGAATATAGACCAGGGTTAGGCTTAATTTTGTCCAAGGTATTTAATCATTACCCACAGACTAAAAGAATGGGCAGGAGCTCGTGAGGGTACACTAGCTGTACTTCACCACAACACCATTACAGCATTATCATGTCCTGGACAAGCTTGCACAGTATCGAAGAAGCGGAGGTTTTGACCTCACTGAAAGGCTCACCTTGGCCATGGCGCGCAGCAGGTGCTTGACGTCTGCCAGCTGGCGGTTGTGATTGGACAGGATGCCCTTGACGGTGTCCACCAGCACCTGGAGCGTCTCCGTCACGCTGTCCAGCTGTTGCTCCCTCTCCCCTTGAACCACTCTCTCGTTGGACAGCTCTTGGGTCAGCTGCTTCTGTGCGCACATCAGCCAATCAGGGCTGCCGATGGGCAGGTCCACTGTGGAGCTCTGGAACGTGATAGGAGAACCACCACAGCATATTAATGCGGTGAACGATGGAAAACAACTCAAAGTAAGGACGAAACTCAAGATTTTCATTGTCGATTAATCTGTCGACTACTTTCTTGAATAATCGATTAGATGCTTGGTCTGAAACATGTCTCCAACGATTGGGAAGAATGTCCATCAGTGTTTCCCAAAGCCCAAAATTACATCCTCAAATGTCTTGTTTCGAGAATCGTTTAAAGCTATTCCATTTACTGTCAAAGAGTAAAGAAACTAAAAAATATTCACATTCAAGATGTTTGAATCAGAAAATATATTTTTCATTACATTTAAAAAAAAAAAAAAAAAAAAACAACATTCAAACAGATTTCTTGATTATCAAAATTGAAGATGTCCTTTCCACAAAAACTGGAATCATGAGTGGAGCAGGCCCCGGATTGGCCGGGAGGCTTTATAGTGGACGTGGCCTTCACTCACCAGCCTGCACAGCAGCCGAAGCTCAAGCGCCGACACGGAGCTGCTGAACTTGGCGGCGTAGGAGCAGGTGGCCTGGCAGCGCTTGAGCAGGTCGAAGAGCGCGCCGTCCATGCTGAGCGCCTCGGGGGTGCGCGTCCGCAGGCCCTCAAAGTTCAGGATGGTGCTGCACAGGAAGGTCACCTGACTGACGCACTGGCTCTCCTTCAGCACCAGGGCGCGCCGCTCGGCGATGGCCACCTCGAAGTCCTGCAGCACGGGTGCTAGCGCCGGGTTCGCCCCGCCCGCCCACTTCAGCCGCTGCTCAATGCTGCCCTCCAGAGACGCCAGCTTCTCCTGCAACCACACGGCGCAATCGTTTTGTCAGCACTGGATGAATGGCTTCCTGGGATACTGCCTCAATGTCTGCCTTTGTGTTCCAAAGCCCATGAAGGTCCCACCACCCCTAATCAGCTCCACAACAAACCCTACTCTTATAGATAAACAGTCTTCCTAGTTCTCCAACCCTTAAGAAAGCACATCACCAGGTGGGTAGACATCTTGTTAAGGTTCTCATTGGGACACTCAGGTGCACCATAGAGTAGAAATGCAAACCCACGGGACAGTAGACTCCCGAGAACAGCATCGGCAGGGTTTCCCCCAGGATTTTTAAAATCGTGGCGGAGGGCTTCAGCGCCGGGTCAAAATTCAGCATCATCAGGTGTGGCCAGTTTTCATTAATCAGTACGTAGGCGATGTAATAACAGAAGTCTATGTGCACAGAGGTTTATCATTTTCACATGCGTCATGGTGGATTTCACAGATAATTTGAAAACCGATTATGACTCCGGACTCTGGAATTATATAGTCATGAAGATACAATCAGGTAGAGCAGGATGTGCTCAGAGCAAACACGAATGTTAATATCGTAGTTTATCGTTCTGCAGAGTGAAAAAAAAAATTTTTTTTCTCTAATCGTTGCACACATTGCATTAAGAAGAAAGCAGCGCGTTTTACTGCCGATGGCTAATTTTTATTCATTGGAAAACGTGTTCATCAAGCAAAATGATTGACAACAGGTCAAGAATTATTAGCGCTCATTTTAACTTAACAAGGAGAACTGGCGACAACTGACTGTCCTTAGGAGTTTATTTAAAGTCATTTTACACAGGCGTGGCTGCTTTTATTTTGCCGTGGCGGTGCGACACGATCAATTACATGTAGCGGAAACCCTGATCGGTCATCACTGAGCTCCCCTCTGTCTGCGCTGAAACGGTCAGACAGCAGTGGAGTGACAGGAAAACACAGACCTGCGTGCCGGCGATGGAGGCCTCGTCCTGACTCAGCTTGTACAACTTCTTCTTCATGTTGCTGAGGATGATGGGGCGCGACGGCGGGCTGACGCTCATCGGCTGGTTCCTGGTCCCCAGGACGTCCTCGTGCTGCCACTGCATTGGAGACCATTGTGTTTAAAAATGGCAGAACCACAAGAGGGTGAAAAAAATAAATAAATAAAATTTAAGTTCAGCATGAAGTTCTCCTCAGAGTTTCACATCACCTGGATTGCCCGTTGGCACCTATTAATGAATGAGTGAAATCAGCATAAATGCATGAATATAATTATTCCCCTTTCTGACCACTGAATGCGCTACTTCAGACAACCATATCAAAACCAGGTGATCACACTGGGCACCTGAATTTATTATTAATCAAGTGTTGCCATTGAACGTGGCCGCGTCCCGTGGCAGGTCACAGAAATCGACCGCGGTCGGCGCATCACACGAATACACATTGAAGCCAAAGATGAATGAAATCGGTCAAACCGTTCTTAAGATACCGCGTTCACGACAAACGGGACGTGACTGATGGACAGACGGAGCTGAATACCATGTCCCACACTCCGCTCGTTACTGCGGAGGCGGGGGGAAAAAAAAAAAAGAAAAAAAAAAAACGAGCGGATGTTTGGCAGACTGCTGTGTCACCAAAAACTTGAGAAATAAAAGCCTGATGCCAACAGCTACTGTAGACAAAAATGAAACGGAATTTAGTCAGATGGATGGAGTTTGGTCATTTTCAGTCGACCTTTTTTAGTTACTTAGAACTAATCAGCAGCTGCAGAGTAGTGCTCGACATTCAATTCCAGTTCTGTCGAGGGAAATGGCATACCGGATCTCTGGCAAGCATGAACTCAGTAAGGTCAAACACAGCTTTGGCCCCGCATGTGAGAACCAAACTCACTGGGCATCCCCTCACCTGGAACATGGCGATGTGCAGCTGCGCCCTCTGCAGGCTGACTTTACAGGCCTCCACGCTGGTCTCCAGGCGCCGCACCAGGTCCAGCTTCTTCCAGGCGGTCTCGTAGGAGCCGGCCAGCACCGTGGCCCGGTTGAGCAGCAGCTGGGACAGCCGGCCGGCCTGAACGCCCTGCTCCACCGCCCTCTTGCACAGCTCGTCCAGCGACACCTTGCCCTCTGCCCCGAAGTCCTTCGCCTCCACCTGGGCCACGACGTCAGTGCCGAGAGCGCTGAGGGCGCTGCAGAGCGCCAGCCCCAGCACCTGCGTGGGCAGCCCCATCAGCATCTGCCGGACAAAGTCCGCCGTAAAGGACTTGATGGGACGCGCCAGATGCTCCTCGTTTAAGGTGCCCTGGCCTCGGTACGGGGGCTTGGCCAGCGGTACCGGGCCGTTGGATGGAACCGCGTCCTCGGACGGAGGCGGGCAGGTTCCTGTGGAAGGAGGAGAGCTGGCGTGAAACACTGACGATTGGAAGTGGCCTGGAAATGGCGGAGGAGGTCGAGGTCGGGCCGCTCTTACCGGAAAGAGTCTGAGAGAAGGAGCCGCACAGGCGGAAGAAGTCCCGGATGCTCTGAAGCCTCTTGAGGAAGAAGATCTCCTCCAGAACCTGCCTGTGCTGGGCCTTGTCGAAGAAGTTCACCTGGGCTGCCCTGGCCTCGCGAATCACGTCTATCTTTCTCCAGGCGGCGGGGACCTCCATTTTGTTAAGCTGAGGGAGACGAGACAGCGGTCAGTCCCGTATCCACAAACACGCAAAAAGCACCTTCATCTATTATAGCCCAGTATCACGCTAAAAATATGACATTTAGCCTCATGCAAGCGTGTCCACCCCCCCATAATGCATACAATGCATCCAATCACTGACTTGGAGAGGAGTAAATAACTACACTGTTCATTTCATTATGCTAGTCTAGTAGGCAACAAAAGGAGACATTGTTTTTTCCCCCCCTAAATTGAGGCACTACCTTGTCGATGAGAAGTCCGAAGGCCGTCTCCAGTTGAGCGAAAGTGCCGTCGAAGGCCACGAGCAGCATCTGTCCTGCGCTCATCTTAGGCGTGTCCTGCAGTGAGCCCTCCTGGCTCCGTGGCTGGATGAGCTGAGAGTACTGGGCCCGCAGCTCTCTGAAATGAAGGCAGGGCGAGCGTGAAGTTCTCCAACCATACAGCTTTGGTCATAGGGAGGTACCGCGAAAACCCTGTCAGATGCCTTCTCAGCTATTACTGGTGGATGCCATGCTAGCGATTTGCGCCATTAGAAAACACTGACCGTTTCCGTTTATCCTCTGAAGCGCTAAATCATTTTGAAACCGCCATTTTTGACAGCTAAAAATAGTTAGCATATGGGCGATATGCTGCTTATTTCTAAAAATGCTGACTTGACGAGAGGACTAACTTGCAAATTCGTTTACCAAATGCAAACACTACAGTGACATTTATACATTCCTCTTTTCATTGATGGTGAAATGAGTTAGCATAGCTTCTAGCAGTATTCCAGAATACCATTTCCTTTTCACCTCCTCATGACATCTACCACCCAGCCTTTTCCAAGGCATGTAAAGGGTTGCACGCCCACACTCATACAGTCCTACCTTCAGCAGCCATCTATAGGACTCCGCACCACACTAAAACCATAAAAGCTGAGTGGAACACTCACAATTCTACCGATTACATACAATTCAGCAAAACCTCCTACTTGGACAGGTCATCACTTCTCCTGGATTATGAATCATCTTTACTGAATTATAAATCATCGTCAGTAGTGAAATAAAGTACAATGGCTGATATGAGCGAGGTACAACAGCTAGAAACCCAGTGTAAGCACTATGATGTACCTAGTGACATCCAGGTAGTGGTCGTGAGTCTCGTCCTCCAGGCCCATGGCCACGTTGCGCAGGTGGGCCTGCAGGGCGTCGGCCAGCCCCTGCAGGGAGACCCCGTCAGCGCACTGCTCGATGAGCAGGTCCAGCTCCAGCAGCATGCTCTCCAGCGTGCTCTCGCCCTTCAGCATGCAGCGCAGCGCCTCCGGGAAGATGATCTGCCGGAAGTTGGTGTTCAGCTCCTGTGAGGCGGGGGGAAGAACGAGAATAATGACTCAAGCTTGAGTTGGTCACCTCCATTTAACCCGGGCACCATTGGAAAGGACTCCCCCAGTGGGACTGCGTTCCGTTTCATAGTACTGAACCAGTGTCAGCACTGAGGAGTCAGTAAGAGGACCTTCGCCCTCTGTGACACAACTGTGGGATAAATAACCAGCAATGACAGGCAGCTCATATGACAACGGCACAAGCAGCCTTTTCACCAAGACTCAGAATGATCACAATGTGCTGAATGATCTCAAGTGAAACCAGCTGGTGGCCATTCATCTACTTCCGGGGGACAGCCACACCTACACACAAGAGATGATATACAAAGAAAATGACTAGTCTAGCCAGTTCCATCCAGTCATGTCACATACTGCTCAGCCAGTAATCAGTCTTTTCTCAACTTGACAGAAAAAAAATGCACAAAATCAAAGGCAGCAGCAAACGCAGCTAAAGCTAGGAAATTAAACTGATCAACAAACTAGTCTATTACCTATCGCCAGGTGCTATGAGAGTTAGCTAATGCTACAGCCATCGATGTCACCGTCTTCATCCACAGCTTCCTCCCTGTTCTTATGCATCTCCTCAGACTGAGAGCAAGAGGGTCATGGGAGATGGAGTTCTGAATACATCTGGCACGTCACTCAAAAGCAGCCCACTGTAATCCACGGCTACTAACGGACATACCCTTGCGTAAAGACATGCATGAGACAACACTTTAAAACAGGGCTGGTCAACCTGGGTCTAGACGACAGACCTACGTATGAGGAGTAACATACTTTCCCATAAGTTTCAGAAAATTCCCCAAACTCTGGCAAATTCCCCAAAACTCTGGCTAATTCCCCAAAACTCTGGCAAATTCCCCTCCTTTACATTCCCAGCAGCACCCCTAAAGAAGCACACCTCATTCAGTAGTTGGTGTTCTCTGAGCTGTTAACCAGCTGACTCAGGTACAGCACAGAGCTGAAACAAAGACCTTCAGGAGGTCGTAGCAGGGCTGGGCTTCCCTGCTTTCAGAAACTCAACATAGACGGGCTTCAGGCCACAGTGGTGCGTTACCTGCAGACAGGTGTAGACTCCGTTGGCGAGGTACACGGCTTGGGCGGTCAGGGAGGGGCTGGGGAGCTCCAGATCGTGGGCCAGGAGCTGGCACTGCTGCAGAAGCTTCACCAGACAGGTCATATTGCCGCTCATGCTGCACAGCTCCTCCAGGAACCAGGCGCCGTCTCGCGAAGTCAGGTCCACCAGCTGCTCTCCTGCACTGGCAGCTGCGCCCTCCATCACCAGGTTACGCCTGTCAATCACACAGACCGGAGGTTTCAACCAACTCAACCAACAGTTAAATCCAATCAGAGACTCACTGGTCAATAGCAGGCCTTTCAAAGGAGGTTGTGCAAAACAAACATGCATTAAAACCTTAAAGGTCCCCTATTATGCCACCAGGCGTACAGCTAACAAGCCAGTTCAAAATCTGCCTTTCCTGACATCACAAGGGGGAGAGGCCACCCAGAGTTATGAAATTTGATTGCTTGGCTGAAGGTAGTCAGTTCTTCTTGCCTCTGGTTGGTTACTTCCCCATGTGATGTCAAGAGGGGAAAGATTTTGAAATGGCTTGTCATAACCAATTATGTCACCAGGGGCACAACAGGAGACCTTTGAAGTAGCTGCATTTGACAAGTTGATTTCCCAACACCTTGGCAAATCTTGTATGGAGTCCAAATCTCACCATATTTGGCAAGAAAGTAAAAGAGCTCAAGTTTAAATATGGGATTCAACAAACTGTAAAGAGTGGCTGTTTTTCGGAGTATTTCTTCTCTGGTATTGAAACTTGAAGACTATTTTAGCAACGTGTGGTTGCCTCACCCAAAGTCATGCAGAGGGTCATAGACGCGACTCACCTGGTGAGGGTGCAGAGGGCAGAGATGATGATGCCGGCGAGGCTGAAGGAGCCCAGCTCGGCGTTCTCGTGCAGGAAGACGGAGATGCAGCGCTCGATCTCCTGCAGCTGCTCCTCGCAGGCGGCCGTCCCCGTGCCCTCCGCCTTCAGCCGCTCCACCTGCCGCAGGAGGCGCGTGTTGGTGTCGGCCACGTGATGCTGTAGCGCCAGCTCCGTGCTGGACAGGAACTGGCAGGTGGCCGGAGGCGGCTGGGGAGTGAACTGCATCTCGTACCTGCGGCGACACACAGCAGGGGGCAGCGGTGAGGTGCGGTGCTGCGAGTAATTCGCAGCAAGTGACAGATTTGCCTTCGGAGAAAATTACTCCTAAATTACTACAATTACCACCGTCTGCAGGAGGTTAGAGCGCTGCGTCAGCAGGAAATCTTTGCCACTGATAATGGAGTTCTCTTCAGCAGATGTGATAATAAAGGACTGTGACAAAGGTGTCTGCAGAGGTGGTTCTTTAGGGCTATGTAGCAGTGATAATGAAGGTGTGAGTTCCAGTGATAAAAAAGGCCTCTGAGGCAGAGAGGAGGCTTACTGCGGCAGTGATAATGAAGTGCTGAGTTTATAAAGGCCTTCAGCACAATAAAAAGCTGAGCAGTACAGACAACGAGGCTCTCTGGCGGAGACAGTGATAATGAATGTATGGGCCAGTAACAATGTATAAAGGACTGGGAGTTCATGATCGTGAAGCTCTATTCCAGGGATAATACAGGGCTCTGCGGCAGGGATAATGACAGGGTCTGGGGCAGAATTAATCGAAGGAGGTCAGCCTGTAGGGCTGAAGGACCCAGGGCCCAGCAGCAGTGATAATGAAGGGCAGTGGGGTCATGATGAAGAAGGCTTCGGCAACGATGAGGGTCCTGTGACTGATAATGAAGAGCTCTGAGGCTGTAAAGATGACTGGATCTAGGCCAATAATAATGAATGGATACAAGTCAACAATAATGCTATGACGGGCCCAACAGCAGAGGTAATGAAGGCCTTTGCGGGAGCAATAATGAGGCTCTCAGTGACAGTGATGATGAAGGGCTCAGTAATATTGACGGCACACTCACTTGTGGTAGATGGCCTGGCAGTGCTCGCCCGTCATGTCGCACACCAGCTCCTCCATCCACTGCTTCCAGGCTTGGGCGCGGTGGCGCAGGAGGACCGGGCGGGGGTACAGCAGGGCCACGGTGGCGTAGCTGTGCAGGTGCTCCAGGCAGCCCCGCAGGAGGGCGCGCCGCTGCTGGAACATGGCGCCCACCTCCGCCTCCAGCTGCTCGCACTGGCTGATCAGGTGGGCCTGACCCGCGTTCTGCAGGAAGGCCGTGGCCGGCACGTAGCTCGGGGCGCCTGGACGCAGCACAGGAAAACCGTAAAAGTGAAGTTAGCCTCTCGTCAAGAGAAAGGCAAGACCCATCAGGAGCCATATCCCCCAGACCCCTGACAAATTAGAAATTTGAAACATTGTAAATTTGTTGAAGGCAGTACTCCAGCACGACTGATTGGTTAATCACCCATTCTAAATGCTCTAGTAATTTTCATGTTGAGTAGAAAGGATGGTGAAACGAGACTGGCTGATGGCGGCCATCTTGTTTCCAAAATAACTTTGTGCTTATAGACATCCATAAGACCCTTGACCGACATGAGGCAGGCAAAGTTTTACATTGACTGGGAAATTGGTTTCGCAGTCATGTCCATTTGTTTGGTATAGCGCAACCTATAGAAGGATTTACACCATCTTCGGTAGACTGAGGTCTAATGCCAGCAGATGAGGGATCTCAAGTAAGGCGATGATTGGACATTGCATTCAGTAGTTGGAGCTCATTTTAGCAACAGAGGCTACGCCCACAGAATTTTTTGCCTTTCTGCAACCAGTTGGCCAGGTCTCTGGACATAACAATTCAGTGTACAGAGCATTGAAATATCTTGGTTTGAAGGTGCCAAGTACCAGTTTTTTGCAAATTTGTTGCACTGTGTAAAAAAAAATAAAAATTTAAGGAAAAATTTTAAATGGCTGAAAATGTGTAGATACTTAAATGGGTGCGACTCATATAGATTTGAGCAGACCAGCAGAAAGCAGATGAAAAAAATTTCTGAGATCTATAATTCAAAATAAATTGGCCAAAATGTAAAAGTATTGTTATAGAGCCATCTTGTGGTCAATTTAAAAACAACAAGTCGACATGGTCTACAACATCCCCCGCCAATCGTGCGCTTCTCATTTTCGAACTCAATCAAGGCCTTTATGGTCTGAAGCTACACACCAAATTTGGTTACTGTATCTGTAGTAGTTTCTGAGTAAAGCTGTCCCCTTTATCTCGGACGGACGGACGCACGGACGGACGCACGGACGGAGGTCAAACCTATATCCCCCTCCCACTTCGTGTTGGCGGGGGATAAAAATTCCCAAATCACAAAATGTACCACTCAAGTAATTGTCGTTTGCAGGAAGTTTTGTGGATGAACACTGCGCAGTCCTTGAGTTACAATCTGCAAACGAAAATGATTCCAAAAAGACGTACAGACGATTATACTGACAGCCATTTTCCTCCGCATCACAAACTGGGGGGGAAGAAAAGCACCAAGTTCAATCCCAATCGGGTGATGTGCTTCGAAATTCTTTAACCAGAAACAAGACAAACTAGCAGGGGCAAACGTTACTAAAAATTTGAGCGAGGTCCGAGCGAAATGAGAACCCAAAAAGACGCTTAATGGGGAACGCATCCATCTCACCCAGGTCGATGGGGCTGCTGATCTCCTGCAGCAAGCTGGCCAGCTGGGTGGCCTCAAGTCCAGCAAAGGCAGCCTGGTACTGCGAGATCCACTGCTCCAGGTCTGACAGCTTGCTCTGGATGGCTTCCTGGACCGTCCTCTCCCGGGACTGCAGCTGCGTGTGCTCCGAATACCTTTCGAGAGAGCAGGCGTTAGCGTGCCGGCCACACAGCATGCAATAATGCATTAAGTGCAAATCACTGCTATAGTCACACAAGGCGCAAAATATACGCAGCAAAATTCAAGACTTCAGACTTCAAAAGGGTCAACAATTTTGTCAATTTTTAAGTCGTCAATGACCTTCATAAGCATTTGCAGGTACCCATGTCTCCTTTTCAAGGTCATTTGTCAACTAAACAATAATTAACTTCTGCAGGAACAGGGCAAGAAAAAATAAAAAACGAAGAGTTAACAGCAAAAAAAAAAAAAAAAAAAAAAAGTGTGCCTTAACAGGTCTTTAATCTAATGAAACTTATCTTTTTTATTTTTTCTCAATCAAGATAAAATTTCGAGTTACCATGCGCATGATAAGTGAAATTATCTTCTCGCATTCCAAAGTCTAGAAAGTGGTCGACTTACCTCACTGGAAAAATCTTTGCGTTGATTTAGAAATAAAATGTAACAGAAACTACAGAGGTCGGACGCCCACAACCAATGGGTGTAGCCCCTAATCGCTCACATTATTCATTTTGGCACAAAATTGTCTATTATTGAGTGAATTATGTTACCTTGGCAACGACAATCAACAGACGCAGTGCCCTAACCACTGCCCATATACACAGAAAACATAAAACGGCTTTAAATTTGTGCCCTTTAGAGGATCCGCAAGGAAATCTCCATGGCGACGGCAGACAGGTGACGACGCCAAATCCATAGTGGCCCCGACTTCGTCTGGGGGCCACAATGAGTGTTTTAAATCCAAATGAAAAACTAAAACGTTTGGCAAGTTGGCGTTATCTTTCATTTTTCGCAGTGTTTCCCCTTTACAGTCGCGCTGTGCCCGACGCCCACCTGTGCTCCAGTGTGTGGATGGGATGATCCCCCTGGCTCTCCGCCCCCTCCAGGAACTCCATCTCCTCCACCAGCCGGCTCTGCTTCTTCTCCACCTGCGTCAGCTGCTCCTGCAGGAGCAGGTACTCCTCCACCGCCCCGTCCATCTGCGGCAGCACCCCCAGCATCTCCTCGCGGTTCTTAAACCAGTTCACCTGCAGGGGGGGGTGCAAGACGGGCGTGAGGGGCGCAGGGTTTGCGGCCGGCTCCACGCTCGTCAGGATCGGAAGGAAACCAGTGCCTCACCTTGATTTCGGCGACGCGGGAGGAGAAGAGGCTGCGCGTGATGTCCCGCTCCATCTCTCTCTTGCTCTGTTTGCTCTCGGCCTGCTGGCCCCCGCCTCCGTACACCGCCCCCGCGAAGCCCACCTCCCCGCCGGCCGTCCAGTCCACCAGGGGGTCGTACACGAACGCCTCCAGCAGGGTGAGGAGGGTCTCTCGGCCTCGCCGCATCATGTGGACCACCTGCGACGCAGAGTGCAAAAACACAACCCCCTGTTTTTAAGCTTTAAAGAGTGCGTTTACTTTTGACAATTAACCCTTAGAGTGCTAAATGCAGCTACTGTTGCTCAATGATGTGAGATATCAGAATCAAAGCCGCGCGGGAGCGCTTTCAAACAAGTCGCCACGTGATAGGTTTTTAACAGCACAAGATAAATAATTCAGAAAAATCTACATACAATTAAGCGCTCTACGGGTTAATTTTCAACCTTTCAAGTCACTGCGCAAAATCATTCAAATGGTTTCCTAGTGACCGTACTGTTAGAAATGATTCAAAGGAATTTTATGCATAAAAAACCATTTCAATCCAAGAGCTGTTCCTTTGAAAGACATGAACAATGTGCATTTTCATAAAAACAAAGGCTTGTCATCAAATCCTGGCTGAACTCGCCAGCTCATCAAAACAGCAAGAAAAAGGTTGTTGATGCCAGGCTATTTTCCAACAAAAGCTAATTTTGACTGAAAAACGGGTTGTCATTCAAGATCGCCAGATTGCAAGAGCAATCCTCACCTGCTCACAAGACAACCGAAAGATGCCCTCGACTCCGGTGACCCCGAGGGCCGTCTCGATGTTGTGCGTCATGCGGAAAGGCACCTTCTCTGGGACCCTCAGGCTCTTCCCTGTAACGCATCATCCTCAGATTTAGCATCACTGCGCTCCCCACACCGACATTTCTCAGATACGGGATCCATTCGCTTACCTTTCTCAAAGCAGACGTTGTAATCGATGTGCACCACCTCCCCTGTGGTCATATCGATCAGCACATTGTCCAGGTGCCGATCGCCCAGCCCGATGATGTAACCCACCATAGACATCACTGCAGTGGACCGTGCATAAGCCTAAAAAGCATGAAGAAGACCGTGAGCACTTTGCCGTCCACGTGGACGGACCTGCTCGGCTGTCTATGCCTAGGCTATCGCAGACTCTCACCTGGGTCACTCTCCACCACTCACTGGGCGTAGTGCAAGAGCACCACAGCTCCTTGGCCAGCAGGTTAGGAGGCGTGGACTCCATCAGCTCCCGCAACACGTCCCTCATGACGGTGAGCGGCCAATCGCGGCGCGACACCTCCACGCTGAGTCCCACGGCCTTCAGGGCGGGGCTGATCTTGCTGTAGTAGAGCTCGCTGGGCCGCGGGACCAGGGGGAGGTTCTGTGGCTGCTGGACGGCATCCTGAGCCTGGGGGAGTGGGTGACATCATTACATCACAGAAAGGAGACCTGAATTACTCTATCTCCAGGAGACTGTGGAGAGGGTCTATTCTCAAAAATGCACTTATTCAAATACTTTTCAAGCGCAGAGGTGCTGCAGTATCTTCTTGATAACATAGGAGACCGGAGTGTAGAATCTGCAGTGCCCAATTTCCATACGTTATCATGACGAAATCCATTACTGGATACAACGCTGAAGTGACTGTACATTCTGAAATTTATTTCTACACCTGCATATTTACACTTCCAATTATGACTGTTTACTTTGCAGTCTATATATCAACAGCCTGGCTTAATGAGTGCACTATAAAGCTGCTATAACACCGGACGCAAAACGACTTTTTCGCACAACTGATTATACGTGTATTCGCGTCTTTGCATTGGCTTTGAAAGTAATCCGTCGTGCGAAAAATTCGTTTCAAGTCCGGTGTGAAACCGGCTTATAGCCAAGTAGTACCGAAGCAGGTCTCAACTAGCTAGCCAGCAGTTGAGAACGACACAAGGCAACATTATCTGGAACAGGCATCCATGAGGTCAGTGGATGTACCCTCTCACTCGGCAAACTTTCATAATTCATTTTTTTCTTTGGAAAGCCAGGTATTCAAATACTTGCCAGTTTGCAAGATAAAGCCATTGAGTTCAGGCTGCACAAATTTCGTATTACTACTCTTGAAAAGTTACTAGGACTACACTGCGAAGATTTGGTTCCCCTTGTAATTGCATAAACCCCAGTAGTAACAATGCCGACACAAGCTCCGATACCTTCTGAGCCTGGAGCACCGCCTCTCGCTGCTGCCACCGCTTGTAGAGGCCAAACAGGGGCGTGGCTCCATCCACCCACTGGATGAGGCCCGAGCGGGTCCCCAGGGGCGTGACGGAGTAGTGTCGCGCGTGGAAGTGCGGACTCTCCTGCTGGTTGACTTTCGTGAACATGGTGTTAACGATGGACAGGAACTGCATGATCCTCTCGTCCAGATGAAGGTCTTCCAGTCCTACAAGGATGTTCAGAAACGTAGAGATGAAGTTCCTGGTTGGGTTTCAGGTACCTGCACCGGACACTGGGACGAGTCGCTCACCTTTAAACAGGTAGGGATAGTTCTTGCCATCAGAGCCCAGGAAGTAGAGTTTCTTGGGCTTGGTCTTGGTGGGCAGGATGGTGATCGTGTTGCCCACATTTTGGATGGTGATCGCGTCGGTGGCCGACACCTCACCAGGCAGCGCTATCTCGGTGCACGACATGGCTGCCAGCCGGGGACTGATTTCGTCCAGCCTCAGCAGGTAGCTGGCGCGTTTCGCCGCCCGCTGCTGCAAGCTCATCGTGATCTATGGAGGACAGGAGCGCATTATTCGGCAAAACTGCCCAGCTCCGAGAATGTAGAGCTTTGTAAATTTTGCATGCATTTAGCTTGGAAATTCATCAACTGACTTCCAAGAAACTGGCAATGACAATGCTGGCTAAGTCCTGATGTCTGAGCAAGGACTCAAAAAACCAGGGACCAAATTTTGTGGAGGTGTTGTGAACATTATGAGGTGGACAATCAAGCTCCAGAAAGTAAAAGTCCTTCCCAGTATTTTGTTGCAACCGCCTGGATCTGATAATTGCAACAACCCTTTAGCCCCTAGGTTGAACTAACTGGGGAAATCAGCTGCCTGAGCTCATGGCTGGAAGTAAAACGCAGCCGGACTTTAACCTTCTGACCCCAGGAATGTCCACCTCTGATTATGAGCCAAATTGGGCGAAACTTTCATAATTCAGAGTGGTACTTTCACAAGTAAATGCCCAAAAGTGAATCATATTGCCTGAATTCTGATTGGCTGTGACAGCTCTCACCTGCTTGAAGGGTAGCCAGCTGCTGCTGGGATTGGCTGGGTTGGAGGGGTTGCGCAGCCTCTCCAAAGCGTTGTTGATGGCGTCTCCGTAGCTCTCCTGAAACCAGGTCTCGTGGGGCGTCTCGGCGGGCGCGGCCGTGATGCTGCGCACATGATCCAGGGCGAAAACAACCGGCCGCATCAGGGCCGAGTGCTTCTCCCGCATGATGGCCAGCTTCTCCTCCCTGAGGACAATGGGACAGGGTCAAAGGTCAGAAGCAAAGCTCAGGGGCCAGGTCACGGAAGAACGGAGTTACAAAATTGGTGTATCAAAAACCAAGCAAAATAGCTTTGTGTTGGTCTTCCCTAGTACTTCAAACAAATTAGCCAATTTTGTTCATTTGATTTTTTTTTGGGTGAAAATGGCAAAAAAAAAAAAAAAAATGGTGGGCAACAGAATTACAAATTTGTAACTCTGTTACCCCATCTTATCTGGATCCATCTTACTTAGTTTTGGAGCTCCGATATTTTGGAAGATAAAGTTAGTTTTGAAGATAAAAAATTGGTGTATTTTGGTGTATTAAGTCTGTCACTGTGTGACGTGGCCCTCAGGTCAGAGTTAAGACCAGGTTTGAGGACTTAAGGACAGGCTCAGGTCAGGGGAGAGAGTGAGGGTGAGGGTTGGAGGTAAATGGCGCGTCACGCACTTGCGGAGCGTGTTGTTGTTCTGCACCCTCTTGACCTCGTCCTCCAGCTGCTGGATCCTGCGCAGAACGTACATGTGCTGCTGCTGCAGGACCCCGAGCCACAGCTCGTCCCACAGAACCGTGACCCTCCTCAGCTCGCTCACCAGCAGCTGGACCTGCGACGGAAACACAATCCTCAACCCCACGTACTCAACAGGCGAGCAATTCATCGTATTAACACCTGTTCGTCACCAGTCCAAACAGAGGTCACCTCACATCTACTTAAAATGGGAGTAAAACTAAAGAACTATGGCAAATGTTGTCCCCCAACCAATTAAATCAAATCATCAAACCATCTCGACAAAACCACTGGTGTGTTGCCAAGTTTGCACTCAAAGATGATGGCAAATGCTGTCCCCCATCTAATAAAATTGGATGCCTTGACCCAGAACCACTGATGCGTCGCGTTTACAAGTCACCATGAAGCCTTTACTAACCCTTCCAGTGCGGAAATACATTTTTAAAAAATATACATTTAATCATCTTGTGCTGCTGAAAACCTATCGTGTGGCAACTTGTTTAAAAGAGCTCTTCTAAACAAGTTGCCAGGATAGGTTTTCAAGAGTTTTGATTTCGATACCTTACATTATTGAGCATAATAGCAGCATTTAGCGCTCTCAGGGTTAATGTAGATGATGTGCTAAAGTGGGCGTCCTCAGTCTTACCCAGAATGGGCTGGAGTGGGCACAAGCTTTCATTCCTACCAAGCAGTTTTCCTCGCTTGATTCTACTAACCAACCACTGGAGTCTTGTTTTGTAGAATCAAGTGTGTAAGGGTTTGGCTGGATGAAAGCCCCACACCAGCCAATATGAGAATGACACCACAGAACCAACAGAGACCTCAAATGTGTAGTTAAACCTGCAGGAGGTTTGGAGGAGTAACAGAAACACCAGCGCCTCTGACAGGGTAAGCGGGTCGAACGCACCTGCAGCACCATGGTGGGGCTGGCG
This sequence comes from Gymnothorax reevesii, assembly GCA_029721435.1. NCBI lineage: Eukaryota > Metazoa > Chordata > Actinopteri > Anguilliformes > Muraenidae > Gymnothorax > Gymnothorax reevesii. The sequence continues at coordinate 11,718,371 of CM056592.1, forward strand.
GAGGACAGCTTGTCGACGATCTTGCTGTAGCAGTCCTGCATCATGGCCTGGTCCTCGCTGGAGCACAGAGCCAACTCGTCTCCCCCAGTGCTCTCCTGGGAGGCCGGCCCGCTGCCCGGCTCGCTCTCCCCGCCGCACAGCGCCTCTCCCTGGATGTTACTCAGGAACGTGGGCAGCGCCGAGGGCAGCTTGTTCCCTGAGTAAGAGGGATCAGCCTTCTTAGCATCACACATACCACTGCAGTCAGTAAAGTGTGCTTTATTACAACCTGTGGTTTGTCTGTGTTATTCTGAGATAAAAATCAAAATCAAAAAAAATTTTTAAAAAGTATTTTAAAATACTTTAATCAATCGAAATTGTACCTCAGTACAATCGTGAATACTCACAAAAGATTAAAACTAAGAATTTAATAAATCGGCATTATAGGATTAAGAATTTCACATGGAAAATAATTAAATGAGGCCGATTAAATGTTGCCAAAGCTTGATTCCCTCAAAACCCCATACCACGCACTACACCCCTCCACAACACTATCACTGCCATCAACATTCAATTGAGGTCCTGAAAGCAAGTAATGAAACAAGAGTGGCTTGTGGGTCCTTAAAGTCACAAGGACCTTTTCAGCTGAAATTAGCCACATCCAGGTTTGCAATAATACCAAGTTCCCTGCCAAAATGGCTGCTACAGGATAAACTGCTACTAGCTACAATCAAATGTTCAGTCTTAGGCTGATGGCTGGAGTCAATTTCACGCCATCAGTGGGAGGGGTTCTTCCTGCAGCGAGTACACTGTACCTGCGGCCTGCGTCTCCCCGCCCAGCGAGATGGAGCCGACGATGGCGGGGTAGAGGATGAGGTGAGGCGAGTCCTGCGCCACGCGGCACAGCAGGCTGCAGATGCTCTGGCGGATGTAGGCCTCGGGGTGGTTGAGCCGGGAGAAGAGCTGGGGAATGATGCCTGTGGAGGGACCGCAGGACAACAGCCCTCACACGCAGCTCGCCTCTCGCAGAGAAACATCTCAGCTCAGGCGGGGCAATGTGGATAAAATCAAATACCATAAAACTTCTCACCGAATGCCTCGATATAGACATTGCAGCGAAATAGTAGGAATAACTATGGGAGCTTTCAGAAAATAATCACATTGTGCAATCTGGATAAACAGTCATTAGGAACGTGGATATTATGACCAAGCAGGTATCAGACAATAGGCAGAACACTAATAAGTGTAAGTGCAGATGACCACAGGCTTTTACAATAATACAGCCTTAAAACCAGAAAAGACAACATGTCGTGTCTCGATATTACGAAATCCAAAATCCTCAACAATATCTTAAATTGTGATATCAATATAATAATATTTGCGCTATTGGCCAGTTCTAATCTCAACTTAAAAAGCTACACTAAAGCATCAACATTGCGTAGAACCCTTCATCTATACGGTCCACTAAATGGCCAAAAGCTTGTAGACACCTGGTAATCAACATTTCATTTGCAAACTAGAGCTGCGCTCAGAGAGTGCGAGTACCTCCGCCAATGAACTCAATGTTATTTTTGCCAGTATTAGCTAGCAACCCTGTATTTATGCAGTCCTGTAGTCTTAACAAAAATGTTTTTCATGTGTTTTTGACCTTTTGCATGCCCTTGATGTTTGACCTTAACCTCCCAAAATCAAATCACCTCCTCCTTGAACAATACATTAAATTTGAGGAAAATCCATCCATAACTTTTTGCGTAATCCTGCTTACAAACAAACCAAGAAACTAACCAGACAAATGGTAATGATCACATAACCTCCTCCAACTTCGTTCATTCGGAGGTACTGATGGCCGTTTTAATTTAACCCTTATTTAACCTTATTTTTCAAGGGTGCCCTGGCAGGTTGAGGTGGGGAGGGAGAGGGCAATTTGCACAGCCAATTAGATCAGGGGATGATAAGGTGGCAGGTCGAAAGAGCCAGGTTGGGACTTTAGACATGAAACAGAGGAACCCCTTACTCTTATCGAAGAGTGTCATAGGTTCTTTAATGACCACAGTGCGTCAGGACCTCAGTTTCACATCAGAAAGACGGCATCTCCTTCAGGACAGTGTGCCCATTACTGCACTGGGGCATTGGGTATTATTCCGCCAGAGGGAAGATCACCACCTACTGGCCACCAGCACCTCTTCCAGCAGCAACTGGGTTTTCCTCAGTGGTCTCCCATCCAAGTACTGACCAAGCCCACACCTGCTTAGCTTCAGCAACGTGGCTGGATCAGATCAAATAGTGGTATGGCTGCTTAGTATGGACTGGGTCCCCCTGTGCTGCCATCTTAGCCCCCACTAGGGAAGGCTCTCCGCTCAGTTGGAGCATTATTGCATGGATTTGTTTACATTAGAGCCGGAAGAGCATCAGTGAGCTCACACATGGAAATGGGGAGAAAATTGTCTCAAGGTTGGCAGGATGAAGAATGTGATGCAGGATCTGGATACAATAACACCAACCAAAGTGGGAACAAATGCAATTTACAATGCTTTGTATGCATGAAAGCAGAGGCAATTTGTCTTATATATTAGTCTTGAAACAAAAGCAGTTTAGCATCTTGCACAAATGTTTTTTTTATACCATTGAAGACATCTTGGGAATTTTGAGCACAGATCAAACAAAATTCAAATCAAAGGAAGGAAATATTGTAACAGTTCTTAAATTTTATGTAAACCTATTTTATTTAGCATTTCTACAATGGTTATTGGATTTTTTTTTATGATTGAGTATGCTCTACATACCCAGACAGCATGTCATTGCTTTTGTCTACGTAGTTATCTAATGAAAATCTACGATGCAGTCTTGGCAATGAATGAGTTTGAGCTCAGACTTTTGCCTGTAATTTGAAGGCATTCATGACGATTGATACTACTTCACAGCGTCATTATCCAAATGCAGACAACATATAAAACATGTATTATTAACTGGTTATGCATGTTTCTGCCAGCATACAGGATAAACGGCCTGCCAATACACCTTGTTTTGGCCGAGTCCATCACGTGCACAAGTAACCATTGGCAACTGTGGCATTCGCTCTCTTCAGAGAAGCGGACGACAGTCGCGGGCCGAGCATTTAGGTCTTTAAAGCTGAACTGGAAGATACTAGCTAGCGCATACTTGTAAAAATATTATTTTTACAAGTATGCGCTAGCTAATATCATCCAGTTCAGCTTTAATGAGTCTTGAAGTCGTAAACTTCAGAAGTCATAGTCATAATATTGTCATGATAGCACAACATACTTGACCACTTAATAAAAATATTATAAATTGCTTATTTTCACATTGCCTTGGTATTGGCCTTTGGGTTGCGGCAACTGTGACATTCGCTCTCTTCAAAGAGGCGGACAACAGTCGCGGACCTAGCATTTAGCTCTTTAATGAGTCTTGAGTCATTGCCAAGGTATTGGCCTGAGGGTGGCCGTATTGGCCCAAGACAGCGACACACTGGCCAATACCAAGGACATACGGAAATAAGCAATTAATAAAATGTATTACACAATAAAATCATTAAGGGTTTCGATGGATCACACAGTCCGCTGACTTCCACTGTGCTTATTACACGTCCCCCTAATAGAGTCAGAACTATGTCCTGTGCCTTCGCCATTACGAAAACACAGCCATTCTAGAGAAGCAGTTTTCCAGTCATGGGAGCCAGTGCACCAGAGACCTGTCCCAGAACGGAGGTTACCTCTCCAGGGCGCCGTCGGCGTGGAGGCCAGCCCCAGCTCGAGCCCCTCCCTCAGCTCCCCCGCGTGCTTCACCAGCAGGCGCAGGAGACGCAGCGTCGCCATGACGATGATGTCATCACTGCTCTGCTTCGTGCTCTGGTTCGACAGCAGAAGTTTGGGGTCATCTTCATCGACAGGTGCCTAAAAAGTGCAAATGGAATGGAAAAATGAGATTCAACAATAGAGCTTGACCGAAAACCTGATACACAAAAGGTCAGTAATGTTTTTCAGCTTTTTGATTGCAGTTCAGAAAAGTTAATTCGATATGGATGAAAATACCATCAAATTAAAGCTGCCAGTCCACTTTCATACACCCAGTCTGAATGAATGACATTGAAATAACAGCCTTTCGCAACTGCATCACTTCCCAAATAATCACAGACCACTTCGCGCACACCATTCCTCATTATACTGTGCGGACACAAAGTTTCATGGCGCATTTAAGTGATTAGACCAACACAATTATTTGAAATTCTCGAGCAACTTCTCAACATCTAATCCTCCAAAGAGCGAAACCATTATTCCACATCCCTATTATTCCATCCAATAATTGCGTATGCAAATTACACTCCGGCAGTCTCTTCTTTGTAATCCACAGTTGCTCCTTTCTGTGGAGAAAATGCAGGTTCCCTCAGAGTGCGGAGCAGTCTAGTTTGTATGCTAATGCGGTTTGTGTCAGTGTCCATTTTGGCTTTAGCTGAACAGCCAAAGGCAGACAGAAGATTTATAATGAGCTCTGGGGAATGGTGGCAGGGAGGAAGGGAGGCCAAACTATGGCAGATAATCAAATCAAAAATAATCCCAGGCTCATTCACAGCAGTCCTCAGATGATTTCAGACAGCCGTCTGACAACTGTCCCAAAGAGCACAAAAACGAGCATAATTCATGTGCGAGAGCTGGAAGCTTCAGTACCAGAGCTTAGCTTCTCGTGGAAAAAGACGGAATAGTTCTTATTTTTGTTCAAGTTGGCTTTTGGCGATAAAACGATCTCCTCCAGTGTTTTCAATACTTACTTGTCATATAGGTGTACTTCAGCCAACTCTCAACACCCAACAGCTCTCTACGTAACTTGATACAAACAAGTGAAAAGGTGAGCACAGCTACGCAATACCCCCAGCCCTGGTGCACCGAAAAGATTACGGCATATTTTCTTATAAATTGGCACTGCAGCTCTGCATGGAGTATAGAATGCATGACTGAAATTTGAAAGCAATCTGAAAAGCAGCTTGAAAAATCAGTCAGGCAACTTTTGCAGAGGTAAATATAATAAGTTCAAAATATGGTTAAACAAAAGTAATTTTTTGAAAAAAAAAACGAAACATTTTCATGAAACTTGGCACTGCACCTCTCCATGAAGTGTAGAATGCATGATTGAAATTTGAGAACAATCTAATGAGCGGTTTTTGAGAAATTGGTCGGACAAACTGGTGCGGATAGACGGATGGACAGACGAAATTCTTTGATATATATACTATATAACCCCGCCCCTTATCGTCTAGCGTGCAACAAACTAACTCAAAAGCAACTTTCCACATAAAGCAGGATAGCGAAGGATCTCCGTGCAGGAGCTCTCACCTGCCCGCCGTTGAGCTTGAGGAAGGTGAAGTAGGCCCGACAGGAAATGCGGTAGAGGCTGAAGATGCGATCCACCACCCGCCGCCACACCCTGATCAGGCCCTCCGTCACGCTCTCCTCCACCTCCGACAGCCACGGGCAGGAGCTCAGGAGTTGCCTCCAGATCACGTCCACCATGTCGTCCTCGCCGTTGTCCTCGTTCTGCAGAGCCATGTCTTCGTCCTGAACAGTCACACCAGTTTTAGTGAGTTAGTGTCACTATTTGGACACTAATGTGAAGGTGGCGCAAGCACTCAATGGATCCTTTACTTGTTTCTCAAAGAAAATGAGCTAAAGCCATTGTTTCAAGAAAGCTATTCATTGTATCACAGAAACGAATTAACCCTTACAGCGCCGGAAATGTTTAATTAATAAATTTTTGAAAAGTTTTCAACAGCACAAGAAAAATTATCATGTGGCAACTTGTTTAAAAGAGCACCCCCTGTGGGAGCGCTTTTAAACAAGTGGCAACATGATAGGTTTCCAACAGCTTTGAATTTGATGTCTTACATCACTGAACAACACTATTTGTGTTCAGTGCTCTAAGGGTTAATGAGGATCACTTTTGATCCGACCGTAACAAGAGGATCCGTCCTTTCCAAAAGATCCCCCCACTCCTTGATCCCATAGAAGTGAAAATATGGACGGACTCACCTGAATGCCAGCCGGCCGACACATGGCCTGGCCCAGAATGCTGAAGATGGCGTCTTTGTCTTCGCTGCTGGTGCATTCTGGGAGCAGCTCTTCGATTTCCTGCTTCTCCCCGGAGAGCAGTGGGACTCCCTCTCCTTGACTGGAGAAGAAAATCCATACTTACGACAAAGCAGATCAGAACACTCCCCATCTAAAGGCACGTAAGCGTAACATGACGCCTTGCACGAGACAGGGCAACAAACCTGGCATTGTCCACCACTTTCCGGCCCCATCGGTAGGCCCAGCTCGCCAGGGCAGCCCAAGATTTGGCCAAATCGGGGGCCTGAGCCGTGGAGAGCTGGTACAGCTGTCCCAGGACGAAATCCGCCTCCCCCACACCGACACTCACTGCAGGAGAGAAGGAGCCCCGCAGTCAGGACAGAAAACGAACTGACAGCCATTGAGCAAGTACAGCCAACTCAAGTGAAAACTGCTGTAACTGTAATTGTAATTTGTACATTACAAGTGACCAATTATCACCACTAAAACACCTTTATGGGCATCTGTCACTAAACACAAGATTTTCTTGCGTGAAAATCAGCAACATTTGTACTGTATGAACACTGCTATAGCAAGCAGAACAGCAAGTTCTTAGACAGTCTCACTTTTCACAGCAGTAAACCGCAATAAAACAACCACTGCGTTGGTATAAACTTTAAACGCAAACATTCAGCTTTTAATATTTGAATCCACATTTTTCAGAATTAAGCTGCTTGCACACCGGACGCGAAATGAATTTTTCGCACGACAGATTACATTCAAAGTCAATGCAGACGCGAATACAAGTGTTTCGCGTCCGGTGTGAAAGCGGTCTTTACGGCTAATTTGATGCTTCTCCAATTGCACACAGGCTGCTCCATTTCTTCGTTACAAAGGGCATGAGCCACTGCAGTTAGACGGAATACCTGTGGTCTCGGCAGTGATGCGCTGCATGGTCTGGTCCTCCGCAGGGAGCTCCAGCAGGGCAGCGATGTTCTTGCTGAGAGGCGACAGGCTCGGGGAGCCAGCGTTCTTCTTCACCGCCTGCTTGAGCTGCAGGGTCAGGTCCTTCCAGTCGGCGAGCAGCCACTTGCAGAGCGTCAGCACGGAGCGGCACGCCGCCCGCTCGCTCTTCCCCGAGCGGCAGAACGACAGGGCGCACAGGCTGAGCATCTCCATCGCCGAGCTGCTCTGACCTGACACAGGAGTGCGCAGAGGAGCAGTGAGTCACCTGGGACTGAATTAGCAGCAATTAAATCTTGTAACAGCCGTGCAGAGACGTACGCTCCGAGCTCAAATAAACACCATTAGCGTAAAGCGGCATTCCTTACACTACTGCCAGAAACTTTGGATTTTTGAGGGTTACTTTGGTTTTCAACCAAATTTTGAAACAAGGTAACAGCCTAAAGCTGTGGCCACCATCAAGGTCACCTTGTGGGGGAGGGGGGACTTCCCTCAAGACACTTGGTTATTATTAGGACAATAACATTTGCATGCATATGCATCATTGAGTTTAAATGAGAGCACTTGTTTAGCACTCCGGCAGCAAAACCCTCAGGGGCAAGACAGTAACATGTTACAAGCAATTGCATTAATGGTGTGAAAAAACCCAGAGGATTCCCATAATGACAGAACCACAACTGCTCCTGTCCCTGATGAACCGGTAAGTTCACTGACCTGCGGTGAAGAGGACCTTGGCCTTCTCGATCTCCAGCTCCGGGCCCCACTTCTCCCCTACAGTGCCCTCTAGAGACAGGTGCTTGAAGACGTTGAGCAGGTCGGCCACGCCAGAGCAGGTCTTGATGGGACTGTCGCTGCACTGGCTGAGGAGCCGGGTGGCCAGGGCGATGTTCCCCTGTTTACGGGCGAACTTCACCGCCGTCAGGCACAACTCCATCTGGTGCGAGTTGAAGGGAGCCGAGGACCCTGCAAAAGCAGCATGAAATACTCCAATCAAATGTCCGCATAAATGCAAAACCACCATAGACTACCATATGCACAAGGGTTGCCAGACGTTCCGACTTTGACCAGTATGTCTGGTTTTCACATATGAAAAGGTCAGGTTCATGGTACATGCCAGACAAATGAATCCCAAGTTAACAATTAGAGTAATTAGCTGACATCATTTGTGATAATGTTTCAGAGAGTTTTAATCAATCTAAAATTGCAACAGTAGTATGAACAGAGGGGTCAGCCTACCTTCGAGCTTGTCGGATAGCTGCCTCTGAAACATGGTGTACCGGAGGGCGTGGAGCCAGGGCTGGACATCCTGCTGTTTGCATGACCCCAGTGCCTGACTGCACAGAGGGATCAGGCAGTCCTGTGGGGGCAATATCACAGATTAAAGTACAGGAGAATTAGCAGTGGAGGGAGATGGTAGAGGGGCGCGAGAGAGAGAGGAGCTAACACACCTCAGAGGACAGCTGGTTGCTTAGGGAGCTCTCCAGGTATGTGGCACAATGTAGCTGTAGGGTGTTCATGGTGGGCAGCGACCCCGACAGGGTAAGCGTCGACAGCCGCAGAGGCCCCTGGGAGACGCGTCCAGTCTGCTTCAGGTATTTCACCAGAGTCCTGAAAAGAAAAGACCCCAGAATCACAAATCGGCCGTTATCAAATTAACGATACCATCTAGGGATGCCATCTAGTGCTGGAGTACTGGAAGTTTTATAATCCCTACTTGTAAGTGAAATAGGCCAATAATTAGTCTCTTCCTGGAACACATACATTCACTCAGCTCTCATGAACAAGCTCAGGCAAAAGGAATGGAGAGGTGCTCACTCAGTAGAGGGAGGAGTCTTCTCGTCTTGCTCACTCTGATTGGCAGATGTGACCATGCCCACTGCACTCCTCAGAAGCTGGACCTCGATGGCCTTCTGCAGTTCGCTGGGGTCTGGACTGAGCACCGCTGGGAGCAGTCGCTTAAGGTCTGAGGTCAAAGGGCAAATGAAATTCACAGGGGTCACAATGGGCAGCCATTTCAATTTCCTCAGATCAAAAAGACCTGCTCTCCGAAGAGGCTCAATTCTGCTTCTGGAAAAGACTGTTACGTAAAATACCCAGCTGCATGAACACATACCAAGCTTGTCCCTCGAGGTAGAGTTGAGGAACCCAAAATCTTCCCCGGGAAGAAGCCCCAGCTGCTCCTGACATTCTGTAAAATCGCCTTCCTCAAAACTGCTGAGGGCTCTGAGAGACCGAGCGAGGAAAGAAAATAAGCATCATGACTAAGGTTCTGCCTGGGTACTCGTATAGTCAGAGCAATTAGGATGCAGTGCCGACCTGATGTAGTTGAAGTCAGTCTTCAGGTTGATAGCGGAGCAGCTGGACACCTTCTTCAAGGCCAGCACACTGGTCTGCCACTCCTGTACTGACGGCCAATCACTCAGCGCCACGTAGCACTCGCAGGCCTTATTGGCTAGGAAATTCAAAACCTCCGAGGAGCACTCGCTGGGCTTCAAAAGCACGGTCTTCCTGCCGTCAGCTAGATGGCAAAGGATAGTGGGTAATGGAAGAGGTAAATACAAGAAAACCGCAATTACCATAAAATGCTGTTCGATTACTGATTAAATAAATGAAAACAGCAGTTCATGTTCCCGGTGTGATGGTATGTACATACACGTGCCATTGGCGGAGTTTTTGGGGCTGCTGTTGGCACTGCTGCCTTTCAGTAAGGAGCGATCGAAGCCCTTGATGGAGCAGTCCATGCCGGTAAGGGCCTCAAGCTGCTCCTGGTACTCCACTGCCGCCTTCTCGAACCTGCAAGCAGAGGGGCCGCATTAACCCACCTGTAGCCACCCTTCGAAGAGGAAGCTTTTCACCCCCCAAATGTGTCTGGACAGGCTGCCCATACCTTCCTTCCGCCTGGAGCGCCACAGATCCCACCCAGCCCAGGCTCCTGCCAGCCACACCCAAGCTCCACGCCGCCAGCCCATGGATGGCCTCCGGGCACCGCAGCTCACACAGGGCCTCGACCAGCATCATCACGGGCACCTCAATGTCCGAGACCTGAGGGCACAAACACTGCACTTAGGGCCAAACGATCAAGCAAAACCACAATTCAATCAAAAAAAAAAAAAAAAAAAAAATCGGCCAAATCGAAAACTATGCTGCAACCCAGGATCCGTACAGCCCAAACACTTCTCTTTGGGCTACAAGAACATATACAGCCAGAAAATTGTGCTTAGAACCGAATCAACAGATCAGAGTGACACCATCATTAACTCCTGGATAAGCTGTTTGTAAATTCGGGACTGGTCATGCATGCCCGTGGTCACGCTAGCAGGAACTTGATGGATCGATTGATTGATTGATGGATGCTTGAGTCTCATCACAACACTCCTCCCTAAGCTTTGCATAACCAGGAGTAAAAACTGTGGATTGGCCCCACCATTGATATAAAACAATTCTGCACTTAGCAGACTCAACAATGCTGAACCAGTTCATCTGACATGAATGAGATGCAGAAATGGGAACCAATACGCAATAAGCTTCTCAGGGATTTGATCTGCACTTGCAGCCCAAAGTCTTTCCTTTGGGTTCGAGTCACAGAAAAACCCCTTTCCGTCCAGATGTTGCGGCTGAATCGTCAAAGACACTTACATGAGTGTTGCTATTCTTGATCTCCGCCAGCAGGTCAAACCCGTGGCGGACGGTGACGGCCGGCTGGCCCGACAGCAGACCGACGCGCATCAGCGCCATGCGAATCCGGGTCAGCCAGTCCTGACAGGTCTGTCGGTTGGTGTAGAAGAAGGTTCTGATGCCCTGTGACAAAGGAGAACGCATCAGCATTGAGGACAAAAATTTCATCAGAAAAACAAAAAAAGGTTCAAAATTTCATGTCTGCATTCGCCAAAAGCCACAGGTCACTCATGTAAACACTGGGCCGGATGAGATTTTTAAGCTTTTCGCAAATGCAAACATTTAACTTATGATTAATTTCCTTTGTTTTTATGCTGCAAGGTTTAATTTCTATAAAGCAATTATTCGCACATCATTCAAAACAACACGCAGAAAATTAAAGCTCATAGCTGCACATTTATTGATCATGAACCAGTTGAAAACGCAAATGTTCAAATGTTAGCTACACTGTATGCAAACAGCTTAGTTTGCTCTCCTCCACAGTTGAGGTTATGCTCTTAACGTGCCACATAAAAGTGAATGAAACGCAGAATGTTAACGAGTCCATAGAAAATCAATTAGACAAAATTAACTGCAAGAGGTCCCCCTTTTAGCACAAGCAGACACATTTAGCACTGCACATGTGGAGTAAAACAAGAGACGTGGGTGAGAGTTCCTGCCGGTGGCGGACTGACCTTAGGGGGCGCTGTGAGCGCATTTGCGCAGCCCTCGTAGGCGTTGTACATGAGCTTCTCCAGGTTCTCCAGGAACTGCAGCAGCAGCGCCAGGCGCACCTGGTTGGTGTGGTGGCCCTCGTCGCTCTCGCTGCCGCTCCACTGGCTCAGCTCCTGCTCCGGGTTCAGACTGTGGGCCGCCAGGCTTCGAATGATGCCTGTCGGGGAGAGGAGACCACAGTCATCTGGCTGTCACACAGAAGAAGAATGTGTGCGAGTTTGGCCATATAACTTTGCCAAGTTCTTCACCAAGTTCAGCATGATATTCGGCTTATTTGTCGTTACTGATGCCGTTTTCGTCAACCTAGTGCTATTCCTCATGTAGTCGCCGTCATGTGGCCACTTCATGGTACTTTTTTGTATTAACTCAGCAAATTGTTTTCGTGCTCTGCAGTGGCAACCTCGGAAATTTTTAATGGTGCCACAGTGTCAAGTAGTACTTTGATCCACATCGAACATGACTTCACCATACTTCTTTCCACTGTTGCCCAACAGTTGCCCATGAATGGTGCCACTGTGTCTAGAATCTTCATAACGAGCTCAAATTTGCACACATTTTGCTGGCGAACCATGACGATAATGCTGTCGCCCCTTGTTTCCTTAGAATCCAACATTGCCAACATTGTCTAACTATTGTCTTCTGTATGACAGCTGTTTTAGGATCAGGGGGCCCTGAGGGCCAAATGGAGGAGGCGTCCCGCCCAGCCGCTCACCCTCGATAGTCTGGAAGGTGTCCTGGGCGCGGCCCAGCGGAGTGCGCAGTTTGGACAGCACGGTGAACTGTGCCGCCTCCCACACAGCCCACTGCCACAGCACCGCCTCCGTCCTCAGCAGCGCCCGTGGCACCGTTGCCGCGTCCCGCTTCTCCAGCCGCTGGCAGCTGTGGTACAGCCGCTCCAGCCAGGGCTCCTTCCTGCAGCGCGCAAACGCAGTCCGCACTTTACACGGCACGTCCCTCGGCAGGGAAACCCCTTGCATCACAGCACTGAGCACTTCGCTAAAAATGGATGTGTGACTTGGGTATAACACATGGAATTTTCTGAATCTTACAGATTTTGACTTGCATGGTGTAATTCCAGCAACATCAGCTCTCCTCTATGACCACTTACAGGGTGCATCTCAAAGCTTGGGCTGCATCTTTAGGGATCGACACTTAATTCCATGCGCCGAACTGACGCAACATCATTTTATCTCCGTTAAACAGCTTGGGTTAAAGCGACTCGTTACTGGTTTCCCTGACCTTAGCCTTGACTCTAACCCCTAACCCTAAACCTAACCACTAATTCAACCTTGTCCCTTACCGTAATTGTTAATTTGGCAGATGGAAGTAAGTGACGACCCCTAAAAATGCATCCTTCGAAGGATGCAGCCTATGTTTTGGGATGCACCACAGAATATTCCTCCTGTCAGACAGACTGTATTCACTACTCATTCACTTTGTTTTAACATGGGGAGGCGCATTAGGGCATTACGACAAATTCATGAGTACCTACAACAAACTATGGCTTGCTGTATTTTGTACGGAAATTTCCGTATTTAAAGCCAACTCAAACTGAAAATGGATAATCGCCCTCGACACAAAAACTAGAATTTCCCTCTCACAGTTTAACACTTCCGCTCCGCCAACCAATCAAGTTGCAGTTTATATCCATGTCCAATGATTCATTTAGAAAAGACTTTGAGAGCGTTAACACGAGGTATTGAGTGTTTTTGTCTGGGAGGCGAAATGGTACTTATGACTATACTGACATGTAGGATTTCAGAGAATAATTTCCAGTGAAAAACATGCGGTCTTCACTACGAGACTATTTTTACACAGAACAGAGGACCGATCGTGAACTTCGTCACACAGTACAACAACAATCACCAAAAGCTCAATATCAGCAAAACCAATCAGTTTGCGGTGGACTATCAGAGGAACTTGAGGCCCCCTGTTCTGGTTTTTATCCAGGGAGAGGAAGTGAAGACTGCAGACTCCTACAAGTACCTAGGGGTCCAAATCTATAAATACTGACCAACGTGTTCTGCAGAACTCCAAGTCATGGAGATGTTGACCTTTGACCTTTTAAATACAAAATGTCCTCAGTTTTTATACCATTAGATATTTGTGGCAAATTGTCATAATTAGCACATACATTCTAGAGTTGCTGCAGGTGGATGCAGGCTACAGCACAGCCAAGCAGATTTCAATAGGTGTCAAAAAAAGCAGAAAATCTCACCCCCCGCGGTGCAGGGTCCCGTACAGAATAAAACTGATGAGGTCAGAGAAGTCCTGTGGATGGAAGGTGTTGCTCGGGGTTCGGCTCATGTGCCGGCGGATGGCCAGCGAGATGTCCTGAATCTCTGCGTTACCGCGGTTACTGCCAGCCAAGCACAGTTACGGCAAGTCATTTTCAACACCCAACTCTTTGGCATTACAATTAGTAAACTGCCATCAATAAACCATATTCACAGATCCCATTAAGAGCAGGGGCGCTGATCCACAATCAATTTCTCAAGATGCACAACCAAACCTTGCCAATGATGATGAAAAAGACATATCTGATCTCAGAACAGCATTAAATCATTAAAAAATGTCTCACAAATGGCCTGTACGTTTCCCTTTCCTGGCATTCTCATTGCCAACTAAGCCACAGAACTCAAAGGGCAGAACCTCCGCTCACCTCAGCACTACATCCAGCGGGACGCTCTTCAGCAGTTTCCCAAAGGCCTGTCTCACCCGAATAGACGAGTGGACCAGCTGGACCCGACACACGTCCACACACCTGCAGAGGAGGACGCCAGTTAATAAAGCTTCAGAGCTCAACAGGACGTACGCAGTGTGACGGGTGTAGAGTGGAAGCCGCACCTCTGAAGCAGCTCGGTGGACAGGGCTGAAGACAACACCTGTAGGCTGCTGCAGGTCTGCAGACACACGGCCTGATCTTCATTCAACGCTGCAAGAGATACAAGAGCGCCCACATCAACACACCAGAGGGGGGGGTGCAGGAGTACCAGGCTCACTTAAAACCAAGTCAAAGTCAGCACACTCCAAATCTATGAATATAGTCCACGCCAGAAGTGGAATTAAAGTTTTCCTGGTACCAATATTCAGCTTCAGGATATACCCAAGGTCTAAAAACTATGAAAACTCATAACTATACCTTCAAACAACTCCCAGATTAACCAAATACAAAAATAATGGCAATGCCACTGCGCCTGCTTGGCCAAACATGGACAAAATTGAACTTGGCATAGATTTTCATCCCATATGCACACATATAAAATATGAAAAGGATCCCTGAAAAACTGAAGGCGCTACAGCGGCAAAAAGTTTACGGACTCAAGACAGATCACCATGAAGGCATCTAACCACAACATAAGCCCAATAGGCCCTAGAGGCCAAGCAGGCTAAAAACTCAGAAATATAGTGAGTAAGACAGATTAAGCACACAGTTACGCAGGTGAGAACAGCTCGGCCCTTACCGTTAGCGAGCAGGCCTTTGCAGAATTTGTGGAATGAGGGCAGAGAGAAGAGGGGGGCGTAGGTCTCGGATTTCTTCATCACCAGGGAAACTTCTAGGGCCCAGTTCAACAGCAGCCTCCTGCAGGGATGGAGGCATTTTAGTTCAGCTCTGATCCGTCTCGGTAAACATGACCGCTGATGAGCGCGAGCGCAAAATCAAATTGAGCTATTCGGCCCTGTCCGCTCCACTAACACAATAACCAATGTCAACAATTCTTCTTGATCGCAACTGATAGCTCACTCGTCCTGGCACATTAAATTCAGAGGCCTGCGGGGGTTTCCTGACATTTGCAGTCCCGTCTAGGCAGCGGAATTTAAATGTTGCGCTCCATCTTTCCATCAAAATGTCTTTTTATCACTTGAGTACTCAAATTTAAGACACAAACAGAATGTACAGGCATGAATCTGATTGGGGGAGGAGGGTGATTGTACCGGGCCTCGGAGTAGAGGTGCTCCTTGGCCAGCAGCATCCCCAACAAGCCGAGAAGGGTGCTGAAGTGCTTCTTGGTTGCCGTGGTAACTGTGCTGATGACGGCCCCGTCGAAGAGGGAGGGAGAGGACGAGCTGAGGCTGCTGGAGATGAAGTGATCATGTCTGCAGCAACAAGACAAAAAAAAAAAAACAGTCGTCACGCATAGACTCAAATTGCCTGCTATGGGAACGCAGGGGGAGGGGAAGGCGAAAACTTACCTGGTGCAGTGAGAGTACAGGGTGTAGAGTACGGCATACTGGACCACAGGATGGTACACGGCCAGCTCCGAGTGGACCACGAGCAGGTTCTGACTGAGCAGCGCAAATACAGTGGGAGACAGAGCCCACATCTGCCGAGCACAATCAGCCACAGGTATTACACACAGATCCATCACTGCGAGGGTTCAGCTAAGCACCGGTCCGCCCCGATTTCAAGGGGCATTTTACAATGTAGACGGGTTTCAGCGGGTCAAAATCAAAGTAGATATGCAAATTAAAACCTCACATCCATTTAACCAGCCTAAATTTCTTAACTCCCCTCTAAAAAGATGGGTAAACCAGTGCCTCGCTAAAACGCTTGCATCACTGTCAACGCCAGCCTACAACATGCCCTCAGCCAACAGGGTTCTTCGTCTCATCTGCAAAGAGGAACCCTGTTCAGCTCTTAAAGTGCTTAATTTTTACTCACCCTATCACTCCAAAAGTTAATCATTCATTATTTAGTTGACAAATGACCTTCAGAAGAACTCATAGGTTCCAGCATTCCCTTCTGAAGTTCATTGCCTGCTAAAAATTAACAAAATTGTTGACCTTTTAAAGGCTGAAATCCAATATTTTGCTTCCTGTATTTTGCGCCTTGAGTGACTATAGCAGTGATTGGCACTTGATGGGTTAATAGAACTGTCCATCATAAGTGTGGGAGATACGACCAGTCCTCTCAGATAATAACCATTTTGCCCAATAAACAACCCTTCAACAAGCCCTCAGATTCACTAGCTGTCCATCTGAACCAACGCAAGGCAATTAAACCGCGAAACACAGAGCCACTGACCCCGATGAGGGAGTTCTTGGTGTTGCCGATGGTGGTGAGCGCGCTCAGGTTGAAGATGAGGGTGAACTCCGCCCTCTCGGGGGCGAGCTGCGTGTGGGCGAAGGCCGGGTGCTGGATGTGGGGGCAGGCGCTGTGTAGGCCGAGCGGCGTGAGCAGGCAGTCCAGGGCGCAGCCCATCTCCCCCAGGACCAGCTTGTATGCCGCCTCCAGGATGGGGATGTTCTTCAGGCTGAGCACTGCCTGGTACACGGCGAGCGCTGATGACATCACCTGAGCCGAACAACACAGGCGGGGGTCAGAGGTTCTCCTCTTAGCCTGGACAAAAGGAGCTACTGCTACACTTACAATATCACAGCAGTGGGCTAAATCCACGACGTGCTCAGTAATATATCGAATCACAGCCTTTAATAGTTAACTGGCGTGAGTTTGGTGAGGTTTAGCGTGACCCTCAGCTGTGATCGTGGCAGTAATGCGCACCTCTTTCTCCCTGTGGAAGCGAAGCTCCAGCAGCTGGGACTCTGGGGCCAGAAGCTTCTCCACAAACGAGGACGGCAGTTTGGTGTTGATCTGATCCACAATCTGCACCAAACACACCACAGCAGGGAGTAATCTCAGCTATGCAGTAAAGATCTTCCCACACACACACACACACACACACACACACACACACACACACACACACACACACACACACACACACACACACACACACACACACACACACACACACACACACACACACACACACACACACACACACACACACCTCAGCAATGCAGTAAAGATATGCACACGCACACACACCTCAGTTATGCTTTCAAGTATACACACACACAGACACAGTCAAGATCTACGCACATCACAGCCAGGGATAAGAGAGGTTGGGAGCCATTTTCAATATCTTAACTTGAGATTTCTAGGGCTGCTTTTACAGCGAATAAGAATTTTTTTTTACCCAACTGACTCATTTTCCTTTCTTGCATGAAAGTGTTCCTATTGATATTAATTGAATTGCCAATATTTATATCATAACCATGAGCTCCAGATAAGTGAACTTCTGCAGAACCCAGTTATTTCCATCAAACACTACCTCTCTTAAACCTTGCAGTGAAAAACTCTCATCCTCTCCAGCGATCAAAATAAAATAATTTTCCGTGGGCCCACTGGGCCGTTGGATCAGTTTCAGTCATCTCGCTTAATTTTCCTGACCCCGGAGTGAAATTACAAAGTGCGCGCATTTCCACGGTTACACAGAAATTTAGCTTTTGTGAGCGCTTGCAAATCTTCACAGCTTCAGCGAACTGTACTGAGACTTGGCTCACGTGCATGAATTGCCTGCTTGCGTGCCATTTTGAATCTGCCAAAAGCGAAGGGCCTCTCCCAGCAAAATCACGGACAGCGCTGTGAAGTCGAGGGTCATTCAGGAGAATGTGATAATGGGTATTGCATGTTCCTCAGAAATACCCAGTTTCCCCGTCAGCCGCAGTATGAAAAGCTGCCTAGAAAGGTATTTACGAAACTGCTAGCGTGCACTCAGTGCAACCTATTTGTTTAGTTTTTAATTTGCGAGACATTAGCCCAGTATCCGAATCAGCCCACACGTTTCATCCTGTCCGGTTGTAAAAGCGCGTATTTAAAGGAGAATTAAAGTATTTAAGCACTGAACTCTGCATAAGCCAAACTGTTTTAATATTTATTGATGACATTGCTTCGGCTTCCTGGAAGCAAGTACGCGCAAATCTGCTGTCTAGAATTTCAGGTTCGATGTACTGAGTAATAACGCCGCGGAAACAAACTGGCTCGTCATTCTGGGGGAAGGATTTTGCCTCACCAAACTAAACTCCGACAGCACGTCACGGAAGACCAACCCCTCTTCTGCGTTGGCACTCCATCACCATGTTGTCGCTGAGTGTCGGCGAGAGTGGAGGGGGAGGGGCTTGTGGTCACAGAGCGAGGGAGGCGGAGCAGAAAGGTTGTGTGTGTGAGACAGGGACACTGAGAGGGAGTGGAGAAATAGGTGCGAACTTGCGGCCCATGTATTGTCATTTTAACGCAAAATGAACCATATCGATACAAGCGATATTGTCCCCTGTTATATCTCGTTTAGAAATACATTGATATAGATTAAAAATACCGCCCAGCCCTACTTGAGGGAAATTTTTTGTTGCAAAATTTATACCAACACCACAGAATCGACAAATAACCAAATTTTTCAGACCAGTGACATGAATGCCCCTCAGCAGACACTGACCAGCAAGAACATATTGGTCTAAAAACAGACGCTAGCTACAAAAACATTTATGAAAACCGCAGCTAGCTACATGTGTAACATTCGCGTCATTAGCATTGACAGTACTTGCGAGACCTTAGCTGCTCAACATCGACATGCTACATCTGGGTTACACTGAGAACTTGGATTCATTTTTTTTCCCCCACCAATGGGAAAACTTCTCTTAAATAGCGTGGGGTTGCACACTTGACAAGTGAATACGTTGTGTTTTTGTGTATTTCTTTAAATCACCTGGTACCCCTTTAGAGTGACTTTACTCCAACTGCTCTCGACAAAAATCCACACACGGTGTCAGAACATTCCAGACTTGCTGTTTTGACCGGCTGCAAAAGCTTGCAGCAGTTTCAGAACTAGTGGGAAAATCTTGGTTTAATTAACATAACTGGCAAGTCAACCTTCCAAAAATAAATGTCTGCTGGCCCCAAGCCATCATTATGTCAGACTGGGCACTCCTTTGCATGTTCCTGTAAATTTGAGAATTATTAATGTAGCCCAATTGTACACTATTTGCAAATGATATAAAATCTTCAAATAGCTGGGAGACTGACAGTTCGAAATAAGTATTAATCTTTATTGCATGACTCTTTTCTTCTTCGCCTAAGGCTGGTGGGTGGGTTTGGTTATTTAAGTAATCACTTTGCAACAAAGGGTTAAGATCAACAACAAATAAATCCTTGCTCCAATGCTTCTTGCTGCAATATATTTTACATTTCAAGCAGGTAATACTGCACTCACACCTTTCACCAATAGCTTGTGCACATGGTTCAGCCAATTTCACCAGTGCAGTGACAATCCCCCCCCCCCCCCCAGGAAAGCTCCTTTTCAGCAGAGGCAGTGTCGATGCCCAATTCTGCATGCAGCAGAGAGCCAGCCAAGTAACTGTATGCTCAGGGCTGCTTCTGCATGTGGCCCTGCACGATGTGGTCTTGCCAACTCTTTGCCGATAATGACTAGGCGATGTATTGGTTTTCTGATGGGACACGCGGACAGACAAAGGATTGTAAGAAAAGGCTACTTAGTTCGCTACTAGGGCCATATTTTGGAAATATGTCGCCCTAACATTACATTTTCAGAGGCTCTTCAGTTTTACAGGGTCAAAATTATCACCCTCCATCCTTGTGTTTTTTTTTTGACCCGGAGAACAGTTATTCAGTCAAGATCTACACACTACGGATATGGTCAAGATCTTCACTCTGATCACAGCTATGCAGCTAAGATCTCCCCACACACACACACACACACACACACACACACCTCAGCAATGCAGTAAAGATATGCACACGCACACACACCTCAGTCATGCTTTCAAGTATACACACACACACACACACACACACACACAGGTAAGGTCTTCACACATTACAGCTATTCAGTCAGGATCTCCATATAGCTATGCAATCGGGCTCCACAGCATTCAAACTTAAGCCACTACATTTACAAACACAAAGAGGAGGGAATCTATTACACAGAGAAAGGAGCACACCTACGGCACGGCATCGGGCCGTCCTTACCAGTGTGAGGAGGTTAAGCACAGCGATGCAGTACTCGGGCCCGCAGGTCAGACAGCCCTCCAACTGGCCGAGCCCGTAGGCGATGACGGCGTCCGTGAGCTGGCTCATGCCCGAGTCCACGCTGAGCAGCAGCACGCACACGCACTCGTTGGCTGCCGTCAGCACCGCCTCGGAGAAAAACACCTGCTTGGCTGTGGTGACGCACGCCAGCACACGGTTCAGCACCTGTGTGGGAGAGTGAGACAAAAAACAGGAGGTAAATCTCAAAGACACAAAAAGCAAAACACTTTTTCAGTTCGGTAGGGCTTTCTGGCCGCCGAATTGCTGGCACATAAATGCCTGCTATTGGAAGAAAGTGGGGATGGGGGGTTCAAGGAGTCGAGTAGTCGACTCCCCGGGGATTTCTGCAATGTTGATCAACCTCAGGAAAAAACAGTCCAAGGAAAGAGCTAGAAGTTGAAAGGGCAGGGCGAGCTCACATCGGTGACGTATGCCTCGGTGATGGGAGGGCCGCGGACAGGGTTGAATCGCTCTCCGATGCTGCGCACCACGGTGCTGAAGACGCGCAGGAGGGCTGCCAGTTTGGGAAGGGACACCGAAGGCGGGGGGATGTCCTCGTCGACCGAGTCCCCTGAAGCCACATGACTGAGGTCCTGAGAACAGCAACAAACACCAATGTCAAAGTGGAGAAAGTTGTCATTTGCAGGCCAAAGAAAAGAGGTCGTCCAAAGTGAGCGCCTTTATCCTGTGACCTTTGACCCCAGTGAACCAAACTCTGTAGATGCACGACTAGACATTGGTATAAACACATCCCTTAACTATGAAGCCCTTGGGCCAAGCTGTTGCTGAGACCTCGTCTGCTTTTCCATCTCCAGTGACTTTCACCCAGATGAACTCAACATGGTGGATGCATGACTAGACGTTAGTACAAACACAAGCAGTTGCACAGGTCTCGTCTGCACTATGAAGCGTAACGCGAATTCCAATGCAGACGGGAAATCTCATATTCTGTTACACAGAAACTGAGCCAAGGGGATGCCACTACATTTAATTAAATCCAAGTTCCTCGTACTCAACTTGGTTTTTTAGTTGCTCTGATACTTTCGTCTACTGAAGTATATCGTCAGGCTGCCTCCATTGCCAGATTGACATAACCACTACCGTACATTGTTGCAATTATTAGAGTAAAGGCCAGTCCAGAGTCAGAAATCCATCAGCAGGCATGTGCATCTCTGGCAGTAGTCACTGCAAATTAGGTTTCTGCAAGGACCTTTACCATTAAACTCACCTGACCGTCAGAGCTTGGAGTCCTTATAAAAGATTCACTGCTTGATCTACTACAACCAGAAGTGATACAAACTGAGCCAGAATGCTAAACTCAGGCTAAACTTTGTGAGGTTCCTGCAGTGAAATGCACGCTAGTAATGGCAGTAAGACTACCTCTGCATAGGCCTCCATATCTTCCAGAAACTGTCCCAGCAGGGTGGTGGAGAAGGCCAGGTCGGCCACCCAGAACTGCTCCAGGCTCTGCAGCCAACCTGAGGATCGGAGGGAGACAAACGGGCTGGTTAGACACACTTGTGGACGTCCGGCGCTGGAGGCTAAATAAAGAACCGGAGGATTTCTGCTCACCGGACACCTGCAGCGTGAGGGACGCCTTCTGCGTGTGGTCGATGTGCCACCCGACCAGGATATCCACCGTGTCCTGGAACAGAGGGCACACTGAGGGTGAGAGAGGCCTTTTCAAAGAAGCGCTAAATGAGCGACGGCGGGTTAAAGCCTCTTACTCTGAAGTTGGTGCTGAAGATGTGCGGGTAGCAGTGCGCCACCTGCAGGATGCACTTCACGCTCTGGCACAGCAGCTCTGGGGTGTCCAAGTTCTCCAGAATGGACTGAAGGCTGCTCATGACCAGCTGCATGAAGGCCACAGACATCAGTTTAGCATCTCTCTAAAGCAGGAGTGTCCAATCTTATCCAGAAAGGGCCGGTGTGGGTGCTGGTTTTTGTTAGAACCTAACACTAACACACCTGATTCTACCCACTAAGGTCCCGATTGAAACCCCCGATTAGTTAATTAGTGGAATCGGGTGCAGTAGCATTGCTGGCTAGGACAAAAACCTGCACCCACACTGGCCCTTTACGGATAAGATTGGACACCCCTCCTCTAAAGGTTTTGGATAAGCTACGCAAATTTTCAAAAACATTTGCATGGATTTTGACATGCAAATATTACAAAGAGGATGCACTGCGATAACATATACTAAGCAAAATAGCACCATCTACGCTCGGGCTCTCTGGAGTGGAAGCACTCGTCGTTGCTTGGCTGAAAACTCTGATTCCATCACTCTTTACCTTGTCTTCACAATCCGAACGCCAACTTTTAAACTTCAGGCAAAGTCTGAAATCCTTATTTTTGCAATACACTGCCCTTTATTTCCAGTGGGAAATTCTTAGGTACTGTCAATTAAATGTCCCCTCCGTGACAGACACTAAAATGATCCCCAAATGGAAATAAAGGGATAAAAAAAAATATATAGCAGTGCACTATTGTACGTATGAATTATAAAATAAATACTTTTTCATACGTCAACAGAATTTTGTTTGGGGGACGGTTTAGTGTCTCGTCGGGGACATTTTGTTAGAATACCTCGGAATTGCCCCGGTGATTCCAGGCGAGTGCACTAGCATGCAATAAAACCAAACTACTAGGAGAACAGCTGAATGAGCGAATGGACCTCATCCCAGGCCTCCTCACCTGCATTACCGATGAAAAGCCCTTCCTCTCTCCTGCCGTCTCCAGAGCCTTGTATGTCGCCACCAGGTAAAGGAGCTTGACCTCGTCCTTGGTGGAGGAGCTGAACTTGAGGAAGATCCACTTGAAGATCTTCTCGGCCTCGTAGCTGAGGGCGGCGCACAGAAGGCCCAGGCAGCTGGCTCCCTCCTGCCTCAGCTCCTGCAGCAGTTTACTGCTGTAAAACCCAAACAGGCACACATTAGCACAGAGGCAAACTGAGGTCCCACATTAGCACAGGGGCAATCTGACGACCCCCAGAGGCCGTCTGTAAGGGCCATTAAGGGAGGCAGGAGACTTGTAAATACGGCTCTATGAGCTCACGCATCCTGATGTGAACGTAAATGTTTTCTCGATAAAGAGCCACTCGGAGGATTCTTGCCTTTCGTTTAAAACGTCGTTCAGGGCAGTCAGAATCGTATCCAACTGCTTCGCCAGGACCTGCAAAGGGATAACGATTTCAATTTCAGTGTCAGGGCAATGAACTTCAGCAGAACAATGGAACATAAGCCTCAAATATCTACCCGAAAAATGAAGGTGAGGGCCCTTTAACTGTGAATAACAGTGAACAACAGTGCTTACAGCCTACATCTGAAATAATCCCAAAAGAGAAGCAGTTGTCTGCTTAAGAGCTACACAATGGGAGGACAAACGTACCCATTGGATTAGTTGGTAACAGTATCTACATGATAAAAATACTCCACAAAATTAAATCCGGGAGCTTGGATGCCAGGGTTCGACAGAGCACAGCTGGAAATAGTGGGCCACGAATAACATCACATCGAATGCTGGTTGCTGCCCACATCGTGCTTAACTGAACCCAAGTGAACCTTTAAGAAAAACGTCAAAAGGAAACGATGTGCTCGTTTCTCCAGTCATTTGTAGTTCCTCAACTCTTAAGACCCTGCGACAAATTATCGACCCCTTTAGCTGTGGCCTCAGCACTACCTATTCCACACACAGTCACTGAAGGAAAGGTTAGAAATAGTGCAGGTAAACAACCAAAAATAACCAGCTCCAGACAGGAAAGTGGCCAACACTAATGCGCCGAGTGGAACTAAAGAAATTATTGCTTAAGAACATTTCCGTTTACTGGGAAGCAGTAAATTGCTTCAGAAACGTTGCACGAGCGGATGAGACAGAGAGACAGACGACGCTGGAAACAGGCTGAGAGGGACGAGTCGCTCACCGCTTTATTCTCGGAGTGCTGAATGAAGTCCTTCAGTTGCTTCATGGTGGCCAGTCTGCGGTCCCGGTCATCTTCCCGGGACACCCTCCGCAGAAGGTTGGCCAACCGAGACTCCTCAGAGTGAGGCAGCGTTCTATCTGTGAGGGGCCAAATTTTTTTTTTACCATGAGCTGAAACAAGGGATCTGCATGACACCTGACGACGGTCAAGTTCATTTTCAAAAAGGCGGTAACTTTTATATTTTTGTGTTTTTAATTCATATGGCCCATTTACTTTTAGCCACTTTATTAACCTTTATTTTACCACAGAAAGTTCCCTTGAGAACACGTTTCTGTTGTTCAAAGACACCCTGGGAGAAATTCCAGATAAATCAGCAGCACATGATCGAGGGAAACAGAGGTAAAGCTCCTTTTAAACATCACTCAGACAGGGCAGGTAGCCTGAGCACACAATCTCATTAACAGCAATGCTCCGCTGACTCATCCCTCGCCAGAACAGCCCACATTACATGTCCTTGAGTTTGCAGATTGAACCAGATGTGGTTACGGAAATCCGCCCAAAAATTCTATATGAATAAATAAAATACAGATCAATAACAAAAGTCCTATATCAAACTCCACCCACCTCCTCTATGACCCACACAAAGCACCAGACCAGGTGATGCGTCACAATTTTTACTTTTAATGGAAAAAAAATGTGAAATTCGCTTATTTGATTGACAATTTGTATGCTGCGACTGAAAATGGGTGAATGTTTTGGTGAACACAGGAGACCGCTGGACTGGGTCTGACTCCTACCCTGTGACTTCCTCATGTCCTTTGAAGCTAAAGCACGGTTTCCATGCTGAAAACTGGTTGAATCCACGGTCACATTGTTGACTCTCAGCTCTTGCCCCAATGTCTTCCAATGAAAACTGTTTTCGGGGACACCTTCGTCAACTTCATATCCACCTATCGGAGCAGAGAGAGACACTCCCTTAGACAGGCGATTCGAGAGAGGGAACGGATCACGGAGTGAAGAGTAACTGCAGTTTAGCCAATGTGAGGGACAGACCATCTTAAGCGGCGCAACGATTCAATTAATGACGATTAGCAGGATTGGAGAAAAGATATTGCAAGAACTGGGTCAGTTTTATGAATGAGATCAAACTGATTGAAATAAAGTGATTTACTGCACAGGTTTGAATGAAATGCTCCAGAGGACAGAACAAGACAAGAAGGTAAAAGACATTTAAGCTTTCAGAATAGCACAGGATATCGATTTAATACTTGAAATTCAGAATCTGACCTTCCGTTAGTGTACAGATTGCCATATTAGTAGGGGGCATTATTGACCCAGGGGGAAAATAAATTGACACCATTTCAGTAATGCATGTAATCAAGGGGCATCTTGTACCAGATCAATAGAAGTGGAGAACTCCAAGTGTCATGTAATTCACCGAAGTTCAATATAATTGTTGGCTACACCTATCCACACAATAGCCCACATTTTCCGAAAACAATACTGTAAACTGTAATTTCATATAGGCGTGACCAAGCCATTACAAGGGAAAAAAATTACAGCAGCAGTAGGTAACCCAAGCACCTATAGACTTCCTCCTGCTAACAAGGACAAATTTGTGGAGTCATAACCTCAAACATGAAAGAGAGACAACACATGCAGCAGGAAAGAAAAGCTAAACTTAAGTCGAAGGATCTGCGAGCACAGGTATTCCCCCTTTACTTTCACTTTACAGGAAACCACACCCCCAGCTCGGTGAGCCACATTCGTTTCTGTTCTGGTTCTGCACCAGCCTCACCGCGGCAACAGCCAGAATCTCACAGAGGAACTAAACTTAGACGTGACACCACACCAACTGCCCCGATTACAACTGGGAGAAGAGCACATGCATGTTTGAGGTGGAACGCAATGGCAGCACTGAGGTTAGATGCCAGAACAACTGTTCCATCGGAGAAAGACACAGGATAACATGAAGATAGCCTCTAGCATTAAGAGCTGAAGTTCAGCAAATCTGTTTTAATTCACTCTCAGAATTCAGTGATTTAACCCCTTTGTACAGAATACAAAATTATGCCAATTTTTCCTGTTATGCATGAGCCTACTTAGACTCAGTATTTGTGTCACAGAGGCTCTGGAAAATTATTCCAGTGAAGCAAGTACATTGGGAAATTCAATTACAGAATTGTTTAGGAATTATATTTCTGAATTTACAGACGCCGGCGTCCATATCTACTCAAAGGGGTTAAGGGAAGGTAGAGCAGGGAAAAAAATGAACATAATGGCAATTCTGCAGTTAGCGTGAGCGCTGAGGAAGTTCTGACACGCACCACCGTCCCCAAGTGTGCTGGCGGGAGCGAGGGCCTCATCGCGTGGTGGCGGGGAGTCGGGCGGGTCGGCGAGAGGCGTGTCGAAGAGCGAGGCTACGCCGCGGTCTCTTGTGGTGCTGCAGGTGGCGCCGTCCTGGGTGGCTGACGCGCGGTCACCTCTGAAACACAAAGTCACCTCAGTCAGCGCGGCCCGGTGACCGGGACCCGCGGCAACGCACCGCTGTTCGCCCGCGCCCGATCGAAAGGGCGTTCGTGAAGCAGCGATCCGCATCACCGCTTACGCACAGGCTTCCTTAGCAACCTAAATTGCTCTGCAACAGAATGCCATTCAAAAGGTACTTAAGGCCACAGTCTGAAAATAGAACATCAGCAGTTGATAAGGACACAGCAATGCCTGAGGTGGGGCACAACACCTGCCCCCAGAGGGGTTAAAATATTCGATTTGTTCAGCTAACCTTCTCACTGAGATGATGTGACATTTATTTCATTTTGGTTCCGTTTGCACTTTGTCTACTAAGCACCCCAGCCACTTTCAATTCTGAGGCATAAGTGTAACGCACAAGTTCCCTATGGAAAACCGACGATTCACCATTCAAAGTTTCAGTTCGTCTACAACCAGCTTAATCCTTGCTAGTGAAACAGTTTCTCTTTCAAGGCACCATGCAAGGCCGCACTGGCTTTATTATAATATTGAGCCTTTTCCAATTCCTGTTAAAATGAAAATCTGATTTTAAAAAATCCACAGTAAAGTCAAATGTCAGAAATTACCAGAAAATGATGAATTAGCCCATGCAAATCAAGTAATGAGTTGGTCTGAGATAGAGAGGATTAACTTTGATCAGTCTAACCCTCGGAGCGCTACATGCAGCCATTGTTGCTAAATGATGCAAGAAATAAAAATCAAAGCTGTTGAAAACCTACTATGTGGCAACTTGTTTCAAAGAGCTCCCACAGGGGAGTTGTTACAGTTGTCACAGAAACCGTTAAAGTTGGCCGAACATTGAAGCAATTTCTGTACATTTTCAATTAGGACATTCAATGTACATTTATCTACCATTAATGGCATATAAATATTCATGACTCAGTGAAAGACCTTGGTCAATAGAATCTTAGTTGTAGGGAAGGTCTGCACAAACAACGGCTCTTTCCGGGTAAGATGGAGGACCCCTGCTCCAATGAAATTAAAAAGACACAAAAAAAATGTGTGTTTCAGCTGAGGAGCCAATTAACATAAAGGGGATATTTCCGTATGCGGGCGCGAGCTCAGTCTCTGCATGCTTACAAGCAAACTTATCACGGAACCACTCCAAACAGGGCTGGAAGACTCATTTACAAATATCATAACATTTATGGTCATTATTTTTTGTACTTCTGTGACATTTTACAGAAGATCATCAGTAGGTCTTTCTGAACTGCAGGCTGATACATTTTGAAATTTGACCTCATGAACAACCATCATCGGGGCGAAGGACATCTGTCACTGCAAGGAAATGGATGAATTACATCACCAGTGACAGTGATGTTACTTTGACCCCAGTTGAGACATCTCAAAGATGTAAGTCATGTTGTATCTTTAATGGCCATCCATGACGGCAACTGCAAAAAGAACTGAACAAAAATTTGTTCATTAAATGCTCTAGAAATAATTGGGAAATAAAGAGAATATCTGCCGGAAAATGGACCAATGGTCTTACACAATGACCCAGAAATGTTTGCAAAGTGATAAGTTTTAAGAAAATTCCTTGCAGGGAATAATACAGAACACATTCCCTCCTGTTCATCTGTGTCACTTCAGAAATCTCAGAAAATGCAAATTTTCACTCTGAGAAACAGACTTTCAAAAACATCTGTGGTGGCAGGGGAATTGTCAGATTCGGTAGGGTAAACACCTGAAATTCTGTCAGCTCACAGTATTTTTCAGTGTCCATCTGCCAATTTGCATTGGGTGACGGCCCAAAGTCAGAAAAAGACACGATACGACTTTGCATGACTTTGGACGAGGTATACACCCCACTTGGTCAGAATGAGTAAGTTGTACACGAGGTACAAGTCAACGCAAAGCATTGTGACTCCATCTCCCACAGCTTCATACGCCTTAGAAATTGATCTTCTGTCCCCGCATGCAGCTGACCTGATGTTACCCTGACTTTTAACCCAAAGGCCTCTGAAACTCGTGTATCAGCCTTCAGAGGGGAGGGAAGCTCAGGGAACATGTCTGACTTGGTCAAGATCAGCCCACTGCTTCAGCAGAAACCACGCACACAAGATGTGACGGATGGACAGACCATCATAAACTGTATGCCCCCAGCCCACTGAGGAAACACCACCAAAATACATCAACCATTTTACATGTAATCTTTTAAAAATATGTAAAAATAAATAAATAAATAAGTGATTAGAAAAGAAGATTAATGCTTTGGCTGATCGGTGTGCCAAGCATCAGATCAGAATTTTTAATGACCTCAGCCAAGAAGGTTATGTTTTCACCCATGTCTGTCTGTCCGTCCATCTGGCCGTAAACAAGAGGACTCAAAAGGTTAACAGTGTGGCAGAAAATTTGGTAGTAGGACAGGTGGTAGTCCAAGGATGAGTTGATTCCATTTTGGAAGAGATCTGGAACATATTCTGGATCCAGAAGAATTAAAATATAGGCTTATTTATCTAACGCGGGTCTGTGTAATACTTCAGACTGGATAACTCAAAAAGTTATGAATGGTTTGGCACAAAATTCCGCAGGATGATAGGTGGTAGTCCAAGGAGGAGTTTATTTAATTTTGGAAGTGATTCAGAACATATTCTGTAACCAAAACGTATCTATAGAGTGCCGGAGGTATGTGCTCTACCGAGTGCCCTCTCGTTGATATAGAAAAATAGGCAGAAGTAAAAAACTGCAAAAATAAAATTATGAAATTTAAACCATTCACCCATAGCACTAATTAAAAAGTACTAGTAAATAGTAACATTTATTTATCATAAACATAAAAAATTAACATTTAAAAAGTACATTTGGTGAAAGCCAACTAGTCAGACTAGGTTCATAATGAAAGGTTACTACGTAGTCACATTCTCGTGAACAATTAATGTATTGTGAAGGGACTGAGTTAATGACGACCAAAAGTGACTCAATTCTGATCCAAGATATCAGCCAGTCACCGAGAGTTCTAGCCACGATGAGAATGTAGAAGTCCAAGTATTGATGAGGAGTACATGGAACCATGGTTAGGCAATACAACCCAAACCATCATAGCACATTTCGAATTTTTGTTTTTTTTTCTTCAGAGATAATATACCTTTACCCCCAATTTGAACAGGCTATGCTTTAAAAGGAGTACAAATACACAATAAGAATCAGGCTACGACTGTGTTGACTAAGCAAAGTGACGAATCAAGTCAACTGGTTTGAATCAAATTTACTAGCAGCCGTGGGACAATGAGCCCCTCTCAATGCCTAACCAAGTTTTGTAGCCCCACCCCCCCATTCAATGCTCAATCACCACATCTCTGCTAGTACAGATAGTATAGCCAAATAAATATTATGGCATTATGGTGCTCACATTTTTCTCGTAGTATGTTGCTTATTACAACATTTTGCCAACTCCAACAAACCACACACAATCAGTGTCAAGGACTTATAGCGAAACAGAAGCAATTTCTATCGATGGTCTACAACAGTCACGATTTTCACTCGGCATTACTTTCAGATGCAGTGGGCATCCTGGCTTGCACAAATCAAAAGTCAGGACATTGCGATAAGGTGCCTGCGAACCCAATGGCCTGTTCAGCCTAACGTTGTGCATCACGTACCAAAACACATGAGCGCTTTGATGATTTTGTTTCACTACTAGCAACATCAGAAATGTATACAGATATGAAAAATTCAAAAAGGTCATGCTGGCGTGGGGAAATGCACAGGTGCCAAGAGTAGCTGTGCAGAGGACTATGGACAGGACACCTGCAGTCGTCCAAAGTCCAGCTACACTTGAACCAAATTTTAGTTTTAAGTTGTCAATAGCGCACGAATAAATATGGCCAAATAACGTCAGATTTTCGGCCACTCTGCACCACAAGCAAAACAAAGCAAACTCGTAGCAGCGCACCATTAGTAGCGAGCGCTAATGTGAGTGAGCAACTACCCATAGCTGGAAACCACCAAAAAAAACCGGTTGGGATCAGGGTCCACGTTATCCGAAACGGGGTAGCGCTTAACTGCGGAAAACATTCTGCTGAGAAAAAACTACAACCTTCCTTCATGATTTCTTCGTTTCTTAATATATTGTGATGAAAATTTCTGCAGTTATTCTTGAGATGTACATCTATAAAGAAGAAATTATGAAGGAAAGTATAAATGGTTGTACTTTTTCAGCAGACTAGCCTACCATAAACTAGCCAGCAGTACGAGTTAATCACGCAGGCTGCCTGCACCTCATGTCACGGAGAGCTGGCGGTACAGATGTTTCGCTTCTAGCGAGTTACCCCAGTTTTAAAGAGATTAAGCAGTGATGTTAGCTCTGCGGTTTTGTTGGCCGGCTAGCGAACGTTAGCCAGTGAGGCAGCCTCAGCAAACACGCCGACTCTGCTAACTCACCGAGCCAGCCGAGCAGCTGACGTATTAGCATCAGCTAGCAACATGCCAGCGAACTATCGCATTCAGTCGAGTGCATTCAACATGCCGTCTCACGTTAGCCACGATATCACACGCAATGAAAGCAGCGACCGCGCAGTTTTAATTGGCCAAGTAAGTTACAAATGCGACGTTATACATTTGGAAACGGATGATTAAATGAATACCAAAAGGCAACAAAATCAGCGATGGTAAACTCACGTTAGCGAGCTAGCCAGTAACTCAGCAAACATTGGCGACATTCACAAAAATGAGGCTGGTGGATGGCCGGGCTAGTAATGCTAGTTTAGGTGCATTTCCCCCTGCTAAAGTCAACTTAACGTCATAACATAATTTTGCTGGCCAGTTAAGGCGTTTATCATCCCGAGGCCACCCACCGCCGACTTAAAACGGGGTTAATTCGCAAATCAACTCGCCCTTTTGTCATTTGTCACATCACTGCAGCGCACTTCAGCGACACCAGTGCTAAAGAGTGACAGTGTCGCGAACAAGCCAACCAGTCTAATCAATCCAGTGATTAGATAGCTAACTAAACAAGATAGCTAATTTAGCTAGCAAATACTACGCGGCCCAACACAAAATAGCGCTAGCTACAGCAAGTTAGGTAGCTACCCAAGTTACGTTAACTACTAATTAAATCAGTCAACTGTTAACTCGTCAACCAGACACAAACACTGGGAAAATGGTAGCTAGTTAGCCAAATATTAAGCCTAAAATACCTGAACTAAGGCAGCGTAATCAAAACCTGCTGGTGATAATTCTGCTGGCTGAATGTAGCGCAGCTGTAAATGTGAGAGTTAGCACGCTGGCGAGGACGTGAAGCGTATAAACTTCATCCTCTGCAGTAGCTAATTTGCAGCACAACAATGTCTGGTAAACTAGCCAGCCAGCTAGCGAGCCATCTTGGACTTAGCTAGTTAAGTGTCGTAATTCGGAACATAGCTGGCAAACGAGAGAATGAGCCAACGTTACTCACACAGCCCGTCAAGTGACCCAAATAAAATGGACAGAATAGAGCAAGTAACGGGGCCCGAAGAATCCTCGTTCTGTTTCATTAAAATATATTCAACCGTGGAGCGATACTAACCTGGGCTGCCAATCATTCCACTCTCGCTGCAGTTTGTGGGCGCTGTTTTGCCGAGACCCGAGGGCTCTACGGCTCATTACCTTTGCGAGGACAGCATGAACCGATCCTCTGTGGGAAAATTCCGCGCACAGGCCGCTTCTTGCGGTTTATTTTAACTCTAAGTCAACCAAATAAGTGTCAACACACCGAAACGACAGCATTGACTGAGAACGTCACGTTTGATTTTCAAGCTTTCGCTCCCGCTTTCCTCGCCTCCCACCTCGTTAGCTAGCTGCTACTGACCGTAGCCTCGATTTCCCGAGCCAGCGCCACCTATCGTCCCTCCACAATCAGCTCGTTACGTGTTCAAAACTACAACCCCCAACATTACGGAGTAAATCACGTGATATGTGCAATGCGTTACCCGGGAAAGAGACTTAACAGACCCTAGTAGCTAGCAACACGTGTTAAGACTGGGCTCCACTCCCCGATTTCCCATTAAAATTCGATTAAAACAATGATGTTTTCGTGGCAAGATTATTTTAAGATTACATTTCCTACACAGTTACTCTTCAGGGAGTGATTTTTTTTTAGTCTCAACAGCTAAGATTCTGAGCATGCACACTAAGGATTTTACTGATGCCAAAGCTTATGAATATCTAAAGGAGTAGGGAGTCCTGATCCAGGTGAACTTTTGCCCTGCAAGTTTTAGATGTCTCTCTCATCTTACACACTTGATTCAAGTGATTGCTTCATTATCAACCCCTTGACAAGCCACAATCATTTGAATTGGGTGTCTTAGAGCAGAGAGACAACATGGAAGGCTCTTCATGAGCTCTATTCCCTACCCCTGATCGAGACGAGAGCAACAAATAAGCTTGCGCCAAAAACAGCAAAATATGTACTGTCTTCCAAAAAATAATGTCAATTACCCTGCTGCCAACCAGAAAATGGACCATTTGTCACTACATAGTGAGTTGAGTGTGCTGGATGAATATGTTGAATATGTTCCAGGGGGCAGGCAGAAAGTCGTAACTAAATATTTATCGTACACTGAGGGCAAAGCGGCACTTGAAAACCAAATGACTGCAGAAACTCAAAACCGGGAAATGAGCAGGAATCATGAGGCTTGTAAGTAGCTGGCGAAATACTGAGAGACAGACTGTAACTACTCAAGGAAAACTAGGAACTTTTGAAGCAAACAAATCACTGGGAAAACTTGTAACTGGTGCGCGGTGAATAGGGAAGTGCAACTAAGTGTATGTGGTTCCAAACAAGGGAATGAACATGGCAATAAACACACGAATGGGGAGGGTAACTGGGGGGAATGAATGAAAACAAAGACTAATTGAAACTGACAGCTCAAACAAAATAATTACAAAAATGGGGAATAGATTTAAATAAAAAAACTTGAAATAAGACAATAAAATAACCAGACTACAGAATACTGACAGAACTGCCACCTCCCACCACCCCTCAGAGTTGCCACCTGGCAGCCAAACAAATCTCTTTAAATGTCTTTGATTAAAGTCTCTAATCAGGGTAGGATCCAGGATGTCATGGGAGGGCACCCAGCAGTGTTTCTACTGTACCCCTAACAATCAACTAGGTGCTGGAGGTGCCAGACCGTGAAAGTTTCGGCCCCGTCAATGAACCGGGGAGAAGAGGATGCCTTGAGGGTAGTAGCCAGAGGATGTAGAAGACAGGTTAGATTATGGACAGATGGAGGGTGGAGTGAATTTGTCTCAGTTGGGAAACTACAGCCGGACTGCCACCGGGTTAATGATGTTAGAGATAATGACCACAATGGGGAATAAATATTTGAAGAAAAAACTTAAAAAAGAAACATAAAATCAACAGACTATGGGACACTGACAGAAATAACACATTTTATGTTACTCAAATAAACAAATATACATGTCACTAAAATGACTCCGACATTCCATTCGCTAACTGACAAAGAGGGGAGGGTGTCAATCACTAACTAAGAATAACTACTGTCAAAAGCTGTCTTGATACTTCAGTTGTATTCCACTCATAATGATGGCATGGGCTATTCTTCTTGTCTTCAGTCAGGGCAGTTAAGTATTTCACTTCTGCCTTGATTTTGCTTCATGTGTCATGCTGTGGACATAAATTTCTGTTGGGTCATTCATATCTGCACATGAGCACTGCTGACCACACCATTACATTTTGCCATCATTTCTATTATTCTTCTCAATATTCGCAAGTTTCTAGAATGGGAGGAATCCACAATAAGGTTAACATCCACAGTCTTGAAATCTCCCCTTAGTCTGAGCAACTGTGGCAAGTCCTCTTGTGACCAGCTCCGCCAGAATAAATCTGACAGGCAATGGATTTTTCTCTAGTGAAGAAGAGTATTGACATTTTCCTCCACAAAGACAGCAGGAGGATTATTCATTTTTTGTTTTCATCCACAGCTGCTGATTCAGAGTCTGTGCCTCATGAAGATAAGAATTATCTTCTCTCTTCATTATGCTTGGTCATTGATGATGATCTGAACTCAGCACTGGAAAGTCTGCGGTACTTAATGATCAAGCACTTATTCCTTCACAGTGGTCCTGAAGACCTTTCTTACTGCAAATCTGCTCATTACTAGATGCCTCTGTGGCGGGAGGGCAGTAGTAGCTCCACCAACATCAAAGAATGAGTGTCTGGCGAGGGGAAGAAGTGAACGCCGCCTACCGTTAAACTGCCGTTTACCAGTGGACCTGGAGTACTTACAGGGTAGTGAGCGATGATGTGTCCAGGGACACGGTAATAAAGGCAACTTGGGCAGATAAATGATGCTGTCACTCCACCTAGGTTCACCTAGTCTGATTCATCTCCATGGGTTCTGAAGAATCATAACGGAGAGGTGGAGGTTCTTCAGGGCTGGGACCAGGAACAGGAGGATGGAGAATCTCAGGACTGAGGGCAGGAGCCGGAGGTGCCACAAAGGTGAGAGGAGTTGGTGTGGGGAGAGGTTGTCTCCACAGTAGTTGGTTACCCATCTCCCTGCAACTGATTACTAAGTGGTTGTTGATTCTGATAGCCAGGTCAATGACTGTACCCAACTCCTCAGGAAGGTAGTGGGCAACGCTCTCATCTTTGATCTCTTGGAAAGTCTGCTGAGAAAGGAACCACAGAGGGTATGGGTATCCCAACTAGAACTGGCAGTTATGGGGTGGTCACATATATGTTAGCCTCCGTAGCTATCCGTTGGGGGGGATTACCGTAGAAGTACGTTAAAATACTTTCAACTTGGTTAAAGTAAGTTGTAGTTAGACGTAGTGAGACATACTGATGCCGTAGAGTAACGTAGTTGCCCATAGATTCACACCAAATTTTTTGATTACGGGGCATGCTATGTGGCTATGGTATGCTATGGTTGTTACTACGGTAAACTACCTGTAACGACATTAAAATAAGTTACTGCTACGTTAATAAAAATGCCCGCTACCATGGCTATCTTTTGAACATGCCCAACAGATAAACCTCCACGCATGGTTTTCTCACGTTAATGGCCAAGTGATTTCTACTGATAGCCACAGATGGCTACGGATCCCAACGGTGCGCCACGTTAGGCCATGTTAAGCTACAGAGGCTTCCACTGCGCTTAACTACATTATTTAATGTCTGTGTGACCACCCCTTTAGGGTGCGGTACTTGATAGCAAAATCAGTGACAGAACAGGAACCCTGGCATAGCAAGAGCAGTTCTCCAGCTCCTCGTGTCTGAGCGAAGACCGGTCAAACACATTCTTCATCTCATACATGAATGAGGATGGGAATAGCATATCCAATATCCAAGACTGCAGTTCCCTTCTATCTAGCACGCTCTGTAAGGAGTGTAATAATGTAGGCGATGCAAATCTGGTTGGAGCTTGAAAACCAGGAAGCACTTAGACAGGAAGGAGCAGCAGGTACGGGGATGACCATCGTACGATCCAAGAGCCGGCAGACGAGGTTCATATCCAGGAGCAGAGTTTGAAGGAGGTTTGCATGGGTCCAGAGTACTGGTGGTCTCTGGAAACTGGTGGAAATGCTGAAGCTGTTTCAGTTGGCAGGACATACTTTCCATGCCGCTAGTGAACAATTGTAGGCCTATAGACATCACCTCTAGCTTGGTCTATTGCCTCCCAATTACTGCACCTTGGTGCTGCAGAACAGAGCGGAGCTTGTCCATGTCTGCCGAGCTCATCTAGGCGAGTTTGTCCTGACAGGAGGCAGGCTCAGAGCTCAAGCACAGCCAATGTTCCAGCTCTGAGATTTTATCGAGATTCGTGGTCGGACATTCTGAGTCAAACAAAGGTGGTGAGAATGCAGTATACCAGGAGGGATAGAACAGCCCAGTGATCAAAAGACCAGGAAGTGGGCAAAGCAAAGCTAAAACAGTGGACAAATCTAAAATCAGAAAGAAAACAGTAAATCAATCACAGGTGGTCAATCATACTCTGGGGAGAACACAAAATCATTAATCAAAAACAAACCAAGCCGTGACTGAGGAATCTTGGGAGTCAGTAGCATATTTTAATTTTAGCAATATAGCAGAGATCCATATCAAATTCTCTTGGCAGTCTTCCAAAAAGTGTACCAAATTACCTGACTTCACCCTAATGTATGGTACATTGAAGGCATATTAAATCAATCATTGCTTATGAGTCCATCAACCATCTAACCCACTAATACCCTGGTCGAGGTCAGGGAAGGTCTGGTGTCTATTCAAGCTTCAAGTGGGCGAGAGGTAGGAAAACACACTTGGTAGTATACCGGTCCATCATATTCACACACACATTCTCAGCTATTGGTAATTTAGAGTCTCCAATTCTCCAAGCTTGAAATGCCACCTCTGGACTTTCAAAAAAACCAGAGTATAACACAGAGAGAACATGGTCCTCACAGAAAGGCCTGAGGTCGAACTCAAATTCACAACCCAATGGACCACTGTGCCTTCTATACGGAAAATATATAACTCCAAAGCACAATGCAATAACAAAGCAATAACAGTCTGATACAATGAATGCCCCCTCCACTTTGGAATTCTTCTGCCATTTCCAGAGTTCAACCTCCCCTCCATTTCCCCTCTCTGAATGTGTAGTTGCCTAGCAACTGGGCAGAGAACGATAAGAGGGATTGTGAAGACAAGTAGAAGCAGGTGTGTCTGTTTATGTTCATCTGTGTGCTCAGATGAGCAGGAAAAGATTGGCCTCGGGAACAGAATATATTATGAATAAACAGGACTTCAGTTGGAATGGTTTGTCTAATAAGGGGAAAGGTGTGTTGTCAGTGGGTTCCCTTAGAAACTTAAGGTGCCAAATTTCCAGCATTCCAACAAATCAGATCTTATCTGACAAATTCGAAATTATGTTAATCAAAATTTAATTAAAGCAAAGATAATTTTATCCTTTGATCTTTTTAAATATGATATGTTAGTCACATCAGCTGTTTGATCTCCATGTTCTCATTGGTGTAACAATGTACGTTACCTATCATTTAAAAATATAAAATAAATTCAATTTCAATCTTGTTTCAAGAGTCTTGCGAATAAATTTACATTATTGAATATGTGTGATTCATTTAGCAACTTATTAAATAGAAATATTTATTTTAAATGAATAAAACAAAGCTTTGTAATGACGATAGCTCCCTACACAAGATGTGATCTTCCAAACCAAGTCAACGCAGACGTAAAATGCAATATAATACCAAAATATTGTCTTCTTTAAACTGTTTTGTTCCTCAAAGACCACATATAATTTTTTGTACATAACTGAATATCTGTTGTTGAGGCTGTTGAAACTTCTGTTTCACAGTCTAACTTTCTGAAACAGTTTTTTTGGAAGTACATTGTGGCTTTCCAGTGAGGATACAGTAAGTGTGTCTGTCTAAGTGCTTGTGATATAGCCTATTGCAGTGAAATCTGTTCCTTGTTTTGTTATTCGTTATTTCGGCCTGGGCACATGCTTGTGTGCATACGTATGCACAAACACACGTATGTACTCACACAGACACTCACACGCTCTCTCTCTCTCTCTCTCTCTCTCTCTCTCTCTCTCTCTCACACACACACACACACACACATAGACATTGATTCAATGATTACTGCCCTATCCTATACAACCTTGTGTTCCTAATAACAAACCCACATTTTTTTAATGAAACCAAATAAACTTCAAAATTCAATATCTTCTCTAAGATCCAGAGATAGAGAGGATTTTGAAAACCTAATTTGGAGAGGCAGTTTGCAACTGTATTTTCATGGTGCTCATTAAAATTTGAATGGATGCCTGACAAAATGTTACTTTTACATATTCAGTTTTATGCGCCACACCTTGACAACATGACTGACATAGTTCCTCAAAAAACCACTAGATGGCCCCACATATTCAAACAGAGGAGATTAGAGCAGTAGAAGCGTTATGATTCATGAGTGACGATTTCACATTTGCGTTGTAATTACGTGTTTTGGCTTTTTTTTTTAGGCTATACGTCAGGGTGCCCCTGAGTCAGGTATTTTAGCCCTGCAAATATTTCTTTATTTTTCAATGTTAACATGAGTAAACTTAGTTCATGATGATTTGAAATGCAGGTTTATCTCTGCATGTGGAATGTTTGAAATGTATAATAATATGACTGACAATATTATTATTATTGGAATTTAAAAAAAAAATCTCTATTCAGACTTTAATCTGTCAGCATACCAAAATCATTTTTGAATTGACATGTTGAAGTCCAGCTAGAATGAAGCATATCAAGTTTGGCCAAAAGTGCGGCAATTCAATCCATCCATCCATCCATCCATCCATTATTCCTCACTATGTCCCAGCAGAATATGGGCGAAAGGCAGGGACATAACCCTCGACAGCTCATACCAGGCAACAATACAGTGAGCACCATAATTCATTCATTGGGCAGCTACACATTTTTGGTTATTTTGGTTCTATTGGCTGAGTCAGCTAGCACCACCAGGGAAGACGTCCAGCGACTGGTGATGTTTATGTGCTGTGCTGTGTGCAAAGGGTGTTGTCATTTCTGAACAGTTCATCCATCATGGATGAAAACACCATCAAACGTCAACAGCCTGGTCTTCAACCTCTTTGTCATTGTTTCTTTTCAAACTCAAATTGCTAAAGTACAGAACCAAAATAAAATATTATGTCCCTGCCCATGGAATTATGGTATATTAAATAAAGAAGTAATAAATAAAATCAAGATTATTTTCATCTTCATAATTATATGCAAAGGTGACTCTCTTGCACTCGCAGCCCGTGTTGTGAAGTCCATTTGCCACAAAATTACTACTAAAGGAGGAAACGAGGCCGGGGGTTATGTTTATTTGTCGATCCCTTCATTACTCGCTACCTTCCTGTTACCAATCTCTCTCTCTCCTCTGTCTTTGCCCTCTATTTCCCTTGGTACTCCACTGAAGCCTCATGCAATGACATCACTGGTCGCCCAGCAACAGCTCGGTAGAATAATCATAAGAGCAGTGAAGTGGCTGTCTGACAGTGACAGGGTAACTGGAGTTGACAGTTGATAAGAAGTTTGAGAGATTCACCATTTCAGTGCCACAGTTTCCTGTGTCAGTGCTGTGAGTGACATATTTCATGACAGCCGTTTGTGTTGATAGATTATAATTGAAATGGACAGGATTATTGAAATGAGTGCATTTAATTTACAGTCACCAACATTACAATCAATGCTTTATGCTATGTTTAGCTGCAATTTCGCCTGATGTTTTAAAAAGATTGATAAAATCTTTTTTTTGATATATATATATCAAATATATATAAGGATATATCTTACACAAACTAGAATGTCATTACATGTTGACGTTAAATTTTAAATGTTAACAAATCAATAGTGAGCGTTCTGGAATGGTAATATTTTTTTTTTTTTTTTGCTTCCTTAAATGGGGGACATAGCAAAGCTATCTTTGAAATTTCATTCTCGCACTGACACGTAGTATTCTTTGAAAAAGTACTTGCAATTTACAGTAGCTGATACCGGCCAAAACATTTCTCAGCTGTTTATCGGAACAGAAATTAGCCTGGATCAACAGCGTGGTGTTTTCAACTAGTAATTATTGTAGGGTTCTATTATTTTGTGGACTGGTAATCATTGAATGAACATCAATTAGCAAGAGTAGGTTCATCGCAAATTACCCTGATCTACTGCTAAAGCCTCTTTCGCTGCAGTGCTAATTACATGTAAATTGGGCACAAGGGCTTGGCAGCAGGCCTTGTGTATTAGAAGGATG
Source organism: Gymnothorax reevesii (assembly GCA_029721435.1). Lineage (NCBI taxonomy): Eukaryota > Metazoa > Chordata > Actinopteri > Anguilliformes > Muraenidae > Gymnothorax > Gymnothorax reevesii. The sequence continues at coordinate 11,758,841 of CM056592.1, forward strand.
TGCAGCTGTTCAGTTTCTGTGGGCATTGACACAGCTGTACTCCGTCTCTGCAGGTCTCTATGTGAGAAGGAAGGTAAACACCGATACAGCTGGTCTCAATAAATTTCTCCACGGCTGTATGAGGTGTAACCATAGAATTTCAAAATATTCAAGACGTACGACGATGACTGTAACTATACCGTATGTTATAACGAGAAGGGAATGCATGAGTCAATGTTGCGCTTTGCTGGGAAATGTGATATACGTATGCATCGCATTGTGTATTTTACATGTTCAATGCACTTGTGTTAAGACATGTAAAAACAAATAGAGAAAATGTGCTTGAATTGTGAATAATTCTTATTATCATCCATTACAGCATTCTGCAATTTACATTTTAGACAAACGCAGACGTGAATGGTCATGCCACAGATAAGCTGATCAAGCCCATCCACTTCAAGGTTTGACGTGTTGCAGATTCAGAGATGTTATTCTGCATTGCACCGTTGTGAGGGGTGGTTATTTGTCACCTTTTTCAGTTTTAGCCTGCCTGGCCTCTTTCCCTGACCTTTCACATTATTGAGGCATTTTCACCAGTAGAGCAGCGGCTCACTGGATGTTAATTGTTTTTCATGCCTTCTCTGCAAGGTCAACAGGCTTTTCTGCAGTATGATCTGAGGAGATCAGCAGTAGCACCTACTGACACTCTATGGCCGAAGTCACTTCGATTGCATTTCTTCCCCAGTCTGTTTTTTCTGAACAATTACTGAATCTCTTGACCATCCCTGCATGCTTTTATGCTGTGACTAGCTGCCATTAGATTGCCTGATCAGATACTTACATTAGTAAGCAGGTACGCAAGTATGCATAATAAAGAAACCACTGATTGTACAAAAATTCCACAGATAAAATAAATGAAAAATGGGTGCACATGAGTTATGTGACTTCTCCATCAAAATTTTTCTCAGCTATTATAACCAAGTGTCACACTGAGCATTAAAATAAACAGCCAACAGAGGAAGATAAAACTGGGGCCCTGGAAATAATTTTCAGTTTCAACAACTTTAAGGTCCAACATCATTTTAACTAGATTCTTAGACAAAGACTCAACAGTGCAGTCAATTAGCCATTTCTGGACATTTCAAATGTGTCCTTTGTGACATCATAAGGGGGAGGGATCTCCCAGAATAATGAAGGAACTGATGTACTGTTTGGCTGAGGTGATCTGGGCAATCACTTCTCCATATGACGTCACAAAGAAACGTATATTGAATTGGTTGGTAAGGGCCTATTGGCTCGGCACCTGGTAACACGGTGGGGTACCTTTAATGTCAGCAAATCTTACAGTTTCATGCTAATAATTCAGAGTTAAAAAGGGTTATTCATACCTCAGATATTAAGAAAGAAAGTGCTCAGAAATAAAAAAAAAAACAGTGAAAAGCTTTCGGAGGTAGCAAACTGGGTCATCAGGGTTGTTCGGTTTCTTGCAATATATGGCTGTTGTACTTGAGATGGGGCGAGACTCAAGGTTGAATAAACAATCCAAATCTCCCAAAACAAAGTGTGAGCAGGTTCTGAACAACTAGTGGTTAAAATCTTATTCTGCCTTCCCAACGGTACTCAGAGGCTTGTAAATCACGAGCACACATCCGTCCTGGAACATTCATTACCTCCAATCCATTAAGCCATGTTTATGGTCAGTGAGTACCTCTTCCCAGTGGGGAGCTTGTTTCACTTATTAACTGGAAGCCTGTTCTGTTTGTGTTTCCCCTCTGGGGCAGGGCTTCCAGGTGAAATTCCTAGACTGAAGACAACTTTATATCATCACATTACACCCAGGCCCAGACAAAAATATTCACCTAAAGTTCAGTACATGTGCAGATTCTGTCCCCTCCAAGGGTTGTCCACAATGTCCCGGTTTTGCCCCCCGATGGGAGTCCTTGTTTGATGGCCACCCACGAGTCTCAGAGTTGGCATTTTGCCCACTTAATTTTTCCAGCTTTACGCATGTGGAGGACAGAATGTTATGAGAGCACAAATAGCTTGATATGTGCTGTGATGCGGAGTTAGTACTCATAGCAAAGCAATTTCTCAAAATTCAAATTTCCAATCAGTCTGCCAATAGGCTCGCAGCAACTTCACTGAGAATGAAGATCCAGGACGTATCTCATGCAGCACATGTATACTCACCAACTTCTGGGACAAAACACGGAAGCCACCGGAAAATGAGACAGGCAGCTGCTTTGTGGACCCATGTCTTAAGTTATCATATCTAAGCCTAGGGTCAGGGTTATCAGACTATCAGGGAAAAAGGCTCCCATGACATGACATGTTGAGTTAGAAGGGGGACGGGGCACTCCACAGACCGGAGCCCGAGACACACAGCCGCCTCCTCACACTCACATAACCAAGTGTCCCAAAGGCCTGCTGCACGGCTCACACTGTCATCGATGCTTCTGCAATCAGAGAAAACCAAAGATAAAGGCCATCAAGCAGCTGTCATACAATAGTTCAGATTATTATTATTTTGGTAGACATTTTTTTTTTAAATCTGGGAAATACGTTTTATCCCTCATGTTCTGTTTGGGGTTTCGCGGACACAGCCTCCATAAAGGCTCAAAAAAAACATCTCGTTTCATCAGTTAGATATTTCTTAAGTTTTCCATACCAAATACGAAACATTTAAAACCATGGTTTTTGACATGCCAAAATGCTTCAGAAGTGCTGTAAAAACAATTATATGCTTTTGTTTGTTGACCCCTCGAAGCTATAATTGATGGAACTTTTCTGGATAATGCAAATTTCCAAGCCTATGAACATCAAAAAAAGAAAAAAGAACATGAATTAATGTGTAGCCCATTAAAGATATAAAACAAGAAATAATTCCATATTTGGCATAATTATTGTGGTTAGCGGTCATTTTCTTATCTATGCACCTTTCTGAAGTCACTCATTACCCTGCCTTAGCACCCAAAATGTCCTGTGTCAAGCTTGTGCCTGATGCCTCAGAGAAGCGCACATTACATGCAGACATCCAGGATTTAGCCTGGCAGCTCGCAGCAGGGACCAGTCATCAGCTGGTATTGAACTGGCCGGGGCTTGCCCTGTTCCTGGCGGGGATCGGGCTTGGAATGCAGCTCTCTGATCGTCAGCCCAGACGTTCGCTCCGAGGGGGGGGCGCCGAGATGTACCAGAGGGCAGAGAAACCAAATTCCTTGGGGTAAAAGAGGGCAAGAGGTCAATGAAATACGGATGAAACGGACACATTTTGAAGGTCTGGTCTGATCCACAGGTGGCATGATCTGAGGAGGAGCAGCCATGGAAAAGTGGTGCTATATGCTGTATGCAAGATTAGAGCCAGGATGGTTGCAATTGTATTTTTCCAGCTTGTGAATTTTGTTTTGCATTTTGATATCGGTCTCCTTCAGTTTGTAGTGATGTCTGTTAGTCTGACAAATTGATAGTTTAATTTCCGACTGGGTTCATTGAGCTTAAGTTAAGCTGTAATCTGAGGGTATTTACATCCATATTGACTGAAAAAAGGAAGGAAACACAAACCTGAAAGTGATATCACTGTCCATATGCTTGCAGGCCTCAATGTAGACATAGATACGGCAAGTGACCAAAGCCCTGGCACTTATTTCGAACACAGCGGGAGACATGTTTGAAGATGCTATATGCCAAGGCCTCCTGTCAGGAATGAAATTCAATTTAATAAGTTCTAATCTCACCCTGATGGTTCTTTTCAACCTCCTTGTTGCTGGTCATTGTCAGATGCAAAAGTAAGGTTGAGGAGTGAGGCGGAGTGCGAAAAAAAAATAGGAAAAAAATGTGGAAAGTGATAAGTGTCACAAATAACATTATTTCGTATGGATGTAGATTGGGCTTTGTTAAAAGTTAAAACTGATAATTGGGTATGCAAAAGGGAGGCATTGTTAAACTTTACTTCAGAACCTAAACATAGCATAAACATTTATACAAATGTCTAAGAGTAATGGACACAGATTGTGACAGTGACTTTGAAAGGCTCCAGCACTTCTTCTTGCTCTCCATGTTAGGAGCTGTGGCTGAAATGCCCCAACCTGACTGGAGACCTCAAATGAAATTACTCACAACCCACCAAAAATTGCATCAGATAGAAAAGTGGAAATGGACACATCTGGAGGCAATATTTTGTGGATAAAAGCAACAATATTACATTTACTTAACCTAACACATCGCTGAGGGAGCTGTCAAGCTTACCTTGTACAGAAAATACTATGATGAAGCAGATTTAACATACCGTTAATTTGAACAAACATACTTCAAAAATTCACTGCCTTTGGGGAATAGTGAGGTCTACATTCCCGCTGTCTTTTAGGCAGTCTATCTCTCTCCCCTCCTCCTTCGCTATCACTCTCTCTCTCCTCCTTTGCACTTCTCCAACAACGCCAGGAGACTGAACTTAGCGAAGTGGGAAGTGCTGAGAGCCCGTGAGTAAAAGGAAGGAGGTTGGCAGGAGCTAGCACAAGAATCACAGACTCGGACAAACTTGGACACCCTCTTCTGTTCCAGCGCATCTATGCAGCCTTGAGCCTCTCATTTGCGCATAAAGACACGAAAACACACCCACCACCTTAAAAACGCATATCTGCGTAAGCTCCCCCGTCAACATGCTCTGGGATTTGTGTTGGTCCCTGCTTCTTACAGCCTTCATGGTGACAGCCCTGCCTCCCACTACCATCAAGATAACCGAAGGTGAGTGACTGCTCGTTTCAATCATCGCCGACTTGATCCGAAGAGCTTTGATTTCCACTGTTACTCAATACCAAAGAGCAAAAGGTTGTGGGGATAACATTTTAACTTCTCACTTTTCCGCTGGTCCACTACAAGATGTCAGTGGAATGTTTTTATTGCATGGTGTGTTGATTAAATTTTCTCATGGAAGCCCTGAGTCATCTATTGCATTCTGATCAAATCACATGCAAATTAAAATGTAGACTTTAATTTCATCTGAAAGCCAGTGAGCTATTTTAATTGAGTTTGGCGAGGAGCTTTAGACCAAGATGTGGATTTTATTAGAGAGAAACACTTGAACCTCTTGTGAGGAGATCCTGTGCATCGCTGCAATCTGTTTTCCTGCTTGTTTTCTTCTGTAATTAGCTTTTATCAAAATGTGTTCAAGGCATTTTCAGCTCTTATTTGATGATGAATGAGCAGAAAAACAGAAGTGCATGAAGGTACCTCTGCACCTTGAGGCTAAACTGATACTATGACAAAAAAAAGTAATAAATAGTAATTTAATTGAAATCTTACCAAGCTTTTTAATCTTGTGTTTGTATGCATTTGTATTTGTACTTGTATATGTATGTGTATGTACCTCCATACACAGGTAATGCTGCTCGCCAAACCAGAGGTGTAATGCACTAGCCTTCAGAGAGCCCTAAATTGATGCTTGAATAAAATGAAATCATACCAAGCTTTTTAATCTTGTATTTGAACTGATAATACTTATTTTTATTGCCCTTTTTTTCCAGTAAAACAAAAAAAATCTGCCAATGATATGTGATAATTTTGACTTATTTCTCCATTCGTTTATGGGGCAATAAAATTTCACTCGTCAAGCGCATTCGTGACTGAAAATAAAATGATGTTTTCTACTGGGGAGAAGAAAAATGAGTCTCATAATGAGATGAAATCACTCATTAAGACGGACAGGTTTTGCGGTGATTCAGCTTACTGTGACGCCCTCTCTCATCTCCCCAGCAGCCCTACCCCTACAGCTGCTGAGCCCTGGCCGACCAGCCTCCTGTCCGCTCTTCTGGACCGAGTTTGAGAGCCACTGCTATCGGTTCTTCCCCCTGAATCGGACCTGGGCAGAGGCAGATCTGTACTGCTCTGAGTTCTCCAACGGGTACAAATCAGCCAAGCTCACCTCCATACACAGGTAATGCTGCTCACCCAACCAGAGGTGTGATGCCCTAGCCTTCAGAGAGCCCGAAATTGATGCTTGAATGGACTTTTCTATGCTCTCAGTCTTAGTCTAGTGGTTCAGAGTATAGAGAGCAAGGCATATCACTGCAATCGACATGAAAGCTCAGATCCCCACCATGTTATAAACTTCTTTTCAACCTTTTTTGCCAGTTATTTTAACTAATTTTACAATATGTTTACAACTGAGTTCCATGCATGGTAAGTGTAAACCACAGTTAAATGCACTCAGACCTCCACTTACAGTTAAAATGACCAGGAAGCAATGCATTAATTTAACTGTTAAATTCAGTCAGTTTAGTTTATTACAGTGCAACAGGTCATGAGAACTGACTAGGTCTTCACACCCAAAGTGTATCACAAGGAGTATTCTTTTGCTGGTTCAATAAAAGATCTAAAACATCTTCTTAAAGAGTAACTTAGCTATTCTGTGAAGCTAATCTTCCTCTGTTTCTCTTATTTGGCGTTATTCTGTTCCCCAGCTGGGAGGAGAATGTGTTTGTCTATGATCTGGTGAACAGTCGCATCCCAGGCATTCCCACAGACATATGGATTGGCCTCCATGACAGACGACAGGTAATTTATCATTCTGTTGATTTTCTACTGATAGGGCTATAATGTCTCAGTCACTTCTCAACATTAGATTAATCAAGATTTTCCAGAGTTATCGCATAGAATATTCTTAACAGTATTATCTGAGCTCTGTACATGCAGAGCCGCTGTGCATACTGACCAGTATTGCAGTGGTAATCTTAGGTGACAGGAATATCAACCTGGTGGCAATTAGACTTAATCAGGTCGAGCTTGGTGATGGAAATGAGCAAACTAGTTTAAAAAGTCCTGAACAATATTTAAACAGTAGGATGCTGCCTTTATGGAAAATTAAAGTTACCATCAGTCTCTGCCTACTGAGTGATCTGGCATCAATCATGTTCCTCTAATGACAGTCTGAATTAGCGTCAGTTTTTACCAATATGAAAAGAAAAACCTTTTCAGTCATTGCATACATTCTGTTTATGTCATGCCACTGTTAGGCAATATTCTCTGCGGTTAAATGGATTCTGTAGCCAAGTGCAGCAGATTCACTGTCGCATCCTTCTATGTACATCGTCAGGAGGGAACCCTAGAGTGGACAGATGGCTCTGCGTTTGAGTACAGTTACTGGGACGGGAACCAACCTGACGATGGAATCCACCGCATTTCCGCAGATGAGGACTGCGTGGAGATTTGGTACCGACAGAGCAGCGGTGAGACGAGATTGCGTTCACTGAAATTAAATAGATTGGGCATTGCTCCTTGTGCCAGCATATAAGCAAATAGATGGCAGATGGGATCATACATGTAAATTATGTCGAACGCACAAGAAATGAGAAAATTTGACAACCTTTTGTTTGGTTCATTGCGCAGCACTTAGGTCCTGGAATGACAACAGCTGTGAGAAGACCTTTCCCTTCGTCTGCAAAATCCCCATACTGGAGAGCTAATTCTGCAGACCATCACACTGCCCAGTTGCCAGCGGTTACAAACGGACCCGCCTCACCCGAGTGCCTGGAACACTGGACCCCTCACGAGCAGAGGACAGAGCCCTCCCTCACCGTCTCTCGCCGCAACGCCTGAACAGATACAGCCAGGACATTAGCCACACTCTCCAGAGCACTCACTAGAGAATCAATCCGTCCTCATTTAACGCTGTAAGTCTCCACACAGACTCTGCTATATTGGAAGCACATAGCGGTCGATACCTTCGCCTCCGTGACATCATGTACAGCTACGTGTTTAGGCTGCTGTCATGTGCTGTCGTGAGGCTGATACTCGCTTTACTGTGATGGAAGCTTCAGAGTCTGTTCATCCAAGACCGGTGCAGCTGCCTCGCAGGCAGGAAGACAGGAATCCTCGGTAAAACAATAAAGAGCTTGTGATGAATGATGTGTGGAAATGAATCAGACACAGGACCTGATTTCTCTGAACCCAGTGGGAGGCTGGACTGAGTTCCTCACCTCAGCCTTCTGCCATGTGTGTGATACTTCAGTTGCAAAGTTGTATGCAAAATATTAACAGATAGTGTTCATTTAAATAAAAAGAAAAGCCTTGGTAATGTGGTCATGAGTCATAAACATTTTTCTGTGCCACCTCACAGTTCTCGAAACATAAACATAAAAATACAGGATATTGGAATGTTAACTAGTTTTCAGAAGCTGCCATTCCGATATCAATTTTAATGAGCCTTAACAAAGCACACTGACATTTTCAATGACACTGAACTGACTGAAACGTGCTAAATTTTAAATAATTATTTCCGTCCCTATTTGAGCATAGTGGGATATCGGAATGTCTGCAGTGTTTCAATAGAAATAAAGCCGGTCTTTGAAATTCAATAGAAATGCAATAGAAGTCAGTATATAATGTAATTTTAAATGTCTGTTTTATTTTCCATTCGCTCTGCAAGTTTGCTGTGGCTTTCGATACCAAGGTCTTGGCCAATGAATGAGAAGTGGCCTTAGGGTTTCGTGTCTGGGGTGCGATGTCTGTACGTCTGTTCAAAAAAATTGATCAATCAGTGACCTGGAAAATGAGGAACAGAGGATTTAAGAGGTCTGCCATAATCATTAGACCAGACTTCAAAAGAACAAGGGGGTCCAACTGCAGCCAGCTTCTTGAACTTAAAAGACATGTTCTGGAGCGCAGTGCATGGTAATTAAAGAAAAAAATCCCCCTCGCTGATCCACACAGGTACCCCTCAACTTCTTGTTCACAGTGAATGATCTCAATGATGGACAAATAAGATTGGCAGCTTACTGAAGTGGAATTCCATGGCTCAATCCGATGGACTGTTTCTTTAGAAAACTAGAAGCATGCAATGCTTTCCCGCTAGCGAGATATTCTGTTGAGAAATAGAGGAACCAGGAGTGAAGGTGAAACCTTTTCAACAGCTCTGCAGATGCTATCCAATGTCACATGATGTATATCTTCTTCTGCTTAATTCAACAGCAGCTGGTAGTAGTAAATTCCAGTCCTTAGTGAGTGACCATCAGCCCATCTTGTGTGCTCAGCTCGCTCTCCTTCCATGGGATTTCTGCTCTTCCTTGCGGGATAGCCAACAAATTGAAAAACGTGGAAGCGAGTCAGCGTTTGCAGCAGCGATTTAATTAGCTTCGCTTTACAAATTCAGTTGGCCTCAGAATGAGGAATTCTGGCAGGGTATTAGAGGTGTTGCCGGTATCTGAACCAGTAATTAGATTAAGAACTAATGAACCCCACTGCCTTGAAGGACACTCAAATAGGGAGCATTTTATTTGAAATTCCTCCAAAGAGCAGCAGAATATTTTGTCACTCTTCAGCCTTGCTGTAATTTCCCTCTTTCCATGCAGTAATATTTTATGAGCAGGGTAAAAAGTTGTTTCATTTTCTTTGGGGTTACAGCGCAGCTTATGATCTTGCAGTGGTCTGGACCGATAAAGGAACTTGCTTGGCTTATCAGTATTAATGATAAAAAAAATATTTGGTTACACTTGGAACCTGCCAATAGAGAAGCTCAAATGTGTTTTGCAGAACTCTGAACCCTTTAAGCGCCGAATACATTTTCAAGAAATGAAAAAGGCAGTTATCCTGAGCTTTTGAAAACCTATCAAGTGGCAACTTGTTTAAAAGAGCTCCCCTGGGGAGCTCTTTTAAACAAGTTGCCACATGATAGGTTTTCAACAGCGTCTGATTTTGATATCTTACATTATTGGGCAACAATAGTTGCCCACAGCCCTGAAAGGGTTAAGTGGTTCACACAGACATACCAGTGTGGAAAATAGTGCACTGGTGAGGGCTACTGAAGATCTTTGGATGCAACGTGTAGATGTTCTAATGAAAACTGCTAAGGCAGGGATTCAAACAGAATTGAATAGGCCAATATAATTTGATGACATAATAGAATCATGTTAATTATTTTCACAATTTTGCCATAGAATCACTGAGTTTGTAACTGCCGGCACATCATTGATTGGATCCTAATGACACACACCTCAAGGTTATATGCACAATGTTTTGTGCTTGAAATGCATGCACCAACACAGAGAGCAAAGTTAATATTAATTCAGCGAAAATATAGGCTCAAATTTAGCAGCAAGTGTCCCAAGTGTTTATTCCAAGCAGTCCGGTGTACATTTTCACAAGATGAACAAAGATACACAGTTTAAATGTACACTCACATGTATGGACATATATAAGGTTAATAGCCCAGACAAGTTCAATACATGACAAAACAGCTTATAACTCTCACATAAACAACACAGATTTCCCACTGTCCAGGACACGAAGAACAGGGGCGTCTTAAAGGGATTCTACGGACCTGCTCCACCCGTCTATACTGTTTTTAATTTTTCTCCTTTCGTATCATTTAATTAAAGGCCAAAAGCAATGAAATTGCGGGAACTACAGACCAGGAAAGAGACATGCATGCACTATAAACCCTGGTAAGTGCGGTGCACTCAATTGTCTTGGGGGAGCCAATTACCTCAAAAAAATTGTGTACACCAACTTAATGATCTTGTGTTCACAGCACTTAAAAACATGGTAAGAATACCTTTTACCTCATTTTCTTTAAGTACCGTCCACACAATGCAACATCATTTCTTTTGAGGTAATAGGTTTCCATAAAACTTTTGAGTTTGCCACACTATCTGGGTTTACAGTGTACAGAGGAGTAATTTTGGGAGGCAAAGTATTTGTCCTCGTCATAGACTGTATAAAAAGATGGACGCAGCACCCGGGTCTAAAAAATGAGGCCAATGCGGAAGTCTCTTAAAATTGCATTCTATTCAATGGCCAGCAGATGGCGACATCGGTAGTTGCAGAGAGAAGTTCAATGCTATAGAAGTCTATGAGAAAATGACTCTACTTTCCCACCTGATTTATTATTTCAAAAATGATTTTTCACATTATTTTTTGGTATCTATTGCAAATATGAAGTCCCCTTCAATATATCATGATGTTCATTTTTGCAAATTATGGTCCCAAATAGACAAGAAGAAAGGATAAAGCCAGATATGCTTTTGTGGGCATGGATATCCTCTGGTCCTCATCAGATACGATCAGATCCACCCATCCCTCCTCCCTGGATCTTCAATTCACACTCTCGTCCAATAGGAAGCACATCTGGATTCAAAATGACAAAATGGTGCTGTTCAAATTGTCAAAATCGAGGCTTCCTAAATGGTATGCTGAAACCAATGGGTGACGTCACGGTTGCTTCATCCATCTTTTTATACAGTCTCTGGTCCACATCCATAAAAGCCATTTCCGCAGTATCACTGCGCAGGTTTGTTAATGATTGCGCACTGCCCGTTCCCAGTGAATGATTGCTGATTAAGAGAATACCGACAGCCCCATTCTGAGCAACTACTTAGCGGTAGTGGAGATTCAGATCTTAAGAAACGAAGGAGCCACAAGGACCCAGATGTTCAATTACGGACAGACCATCACACAATTCCAACATCACAGAAAGTCCGCGCCCGCAGTCATTCGCAAAGATGTGATTAAAAACATAAATTCCTGTATTTCCCCAGAATGTCAAGCAAACATTAACGTCAGTTTATTCAAGATATATACTGAATTCTTGGTAGTCAGAAAAAGTAAATAAATATATTGGTATACACTATACACTGTGATAAATATATCTAAATATTTATATCTATATTCTTTATACATAAATAAATAATTTAATTGACTGGCACAGTAAAATCACTTTCTTCTGTTTTCTTTATAACCATAGTATAGGGTTTCACTTCGTCAGGTAATCTAATATAGTGCTGTTATTGGCAGAATGGTAGCTTACAGCTGAATTTAATAATCACAACACATTTACAAGTCAAACACATTGTCTATTGGACTCATGTCATAAGTTGCTGGTATTTCTGAATACCCTGACATTATAGTATCAGCTTAACACGACAGCACAATGAGGGTCACAACAAGCTTTAACAGAGCACAAGGATGACTCCGTTTAAAAACACTTTGAACCTTGGATGGAGGCAATTGTGCATGTGAATTGACAGTAGGAGCTTGTTCTTGCTCACCCAAACAACAACAATGAATAATCTGGAAAGTGTGCCACTCGTGGATTATGTCAGCACTGAGGCCTTGCTAGAAAACAAAACTGAAAAACACTCCAACACTCCCACAAATGCTGTAAAGTCATAGCATAGTGCACTGCTTCCTTTGGACCAACCAAACAACAGCAGATGTCATACACTAATGACACACGCACTGTTCTTCTTCAAACTGATTGCCACAGATGGGCAGATACCAGAACCTTTTCAGACTCGATATTTGCCTGCACTACTCTCCATTAAGGCTAGATAGAAGAAATTTCATATTTTATGCAGTCCATTTCCATGTTTCATTTCAAATTCCATGATTAATTATTGCCAATTTAACAAACAAAGAAGCAGTAACGTTACATTCTACACTGACAGTCATTCTGCAAGGATTCTGGGGTTATTTTTCTCTGCATTTTCCAAAAGTGGCAATAAGGTCACAGTTTACTGATTGGAGGAAGTTTCATAATAAAATGTCGGCAATAGATATTTGGTTGTGCATTGCTTCTGACTAAGAACACCCCAAATTAATGACCTTTCTATGGAAATTTAAAGGGATATGGGGTGTACAAGTAAAGCTGGGGTGGTGATGAAAGGCACCAACAAGTTTTAAACTGTCAAAACAGACAAGGAACATTGATCTCAAGCCGATATCTAGGTTATCTTAATCGATCTACAGACCCTCTGATCTTCCTTGATCCCTGACAGTGTTGTCTATTTTTTTCCCCCACCCACTCTGCCTTCCCAATGAACATCCATAGTTTGGGCCCTCCCATACTTCTACACAGATGCCCCAATCCCTGATCTTAGGGGCCATCATGTGACTTCCAGAGATGCTAGCGAAACACGATCACACTCTGCACGAGACCTCAGGCTGTGCCATTGCTCCACTGGGGTGCGCTGGGACTCCAGAAGTCGGCGCCAGTGGTTCGTCTCCGGGGGACCAGTGGAGAATTGGCCAATCACAATTCGACCGACAAAGTCATTGCTGCTCTTCACGTTATGGCCGTACACTGGAGAAAAGAGACCGATAAAGCCCAATCACTGGTTGCTGGGCACATATTGGAAACCTGAATAACACAGAAAAAAACTGAAAATTCACAAGACAAAATGGGGTAGTCCCTGTCTCTCTATCCTGCCTCTTTTAAAAAATCTTTATCCCCTTAGTGGAGTGAAGTGACTCCATAAGTGCATGGCCTTTCTTCATTTCATCACAATGCCAGGGGAAAAAAAGAAAATCAATATTTTTGCCCATGGATCAAATGGTCCATTTTTTTAGTGGCAATGGAATGATAGAATTGAAAGAGAAAAATGGGATATTTGTCCACAAAGCTAGGAGGCAACTCCCCACTGGGCCTTTTAAAGGCACGATTCTCATCATCACTGCCAATGCAGGTAAGCAGAGCTGGGTTGTTGTTGTCAAGCAACAGTAACTCCTGAACTGAGAAAACGCAGGTCTTTAACCCTGAAAATGGCTACAGCAAGCCAGCTAATCCACTTCCTAGTCTCAAAAATAAACCAAGATAACTAGCACATAGTACAAGTGATGGTTTTACACTCGAGAATTGCAAAATGAAGCAAATAATTGTATATTTTAAGAAATAAGCATTGTCAAGTTGTTGTATATTTTAAGAAATATTGTAAAGTTGTTAATTTCACCAGCTCAGGTTTTGAAGAACTGGGCTGAGCTTGCCATCATTTTCTGGGTGAAAATTCAGTCATAAAGAGAAAAGGGTTAAAAATCTGAGAGGCTGTGTCACTAACGGCCGCAGTCCTGCTTTCCTCCACTTTGCAATTAGCTAGCTGTGAACGACCAGAAACTCAATGACCCACAAAAACATTCTTAGAAAGTAAAAATTTACAAGTGTCAAATTTTTCTAAACATTTACCCATTATCTCTTTAATGTGGTTTACGTATTTTACATTGTATCTTTTTTACAAATGCTAACTATAAATTACTATTACCACAAATTGAGGCCATTAGCCTGATCATTTGATGGCAGGCTGCACGCTTTTAAGGAGGGGATTGTCCATGTGTAAGAATGATATGTTTTTGCATAATATAACGCCATGTAAGTGTTATACTGGAATCAATAAAATAATGCTCGGTCTGAAGTAACATTAAAGTCCACCAATGAACAGAAGCTCTACTATAGTAATATAATAAAACTATAAAGGCTTTTTGACTTTGTGCCATGTGCGGCTAGCAGTTTATACCTGCGGAATCCCCGATTTAAGAGAGAAAGTGGTGTTAAAATTATTTAAAATTCACTAGGCAAAAGCTATTTTGGGTTTTCGTGATAAAATGCTTTTCTGCAAATCTCTGCTCGTCTATGTGAACAGCTCGCTAAGATTAGCTTAGCAAATTTTTGACAACTAAATGACGACATTTGCAAGCACAGCATAGAGATATTAGAGCTGCTTTTCACTGGTGGTCTATAATGGTACTCCTGTACTGGCCTTATTTTGGCGATCCCAGAACAACGCTCGGATGTTGTTGCTCAGCTTGACTTGAGCTGAGCTGAATAGTACCTGAACTGAGATTGAAATGAAATATTTTTGGGTAATTTGCAATTGTTGGCAACTATTATCATAGCTACCAATACCCCATCGTGGTTCAGACTCACTCTGTGACCTGGCTGCTTAATAACAGAATAAGTTAGATAAAGAATCAGGGCAGGGATCTTATTCAAGTCATGTCTGCAACCCCTGTATCTATCACATGCAGGTGTGCCACTGAGAATTTCACTGGAATGTAGCACGGCTAGGCTAAAGTGAAGCCATCCATCAGTCGTAGTTTTCCAAGAACTACCACCTGTTAATAGAGTGGCTTGGGGTTTGCCAGAGTAGCTACGTACACTACATGTGCTCCGCTTAGTTCCATGCTTCTCTGATTAATCAAAAACTCTGGACAACACTCACAACCTTTGTGTCTTCAGATATTAAAAAACTTCACATTTTTATATTACAGGCTCTCCATTAGTTTAGGGAATATCCATCCATCCTACAGTACTGCCAAATAGGGGAAAGACCTTTGCAGCATCCATGCTTAAACTGATGGACATTTTGATGAAGTAGAGAGCAGGTGCTCTGGGACTCCTTCAATCATCCTCTCCAAACATCTTCCCTTCTGCGCCTCCTGCCCGGATTGCTAGCCGAAGCAGATTTGTGTTCATTCCCATGCTGTATGAGTCAGTCACAGATGGATGTTCAAGTGCGTTTTCGTAGATGGGTCATGGTTAGGAGTGTGATTCAGGTGACGCTAGCTTGTGATGACGTGCGACACATAAATACGGGCAGATATTTTCACTCGCGCAGCTGGACGGAGGAGATGACTCACAGCTACTCAGCATCAAATGCATCACCATGTCATTGCTCCACTTGGAATAAATGATAGAGACTATTAAAGAGATATTTCGATCATTTTCTACATAAATGTGTAAATACATATATACGTGCATGTGCTGTACATGGATGGACGTGCTGCACACGTTTATTCATGTGGCGTAATGACAAAATAAAAACTGTGATCTTTTCAGTTCATAAATATTTTGACAGTGATACCATTTTAACAGCGCTGAAATAAATTTTCTGAAAATTATGAATAAATGAACTTGTGCTGTTGAGAACCCATCATGTGGCACCTTGTTTAAAAGAGCTCCCCTGCCGCAGCTCTTTTAAACAAGTCACCGCATGACAGGTTTTCAACAGCTTTGATTGTGATATCTTCCATCATTCAGCAACAACAGCTATATTTAGCGCTCTAAGCGTTGAAACATTGTAATTCCCACATCTTTCATACCATATGAAGATTACATGCTCAAATTCAAGCAGACTATATTCACGGAGATGGAATTAGGTCTATGCTATTTATAGCCCTCAACCTTTAAGTCACTGTCCTATTACTCAATGACTCCACAAAATGTGTGACATCTTGACATCAATCTTTAAAAATGACACATTTATTGCAGGGATGCACTGATCAGCAGCAAGCGCTTGTATGTTTTCTTTGGTTGGCTCCATCCTCCTCACAGTGGGCTATAAAACGCCTCAGTAGCATGCCGCCAGTTCATCTCACAAACCCAGCCTCTCGAAATTCAGACACCATCCTAACATGTCCAGCAGCCAAGGCCGACAGGAAGAAAAGGGGTCACACTCAGAACTAACCAGCAGGTGCAAACTGAGCCTGAATTTGCTTGTTTTCTCACGTAATACACACTCACATTGCTTCATGCTTTCATTTGGGTTGTCATCTACTGGAGAACATTTTTAAGGTATGAATGTGAAGAGGTATGTCTGACTCAGTTCCCAACAAGACAACGGTGTCATCACTATCCTCGGCTTCGCCATATTCAAGGGCCAAAAAAATATGCTTCACCATCCATTTTTGAACGAAACGTAGATCATGACCAGCTTATTAACCATAAAATTTTCACGCATCCAGGTGAAATAGTTTCAGAGAAATCTTGTCCCCATTGTGGCCCGGATGGATGGACGGACAGGCGAACCCCAATCGAATACGCCCGTCTCGCTTCGTGGCGGGGATTAATAATGGTGAAATGCTGGAGACAAAAAAGCATGATGACCAGAAAGCCTTTTTCACCTGCTGCAAAAGAGCTATATCTGTTGCACTAAGCAGGGGGCTCAGAGGGCGAGACAGACTGACAGCAGGGCTGTAATTGCATGCTTTGCTTTATGTAGCAGATCAGAGTGAGCCCTGAACCCCAAACCAGGGGCTGCATCTCGACCTTCCCTCACCCTGGAGTTACACCGTCCCCAACTGAGATTCAAATGTTCTTCTGGTGAACCTGAGCTGGGTGCACAGAGAGAGCTCATGGTGGGTTTGGGTCCCTGCCTTGCTGTCCTTAGAAGATCTTATGCTGTCCCGGCCTTGTTTGCTAAACAGGTCAAACCCTAGAACAAACCCTATAACTGAGAAGTTTTTCACGATTCATCTTTTGTCAAGAGAATTCTATGATATTGCAAATAGTTACATGAAGAAATGTTTCACGTGTTACTGTTCCTATACAACTTCCAGGGACTATTGAAAAGGAAATTATTTTTTTCCCTTTTGAGTGGCGAGAACAGCCCAACTAGGCTCTCTCCTATCACTAAAGTGAACCTAACACTTCAGATACTAGAGAACTAAACAGTATCTAGTATAAAATGAAGCCTCTTGAAAACTCCCAGAGTTTCTGCCTCTACAGTAAGGCCAGGCAAGATTACTCTCAGCGTGAAATACATATTTCCTTATATCAGTGCTAAATTTACCCTTGGCTAACTTGTATTTATGACCTCGATTTCTACTAACAGAACTTGGCCTTTCTCTCACGATTTCCTTTAGCAGTTAACATTACGATTTTCAATGATGAATGGCCAAGGCTGACTCGATGAACACTCCCTCAGGAGCTACTACTGCAGAAATAAATTGGACAATGAAGGCATGAAGCAGGGACCCCTGGCTAAAATTTATAGTTTTTGCGCCCCAACCCGATTCTCAAATGTCTGATTCATGTGACAAACTCACCCTCTTGCTCCTGCGAGATCAATTACGCATAAATAAAGTGTATTAGTATTGTAAAGCATATTTTAAAGTTGATTAGTGCCCCAATGGCACTCCAGGTTGAAGTTCAGCTCGGGATAAAATGCAATTTCGTAACCTTTTGACATTACTCACATTCCGGAGCGCTTAATGGGAAACGGGAAATGTTTGACGGCAGTGTACCTGAGAACACCAGGCTCACTTCATTGAGTTCCTCCTGCGCCACCCGGAAGCTGAAGGACTCATTGTAAATTGGGTCAATGGTGCCTCTCATGCACGATGTCTTTTTGGTCTTGACCAGTTTGAGGCCTGACACCAGCTGGACCTTGACGAAGGGATCTGTGAAAGACCAGTTTCGTTACTGGGGGTGGAGCGGTAAATGCCCCGCAGAGAGAACATCTCAAATTGTCTCCAGTAACCACCATGAGTTTGATCCCCGGTCGTACCGGCGGGCAGTGGTCGGCAGCTTTTTCAAAGCCGCGCACAATTGGCTTCGCGCAGCAGGGAAATAAATTGGGAAGGGACTGCCGGGTTGGGATATTAGAATTGTTGCTTTGTTCACTGCTCAAGCGCCTCCTGTTTGAGCCGGGTGCTCATCAGCGAGATTCTAAGCTCGTTCGTGTTCGGGTATCCTTCGCCCTCATTCTGAACTTGAGAAGTTTCAACCAATGAGTGTAAAGAAGCAGAGGCTGACAGGCGTGTGCTTCGGAGGAGAGCCGCGAACTGTCTTCGCTCTCCAGAGGTGGCAACATGGGGTTGCATACGAGCAAGCTTGTACATAGTTCTCAAATTGGGCATACCAGATTCTGGTTGTATTGGAGATGCCAAATTTATTCATTTATTTTTAAATTAAATAATTAAATGAATAAATAAACTAGACTTAAGCCGTTGGAGGCGACGGCTTGGGGTATATCCCCGAACGCCCCCAATCCTCCAATTCCCCAATCCTTGAATAGACCCAATACAATATAATGCCCTCAGGTCACGACCTTTCATTTGAACTTAATTTCAGGTAAATCAGACAAATGGTTCAGAAGATATGGCCAAAATGGTAATTTTCCATCACACAGCGCCACCTGGTGGCAAAATATTGAACCATACAGGTATGATGTCATCATGTGACACGTTGTGAGGTCATGACCTTGCAGTTGCACATAGTTTCATGTCAATTGGAGAAATAGTTCCAAAGATATAGCAAAAATGGTGAATTTTATGTGACAAAGCTCCACCTTGTGTCAAAATTTTGAGCCAAACAGGTATAATGTCATCGTGGGACACATCCTCAGGTCATGATCTTTCATTTGCACTTGATTTGAGGTTAATCGAACAAATATTTCCAGAGATATGATAAAAACTGTGATTTTTTCAGTTTTTGGCCCCTGGTGGCCAATCTAGAAATCGTAAATTGTCCAAAATCGAATCAGTTCTTCCTCTTTATGATATTTACTTCTATGCAAAATTTGAAATTTGTAATTGAAATATTACTGAAGTTATCGCGTTAACACGTAGGGCGGCGCGGCGGCGGCAGTCGGGCCAAAAACATAATATCCCCGGAACGCCATTCAGCGTTCGAGGATATAATAAAGAAAAAAATTGTCACGACTACCTGAGCCCTGGCACATGTCAGTCTGCAGAAGTTGCTTGGCCCGAATGATGTCCACATTTAGCCTCCCGGCGCTGGGCAAATAGGTGAGGGACAGGAGCAGCTCACCCAGCTCGACCTCATTCTGGAACGACAGTGGGTAACATTATAACCGGCAGAGGGTCGCATTAGCAATGCGTACATCCACACAATAACCCAGCCAAGGATTTAGCTCATCTGAGAAATTATGACCAGACCACGGTGTTTACGTGAGCTGTGTTTGTAAGTTGTCCGGAATAATCCTGTTTATCATTAATTCAACATGGATGTCGTGAAGTGTTTCAAAATTAATGGATTTTTGCGAATCACTTGTGAGGAAGAGAAAAACAATTTTCCTCCTTTTTTCAAAGTCAGAGTCCATGTTCAAAAACACCGAGAAGCATTAGTAGTGTAAAACTTTTTGTAAGTGTACAAAAGTATAATTGGATTTATGAACTACACACCCAATGACTCTACTTGAGCAACACGATTTCACTGGAAATCCGACCAATCTATCAGCATAATGCTACTCCCATAATATGCTCTTGCCTTGGCACTTCTCCAAATCTTAGATAACACTTAAGTTCTAGCCCATGTGTTTTGTGGCTGTGAGCCAAAATAGACCTGGACACTCACAGCTGAGGCAGCAGTTGAACATACACGCAGCTATTATCTAGCGATTAACGGCAACCAGGTGGAATTAGAAATTGTCAGAAAATAGTGTGGAAAGTTCAAATAAATGATGAAGTGATTTTTGCACTTACATGTCCCTCACATCCCAAATAGTTTGGCTAATATCAGTCTGGACCATCTGATTAAGTTAGAACAAGCCTACAACAAGGTCTCCGCAATAAACAACAACACAAACAAATTGATGCTGTAATCTGTAAATTCAATTGTTTTATTAAAAATATACAAATTTCGAATCTGATGATTACAACAGACTCCAAAAAAGTTGGCGCAGGTGCAGTTTAGGACTAATTATAATGTGTCACGTTGCAATATTAAGGTGGCGTGAAACTGAAGAAGTTAAAAAACTGAACAAATAGTGTTGCACAATACGATTAGCCTCCAAAAAAGGCAGAGTTCCTCAACAGCAACCATGGATTAGAAGCTAACCATTTTACAAACGCGTAAGTTCCAATATTCCCCTATGACAAATCAGTAGAATTCGGAGGATTTTACTCTCTATTGTACAATATAGGATTAAAAGATGGAAGGAACTTGGTTGACTTGTGGTCCGTTAAGGGCAAGGCCGAAAATCACCTCTGAATGCGCATGATCTCCGATCCTTCAGTTGTCACTGTCTTAAAACCCGCCATGCAACTGTAATGGATATCGTAACGTCGGCTCATAAATGCTTTGGTAAACCTTGTCGGTCGACACTATTGGCCTGGAGACAAGAAAAAAAGTCTGCTATGCAAAACCGACGCTACGTGTCAACACTGCCGTAAAGCGCTGCCAAATTATATGGGTTGTGTGTCATCTGAGATGGACAGTATCACAGTGGGAGCCTGTTTTGTGGTTTGAAAAGCCAATATTTCAAGTGGTTTTTGGGGAAAAAAAATAGGACCAAGGGTCCTGTAGATTACCAGCAAGCAGTCTTACAGCAATGACACAAGTTATGAAAATTTAATTTAAAGTGTGACGTTTGAATCAATGAAAATCAATGTCAAGGCCACTCAATAAAAGTTTACATAGATTTATAAGGCCCTCTCTAATACACTCCTAAGCTCTGAAGCAGTTTTGGTGATACAAGTCATTAAAATATGTCAATATGTATTTAATATGTCAATTGTGAACTCTAAAGATCACAGGATGTCAAGTTGTGGTCAGCAAATGGACATCATATATGACTTTCTAAATGTCTCTGTACAAACCTTGGCGCAATCTGTGACCATTTTGGTGGTACTAGTCATTGTAATTTCACTTCATACTTCATACACGACTTCCTATATGCCCGCAATACAAACCTAAGTCCTATCTGCGATAGTTTTGGTGATAGAAGTCATTGAAATTTCACGATGTGAAGTTTGACCTTCGAAGGTCGCCGAAGGTCAAGTTCGGACCACCAAATTAAAATTCATATATGGCTTCCTATATGTGTTTAATACACATATGTTCCCAATCTTCAATATTTTCAAGCCTAGAAACCTTTGAAAATTGTAACATTTTGTTTGACCTCAAGTTTGACTTTTCTAAGTCATCTGAGGTCAACTTTAACACAGCCAAAATATAGGTCATGTATGACTTTCTATATGTCAGTAATAAAAACTTAATTTCCAACGGACGAACGGACAAAAATGATTCAATCAAAAATCTGAGAAAATCAACTGGAGATATGGTCTAGTAGTATGTTATTGCAAATTTACACGAAAATTCATCAGGCCAAAAAAAGATAAAAAATCTTCTGGACGACGGATGCCACACCACGACAATAGCTTATCAGCCCATAGGGTGGGTAAGGTAAAAAAACAGTTGCCGTCTTCTCTGGGCCAAAGACGACAATTGTAGTCTATGTTATTATCAGCATCAGGTACAAAAGCCAGCATCTGTCATGTTATAAGGGCTGGCAATGCACAACATGTACCTGACTTGCACATTTGTGAGGGTACCATTAATGCAGAAGGATATTTACGAATTACGGAGCCACAAAAAATTCTCATCTGCATTTTTTGTATCCCGGGGACATCCTTGCATTTTCCTGCAAGACAATGCAAAACCACATTCTGCATTGATTGCAAGTGCTTGGCTTCATAATTAGAGGGTGTGGATGATAGATTAGCCAGCCAGCAGTCTTGATTTGTCTGCCATTGAGAATGTATGGTGCATTATGAAGCAACATGATTGCACAGCTGAAGACCTGCAAAACAGAGGAGTGGGTAAAAATTCTGCTTGCTAGACTTGACCAACTGGACCCTTAAGAGGCCAAATGCTTCCTGATTTTGATTGAAAAAACAAGGTGATGTTACACTGTGGTGAACGGTCAATTGTACAAATTTTTTTGACTGTTGTAGTCGTCACATTATATATTTTCAAAATGCATCTAGGAACATCAAACAATGTTGCTGTATTGTTTTCGATATTCAATTGACTTTTTAAATCAGTCCTTCTTATTTTATTTGCATTTGTCATGATGTGCCAACTTTTTGGGATTGGGGTTCTTCATGCAATGTAATGTAAAATATATAAGCTTGTTCTGAATGTACGCCAATTTCTTACTCACAGTAAATGTTCAAATAATGTGAGTATGGTCTGATGTTGGCTCTTAATTTTGCCCATAGAATTCTTCTTAAAATGTGCAGCAGATTTGGCAACCGCAAGTCATTTATGTGCAATTTAAATGGAGAATCACAGGCAGGTTTTTAACATTGCTCAGCCAGCACCTTTTGTGGCTGCATACAGGCAAAAAAAAACTGTTTACTAACAAAATTGTTTCTTACTCAGATACATTAAGGCATTTTCAGAAGAGACAGCTTTTTACAGAATGGACAGGGCATGATCTGGATATCGCAGCACTACTGAAACTGCAAGAGAGGAAGTACAGTGAAAATAATTCTCTGTCATTGATTTTCAAATGTCAACAAAAGTCTGAGATTCGGTATTGAGAAGGAAAAGACTGCATCCTTACAGCAGCTGTGCTTAACTGCACCACAGGCATCGAGTACATTGGCTAAACCTACTGGAATGCAAACAGTTTTTATTCCAGAAGGTTCAGCCAATATATTAATAGTTAGTACTACTGTTGCGGCACAGATGTGGAAAAGGCACCAAAGCTGAACCTCACTTTTTATAACAGATAATATCAAAGGCCACATGCTGCACTTTGATGACAGCGTGTGATTTGAAACAACACATACTGTGCCCCAACGCATACAAGACCACTCAGATGTACAGATGTGTATCAAGAAAATTTGTGAATCATTACATCTGCTTCGCTTTATAATTGTTGCAATTATTTATTATTATATAATTGTAATTACAAAGGAAATAAGCTGCCACTTGTTGAAAAACTGGATAGCTACTGGTTTGTAATGCAGAGAAATGATACCTACACGTACAGAAGCTGATCAATAAGTAGCAAAAAAACAACAGAATAAATAAATAAATAACTAAATCGCAATACAGCTAGTCATTGGAAGCCAACCAAAAGCTGGATGGTGCCTCTAGTCAATGAATTTAGTACTACACCCTCACTAAATCCTTGAATACTGTGAAAAGTGTTGCTTTGAAAGTCATAGAGCTCTGTACTTCCTTCATTCACTCTAAAACAAGGTTTCTGTTGCCTGGGTGCAACTCTGCATCAGACAATTATAACTATATTAACTAAACACCAAACAAAAACTAACCAAGCAATGTATAATATTGGAAGGCGACCATAAATAATCGTTTTCTTTGTGACTGGAGATGAGGAAAAAATGGGTGTACCCTGGCCTGCCTAAAGCCTTCCATCTATGACAGCTCATTGATTTTTTAAAACTGATGACTGCCTCAAAAACACGCCTATCTACGTTTGTACCATGACGCTCATACTGATATCGTGGTGGATACACCTGCCTCCTACACCCAAGAACAGTCAGGTCCACATATTAAAGGGCATCTACAGTCGATTCCCATTGTTCTTGTTTATTGGCCAATCAGCGAGCCACAACTGTGCAAACCAACCGAAATAGAAGGAACATCTACGCATGTACACAAAACATTGGTTTATAAATGAAATTAGTCATGTGACAATGCAAGATGTCAACAAAAGCAAGTGATTTGTTTGTAAACATTGCACGTTCAACGTCCCATCTGAGAATCGACTTTAGATGGCCTTTTAAGACCACAAAGGAAAAATGATCAGAGTCCAAATTTTGCATTTTTGTATATTTTATATATTTTATATTATCATAATATTTATAATAATATAAACGAATATTATTTGTTATTATTATATTTTACATATTATATATTTTTGCATATTTCATTTCTTTGTTTCTAAGATCGTTTTGAATGTTTAATTCAGCATTTTCACAACATGAAAATGTGACGATCATTTTTCCATTGTGATCTTCATATATTTGAATAATGACAATATTATTGTTATTTTAGCTGTCAAACACAGAAAATTTGAATCAAAATTAAATAATGAATATGAATACATATTCATATCAGTGCTGACAACATCTAATAGGCAAATCAGAACTGGGTGAAGAGTGTAGGAATTCCAACACTTTTTTTAAAGGTACATCCCAGTAGCAGTTATTCGAGGTGATATATGATGGGAGGGTATGTACACAGCTTGCATATATTTTGAAATTAATAATAATAAATTCATGTGACTCAGAAACTTCCATGTCCTCGGTCAGAGGAGTAAGCAAGGCCCCAGTTGCCCTGTTATTTTTCCTAAAGACTAAAAACCTGTGATTCCAGATTGACTGTTTACCTTTCTGCACCCTGGAACATCTGCCTTCCTGCTGCCATTCTACAGGCAGACAGAGCAAAAATAAAAAGCCAAGGCCCTGGCTGAGGTGATCAAGCCTTCGAGAATGATGTACCACATTGCCACCATGTTATCATTAACTTTCAAAATGACCTCTTCCAACTTTGTCTTTGATCTGGTTGGCCTTAGTATCAACCAACAAAATGCTATTCTCAGTTTTTCTGAAAAATCTTTGGCACAACACGAACTCTGGTGATAGTCTAAGAAAACAATCACAGGGTATTTTTTAAACCCCTGCCGCAAAGGAGCAGTAACTTCAGACACAGGCATAAATGATGCAGTATTTAACTATGTCTGGGATACATAACTGGATATTGAATGTTCACAAGGTGCTAGTGCCCTTGAACTATGCATAAGATGGCGTTCTTAAGTCGGAAACGGTGGTGTAGATGTTGCATGAATCACACCTCCCCATTTAACCTCATCTGCTACCAGTCTGGCATGTCAGGCTACAGAAGCTACTGGGGAATATTTCATAACATACAATGTATTGATCATGAAAAATTTGTCTAACCTCGTAACAACACAAAGAAATGAATGTCCGCCCAACAAGTGAGCTCCCATAGAAGAGATATTTTAATGTTAGTGATGTTTTGAGCCAACTGGCTCCTCTTCAGACTTGAAAGATCACTTGCATTAAAATTTCTCTTCTATGTGAGCTCAGTTGGTGGGCAGACATTCATTTCTTTGAATTATGAATGTTTTTTTGATCCTGCGCCCACCTAATTGGTTTTAGGATGTGCAGGTCATTTTTTTAACCTCGTAACAACAACATGAACATAACAACCATACATACTCAAATGAACATGAATGCAGTAGTGAAACGCTACATGGGGAATAGCAAAATAAACACTATATGCTGCTCTGTTGTCGGTCAACCATCTTAATCTCTTATTTTGTATTCATATAAATACACAGTGGTACCATTGTTATCATGTAAAGACATACCTTTCAAAATTCAGCGTTTGTGAGCCCTCCAGGTAAAACACAGAAAATAGTAAAAAGCCAAGAGTCAGAGAAAATTCTCTCTCTAAGCACTTTTTTTTCCTTTAAATCTTTCTCACGGTTTTGGCAAGAGTCATGGCTATTTAATCCAATATGAGATGACATTTGTTTTCAAATGGTTTATCGTTTTACTAATAATCTCATTCTTGAAGGGGTTACAAGTCTAACGTAGAAAAAGACCTTGTTATGTGTGTTTATTCCAATGCATTACGTCATGAAGGTAATAGAATTCAAAAGAGATATAAAATCATTAGTTTTCGCAAAATATCCTCTTCTTATCGCTATTTCACCATTTAGCTAACTAATCTGTCGTTAAATTTCCCATTTTTTAGCCAGGATAGTAACATTCTGCACTAGCAATTTTAAATCCTGAATAAGATGGTTACGGTTGTGGCAAATGATACGTTGTGCTGCTAGTTAGATTTAAGTTGCTTGCCTTGTATTGTATTTTCTGCAGTTGTCTGTTAGCTATGATTATGAAAGACAACTCGTAACTTTGACCGGAGATGAGAAATTTCGCTGATATCCAACACAACCAACGTCAGTACTCGCCCCATCCCATCACTTGTCCCCACTTTCACAGCTTTAATCCTGACAGATAATTGGGGTTTCTGGTGGTGACACATCAAAAATGAAGGACATTGCACACCCTACCTGAGCACTGGGCACCAGCGCCTTCCACCAGTGTCCCCCCTTTACCAGATCCACCTCGCTTAGGGCCATGGACACCTTGCCGATGACACAGTGACGGGAGAATTTGTCAAAGTCAACGACGGAGAGGAGCAACGTACGACGCTGGGCCTCCAGGAAGGGCAGCTTGAATGTGAATCGTTCCTCAAAAACAGGGTTCTGGGTCTTGCGCTTGACGCCTGTCTGCCGGGAGTTCTTGTGGTCGGGCAGCAGGCTCATCTTGACATATGGGTTGGAGTGTGCCATGTCTTGGCGCATGGCATCAGAGGAGACGGGCAAGGGCAGGTCGCGAGCCTCGATGACTCGCACGTTCAGGTGGTTATGGATGAGGTCGTACTGTGTGCTAAAGTGGAGCATGCCCAGTTGGTAACGCAGCAGGATCTCATCGTCGGTCAGCGAGTCCACGTCGTCGCCACTGGAGTCAGCGGAGTAGAGCCGAGGCTCCAGCTTCTGGGAGTAGTCTTCAGATGGCTCGTAGGGCTTCCGCAGAAGTGCAGGCTGCACCGCTTCCTTCCTGGGGCCCATGGCCCAAAACTCAATGGGTTTGATGTCCAGCAGGGGAGAACTGGGCCTTCGAGCTTCAAGACCTTACGGAAGGGTGTTGAGAATTAACTGATATGTTGCTGCACTCGCTGTATCAGTAATTGACAGACAAGTTCCGTAATTAAGTAAATAGCTTATACAATTGAGAGGCATTAGCTATGAGCGACTCACTGGACAGCCTTCGGGCCAAGCTGTAAGTGGATGGGAACACCTTTGAGCCAGAACCGTGCCTGTCTGGAGAGCTCTCTTGAGGTGTGGCTGGGGGGTCATAATCAAATACTTCTGAATGTGCCTCCGTCTCACCATTGCAGTCATTGACCCTGATGAATGACAGAGAGAAATGCGGTAAGTCTTTGTCTAATTTAACAGCAACTGTAGTCCGATTAAATCAGAAAGAAGGCATCTCAATTAAATACAAGATGTTCCTCTGCCACTGAATACCCTGCAAAGTTTTTTACTGCCCAGTGAAGCCCAAGTGAATCCAAACTGGTGTCAAACAACGTATAACACCTCAATCTGAACCTCTGAAAATAATCTTTCAAAAGTTTTTTACTATGGAAAAATAGTCAACTTATGAGTTGAGTACTTTTTTTTGTATTGTAAGTGTGTAAGTGAGCTTTTTGTAATTTATGTCGGTGAATGCATTATTTGAGTACAGCACTATGAATCGATCAACGTTCCTGCTCATTACAACTCTAATACCTTCACATTGCACTTGCAGAAAAATATATGACTGTTTTGTTTTTCCACAGTTCAAGATAAGCATTCTGCTCGAGATTTCTTAGTGGGGGCCTGGTCCCCTGGTGTTCCTTAGGAAACATGAAGGAGCCACAGTGTCCATGATTTTATTTCCCACAGAGATTAGATGGTGCAATGTGAAACACATGGCTTCAGAGGGCAGACAAACCAACAGGAGCTGCCAGACTGGATCCGGCAGGGAATGGAGAGAGGAGGTTTATTGAAGAGGCGAAACCGCATTGCAGATGGAAGACAACAAATGTGATGCCACAGCACGTCAAAGCGCACATGACAAGTGCAAGGGGAAAGGATTAACATTTCCTGGAAAGCGCGATCTGTTTTATGCGAATTCCAGGAATTGTAATAAATAAATACATAAATAAATAATAATAATAATAATACTAATCATAATAATCAATTTTATTTACAATATTTTGCGCCTTTTAAGCTTTCACAAACAGGTAGAGACTTCAAAAATGTGAAAATATAAACATAGCGCAAGGTAGAAAAGGTTAAGAGCGGTAAATATCAAAAGAGGAATAATGAGAATAAGAGAAACAGACTTTCACAAAATATAACCAGAAAAACAATAATTCAGTAATAGAATTACGTCACTGAAGGCAAGCCTATAAAAGAGAGGGATTTCAAAGAAGATAATATTTCAGCAGTTGAAACATTAATCGTGAGATCATTTCAGAGTCTTGGAGCCTTAAATGAAAAAGCTAGATCGTCTTTGTTTACAACCTAGCCTCTGCAACAGACAGTAATGAGGAAGTACATTGAAAAAGCTAACCTATATATTCTTGGGGTAGACCACGAGATGCTTTTTAGGAAGGTAATACATTTTTTTAATCAATTCTAAAATGAATTGGCAGCCGGTGCAAAGATGCTAAAATTGGAGCATGATTGATTTGTCTTGGCGAGCAATCTGGCTGCTAAATTATGAACTGCTTGTCGTTTGGCCAAATATTTCTCATTCAGACAATTAAATAAGGAGTTACGGTGGTCTAATATTGATGAAATAAAATCATAAATTTTTTTTTTCAGTATCCTCAAAAGTCAAAACAAATCTAATTTTAGCTATGTTTTGGAGTTGCATATAGGATGACTCAAATTTGTGTCTGTTATCAAAAATCACGCCAAGATTTCCAGAAAAGGGTGCAATATTTAAAACAAGAGGTCTTGGAGATGATTACATTCTTTCGGTCACTCTGGAACAAGTAAAACGACTCCAGTTTTATTTGAATTTAACCGCTGAAAATTCTTTGGCAGCCAATTTTGAGCATCAACTATATAGTCATGTAACGCAGACACATTGATGAAATCAGTAGATTTCACTGAAAGATATAGCAGGATATTGTCAATATTGCAATGAAAAGATACATTGAGCAGACAAATAATCAGACACAGAGGAAGCAAGTAAATTGAAATCAATATTGGTCCAAGTATGGAACCTTGCAGTAATGGTACAGTAAGTTGAAAGGAGCAGCTTTCAGTCCACTGACTGCTATCTATGACTCCTGCTTTGAACACAGACTGGAGACAGTGAAGCAGTGGACTGGCCACAGGTCAATACAGAGGAACTGCCCTGCCTGAGAAACCGGGATCCCCAGAGCTGCACTGTGGAAATACGAGGAGACTGAAAACAGCTACACACACTGCTGCAGCCCGAAAGGGCAGAATCTCTAAAACGTGCACAGAAACAGCATCAGACCTTCAGCATAAAAACAAAAAAGGTTCAATAAAATGATGACGTCATGCTGGAGAAATTATCCTGAATATTTAGATATTTGAGCGTTTAAGGGTGTTTTGGTTCAATGGAGCCTTCAGTGAGGGAGAGAGTAGAAGGGCGTAATACAATGTAAAAAAAATCCTGATGGTAAAATTGATTTGAATTGCACTTCCTTAAAAATGTAAAGTGAAAGTCTGTCTTGTCAGGCCATTACTGACCAATTCATCCCAAATTTAATTACTGTAAAATGTCAGATATTTAGAATTCAAAAATGTCCATTGACTTAATGTCAATAAAGTTTCAGTAATGTGTTCACACACTTTTGGCAACAGAGCATGTTTGGCATATACAATGCTGCATCAGAAATAAAACCCGGAAACACCAAAATTCTAATCAAAATGTTTGGAAACAATTTACTGTGTAGATAGCTGATTGGTATTGATATTGCAACTCAATTTATTATTACCAGTCGCAGCTTAAGGGAGTGACACCATTTTGCTGCTGAATGACAAAACTGTGGACCAAAGACAAAAATTATTGAATTCTTCCACGTATCTGGAAATAGTTTTTAAGGGAATTGTGATCTGGGATGATCTTAAATAATCATGACTGTTGCATAGACTCTTCAGACATGACTGACACCTACTGGCTGGCCCCCTCTGAGACATAATATAAAATTAATCTGCTAATTAATCTGAAATTAATCTGGATGTGCAAAGCACTGTTTTATTTAAAGTTTCTACAAATATATACTTCCACCCTGTTATAGAATTCTCATTTGACTTACAAAGACACTGGTTTTAACCCTTAGGGCCAATCCCTTAGGGCCAGTACCCTAGCCAATTATGGGCAATGTTATTGGTTTTGCACAAATGAAAAGATTTTGCATGTGCTAAAGGTCTTAGTAAATCAGGCCCTTAAAGCGCTAAATTCTGCTATTCTTGCCCAATGACGTAAGACATCAAAATCAAAGTTCTTGTTTTAAACAAATCGCCACATGATAGGTTTTCAACAGCAAAAGATAATTAAATTTATATTTATTTATTTATTTATTTATTTCAGTGCTCTTAGGGTTAATAAAATGCCTGTTGTATAATGACTGCACTAATATTACAAAGATTAAAAAGTGAAATGCAACATTGAAATTGAACTTCTTTTTTTCTTTTTTTTTAATTTTATGTGAGCTGTTTCTTTTTTTTTTTTTGCCTGAGGTTGGTAGTCGTAGCCATCTGTACCAGTTTATCAGATAATGCAATTGAAACCAAAACTGTCGAATATTATTATATTATTATGTATTTATTTGTCCCCTTGGGGAAATTGATTTGCAGCAGAGAACTCACATGGTATTTCATTAAATAGGACAACAATTGAACACATCCACAGCCATACAAGCTCACCAGCTATACATTAGAAAAAGGAAATAAATAATGTTTGAAAACACTTGTATCCTGAGGGAAAAAAATACTGGACCAGACCAGCTGGACACCCTGTTACCTGGTTGTGTTTCAGAATTTGATGGCTTGTGGAATAAACGAGTGTTTGGACTGGTTTTTCATAAACAGGGGGGCGCAGTAGCGTCCTGCAGGTGGCAGAAGTTTAAAACAGTTAGTAAGTGGATGTCTGTCATCACTCATTATTCCTCAAAACGCGGTCTTTATAAGTGCCATCGAGGCTTGGAAGAGATGCACCTAAAAGTTTACTGGCTGTTGTTACAATCTTCCTTGTAGCATTTTTCTGAGACTCAGAAGAATTTCAATAAAACACAGAGTATTCTAGGTTTAACATTGAATGAAAGAATTTTCTTTAAGAAGTACATTCTTTGTTGCACCTCAGTACACAGGCAGTCAGACCAGCAGTCCCACTTACGTTTGTGGTCAAGCACAACCTCAAGGTGTATTCCATAACGGACTGAATTGGTTCTCCATTTATGAGGGTGGGCAGGAATAAGCAGTAGATACACAGTGCTGTGCAAAAGTTTAAGGCACCCTAGATTTTTACATTTAAATTTGGCCTCAGTCAGTTCTTTTTTTTTTGCTTTTTTTTTTTTGCTTTCCAAATCAGTGTTGCTGTAGCTTAAACAGCACATTTGAGATATCAAATGCTGATTTAAAAATAATTTCACAGATATATTTTACAAATAAAAGCACTAACTCTGAACATCATCAAGGTCGTCTGAGATCACAGGGAGAAGCGAGTGAGACGGTTTGTCTACATAAGAACTGTAGCAAGTCTTCAGCACGCATGTAGCAACCAAACACCTTAATATTACTCAAGACAATTAAACTACCAAGCTGTGTACCTAATTTTTAGGCAATGGGATATGACACCAAATATTAATTTGATTGAATTTTCAAGATTACAGCTCTTTATTGTACTTTTGTACATGTACAATAATTATAAACTTTTAGTTTTATTACCTTTAAGAGCATCTTTGCCTGACTGAATTGTTTTAAATGTTCATAGAACTTCTGAACTGTACTGTATATATACTTTACAATCATGCCGTCTGTGCATCTCCTATCTCGGAAACACATGAAACATTCCACATTACGAATCTTCATCTCCTGCTGCTTGCAGTTTATATATTTCGTCATTTTGAAAAACTTTCTATTGCTACGGTGGCACAGTGGTTAGCACTACTGCCTCGCAACAAGAAGGTTGTGGGTTCAAATCTGGCCTGGTGCCTTTCAGTGTGGAGTTTGCATGTTCTCCCCATGTTCACGTGGGGTTTCCTCCACCCACAAAACATGCAATATAGGAACCCTCCTGTATGGCTGTGTGTGAATGTTTGGTGGTGGTCGGAGGTACTGGTACTTGCAGCTATGCTTCCATCAGTCTGCCCCAGGGTTACAAAAATGTAGTTTACCACCATCAGAGTGTGAATGTGTGAGTGAATGAATAATGTATCCATTGTGAAGCATCTTTGAGTTCCCAGAAAAGCGCTATATAAAATCGATGTATTATTCTATTGCAGACAATCAGTTTCCGTCAGGAATATTATAGCACAACACATATGCCATAAAAGTATAATCCCTCTGTAAATGGAGCAATGGCTTCGAAAACAAAATCTGACTGTAACACATATGAGATATGTCAAACGATATTGTTATTCTTCAGAATTGTAACTATACTGGCAAATGGCATTTTATTGCTAAAGAAATATTCAATGACTGCTACTCCTCTAGTTGTTTCCAAGCAAAGCCATTAAAAATAGAGCTTTTCCGTTCCGAACCTGTCTCACTGGTGAGGTCACATTCTATGTTAAGATAGATGAAGCTCAAAAAATTTCCCTAGCCGCCCTGGTCTGAAAGCAATAACAGCTTTATTCTCTACTGAGGCACCCTTAAATGAGCAGGGATCGTGCTCCGTGTAATTCGCACACCACACCCCCCACTTGTGACTCACCATCCTGTCCCCGCCCGGTGAACTGAGAAGAGATGTGCCACGCCGCAGCATAGCAGTCAACTGCCCCTGCAGGCTCGCTGCTCTCTAAGGCTCCCATGGGAATTGCAGGGCGCTTTACAGAAGAGCTACATCTACCTCTGCATAGGAGCGCAGCAAATCCATGTTATTAGACAGTCAGGCCATCATTCAGCAAATTGGTTGCGACTGCTCGACAGTCACCGAGAACTTAGTTCAGGTAATTATCAGCAGAAACGACCGGTGGGGAGTTAGTTTCACCAGTGTACTGCAGAAGAAACCAGTGAGGAAATAAATAGCTGCTGGTAGTTTGTGGCAACGAGGCAATTCGTCCACAAGGCTAAGTAGGTCACTGAATGTTTCAGTGGAGTGAGGAAGATATTGTGGAGTGAGAGAGATATTGTGCGCTGGAAGATGTATCTTGCACAAAATGTAAATTATAGATTCAGAGGCACTTTTGCTAGGCACTGCCTGGTACCTAAGCAAAACAAAGGCAACTGGCTTTATGATTAGGGTCATAAAATCAGCTGAATCATCTGAATTACATGCAAGATAGTGAATATCTATGCCCTAATAACTGAATCTAAGATCCCAATAAGGGTCCAACCCCATGGAACAGATTGGGGTTGGGCTTGCTACCTCTTATTAGCTCTTCGGGCTGCTTTACAGGGTCTTTCTACCTGAAGAGCAAAAAGTTTACAAAACCTGCATTTTGAAAATGTGTTGAGTTGGGCCCTCGTTGAATTCATCAATTCAATTATACCGAACACCACCTATAACTGCTGTCTAAAGGACCACCTTAAGACATGATTATGCTGTTCCTTTTTGCACAGTCCGCATGGCACTTACAAACTCAAACTCCCTCCCAACTTATTTCAAAACATACTCTCACTTTTAATCCTTTTCTGTCGCAATTGAGAAATGGATCAAGGACGATCAAGCCTGTGTTTTCACCATTTTAATCCAGTAACAAATTTAAATTGTATTGAACTTGTAATCAGATTTTTCAATATTTAATCGGATTTGTCTGGTCCTGCTGTGTCCTTGCAGCGAGTCATTTATAATTCTTACTTTTAGAATTTTATATGCATTCTCTGTTCTATATGTGCACTCTTGTATGTATGTACTTTTGTACACCTGGCCGACAGGTGAAAATTATTTTTTTGTTTCTCTTCGTACAGTACTTGATGAGTATTAAGGTAGAAAAATAAATACTCCTTCAAAAAATGTGTGGAATAAATTGATTAACAGTCTTTTTAGCATTATATTAGTACTTTCTAGTCATTTTCTCAGTTAAGAGCTTTTAATTCCAAAATTAGGTGAAGGGGATTAAATATAGTAAATACTGAACATTTTTCATTTTTTGGACCAATGTTGAAAGTTGTTGCACAGTTGCACCGGTAGATGGCCTTTTCTGTTGAGCAGTGGAAGTGCATGCAGGGGAACTCACAGCCAGGCCGGGGTTTGTGCAGGAAAGGGTCCCAAAATCTCCACCTCCTCATCACTGGGCTGACAGCAACTGCACTCCCAGCATGACTGCCAGCATGACTGACAGGTCCAACGACAGAGCAGGAAGTTGGATAGTTTTGAAAGCAGGCCCTGAACATTGGACGAACAGACAAAAACAGAAGACGCTTGGTTTGAGGTTACGATTTTGAGAAGAATCTCTTTGAGACAGCAGGCTAAATCTTTGCACATCTACACTTCAGAGCCTTGAGGAACATACTGGAAGGTAATTTAAGAAAAGCTGAATAGACTGTTCATGTTTTTGCGCCATGTCCTCCGAATAAATTGGTGGCAAAGGGAATCCAGTGCCATATTAGTGATTCTGAAAAGTTTGAATTGTGATAAGAAGCCAAATAGAGAAGGAGGGGCTCGATAGAATACAGAGAAGTAACCTGTACTAGCCCATGTGACTGTCATACAGAGAGGAGTAGAAAGCAATGGTTTTTCTTTTATGATTCTCCATACTACATCTATGCAAACACATTTACATATTCATGCCCTCCTTTTCTGGCAAGTGAACCGTTGGAGAGTTTTCCCCGTGGTGACATGTTGTAAACAGAATGAATCACCTACTTCCTGACAACAAAGTGCCCCGAACAAACATTCACAACTTCCTGAACAAACAGACGGAGAAGGTTTGCTTGTTTATGACTCAAACACTGCCTCTCCGTTCTATTTTGCATTTTTATTCCATGCAATCGTGTCAAGGCTTGCCTAAAAATCAACTGCTACTAAGACGCCAAACAAAGATTAATTTAATTTCATGCTGAGTTTAATTTTCTTTCCATGATTAGTTTTAAAATTGCAATTTTAATACCCAATACAAGGTAGTGTCAAACTGGCTAACTGGGATAGATGAGAGGATGTCATCCTCTCAGTGGTCATATTCTAAATAAGGCTTTTCTACCATGTTCTACCATTTACTTTTTTATTCATTTATCCGTCTAGGAACATGACTAGGTATATCATTTCTTAAAAGAAGAATCAATCACTGCAGAAAATATCATCCAATATGGGAGAGTGACAAGAGTGGTGATGGTAGTTTTTTCACCAGACAGTGAAAAATGACTGTGGAGAACTGAATGAATCAGCTATAGCATCCTTCAACTTGATACGATTTTTGATCTTTGATAAATTCAGTTTCTCTGCTGCAGTTAGGACGACATACTTGATATTTCCTTCCGAGAACCACACAGTTACTATCAAATTTCTCAGTGTTTGACTTCTTAAGGAAATATCTCCCATTGTGTGAGTCGCGCTCTGGTCTCTTGAATCAAACTGCAATGCCATGGTATTTTATTTTCTTCCAGGTCTTTAACAGAGTGGATAATTTACGGACGGATCCTCATCGATTCTTGCTCTCACCTCATTGATGGGTTCCAGCTGTCCTTTTTCACAGCCGCAGAAAAAGCCATTTTAAGGAAGAGATGGGGGGGAGAGAGAAATGACAGCTTAGATTCAATGGAGATGCTGCTGAACAGACACAACTGCACATTATCAAGAAATCCCAACGGGGCACTGCAGTTACTGACCTGAATGTTTTGATTATGATCTTATGGACACTGTTTGGGCGACTCGATGGACAGTACAATAAATATATCTGACACCTTCGAATATTTTCAGATTAAAAAAAAAAAAATCACTATACATCAAATTCTTAAAAATGTTTACATATTGTTACATAAACAATACAATCTGTTTCATGCTGGGACAGATTCTCAGTGGAAGTGCCATGGTGCTGTATTTCCGTTTTATAATATGTATGGTAATGGCAGGCCTGTTTCTGACTGGTATTGTTTTTTTTTTTTTTTTGCACCTGAGCTGAGTAGGTGTGTGTGTATGGATGCGTGCGTGTGTGTGTGTGTGTGTGTGTGTGTGTTTGTCTGTCCTCCCCACCCAGACTCCTCCCAGATGCAGCCCCTTGGCTCCTGCTCTCCTTGTCAGCAGACTGCTCTTGGCCTTGCAATTAGCTGTAGCTGTAGTCATAGCAACAGCGGCGTGAGCACTGAATCCCCGCCCCCTCTCCCTCTCTTGCTGCTCGCTGTTTGCGGACGGACCCTCGACCGGAGGATATAGAGTACTAGTTATGGCCACACTCTAGTCTGCAGAGCCACTGGCTCAAAAAAGCAAAACCAACTACAACACAGCATTGCATTTTGGTGGCAGAGAGGGATTGGTTAGGCACAGGAGAAAAGATACAGAATAGACAAGCAGGAGACACAAGTACTGAGACATGATATGCATGAGCTCAGAGGAACATATGTAGAAGAAACATTGGCATATAGGCACTTTTACAAATACACCAACACACACACATTCTTTCACAAACAGATGTCATGCACACAGACATACGAGCAAGCACACATATAAACAAACGTACATGCATTCATTCATAAAGTACATATAAAGACACACAAGACATTTAGTAAGTAGCCCTTCTTCGAATGAAATTGCCTTTGCTACATAGGCTACTGAGGCCTGGCAACCTGTTGCATTCTCTGCGAGCATTAAGTGAAAAATAAACAGAGATAAAATATTTCTGCTTAATTAAGTGGATGTGTTTACTCCCAGGGTTTTACATTAAGCATTCTACATAACTTATGCTCTCTTCATTGGCTCGTATATATCATCACTGAAAAGCAACATGACCTCAAGAATGCATAAACAACATATTCTTCTTTATCAAACTAATTTAGCATGCTTTAAATAATGGAAATTAGTCTATGGTACTCAAAATGTTTCATATCTATTAAATATAGATTGTCTTGATATCCTTAATGACAACCATCTGGTACATATACATGCAAAGTAATTAAGGAAAAGTAACTGAAAATCAAATGAAAGTGAGTGAGATATGACAGGTGCACGATTGTTTATAGTTGAAATATGTAAAATAAGCCCAGAATAAAGGGTTAAGATTCCTATTGTCAGTGTTGTGCATATTTGAATGCACTCAGCACTCTGGGTTAGTCTAGGTGATCTGGACGCCGGAACTTACCTGTATATACGCCATCTTTACTTCACTCTCAGCCCACTAAGTCACAGCCCGGCCAGGACAGCATGTTCCCGTTCCGTGTCCACTTTGCCTTTTCTTAGAAAGGGGGAAATAATTGCTGAGTGAAGGTCTTAATTCCCCCAGACCCTGCTAGTATCCTTCTCCATCCTTACACAGTCCATGACCAGAGTTACACACTCACTCCAACACATTACACGTCCCAACCTCTATCTCTCCCACCCTCTCTCACTCCTCTCAATCTCTACCTCCGCTTCCCATCCCAACACAACGAGCCTCCCTCTCCCTCTCTCGCGCTCTCTCCCCCCCTCTCTCTCACTATCTTCGCATTGTAAGAAGATGCGCGCTTTTCAATAATCCCCTGTTGCTCTGTCACATCTCATCCTCCCCGATATAACCCCTCCCTATATCTGGGAGACAGTGAGTCACTGAAGCTTACAGCCTCTTCTGGCAGTGGTGATTGCAATCATTTCATTGTGGGATTTTTAGCTCAGAAGAAAAGTCTGCCCCAATATGCCCATAACAGGCAGAAGACAGACGGCTAAAGATCAAAGTGCCAGCAGGATGTGTACAGGTTATGTGCAACCATGATAAGCAGAAGACCCGTAGGACAGTGTGCGTTCTCTATGTGGGTGCTGGGTTTCAAGCTGCTGCGCCTGAAAAGCAGCGGGGGATTGTAGGTGTGAATGCACACATTAGCGTCTGGAGTACTTACTCCTGGATGAGGGCAGTAACCTGAGCTGCAATAGAAGAAACCGAGGCACAAGTGTGTTTCCATGGAGATGACAGGACCATCACCTGTTGCTCGGTCGGTGCAAAGTAGCCTTGCCCTTGTAAGAGACCAATCAGTCCACTAAATGGATTACAGTACATTTCGGTTGCACACACGTATCCATTAATTAATTTTTAAAGATAGATATTTCTATTCAGATTTATTTCTTTTCATCGTCCGATGCAGTATAATCATTCAGTTTCATCTGAAATACAAGCACACAGTGAAAAGAGGGCGACTTATGACATTATTTCAGTAACAGCTCTCTACGGGTAAGGAAATGAGAAAATGAGAGGGACATGAGAAAATGAGAGAGACATACTATAGCGACCTCTGGTGTTGGAAATATAATTCTGAAATACCACAGCTACGTACTAAAAAAAGGCAAAAAAAAAAAAACAAAAAACCTGAAATTAAACTCGCGAGGAGTGGTAGTCACGCTGGATGTTTGACATAGGGCTGAAAAAGGCCAGCACACATCATAGTACTGCTAACAGATAAAAAAAGAAATGACTTTCTCACACATGATTTTTAAAAGAATGTTCAAAATCGTTCCTTGCAATAA
Source organism: Gymnothorax reevesii (assembly GCA_029721435.1). Classification (NCBI taxonomy): domain Eukaryota; kingdom Metazoa; phylum Chordata; class Actinopteri; order Anguilliformes; family Muraenidae; genus Gymnothorax; species Gymnothorax reevesii. Next base: position 11,797,505 of record CM056592.1, read on the forward strand.
CAACAGGAGAAATACGACATTGCTGACAGAAAAAATGGCTTTTTTCCTGATATTTGGCAAAGAGAACACAGGGTATGTGGGCTCAGAAGAAAAAGCAGGCAGAATCAACATCTACTTATTTTCAGTATAACACTCATATATTTTGCTGACGTGCCCTGTGGTGATGAGTCATATGTGGGATGGTGAGGATTTTTGCGGCCATAGACAAGGCTTTGCAATTACATTTGCATGACAGCAGTGACATGTGGACCACTGGCATTATTAATCCCGCAAGAAAAAAAAAGGAGCAGGGTTGATGCTGGCAATTGTGTAAAATCTGAGGTGTCCATCACAACATACTTCATAATTCCAGTCAAAAAAAAGTCTTAAAATGATAGTTAAATGCTGTGGAAGCACGTTATTTATGAAGTTCACTATTTCATTATTTTAAAATAGTCTGTAAATATATTAAATTATACAAAAATACAAACTTTTTTTTTTTTTTGAGAATTTCAGGTATTTGGGGCAAAAAAAAAGTTGTCTAATGCAAAAAACACAGTTATCTATTTTCAGGATTTCTCTTCAAAGTATCCAGTAGATTTAAATACCGCTTTGTAGATTTTAGTTGTTCTGGATATTATTATTATTATTATTATTATATTATTCTCAATGAATTATCATGTGGTCTTCAGTGGTCTTCAAAGTCACAATTTGCAATGTTGGTGATCCCATATCAGCTTTCTGGGTTGTAAATCAGGTGATTGAGCTGACCACTCTATACTTTCTCGAGTCCTTTCCAGAGAATTCCTGCAGAGTTTGGAATTTTGTTTTAAGTCTCTGTCTTGCTGTAACACAAAGTCTCTACCATTTAGTCTACCACTCAATTTCTTAAGAACTTGAACAGGATGGAAAATCCATGCAAAAGAAGAAGGCAGTGATTGATGAATTATTTGTGACTTGTATTAAATGTAAAAAAATGTACAAAAATAAATAGTTCATGTTTTAGCCAATAAACCTTTTTTCCCCATACATGCTCATTCTCAATTGTATGCCAGCTACACATTCCAAAAATTTAGCAATTACAAAAAGAAAGAAAAAAAAAACATGCGCATACAGGTGCTGAACAAGTGATGCTATTATACTTTGACACAAAAGGAGCTTCTGAAAAACTTAGACCTTTGCTTATGAGTGTTGAGTGTTCAAAGCTTCCATTTTTCAATTGGGGTTTGCCAGTATCTGAATAAAGAATGAGAGTGAAATACTGTTTACTTCTGGCCTTTAATCCTTCAAGTGGTGGTGCAGTGATAATTGGCATGCTTTTGTGATGGGCTGGAACTAGTTTGGAAAACCTTTGCCAATAAATGACATCATCATCATCATCCTTCATCTTCAAATGCAAGTGAAGACTGTACCATGTAATGTTGTCTTTGCTGGGATAGAGCTGATCTGAATTGGACTGATACACAATGGAAACTTATGCTTTACCTGAACCAGTCAACCTTTTAAAGTGTTTATGGTTATAATGGATGCTGTGTTCGCTGAGCCAAAGAGAAGTAAGGGGCCTTCTTGGTTGTTACCAATGCAGTGTTCAAAAGCCAGGGTCTGTCACAATATTGGGGTGCGTTACTGCCCATGGGACGAGTAGCTTGAACATCTGTGTTGGTGCCATTGATGCTGAAGGGCATATGAATTTTGGGGCATCATATGCAGTCTTCTGGATGAAGTGTTTCTGAACGATGGCCCCGTTTATTTCAAGACAATGGCAAACCATATTCAGTTTGAATAGTGTGGTTTTCAAATTTTACTGGCCTATATTCAGTCCAGGCCTGTCTCCGGTTGAAAATGAGAGGCGCTTCAAAATACGCAAAATATGGGAATGAAGACCCCATAAATCAGAGCTGCTGAGGGTACAGTTCATATTGAGGAACAATGGGAAAGTCCTTCAAAACGGGACAATGGATGTCCTCAGTTTCCCAGATGATGACTTGGAAGGCTGTTAAAAGGAAAGGTGATGTAAAACAGTAATAAACATATCCTTGCTCCAGGTTTTCTGGCATGAGTCGCTGGCAAACAATTCAGAGAGAGTGTTTATTTCCCAAAAAAAAAAAAAAAAACATTAGCAGAGGGAAAACATTTAATATCCTGTATTTCTACAGTCATCAATTTATTTCAGGTCAAGGATGATTCACTGTTTGCATTTTCAACATCATCCCAACTTTTGTGGAAGTGGGACTGCATGTAAAAATCATCCACGATTCCAAACGTTTCAGCAGTAATATCATTTAGAGTTGGTGTGCAAAGCCTTTAAAAATGATTTTCTTCAGAGTATCATAAGAAAAACATTACCTCTCCTTGTCAAGCCATAAGGAGATATTCGCCAGTAACAGAACGGTAACTTTACGACATAAAAACTTTATTCATAAACCTGCATCAGGTTCATGAGCTGTGGCACAGGAGACAGTAAGTCTTCAGCTCCAGCCAAACTGCCTGCCAATGTAGGCTAACCGAGATATAATTACCTCTTTCTTCAATGCTTAGGCCTACAGCAGCCAGGACAGCACTAACCCTGTAAACCTACAGTATATCATCTAGATCTTGACTGGACCAAAAAATGCAGCCATTTTGAGCATTTTACTGCATATCCACAGTTTCCTGGCACCTGGACGACTTTGTGTGAAGGTAAAGTTATTTTTCATCAGTGTCAGGTAAAGTAAGCCGCTGAAGCCTGCCTAAACACAATGAGTCTGAACACCCACTCTGTCTGGATGGGAGCGGATGGATGGCCAACCAAATACACAAATAGAGTGAGTTGAAAGGAAAGAAATCTTTCAATTTTCGTAATTATGGAAGCCTGAGGAAACTACAGCAGTAAGTATTGTTTATGGGCACATTTATTATCATAAACTCGGGTATTTCAAGTTGGCCAGAAATTTTTGGTTCTCACCATGCAGTTAAAAAAAGAGCCGCTGACAAAATTATGTAATGTTAATTGTTGAAATTCAAAACATTCTTACATAACCAGGATGTCTCATAGAATAGTTTTTATTTTCAGAAAACAGTTTATTGCAAAATTGATGAGGGCTCGAAACAACAGACAGAAGGACAGAAAACATTTAAAAAAAAAAAACAAATAAAAACCAACACTGTTTTTAAATATTATTACTTCATGGTAAACAAGATACACAATCTTGTCAGAACGCATTACCTTTAAACTTTAGTGCATAAAATTTACATCCCCCACAACAAATCAGCATGACCTGATTTTGTTCACTTCAAAAGATCAGCGTGGAGAGCATTTTCTGTGGGCACTACTACGAATTAATTTATAGTATAGTGCTCATGAAAAAACTAATCACCAATATATCAATAAATAAACAAAATTGAATACTTCGTTTCCTGAGGCAGATAGTACCCTTCTCAATTAAAATTCAGAAAAACGACTGTATCATAAACACATTTTTTTATCAGACAGAACATAATTCCATGATAACAAAATTTACCCTTTTCGCACTTCATGACAATTTAGGCAAACACATACCAAATATTACAGGACCCATATTAATGAAAATGGGAACTGATCTAATTCATGATACATGTTTCACTGTATTTGGGCCTACAGTAGGCATAAAGTTAATTTATATCTGGGCCATAGTTCAACTGATTGAAGCACATCTGGATGCTGCTTTCATAATGTAATGTAAAACCAGCAGAACTTTTAACTTCATTTGAAGGCCTCTGTGACCGAATTTGAAAACCTCAGCACATCATGCTTAAAGTGATCTTCAAGAACTGGCGTATTGAGCATTTCATTGCGGTTGTGATATCTTTCGAGTAAATCCACTAGTTCAACGTCTATGCAGCATATCAGGATTTTTAAAAAGTAAACGCAATTTTTTTCCTTTCAATTTTAAGCCCCGTCCCATATATTCTCTTTTTTCCCTGCAGATTTTGCATGAAAAAAAGTAATCTGTCATTTATTTAAACTCAAAAAACTTGAAATATGTTGCATACTGTCAGATTGTTTTGATCAGGCTCATACTATTAAAGTCAGAAAATGAACTTGCAGTGGTGGAAATATCAGTAGAAATATATTTAAGAAGCTGGATTCCAAAACCAACCATTTATTATTGCATGCTGCACAACTTCATAAGTTTCCATTTGCACCAGGGTTGCCTTGGAAACAGAAGAGGTCATATTGGTCGAGCTCCATGCAGCGTATTTGCATGAAAGCCTTGGGTAATACAGTTTGAGCCAACAAAGCCCATACTTGTGGAAATGGGTATAGCAATTAAGTGGGTTAGATTCACAAGCAAAAATAACTACCGCAATTTATGGACTCAATTCTTCATAATACTACTTGTATAAAGTTCAGGCTTGAAGAATTACTTCATCTCCGTGTTCTTTTTTAACTTCATCAAGCTGTGACACTCTTGCAGTTGTATTTCTTTCTGTTCAGGGAAAAATGTCTGCCTTCCGTTCGTCATTCAGGCCACTCTTTATTTGTCTTTCAAGAACTTCCTATTTATCCAAGGTTCTCATCTGTGATTACAGCAATTATTGCACTCCTTGAGGTCAGAGATGGGAGCACCAACAGCCAAAAAAAAAGAAAATGGACAGGATCATCTGGTGTAATTTTAAATGATGACCAATAAAAATTCAGAAAGTTGCTGGGGACATAACATAAGCACAAAGCCTTTGGATCTGGTTGAAAAACAGCTGTCACAAAAAGGAGACCTGGAACCTCCCAATTATTGTTTTTTTTCCACTGAAGGAAAAAGAACAAAGCGAGTGCTATCCCTATGCTTTAAAAGCAACTTTACTTGTAGTGGACTACAAAATATTGCCTGCATCCAGCTTTTGATAGTCACCCTAAACACCAACAAAAACCATAAGTACAGGCATTCTGAGGCAAATCATAATGGCTACAGTTCTTCTTGATTTACATATCACTCCCTTTCCTGAAATTGCTGAACTTTGGTTATGTGCGTAAACAGGGAGAAAATTGCTAACTGCTGTTTTACCCTTGAGAAAAAAAAAGCACTGCAGCGTGTTCTTCATTGTAACATCAAGTTACATATGAGAGACTGCCCAACAAAATTGGTCCTTCTCTCTTGAATTCTCATTTCTGGTTGCACTAGCGTTGCCTCAGTAAGTAGTATCTTTAGATGTTCCTTAAACTGCATCCTGTTTTTCTGTTTAGCAGGCAGAGTGTTCATTTGCAGAAGTCAGAGGGGGATGGAATTGAGCATAATCGTATGCTATTTCGAAGATTGGCACATCATATTTTCTGCCTTCAAAATACAGCAATCGTAGCTGAATTGGGTGGTTTGCATTGGTAATCCCAAGGTTCTCATTTGTGATCGCTGTTATCACAAATCAGAACCTTTGTGTTATTGGCAGACTAGCTGCAGAAAACGACCTTCTTTTTTTTTTTGAGTGGCAGCGTCACCATGACAATACGAAATGGGGATGTGTCCAAGGACATATGAATACCAGCAAGGTGACACATAATGGAGGTCAGAGGAACTTAGACATAAACACTAAAATGGAAATAAAGTTTAGCAAACCTGAGACTAAATGGCCAGTATCTTAACTACAATTAAGACCATCATCATTTTCAGAATGATGCAGTACGTTCTTTTAGAAGTTTTCCTCCTGCATCAATGCATCAAATTGCTCAAAATGTTGGACCTGGTTGCATGTCTATTTCATAAACTGTACCCATTTTATTTTCCATGACATAGCATGCATGCATGTGGCCAGCGTGGCTCTGGTTTGAAATCACGTGGCAATGGTGTGGCCCACTTCCCTTGTGCCTGTCTAAGCAGGCCTTAACAAAAATGGATTGTGAAAAAGCTACCTTTATATATACAGCTACGCTCAAGCTGAATTATCAACTGCATTTTCCTGAATTATCGGTGTTGTATTCAATTAATGCCAGTCGTGATAAAAAGATGTGAAAGAATGTGGCCATCCATTACACCACCTCTGATCTATGGTTGTGAAAGCAGCTGTAACACAGTCTCTGGCGTTAAACTAAAACTATCACTGAACTGTGCTTTCCCTCACACAATGAGGAAATTAAGGCAGTTAAATCATCTATACCTGTCGTAATTTAACCCATCATCTCAACGCCCTTGAGTTTTTTTAACTGCTGAAGCACATAAAAACACTAAGAATCAGATAATCAGATACACCTTATCCTTTTGCATGCACAGTTTTTTTTTTTGCCTCAGCAAAACCAGTTTTCATGGCCAGTGATTGGCCAGGGCAATTATTTTCCTAAGTTAGTATGATTACCTTTGCATGTGCTAGGAGGTTTGTCTCTTGCAAAAGGTCCTTGTGAATCTGGCCTGAGTGTTTTTCACTTTAGTAGTTTAGAGCTACTCTGTACCTGTATTGATCAGATTTAAATACAACAATATTGACTCCTTGTCTAGACTTTGTATCTCTTCAATCACAAGCTATTTTGCATGCGTCTGTTGTACTGACCAAAATTATTGATGAAACAGAGTCTTAGGCCCTCTAAGAGCTGCACCACTCCATGATAAAATTTCTGAGATTTGTAAGGCGAACAAGTCTTGCTGGACACCTTCCTCAGAAGCATGAAGAAATATGCTGGTCAGCTCTTAGAGTTTCAGAAGACAATAATGGCAGTTAAGTGATCCTAAAAATAATCGATTTTGAATTTAATAGTACCCCCGGAGGGAGCTGCACTTTTTCATTTCTTCAAGTACTATTGTATTAAGTAAACTTTCTGCTTCTGAGCCGGAAATACTGGATCAATATTAAATATAAGAGAAGGATGGCATTTGCCATCCACACACTTTACTGTAAAACAATCCAATATCACAAGGTCATCTTTGAGACGATTTGCAAGCCCCAGTTTAAAACCTTATCTTGGTTTCTCTAAAAACGGAGACCAATGTGAAATATAACTCAAGTTTACTGGTTTTTTTTGTTCGTTTTTTTTTTTTTTTCCTCAGGTCAATTCCGCATCCATGTGCTTACAGCGTACCCCCCTTCCTACACTGTCCCGTTGGGGACACCCGAGCCGAATTAAGCGATGTAGATGTGTCCAGGAGTAAGCCAGGCGGGCAGACACCATGTCCAGACAGGCTGGGTTAAAGCTGGCTAAGAGATTTGCTGAAGATGCATCCTTGAACGGTTTCGGCAAGGCGAGAAAATCTGGCAGCAGCCCAGAGTCGCTTCCAAGAAAGAGATGCCCCAGGAAGCGTTGGTGGAGGCTTTCCCTCAAGCCTCGCAGTAGGTCTTCAATCCTTTCCAAGAGGTGATGCTCCCCCCAGGCCTCCGGGGGAGTACTGAGCAAGAGTCGCAGCCACGCCATCTTCAGGGAGAAAGAGGACAGCACTGCCCGCCACTCTGCTCCCCCGCGACTATCCAAGGCTTGGCCGCTCAGGTCTCGCACTGCCTTCACTATCTGCAGACACTTTATGTGGCAGGAGCCGGGGGGAACCCTGCCTTTCAGCCAGCTCAGAAGCCTCTGTTCCTGTCGGGGGAAATACACGGTCCAGAGGTCCTCGTCCTTAGAACCTCTCGCCGCAGCCACCAGAAACACGCCGTCGCCCAGGGGCACGGCGGGGATCAGCCGCACGCCCATGGAAATATGGCAGCACACGTAGTCGGAACGCGGCGCGAGGCGCAGCATAACTCGGTCCTCGCTCATCGATAGGCCCAGGGAGCATCGCTGCTCGAAGGGGTAGCGCACTGCTGACAGGCAACGCTGTACCATGGGGTAAAACCAACGCACCACGGGTGCTGGAGTCAGTCTGTACACACTGCCCGCTCCAGCCAAGCTCAAAAACATCTCGCTGAAGGCCTTGTGCCGCCTGACCCACTCAGACTTGCGGGGAGTCTCCAGGCTACAGAGTGGCGGGCTTCCATTTTTCCCTGCACAGCTTCTGGGCTCTAGTTTCAGGCCCCTTGGGAGTCGCAGTGGGACCAGGATGTCAAAGCAGTCAGGATGTCCCACTTTATGCTCCTCATAGGCACTCCCGATCTGGACAAAGTCTCCGCGGAGACCAAGAGAGGACTCTGGCAGGATCTCGGTACGTCCCGACCTTACCAACTCGCTCACAAGCTTGGCCACATGCGCTTTACTGTGCCCAAGAACGTGAGGCGACAGGCGCACTTGCCTCTCGTAATAATTTTCCAACAGCTCTCTTCTGGAGGAACTTGCCCTGGCTGGGCCCTCGGTGGTCTCCTGGACGTGCCTGTTTACCCTACCTGTTTCACAAGTGCAGTATCTTATGGAAAAATAACAGAGAAAAAAGGCCAAAAGGAACTTAGTCAATGAGAACAGCCCCAATGTCCGGTCGGGACACCCGGTAGATCCAGGGTCAGGACCCAGGCGGAAAGAGTGATTCAGCAGCAGAAAGGCTGTCAGCAAACAGGCAACTAGGGGCCAGAAGACCCTGAGGTTCAAGGTGTATACGGTCATCCTGACCCTCCACAGCTCACGGTATCCGGAGTGGAACAGTGCACCAGCAACGTGGGCAGCTCATGGTGACTCAGTCTCTCCCAGCTCCTTGGTTCCTCTCTTTTTTTACCACCGATGGGTCAGGCTCTCGCTGTCTCTTAAGTCCCCAGATAGGCTAATGAATAAAGTTTGTTGTAAAGTTCTGATTCTGTTGCTGTACCTTTTCTTTTAAGCCAGAGCTCCTCCTCATCTGCAGTTTGAATGTTCCCCCTCAGTGCGGACAGCGCTCAGTGTCGAGTGTTCGGTTTCTGTGAGCTCAGAGGAAATACCAAACTCTCAGCAGAAGAATTTCAGTTAAAAAAAGAGGAGCTCCGAGCCTGATGTCCACGCACACTTGCCCCGCCCTGCCTTCTTCTCTTAAAGAGACAAAGCCCATTTATTGCACATCTGGGAAATATCAGTGAGCAGGGATTACAAACTCTTGTGCTGGAGAAGGCTTGTGCATGCAATTTCCCCAAAGATTCATCTCAATTTCTTAAATATTAAGAACTCTGAAATAAAAAATGCAATTTTTGTCTTTTTTGAGCAAGTACTATTTGAGTTCACCACGACTCCTAACTTATTTTTAACACTAAAATGTAGCAATTTATTGACCAATAGAACTGCCAAAATCAGTGAACTCATAAACACTGCATTTGTTCATCTGCTCTCGCTTAAAAAATAACCTGAGTTAAATTAACTTTTCTTTCTGCATGCATTAATGGAAATTAAAGTTGGAATGACTAGAATTTATTTATGGAGAGGAGGAAACACAAATCAGCATACACTCCAAAACCAGGGTGCGGAGTCCCTCTCATATGGGGAGGGAGAGTAACTTTTTGCATGTTTGTTTTCTAACACTATCTTACAGTAAAATATATTGATATAAATTATAAACATTGCAGTAATATATACTCAGCAACAAAAGTTTCTGTGACACCATTTATGTGTATGTAATAAATGACACGCAAAGATCTCAATGCAATCAATATGTTTATTTAACAGGAGAAACACTGACTTTTCAGTGCCAACGTCACTCAAAACGAAAAATGTCATTTTCATGCGTCATGAAGCACTTGTCTGACGTCTAACCAATTGTGACCTTCACACTTCAATACCGGGTGTGACTTCCTCGTGCCATGATGCAAGCAACGTATCTCCGGCGCATGGACCGAATCAGATGTGCCAGAAATTGCTGTGGGATGTCATTCCAAATCTGACGTAGACGTTGTCGCAATTCCTGGAGTGTAGCTGGCGGGTTATCCAACCGCCGCAAACGTCGATCCATCTCGTTCCAAAGATGCTCGATTGGGGACATGTCTGGGGATCTGGCTGGCCAAGGCAGGACATTGACATGTTGTTGCATCAGATACTGCTGTACAATCCTTGCAACGTGCTGTCTGGCGTTATCATGTTGCAGCGTTATTCCGGGACCATGTTGCATCAAAAACGGTACCACCAATGGCCGTAGCACTTCATCGCGATATCTTTGACCTGTCAGATTTCCATCAATAACAAGCAAATCTGTTCTGTTTCTAGCCGTGATCCCTCCCCAAATCATGACACTACCACCTCCAAAACGATCAAATTCCTGAACACAGTTGTTGGCATAACGTTCTCCACGTCGACGGTATACACGTAAACGACCATCACATCGGTTAAGCATGAATCTTGATTCATCAGTGAAGAGTACAAGATCCCACTGACGTTGGATCCACCGTCGATGTTGTTGTGCCCACTGTAGACGCAGTCGTCGGTGTTGTACTGTGAGTATTGGACGTCTTGCTGGCCGACGTGGGACAATGCCAAAATGACGGAGACGGCGACGGATTGTCTGTGCAGACAGTCGCCTCAAACCAGGTATCGTTCTTGCAGTTATGGTTGCAGGTTGGAATCGATTTCGGAGATGGGTTGTTCGAATCCAGTTGTCCTGTCTGGGAGTGGTTACTCGTGGACAGCCGCTGCGAGGACGGTCTCTGACATGTCTTGTCTGCTGATGACGCTGCCATAAGTTCCAAATGGTGTTTCGGTGGACATTCAGGCGATGAGCAACTTCCCTCTGCGAGGTTCCGGATTCAATCATCCCAATGGCCCTCCACCGATCATTTTCAGACAGTCTTGGCATTTAGAGGGTAGAGTTCCCGATCCGAAATGGCTGTGTTTTCGATAAGTGGTGCTTCCGTCGTTCATCAGGCACAATGTGAACATTCCAAAATTCTCCTCTTTTATTGCCATCCACAAGCATGATTTACGCACATTTTCACGTGCAAAGTCATTTTCTCGCATTTTCATGATTTCCATTTCAATGTTGTGTTTACGTGTACTGTTTCAGTCTGATATCACCATGTATGACAATTTCATATTTGCGTTATGAAAAATAATTAACAATATTGGTGTCACAGAAACTTTTGTTGCTGAGTATATGTTTAATTCTTTTTGAGGCGCTGATATTGTTGAAGACATTGGTTGAATATTTAATAGTCGTTACACCCACTATACTAAACCATACCTGTCAGGATTTTTCATTCCTAGTGGAAGTCAGTGCTCACTAGTTTGTCACAAATCTAAAAAAATAAACAAATAAAAATTTACTAAACCCTCAGCCCGAGAATCTTGATTCTTTCAAAAGTGGATCAGGATGTTTCCAGTTTTGCTTGATTGTGAATTTAATTTTCTTTGCTGCTCTAAAACTGCATGTTGGGCAACATTTTTTTGTGAATTTTTTTGACTGGGTTTTAATGCTCTGTCATTCAGTTGGCATTCTCATTCGTATGTTTGATTATCTGAGACTTGTTCATTTGAGCACAACATTTTTCCCATAACCAGAAATTAATGAGGGAAATCAACAACTCACAGAGTACATTTCTCCAAAGGCAGATTTCCAAGAGGACCGCATACATATGGAAAAATGGCTTCTCCGAAATAACCTGAAAGAATGCGGTATTTTTGTTGTTAAATCTATGTGGTAGTCGGGTGTGGCATGGCTTTAAATTAAACAAGAGCCTATTATATTTTCTATGGAGGTGTGAAATGGCTGATACAATGAAAGCTCAGTGTTTCTGCTGAACTCCCTGACCTGACCTCATTCATAAACACAGTACCCTTCACCCCAAACAACACAAGTCAACTTTGTAAGAAGCTGTCAGGGGTCAACACATTCTGCAATCTTCTAGTCCCTACTATCTCATCATGAAGTAGACCAACCGCTTTCAGAGTTTAGCAAGTGCTTTGTTCTAAATTGTCCACTGTTTTAGGCTTATCTTTCATGAATGGCTGATTTTTTTAGCTTGATTTTCTCTTAGATTTAATCCAAATTATCAATATATTGTCTCAACTGCCTTTGCCTCTCAACTTGCGTGTCAGCCTGTGGCACACCTTTTAAACACGTCTGCGCACAGGCAATGTTTTCATAACATGGACCTTGTTTTTGGTTGATATAGTCAGGCGCGACCTTTTACTGACAGCACAGGCTGCTACAGAGGCACATAGGTCCAGACAGCAACACAAAACAGGCGATCCCACAGCCCCAGTATTTTCAGCGCACCAGACAAAATCTTAGGAGGCCTTCCTGGGGTCGGTCAGACGATAGCAGAGCATTGCCACATCAATGTAGCCACATACTGCCTCAATACAGAAACATAATATGGAGGAACTTAGGTCACTGCCTGTTTCATGCGGTGGAAGGAAGTGCTATTTATACGAAAAACCTGCTGCGGAAAATGTATGAAGCAAGTGCCTCAGTTGATCATGCAGTTTAGGGTTCATGTTTGATACAGTGATTGATAAAATCACAAATAAGCGTTCAAATGTGTTCTCAATCTCTTCTTGTGCTGTTTCTCCTCATAATGACAGCAAGGAATGGTCTTGATGATCTTAACATTGGTAAACAAGGAAATTTCAAATTAATTTTTATTTCAGAGCTTAAATGATTTTTTTTTTATTATTATTATTATTATTGTTTCACATGATTTGAAGGCTTTGGGACTATTGAACTATTACTCACAGTTTTACTCAGCTGCCATCAAATAGTAGGCACTTGGTTGCTAAATGCATTGTTCATGACCACGATGATGTCACACACAAGAAGTCTTCTCTTGTGCAGTCAAATGAAAACTGGGAGTAACAGGAAATGGAGGAGGTTCAAACCGCCAACTGAATTTAAATTTAAATTCAAATTCATTGCCAACACAAGGCCTGGCTCACAGGTCATCTTCTTGACGGACAAGGGACACAGAGAATCAGTCCCACTGGAAATTCTACAGCCTACATTCTGGAGTTCACATTTCTGCTCCTGATGTTGAAAGATGTTCACGAAGAGCAGGCAGCAGAAGCCACCAGGTTATCCGATTCATTTTAATATTAATGTCGGATCAGAATCACAAATGCACTGCATAATGCAGGAAGGAAGAAACTACAAACAGAGCATATGTTGTTCGCCAGCATGTAATCATGGATGCAGTTGGAGCCTGGCTTTAAGAGGACGGGCCTGTGCCTGTTTATGACGAGTACTTGTCTTCCCCAAAAAACGGGTAACTGCTCAGTTATTTGTTTTAATTGTGCGCATGATCCATGTAAATTTGTTCCAATGAACCAGGATATAAACTCTCAACCAGGAGCTGTTTCTGGTCGGTGTCTTTCTCCATCAGCATAGAGGACAAGCAGATGATAATCGACGCACAATTAATAATTTACCTGCATTTACTCGCATAAAAGCAATTATTTCCACTCAATCCTTTTCATACTCAGGTAGACCATGGCCAGATAGACTATTAATATAAGTGTAAGCCTACAGTATGCTGGCATTTGTCCTCAGGCTTGGCTCGAGCCTTTCTGCCACCTAAGACAAGATTGAAGGCAGATGGGGGCGGGGAGGTGGGGGGTGATGGGGACTAGTGGTTGAGTGAGCTAGAGATAGCAATTGCAGACCTATTTGGCGCCTCTCCAGAAAGATAAAACCACTCTAAGCCCAGGGTCTAGCGGTTGATGTTCAACTCCATTTAAGGCAGAGCTTAAATGACCACAGATTTCCATTTTGTCTTAATTTTCACAATTACATTGCGGCGGGCAGCAAATAAATACAGTCGTGTGGTACAAAGAGAGCCATTTTTGGCAGAATCCATTATTATGGAAACTCCCGCCCTCCACTCTCTGCTGACCATTTCCTTGCAATGACTGCATGATTAGATCATGGGAAAATGAATACTGGTGGGGTTAGTCGAGCAGGGATATAGGGGCGGGAGATTACGCCAGGGTCATAAAGCCAGCTGTTCTCCATCCAGTTCTGTAGATAATACAGCTAGCATCTTTTATCGCAGTTTTAAGAGGACACAACTCTGAGGCTTTAGACTAAATGACTTTTTCACAGCTGTCATATGTTTTGCATTAGAGGGAATGCTTTGGCAAAGGTAAATGCAGGAAAATGCTGTGTGCATAGTTAACTACCGATAGTTTCCTATTGCGAAGAGCATAAAAGTGCATGCTTATATTTGCATTCTTTATTAATGCTTTAGTTTACTCTATGCGTTCAAACACAAAACCAGCATTTTCCAGCGTGATGCAGTGCATATATTCTTCGTTTTCATTGATTTTATATACAATGTACATGCCATATCTTAAGGAAAAAAAACTAATGATCATGAAATCATTTGGGGGCATCTGCGGTAAAATTCTTAAGAGTGCACCACAGACATACCGTATTGCTCGCTGATGGAGATACAGTCAACATACCACTACTCCTTGGGTCACATTCTTTCTTTAAAAGGATCCACTGAGTTAGAGAAGGAAAAGAGCTCCCTCTAGTGCTATAGAAAGAGTAGGACTCAAACGGTCGCGCACAGCTGCGCAAAACCCATAGACAGGAGGGATTGGAATAATCCGTGATGATTGTGCTCTCGTAAAATAAAGATGAAACACATGGAACGAACACAGGTTTTGACCTCTTTAATAGTGGCAGTATACAATATATAATATTTGATATGATAAGGCAATCATGAACCTGTTGTTAGTATAATTTTCCAGAATATAGATAAACAAATATAATTAATAATAAATATGTTAAATGTGACTTCCGTAGTAGCAAATAGATTTTTATGGCAGCAAAATACTTCCTATAATAAGCTCAGTCAATCGAAATAACAGAAAAATTAGTTGAAAATAAGAAAATAATTAAATAGCTTTTAGCAGTACACTTTATCGCTGAGAGATGAATGCACTCTGGACCAGATTTACTAAGACCTTTAGCACATGCAAAATCTTATCGCCCATGCAAAACCAGTAACATTGCCCATGATTGGCCAGAGTACTTGCCTTGAACAAATCGGTGGCAAGGTTTCTGGTTTTGCATGGGCAAAAAGATTTTGCATGGGCTAAAGATCTTCGTAAATCAGGCCCTGTGTTTCAAAACCAAAACATAGTCCTTTACTTCAAATTGTGCCAGGGAAATGTTCCCTGCACCAGAGGAATTAGTATCCTGCTCATTTCAAACAATTGATTCAGCATTTGAGTTTTGACTAAATCAACTACGTCATAAAACTGAAAATAGAAACCATTGCTATCACAAAGACAGCCACATGGGAGGTTATTAGAGTAATGCCCAAATATGCTTTGGTTGTCCTACAAGGCTTTCCCCACAGTATGAACGCATCATATTCGATAATCTGTACATACACACACTCATTCATGTGTTTTACTTGTACATTTGCAACAGCAGCAGCAGCATTACATGTAATTGACACAACTCAGAAATTTTCAGAAGGCAAGGGCTCTGCCGTATTGCAGAGAGTGTGTGACAGAGCATAGTTCAGGTGCACTGCAGCACTGCTTTTGAAGGGTATCTCATCCAATCAATCAAAAGAGAAGGGTATTCATTACAGAAATGGAGAGCGGAATTGATACTGCAGCCCAGAGTGCTTCAGGCAGCGTCCCTAAACTAATCTACATCATGCCAATTTTCACATGCACCTCATAAGTATGTCTTACATCCTGCTCCTTTAACATGGCGGCAAATTATATCAGTTAAATTTACCAAAGTTTTTTTTGCTGAAGAGGCTGTATGGGGCAAATAAGGCCTCCTCCACTTAATGAATTTTAATTTTGTTCCATATTATTGTTGTAAAGTTTTAAAAGGTCTGATGTCTATGTGCAGGTGATTAGCATTTCTCTGGTTTAGCTGGGGAATTTCAGACACAAGTAGGTAATTCTCCCTTTGACCGCAGTAAGTGTCAGGGAACAGAGATCCAGGGACATACCTACTGGCGAAAAACACCGTGATACAGGGAAGCTCAATGGAATGCATGGCGGCACAAGTAACAGATTGAGATAATCATGTTCACCTCATAATTCCACCCCTCAAAGGACAGCAGTGGTTTAATTTTTGAGTGCATACCTTGACTTGGACACCTTACGTTTAACCACCATTACTGACCATGCCAGTTAAAGAGCTACCCTCCTGCTTAGGGTCCAGACCAAGTTTTTTCAGATCCAAGCCCATTCCTTCCAGCACCTGGAGCAGTGTGAGCTCCTGTTGGGTGGCCTGGTCAATCAGAGCTGGGCAGGTGGGGTTGCACTGAGGCCACTGGCAGCTATCAACCAGATAAATGGGACATCCCTTCAAGGGAGTCTTGCTGTTTCGATTTGCTTCCTGTAGGCTCTTGTCCCAACACTGCAGAGCCCGTGAGAGGGTGGTACCTTTAACTTGGAAATCGAGCCAGTTACTGCACAAAAAAGGAGAGAGGATGGAGGGAGGGAGAGAGAGAGAGGGAGTAAATATTTTCAGACTGTGAGAACACTCTGGTCAGGCCTCTTATATCTCACATAAGTTCTCGGGTTAGTCCCTGACTGTATGCCAGTATGTTGGTCGATTTATCTTCCCACCCTATTAGATAACAAAACACAGTAATCCACGACTCAACCTATCACCACCTTTATTGCAAACCACGCCCCAAGTGACCCGACTCATGGTTAACCACACCCCTCTCAGTTGCTTTGACCCCAGCCATGCCTCTCGCTCCACTACCGCTGCGAGTGAGGCCCGGCCCAGCTGGTAGACAGTGAAAGTACGAAATGCCACTCAGTGACAGACAGAATGCGAGATGATGAACAACCAAACAGAAAGAGCAGCATGAGCTCATTCTGAAGAGACGGAGCGACGCTTGTTAATGTGCTTTTCAGACCCAGCTCAGATGTCCTTACCTTTTAGTGATCAATGTGTGAGACAAGCAGGAAGGTGCGAACACCGCCCTAAAAAACAGGAGCCTCGTGGTGAGCCGCAAACAGCATCAACCAAATCAGACAGATCAAATAACACCGCAATTGATAATCAAACTCCACAGGATTTTTTTTCAATAACATCAATGAACAAATTGGCGATATTGTTTCCGAAACATTACGACAACAGAGCTGACAATAATCTCTAATGCCAATGGCCAAATTTCAAAATCAATTTTCACCAACGAAAGAAAATCAACCATCAAAAATAATCGAATGTATTCTATTTTCTTCATACTTATTTCAGGCCGACGAAAAAAAACGGCCAAGCTGGAATAAAAGTTTGTCAGATGTCTACCTTTTTGTGATAACCAGCAACACAAAAATGTGTGCAACGTTATGTGTGCACGCATGCGCAGTTAGTTCCTCCCTGGGTTTGTTACTGGCGGTGCGATTTTTATGAGTTTGGTTCTCTTGAAAATGTATCGACTTTAAAGTGTTGTGGCGCAAAGTTTTCCGGGAATGTGGCATGTTTTCCATTTCATGTTGCTGGTTATTTGAGAACGGTAGACATCTGACAAACTTTTGTTACAGCTTGGCCGTTTTCTTTGGTAGGCCTGTATTTGGTCAACTTTATTTTATATTGCCATACCACCCATGCTGTTCAGATTGTGCCGAAGTTAGAGAGCTGTTGCAACACTTACGTGACATCTTTGAGTGAGTTTTTGAGCTCCTTGCCCAAGTTCTGCATATATGTCTTCTGTTCATCGGTCAAGGACTGGCCTCCTATGTAGATATTCTCCACTCTTAGCTGTTCTTCATCAAACAGCCACTGCACCACGAACAGAGGCGCTACGGACAGACGCATAGGGCAAGAGCAGTGAGCGCCAAGACCCCTGTGGGCGCTTTGCTGAATCAAATTCTTATTGCCATTAAAATTAAAATGTTATGAGGCACTCACGGGTCAGAGAGGAGTAGAGCTTGTGACCAAAGAAGCACTGCCACTCCTCGCCTTTTTTATACTGCTGACGGCACTTCTCTGGGATCACACTATTCCATAGCCTGTAAAGGCAATAGAGAGCATGCCTTAACCAGACATGAACCAGCATTGAGCGATTCACTATTGACCATTCTTAATATTCAGCTCATGAATATTCATTTTTGCTCAAAGTGAGGCTTGAGACGCATAATTGAATCGCTAGCGTTGTTTACATGGTCCTAATAATGGCTGGCCCCTGGAAGAAAGGCATGATTCGGCATCTGATCCAGATTATTCTTTGTCACATAACCATAGTACCTTTCCCATGGCCCAATCATGTCATATTTTCAATACTACCCTGAGTACATATTACTTTTGCAGAAGTTGTATTGTCTGTAGGTGTGAGAAAGAAATCGCTCCATGTTAACTCATGCTGTTAATATTTAGCCAAACAGAATACCATGTGTAACGTTGGATAAATTGGTATGGCTTGGCACTCTCATAACTAAGTTGAGCAGTACTGAGCAGGTGTGCTTCGTCGCTGGACCGCTCCATAACCATTGTGCAATATTAACTTAGTTCGTTAGCTAGCGAGTTAACGTGAGCTAGCCACTCAGTCGACAGTGCAAGAAAATCGTGATTTGGCAGTTGTTCCATATTTTTCTCTATTACTTAACAGTGGTACTTTTCAAATAGCCCAACTCATGACATGAAAGAAATCGATACAAACCACTGAAAGCTCAAACGCAAAAGTGACAGCAGTGTAAGCTAGCATTCTTATGGCGTTAGCTCGGTGCTAACATTAAATGGAAATTACAATTCTCAGGCGCTTACAGGAATTACATTTGTTTTCATTAAATTGCGCGATTCAGTTAAGTGATATTTTGAATTTTATTCTGTCAATCACGCTCTGATCAGGCTACCGCTGATGCCTTGATAAATAAAACCACTGAAAACGTGTTTCACGGTCATGAAATCGTGATGCTTCGGCCTTTCATATCCCCTAATATGATTCAACCCTTTCCTTTTCCAATAACCTTTCGGAAAACGATGAAAAGTAAAATAACATGGATGCCAACTCTACCGCTTTCGGGGCGTTTCACTATAAAAAAAAATAAATAAATAAATAAACGCCCCAAAAGCGATAATCTACCGCCAAAAGCGGAAGAGTTGGCATGTATGAGATAATCGTACAATCTCATATCCCCATTAGACTGCGGGGCACAACACTAAAACCCAGATCCGGACGCGGCCACACCTTGTTTTGCTTGTCATGCTTCGTTTTGGCATAGGAATGCGTGGTATGCATGGAATCGAAAGAGTTGTTCATAAAGCTGTAACGTTAAACTAGAGATGACTGACTAACCTATCATCAGATCAATGAAAAATCAGGTTATTAAGTGATTGTTTTCATATTGTTTGCTCAGTATCCATATATCAGGGCTATCCTCACAGTTTTTGTTCTCAAATATTAGCACCAAAATAATGATATTGTGGATGATCACACTGCTATTACCGAAGAATGCTACTATGTTGCCTCGGTAGGGTACTAATATTACCGTAGGCCTTTCTTGATGGCATCCGTTGGAGTGCAAGAGATGCTGTCAGGGCACTCTGGCGCCTTCTGCTGCTTGCTCTCCAAGAACCATCCGGAATCCACCAGACCTCGTACCTGTGCTTCTGACCCCAACTGCACCAGCTGGCTGGACACCTTCTCCAGGTTCAGCAGTACGCCGGTTCCCCCAGCACTGTTTAGGCACAATATCCCGAGGTTGTAGTGAAATAAAAAGTTGTGATGCCACATTGTTTTGGGTATCCAGAAGCTATTTCACATAATACACTTTGTTGCTGTTGTGTTGAGCTCATCTTAAAATGTGCCATTAGCCTGGTTATTGGAGTCTGTTATCGGCACTCATTCAACATTGCTCCTACACCTTCCTTCGCAAGCTAATCATGCACAATTCAGTTATACTTGATATAATGGATGCCTGTCAAATCTGCCAAAATTTGTTGGAGAAGAAATAGTCCCCTAACAAGTGTGAACATTTTGAGAGAGTCCCAATTTATACCAGTATTCATGAGAGGACAATTATAAATATTAGGTCACCGTCGATGCCAAACAAGGTCCAGTAAGCATATTTCTGTGGAACAACAGGATGTGCCAAAAATATATGGTGTCAGTGTTGTATGTGGAGGTGCTGAGAATGTTACAATGGGGCCAGAGTTATCCACTGGGGTTGAATTTCAAGCCTTGATTCCACAAACGCTCACCTCGTGCCAGCCAACATAATAACTTTGGCCTGTTTGATGCCTTTGGGAACAAGGTCCTTAATCACTTCCCGAATAATTAACGATCCCATGAAGGAATAGTCAGCTGTAAAATGGAACAGAAAAAAGTTGAAGCCTGTTATTCTTGGCTCACTGAGATTTTCTGGCATTAATTACTCAAAATCTGCTTGCATTAGTTAGCATAAATCCATGGTGATTTTGCTGTTTTACCAGCATCTTTTCCTTGCTTGGTCTTTGGTGGAGGGGCAGTACCGCTCCACACATCGCTGGAGCAGTAGGGAATGAACCTGAAGGCAATGCGTCAGTTCTCATATTAGCTCAACTCGGAGGCACATCATACAAGATACAGCGATTGTGCATTGAAAATATTCTAGTAGTTAGGCAAAAACTGCCCTTAATGAACATAAGTAGATTAACTTAAGTTGAATTACCTGCTCTTGCCCAAGCCTTAAGGAAAAAGCAGCTAAACATGCTTTGGATCTGGGAAATCATTCATGCACATCATGATACGCAGGGCATTTCATAGCTCTCATAGTTTAAGTATCAATCTATGATCAAGTTCATGATCTGACATTTATCCCATAAATGATGAAAAATACAACTTTCTCGTGTCACGACTGGTCAGATTTTGTTCATAGGCAAACATGCTAACGTTGCTAATCCTCCTGCTGGTAACCAGTAACCATCACTAGCATTAGTTTCTAGTTTGCAGCTTATTCAATTCACTTATTCGTTCATTTATTCAATAATTCAATAGCTAACATGCTAGTGCTTTCTGCCATTAAAGTAATGTTATATGAATGAATGTCATTGTAGAAACTTAAATTGATTAATTTAATGATGAAAAGCGTTAGCATGCTAGCCAGCTAATTATTCATCCCATTAACTTGAATAGATTGCCAAATAAAAGTTAATGCTTTTCTTAAATTTTTCAGATAATTCAACACTGACATTTATTAGATAAATAGGATCTCAAATTTGTGAGCCCGAGATATGAAATTTATAATACTCAAGCGATAATTTTCAATTAAAATGATTCTCGTTTCATGAATTTGATATCACGGGCTCACTCATTAGTGAGCGAAACTAAACACTATGAAAGCCAGGGTGGCAATGAAGCCCTGTGTTATTTAAATGCTTATCACATTTTGTGCTTAATATGTTTCAAAAAGCAGATGTTTGGAAACTCACACAATATTTGTGTTCCACCAGTGAGGATTTTCCTCAGCCTGTGATGACAGAATTCCAGTTCCTGAAAAATTTACAAAGGAAATCACAAAGCAAATACATGAATATGCTCAAAAAAACGAATAATTTCAGTGCACTATAGCTGAGAGGATGAGATGGATAATTCATGCTCGATTAAATTGAAAAGAGCATTAATTCTCAGGTTTACCTTTGCGGGTCTGTGACCACTCTGATGAGCTCATGAGACGAGGTATATTTTTATATCTGGAATTGCAGGTCTCTTTGTTGTAGCAGCACCAGCCACCTAAAAATAAGACCCTAATATTAGTTTTAGATTAGCGTAGAAGGGAAGTCCTGGCATTAGCCCTTTCCACAAGTGTGTGGAGTTGGACGGAGGTATACTCCACCTGCTACAGTCACCTGGCTTCTTAATTTTCTAATCGCTCCATCCAACTCAATCTACTTAGGCAAGCGTAAAAGCATCTATTACTCCTTGAAGGGGGGCGCAAAGTTTTTACTTAATTATGGCTGCTGGTGAATGATTTAGGAGCTAAGGTGCAAAAATTCAAAAATACATATGTCCTTGGGCAGTTCGAAGGTTAAAAAGATTCTAAATACAGTTTACACAGACAGAAGACACCGCTAAAATGGTGGAAATGGCAAAACGAAAATAATGACCTCCCAAGGCAAAATACGCTGAGCACAGCATTCAAGCAGGGTGACTTCCCTTGATAAAATTAACCGGATGAGTTCAAAATACATACCTTCCAAAAATATCAGCCATCGCTTACTTCCTTTAAATTCCTTTAAGTAAAATCTGGGGACGAACCATAGTTAGCACACAGTGGCATATAATCTCTCACACACATCAGATGCACACATATAGAATATTGGCACGAATATGTAGAATAAAAAACATCCTTAAATTAAAGTAATGGAACAAAATAAGAAACGGACATTTATAAACAGCAAATGACACCATCATTCTCTTTTCCCGGAACTCTGAACCCTGTCTGGAAATACACCGCACTGGGAGAGCACTTCCAAGTCAAAATGTGGAAGTCATTCATCATTGTCCCTGTCTGCGTTAAAAGGGAATTTATAGCTTGTTTTCATTACCTTCAAATTGGACTAGTTGCAAATGTGAAGAACACGTTAAACTTCCAATGTCTTTGCACCAATATTTACGAGCTGATTTGAAATGTCTAATCTGCTGCTGCTTAATGAAGGGGATGAAATTAAAAATAAAAGTATCTCTTTATAATAAGGGTACATTAATTAACATTAGCTAATGCAGTGCGAAGCAGTAATCAGTTATTTTAAGGTAAACTAATGGGTCTACTAATCACTTAGTAATGGCGTTCATGTTAACTATGGTATTAATTTATACATTATTGAATAGTTTGACAGTTTGAGGTTTTACTTTAGGGATAATTAAGGGATTATTTCAACCTCATAATAAGGATGTCAAAGACCATTCATAAATGGTAAGTTAAGGTTACCTATTGCTTAATTCTCTCTCTGATGCATTAGTTAACTGTTAATTAATTAGCAGTTAATGCTTATTACTGCATTAACTAATGTACCCTTATTGTAAAGTGTGCCCAAAATAAGAGCAGTTTAATGATGTACAAAAATTTTACTCTTCAGAAATTATCGTCTGATGTCTGCAGCAATGAACAGCAAACTGCAGCACTCATCATGACTACCTAAAAAATCGTGATCATCACCAACATGTCTATTGGAATGTTTGTGGATAAAAATCATATCTCAATGGTCCAGTTTTTAATTGGCTGGTAATACTCAGATTTTTTTCTGTAATATAAACAGGTTTCAGCCCAGTCTCCACCTGCCTACCATGCGGCACATTACACCTTTTTTCCTCCTCAGTTTAGACAGTTGCCATGGTTTCCAAAAAGCACTTCCACACATGAGAGGTCAGGAGAACAAAGCTCTGAATCTCACCCTGCCGCAGTGCCATCGTTGCAGGTGACCTGCGTGTTCTTCAGGAAGTGAAGCTTCATGTCTTCACTCGGCTTCGGAGAGGCAGGGGCCTGCGGGGTGCTGGTCCGCCCACTGGTACCGGACTCCTTACTTTGAACTGCCTTCACCGAGGCGGCCTTGGGATCAGCCTCGGGGGCCAGCTCCGCACTCTGCCCAGGCGTCTTCTTAGTCAACTTGCCGTTGGGCTTGGCATTTCGAGTATTCTGGCAGGACAGCTCTCCCAGCAGAAGCAAGAACACCACATGGCACAGCACTTTCATAGCAAATCTAAGCGGACGTCTTTTAAGAAAAGACAAAAAAAAATACAGAGAATACCTTCAATGAGATACTCAGTTGCAGGATGACAGTACACATCATTAAGGTATTGTTTGTACAAATCAAGTGGTTCAGAATTAAGTTTTCTGTTCTGGTTCCCTGCTGATAAATCTTTGATGACATAGATACACAGAGAAATGCAATGCTCCATTTGAAAATCTGGACTTTAACATTAAACAGTCGATGTCAAGAAGTATTTCTCTCTCATCTAGATTTTATTATCTATTACCTACTAAAACTCATCCTAAACATAAACCTCTTCACGCAGAATAATAATATATGCCAATTTTTTCTGTTGTGCTTGAGCCTATTTAAGGCTTGATAAGTCAGTATTTGTGTCATAGAGACCGTGGGAAATTATTCCAGTGAAGCAAGATGTTTGGAAATTTAATTACAGAATTATTTAGCAATTAAATTTTGGAATTTAAGGACGCTGGCGTCTAATTCTGCGCAGAAGGGTTAAGATGGACCATATTCATATATTAAATCCGAACTGAAAAATTAATGAGTTGCGATTTCGAAGCATCTCTCCTAGACCCACGCGACATACCCTTTGAGCCGTAGTCTTTCCCGTGGACAGTCAGGTGAGAGAGAAGATCCCTGGATGAGGCGGAACGCTGCCTTCTGTCGCTGAGGAGCAGAGGGTGGATGGGAGGTGGTTAAGGAGGCTTGGCTGGTTCTAATATGGGCTTAGGATTTGGGGTGGACTTTATAGTGCCACCATATGGATCACATTTCCTTGCATTCCCTTTGAGCTGCCGCCAAATCTGGGCGGACGACACACAAGGTTGGATGGCCAACGCCGAGGAGAAAAGATAACACACGCTCCTCTGAACACATTTCAAAGGCCCGCCCACCCAGCATGACCCTGTGACAAGCCAATACTCTTGGCTCAGCTTGGGCTGAGATCATCAACATCGCTAAAATACCTGCCAAGCATTTCCAGGTGATATGTATGGCAGATGCAATGCCTCTATTGGCTGTTCTTGAAAACACTAAAGATCGAATTAGACCCATTCTTATCATGACCTGGAATATATGATCAATATCAAGATTGGAAGAAAGAATGACTAGCCTACACTTTAAATTTATGCCTCAAAATAGCAATTACAGTAGATTGCACCTAATCGCAGCCCAAATTTACTGTTGATTATCACCTGGCTTGATGACTATTTGAAATTTTGCACATTGTAAAAAAACAAAAATGCATGTTGGAAGAGACTTCATTGTCTGCATTGCCATTTTGCTCATTCATAGACTCTGGGCTCCCTGAAATAACCCAAGAACTATTCAGATTACAGCGCTGAATATCATATATCCAATGTTTTAAAAACATTTGCAGAACTTTAAGTAAATGTGCGCTAGCAGAAAGGCGTACACATAAGCACACACAAACATGTAAAGAGTTCCAAATTATGCCTATCTGGACGTCTTGGTTTTGGACTGTTTCCTTTGCATTACAGTAAGCTATTGTTGGAAATGCAAAACTTGCCTATGAATGTGAAGATTGATTGATTGAAGCATTATGTAAACTCTGAAATATCAGTTTAATCTTAGTTTAGACATACATTTGAGTGAGATGTCCCTCAGCAACTTCATTTTCAAACACGTTAAACTGCCAATTATTAAGTGCTCACTACAATTGAAGAACAGTGGCTGATGTACTGTAAATTTACTACTCATTCAATTATAGTGATTGCATACATCCACAAAAAAACACACCTGAACAGCCTTTGCATTTTATACGTACAAGCAATGAGCACTGTTCACAAAAAATCTTGAAAAGAGTCAAATTCTGATGTTGTTAGCCCCACGATACTACTTAAAGCAAACATTCATCTGATAACATTTCACCCTGAATATTCAATATGTAAATAACTTTCAGCCACTAGAATATGAGTAATTCATTATTCATAAAAAAAGCATATCTGTCTTAAATACTATTAAATTACTGGGTTTTACCTTTAGCTGAGTTTCTGAAAGCAAAACTTTTCTGAAAGTTTTGAGCAGGGTTTCCGGAGTTTGACTCCGGTGAGGAATCGTCGGGGCAGTTGAAACCGATCTCACATATCCCTGGGATAGCTACAGGGTGACGTGCTGATCAGCTAAGAAGATCACGAGTCTGACCTGAAATTCTCATCAATGAAATGCACACCATCCTGACATGTCAATTAACCTATTAATGAGTCGGAGGGAGGGACAGCCTTTCGGCGGCGCTGTCATTGCCCTTCCATACCTGGACTGCTCGTGCAGCATTAGCTCAACTCTATTTCTGCTGAGTACTGCGTTTGTATACCAGCCCACATATGTCCATGTATGCATGTGCATCCGAACTGCTCTTTGCACAGCCATGCTCAATACAAAGATAGAGACACTCCGAAGACCCGTTTCCAATTTCTGTGAAAGACAGTGTCTGGTATTGTGAGGATTCAAGTCAGGTAAATCTGATGACCCATGCAAGCAAACTGAATTATATGTGACCATTCACTAATTAGGATTGGTCAAATGCAATAATATAACTTTCCCATCGAATGTAAATATGTTATTCACGGATAGCCATTTGGAAATTTAAAAGATAAACATCATGGTTTAATGAAGCAATTACCACAAAAAGATTTAAATTTTTTTAAAACGGATGTTCAAAAAGATTTATCATTGTATTCTAACTCGTTCAAGCAAGTCTTTTAAGTGATGCCAGAGAATATACTGATACATGAAAAGATTTCAGTAAAATATTTTATTTTGCTTCACAAGACAAAAAAAAAGGCACGCAATGACAAATCGGAATTGAATTTGATGAACTGAGTTTAAAAATTTCTTCATTCCTTTTCTGTTTAGGTGCATGCAAACTCTCCATCTGTCTTCCCAGAAATTCCCTGAACTATCTGTGAAACAGATTCTTCAAATAACAAAGAAATAAAAGAATTGCCATAAATCTGTCACCTCTTTTCAAAACTAGGCAGAATTTTTTCAGCAATGTTCTTAGATGGCATTTTCTTTCTTTGATATCGGCTTCAACAGATGATATTTTTCTGAAGTGTGGGTTTGTAAGCTATAATTTGTTGCAGACCAATTCAGGAGCCGTGTTAGCCCTCTCGGCTCCCTGCGGCTCTCTGAACTCTGAGAGGTCGTTTTCAGGTCTGCTGCAAAAGGGACGAATCAGAGATGGAATCAATACTCCAGCTACGACTGACCAACAGCCTGTTTGCCTCTGATGTGGACCAGAACGTGCAGCCATGGATGCAGCAAAGGAAAAACAACAATGATATGGACAGTCAAAAAATGAAATTGTCTGTCCAACGTCACTGCCCCAAGCAAACTAGGCCATCTAGTCTTTTTTTTTCCCTTTGTTTGGCATCGGTGTTTAAAATGGATTCCCAAGGTCAAGCCAGAGGCACTACAGAGGCAGGTGGTCCCGGCATTTCATCTGCGATGAATGTGTGTCATCGCTGCCTCATGGTCGGAGGGCAAGCGAGAGCATTCATCAGCTGACAACCTAATGCACGCCGTGCAATGGAGAATTGCATGGGCTTGATTGGATGCACACAAAACCTCAGCGGTCATTACCCACTGGTTACAACTTAAAATATGAGCAGGCGAGCGATAAATGTCCACCATATGCTGGCAATGTGGGTGTCCAGACAATGCATGTCAAATGCATCTGCATGCATCTCATAGCCCCACTTCAGCAAGTACAACCGTCTCTGAGAATTAAAACGAGAGTAATTCTGTGGCTGTCCATTCTCTCGCAGCGGATAATCAAAAACAACAACAAGATGAGGCTGCGTGCATCGCGTGTAATGCAAAAATGTGTGATCACATCCAGAAATCTATAATCACCCTCTTGTAAGCAGTCAGCTGGGGAGCTGGTAATCAGAGAAATACACAACTAATGAAACAGAAGCGTGGCATGTTTATGAGCTTTGCTCGTGGGTGAAAGATGAGGTTCAGGGCGGGGGGCAGTTTTAGGTTGCACTTCAATCAGGTAGGCTGACAGCTTGGCTTTGGGAGACTTGTTTAAAGCGAATGATCCCCACTAAACAGGGCAGGCTGCTGAAGCAGGCATGCCAGGCCAAAACTGCCCGGGCCAGGTGTTTAGGAGCTTTTGTAGTAACATTGCGCTGCCATCCTTGAATTTCGGACCTGTCAAGGCATCCGTAAACAGCCCGGGTGATGGATGGGACAGCCATCTTCAGCAAAACATGGATTTGAGAGTGATATAACACCTAAAGAAAGCGTGCCATGACTTCAGCTCACAGGCATCACGGTGACAGCGACGAGGGATGCGTTCCCAGTGCCCCACTTTGCATTCCTGTCATGCCTGTGTGCTGACAGGTCTCTTCAGAATGTGATGCCCTCCTCATACACGCAAACACACACACAAACGCGCACCCACATGTGCGTGCGCAGACACACGCACACGCACACACAGACACACAGAAAAAGAGAAAGATATAGATGCATATCACTCACCCTCAATGAGAACACCATATGAGTTGTGTATATCAGCAGTAAGACGAGTGGCGGTATACCCAATCAAGCGAGAAAGAGTTGCATAAAGAATACTTAAAATCGATTTCAGTCACAGCCAAACATGAATAAATGACGAGTTTGTTTCCAAAATGCAATAAGTGCCAAAATGACAAAAATTGAGATTACACCATTGAGCGATAGCCCTGTTCTTCTTACACATGGTGCAGAAATCCATTTTTCAAAATTCATACTATAAGGTGTAGTTTTTCATGGTTTGTGTTTTTCGATAAAATGCAATAGGTGCCAACATATAAAAAGCTGATTTACTCAAAATGAGTAAAATGGTTGTATTGTGTTTTGGTAACAAACTCTTCATATTGCGCAGTAAACACAAATTATAGCACAGCAATGTAGCATAAAGCATTACAGTTGAGAAGAATGGCTTATGATTATATAATACATGCTTTGATATATGAAATAAAATTTTGTAAAAATTACTTGCTAAATGAAACTAAACAGACTACATGATCAGAGTAAATGTAAACGACCATGAGACTCTGAAGGCCACAGGGCTTTAAAAGCCAATAGATACTGTGGCCCAGGATGAGTTTTAAAATTATGCCAGCACAGACGCTTGACTGCCCGACTGATACAATACTGATTAATGTGCCAAGAGGGTAATGCCATAGTCATCAAACAGCAGGTCACTCATATTAGCTGCTCCAGCAGATGGAAAGCACAGTTCTGCAAGGTGTTAAAACTGCTGCGGGATCCCAGAGAGGGACTTGACAGGACCAAGATAATGTACACAAAACTATTCACAAGAAGAACTCCACATCATCAAATCAGTTCGCTAAGTGCTCATTTACTGTATACATAATGCAAAAAACCTTTGCTCACGTCTTCAAACTTCCAACATAGTCTTTCTAATCTGAGCAGAAAGTTTTTTTTTAATGGAATTTATAGATTAAGTGTAGTTTTTCACCTCCAAATCAGGAAAAGTTGGGGCAATATGTTAAACTATAATTAAAACCCAAAGCAATGATTTGTAAAGTATCTTTGACCTAAATTGCATTGAAAACAGCTCATTTTATATGTTTCAAAATTTGATGTGTGGATGTTATTTATTTGTCAGAATAAACTCTCATTTAAAAAAAAAAGTTTGGAAAGTAAAGGACATGTCACTTTCAGATGTTGCCATCCCTTTTCACAGCACCTAATAAATGTTAAGGGATGGAAGGGACTGTCTCAGATGTAATTTTGTCCACTTCTTCCTGCAAACAAGTCTCAAAGGTCCCATATCATTTCACCAGGTGCATGGCCAAGTAAATATGACAGTTCTTGATGCAGGGCTGTCTGGGTGTTAGGACATCACAGGTATCCGGCTTTGGCTTGTGCCCATGCACTTCACACACAGAAATTCCTCCAGATTCCTTGAATCGTTGAATTATATTATACACATGAGGGCGTAATATTCAAATCCCTTCCAATCTGTCTTTGGGGACTATTAGGCCTCATTAACCAACCATTCTTAACAGGAAATTTCATCTTAAAACCCCCTTATGCACTTTTTATGAAGATTCTGACATTCACCAATGTTTTATTTTTTTGGAATTTGTTCTTCGGTAAGAACAAAATTTACGAACTCTGAAGAGCACTCTTACGCACAATCAGGTGCTGACATATTTGAGCAAAATACGTGGTAATTGCAATGTTTTATGTTCTACAGTTGTGTAATACTATATTAGTTGAATTACAATAATATTTTTGTCATTTATGATATTTTTCGATATTGGTTGTTGTTTTTCAAAGAATTATGAAAAATATGAACGTTACACTGCACTTCAACTTATATCAATCATTTTAACCAGGTACCATATGCCATCCATTAGTCAGTGATTGTGTCCCCATTGATTGGCCAAAAAGAAGGGCGTCTACACCCTGCTCACACAATGGCATTTTTACTGCTACTGCAAGTAATTTCAGATCGGTGCCCAATGGAGGGAACGAATTTTCAATTAGCATATAGAGAGTGAGAGTTATTGGGAATCTTAAGGCTTCCCAGTGCTGTCTTCTTGGACCTTTATGATCATTTGGAGCCAGTACTTCAGCTCCAAACAAGACAGTCTAACCCTGTTCCATCACAATGTGAAGGTATTTCTCCACCTTGGTTTTTTAGCCACTGGGACCTTACAGTGGGAGCTGGGAGACAGGAGGTGCTGCTGTGGGGAGGCACTGTGTGAGGGTACGTTCAGGAAGCGCACGCAAGAGAGGGAAATCCAAAAAACGTATGCCTTTATTGGAGTCCAAGTCAAAGCCGAAAAATAGGAATTGCAAAGCCACAATACGAAATCCAAAAACAGTGTCGACTAGACAGACAGGGGTCAGAACCAGTGAGACAGATGAGCAGAGGTACATAAACGATAGGCAAAAAGTCGTAGTCGATAAACAAAGCCAAGGGTCATACACAGGGCATCCAAACTCAGAAATCGTGGTCATACAAAAATGGGTCGAAATCCAGAAAGACAAAAACAATACAAAAAGGGCAATGGAAAGAATCAAAGTCGGACAGTCCAGTAGAGGTGAAACAATATTCAATGGCATACGAGGCGCTCTGCACAAAGAAGTATTGATCAACGTTCTGACAAGAGCTGTGAGTGAAAAGACTGCTAATATACACACAGGGAAGGTCACATGCTATGCAGAAAGCAGGTGTAGGGAATAAGGCTAATTACATTGGGAGAATCACATGAGGGAAGCCATAACCACGAAAATTGGTGAAAGACAAAATACAAACGGGAATCACACAAACAGCCTATGACATTTAAACAGCTCCGGTTCAGGAGTTCTATGTGCACAGATAACGAGCGCAGGAGAGTAGTAAGCACGTGAAAGAGATTTCGCTGAAAGTCAGGAGAGGACAGAGACCGGCAAAGGGGCGGAGTATAGAACAGGGCGATTGCGGAGAGGGAATTAGTCTGAATTAGTGGCAGTGCAACTTTACATATTAAACTAGTGTGCTCATTAGTAAGTTAGTAAGCTTATATACGTGGATTAGTTGTGTTAGTATACTATGATACAAAATACAAATGTTAGTATTGTTAGTAATCAGAACAGAAGGGCGAAGGAAGAAGGAATTCGCAATTCGAAGGAATATTTTAAACACCGGAATTCATTTAAATCACCCGAAGTCAGAGGGCACGCAGACAGGGAAGACAGACTGAACCAACTAGGGCACAAGACAGGGGAGACAAGTGCAATGGAACTGAGACATGGGATGAACCAAAAACCTGAGAGTAACAATAACCAAAAAGAATAAATAAAAGACAATAATCATGAACACAAAACCAGCACATAAACATGACCAAAAACCAGAACCATGACACACTGACTGTGCTGGGTTGGACTGCAAGGTTCCAGGTAGCGCCTCGGAGGGTGATTGGCTGAGGAATTCATCGGTTGATAATTGATCATTAAAACACTGTAGTGACCTTTATCTGCGATTGTTAAACAGGCGCAAAGGTCTTAATTTCAAATACAAGCAAGTATTCTTTTTAAACAGGATGTTGCAAGTTAGGCCTGCCTTTGGGACGCACTTCTCATAAATTATATTATCAGAGAAAAATAGCTTGCCCTCTGATTTCTATTGGTTAGGGATGAATAAGGAGGAGATGGAGGCTCTCACTCGGAGCCCAGGTCTGTGTCCAGACACTCAGCTGATGGCACATCTGATGGTGCCATCTCGCCGATGATGGCCCCGATGAAGCTCAGGCAATTCTTTGTCTGCAATCCCCCCTCCAGTGCTGTGCAAAATTGCAAAACACGCAAAATTGGCATCACATTTGACCCTAAATACATGTTGACATGTGACAACAGCATGTTATGCGTAAACCAGTCATTATTAACAATGGCAAGTGAGAGGAGACAAAAAGCTATGATATCAACACAAATACTCTAATACTAATTGTTACATTTTTTTCCTGAAACATTAACAATGGCAAGGTCATCAATTCTTTCTTGAACATACTTATTTCCATTCTATGAAGATTGAGTTGAGTATTGTGGAAGACAAGGAAATGTGTGAAAACAAAATGGTTTGATCATGTTTGTATCATCAATTAAGCATTTTTTCAAGTTTAAGTCAATGTCAGATTCACCATCTTAGATTGGATTTACATCATTACAGCTCATACACATCCACTGAAAGGTTAAACACTACACTGTTACATCCACCAAATGCTATGTTTTCTATCTTGTCTGTAATGTAGTTTCTCTATGAATATGGCTCAGAGGTCCTTAGTCTAAATGTAGCAAAATAAAACAAAAATAACAAAATAAAAGTACACAGAAGAACATACATTCAAGTAAACATGACTTTCAAAAGTCATTTTCATCCCCACATCTATTACATTTTACTGTGGTTAATGAATTTGAAGACAATGGGCTCTAAATTCGTTGGACAAGCGCAGGCGTGATGAATGGGGGAACGCCATGCCAAGGGGGTATATCCAGGCGTATTTTGCAATTTCGTGCCTGGCGCAAATACTCCTCTGTCCTGCCTCTGTCCCTCCGGCCAGCGCAAGTGGCAAAGAGGGAGGAGAGAGGGCGTTGGTGAAGATTTAACGGCCGAGTTAAATCTTCACCAATCAAATCAGCTCCTCTCCTGACCTTTAAAATGTTGGAATAAAGAAGCCTCTGTCTTATATCTGCATGATGTGTTAATGTTGCATTTTACTTTGCCGCTTCAGGCATGTTTTCTGCAACGCTTACGTCTGTAGTAAGTATTACGAATATGAGTAAGCCGGCTAGCTAGGGCATTCGCGAATTATTACCACAAGCAAACTTGAATCAAATTTCAAAACGAAACTACATCAGATCATTCAAACTTATGAAGTTGGAATGAAATTTGACGGTTGCTCATTTATTTCTTCTGCCTGCATCATTGGGAAGAGAAACGATGGATAGCGCGTTCCTATTATTACATCCTGTTGCTGCTTAAAATTTTGGGATAACATGCATGGACAACAATGCAAGATACGTTACATATTTATTTTCAATACGTGATCTTAACTCAGTAGGAGATCATAGAAATCAGGCTGTATTCCTTTCCCCCACTAAAAACGATGAAACCTAGGTGACAATAATAGTCGTATTAAGCCGCTTGCACACTGGACGTGAAACAAATTTTTCGCACAACAGATTACATTCAAAGTCAATGCAAAGGCGCGAATACATGCAATGCAAAGACGTGAATACACTCGTTATTTATTACATTGAAATATGCCTGGCATTCTGGAAATCTGCCTGTGAGGTTTTGGTGATGTGTGCGCAGTGTGCGCCGATCAGCCAAATTTCTACTGCACAGAAAGTAAACCAAGTTGGAGCTGGCGAGCTGTCTGCGGACTGTCGGCGGAACCCCTATCCACGAAATTGTCACTGCGTCATGATGAATATGTGACACCTCCCCCTACCATACCGCCACACCCATCTTGTCCGTCTACGCAATTGCTGAAGTGGCAGCACGCCGCACGAAATTACCACCGTGCGGGCGGCACCAGACAAAATTGGAGCCCAAAGTATATATTTCTGTTCACATTTTAATGAACAGACACTTGTCTTTTATCTGAGATGCTAAAATAAAGGTCCCAAACTTGGGCAATTGGGCAATGTCCTACAGGGGCCCGCTGGGATGGGTTATGTAGATTAGAGTTCCCTTAGGCGCGTCCTGTTGGCTAGACGGGCAATTATAAATAAGATTCTGACCTATCTATCATCCAACTATCATCTACCTTCACTTTCAGCTTGCAACGTATCCCCCAGCAAACATATAAAAAGCAATTGCTAGCGGCCACAGGCTGTGTACGCTCTCTTGAATTATCAATAGGGGGCTGCATATGTAAATAAGACTCAGAACTTGTACATATATGTACCTATACTATATGAAAACGGCCAATTATATGTATGATGCATATATACAAAACTTATATGACGCCCTATATTAAAACCTATATGTTTATATGGGTTCTTTCCGTGTGGGTGCACACGGCCCTTCCGTTTCATGCTCTTTCAAGGGCATTTGTGGGTGTTTACTTATGCTAATTAGGAACAACTGGCACGCGTTTCGATTTACGAGGAGAACGGCATTCATCAATCTAACACAAGTGCGAACAATTCTGCGGTTTAAGAACACGTTTGTGAAACTGACGTAGACTTTTCGTAAGAACTTTCTGGAGAACAATTCAAGAAGGAATTTAAGAAAATGCTAAGATATTGGTGAATGGGGACAAATATTCTTTAAGTGTTCCATGAATTTCTTACAAATTTGTGAGTAAGTTGGTGATCCTCTGCCCATATTTACTCCCAAAGGGCTAGGCCTTTCCTGGATGTTGCTTTTCTACCAAAACATGACAACAATCCCTCCCCGACATCTGCTGTTTTACATCACATTATTATTTAAAAGTTGTATTGCATTAGTAGTTTGATATTTCCACTGTTCCAACTTGTGTATGTGTCCTGATGGCAGGAATGGACATATCTTTACAAATAAAATAAAGTTGAGCAGAAAAAACAATAAATTTCTTGCTTTAGTACTGTCTGCAATGAAATATAAGTCAAAGCGAATTCAAAAATCACTGCTTTCTTTTATTTTGTGCATTTTCTGTTCCGTTCCATCTTTTTTAGAGTTGGAGTTGTGAAATATTTTCCATGTTGATGCATGATTTCAAATCCAAATGTTGTAGTGAAAAAAAGGCATACATGTGCTGCATAGAATCATCACTTCACCCCGACATCCTGTTTCATAAGACCATTTCCTATCTTGACAGTAAACCTCAATATGTCTTGTCCTTAAAAGTGGGTAGGTGGCAGTCTTTGCCATGTTTGGAAAGCAGTAAATCAGGAATTCACACCAAGGTGATGTCAGCTCTCTGCATCGTGTGTTGTTACTACCAATTGGGAGAACACGTGGATTCTGCTCATAGCTTTTCTTAGGCTGTGGTGTTCCTGCTTTGCTGGGAACCCTCAGAGCTCAGTGATTTATGGCTGTAGCTGATCCTGAGTGACATTAGGGCGCCCAGGAAAAGTGATGGCGCATTACTGTTATACATGTAATGCTTACACTTGAGTTAAAGCAATATACTTAGGCTGGTGATTTAAATATTTAAAAATTATCACAATTCTTGTGCCATTTCTTTGAGCTTTTTGTATAATTACTGAATAACCTGGAAGTTTTGAGGGGAAATTAATATTAAAAATGACAAATCCTTTGTAGCATGATGTCCAAAATTTTGATCATATATTATGGACATGGTTAATGACAGGGGATTGGGAATACTACTGTAATACAAGGAACGGCTGAAATAGACAAGGAGACAAGATAAATAACAAACATGGTGGCAAAATATACACACAACATAACTAGACTTTCTTGGACCCTGACAATAATCAGCAAAACGCATCAATATTTTCATTCTGAATCCTGTGGAGACATTGATTCTAGATAGCCATGTCGCTGCTCTGGTAAAAATATCAAGTTATAACCTTAGTCAAAACAGATCAACAGTAGAGTTCCTCCTCCTGTATTTAGTGTAGGCACTGCCTCTCCCTAACACACGCCCTCATAAACGGTCCAGAATCATTTTAATCCAAGAAACTGGGTTTCGGAAAAAAATAAGCTATTGGACTTCAAGAATAACTTTTTTATTTTTCAATTTTCCATTTTTTTTTTAATTTGCCATCTATTTTTATATGATTTTCTGATGGTAACCCACAAATGCAAATACATATCTACTTTCTGCATTTACCTCATCCAAGAGCTTATTTGGTTGACCCTTGGTCAAATAAAAGGTTGCTGAACTTAATTGGTGATTTTTATGAAGAGCCATGGCTTATCTGCTGTGCTAGCCAATCCCACTGTATCCAAAAGAGAGTACGTGTCTTCCCATTTGCATTGTCGCACGGTAAAGTGTATGTGTCAGTCTTTTTAATCACTTGTCACACAGCCAAATCACAATAAGTTGGCTCAAAGAAATCGATGTTCCAAGGGGGGTTGTGTTTGGTGCATTCAGATGTCTTGGAGTAGCCATGTACACACCAAAATTGACTGTTTTTACGGGTATTTGTGTATTTCTTTTCTTTTGTTAGCCTGCTTTGACTGCATTTACTTTCATAGGGACAAAGTCGTGTTATAACTCACATTTCACAGCCGTTCGGTCAATGCGTTGGGAGAACCTCCAAGGAATATAACAAGGGGAGGTTCACGCTTAGCTGGGCAGATGCTGAATAAGGTGAACAATTGTCCGTTTCAAATGTAAGTGACATTACCAAATGTTTTATGCTGATAATGTGCTTTATTTATGCCCAGTTGATTGTGCTTGAGTTTAAGGTGTCATTTGGAGTCCAGTGCAGTGCTTTATATAACTAGAACAGGGATACTCACTCTTTTCCAGATTGAGCCGCAGTGGGTGCAGGCTTTCATTCTAACCATGCAGTTACACACCTGATTCTACTTATCAAGGGTCTTTGGCAAAAGCCTCAAGGGTTGACTAGTAGAATCAGGTGTGTGACTGGTTGGTTAGAATGAAAGCCTGCACCCACAGCGGCTCAATCTGGAAAAGAGTGAGTATCCCTGAACTAGAACATTTAACAATGACGTTGACAGGCACAAACTGTAAATATTAGATTTCTGTTTATTTGTCTGGACCTTCCATCCTCTGAATTCCACCCCTCATCTCTCTCACATCCTCGCTGGAATTAGTTGTTATGCACTGAGGTAGGGCAACTAAAGGACTGGCAACTAAATTCACTCGCATATTTCAGCAGAGCTCATTATCTTAGAGGGAATCCCACTGAAAAGAGCCCTGTTCTTCAGCAATATAGTTAATTAACCTCCCTTATGAAGATAAAAAATATATATATATATATATATAATAACTCGCCCAAAAATGATTTGGGGCCTTTAAAAGATTACTTGTCCCACAGAGTTGGTGTCAGGTTGGTGTGATCTCTTCCGACAGATTGGTCCACCTGTCCCTCATATTAATTCATTGTTAATGGCTACGAGAAAGACTGCACAGACAGCCAACAGAAGAGGCTAAATTCCCTGCCAACGAGCTCCATGTTGATAGTATTTAGTTTGCCTATTCAGGCTTAAAAACATGCTTTGCATAATAGGATGCAAGCTTACTCTATAATTAAAATCTAATTGCACATTGTGGAGAAGACTTGCATGCGCCAGTGCTTTTTTTTTTTTTTTATACCTTTGGCTTGTCAGAATTGAACTGTCTGATCCAGTGCATATGATTGACAGGCCTGATTCTGGCTGCCAAGGAGTTATATGGTCTGCATCCGAAAGCTTTTATGGCTTTATATAATTGTACATTGTTCATGCTTTCAGAATTTACAGTCATAATAATTCAAGTGAATGGGACAGCATCATTCCTAGTTTATTACCTTCCTAAAATTCATGTTGCTGATTTTTTCAGTCAGTTTTCAACAGATACCTTTGAAAAGTCATTCTTGGCAAAGCAGGCGATGGATTACTCCAACAGACAGCTCTGGACCTCTTTAGACCAATTGTGCAATGACTGCTCATCATTCAAAAACATAAGTTGAAGAGACATCATAAGAAGTCAGAATATTCTTCAGGTTTCTTGTTTGAATGGACGCCTCTCATTAAATTACTCATTTTTTCTACGCTTCCAATAATTTTGTTTAAAAATAAGGGAGCCTTATTCAGTTGATAGATGGTTAATTTTTATGTTTTACTGGTATTACCTCCTGCAAACGCAGGTCATTACTGATGTTTTATGCCTTGGTAATATGGTCACCCAACTCCAAGCCAAAAATGTAGTTATACACTTGTTGCTTTTTTTAAAGACTTGCGTCTTGCTGTCGAGCTGTCAACACTATTTTTAAGAAATAAAAATAATCTCTGTAGGTCAAGTTTTAGTTGCAGTCCTCCATTGGATCGGGTAACCTACGTCTATGGTTATGGCTTTATGACATTAAATGTACAGAAATTCCTTTTTCATCTCAATGCTTGAAGTGCTGCCAACAGAATGTGATACAAATATTAACTTATTTATTGAAATGCAACTGGTTTCATATCTCCAGCATTAAACATAAACAGCATGCTAGTATCTATAGATCAGAGCAGGCTTTGAGAAAAATTTAACCAAAAAATAGATAAATAACAAACAGGTAATCATGCAAACCAAGCGTCCAGACATTAAAAACTTTTCCACTTTTCGATAATGAAATTCAAACATTTTAGTCCCTGATGTAAGAACCACCATTATCACTGAGCCACAATTATAAACCCATTCATGCAGAAAAATAAAACCACTTATAAAATAAAGTTAATACTTTAGTATTAAGACTAGTATACTACATTATTAGTTGTAAATTATTTGTTTAATTTCCCTTTGGCATTGTACTTACTAAGGTTGAGCCGCTAATATTAATTTGATCCTTGGATTTAAAACTTGTTCTGGTCATAGCAAAATTACTGATGATTTTAATTTACAGGCTATTTTACCATCTTCTGAGATTTACAAAGAGACTACACTTTTTATTTTTTTATTGACCGGTAGTACACTTCAGTACACAGTGTGAAGTCATTAGGTCCTGGAATGCATGTATTGGTGATTCTCGGCTGGCCAACAGACGGCGCACGGACGCCACCTTCCCTTTGGGAGAATTTGTTTTAATTTTTTTTTTTTTTCTTTAATTTGTTTTTAATTTTTTTTTTTAATCGAACATTAACGGTAATTATATTAATTTAAGTATATATGAGTTTCGAATTCACAATAACATATATGAAATATAAATAAATATGTAAAGTGAAATTGTGGGAAACTAGCTTTCAGCCGTAAGGTAGAGACGAGTAGCATATAAAGGACTGTTGTTGAGGTAAGATATAAGTGTAGCAATGTAAATCAGGCCAGTCAGCTCCGTCCAAAATGACGCCCGACGTGCACTGTGGGTCGCGAGCCGCATGAGATATGCTAGCTAAGTAACCACCGTAAACCTGCATATCTGAGTAGCTTTCTTGCTGATCTTCGGCAAGGGTGACGTCCTTCTTCTAGCCGCAAGTGTATCATCATCCACCGCGGCTACCGGAGTGGAGTGCATCAGCAGGGCGTAAAAAAGTAGGTATCAGTCTTACGGTCGTACCGTACCTGCATCCGACTTTGTGATTTGCATACATTCAGTGCAGAGGCCTGACAGAAGGTAGTCGTTGACGTAACAACTCGCGAAGCGCAGGTCGTTGCCCAGCAATTCCCTTTCTGTGAAGCGCAGTATTAACTTCTGCGTACGACCAAGATTGCTTACAAGTAAGATAATCAAAAAAAAAATAGCGAAATAAAGAAACTTATAGAGATGCGCACGCAGAAGAGAAACGTTAAATATAATAAAATTATTTATATTATTTTGATTTTTTTTAATATATTTTCCAACGGATGTTATCATGAAAAATACTCAAGTCAATTCATTGTTTTCAAGTTCAGTTTCAAATGAAAAGTTTTAGTTTGTGCAGTGTGCAGTATATTGTTAGCTGTCTGTCTTTGTGTATAAATGACTCTGATGTTTATTCCTGGCATTAAATAATTAGGCCTACTAACTATTCCACAAAGCACTGGTATCCTGCCATTTGTGTTGAATCCTAGTGGGATCTGGGATGGTTACTGAAAACTGGGTACGGCATAGCCCCAACTGAAATGTTTTTCATCAGCCACCACTGTTCGTGAACAATAGGGGGATTGAAGAAATACTGGAAGTAATTCCAGAAGACAACTCCATCGATGCTTAGTGCTGTTGAAATCTTGCACCAGCATTGTGACCTACTTAATATGTGCCTACAGTATCCTGGCCAGAATCAGTCTGGCAGTGGATAAAAGTGGAAGAATATATGTCTCAGGCCCCAACTGTATCAAATGTGTGCACTTTTCCAAACCCAGAAGCTAACAACAGTAAGCAAGAAAATGACTCAACCACTTTGAGGGTCCGGTTCCTCTTGAGTTTGGCAGTGGATGGGGCTATTTAAGGCAATAGACACACTAAGAGCAGAGTTACACTCAGTCATTTAGGTTAGAGTCGGTTCTGTCACCTGACCCACCCTGGAAGTTCTCCTCTGACTTTATATTGAGGGAAATTTATCTGAATGTGAGAGCAGAACTTACAGGACCAAACCTTATCCAACTGGGTTATTGTTATGGGTCATATATTAACAGGAGCAAATCATATGGAGGGTCTCTATTAAGAATCCTTCTCGGAAACCATTCGCCCTCAGCTGCATTAGACTGATCTCCGGGCTTTCGAGCCCTGGAATGTCTTGACCATAGCTCGGATACGCCACTCTACTGCTGCAAGCAGTTCTGCCCGGTTCATAACAATACATGAAGTTTTGTTTAAAAGTTAAAAAATATATATATGTACACTTTTAGATTCTGCAAGGCTTACAATCGTGAATGTCTATCAAAGAAATAAGTGCATTTCAAAACACACCATCAATTCTGCAGGGTGTATTTTTATAAAGGATAGTCATCACACGCACGTGTCCAGATTTCAAGGATGGATTTCTGTTCTAAAATCTATGACCTACCTTTCCTGGGTACCTACTGTCCTACATCGGTGTCAGTGATAGACCATTGTCCCCAGTGGAGGACAGAATATGCCGTGAGGACACAGTCATCATTGGGAAAAACTAGAGCCACATGGAATGAACACATAGCCTACGATGTTGAAAGCAATAGTTTTGGCGTGCTGCCAGTCTAATCCTTTTCAGTGGTGACCATATGTACAGAGCAGCTGTGAATTCACCTTCATAATTCTGTGGCATTAACATCCTGCACTGACCTTTGATTTATACCCCCAGGGTGCAGATGGCATTGCATTTGTTTGAAGGGTATAATGACCACTTTAAAGTCTTAGGCACAATGGACAGTTCTGCACTGGTTAATGCGATTTCTACAATTT
The DNA here is from genome assembly GCA_029721435.1 of Gymnothorax reevesii. Lineage (NCBI taxonomy): Eukaryota > Metazoa > Chordata > Actinopteri > Anguilliformes > Muraenidae > Gymnothorax > Gymnothorax reevesii. The sequence goes on from CM056592.1 coordinate 11,838,394, forward strand.
TCAGGTATTTGCATGTTTTGTAATGTGAAACTAATCGAGCAAGGTTTTGAAAAAGCAATAACAAGAGGTCTTAGTGTGGTATCGTCACGACCTTGGTGATGAAATCTGATGTCTACTTTGCATGTGATGCAAGTTCTCAACCTCTGAAATCATGACCTTGATTTATGGCATTGCTAGTCGCTCTTCTACTGAGGGGAAAAAAATGTTTCACCAAGCATTCATAGAATTAATCCTGCTACCGTTCACAAAAATATGTCACAATTTATGCAACACGGGCACTCAGCCAGTTGCTGACAGTTCAAAATGTGCGTGGGTATAAGTTGCAAGAGTTTGGCCTTATTTGACTAATCCTTGCACTGATCTTTTACAAAATGAAAATGTAAAAAGTCAATGTAGGCATGTTCTTTGCAAACCTGTACTCGTTTTTACGGAACAGACTACGTTGGTTGGGTCATATTGCGTGCATGCCAGATGAGCGACCTGCAAAGGGAACTTGCATGTGGGGAACATGTGGGGAACTTGCAGAACGCTCTAGGAAAGTTGGCCGTCCCTTACTAAGATTCAAGGACACATTAAAGGATGTACTTAAGCATGGAGGAGCACTCAGCACATGGAGAGATACTGTCGTTGACCGCTCCACATGGCGAAAGCTAACTTTTGACATCTGCTGCCGAATTGAAAAGGATTGACGTGACATGAGCATTGAAAAGAGGCAAAAGCGACATAAAAAGAGAGGAGAGAGAATCTGAACGCATCGTATTTCATTGTTTGATGCGCTTGTCGGGCTTAAGGTGTATATATAAATATATAGAAAGGTACATTAAATGGCTGCCAATGTAAATGTGAAATGAAAGGGTGTGTCACAACCCCTCTGTGTCCTTAAGTGGTTCCTTTCCTTTTCCAACAGTCTGCATGTGCTTTTATGGTCTATTGTGGTTTACTGTCTGGTCTCCTCCCTGACTCCCAGGTGTTATCATTTGTCAGCCCCGCCACTTTTGCAAATGTCCCGTTTACATATGTTCATTGTGGTTTCAGCATGGTAGCTGGGTTGTCATACTTTGTACCCCAGTAAGCTTTACAGTCAATTTGTGTCTCCTAGTATCCAGCTAAGCTCTTCTTCTGTGTGTTTTTAGGAGATTAATGACAAGGAAAGATGTAATCACTCTTTGGAGTCTTATTCATGGAAACACTGTCTTAAGCCTTCAAGCCTTTAGATTGGTCTCCAGGATTGGGACTGCATTACTGCTAAACCCTGTGGTTCTTTTTTCAAGCAGTCCTGCTTCTGTGAGGGGGATTCATCACCTGGAATCTGCTGCTGATCGGTCACTGGAATACATTCTTTCTGGAAAAGTAAGACACTCAGTAAGGAGAATTATGGATTCCATGTCATATGAAATGCATTCATAGGCCTGAATGAAGGGTGCACATTTGATATTTGAGAAAAATTGCAACTCTTTATACAGCATGAATTGCCTTCTTATTTGAATATGGTTTTTAAAGATTCTGAAATGGTCTGATTATTGGTTGTACAACCCCAATTCTAAAATAGTTGGGACGAAGCTTAAATTGTGAATGAAATACAATGACTTTCAGATCACATAAGCCAATATGTTATTTACAATAGAACATAGGTAAAATTTCACATGTTGAAACTGGCACCTGGCTGCAACAGGTCTCAAAAAAGTTGGGACACAGGCAAAAGAGGGCAGAAAAAGCAATTAATATATCAGCTGAAACAACATTTAGCAAGTTCCTCAATGTCAAATTGCAAAGGCTTCAAAGGTCTCAACATTGACAGTGCATAACATCATCAAAAGATTTTGAGAAACTGGAAAAATCTCTGCGCGTAAATGACATGGCTGAAGACCTTAAGAGGATGCTTTTACGCCCTCAGAGGCCACTGCATCACCCACCGGCATGATTCTGTCATTGGCATTACTAAATGAGCCCAGGAATATTTCAAGAAACCACTGTCAGTGAATAAAGTCTGCTGTGCCATCCACAGATGCCACCTAAAACTCTATCATGCAAAAAGGAAGCCATTGTTCAGCAAGATCCAGAAGCGCCGCCGTGTTCTGTGGGCCAAGGCTCATTTAAAATGGACTATAGCAAACTGGCAAAGTGGCCTGTGGTCAGACGAGTCAAAATTTGACATTCTTGTTGGAAATCATGGGCGTCGTGTCCTCCAGGTTGAAGAGGAGAAAGACCACCCCTGCTTTATCAGTGTTCAATTCAAAAGCCAGCATCTCTGATGGTATGGGGATGCATTAGTGCATATGGTGTGGGACACTTGCATGTTTTAATAAGCACCATGAATGCTGAAAGGTATAAAAAGGTTTTAGAGCAACATATGCTCCCGTCCAGATGACGGCTATTCCAGGGTAGGCCTTGTGTATTTCAGCAGGGCAATGCAAAACCACATACTGCAGCTATTACAACAGCATGGCTTCGTAGTAGAAGAGTCCATGTGCTGAATTGGCCTGCCTGCAGTTCTGATCTTTCACCGATTGAGAACATTTGGTGCATAATAAAATGAAAAGTCCGTCAAAGGGGACCCAAAACTCTCCAGCAGCTAGAAGCCTGTATTAAACAAGACCAGACGCCACCACTCTGTGTTAAAAAGAAGAGGGGATGCTACACCATGGCAAAAAGGCCCCTGTCCCAACTTTTTTGAGACCTGTACCAGCCTTCAAATTTGAAATGAGCTCATTTTGTGGATAAAATTGTAAAATTTCTCACAGTTTCAACATTTGCTAAGTTATCTCTGTTCTTTTGTGAATAAAATACTGGCTGGTGTGATTTGAAAGTCATTGCATTTTGATTTTATTCACAGTTTACACTTCGTCCCAACTATTTCGGAATTGGGGTTGTATATCCAAGAAATGAATTGCTCCATGTGGTTCTAAAATGATTTGAGCCTGAGATATTTTTTCTCAGTATTCAGCGATGATATACAGTAAATCAAATTCTAACAAATTAGTGCGTAACACCGAGTACGACAGATATGCATGTCTCTATACCCCAAATTTAGCATTGCAGCATTAAATCATCATCTCCTCATGTTTACAGTAATATCTGGCAAAACAAGATTCTTCATAGTATTTTAACTTGATTAAAACACCTCAGGAGACATTTTTGAGGTAATGCTGGTACATTCCAGCCATAGCTTTCTTTTAATGATGAGGTTTGACTGATTATTTGAAATAGTACTTATAAAAGTCACTTCCAGACCACAATTCCAGGCACTTTTTTAAATTGAAGAAAATAATTAACCGTAATTACCTTTGTATGGATACACCTATGTAAAAGAGTTAAAAGCTAATCTTTCTGTCTTATGCCAAATGAGCTGAAAATGATTCATTTTATAGCAGCCGCAATAAGCATTATAGTCGGTTCAACAAGTTCAACAAACAATGTTATTCTATAACAAGCTTGGAACGTGTCACAGTCATAAGGCACAGTGAGCGCACCAAACCAGCAGGGGGCAGTATAATTTAATGTAAGACCATGTACGCCAATCACAAGCCTTTAAAACACACATAAAACAGAGAAAATTGAGTTTTTAGAAATCTTCACCTAGGAAGACTTTTGCCAAAAGGTCCATCTTCAGTGACAGAAAGCCTAGTTTGCTTGTGCATAAAAGGCCGAAACGCATTGAAAACGCTACGTTTTCAAAAATTTCCTTGTAAATGTGGACACGGCCTCAGTGGCAATCTGCCCTTAATTTTACAGTGAAGAGCATCCTGAGCTACTTCTTCCTTCAATGTGATCAGTTAAAGAATTCTGTGCCCTCTTTTAATGAAAATCTTCAACGTATTAATGTGCTCATGAAAGGTTTTTTTTTTTGCCTGTTGGTTGCAGACCCCGGACGAAGTCGGGCAGCTACTATTGATTCATGCTTGTGGTCTCCTGCGCTGCCATATCCGCGTCCGTTGACACTTCCTTGTGGACTCTGTACAGGCTGTAATTTTTGACAGATTCCTTTCATATTTGGTATGTTATACTTCAGTTATGACAAGTATCAGTTTTGGTTGCCATGGTGTCAGTATTGGCCGAAAAATGTGCAAAAAAGAGGAGAAGCGGGCTTTCGGGGGCTACACCCATGTTGTTTGCGGGCGACCGGATTGTGCAGTTTCTAAAATGCATTTTTTTTACATTCTACCGCTCCCCACATTCTCTCAGTCCTAGTGTTTAAAATTAAAAGAGCCTTCAGGTTCAGCCAAAACAGTTACTCATAAACAAATTAAACTTGTGCAGTCTGCCTGAGATGTTTGAAAAATGCATAATGAGGTGTAATGCAGCTTCATGTCAGCATTTGTTGACACGTGACACACGATAGACAATAGCCGTGCACATCTATTTACTGAGGAACTGAGGAATGGGTGGCCTCCCCTATTATGGTATGGTCATTAAATCATTATAGTACTGTCATGGACTGGCTCACTTTAGAACAATGACAAGATGGGCTAGATCAGACATGCTTGTAGAATTCCCTTGCAGATTCAGGTAGAGTATGAACTTCTTTATTTATAGTTATGGTTATAAAAATAATTCACTGCGAGTCTCCGCACATGAAGAGCCTGCTCAGAAAATGCCAGACCAGTCCTTCTTTCTCCAGCTAATGCTGCTTAGTCTCATGTCTATGCAGGTCATTCAAAGCGGTAAAACTGTCGTTATCTAAATAAAGTCTAAGCCTGCTTGTGTGATTTGCCAGTATGCATTACAGTGCGATTGCTGCATGTAAATTGAGTCAATAGAATTTATGGTTATTTTAATGTACAACCCCAATTCTGAAATAGTTGGGACAAAGTGTAAATTGTGAATAAAATCAAAACGCAATGACTTTAAACCAGCCAGTGTTTTATTCACAGTAGAACAGAAATAACTTAGCAAATGTTGAAACTGAGACATTTTACAATTTTATCCACAAAATGACCTCATTTCAAATTTGATGGCTGCTGCAGGTCTCAAAAAAGTTGGGACAAGGTCCTGTTTACAGTGGTGTAGCATCCCTTCTTCTTTTTAACACAGAGTGGAGGCGTCTGGTCATCGAGGAGACAAGTTTCTTGAGTTTAGCCATTGAAATTTGATCCCAATCTTGTTTAATACCGGCTTCCAGCTGCTGGAGAGTTTTGGGTCTCCTTTGACGGACTTTTCATTTTATTATGAGCCAAATGTTCTCAATCGGTGAAAGATCAGAACTGCAGGCAGGTCAATTCAGCACACGGCTTTTGAACTGAACGCTGATAACAGGAGGGTGGTCTTTCTCCTCTTTAGCTTGGAGGACACGACGCTCTTGACCCAAAAAATGTCAAATTTGGACTGTTCTGACCACAGGCCACTTTGCCAGTTTTCTACAGTCCATTTTGAATGAGCCTTGGCCCACAGAACACGGCGGTGCTTCTGGATCTTGCTGAACAATGGCTTCCTTTTTGCATGATAGAGATTTAGGTGGCATCTGTGGATGGCATGTCAGACTGTGTTTACTGACAGTGGTTTCTTGAAGTGTTCCTGGGCCCATTTAGTAATGCCAATGACAGAATCTTGCCGGTGAGTGATGCAGTAGTGTCTGACGGCCAAAAAATTACGAGCATTCACTAAAGGTCTTCAGCCTTGTCATTTACGCACAGAGATTTTTCCAGTTTCTCTAAATCTTTTGATGATGTTATGCACTGTTGATGACGAGACCTTCAAAGCCTTTGCAATTTGACAATGAGGAACATTGTTTTTAAAGTATTTCACAATTTTGTTTTACGCAAACCTTCACAGGTTGGAGAGCCTCTGGCCATCTTTACTTCTGAGAGACTCAGCCTCTCTAAAACATCCCTTTTATAGCCAATCATGTTACACACCTGATGCCAGTTCACTTAATTACTTGCTAAATGTTGTTTCAGCTGATTCTCCCACATGGAAAGAATCTATATATGCCGCATTTAGGCCGCATCTAGGCCAAATTGAGGTGAATATTGTGCATATACAGGGCATATAGGTCTCCTATATTGCTTCTTTATATCCACATATAGGCCCTATATGTACATACAAGGTATATGTCTCCTATATAGCTCATATACCCAGTGGCAGGTTCTGTTTGTCATACCTATTGTATAGTTCATATCTCACTTTTGCAACTGTCATATGATGCCTAGCTCATATTTTTATTTTCTTGTTCTTGTTTTATTTGATTGTTTGACTGGCCATTTAATGTGAATAAATTATTTTTAAAAGTTCTACATTTTGGGTTTTTATTTGTTTATGTAGGCTATGTAGTTATGGATTTTACTAATTTTAAAATCTTTAATAATGTACAATTTTGATAATGTACATGCATTACATGTAAATAAACCTGTATATATCACATATAGGTACATATATGTACCTATAATATAAGAAAACGGCCAATTTTATGTATGTCACATTTATGCAAAACCTACATGTGGCCCTATATTAAAATCTATATCTTTATATTGGTTCTTTCCATGTGGGCTCTAATATATCAATTGCTTTTTAGCCCTTTTTTGCATGTGTCCCAACTTTATTGAGACCGTTGCAGCCATAAAATTTGAAATAAGCTAATTTTTGTGGATATAAATGTAAAATGTCTCAGTTTCAACATTTTAAATGTTATCTATGTTCTGTTCTAAATGTCATATTGGCTCATGCGATCTGAAAGTCATTATATTTTGATTTTATTCACAATTATACTTCGTCCCAACTATTTCAGAATTGGGGTTGTATGTTTCATTTCCTGCCACATTCCAAGACTGTGAATTACAGAGAACAGCATCTATTTCTGAGGGTATAGTCTTCTCAGGTATTAAGTGACCTAAACCCTGAGCGACATAATAAAAGACTGAACGAGTGAAAATTCAATGCCTTTTGTGTCCGTTTCCTTTATCAGCAGGGGATTAATGTTTTAAGATATTTAACAGTAAATTTTTTATATCATTTCATTCATTTTTGGGCATATTTGTTGGTCCAGTTACCGCTCTGGCACCTGCCTACTAAACACAAGGCACTATGCTGCTGGTATAGTGATATAATGCAATTTGACACAAGTCAAAAACAAGGCAAAGCAAATAATTTATAAAAATTATAATGCAACTTCATATACTCCAAACAATTAAAGTGGACTGACCCATATCTGAATTTAATATGATTTTCTTTTTTTTTTACATCTTGAAGAAAATCTTCAAATCTTCTCATGCATGCTTTTAATCCATAGATGGCACTCTTGCACACATTGAACATAATGACTCAATTTCCCCTCGGTATGTTGACCAGTTCAGTTCCCTTTTCTCTATATTCTGGTATTTCAGAAGGTACTTAAATCGCAGAGTAGGACTTCACATTCTCTAACAGCCTCTGAACTGCTCATGAAATACTGCATGCCTATGTGAATATAATATTTACCATTCTTGACAATGTGAACTTGTATTGTTTTCACTGTGTGAGCCTGTGTGTGTATTATCATTGCAAAATGTGGTCCTGGAGACACTTATTGCTTAATATTAAAGTATTTTGCTATGGTTTTTAGCCTGATAACTTTATAGTATGTTGAAACTAGAATTTTGTTATCGTTAATATGTTAGTCTTCATCTAAGAGGTGTTAATCCATTAAGGCTGGGGTTAGTCAGGGTACAGGCCAAGGGTTGAAACTGGAGAAAAGATTATGGGTTGGGGTATTTTTAAGATTAAAGGTTAGGGTTGTGGTTAACGGTCAGGGATTTGGGTATGAGAACTTTGGGTTAAGGTTAGGTCAGCGGCGTAGGTATTGCCGGTGCAGCCGGTGCGCTGAACCGGGGCCCCGTTGACCTCTGAGGGCCCACGGTGATTAACTACGCCATTCTTCCTCTTATCATAACACATAAAGAAATTACAACAACTCTTTTCGTCATTTCAAGTCTCCTGTTCAACGCAGTATGATCTTCTGTTTGGTAGAGAGTTGATGAGTATATTGCTCTACTGTTTCATACAACACAGTCATGGTAACACCCCCCCCCCCCCCCCCCCCCCCCACACACACATTGGCCATTTTTCCTCTTTTCTTTGATATATGTCTTTTGTATTTCAGTAATGATACTTTTTCAGTTATAATCACAATTACTAATCATATATTTGATTGTTTTATTCACAACATTTTCAAATGAACATGGCCTGCTGGGAAATGTGTTTGTCCAATTAGTTGACATTCACTTATTCCTTTCTGATCGTAGCTTCGTAGGCTACGCGCTTGCTCGTGAATTGTTCTTTTTTGAGAGATCAGCTAACCCATTAGCCTAGTATTGGAGGTGAAAAGTCTTGAGCACCATGTTGAGCAGCACAAAGGCGGTGCTCAAAAAAGAAAAGAAACAAAGAGCTCGATGTACGGAACTCCAAATTGGCGAAATTGAATGCATTTTTTAAATAGTCATCTTGTCCAGATGCAGTTCCTGCTAGCGTTGTGAATGATAGCGGCGACACGCAGCAGTCAGACTTGGAGGCTAATGCTACCACCTCATTGCCCTCTTGCTCAACGACTTTGCAGAGCAGAAGGCACCCACAGTTAACTTCTGAATGGGTGAGTGCAGTTTTTTATTAGGCTACTGCAAGTGATCAGCTTGCCGGTTGTGGTTAAATGGCTGCTGTGCCAGGATGTGTGTCCATCTATCTGTTTACTTATTGATTTGGCCACTGTTGTGCTGTTAGGGAAATACGGTTGACTGTTCAGCCGTATGGATCTTTTTCGCATTTTCATCGGCAATGTATTGTCACTGTTGTTCATGGTTCAAACAGCCTAACGTGTTGTGTGATGTTGAGATGCTGTGCAAATATTCATTGTCCATGGTTCTAATAGCCCTAATAATTATGGGTGTCTGCGTTTTTCAGAAAACTGATTTTTCTTAATTACTGATTTGGATACCTACTGGCTCACTGTAGCTGAAGTGGTTGGCTACAGAGGACGATTGTTTCTGTGAATATCCAATAACTGATGCGGGTGTGCCATCTAGTGATAGAATATTGTAACTACGTGCATAAATTTGCAGCTCCCTGTCCCCGCACTAACATACCCTGCTGCCCAGCACCGTTGTTCTTCTCGAAGACGCTAAATCCAGATAAATCTTAAACGATGAATTGCGTTCATATTTTAATTTGTAACGAAGTGGCTAGTGTCAAAGTAACGAAGTAAAATGATAATTTTTAAGTTTTAAATGTTGTAGAGTAAAAGTCCAGGTTTAAAAAAGAACTCAGGTAAAGTACAAATCCTCAAAAAACTAAAGCTCTGTTACAATTACACCTCTGCTTCGCGGATAGGCCTGGGGGGGGGGGGGGGCTAGCGCCATTCTCGCACCGGGGCCCAGCGCCTCCACGCTACGCCACTGGGTTAGGTTTAGGGTATATGACTGGGTTGGGGTTAGCATGGCAGCATTATCATTTTTTGTTTCGTGATTATGTTTAATAACAGTTGCATTGTTAACTTTAGCTTTTCTAGGTTACAGTAAGGGTTAAGGTTAGCATGTTAGAATGATCATTTTGTTGTTTTGAGATCATTTTTAGTGATAATTGCCGAATAAAATTTATCATCGAGTTTTTTTTTTTTTTTTTCGCGAATTAGCATGCTAGCATATTAGCTTAAAGCTCTTACATGACTGATAAACAGAAGAACCGGTCTAAAGTCAATGATCAGTTTTCTTCTGCGTTTTTAAGAGCTCGTTATTTGAATAGTATTATGCTCCTTCATAAGTGAGAGCACAATACACGTAACTACTGCGTGTGACACACTCAGGGCCGAGCAGCCGTGTGCAGACATGCAAATGATTAAAAATGAAAAGATTACAATGTGAAAGATTATTACTGAGTAAATCAAGGTATTCAAAATATACATATCATAACGATAAAGGCAAGTGCGACTTGATTGCTTGCCCGTGTAACTGCGTGCGGAGCTGGTACAGCCCCCCTCCCCAAAATATATATATATATATAGGAATCAAAGATATGCAGTTTCTGTGTAAGTTTATGAGCAATGGTGGTGGAATTAGCTGCTACGCGAGGGACACCATCTTGTCTAGGGCACGAAATAATTCAGGGCCAGCTCTGCATATAAGTATGTGCTCTCCTGTCCCAAAAGAATGGGTCGTTACTCAAAAAATCTACTTGAGTGGGAATGTGAAAACTTCATATTTTCCACCACTGGCAGTGATGATGTGTGCCTCCACATCCACAGTTTACGATAGAAGTTGGCGTGATTGTTTGGTTGTAGACGCAGCTTGTGCTTAGATAACTGGTAAATTACTTGAACAACAACAACCCCTTCCAGTGGTTTCTGACCAGGAGCCCTTGAGCACTGAGGGGCAGCGGTGTCTCGCCATTTCACTATGCGACAAACTAGGTTGCATATTATGCAACAGTGGTTTCAATTCCGACAGTCCGTTTTTACTACTTAGCGGTGTTCTTCTGGAAAGGAAAAGCTGTCTTGTAAAAAAAAAAATTTGTTTTAAATTTGTCAATGTGAATGTCTGCTGAAACTTCCAAACCCTTTCTATTATTGCTCATATAAGACCAGCTACAAGAAACAATAGTGGCCACACAGCCATTTCATTGAAGAGTTTACATTTAAAAAATGTTGTCCTTCATTCTCAAACATTGTTAAATAACTCAGAGTCATTGTTCACTTGCATCGGTGATCTACTGTGAGCCTGTCGGGGGAAGTAAGCGAACGACCTCTCTTCTGTCTGGTCGTGCCATGTCTCATTTAGAAACGAGACAGAATTTCTTTCTTGTATATCTGCACCTGGCTGAGGGCACCTGCAAGTGAATCTAATGATTTTCAGGTTGAGACAAATCTTTAAGAAACACTGAATTAGGTTTCTCAATGAGCTTCTCTGTAAATTGCATACAGTGGAGAAAACCCCAAAAGAAAAACACCCATTACCCCTTCCAGTCTCCTGTCTTCCTTCTCTGGGCCAAATCTCAGTCAGTACAGAAAATTGTGGTGCCATAGAGGCTAGTGGAGCTGTGATATGAAGCTCAGGCAGCTACCATTTCTGGATCACCTGACTGCTGAGCAAGCATATGCATGTAGTTTTTATACATACTGTCCCGCTCAGGAGTTTGGAATCGATGAGAAGTTTTTTCATTCGATAGTAACTCTACTCCCCAAAGTATCATTGAATTGATTGATAAATAAAGCAAAGACCTAATGTTCCAAATGACTGTTACTATTTGAATATTTTTAAATTTGATGTTTACATACGGTTGCAGGGCCTCATTTTCTGCAGCCATAACTTCATCTTTCTTGCAATATATTGTGTGCTGCGCCCTGACACACCAGGATATTAATGAGAGTGTCAGGGCAAGGAGTGGAGAGGAGAGCCCAGTTGGAGGAAGGGGAGTTTTTTAAATAACTAGGCTTATGCCGTCGGAGGCGACGGCTTGGGGTATATCCTCGAACGCCCCCAATCCTCCAATTCCCCAATTCTTGAATAGACCTTCAATATACTTTCATTTGAACTTAATTTCAGGTCAATCGGACAAATGGTTCTGAAGATATGGCCAAAATGGTTATTTTCCATCACAAAGCACCACCTGGTGGCAAACTATTGAACCATACAGGTATGATGTCATCATGTGACACGTCGTGAGGTCATGACCTTGCAGTTACACATAGTTTCATGTCAATTGGACAAATGGTTCCAAAGATATGGAAAAATGGTGAATTTTATGTGACAAAGCTCCACATTGTGTCAAAATTTTGAACCAAAAAGGTATAATGTAATTGTGGGACACATCCTCAGGTCATGACCTTTCATTTGCACTTGATTTGAAGTCAATCGGACAAATATTTCCTGAGATGATAAAAAAAGTGATTTTTCAGTTTTTTGCCCATGGTGGCCAATCTAGAAATTGTAAATTGTCCAAAATTGAATCAGTTCTTCCTCTTTATGGTACTTACTTATATGCATAACATGAAATTTCTAATTGAAATATTACTGAAGTTATCGCGTTAACACGTAGAGCGGCGGCGGTGGCGGTGGTCAGACCAAAAACATAATATCCCCGAAATGCCATTCAGCGTTCAGGGATATAATAAGTGAAGGGATCACAAAACAAAGCTTTTAGAAGACCATAAAGGGGAGTGCACTGAACTCAACAGGGGAATCCAGACAAAGGCTATCTGCCCAAATCAGGAGAAACAGAAGTATAAATGAAGAGTTTGTTTCCAAAATGCATTAAGTGCCAAAATCACAAAAATTGAGATAATACCACAGAGCGATAGCCCTGTGCTTCTTACACATGGGACAAAATCCGTTTTTATAAATTCATACTATAAGGTTTATTTTTTCATGATCAAAGTTTGTGTTTTTCTATAAAATGAAATAGGCGCCAATATAGAAAAAACTGATTTTCTCAAATTGAGTAAAATGGATATATTATTATTATTATTTCACATTATTTTTTAGCTGCGACCAAGCAGGTCTATGAATGCTTCTGTCTGTCCGTCCGTCTGTCCATCCATCTGTGACACCTTTTTCACCATGTTCCTGTCGTCGTATCATCATGAAATTTTCAGGAGTTATTGACCTTCACCAAAGTGATGTCCATGCACAAGGTCGAGGTCAAAGGTCAAAGGTCAAGTTCACAGAGGTCACGACCTTGTTTGGAGGTTTTCGCGCTGTAACTCCAGTTAGAATTCATGGATCGCTATGAAATTTTGGAAATAGCTTCTAGGCATAAAGGAGGTGTTCCCTATTGTTTTTCAAGGTCATCTGTCAAATCCCAAGGTCACACCGGTCAAAAGTGTCGATTTTGCCCCGATTTCACAGTTTTCGCACCGTAACTCGAGTTTAACTTGATGGATGGCTATTAAATCTTACAACAAGCTTCTTGGTACAGAGGAAGGGTTCCCTATTGATTTTCAAGGTCATTTGCCAATTTTGAGGTCACACTTGTACAAGAAACCACCAGTCATGGACACTAGGCCACGTGACGGATGCTAGGCCAGGTGGCAGCTATTAGATCCTTCTGATCTACTTGTTTCCCCACAGTTTATGGTACTGCACCATAAAACTTTTAAAATGTCAGTCTTTTACATTTCTGGCCATAACAGCGTTTGAACAGCTTGATAGTATAGAAGCCCCAGAATACATTATGCCCCTGTATTCAAATTTTGGGACACATTACTCCTCTGACTAAGATACAATAACAGAATAGCTTCAAAGATGCTTTGACAGGTTGCTGCGCCCATGTGATTTTTTAAAATCTGTTTAAAGCTGTCCAGGAAGTGTATGTAAGTTTGTACTACCTGACCTCATCAGTGCTTTTGTGATATTTTATGTGAATCATCATTAGCAGACTTTGTTACACGATGAAACCTGCTATCCATACTATAGCTTCCATAATTACTTCCACACCAGGACATTCATTGAACCAAATCAGACACTGGTGGATTACTGCAATAGAGCTTTTCCTAGGAATAAAATTTCTAAATCTCTGTAGCAGCCCAAATTTTGAACTTATACAACTGTCAGCAGCTTTCACAACAGTGGAATTGATACACTTTCAGCATTGCCTTTTCATGAATGTATTTATTGATCTATTTTCAGGATGTTATTTTGAAATATTCTTTCTATTTGCAAGTTAATTGACCACCAACCGTAAAGCTCTGTAGAACAAGCGAGAAAAACAGCACCTAGACAAAAAAAAAACAGGTTTTATAATGCTGCAGTCTTAAACTGTCCAACCGCTGGTATGCCCCCTGGTTCTGCATTGCTTTCATTCTTAAAAACCAGCACAGGGTAAGAACTTTTCTACATCTTGAAAATTCATTAGTTCGTTGGACACTCGTGTCAAAGGCAGAGGAAATAGGAACACAGAGCAATATTTAAAGTGAGATGGGAAACCAGACCTTTATTTATCAAAGCCTGCTGTTTACCTAGCATTTACAGTGACCAACAGGATGTGGGTGTGATGCCTGGAGAATTACCCATACCTTTTTTTTCTCTACTGCTCAGCTCCGGAAGCATCTCAACACAGTATGCCTTCTAGAGGAATTAACCAGCACTTACTTTACACATTCGACCTCGTACTATTCATGTAATCAACATCTCCTTTTTTTTCTACACACCAGCTCATACATCAAACAAAAGAACGAAGTGGAAAATAGTATGAATTAATGGGCACAAGAAAGCAGACTATTGATTCATTTTGTGTTAAAATGGCCCTTAATACACGTATACCCTGAAAAAAATGTGAATGATTAACTTTTTCTCATTTTCAAACAGCCATCGAGTAGCCAGATGGATTGTGGGGAGTAATGGTGGGGATTTAATGTTTGACTCGCTGGATATCTTCGGTTCCTATACGAAACTATTCCTAGGAAGGCATTCAAATGGCTTCAGGGCATTTAGCCGCTTTAATTTGGTATAATTATTGTGTTTACATGCACGAATTTCGCCACTGTTCTTGTGTAATGGCAACAGACCCCATATGGAAAACAGATGCCGTCTCTCTCTGCAATGGCTATGCAAGCTGGGAACGGAGGTGGGTCTGTCTTCGCATTTCAGGCTTTGCTCATTTTGAAATTGAATAAAAGTATGCACTTCTTCATTTGTCCCAATATTTTACACAGCTGGCTACATTACAAATCATATTTCATTTATTTATCTTCACAAATTTTCTATGCAGGACAGTTAATTTGCTTATTGATTTGAACCAAAGAAGTGCTGATCAAATTATTGCACCGAAAAGATGCTGAAAGCAAATTCAGAAAGAATAGAACTAGTAAATAAAATTGTCATCTTACTCTTTCCCTCTTAATTGTGTGGCATATTTTTAGCCATGAACCTGTATGAACCTGTCATAAAAATAAATCCAGCCCATTTACAAGCTTATTCCACCACTGTAAGTGTCATGGCAAATTCCGTCTACGTCAGGGGATACTGTTGAGTAGGTGGTGTGTGCATCATAAAATTTCCTGTAATGGTAACCCTCAAAGGGAGGCTCATCCAAGGATTTCCAAAATGTTCTATTTTTGGTGAGGCCTTTTTTCTGCGGCTGTGAGTCCACAACATCCTACTTAGACCTTGTTAAAAAATGTATTTACAGTTTATTAGTATCGGTCGGTCTATGCTGTTCCATTCCAACATTATCATGCTCTCAGGCTCAGGTTCTATAGATGCTTGAGTTGACTGTCATAGACCCAAATATGTCAGTGAAAAGTGAGACCGCTACAAATCGAATGCCCTCATCTATACTGTTGGTTTATGACTGATAAACAGCTGACTTTACCATCTACTTGATACCCAACAGACTGACGTCAGCTAGAAAAAGATATCGTATGATGCATTGCGGATTGCATGTGGTAAACAATAAGCAAATCATACTGAAAGGCTACATTGAAAAAACAAATGTCTAATGTTTTTACACTGTTTTTGCAGCCCAGTCTCATCCCATCATATAGTGACGCTACCTGACCGAGCGTCGATATACAGTGCAAAAGGAAGCTCTTGGCGTCCTTATTTGACGCCAGTTTAAAATGAACCCTACCCTCTAAGCGTCAAATAAGGACAACGAATGCCATCTTTTTCATGATATATCAGCGCTTGATCAGGTAGCATCACTTTATGACAAGTCGGGATGAGAATGTGCTGCGTTTAGCTCACGACTTAAATTCCAACAATGATAATGTCCTGGTGGTAATATACACTATTTATAGTATATGAAGGACTATACATATTTGCATAAAACCAGGAAAAAAAATTTCTAAGATCCCTTGTGAGAAGATTATGGATACGGAGGAGGCAGTGAGCCCATGCGGACAGAACCTATGTAAACATATAGGTTTTAATATAGGGCCAGATATAGGTTTTGGATATTTGCAACATACATAAAATTGGCCGTTTGCATATATTATAGGTACATATATGTACCTTCGTGGTCATATATGTAGCCATAATATATGAAAACGGCCAATTAAAACTTCAACATTTTTTTTTTCTTTTTTTATTTGGCATTTCCAATCCCACCCAGATCTGGGATATCAAATTAGGGAACTATGTACAAGTTCTTTGACTTATTCACATATGCGGCCCCCTGTTGACATTCAGGAGAGTGTGCACAGTCCGCGACTGTTAGCAATTGTTTATTATATATCGGCTAGGCGAAACTATGCGAGCTCAGAACAAGGGCGGAGAATAGACAAATATCCACAATTGGGTCAGAATCTTATTTATGATCGCTCGTCTGGCCAACAGGATGCGCCTAGGAGAACTCCAATCTACATAACCCTTCCCAGCTGGTCTTTCGTTGATATCATAGCTTTTTGTCTCCTCTCACTTGCCATAGTTAATAATGCACATAACATGTTGTTGTCACATGTAAACATGTATTTAGGATCAAATGTGATGAAAATTTCACATGTTCACATGCAATTAATAAGTTATTGCGTGAAATTCTTGTTATTTCTATACGGGACTTTGGGCTAATATGCAGATATTATCTTGAGAATAAAAATATGAACTAGGTATCATGTATGACAGTTGCAAAAGTGAGATATATGCTATACAATAGGTATGACAAACAGAACCTGCCACTGGGTATATGAGCTATATAGGAGCCCTACATGCCCTCTATAAGCACATATATGTACCTTAATTTGGCATATTTGTAGCATATAGGTTGCATATATGCACATGTACTGTATGTTCATATAGATTCTTTCCATGTGGGAGAAGCTGAGATATGAGACTGTTTAACAACAACTAATTAGAATGTCTGCTCTGTGGCTGCTCGGGTGTTTTCAGCCACTCGCATCGGGAAGTGTTGTCGGAAAAGGAGGTTCAAAAAAATGTCTCTTGCGGACAGACAAACCCAAATGACATTTGTGACGTGTGATGTTTTGCACCAAAGCTTCCCTCGCCCAAACAGCAGTAATTCCTTGGTTTCATAATATAAGCTTTACATTCTCACTACATGGTTAATAATGCTGATTCAACTGTGAAACATCCACTGTCTAGCCCTTAGTTTCTGAAAGGGCCGTTTTTAGAAAGCAGTTAGGCTCCAGATGTTACAGCAGTCTAAGTGGAGTTCATCCTGAATCCGTCCACACAACTTTTTTGAGTAGTTTCTCCCAACATAAATGAAATAAATATAAAAATTAAACTATATAAATGTTAAAGTAATGGAAGCCAGTTATCTGAATTATCACCTGAACGACCAGCTGGTGAATGGCGACAGTTTTTCCAAACCACTGTCACCTCTAGTTTGCTCTTGTTATCGGTCGGACTCATGTAAAGCACTTTTTTTAATGAGGTTTTTTGTTAAAAGTGCTATATAAATAAAAATTGAAATTGAATGAATCCAGACCTTGCTTATGTACAGCGTATGTTGCTGGTGTAAATAATATCAAAGACTGGTACGATGTGATGTGTCTGCCACACTTGGTGATCACAAATTTTTCTACTGTATTCATTCAGAGCTGATGAGTAAACTGGATATATAAGCTGTGCACTTTTGTATCTTTATTTCCGATAGCTCTACATTGACAGTTCCTCCTCACAAGCTAATTTAGGCCATTAAGATAGAGGACGTTAACTGAAACGCAGTCAGCAAACGCAAATGCTAATGGTACCGCAGATGAAATTTCGGTGATTTTGTGACGCGGGACGTAACCGAGGCGCTGTCATTCGAGACGTTACTCCTGTATGAGGACGTATTTCTCCTCGCAGCCAAGCGCTCGATGAAATACTTCATCTGCAGTGGATCCAGGTTTCTTCCCTCGGCATATTCTTGTGACAGTTCATACGATAGCATAGTTCAGTCTTCTTTGCGCCTTTATGGACCACAGATACTTTTGACTGTTGATTCTCTGGAGTTATTGATTTTCGAAAGATAAATTTGTCCATTTTTACAGTTTGCTAGCAATGCTTATTAATAATTAAATTTACAACTGCAGTTTTGCTGTTAAATGACTTAAATTGGAGGGTGCGTTGTGTGTCCTAAGGGAGACAATCACATTAAATCGAGAGCTTTGCCTGGACTGCTTGGCCCTCCCTATGGGCGCCTGAGACCGCGCACACCCACAATCCTCATTTGTCATGGATAGAAGTCTGTTCACCAACTAGCCAAATGGGTTTCGTATAGGGAGATGTGGGCCATTTAGACCATATAAGGGTGAAACTGAAATTATTTATAGTTCCCCCACACAGAGAAAATATTCATAAGTAAAAGTATCCCTTCACCCTCCCTTTCTGATTAGAATCCACCAGTTTCACTGGCTTTATTTACAGGATGGGCCCACATAATGACATTGAAAATTGAGAAGGGAAAGAAAATGATATGAATGATACATGTTTACTTCCGAACAGCTATGCTGTCTGAGATTCGTTAACTTCAAACTACCATAGAGAGACAGAATTTGCATTAGAACTTGGTCCGGGAGAGTTGAAACTTTCAGGAGTTTTTGGACACAAATGAAGACCACAAAGGAAAAACGATCAGAGTGAAAATTTTGCATTTTTGTATGTTTTATATATTACAAAATAATAGTAATAGTATATTATTATAATATTTTATATATTTCATATTTTTTGCATATTTTTTCAGTGCTTTGTTTCGAAGATCGTTTTGAACTTTTAATGAATTATTTCTCCACCACTTGAAAATGTGACTCTCATCATTTTTCCATTGTGGTCTTAAAATGTTTCACAGTGCAATCTTTGTGTCTTGACACACCCAGTAATGCAGAGGGCGACCCACTGTGTATAAACCACTTTTGTGAGAGCGTCAAACAGTGAAGGCAAAACATATGCCTTTTGCGACGGACACATGTGTTTCTGTTTGCAATGGCGCGAAAATAGGGCCCAGATTGTCCATGCAACCTATAACTCCGACATAAACTGACTGAATTCTCATGATACCTTCCTCCATCATTATAAATGCAAATTATTCACTGGCCAAGCAACCTAGATATTTACAACAAATTTTGTCTTGTAAAAACAAAATGAGGAAACCAGCACGATTTATCAATTAAATCCACCTCTAGCGAATGTGCAATTAGTTTGTGTAATTGTATTAGTTAAATTATAATATTTGGAAGGAAAAGTGAGGCATTTGTTAGGCTTGGGTTTCTAAACCTTATCCAAAGATGGCCAGTGTGGCTGCTGGCTTTTATTGCAGCCAGTCAGTTACACATCTTTTGATTCTCCTTATCGAGGCCCTGGAGTCTTTGTTTAAGACCTGGGTAGGAAAGTCAGACGTGTGACTAACTGCTTGGTTTGGATGAAAGCTTGCCCTCCTACTAGTGCTTCCTGAGTAAGGTTGAGAATGTCTGTTAAACTATGAATCAGCCTTAGGTGTGCTGTGCAGAAATGGAAAACTTCAGGACAGTGGATGTATAGTCAAGACCATGAACATAATAAAGTTACATAACCTTTTTAGCACATAAAATTCTAGGATACACAGTGACATAAAAACTCAGATGATTGGCACCTGATTACTGTTGTATTGTTCTAATCTTGGTATATGGGCAGTATTTCGATGAGAATGTTACCTGTCAGTGACATGATTTAGTTGGCTTGCAAACTGCAAGCGAGATGAAGACAGGGTTACCTAAGTGTTAACTGTCTATCTTTATTTGAAGTGGTATGCTGACAGTCTAATTCCACTAGTAAGTGAGATGTAACGGGCACGAAAAATTTGCTTGCATACAGAACTGCGTAAAGAACTGCACAATGATAATATAATGGCTGCCACTTTGCCCACAAAATGCCCTGAGTAAGTTCTCCTGTTGCACCTCTGGACGAATTTGAGAGACTATGGTGTCAGTATGACGCATATTTCTATACTGCTTTGGTACCCTGCTGGTTTCACTGGTTAGATGCTTGCAAACCAGTATAGCCACGGTGGTGTAGCTGGTTGGATGGTTGTAGACCAGTATGGTGATGCTGATATTTCTGTTCTAGTCTGAAATGACAGATAAGGTGGCGACAGAAGAATAGTACATGTACTGTAGTGCATTTATTATTATTATTATTATTATTATTTCTCATGACAAATGTAAAAAAAAGTGGTTGAACTGCAGTCAAAGTGTATTAAACAAATAAATACGAATAAGCAGTAAATACCTCAAAGAGTCCAACAAGCTGTCCGCTGAACATGAACCTGTCTTTGAAAGCTTTAAAGATATTTAATTTTGACGTGATTGAAACATAAAAGAAAGATTTTTAAAGATTGAAATATTAAAGAAAGATTTTTAAAGAATTTCAACAGTTTATGTTTGTTCTAAATAGCATTAGGTGTGATATTGCAGATAAACACTCACCTTGCTGCAAATGAGTATGTTAGAGAATGCATTTTTAAGTACAGTTTGAAGACATTTAAGAAACTAGGCATTGTCAGATAGATGTATAATTTAGTTAAAAGTTACGTAATTCAACAATTGATGTCTCTTATCTACCAGCACATCAGCCATTTTTATGTTCACTGATATGCAGATTTCCAGAAAATGATAACCGGTTATCTCTCACCCAAGTCAACTTCAAGTGTTAGAGGTTGATCTCTTGAACAGTTTGGCCGATCAATCAGCGCCAATTGGACCTTTTAGAAGCTATCAGCATCGGCGTAACTTTGCTCTAATAGTGGCCAATGATCGTGCAGCCTGCAACAGTTACATTCGGGAAGAACCACGCCATTTGCAAGTTTTTTTTTTTCTCTTTTTCCACCCTTTTTTTCCCACCCTGACCCACCCAACTCTCCTTCTGATTGGCGAGTACTCATTGCCAGTGTTGGATGGGTTGGTTAGGATTAGGCTTGAGGAGTGAGATTGATAAGGCTCAGAAAAGCAGGGTCAGCCAAGTTAGCCAACAAAATTATTATTATACCACTGAAAATTTAATGAAGAAATATGAGGGTGATTAGATTGTTGAACAGTGGTTATGTAAAAGATGTTGAATCACAAAAGGACTTACATGTAGTTGTTGATACTTTTGAACTGTATAAGCATTTTAAGCAGGCCGAAATAAGTTACCTTTCACCATCTTGACTATGCAATAAAAGCAGTCAAAATGCCACGCCATTCCTTTGGGGATGAACTTGATGCGTAAAGCATCATTAAACTTCAGTAATTATGCTTTGTCATTCAACACTTTTTCCTGTTGCTTTCTCAAGCAAAGAAACTAGTTAAGAAAAAATTCATTAAAAAAAAAAAACGAATGAGAATTTACCACAAATACCTCACTGGTTGTGTAGCTTCCTGCAGAGGTTTTCCTCCCAACTTTTCACAACCCACCATTATTTTAAACACCATCTAATGCAGTGCAGTGCTATTTCTTCTATGTTCCATTGTGTGTAAGATCAGGTTTTTTGAGGTTTTTTTTTTTTTCACATTGTACTTTAGCTGAACCTGTTGATGATAACCTGCAGAAACGGAGCGACTATTGTTTATCAACATGTCATTTCAAAGCAGAAAAGTATAGCAAGACTACTACTTCCATGAATTCGTATTTGTCTCCGAAACTCCGTTGGCACCTTTTTCAAAGAATGGTAAAGGAGGGCTGCAGTTGCCAAGAGAGCACGGTTATAAACAGTCTCGAAGATTGGGGCTAGCATTAGCCCATGGAACGATGTCTGAGAGTTTAGCTTACGCTTGAATTATGCATTTCTCCTCCATCCACGCCGAAAGCTACGAAGCTGCCTGCCTCTGCCGAGTGGGAAATGCTGGGAAAAATCAAGAAAGCAAAAGAGGGAGACAAAGAGTCAGAAATGAAGGAGAGGAGCCGGTCGAGGCACAAAGACTGAGACATAGTGCCCTGTGTAGGCTGACACATCTGAATTCATTTTACTGCCTACTGGAAGAATGCTGCTGCATTCACACTGCTTATTTAAAGAGGAGGAGGGAAAAAAAATATGGGGAGTTTTCAACTTTTTTTTACTTGCCTCAACAATTCTGACCCTCCTATTCTCTGGCGTTACTATATTTACCCATGGCTAGAATGCAAGAGTCCAAAATGACACCATTATTTTGACTAGACGGTTAGTCCTCCAGAGAGAGGCCCGAGGAAGTGTAGGTGACCTGGCCTGGTTAACCGCTGCTTGGCTGTGTTTCCCCCTGTTTGGCTGGCAGGCCCGCGGGCTCCCTGTTTCGCACAGCCTGCCAGCCCAAAGCTACTACACGCTATAACCGCAGTCGGCCGCCATCCAGCAGCAGACTACCCATGTGTCATGTCTCTGGCCGTCTCTCTCTCTCTCTCTCTGGTGTAAATAGGCTCTTGTTTTCTTCAATAGAATTTGCATCCCTGTTTATGACCCACTAACAGCCATTATATAACTTTCAGAGTGGCTGTGGTGTTGGTTTGTGGAGTTCTTTGTCGCATTTTTTTGTGTCAGAGGAATGTAGCACACCAATACCTTGCAGGCAAACACTAGAGATATGCCCTAAAGCCTAGAAATACGCAGACTGAAGTTTATTTTGGAGACCAAAGAACACAATTTAACTTTCCCTCAGACATGAGATGCGGACTGGAATTCAAGTGAAAGTATTGTCCTGACCGAGGACTTTTATAGATAATTGCTCACTCCTATGACCAATATCTTGAGTCTGAAAAAAATCTGTTTGGTGTTTGTCTGTTCAACTGAATTGGTGTCAGGAGCACATGAAATTTCTCAATTGAATTCCTCAGTTAAAGTGCTACACTTCCCCTTTAGCCCATTAGTCCAATGGTAGGAACGCCATCGTTCATGAGTTGAATAATGAACGTTCCTCCACTGATTACCTTTTTTACATCAGGCCTGAAGTTGTCACAATCCATGAAGCCTCCAATCATCAATTTTAGTCAATTGCCAAAAGCACATAAACAGCAGAAATCAAGCGGGACTGATTGTGGTGGCCCAACTATTGCAGTGGTTCTGCGAGCAGCAGCTGCTCCCTGAATCAGGCTGACATGGTGCCGACCACTTCTCTGAGCAAACATTGGCTCTTTTCAGCTCTTGGTTAGAGGCATAATAAGGTGGTCAAGCTGTTGTTTGGAACTTGTTACCTCAATTCCTGGACTTATGCATCTATTTATATTTTTGGTGAATGGAAGAGAATTGATAATTCCATGTTACCCCATAATTATATTACAATGTCAACCATGGGAAAGTATCCTCCATTTGTTATGTAACACACCCAGACACGCTCCCACGTACACTCAAGCACAACAAAACAGGCCTGGAATGCTTATAAAATCGCATTATGTAGTAAATACTGATACAAAACTAATAGAAATGTCCAAAAAAGCTGTGAAGATTTCTTGATAACAGGTTCACACACACTTCAGCATTAATTTGCTTGCAGCAGCTGTGAGTGGTAAGTATGAGATATACAGCTTTAAAGCTTGGCACGTTAAAATAATTGTTTTATTTTTATTACGTTTAATTTGTTGTTTATCCTTTATTTAGCCGGGATGAACAGAAGCCAAGAATGGCCATGCTCGCAATAGTTCTTTTAGTCCTGTTATCTCGAGACCATAAGTTAATTATTTTGTTATCTTGAGATTACAAAGCTGGTTTTCTGCTGATAAAGAGGTTAATGTATCTCATTATCGAAAGGCCGTTTTCTTGAGATCGCGGGATAATTATGGAGAACTCAAAAATCAGTGTCTGATTTCAGGTGTGATCAAATGAATCAATCTTCAAGATCAGTGTGGTGACCGTCGGGGACGGCTCGTAAGGTAACAGTTAATCAAGGCAAAAATGTGTTGTTCTAATTGCTATAGTTTTGTAATTAGAGCAGACAATCTCATTTTGTTGTTGCCATGCATGCTGGCGTGGCACTCCTGATCTCTGATTATCATTATAAGTAATAAGAGGAAACAAACGTTTGTTTTCTTTTGATAAGGGGTTGATCATCTTGCTTTCTGGAGATAACAAAGCTTAACAAACGCATAATTTACTGGTGGTTTCGCGATAACGGCATTATATTATGCAACTGCAACCATGGCCGTTCTCAGCTTAAGTAAGGAAGATCCCATTGAGATAAAAGGTCTTGGGTTCATATCTTATTTGATATTTCATTGCTCCTGGGAGATTTCTTGTACCAGAATTAGTTCCAGATCATCATCTTGATGGCCGTCCCAAAGCTTGTATTTCTGCCGTGAGGAGCAAGGAGCAAGGAGGATGCTCTGTGGAGCCATAAGCAAGGATACGAGGGAGCAGCATTCCGGAAGACTTTCAGCTGAAAGCCACGACGTCAATCAGTAACGGCAGACGCTGGCTGCAAATCCAGCCTGCAAATCCAATTCAGAGGAAACGTTATCTCATTTCTCTAAAAACAGACTTCCTTGTTTCTTCTGCCCTCGCACGATTTCCTTGCATCTCTCCATGCATCCCTGTATGGAAGGACTAAGGTGCATGGAAAAGATGTAAGTAAGGGAATAGGTGCAATTTAAGAGATCAGCTGCCTTAGTGCACGAACAAGTCAAGGTCATATTTTGTCTTTTTTAAATTTAGGACCAATTTGAATTTTAACAGTAATAGCTGCATTGATTGAGAAGTATCCTGCTAGAGCTCTATGGCTTTACTGAAAGAGGGTGCTACTGTACGAATGATTGTGTCATTAGTGGACAAATGCATCGTATTGCATAACCTTACTCATAAAAATATAAAATTAGATGGGGCTGGAATAGATCCTTGTGGGACACCTTCAATAGCTTTAAGTGGGACGGAGGTATAGTTTTCTACAAATACACTCTTATTTCTGGAACCATTTCAGAACTGTTTCACTAACTCTGCAGCCAGGTCTCAGCGATAGCGGTTGGTGATCTTCGGAGTAAAATGCTATTGACAAATTCTAAAAAATAGAGCTTCGCAGTGGTGATTACTGTCTAAACTTTTGATGATATCATTAGTGACCAACATGGACGCTGTTATAGCACTATGGCCTAATCTGAAACCTTTGTATTGCAGATACATTGACTTTGGCTTCAATGTCCAATTAGGCTTTCCGACAAGTCAGTACTTGATGATGCAGTCCGCAGTCCGTGAAGGAAGCAGTATAAAGGGGAAAGAGTGCTATACGGGTCAGCATTATCTCCCTGTAAAACCACCCTGTTAGCATGGAAAACACCAGATGGCTTCCTGGGGGGATCTGATTGGGTCACATTCTGTGAACAACCCTATTCCAAGAATAATTGTAATCACTCTTTTATCAGTCTACTGGAGTAAACACTGAGCTGAACTTTTGTGTTGTCATAATAGATTCCAATACCTGATCCCCAGTCTTTGAGCCTCTAAATTCACTGTTTCACAAGTTCAGGATGGTTGAGAGCTTTAAATGGAAAGATATATCAATATAGAAAGCAGGTGCTGTTATTCAAGACACAGTCAGGTCCATTAGTGTTTGGACTTTGACATAATTTTCATCATTTCTGCTCTTTACGGCATCAAGTGCATCTTAAATTAAGCAATCGTGATAATGCTCCAATTTTAGATTTTCAGCTTTGACTTAGCTTCATAAAATTCTACGGACCATTAAATGCAGCTGCTTCATTCAAACCTGTGCAATCTCAGGCCTATTTTAAATTCTAGTGGAGATTCTATGGTTTCTAACAATTCCAAATATGTCCTGCTGAATTATAGGGAAATGTCTATGAAGTTATGTACAGTATCAAGATATTTTCAATTTGATGTAATGCTGTGGCTGTAAAAACATGGCACCCTGGGTTTGAATATTAACTTTAAGTATTATGTAGCTTCAGTGAAGTGCTGCATCCAGCAGATACAGAATATGCATGTGACATTGTCCTGAAATATGAAAAAGATTCTTTTCCTAACTTTAAACCCACTTAAGGGTCAACTTAAGGAAGTACTTAGCGTTTAAGAGGTTAAGGGTTTTGATTAAAATGCTTCATGAATCATGGTAGAATTACAACCTTTTTTATACACAGCCCCCACCCACAATATTAGGGGCTCATAACTGGACGACCTGAAATAAACACAGATTGAATTGTAAGTTTTAATACTTGGTAACAAATCCGCTCACTGCCTATAGTCTGAAATTCATAGACATCACCTAATGCTGGGTTACCTTGCTCATTTGGTCATATACTTCATCGTAGAACATTGCAGTTCTGTGCCTTTAAAATGTCTTGTTTCGTTTTCATAAAATTCTTTGCATCATTATCCATCTCGACTGTGAAGCACCATTCAACGGGTTTTGGAGCATTTGACTGAAACCGAGCTGATAATATCGGGTGGTGTAATTCAAAATTCATCCTGCTGCTTCATATAGCTATGGCATTATCAATAAATACCTAATACCCAGTTCCATTGGCAGCCATACATTCCCTCTCATGACCACTTTTCCCAGGTGTGAAGATATGCTTTGGATCAGTCCAACCTTCCTATCACCCTGGTTCAAGTAGCTATTTCTCTCGTCTGTCCATAGGATGTTATTCCACAGTTTTGGATGTTTTTGTTGAAATTCCCATTTTTTAGATGTCTCTAAGGTTACTATTGTGAAGTCTTCTCTCTGTTGTTGATTTTGGCACAAGTACAACTAGGCTACATCCTGGAAGGTGTTCTTGTTATGATCTGATCAACCAACACGTTCTCGTCCCGACCCATCGTATAGTGACACTAGCTGAAGGAGGCTTTTGACGTCCATATTTGACGCGTAGGTTTAGTGTTTGGGTTAGGGGTG
Organism: Gymnothorax reevesii; assembly: GCA_029721435.1. NCBI lineage: Eukaryota > Metazoa > Chordata > Actinopteri > Anguilliformes > Muraenidae > Gymnothorax > Gymnothorax reevesii. The sequence continues at coordinate 11,865,047 of CM056592.1, forward strand.
AGGGGTGAGGCGGTAGGGTTCGTTTTAAACTTGTGGGAAATAACAAAGCCAAAAGCCTCCTTTTGCATTGTATATTGACGCTTGGTCAGGTAGCGTCACTCTTTGGTGCTTAGAGATGAGACTGGGCTCGATCAACAGTTACGACGGGGTTTTTCTTCAAATGGAGAAGAACTCTTCTATCATCAACCATAGCAGGCAGCAGGCACCTTTGATCTACTAACTAGAATAATGCAGTTTTGGACATGGATCAGCTTTGCAGCCAGTTGATCGATTAAACTGGAAAGTTTGTACTCACTCATTATTAGCTTATATTCATTTTTTAACTACACTCAGCTAAAATTCCAATCATTTTGTCGATGTCCAATTATTTTAGCATATTAACCAATATTTGCGATTGATGAAACTTTTGAACCCTCTCAATTAATTCTTCAGTTATACTCCAAGTTGCTTTCCTTGCCAAAAAAAAAAATTAATTGCCTGATATTTATTGAGATTTGCTAATTAAACCAAGTAAAACTGATGTTATAAGTTATAATAAGTTTTAAGAGCATTGGATACCAGGATCATAGTTCTTAGTGAATCTCATCTGCCTTAAAGTTTATTGCTGAATATACTGAAAAAAAATCCATAAGTAACAAAAACTAAATTAATGAAAATTGATGTGAAATGTTGAGTTTCTGTTTCCTCTGTTTCCCTCCTGTTAAAGGGAATAATTATTTTTATTTTCCTTGGACCTCGGGACAGTGATGAATCTGGAATGCCATTTGCTTAGTGTTGGCCCTTTGTAAAAGTAAAGCTTTCCACCTCACCTGTGAATTTTATCTTGACTGTGAAGACTCCTCACATGCAGACTGTGGGACTTACTTGCAAACACATCCACACAGTCTTATCTTGGTCACATTTTACATCATGAAAAGGCTAAATAAAGTACCCAAACAGCTAGAAAAGCTTTCAAATATTCTAAAATGCACCCTGTGTACTGAATTTCATATTTTGGATACTTTTCCGGTTCGGTACATTTTGACATTTCTCATGTGCCACTTTCAGAGACTGAACCACGAAATAAAAAGCAGACCCTTTCGTCACAGGCGAGAGGGAGCTGGCACAGCGAACAGAGGGAATGGGTTCGGAGGGGGGGGGGGGGCGTTGGGAATGAAGATGGGTGCAGGGGTTTTGGGTGGGGTCTTGTCATCCTATTCTGCGGAGGAGTTTCCAGCGGGTTATTTTGATCCAACGCAAGTGGGAGAAAGCTGGGAGAGAGTGTTAACGTCTTCCCACCCACCTAATAGGGGGAGACTGGCTGGCAGGCCGGCATTCATAAGCAGGGCTGTCTGACAGAACAGGGCTCAGACAGCAGCAAGGTGAGGGAGCGGAGGAGAGCAGAGAGATCATATTCACAGTACACAAGGAACACTGACTCACAGACGCACACAACCACTGCCCTGCACTGCACTGCACTGCACTGCACAACCTGAAGTGTGGGGATTAACTGCGGGACAAGGAGTTAGGTGAACAAGATAGTGGATGGATGCCTTCTGTAGTTACAGTGGCCTGGATCCCCTCTGGGTGAGTATACCATAATAAGCCATTGTGTAAATAGAACTAACAGTTTACAAAGGTTCCGGACCTTTGCAGTTGGAACATGCATGTTTAGTGACCTATGGAGTCTGTATGTATTTTCAAGTAATTTTGCAGTAATTGTTATTTAAGTGATATCAAAGTGGTTATTTCATTAATAACTTCAAGGAAACCTGTCATTATAAATAAAACCCATAGTCACTGTCTTTTGTGACTTATTTGTAGTTAAAAATACAGTTTTACAGCGCAAAAAATTCTTTCACTTCTTGTTTTATGAAGAAAAAAATTTGAAATAAAATATGTAACCAAATAAATTGAATCGCTTGAATGGCACTTAGACACAACAAATTGTATCAGTGTTGTCCTAGGGACAGTCAGCGACTTTAAAAGTGACTAAATTAGGAATATCTCACTAAATGTTTGATTGTAGTTCAAATATATCTGCTTGCAAGAGCTAAAATTAGTCTTTATCAGCTTTAATAATTGGATTGATTGCTTATTAAAGTGCAATGACAGATCTTGCTGTTCTCTTCCTCTTATTACTCGCAGCTTTCCTGCTGACTTCTGAATAACAGCCCCCCACTATAAATGCTCTGTGCCAACAGTTGTAAAAGTACTGAGGGGCAGAATAATATCACTCAGTTTGTTGTGAAATACAGTGACAGTGAGGCGTGATGATTTACTAAAATGATTATGATTCAGAAAATTGTATTTTAAGCTCAGCCAAAGAGACTTGCCTCCATTGAGACAAGGCTGAAATTAATAATTCAGGCAGAACGACTGAGTGCAAACTCAGAGTTTGCACACAGTGGTATGTGAAAAGAAAAAAGGTCACCGTTAGTCATGTAACTGGACCTGTAATCTGAACCAATGAAAAATGGTCAAGAACGAATTGCATATTGAATTTGGTCATTTCCTTGCCCCTTTTCACCAATAATTGGTGACCTTTTTGACTGGAAGTATAATTTATCATAATATCATTAAAGCTTTATTGTAATATAGCTTATGCTATATTGATTGTTCATGGTCATGAAGGTTATTTGCATTTTAAGTGAATGTGTTGTTATCCTTGCAATATTATGTTTTTGCAACTATTGCGTCAAGTCAATGATTGAATTGATTGTGGGTTGAAGATAGCCCCTTTAACCCATTATGAAGTTGTTGACGCATCATTTTAGTAACTAACAAAGATTCTGAAATGGATGCTTTCTCTTCAAGTGTGACAAAGTTGTAATATTTAAATGCTTATGCAGCATTTAATGCATTACTCATTGTAGGTTGAAGGTCAACTGGATTAATTATATAGACTCACAAACGTCACGTTTGTTTAAACTTCTGAGCAGAGCTGTGTAGAAATAGGCTATGTCCTGATGTGCTGTAGTTGGCAGAAAAACTGCTGCGCTACCTTGGGTTTTGATCTGACAGACCCTAGCCCAATGACTACGGTGCACACATTTCAGGGTACTAAATTAAAAAAGAGATGCTATTGCAGCGTGATACTAATAATGCTCAGGGTACTAGTCAAATGCTACTAGTGCTCCTCAAGTATTTGCAAACATCCACATATCTAGACACCATATTTTTTCCAGCCTGAATTCTGTGTGGTGGTACAAAGGTTCTGCTTTAGCTAAGATTAGCACAGAGTTCATTCCTCGGCTGCCGGTCTAGACATTCAAAGTCCGTTCAATTTTTTTTTCACAGGTTTGGCCTATAATAACACAAATCATCTGTGCTAATTACATTGGGAGCACTCACTGCAATCATGCTAAAGCCTCCAAATTCGACCCAAAATCGCAGAGCTTAGACGACGCTGGCTGTTACAGCAGTTCCTGTGGACCATAACAAGGTCCTGCTTGCCTGATTGAAGTGGAATGGGACAGGAACTACTCTTAATCATAGTCTTTAGTCCTGCAAATAGGATCCTGGATGATGGGCAGGATTGTTCCTGTAGTTTTGTTCCCGGTTGCAAAGCTCTGCCCAGTTTTAATGAATCCAGACTTTGGTGTTCTTTCTTAAGTGAAAGAGCCTGTACTAACAGAGATTTAGGAAGCCTTGGGGGGGGGAGCAACTCAACTCCAAATTCACAAATTTCAGTCTGTTTTTCAGCACTAGTTATGACGCGACACTGTGCTGGTAAATTGACTGGACTAGACTCCCTCAGCCGGGCGACCACAGCCAGTAAGAGACGGAGCACCATGGTTCCACTGTGCTGCTCGTTTCTGAGGGGAAGTGAGTGGGAGGTGCACTCCTGCCAGTTCTGAAGGCTTGCCGCAGCCCTCCTCCATGGGTGCAATGGTCAAATTTAAACATCTTCCACTGTGTAATAAACCAGTGAAAAATAGAATCTGGTTGAAAAATAAGTACAATTTGACTACTCTTCCCCGTTCAAAACTCTGCATCCTTTTATCTGGCCGTGGCCATGGAGGAAGGTGCTTGTCTCGACGGCAGACTGATGACCACAAGTTCTGTTGGTGAGCTCTGTTTCTTGCAATTATATGATTTGCCGAATTAGATTTTGGTAGATGGGACCTCTCCATATGTCTGCTTTCAGAGGACAGTAAGGGTCCTCAGGAACCACTTGTGTGTAAGTGCTGCATCTCAAACAGATGTTAACATTTGCTGGAAGAGCTGCTGAATGTCTGCCAAACACCTACCGAGCTTGTATGGTGCGGGCATCGTTTACGGCACAGTCAGAGTGATTTTTCTCTGTGATCCCCAGCCTTCAAAACCGCTTTGTGGCTAATCTGATTACTGCTGCGCTTATGCATCTGACCCCATTCCTTTGACTCCAGCTGCAGCTGGCAAAAACAAAACGGCACTTCCTGAAAAAACATCCATAGCAGTGTTTCTCCAACCTCTCCTGGGGCGTGTTCATGACCAAAGGTTCTCGATCTTGGTCTTGCTAGGGAAAGTCGCCTGAGTTTTCAACAACCGCGAGTTCTTGCACGTTTTCCAACTTGGCCACCAACAAGGTTCTGTGTCAAATTCTATCGAACAAGCTATGCGAAAGTCTAGGTACCAATGTTGAGAATGGTGGATGCCATCTTGAAAAGCAAGGAAAGACTGCTCCCAGGCGTTCTTGCTTGCCTACACTGGACCAGAGGTAGTTTAATTTAATCCTTCAAAATGCAAGAACATGCCGCTCTCCCAAGAACCCAGGATCTTGAACACGCCTCTGCAGTTTGAACTGTCCTGCATATTTTAGATTCTTCCATCCACCAGCACAGGTGTACCCTAAGCCTAATTATCAAGCAGCATGGGGGTGGATCACAACCTGGGGCGAATTTCCCAATAGAGTAGTTGCTAACTAAGTTAGCAACTTACATAGTTCGTCCATTCATTATCAATAGGCCCAACTATGTAAGTTAGCATCTGTGATTTCGGGAAACGCATCCCTGATCATTTGAATCGAGCCCACTCCCATTCCGACGCATCATATAGTGACGCTACCCGACCAAGCGTCAATGTACAATGCAAAAGAAGGCTTTTTGGCGTCCTTGGCGTCCTTATTTGATACCAGTTTAAAATGACCCCTACCCCCTAACCCCTGACCCTGAACTCTTAACGCTAACCCTAAGCGTCAACTAACGATGCTAAAAGTCTCCTTTTTCATCGTATGTTGGCACTTGGTCTGGTAGCGTCATTGTATGACGAGTTGGGATAAGAATGTGTTGTTGAATCACTTGTGTGGGAGGGGTCTAAACCAAGCCGGACAAGTCGAATTCTGGGAGTAGTTTGGAAAACAGTAGTCTACAAGGAAATATATTACAAATCAATCTGAAGTAATGGACCCTGATAATGAGATGGTTACGCTAATGAAAAAGTAGAAGAATAACCTTTAAGTTTCCTAATGGAATACCCAAGCATTAAGCTTATCAGAACTGGCCACAATATCAATTGTATTGTCACAGAATATTTTCTTCATGAAAGTAGTATATATATTTTTATATATCATTATATAGTTGTTATATATTATCTTAATCACGTTCTGTTGCATGAAATAACAGTTAATGCCACTGAATTTACTGAAGTACTGAATTTATGCAATATACAAGTGTTTATTCGATCACCACCAAACCCTGCACTTACATTAGACACATATAGCAGGCCAGAATATCAAATGTCATACCGAGCGGTATGACAAATTCATAGATCTGGTCAGTAAGAATAAGTGCTGGTGAACCTTAGGCCATGAGACATTGAAGTCAAGCAGAAAACATAGAAAGCATCCCAGTCTCAATATTACACCAGCAATTGAACAACAAGTGGATGATTTGATGCCAGGTGGATGACTGACACTTAAAAATCCTCGTTAAAAGTCCTTTTCCTTGTTTAGCCTAATGAAAGCATTAAGGCTAGTTTGACAATATGGCCGATTGAGACACAGTTTTGACCTTGTTGCTAGTAGCCATCCCTGCTGAGTCATTGCCAGTAACTCACATGTCACAATCCTGCTGATTCAGTACGCAGCTGATAACTGTTCCAGGCACTATTCACACGTAACAGGAAAATAACAGGAAAGATTGTGAAAGATTGAAAATAACAGATCTCCTCTATTGGATTCTTACATCATGGGGCACTGAGATCAATTTCCCAATCAACAGGTTTTGTGGCGCAAGCTTATCGATATCGCTAGGTTTTCACTGCAGCATGAGGTGACGATAAATTCTGACAGAGGACCAACTAGATGTCTGCTTCTGTGATTCGTCTCAATATACTCTAGATTCCTATTTTTCTGTCTTTACATTTGTTCAGAATGACGGAATTTTGCAAATAATCTTCCCTGTCCTGTGATTCCTATTTACTGTTCCATCCACCACTTATGTCAGTGGAATGGTTTACAGTACTGTAGAAATATGCTTAAGGAAATAATTAACAGCAATTCGTTCATACGAGAGCACCTCAGGAGTAAGAGCCTAGCAAACACACACCATACAATGTGGACGTGCAGCGGAATCTGGCTGCTGAGAGGCGCATAGACTACAGATGCACATTGTCGGAGAGGTTGGTTGGTTCATCGTGCGAGGGGCAAAGGTGGTGGCCATATTGTCACAGGGCGACCGTCATCAAGACAGCTCAGTGTCACCTTCCTCAGGAGTGGTGGGTAGTCTGGGCTGGTGGCCTGCGTGTGTAGGTGTTGCATAAAAGCTCCACAGCTGGAATGAATTGCGGTCAGTCCCTTCCTCCAAACCGGGTGTCTGTCTGGAAGCCTCTCAGTGCTCTGACCTTTTAACCACTTCCTGTCCAGACTGCTCAGGACCTCCCAGCTGCTGAACAGCAGTCTCTATCCACAGCAGCCAAACAGGCCGTCAGTAAACAAGGGTAGGCGAAAGATAAACACAGCAGTGCGTTTAACATTTCTGGGTTTTTTTGTTTTTTTTTTTGTCGTATTTTTACTGAGACTATTTTGTTGCCCGATGCAGCTCAAAATCAGGCCACTTCCTCAAGTCACAGACCTCTGGATCACCTCATAGATATAAATTTTTGACCCGACCTAAAATAAGCTCAGTGTGTTAAGTAGCACCTTTAAAGAAGTAACTAATAGTACAAAAAAAAGGATACAAATTCCAAAACTGACTCAGCTGAAAGAAATTTTGCCTACACACAGTGATTTGGTCGGCTGGTTGTAGTTCCGACTTTTACTTCTATAGAGTGAACCATTTACGAGGGCTTTCAACTAGGCCTTTCACTTTTGCGGTTGAATGTGTTTATCTTGCTGTTGTAAAAATGACTGTATGACTGCCACAAATTCATGTTCTCATGATTCTGAATTAGAAACGACAAGGTTAAAAGGGTTTAAGGGTTTGCTGAGTGCTCAATGACTGTTTTGCTGATGTCTTAACCCTTTGAGCGCGAATACATTTTCAAGGAATTAAAAATGTAGTTATCCTGAGCTGTTGAAAACCTTATCACGTGGCAACTTGTTCAAAAGAGCACCCGCAAGAGCTCCCCTGTGGGAGCTTTTTTGAACAAGTTGCCACATGATAGGTCTTCAACAGCATCTGACTTTGATATCTTACATCATTGGGCAACTATAGCTACCCACGGCGCTGAAAGGGTTAATGGACCAATGGCTTCCTCTGTCGCTCTCAGGACTGGAACCGAACATGGTACACTCCCAACCCGGACCTGACCCAGTGCTTCCAGAACACAGTACTGGTCTGGGTTCCGTGCATCTACCTCTGGGTGTGTGCCCCGTTCTACTGCCTGTACCTCTACTGCCATGACCGAGGACACATACCGGTCTCCTGCCTTTGCAGTGCCAAAATGGTGAGCCAAACGCAGGATTTCCGCACTGAGGTCATCAAACGTTCCCGTCAAACTAGTCAAAGTGCAGAAATCATGCCGGGTATGAAAAAGTACAAAGATCAGTGTTAAATTAACTCTTACAGAGCACGTGTCTCTCTTGGACTCATCCACACTCTGATGGTGTTTAATTGATACAGGCCATTTTTACTGTATAACAAAATATAAACAGAATGTAATTCAAGAAAGAGGCATATTTCATGCTTTTGCAAATGTGGGAAAAGCCTGTCTCACGCACACAGCCATATTAGGAGTGTTTACAAAATATTACCATCGTAAAATGTGTGCGCAGCCAATTAAAACAGTCGGAAATTATTCTTGTGCTTTTGGTGAAATAGCTTGTCCATCATATCAACCGACAAAATGAAAAAATGACCCGATATTTAAGCTGATGTGTTTTCTGAGCTGTTTGGTGTTGCCTGTCATGCTCTCGCGTAGGTCTTCGGATTCCTCTTGGCCTCTTTTGGCTTCGTTGAGTTTTTCTATATCTTACTGGAGAGGAACCAGGAGATCCACCAACACATGGTGTTCCTGCTCAGTCCCGTCATCCGCAGCCTGACGGTGGTAAGTCACAAGTGGTTTTCTCCATTTACTCGAAATGTAATGAACAGCCTCCCAGATTATCGCTTTGTCCATTGCCCCATAGAGGCGGTCAGTATTTCGTAGAAATTGACCTGTTGAATGCAGGGTTCACCACTGTACAAACCCTAAGGAATATCAATGAACGTCGAAAAGTTAATGTTACATAAGGATAGTCCCCTCCTCTGCTGGTCAGAAGATGACGCTCCTGTGAACGTTGCCTCATTAATGTGGCAAGGCAGCAAAGACCGGAAACATACTTTCTTTGATGGCACTGGATGTAATACTGCAAAACCGACTCAGTGGAGGTCACTGAGGTTTCATGACAGAGCTTTACGGCACAATGTTGGATAGGGCACAGTAGCATATCTCTCGTGGAGGCTCGACATTTCACTGTGCTTCAGTGAGCGGTTGTACTGGCCTCCCAAACACACACCCTCGCTCAGAATCAGATTCCCAGCCCGCCAGTGATGTCCTCAGGCCCGGAAGTCAGTATCACGTTCTATTCCGGAATGAATGACCAGAATTAATTCAGTGATCCTGTAGCCCTTTTTTAAGGATTTGTTTGTATCCAGGAGAGTAAAAGTTATTCAGAGAATTAACACATTCTGGATGCAAATGTAAATTCTAGCTGTGTGATCATAGACTCCATAATGTAGACAATCTCACTTTTAATGTAGATACTATTAAATACCTTTGAAGATAGTTTGTGCCTCTCCAACCACCATCTGCTTACTGTCCTATTTCATGTATATGAGCCGCAATGTCAGACATTTCAAAGGTTGTTTTGAGCCTTTAGTCTTGCTGAGCTGGTTAACCCCCCCCCCCCCTTCACGAGTCAATCAGTACATTAGCATTTCTGAACACACACCAAAGTCTGTATCACTCAGCCCCCAATCATTTTTTTATCTACTCATGCATGTGACATCAACACACACTGGCAAGCCATGAAGACTAATTTATTCTCAAACACCAAGCACAGCCCATGTAATTACTGGGTGCACAAAGTATTTTTTGGGTGAAGTAATGCACTGAGTTCCACCCACATCTTTTCCACGGTGGTTTTACTCTTGCTTGGTGAATTCAAAGGGAAATATTGAAATAAACAATAATATTTTGCAAATACACTTTATTTACAGTGTTACAGACTTAAGCTCAGCATTAGCTCAAAGCCATTTCGGTCGAATACATTAAAAACTCTGTTTTGACCTTTTTGAGTCATGGTGGAACGGCGCAGTGGTTTCGATTTTTTCCATACTTTCTCCCGGCGCAGACTTTTCCTGCCTCCACAAGATGTTTTTCAGGCTGAGCTGTCATGACTATGGATGTTTTGCTCTTTCATAAAACATTGGGATAACAAAGAACAAGGTCCCTGACATAAGTAGATCTTTCAACCATTTTTTTCTTCTTTTTTTTTCAACACTACAAATTCACTGAACAAACTGATACTAGTGAATTGGATGTGAAAGCCGGGGGGCTTGAGATACTGAAATACCGGGAGGCGATTGAGAACATAAGTGATTGAAAATCGTTCAGTGTTTATCAGATGCTTACTACGTAAACATTTAACTGCATTTGTGTTCTGGGAGCTCGAGTGGTTTTTTGTCAAAATCCACTGAAATACAAACCTGTCCATTGATCGTCCCAGAGAGTATTCTGTCTCGATTGAAATAAGGGTGCGAACTATGTGCGAACTGTTCCTACTAGTAATGCGACATTGCGAGCGTGTTCTGTCATTTTGAAAGGGGACAATAAAAATTAAAAAGGGTATTTCTTATGCAACATAATGATGATGCAATTAAATAAACCTGAAAATGGGGAAACATGACCACATTTATCACGTTTCTCTCATTTCCAAAATGCTGAGTTGCACTGCGTAGTGCAGATACTTCACCGCTAGAAATCCAGCCTATAAATTCAGGTCAAAGTCCAAGAGAGAAATAGTGGCAAAGTGAATGACCTGGAAAGGTGAAATTTTGGCTCGTTATAGGTCTTCGACTGAGTATTCTCCTCTGTTTGTCAGTATATCGGTCTGTTGGTAACTTCCCACAAAAATTTATAAATGGACTTTGATCACATTTTTTGGAAGATAAGGCATGGCCAAAGGAAAAATCAACTCGATTTTAGTGGCGATTAGGATTACCACCCAGATCCAGCAATTTTTTCATGGATTGTTCGCCATTGTGGAATTGCAAGATTGGAATAAGTGCGCCATACATCTTTCAATCTGCTGGAAGTAGCAAAACTTAGCAAATTCTAGAAATGCGATAGCTGCCCTGGCTGATTTGCATATCATAGAAGAGCGGACCGTTGGCCTCGGTGGAGATCTGCTCCTCGTGTGTCACTCTAGTTCATTAATGGAGTTCGCACCCTGGCTTTTCCTTTCACAGCTTATGCATTCAAAAATCTTGAAAAACCTCCTTACTGCCACCACTATTCTGGGCCAATCAACAAACAGCTGTTGACAGGGGTTTGATCTCCCGTCCAAACCAGAAAGTATTTGGTGGCAAACTCACACTCTCTCTCTTGTTTTCTCTTTCTTTCTCTCTCTATCTCTCTCTCTTTCAGGTCCTCACAATTTGCATCATTCATTTGGAGAGGATAAGAGGTTGTCGTTCCTCAATCTTCCTGTTCCTGTTCTGGCTGTTGGCAGTGCTGTGTTCTCTAGTGCCTCTGAGAGCCAAGATCCAGTTGGCTGTGGAAGAGGTGAGAGAAATTCAACTGTGGCACTGTCCCCAATCTCTCGCCCTCGTTCCCAGGCTCACGCCCCACACAACAGGAAATGCTCCCGAAAGCTTGCTGTGCCCATCCCCAATTTTAATCTTTTATCACCCAATTGGAATGGTTGGATTGCTAATCACTGTCATGAGTGGGCTTGGTGTTCTTTTGCTAATGAGATACATGTACAATTGTCCATTTAGAATTTCCTTTGAATCTTTAACAAAAGCCTCCTATTGGTTGGGACACCAGCATCCCAACCATCAGAAATCATTTTGAGTTAAAACCTGGACGGTCACCACGGGCAAATTTTTTGTTTATTTTCTGCTGCATGAAGCAAAACCCCTATGCGAGTAGCTGGCACGGACATGTAGCATGAAAAAAGTTATGTTTTTCATCTCAATTTTATCGTAAATTTTTCATAGCAAAATAGACATGACGTTAACTATTGGCGAAATAAATATTTTCAAAATGTCTAGCATTGTAATGAAATGTCTGTATAGTCATGATATACACAGAATACAAGTTTTTGTGAAAGACAGGAAGTTGCTATACCGTATAGGGGAGTACATGAATTGCTAGGCTTTAAGGGAAGACTGAAAATTGACCTTCCTTTTTACTTCTTGAATTACAGCAAGCATATTTCTTTACATCGAATGGTAAATTACTTTGTACTACAACTATGGGCATTTTTTTCATTATATGAGCATGATTGTGTTATAAAAATAGCGCTCGTGGTCGCAGGTTCATGATTTCACAGATGTATTATCAGTCCTCTGGGTGCAGTCATGACTAACACTTCTCTGTAATTTAAACGAGTACTTTCAGCTCATTAAGTCCTATCGTCTCGTGTCTGGTAGCAGGTGGGTTTCCTGTTTGTCTGTTAACACGCCCTCTCATCCCGCCGGCTCGCCGCACAGCTCCGGCTGCACAGCGGCTCTTTTGTCCGAAGCTGCCAGTTGCGTGGTTGCAGGGCAGCGTCGCTGGTGGCACGTCCGGGGGTAGCGGACCAGCCACGTGCCGTCTGCGGACGCCACAGCTGTTACTGATCTCTGCTGTTTGTCGGTCACCCAGATTCATTTACTTTTTTGGGTTCATTTGTAGTGTTTCAGACACCGCAATCAGCGTCTGAGTTGCGGCAGACAAGTATGCGCTAAAAAACTCATGTCTGTATGCAAATAGCCAACATTTGCATCTCCATAAATACGTGAACGTATTTTTAACTTTACGATCTCTGGTGCTGTATTCCACGTACTGTCGACAGGAGTGATGAATGGTCTGGTCCTGTATACGGTAGGACACGGCTCTCCAAGCTCAGACCAGAAACCGCCACTTTATCACCCTTGTGATAAGCCAAGGCAACAAGCAAAGCCCAGATGCGGAGCAAAAATTTAAAAAAATCCCTGTGTAGACTCTGCCGCCGACGGCGTAATTGCACCCAAACATAGAGTCGAATTCTGTGGCATGCCAAGGATCCGGGCCAACATGGCAAGGCGTCTGTGGCCAGAAGCTGTCAAACAAGCGCGGGCAACATCCGGCTGATTACGCTGGATGTTTAGCGTTGACTGGCGCACAAGTTACTCAGGAAACCTGATGAAAAAAGTGACTGAGACTTTATTAAATGTTTTGCGATTTTAGAAACGCATGAAGTAATTTACCATCGCTATAATAACGGTTCATTGTCTGGCAAATTAGCCGAAGTTCTCACCCAGCATATGTCGCAACTTTTATTAGTATTGAGAATCAGTGTAAGAGCAGTCTCTAATATGTGTGAATTACTGAAATCTGTCATATTACTTGAATGTCTATTTTTATCATTGGCAAAACAGTTCAAAATGATTGAAGTGGTAAATACATTCTAATTCCTCCAGAAATGTAAAATATAAAATTAAGTATTTGAATCTTTTTTACGTAATGCACTTTTGCAAACAATTATGTTGGACGATAACATGCCGCAGTGAAGGGTATATGGTTATTAGGACCAGAGATGCAGGTCCCTTTGTCATGGTGTTGGCCTGTAGTCCCTCCCCTTGCTGCATTCTTTGCCTCCACCTTAATGGGCAACAGGTGTGGCTCGTTGGGGTGGAGGTGAAGTGTTAGTACTTAAGGGTTGGCTGCACCTTACTTTGGTGCAGCAGTATTTTGAGTCTGTGTTCTGGAACCCTGGCTGGTTTTTGTGTGCTGCTGCTCCCCTCCGGGAATGTTTTTACTATTTAAATTAAAGATTTTATATTTTTACTCAGCCTGTGCGTCTGAGTCCCTAGTTCTGCCCTTGGGTACATGGTCCCTGTGCCCGTCGGCTTCGTGTCTTCAGCCGGTGGGGGCAACCTGTTAAATATTCTGCATTACATAATTAGACGTTACAATACCAGTCTATACCGTCCCAATTAGACATATGCTACAGTTGGATTAGGAGTAAAATTTTTACTGCATTCCAGGGCACAAAGCTGTGAGCCAAGTCTTCACATCTTCAGCCGCTATGACATCAATCAATTAGCAAACTGATCATGGATTTTTTTTTTTTACATTATTCAAAGGTGTCAAATAAGTGTAGAATAATTTCAAAGTCTAGGTATCTTTACTTCACACCCATTCAACTTTGTGACCCATATCTAACATCCTGTGAAGTGCACATATTTCACTGTGGCTATGCTGCGTTTTTTACATTTCTTTCTGGGAAGGAGTTGGGTTTATGAAGTTCATACTTGCGAAATACATATTCTGCAGCAGGCTAGACTGACCTATATTTCTTGACCACACATAGCCACTGACCCCTTTAGCCTCCGTGGCCAAAGTGTGGATATTCTCCCGGCCCACTCCGCCCCGGTCCCCCCCCCCGCCCCCTCTCGCCGGAAGCCACAGCACGCCAGAGAGAGACTGTTTTCTCATGTCTGGCTCGGGACAGTGGCTGTAGACTTAAAGGCAGAGGGTAAACACAGACCTCATAAAAGCACCATAACATGTGAACTCAAAGAATCTCATCTCTTTCCCAACGACTAATGCTGTTCTCTGGGTCTCTCCCCCACCCTAAATGGGTGTACTGGTTCCAAGACGGTGAATTTTCTATTTACAGACATGTCCGTGCTTGACCGGGACACTTGAGTATTTTTACATTCGGAATTCATTTATTTAACACAAAAATTATTACAGGCTTAGGTTTTCTGATTTGTCTGAACGTATTTAAAATAAGCTGACGGAGCCATTAATCTTAGCTCACTGGTGCGTTCTGTGGTGTACTGTACCCTGTGCAAGGACAGGAGCAAAAATGAGATGGCGCTTCCTTCGAGAGGAGCCACGGAGCAGTTCCGGAACAGGGTGTACACTGTTCTTGACATGTTCTGAGGTAAAGTTTAGCGAGACTATTCATTAGTAACTGATCCTGCTGTGGCCTATCGATGTGTCATAACATCTAGTGCTTTGACTTGAGTTAAACAAATGGGAGGATAGAGTAGGGATACCATCTCAGGAAACGTGTGGCCGATGTGGTGAGAAGCCACTTAGCGGGATTATGGGAAATCCCTGACAGCAGTGCTGGTGTTTCTCTGATGATCCCCTTTCTTTCCCGTGACATCAGTGCTGTGACCAGAGGCCCTCAGAGACCTCAAAATATGTTTTTCCATTTGCAGTCATGCACATGGAAGTTATAGTTTTTGTTATGAAACGCCTGCCCAGCCTTATGTGAAGCAGTCGGAATCATGGATGTAAAACACACTTATATTGTATTTGTTTTGGATTTGGACGCAAATTACTTGACTGTGCTAAGACCTCCAAGCTCAGCTCAACTCCGGAAATGGCAACAACGGTGTATCATGCACTGAACCCACTTATACGACCCTTTGAGCGATGACACGTATCTCATGTGTCTTATGAAGTCATTGCTTCGCCATAATCTCTTGTTGCCAGATTTTCCAAATACATTGCTCCCAATATAATGGGAACTGTCTTAATCTGAGAGGTTGACTTGGGTGGGTCATTCATATGGAGCTCTTTACATTACAGGGCTTCTCTGCAGATGCTGTGCGGTACTTGGCTTTTTTCTCCTACTTCTCCCTGCAAATGGCTCAGCTGTTCCTCTCCTGTTTTGCTGACCTCCCCCCAAGTTCTGGGAAACCCATCACTGTCAAGGTAAGGAGAAACTGCGATGTTTATTCATCATGGTGTAAACTAGGGCTGCATGTGGCATAGAGCTTTGGTTGCTTTTAAAGCTAGCGAGCACATGGAGTAGAGAGAGAGAGAGAGAAAGGGAGAGAGAGAAAGGCGGAGACAGTAGGTGCATTTCCATTACCCAGAAGTATGCAAAATCTGGATAGCAAAGCAAAAAACTGGTAATGGAAGCACGCAAATTTCAGAAAACTTCTCAAATTTTGCTAAAGTTTTTACATTCTCATGAATTGGTTATTCCAGACATTTTCGATTTAGCAATATTTCGCAAAAGTGGAATGGAAACACCTTTTTTTCGGCATTTACAAGTCATTCTCCCTACACGCTACAGGTTCTGGGCATCCATCTTCACTCGAAAAGAGTATCGCGAGACGAGAGTTTACGAGAATTACGAGGTTAATTCGCAAAACATCCTTAAATGGAAACACTTGCAACTCGCAATTGTGCTTTGTCGAGTGTTTAGAAATATCGCTTTTCTTTTGTGCAAAACTGAAATGGAAACACAGCTAGAGAGAGAGAGGCAGAGAGAGAGAGAGAGAGAGAGTGAGTGTGAGAGAGAGAGCCACACCCTGTGGCCCCTCCCACAGGAGAATGTCCCCTTCACATCCTGGATGGCGTTACTCATAGTAGCCCAAAAAGAGCTCCGGTGTGTGGGCGGGACCTGGAATATAAACCACTGCAGTGTGCAGTGATGACACGTATCCGCCCGCCACTGCTGACCTCAGAGCCTGCCCATCCGCCAGTGTTTACTCAGTGTTCTGAAGAGCCAGAATCTGCTCCTGCTGTGCAGCCCACTCTTTCCACACTGTCCAGCCCTCACACTGTAACGAGCTCTAGCAGCCGCGCATGCAAACAATATGTCATCCTGAAGTCCCTTGAACACCCTCTAAAAGAGACTTCGCACTGAGCTGTTTTTGTTAGTGTGTGAATAGTGCATTATTTGGTTCCCTCCTTTACGTACGTCGGGTCTGATCCCCACAGAACCCCTGCCCAGTCCAGGACGCCTCCTTCCTGTCAAAGATCCTCTTCTGGTGGTTCAGTGGGTAAGAACACTGCAAAAAGTGTCCATCTTAACAAGTCATTTTGTCATAAAATAAGACCCAACTTCCTAGTTTTTCTCTCTCAAGTAGAAAATATGATCTTATTTTATGTCACCGCATGCTTGAAAAGTGAAATTTTCTTATCCCTTTGGAAAATCTTGAATTAAGTCAAAATTGTCTCACCCTATTGGCAATTTTTTTGTCTTATTGAGAAAAAAGAGAATAGAAATGAGTGTTTTTAGTCTTAATACAAGATTGAACTACTAGGTAAGGTGGACTTATTTTTCAGTTTTTCCAATGAAGGTCTTTTATTTTGATTTCTGCCTATTTTAAGGAGAAATTATGAGAACATTTTCATTTTAAATAATGAAATAGGGTCATGATAAAGTTTGAGGATGTAAATGGTTTTTTTTCGGTGGACAGCAGTCATGATTTAACACAAAGCAGATACTCCAACTACTTCTGAGTCTTAAAAAAAAATGTGCAATATCTTCATTGGGAATGCCTGCAGTTACGAGTGTTTCTCATTGCTGTCTGTTTGTTTGTCCGTCCGTCCATCTGTCCCTCTGCTGCAGGATTGTGATTAAAGGATACCGCAGCCCTCTCCAGGCCGAGGATCTGTGGTCGCTCCGGGAGGAGGACACGTCAGACCAGATCATCTCAGACCTGGAGGAGGAGTGGACTGCCGAGTGCACCAAACTACAACAGTACGAAGCACTTCGATTTGTGTCACTTCTAGGGATTACCTTTCACTCAGGAAAAGCAAATACAAAAGCAACAATTACCATTGTCTTCTTTGATGCACCGTATTATTATACGTTATTTCTGTACTTTGAAGGCACGCTCGTCCAGGACAACCTACACTTTCACATCTCATTATGTAGACAGCTGCATTGTCATTGGAGAAACAAGAGAAGATTCCCTCCAATACCGTCCCCTGTGTTGCAACTCCCTCTAGCTCCAACAGTGATAGCCTGGGGTTTAATTCTGCACAGAAAGTTCAAGGGTTTAGCCATCACCTTAACTTAATGAATTTATTGACGTGTGGTTTTGCCCTCAATTTAAACTCTGCAACTGGGAACAAAAGGCTGTAAGATATAAAAATATTAATTATGCAACAATTGGGAATAGTGTTGGAGAAATTTCACAGCGTGGAGCTGTGACTCTTTTTAAGTCTTCAACCTCAAAGCTTCACCGTGAAATGCCATAATTTGACGCGCAAATTCGTATCCTCACATTCTATTTGAATTTCAGAATAAACAGGAGGAGAATTCATGAGAATTACTCTTGGAATGTTTTTACAGCTGCCCGAATGTTTTTATATAAACTGACAATATATTATTTTAGAGCGAGAGGTACATCAACCAAGGTTTTCCTTCAGTCAGTTTTAAATGAATCATTGAAAGACTTAGTGCCCAAACGTAAACATCTGTCTGTCTTTCCCTTCACCAGGCAGGAGAAGGCGATGAGCTCGGGCGCGGCGCTGGGCTCCCGGCTCACAGACCAGGCCCAGCTCCTGCAGAAGCTGCGTAAGGAGCAGAGCTCTGGGTTTTGCCTCCTGAGGACTTTGGCCCGTAACTTAGGGCCCTACTTTCTCTCAGGGACTCTGTGCCTCATGATCCATGATGCCTTCATGTTCTCCATCCCCCAGATGCTCAGGTGAGACTGAAACACACATTGATGGCCCTCATTGGCTCATTCAGGGCAGGTTGATACAGCCTGTCGCCAGCACAGTCCACAATGTGGGATTGCATAATGACAATTACCCTCCTTGCTATTCTCAGAAACGCCTAAATTGTTCTGAATTGGAGTCAATCATGATGAGAAAGAGCACTCAGTGCACAGAACCAGCGCCCACACACTTTGTCCCCCTCTTCTGCTCCTTCAGCTTAGTTCGTTAGCCCGTAACCAAACGAGGTAGACGTAAGTCATCTTAGCTGGGTGATGGCAAGTCAACCAAGATTGGTGTAACTATGATCAAAACTTTTCAAGTAATTTTGCTTACAGATAAATGAACAAACATTCATACTTGACCAAAAACTGTGTGTGGGGGTATAATCATCACCATTAGACTTGAAGACGACCCAAACAGGCATCGTTCACCCATTGACCCAGCGGTTAAACAGAAATAGATCTGTTGCCAGTCTTATAGTAATTATGATGGAGGCCCACTCGAGTGGGAATGTGTCCAGTAGCTTCCAGTGAGGGACAGCGAGACACCAGAAGTAGGACAGAAGCCTGTCTGAGGGTCAGAAATGCTGAGGCATTCCCGGGTCACCACAATAAGAGAGCAGTCGGTCGTGTGTGAGTTCAGAGCGACCACAAGAAGTTTGCTGTATAAGCAGAGCTGGTGTGTGTCGACCACAACACTCGGGAAAGATCATAATCCCATCAACACAGTCTTGCCAGGAAATATTTACAGTCACAACTGAAAAGTCGTGTTATATTTTGCAAAAATGTCTCTATCAGAGACACATAACTTAAGCAAGATAGATTTATTACTTGTTTTTAACACGGAAAAGTTAAATTGAGCGATTACTAGAATAAATCTGTGATCACTCGGAGATGCTTGAGTAATTTGTAAAACTTACAGCGTAGCCTTATGTTTGCAGAGTGACATGTGACCCACTTGCCTGTTTATTCTCAATCCCACAGCTTGTTGTTAGGGTTCATGAGGGATGAGGACGCCCCCTTGTGGAAGGGCTACTTCTATGCATCCTTAATGTTCCTGCTATCCTGCCTCCAGTCTGTCTTCAACCACCAGTACATGTATAGCTGCTTTACCGTTGGGATGAGGGTGAAAACGGCTGTGATGGGTCTGGTATACAGGAAGGTACGTCTCTTGTAGCTGAGATTTTCACGGTCGTGCAAAGTCAATTTGAGCAAAGAGCACACTGACTGGTTTCCTTGCGATGTTTCTCCGTTAGTCGCTCGTCATTACCAGCGCTGCTCGGAGAACATGCACCGTGGGGGAGATAGTGAACCTGGTGTCTGCTGACACGCAAAAGCTCATGGACTTCGTGGTGTACTTCAACGCCGTGTGGCTGGCTCCCATCGAGATCGCGCTTTGCCTCTTCTTTCTCTGGCAGGTAGAGCTTTGTACTGACGTTCAACTTGATTTTTGGAGTACTTTACTTCAAAAACGCTTGAATTTCACTGTGTTCATTGCTGTGTTAGCAGATAATATGTAAACTTCGTTCACAGGCAGATCAAAAGAGGGAAAGTGATTTGATGTAAATGCTTACAAAACCATGCTGGGCTGATAGGTTTGCGTACAGTTGTTTTGATTCTTTAGATGTTTTTACTACATAAAGCAGGGCTGATTTTCTGCATGATTAATTTTTTCAGCATTTAGGCCCTTCCGCCCTGGCAGGAATCGCCACCGTCATTCTCATCTTCCCTCTGAATGGATTCATTGCAAAGAAACGGAGCAAACTTCAGGTACCCAAGATCGAGATCATGTTGATGAAAAACGTTCGTTCTCCTTGTGCAGGGCCTACGGTGAATCACTTCTTCATACTGTGTAGTTTGTCAGTGTCCCACTGCTGTTTTAGATAACAAAAGAAAAGTAAATGTTGTTGGTGTAATGCTGGGACGCGCTTTCATCATTTAAAAAATTTCTGACCGCACCCATATGAAAAGCAACCACTAAAAAAAGGATATAATGTATATTTTAATCTTTTGTTTTTCAACAAACAATGGACAGCCATAATTTGACTGGAACTGCATAGACGTTTTTACCTACATTTTCAGTCTGGAATTTACGCGTCAAAAGATTATCCAACAATATGATAGATAATGTACTGCTGTTTATTTCTCTCAGCCAGCTGTGGTCAGTAGCTCAGAAGATGTCAAACTTCACACTAAATACAATTTAGCAACTATTATCTTTATTCGAGGTGGCCTATTGAAGCTGACCGTTCCCTACTCCCTGTCTCTTCCCAACCAGGAAGTGCAAATGAAGTACATGGATGGACGTATCAAGCTGATGAATGAGATTCTGAACGGAATCAAAATCCTAAAATTCTATGCCTGGGAGAAGGCCTTCCTGGAGCAAGTCCTGGGCTACAGGCAGCGGGAGCTGAAAGCGCTGAAGAAATCGCAGATCCTGTACTCCATTTCCATCGCCTCCTTCAACTCCTCATCTTTCCTGGTGTGTATCATCTACCCTCAGTCTATCTGTATGAAGTTTGGCTGCTAATTAAACTCCAGTTATGACAGGAATGGGCAACTCCAGTCCTGGAGGGCCGCGATGTCTTCAGGATTTTGGTATGTTTTGATACGAGTGTGACTAATTAATTTCACTGATTGGGTTATGAGTCCCCACACCATTATTTCCAGGCAGTACTGGCCTGTTAATCGAAAGAAAATCACAAAAGCCTGCAGACACTGCAGCCCTCCTGATTTAAGGTGTCCAGATGTTAAGCTTGCATGTTCTTGCATTCCCTTCAGATCGCATTCGCGATGTTTGGAGTGTACGTGCTCATCGATGATAAGAACGTCCTGGATGCGCAGAAGATCTTCGTGTCCATGGCCCTGATCAATATCCTGAAGACTCCTCTCAGCCAGTTACCATTCGCCATGAGTACCACCATGCAGGTGAGTGTGTCGCCACAATCACTCCATAGTTTAATATGGAGTTTTTACTGTGTTTGTGCTTCAAATGTTTTTCATACAGACATTGACCTATGACTTGTACTGAATGCGGTTTTTAGTTCAGTTCAATTTTTTACTTGATTTTTGGACTAAAAACTTTTGTACAATGAGATTTATTAGGTATGTCAAGATATTCCCTCGTGCATATATTGGAGATGCTAACTGCTGTAATATTTTAGGCCATGGTGTCCCTGAAACGTCTTGGAAAATTTCTCTGTCAAGACGAACTTAAAGCTGATAATATATCCAAAGCACCATTCAGCCCAGGTAAGTTGTCAGTTTGATTTCAACCTGCTTAAATCAGTGCACGTTATAAATGACAGTTACTGTGACAGTAGAGTCATGAAATGTGTTCTGATGCAAGCTGTACTGCCAACTGAAAAGATACTCTGTATCTCCAGAAGATCACAGTGAAAAGGGATCCTTTATCCAAATCTTAGATATAGAAATAATTGGTCTTACAGGAGTGACTACAGCATATTATTTATTTAAAAATCTCTGTGCCAAAGCCTAATTATTTTGTAAATCAGATTAATTAATTATTTGTGGTTGCAAGTTCAGTTTAAAAAAAGACCAGTAGACTGAAGCACACTGGTAAGAAAAAAAAACTTCCCAGTGGGACGAAATCTCCGGAGGAATTGGGCTATAACGAGGGTGCCCATTTCCTACTGCCTTGCAAAAATGTAGCGATAGGTGGATAAAAGTGATCGGAAGTCCCTTATCATGACTAAAGTGGGTTGAACAGGTTACAGTGCAGGGAGTCAACTTGAAGCTGTTAACAGTAACCATAATGAACAGTTGCAAGAAGTATGATAATGCTTCAGCGGCTCCACGGTGAGGCAAAGCATTGGCCGGAGTCAGGGGAGAATCAGGAACAAGGATGCAGCGGTATATAGCCTCGCAGAAAGATATTTACTGGCAGATAAAATTTTATGAGTGTTGCGGAAGGTGTTCTGTTTTACAAGATTTGCATGTTGTTTTTATCTGGGAAAGACTGATGTTATTTGGTGGTGCTGACTATTTAGATGTTGAGATCTCAGGAAATGTTGAGATCGAAGCACCAAATGAAGGCGCAGACTCAAACCACTCCATTCCAACTTAATCCCCCACCATCTTTGCCCTCTCTCTCTCTCTCTCTCAGATGGAGATGCAGTGGTGGTTGATGATGGAACTTTTAGCTGGTCTAAAGAGGGATCTCCCTGTCTCAAGAGGTGAGAGAGTATCTGTATATTTTATTTTAAGCTTGCACGTTTAATCGGCTAGGACATCGTTCACAATTTTACAAGACTGTTTAGCAGGCCAGCCTGACCATCTCTCCCCATCCCCACAGGGTGAGCCTGCGTGTGCCCAGGGGCTCACTAGTCGCAGTAGTCGGCCACGTTGGCAGCGGAAAATCTTCTCTGCTTTCTGCAATGCTGGGAGAAACCGAGAAAAGGAGTGGAAACGTCTTAGTCAAGGTACGCGAAGACAGAGGATAGATTAGTAGCAGTCAGCTATTTAGCTGTAAGGCTGAGGTTTGCTCCATGTCACACCTGCCTCTGATGTGCTTCCCAGGGCTCAGTCGCTTACGTGCCTCAGCAAGCCTGGATCCAGAACGCCACGCTACGAGACAACATCTTGTTTGGACGTGAGAGGAAGGAGAGCTGGTACCAGCGGGTGTTAGAGGCCTGTGCCATGCTGCCAGACCTGGAGATCCTACCCGCTGGCGATGGCACAGAGATTGGGGAGAAGGTTGGACATACATTCATGCCACCCTTTCCATTGTACCTGAGTAAGTGGCGGAGGAATTGAGATGTGACCTCGTGCGTTTTTTTGGGCTCCAGGGTCTAAACCTCTCGGGCGGGCAGAAGCAGAGAGTGAGTCTGG
The DNA here is from genome assembly GCA_029721435.1 of Gymnothorax reevesii. Taxonomy (NCBI): domain Eukaryota; kingdom Metazoa; phylum Chordata; class Actinopteri; order Anguilliformes; family Muraenidae; genus Gymnothorax; species Gymnothorax reevesii. Next base: position 11,887,951 of record CM056592.1, read on the forward strand.
CTCGTGCCGTGTACAGAAAAGCTGACGTGTATCTCCTCGATGATCCCCTGTCTGCTGTGGACGCCCATGTGGGCCAGCACATATTCGACAAAGTCATCGGGCCGAGAGGCGTACTGAGAGACAAGGTAATACCCCATTGGCGAAGATTTTATCCTCAGATACATCGTCGTCAGTGCTGGGGGTAACGCGTTACAAAGTAACTAATTACTGTAATTAGATACGTTAATCAGTGACGCAGTAATGTAACGCAATACTTTAATAACGTAACTAATCGGATTACAGTTGCTAACGAATAAATTATCTGGTTACTTGCATTGCTTTAAATTCTTCAACTATCGGCAGGACGGGAGGCCAGAAAAAACTTCTTCTTCTTCTTCTTCCTGTTGTGTATATTGGCAATTGAGACCGAGGACAGAAAAACAAATCAAACGCCCTTTTTCTGTTTATGCTAGTACTGTAGCCTTGTACTTGACTCACTTTTCTGTGAAGTGCTGTCAGGGCTGATTTTTACAACTTGGCTGTTGCCTTTGTTGTATTAAAGAGCGTGAAACAGAGATGCCCTGTGTGGGCCCTCCTCACAAGAATAAAGATTTGTGCTGATCTGGGCATATGCTAGGTTTTAACATGATACGGTTAATCAATTAACATATGGTGAATTTCAGATGATTGTGCTGAGTAAACCAAAAGTAATGTAACTAGTAGTGTAACTATTTACTTTCAGCAGTGAGTAATTAAGTAAAGTAAGGTATTTTTTTTTTTAAGTAAATAGTAATGTTTAATGCATTACTTTTTTAGAGTAACTACTCCAACACTGGTCATCATATACACCGCACTTACCCAAAAGCACAGTTTTACTCACGTACCCAAGCATCTCCTACATCGTATACCTGAAAGCCTGATCTTCAACAGAATAGAACAATGTTCTTCACTTCCCAAGCATATGAAGACCACAAAGGAAAAACAAGCAGAGTCCAAATTTATCATTTTTGTATATTTTATTTATTGTATTATTATTATATTATATTTTTGCATATTTTTTCAGTGCTTTGTTTCTAAGATTGTTTTTAATTTTTAATTCATCATATCTCTGTGACTGATCATTTTTCCATGGTGGTCTTCATATGGTTTAATGCTATGATGCTGTGCTCACAGACACGTGTCCTGGTGACGCACGGCATGAGCTTCCTACCGCAGGCAGACCTGATCCTGGTGCTGGTGGACGGAGCGATCACAGAAATGGGCTCCTACCAGGAACTGCTGAGCAGGCACGGTGCCTTTGCTGACTTCATACGAGCCTTTGCCAGCTCCGAGCGCAAGGAGAGCTCCGTCCAAAGAGGTGAGAGATGTTCCATTGTACTCAGCATATCCACGGGAGGTTCCAGCGTTCAGCCATAAAACCACTGTGTTTAAACTTCTGAAGCAGCAGTCAGTGCACAGCAGTCCTGTCAAAACAAGCTTGAGGAATATAAATGAGATAATTACACAGTACACTGCACTAGCCTCCATTATTTTTTTAAATCAGTTACTCCTTCCAAAGGACTAAATACATTCTTTGCCAAGCACTATAATGCAGCCACCTTGCCCTCCTGACTTAACTGTTTACTTAAGAAGGAGATGTCTTCTCATTCTCTCCCAAAAAATCCACCAGTTGGCTGTTGTAATAACAACGCTTTCATTTTTAAATGAAGGATAGTTATTTGCTTCAAAGCACTGTGATCTAAATTGTCTTTATTGGCTCATAAAAGACAAGTGTTGCGATCCTGTCCGCTGCGAACGATGGATTTATCCTTTGTGTTTCTGTCGCAGCCACCAGGAAATCGTCCTCTAGGCTCAGCATGACGGATTTTATGCCTGTGTCGAGGGACCTCTCTCAAGAGCAGCTCATTGGGTACGCATATCGACTGCCGCTGAGCTCACAGTATATGGCTATTTCAGAGTTTATGAGGCCTGTGTTGATTTTAGGCTCTGGTGAAAACATCTGTCGGTAAAATGGAGGGAATTCTTGTTGGGCATTCTAGGCCACAATGGAAAATTCATTCTAGTGCAAAACCACGATGAGAAGGTAAAGCTTATCTTTGTGCTCTCTTCACAGGGGTGACACAGTGAGTACCAGCCTGCAAACCATGGAGCCCATATCGGACTCTGACCAGGACCAGGTCCCGGAGGATCTCGGCAAGCTGACTGAGGTGGATCGGGCCCGTACTGGCAGGGTGAGTTCACTATTGATTCTCAAGGGCCCTTAAGGCAGAGCACTAATGAGGCCAATTTTTCCTGTTGTGGATCAGCCTATTTAAGGCTTTATAAGTCAGTATTTGTGTCACAGGGATCGCGGAAAATTATTCCAGTGAATCAAGACGTTTGGAAATTTATTTCCAGAATTCATTAGCAATTAAATTTAGGAATTGACGGAAGTTGGCGTCTAAATCTGCGCAGAGGGGTCAATCGCTCACCTCGAGGCTAACGTCCATCACGCTTACTAAAAACGTACATGTCCTGATTAGGAATTCTTTACTTTCTAACAGCCGCAGCCGTCGCACTGTTGCTTTGGATACTGACTGTTCCGGCCCTTTCTGATTTCGGCAGGTGAGGCTAGAGATGTACATGGAGTACTTCAAGACCATCGGGTTGGCGTTTATCCTCCCCATCATCTTCCTGTACGTCTTCCAGCAAGCGGCATCACTGACCTACAACTACTGGCTCAGCCTGTGGGCAGACGACCCCATCATCAACGGCACACAGATCAACACAGACCTAAAGCTGGGCGTCTATGGTGCCCTCGGCTTTGCTCAAGGTGAGCAAGCACTCCAGTGGGTCAATTTCAGGGCCACATTAAGCCTAGTCCTTTGCTCAATGCAAATGCTGTAGGAGATTCCTCCTTTGAAACCCAGTTCAGTTTCCAGGCTACGTAACTCAAGCAGGACGGCTCAGTTAGCTGGTTACTGCATTAAATTCAACCCCAAAGCAATAAGAGCTATTCAAGTTTCACTTGGCCCAGTTATCAAACTAGCTCAATGAATCTACCTTTTTATGACTGTGTTTAATCAACATCCGTGAAACCAGCTACCTTTAAGACCAAATCACTTGTGTCACCCAGAATGCAAAGTACATTTATTCTCTTTTCAGGGGTGGCCATATTTGGCACAACGGTGGCAATCTCAGTGGGAGGCATCATCGCGTCCCGACACCTGCACCTGGACCTCTTGAACAACGTGCTGCACTCCCCCATGTCCTTCTTCGAGTGTACGCCCAGCGGCAACCTGCTCAACCGCTTCTCCAAAGAGGTGGACGCCATCGATTGCATGATTCCCGACGGGCTGAAGATGATGTTGAACTACCTGTTCAAGCTGCTGGAGGTCTGCATCATCGTGCTGTTAGCCACACCTTTTGCAGCTGTTGTCATCATTCCTCTCGCTCTACTTTATGCCTTCATTCAGGTACGTCTCTAGGAAAAGGACTCCCTTGAAACAAGATGATTCATCTTAACGGACTATCCTTCAAACAATTAAATAAAAAAAATAAAAATAAAATGCAAGGTGTTGTGTCTTGTGGAGCTGACTGTGCTGATCTTGGTTTCTCGGCAATGTTTTTTTCACTGGCTGACGTTAGCGGTTTTTTTAGTGCTGCCGGCAAGTTGAATAATGATTGTTGGTAACATAAGCTCACCAAAGCCTGTCCATTTTTCCACTGTGTCACAGAGTTTCTACGTGGCCACATCCTGCCAGCTGCGCAGACTGGAGTCGGTGAGCCGCTCGCCCATCTACACCCACTTCAACGAAACGGTGCAGGGAGCCAGCGTGATCCGAGCCTTCAGGGAGCAACCCAGGTTCATTCTTCAGGCCAACAACAAAGTCGACCACAACCAGACCTCCTACTTCCCGAGATTTGTGGCCACCAGGTCAGGTTCAAGTAATACTGCGGCACAAGTTTGCCTACGGTAGAGTCGAGTCTTCAAAGTCTGACTTTGAGGGCTAGGCAACGGGCACTTTTGATATTGCAGGCCACTGATTCCAACATCAATATTCGCGTGAGTAAAATTATAACTTCCCCATGTGTCCTCTGTAGGTGGCTGGCGGTGAATCTTGAGTTTCTTGGCAATGCTGTGGTCCTTGCAGCTGCAATCCTGTCTGTAATGGGGAAGGACACTCTGAGTCCTGGCATTGTGGGACTTGCCGTGTCCCATGCCCTGCAGGTGTGCAAAACACAGAGTTATCTTTTTATTAAGTTACTTTTATAAAGTTACTCTTTATTAAGGACTCATCCTATGCAATGTGTGGAAAAATATCACTGCTCTAAGGGGTCACGTCATCCAACAGCACAGCATGAAAATGAGCCGTTGTTAATTTGAAGGAGTATGATGATGACCGATTGACATGACAGCTAAGGTGACAGCGGCAGTTAACAAGCTGCTTTCCGTGTATGTCGTAGGTGACGGGAATTCTGAGCTGGATCGTGCGGTCTTGGACAGACGTTGAGAACAACATCGTATCGGTGGAGAGGGTGAAGGAGTATGCAGACACTCCCAAAGAGGTAGGTGTCCAGCTTTCGAAGTTTGCCTTGTTGATAATAGCAGACTCTGAACCCTGTGAAATGCATGCTGAACCGTGTGTGTCCTGTAGGCGGCTTGGACAGTGGAGAACCAGCAGCTACCGCCGGCCTGGCCTCAGACAGGCACCATTGAATTCCATGACTACGGGCTGCAGTACCGCAAGGGCTTGGAATGGGCTCTCAAAGGCATCTCTCTGCAAATCCAAGAGAGAGAAAAGGTCAGATTATAGATATTTTTTCCATCCATTCATCTTCTTGAACCACTTATTCAGGGTAGCAGGGAAGGCTAGAGCCCTATGCTAGCAGACAGTGGGCGAGAGGCAGGAATGCACACTGGAGAGTCACCTATCCATCACGGGTCCCACAAACCACTCACCTACACATTCATCCATGCGCTTAATTTAGGGTGTCCAATTATTGTATCACATTTTTTTTGACAATTAGGAACTGAGTTCTCAAAAAAACTCAGATAAAGGGAACAGAAGCAAACTCCTTTGTATGAACTTTATTTAAACTCTTTTCCTACATTTTTATTCTGAGGTGACATAACAATAATTCATTCTGGACAACTCGCGTGTTAAAATGAAAGCCATTTATTGAGTATGGTATAGAATTTACCAGAGTTTGGGGCACGAATAAATCTGCTTTGGATACTCTGAGCACTATATGTGCACTAACCTGAATAGAGGAGAATTTATATCTACCTATGAACAATATACCAAATCCCCTGAGCGCACAAGCAGATCTTAACAGACAGTGGAAGCTGGGGTGCTGGTGGGAGAGCAGGAAACAAAATGGCAGCATAATAACCAACAACGACAGCGATAAGGTGCAAATGCAAGCTGTGCAGCGGGTGTCTGTCGCAAACAAAACGCCAGTGTGAGCAGCTGCAAAGCATTAGCTTGATGATCCATTTTTGAAGAGTGCGCCGCATTACTGAAGTTATGTGTGCAGACACGACTGGGTAGTGAGAGGACACATGATGTCCGAATCCTGCAACGCTGCCACTGCAAAGAGCTCCCTGACTGAACTACAGCCGCATTTCATGCTAACTCTTCATGTGCTTCAAGGGCAAAACAAAATTTTTACATTTTTGGAGTAAAAGGTACCTTTGAGTCATACCTCATAACCTCTCAACCTCTTTATCCTCAGGTTGGGATTGTGGGAAGAACTGGAGCTGGGAAGTCTTCTTTGGCCCTTGGCATTTTCAGGATTTTGGAGGCAGCCAAAGGAGATATTTACATTGATGGAGTCAACATTGCTGACATCGGACTTCATGACCTGAGGTCTCGAATTACCATTATCCCACAGGTACTGTGAATCAGTTCCTGCACACAAAGCAAGAGAATACTGGGTGTTTTAACTTGTTTACTAAAAGTGTTTGCATGTCTAGGATGAAATCACATTTAAGGAAGTTATGCCTTCATATAATAGTGGCCGTAATGTACTTTATCCCATAAATGATTAAAAATTGGAGTAATACAGCCATGTCGTACGTTTGATCTTACACACCTGTAATACAGGTTTCTCGTGTCGCGATTGGTCAAATTCATTGACAAACTTCAACCACTATCTTTACAAAAATAGATTTACCAATCCTGCTTGTAACTGTTAACCATCGGTAGCATTAGCTTCTAGTATTCAAATCAATGGAATGAATACTTTTCTAGCTAGCTAGCATGCTAACACCTTTTGCCATTAAAGTAATTAGTTACAAGAGTATCTGTGATCGTAGAAAGTTGAATTTATTAATTTAATTGATGTTTTAATTATATCAATAAACATGGAGAAAAGAGCCTGCAAAAATAGAATGCTAAAAATAATAGAATTATTCATTTGCAGCATTGGGAGACGCGCCATAGATTGTGACTTCATTTGCCCAAAAGATTTGTGAAAAAAAAAATTTGCGGCCTGATTTCACTGCTATGGCTTGGCTGCACCACAGCTGAGCGACACCTGCTCCCCACAGTAGGATCATGACTCCTTTGCCTCCGACAGGACCCTGTGCTCTTCTCTGGCTCCCTACGCATGAATCTGGACCCTTTTGACGCTTATTCTGACGAGGAGGTGTGGAACGCGCTAGAGCTCGCCCATCTGAAGACCTTTGTGTCAGGGCTCCCAGATAAACTCAACTACGAGTGTTCAGAGGGAGGAGAAAATCTCAGGTTAGCACATCGTCCTCTCTCTCTCAATGCAGCATTCGTCTAACCCACTCTTTCCTGTCGACACTCCGTCCCTCTACTGGTTCGTCCATGTCCATCTCAGACTAACGGTCCCGATTTTCACGTTGTTCTGCAGTCTGGGGCAGCGGCAGCTCGTGTGCCTGGCTCGCGCCCTCCTCCGCAAGACCAAAATCCTGGTCCTGGATGAGGCTACAGCAGCTGTAGACCTGGAGACAGATAATCTGATCCAGTCCACCATCCGCAGCCAGTTTGAAGACTGTACAGTCCTCACCATCGCCCATCGCCTGAACACCATAATGGATTACACGAGGTATGAGACAAAAAAACTGAGAAAGTAATTGTGGAGCTTCTTGAATTCTGTAAGTCTGTGACACAAATGATTTTAAACTAAATTTTACACTGATTTTCTTGTATTCTGATAAAGATATAACCCAAATAATTCTGCCATAATGCACTAATGTGCAATATTGGGGAAAAAAAATGCATGTTGTTCGCAACATTGGTAATCTCAAACCGTATCATAGTACTGTCACGATAATGTTAAGATAAAAAAAACATAAAATAATGAACGTATTTAATTTTAATGATTGTAAGCAATGAACATGGATGCAATTAGAGCTCAAAGTTAATATCGAAGCATTGGTAGTATTTGCAAATTTGATTGAAAATAACACATTGAATATCTGGCCAAAATCGGTGATGACAAACAACGTTAGTCATGCCACACAGCTGAAGTTCATTTTAAATGTTCATTTTGAATTTTTAGCACATTTCTCCTTCAAAGATGTCCCATAATATGTCATAAATGACACATAAATGACATTTTCATCTCCCTCAACAGAATTATTGTCATGGACAAAGGACACATTGCAGAGATGGACTCGCCGTCCAATCTCCTCACGCAGCGAGGCCATTTCTACAGAATGTGCAGGGAGGCTGGACTGGCATGAGTTTCGAGGCCAAATAAATTGCCAGTGATGAAAGGGACAAAAGCCAGACGTCCGGTTTCATCATTCCAGGGGACAAATAGGGGGACATTTCAAGCTTCCGGGGGACATTTCAAGCTTCTGGGCTGCTGGGACTTTTTAATAAACCAAAATGTGTTTTACACGCCATGAAATCCAGTGTTACCACTGAAGGTGTCCCCATCTCTTCTGGCCTCTGCGATGGTGCAGTGATGTCAGACACTGTACTGGTGCGCAGAAAGGAAGGACTGACAGCAGTATTGATGCTCACAGTACAGTTTGGAGAGGACAAGCTAGCGCAGTGCATGCTGCATACTGTATATACATACTGTAACTCTGAATATATATTTGGAGCACTACAGGAAAATTGTATAGGTTTTTATCGCAACAATACAAGGAAAATGTTGATTTGGGTGTCAATTTTGTATTATTAAACGTATAATTATGTTTTATAGCACTTTCTCGTTCATTTTATCCAAAGATGCGTCATTTTAAAGGTGTTTTTACTGTAATCAGAGCTTAAATAGAAATAGGTTGGCTTATGTGGGGAAACCTGATTACGGCCCCAAATTTATCAAAATATCAAGTTCTACGGTAACAATTCTCACTTCAGTACTTTTTCTCTAGCTTAGCCTTTTAAACTAGCACCATAAGAGTCATTGGAATCTCACAACACTTGGAAGCATTTTATGGGTGTTCTCAAAGGGTTAATCAAAACAATGAGCCAAGGCACAAATGTGTTGTGGTCTTTACTTCTTTTTTTTTAGCAATATAAATATTTAAAGCTATTAAAAAATTGCAATTTTGGAAGTAATTTTACCTGAATGCAAAATTATGGGTGTTGAAGGAATGCTAATGATACATGTTCTCTCATATACAGACAGCAAATGTGTGCCAGCAAACTCAAGCCATGCACAAATTAATTGACTGCTTGAGGTACCACATCTTCTCTACTTTTTTCTCCAAGCTGGCATTTGGCAGCTCTGAATCGTTCTATTTTCTTCTTCACCTACATGTTATATTTTCTATCATTTGGCCTCCATGCTCCATTAAAAAAGGAGGCGTTCAGGCAGGCCTTTCTGTAAAAACTGTAGAAAATAAGTGTTGTGTATAGTCATTGTGAGCAGAGGTGAAATATTTTGCTGAAATTTGTGCATATTTTTTATCTCACTGGTAAATACAGTACAAAAAAGTAAAAAGAATAAAACTATTTTTATTTAAAGAAATGTTTGTGCTTTTAAATGCCAATGTAAAGAATGTATTATATTTATACCTTTTGTACCAAATCTTTGTGATGAATCTTATTTCACAGACAACATTTCAAGTTGATATTGTTCCACTATGCTGAAAAATAAACTTTTTGACATCAGTGCAGTGGGAGTGGTCATATTGTGTATAAAAATATTCATACTGTATACATGTTTCTTTAAATTAATTTATATATTTATCAAACTTGAAACGGCAATCTTTTCATTATCCGCCGGAAAGACTGCATTTTACATAGTATTTTCCCATTTCTCTGATAAGATTAAGATTACAATTTAGTTCGGCAGAGGATTCTCTGAAATGAACTTCTCATCACACATTCATGAAATAACATGCTCGAGCAGGGCTCTGTGCACAAATTATCTCCTGCAGTGTACACCGGACTGACGCAAAACAACTCTGGAAGGGACTTTATTGTTGCAGACAAATTTCCGGTGTCGGAATAAAATCATGAGACTTTTGCTCGAGTTGGAGCAGGCTCCCATCATCTTGAACATTAGATGTAACGTGGTCGTAAAACTCAGCCTTTTTCTCATCTTGACATTCTGATAAAACTGAACGTTTGATATTATCCTAAGTCTTAAGTCATGGCTCATTCAAATAGTGAAGAGCAATGACGTGGGTACTGTCAACAACCAATAGGTACACCAAACTAAATCCTCAGTGCTTGCAAGATCTTATAGTCTGTGAGTAAATACTCTATGACTTTATGACGCAATGTCATGAGATGTGAGAGGGTGTCAGACATTGATCTTTTGAAAGCCCTTTTAAAAACTTCTTGTGTATGGTGGTAGGCATAAGTCAAAAGACTGCCTATTTATCAAGCCCTTGACAAGGTTCAATCATTCAAATAAAGTGTGTTAGAACAGAGAAACATCTACATCCTGCAGGAATATGGCCCCCTACCCCTGTTGCGTTATCAGTAAGCAGGCATAGAGGTTAGTCATTAACATCGAAACACAGTCTGCAGTCTGCTCAATGAACGGTATTGGCTTTTACAGATGCATTTCCATTTTTCAAAACCTAGAATGGATGCATTTTAGCAAAATAAATAGTATACTTTCAAAGAAATTACATTCAAATCTGATAGCCTCTCATACTGGATGGGTCGTGAATGCAAGCACCCAAAACAACCTATATAAACATTTAATTGGCGGAAGAGCATTGGAACAAATCAGATGATGCCTTTACACAGCGGTTGGGACAAGAAAACAGGAACTCACCCATGTTTCCCAATTCAAAACTTTAGTTAAATATTTGCAACAGCAAGGCGTGACTGTCTTTTAAAAACCATGATCGCCTTATCCCAACCCTGAACTCTAATCTTAACCTAATCCTTATCCTAACCTTAACGTTAGTTAGAAGTATCTGTAAACAAGGCAGTAATGTTTTCCCAACCATTTGTTTTGGAAGGTACAGTATCGCTGTTACGGTAGTTTAACGTTTGACCTATGTGGACGTTTGAGTCTGAGGACTTGTTGGAATTACAGTCAACCCAATAGGCAGGAATAGTGGAGCTGCTTATTCAGAGCTCATAGCTGGAGGAGACCCATAAATAACCTATATTTATTTACTAGAATGGGAGAGAGATGAGAAGGGTCTACAATGACTGAATTTGCACAGAGCCCATAAATGTACGGAATGACCCTGTTTACTTACATGATAAAGTTATTTTCATGTTTAAGATTTTTTTTTTTTTGAGACCAAACTGACCAGTGATTTTCTGTTTGGTTACCATGGTACGATTTGGAAACATCCAACAAATTATGACTATTCCAAGCCAGGCGGAGGATGGACAATGTAAATTCAAGAATTCACTTGGTGCACTCCAGGAACGCAGTGTTCTCCTGAAACAGACACGCGGCTGAGAGTAAACAGAACCACTGAAAAACACCTGTAACTGCAGACAGAACAGGCTGTCTGACCACTGCAATGTAGCTTTGCCAAATATAGCGAAACTGATTGAACTGCAATTGCGGTGCAGGCCAATACATCTATGCAGTCACGAGGAGGAGCTACTTTAATCTCAAATGCCTGAGAAACCTGATTATATTAATAAAATAAATATACCGTAAATGTCACCAAAATTAACCCCTTAATCTCCACCATATCACTTAAAGGAGATGTGTCACCGCCTGGGGATGCAGAGCTCTGTCACTAAAGTTTATTTTTACATGGATTAAGGGAAACTATCGCTAAGTGAATTTGACAGGGGATGAGGAGTAATCCAAGCATTTGAGAAAAAAGAAAAGGCAGAAACACATACAGCTGGGCAACGACGTGTTCGCCACTGGGCCAGACCTTAAAAAACACCTGCCTTTATACCACTGATTCGGCATTTGCGAGCCATATGCATTTATGCCTTTTCTCCCAAGCTTTTCGAGTCATGATGGGGAGTTTGGGAGAGCGCATTGGTCGGCCGATGACAGGCCTTCTCACATTCGGCTTTGACGATGCCATATTTTGAAGTTCTAAATACATAACTGAGGAAAATTTTCTATGAAAAGTAGTTAAGAGTACCTTAGCTTTCTAAATGTTAGTGAAGTTTGCCAGTATGGCGAGGAAAATGGCTGGTAAGCCCGTCTAGTTCCCAAAGTTTGAGACTATAAGGCAGCTCTGTTGTAATATGTGCACAGTGTGGCTTGGCGTTATCCTGCTGGAACAAGTATGGCGGTTTTTGAAAAAGATGACATCTGGATGGCATATGTCCTTCCAAATTGCACGTGTACCCTTAGACAGCAATTGTGTCTAGATGTGCAGGTTGCCCTTGCCTCGAGCACTATAATGCAGCCGCCGAACAGGACAGATGCAGGCTTCTCAACGTCACTGATAACATTTGGGAGGGCCCTTCTCTTTGGCCCTGAGAACAACATCTATTATTTCTAAAATCAATTTGAAAGATGGACCAAAGCACTCCTTTTCATGTTGCCTCAGTCCATTTCAGATGAGTTACAGTGGCTGCGTCAAAAAGCTTTTTAACCATACCCAGTCTTTCCGATGTGAATTATTGGTATATTGTTTGGACCCAAATGTTTCATCTATCTGTGAAAATTGAGTATGTGACAAAATGCTATACTTTAGCACTGTGCTTCTCTTGTGTTTGTTGTGTTATTTTTTTGTATATTGTATCATGATCTTCTTAAAAATGATTGACTCCCACCCCAAATCAATATGCTGATGAAATCATGAAAATTTGAATACAGGGGACACTCACAGAGAGTATAGTGTATGCCTACAGTGTACACATGGGAGGAATAATTAAGTGAGGGCAAGTTGGTCATCATATTTTTTCCGTGTCATTTACTTTCTGCAGCAATTTTTTAACCTAACTGTATGAACTGGTCTGACTTTATGAAAGGACATGGCCTTTTCCAGTTTGTCATCATCTGTTCAAGTGTGGAACCAGGGCGAGAGAATGATCTTTGATTTGATTAGACGGTGTTCTCTGTAGTATGACAGACGTTTTTTTTTGGCTGTTGGAACTGGCTTCACGATTGAAGGCATTTAGTACCATCTGCTGGTAACTATAAGTAAGACTCATTGTCAGAGTGAGAACACATAAAAAGTGAAATGGCCTGCTTCTCGATATGGCAAGCCAGTATCATGTCAGGGATGTGTTACGTTGACAATCCACACCATTTCAGATGGTATCCAATTATTTTTGAATTGAGAGACAAAGACAGATTCCTCTGGATTTTTTTTGTAATTCACAAATCCTCTTTTTGAAGAATATTGCATGATGTGGCCTCCATTTTTCCTTCTAATGTCTAAATGTAACAACTTTCCCCGCCATGTGTTTAATTCTACCCCAGTGGGTAGCTGTTTGCCGTGCAAATAGACAATTCTAACGTCCCCTCTAATAACTGAGTCCCCCACTATAACTAACACCCTTTTCAGGGGGAAAGAGGGCTTCAGGGTGGGTAATTTTTTGACATGGGTGATTTAAGTTTTGAATAAATCTTTTCCCTCAAGATATTAAATGATAATTTACAAGTAACATTTTGTGGTTATTCACATTGTCCTTGTCTAATATTAAAATTATTTGGATGATCTGAGACATTTCAACATGACTAGTAAGCAAGAACAGAACAAATGGGGGAAATATACTGCACAAAAAAATAAAGGGAACACTTGGATTAATAATGTGTTGTTGAAGCGTTCCTTTTATTTTTTGAGTAGTTTAGTTCTTCGCAGCGCTATGAACTGTCTTTTTTAACACGGATTTTACATCTTTCTTATGACCACCAGATGGTGGTGTATAACCATAAAAATTATTTCCTTGAACTGAGTTCAGGAGCAAACAGCAGAGCAAAAAATGACGCGGGAATTTCAGTGCATATTATTCTTCGGAAAATGTGTCCATTATGTGAAAAACGCACTAGATTATGCGGAAATTTAAACAATTAACAATAGTGATAATTAGGCCTTTACAATGTGTTTACATGTACATTACTCCAAAATATTGGCCGATTTATCATTCTTTAATATTAATGTTAATTGGGCCTTTGTGCCCCCCTAACAAACTGAAGCTGTCTTGTTGCCAGGCAACAGTTAAGTCCAAAAACCTGAAGTTCTTGTCGCATTGTGCGTGTGGAAAACTTCTTACTTTCACAATTAAACTTAGCCATGAGGTCTATTGTCAAATTTTATTGATGAGATTTAATCAAGCGTTTACCGGAACTCATTCCACCCGAGGCTTATTAACGCATCACGCAGACAGGTAATGTACATTGCGTGAGGTTATACGCACGTTATCATCTCTCGGGTGAAAACCAGCTTATCTCTGGGTATCCGATTCGGACCTGTAGGAACCGAAGCTAGCGGGCTAAATAGCTCCCTGTCCCACCGGCTGTCTGCAGTTCCTCGCAACCAGCTAGCTCGCCAGCGCGGCGCTTACGCCAGTTGTCTTCGTCACGATGGCGACCATCACAGAGCTGAAAGCTGGTGAGTTGAAATCGTGGACTGACTTCGCCTGTCGGCCTAATCCAAATAACAATCAAAGTTGGCGAATTTGCAATTTCCTTGATTATTTGATTTGTTTTATACAAAGTTGCGTGACAGTTCGCGATACTTTCAGGGGAAAAAAATCTAACGTTAATGTGGCTAGTTAGCTAACTTGCCCATCCGCTCGGAAAGCCGGAGCCCATCAGTTATACTCCAGGGCTGTCAGATGGCTGGAGTAAAGTTTAAATCAGATGTCCGCTATGTCAGAGGAGTTCGCTATAAGTGCTGCTCTTTGGTAACGTTACCGTTTCCTCAACGTTGGCAGTTGGTCCAGTTTTCAGTTGCCTTGTTTGCTTGGGGATTTTGTGCTGTAATTCGCAATAAACGGTAACGGTAGCCTGCGAGTTCACTAATCGGCGATATGTCGACTGCAGCGGCTGCCGTTAAACTGCTAACTGAAGCTGCACGAGCGTGTTTTCCGCGTCAGACATTACGTCGTTTCAATCGATCGATTAAGTTCGTTTGCGAGTTTAGTTTAGCCTGCCAGGGGTGGATTGCGTCGGAGCTGAATTGCTTTTACTTTGTTTGCTTTGTCTTGAATGTGTTGCTGCTTGATTAAATTGGCTTGCTTGCTAACTTTATTTAAAGCGAATACATGTGTTTTTGATCCAGCGCTGAAAGAGACCCTTGAAGCCCGGGGCGTCCTGGGACAGTTGAAAGCCCGGATACGAGCTGAGGTCTTCAACGCGCTGGACGACCAGAGTGAAGCCCGACCAGCGCTGTCCCACGAGAATTTCCTCATCAATGAATTAATTCGCGAATATTTGGAATTTAACAAATACCGATATACTGCTTCCGTTTTAACTGCAGGTAAGTGGGGAGCAAGTTTTTGGAGTCATCCTGGTGCTGCCTCTTCCAAAGTAACATGTAACGTTATAGATGTAGATCATAAAGTATTATGACGGAAAGATGTAATGGTTGTTCATTCTTGACACGGTGAGATTGCCCAGTAGCATACAACATACTCATGTGACCCTGAGCAATCCTGACAGTGTGTAAATTTTTTTATTACATGGAGATGTTGACTTGGCTGAGAGCATTTTGTGTTTGATGCAGAGTCTGGTCAGCCTGAAGTACCTTTGGATCGACAGTTCATGACAAACGAGCTGAATGTGGTGGAGGACCCCAGTTGCAGATCTGTGTAAGTGAAGGCTGTGACCCTGTATCCATCTTTCCTTGTTTCAGTTGTGTTCCCTGGCCCATGCACACCAGTACCATGTTAGTGACACAACTTATTGATATTTCTTTCCTTTTCTTTGTCAAAATTAATATGCCATTGTTTCAGTTTTAGCTCTAGTCCATGGCTCCTTCTTAAAATGCATTACAGCTCATGGAGTCTGTGCATTTTATTTGCTTCAATTAAATCTGCTCACGAATTCAGTAGAGGCACTGATATGAAATCTCATTCGATCATCTAGCCCCCTGCTGTATGGGTTGCTGTCTCACTTCCTGAGTAGGAGTGAGAACGGGGGAAAGCGATTCCTCAGGAGCTCCGCGGCACCGGCTGCGAGGGACGATGCCGTACGACCAGCAGGCGAAGACAGCAGAGCAGGTGAGGCTCTTGTATAGGTGCGGCATTGTAGCCTGCTGCCATGGTTACCTATTGGCTTCAGCTCTGACATTTTTTTTCAGACACCTCCCTTTTCTAGGAGGGGCATGGGCCAATTTACCATAAGAGTTCTGCTGTACTGAAAACACTGTAAAAATAAATTATTTGATGCTTTAACATGTTAATTATATTGAAAGTATGTGCTTATTTCAAATCTGATCACTTGAACAAGCTTGGAAAAAGCTGGCGCGGGAGCAATTTATGACTAATATTGATGCACGGTTTCCCAGTAATGTATTATGCTGTGGTAGCGCATTACCACAGTTCAAGTTCTCCCCACCACAGTTTCTTGTCTCTGTCGACAGCATCACCACATGAATGTCACACTCTTTACCATTCATGGAGTACTTCCTCCCTTAATGAGGAAGACCTGCTGTCAAACATGCCTCCATCAATGAATATGAGTGCCAATTTCTTTCATGTCTGTATAACATCATTGGTCCTCAAGTTGTGATTTTCTTCAGACAATGAACAATCATCAAAGCATCAACCTGTACCCACAATGCACTGACCCTACCAACAACTCATCGAATGGTCAAAGACTTGTGCATGAAAGTTACTCTGCAAGTGACAGTATTGCTGGACAGGAACAATTTTAAAGTCATGTAACAAAAGCAGTTCCTTTGAACCGGTTGTACTTGTCTATTGTCTCTGAATGTGGTCATAGCATTGTACTGACGGATGGTACAATTTAATGTGAACAAGCAGAATGGGGAGTAACACAATGAAATTGTGTTTTTTGGTTTGTATAGTCAACATTCCAAGTGCTTTTTTTTTCATAGTTTTTCACCTGTCCGTCCGTCCATCCGCCCGTCTGTCTGTCTGTCCGCAATTTGCGATGGCTATAACTTTTGATCAGCTCATGATAGGACTTTGATACTTGGCGTATGCATTGCTTGTGAGGAGGCATTTCAGATGGGGTCATGACTTTTGACCTTCTGACCTTGACCTTGGAGCGTGACGTTTGGTGACAAAAACTTTAACATGGTCCATAACTTTTCATTAGCTTGTAATAGGCATTTGATACCCGGCATATGCATTCCTTAGGATAAGGCCTTTCCGATGAGGTAATGAATGTTGACCTTGACCTTTAACCTTTGACTCATGATAGGCCTTTAATGGTTAGCATGTGCATGTTATGTACGGGGGCATCAGTGTTTCACAAACACATCTTGTTCTTTTTTGCAAAAAAAAAAGGGAGAAAAGCCACTGTGTTTTCCAGATGAAAGACGAGGACACTCCAAGCTGTTATCAGTGTCAGTTCCTATAGCCCGCGTCTGTCATGATATGGGAGTGGTGTGTCAGTACGCATGGCATAAGTGACTTGCACATTTGCTAGTGCATTATTAGTGCAGAAAGACGTACAAATTTTGGTGGAGCGTATGCTGCCATCTAGACGTTGTCTGTGCCAGGGATTTGACTGCATTTTCCTGCAAGACGACACCAGACCACACTGTGCACGGAGGACAAGCGAATGCATGCGTGAGCAGTGAGTGCCGGTGCTAGATTGGCCTGCCTGCTGTCCTGAGCAGTCTGTGATTGAGAGAGTATGGCACATTATGAAGCTAAATATACAGAAACAAAAGCTCTGTAAAATTGATCAGCTGAAGACCCGCATAAGGGAGGAATGGGAGTCATTTCTCTCGATGGACTTGACCAACTGGTGTCTTCAGTGCCCAGATTAATTAGTAAGATGAAAAGGCATGTTGATGATGCACAGTGGTAAGCGGTTGATTGTGACAACTCATTTCAGAATTTTTTTTTTGCAGTCGTCACATTGTATATATTTTCAGAAGATGATGAAATTCTCATGCTGGAACAGCCAAATGAAGAGCTTTTATATTACTTTTGGTGTCGTAGAAGATGAATTGACCTTACAGATCTGTCCCAAATCTGCGAAGTTGTTAGGAATTGGGTTCATACTTGGGTAAGTCCTGCTGTGGTGCTCTGCCTTCTGACTCACCTCCTGTGTCATCAGCCTCAAGACTGATGGGAAGATAATTTGAAGGAACAAATGTGATTGTTTCTAGCTGTACCAGAAGGAGTTGCACCCGGGAGAACCAGCAGAGAGGCTTTCCTGCAGGGTGGATGCAGATGACTGCTGAGGGGCTGCATCGATCTTCATGTTGCCAAAAGAGGTTCAAAGTGCTTTTTGCATCTCGCTCTCAGTACCTCAAGTGGATGACCCAAGTCCCTTTGGTTATATTTATGTCTTCTCTCACTGCTGCTGGGGCCAAGCCCAGGCAATCCTGGCTGTAAATTGTTAGTATTTTGCGTAACTATCCCTAATTATTAATTTGCATGGCTAGAGTTAACTTTCAGACGGTAAATATTGCTAGTCACGTACTGGAGGTCTTGGGTACCAGTTGGTGCTTCCTATTTTGGGATGTTTCTGCTTGGTCATTTATTAGAAATCTTTGTCCTTTTTGAGGTAAAGTAATTATTTATTTAATTTTTAATGTTGTTTTATCAAATAAATATGCATATTTTGAGGCTTAAGTTTGTTTACGCGATAACATGACAAAAAGGACCAGAATGTTTCTTGAAGCAGTTACATTGTGTATGTAGTTGAGTATATCAGGGGTGATATTTTTCAGTCAACGTTTCATCACAGTAAACAGCATAGCATAAATTTTTTTCAACGCCCAGCAGGACCATCCTATGATACTCTTCCTCCCTTTCTGACTGACTGATATATCGTGTTATCTTGTATGTGTACAATACCTGTTTGCTGTGTCACATTTGCGTACTGACCCACTGTGTCCAAATAAACCAGATGCCGCCTGTCTCTTTTTATTTTTTTTAAATATTTATATATATATATTGCCTCTGTTTTTGTTGTGGCATTGCAGTGTGTACAAGAAGTTCATGTACAGTTCTTTATCTGGAACACCTGAGAAGTGTGGAATAAAATAGGACTTGAATTAGTTGTGTGCCTTTTTTCATTGTCACATGGTGGCGGTAGCTCATTTGAAATTAAGTTTACATCTGCCACTGAAACCACTGTGAAGTCTCAAAGGCCGCGTTTAAAATTCCATACCTGATGGTCGTAGTGCCTCTGCTATATGCAACATTGTATAAAACTGAAAATTTTTTTAACATTATTGTATCCCCCGAACGAGTTCGGAGGATACAATGGATTTGGCCTCGTCACGCGTCCGCATCCGCAGAGATTTTCTTGTGAACGCTCTACAGCCCACACCAGTGCACCGATTCTTTTCAAATTTTGCAGGGACATGTATTATGGTAAGTTCATGACACCTATTGATTTTGGGTACTCTGGGACCATCTGGGCCCAACTGGGGGGCCTCGGTTGCCGAGTGCTCTAGTTTGAAGCTGTAGCTAAATAAAAAAAAAAAAAACACACCCTCAATCAGTCTCTCTGCTGGTGTTGTCCCATCTCTGTAATCACCCCTAACCCTTACAAAACATACCTCATGCATCAGATTGGGATCACAGAGCTGTAAATTGGAACAATTGGTCAGCCATTATTGGGTTTGAATGAAAGCCTACTGCATGGTAGCCTGTCAGTGACAGAATTTGGCAGCTCTGACCTACCATTTTAGTCTTACTTTTTAATTACAGGCTTAATCCAAACCACTGTACTTGCTCAGTTTTATAAAAGGTTGACGTTTTTGTCCCGCGGCGGGACATAGTAGTCACGACCGTCCATACGTACGTACGTCCCGAATCCTTGTCAGCGATATATCTCAAGAATGAATTAACGGATTTCCTTCAAATTTCATGTTAACATGTATTAGGGTGGTGCCCTGGCGCCAGTCGATTTTGGTGACCTTTGCGTCACTCTCAAGGTTACACCGAGACACTGTTCATTTTGACACGATTTGCCATTTTCTGACGGGGGGCTAAGACTCGTTTGTGGCAAATACTTGTTTTTTACAATTCAGATTTTCTAGTATTTCTAGTGGTCCATAAGAATACTTTGGACTTTTTTTTTTTGTAAGTCTGCGGCACTTTGTGTGGTTGTACGTTTATGTCCATGCATGTCATTTTTAAACTTTTATGTCCCATGTGGAGACATTCTTGGTTGATGTTACTCCATGAAGGGAAAACTTTAATTAGAAACGTACTGCATGGACATAACTTATTTGACCTGAGATACGTCATGCGTGTGGGGGAATTTTACAAGATGAGTAACTCAGTCGTCCTTACTCCCTCCTATAAATTCTGTTGGAACTCCAGCCGGATATCTGTAGATACAGACACCGGCTGTAAAAGGAGAGTTTTGAGCTAAGAGAGTTGCCTGTGAGAAAAAGGAAAGGACTTGGGTATAGGCCAGATCTCTATCTATCATGATTTGTCACACATCGGGGGGAGGGGGCACTCATATTCATTACTGCCATTCTGGGTAAAGACAGTAAAAACCTTTCCCATACATTCCGGGAAAATGTAAAGGTTATAATTAGATGCTGCAGTTAGTGTGTCTGCATGGGAAACAAAAGAAAACTACAATTTTTGTGGTTTCTAAATTTTCCATTTGTATCAGCTGTTTGAATTATAAGTGCTATTATTGCATCTTGTATTTACATCGTATTTGTTAATTTCCTTGTGGAACACTGAGCCTCGTGTACAGGAAAGCGCATTTTGTACACGGCGTAGTGCTGCCACCTTCCCCCCATTCGTGGAACTGCAGGCATTCCATGAGATGACTGCAGATGATTCAAGGTCATTTACTAGCAGACTACAGGCACCTCGTTGATGAGAGGCACCTTAGGTCCAGAGACAGGGGAAAATGGCAAGCAGACCTCTCTCATCCTAATCTACGCTCTGGGCATTTGTGTCCCCCTCATGGGAATCTTTGCCAGTCGACGCTGGCATGGCCTGGATTCAATTTTTGACCATGGGGAATGTCACTATACAAGAAAATTGTGCTGTAGCTTGATGCGTCACCTGGGAGGCCGAACATTTCATATTTCAGCCATATATGGTGGTGCTTTGAAGGGACAATCTCTTAATCTCCATCAAATTTATCCATTAAAGAAAAAAAAAACAAATAAAACAGGAAAAATGAATTAGCATTTCTGTAGTTTCTGGAATATTTCTGAAATGTAGCTGTATAATGTTGCATGACCTTGCTATCCAAAGTTAAGTGCTCCCATCCCCTGAGCAGCCTTAGCAGAACGAAGGAGAGGGGAAACAGTGTCCCATTGGCTAAGACCCAATGCAGGTCAGACACACATTGGCTGTGGCCAGCTTTTCCGCATGTCATTTCCTCACACACCATAAATGGAAACTGAGCACCCTTATCTACTGCTCATGGGCTTTATCAAACTGTTTCTCATTTTTGCTGTACATGCTTTGTCGTAATAGGCATTTTTCAGATGTACTTGAAAGTCTGTGGTCACAAACTTCATTTTAAATTTAATACTTTCTAAATTATTACACGGCCAAGTAATTTGTGGGTGTTGGTTTCGGAGATTATGTCCAGGATTACAGGAATTTTAAATGGAGCATCTGCAGTATGTTCCTTAATGTTGGAACATTGTTTACTCAATTTGGCTTTGTTCCTCACAGTGAATTCATATGGACCTCTGGTGCACACTCCTGACATTGAGTATTAGTTTGTATTTTTGCACAGTTTTGTTTCTCCATGGGTGGTACGGTGGCGCAGTTGTTAGCACTGTTACTTCACAGCAAGATGGTTGTGGCTCCCAATCTGGTCTGGGACCTCTCTGTATGGAGTTTGCATGTTCCCCCCGTGTTCCCCTGGGTAATTTAGTGTCTTCTGACAGTCCAAACACATGTATTCCAATTTGTGAGGCTAAAGTGCCCATAGTTAATTGTGTTTGTGAATGATTTGCGATCCCTGGGTTTGATTTGACCTCTCCCTCGCTGTTTGCTGGGATTGGCTCCAGCTTCCCTGCAGTCCTGACCAGGAATAAGGATGTGCAATAATGAAGTATTAATTACAAATCTAAAATAATGGAGCCAGATCAAGACATTACATAAAGCTTTGTTCCAGTTTCTCTGTGGTGGTTTATCTGCCTCCTCTATCGCAGGGGTGGCTATGAATGCCTGTATGGCTGTAATTTTTTCCAACAAGAAGCTTCCTGTGAGCTGTTTGTGGAAGTGCGAATTGTGTGTGAGTAAAACAGTTGTCTACATCAGTGACCAAATTTATTAAGCTCAAATTCATTATTACACTCAATATTTTGGCTCTATATACTACCAAAATTCAATTACATTGAAACAATCAAGACATGCTTTAATCAGTAATCTGTAATCTCTTTACTTATTCAAAAGTATTGCAAGAACTATGTAGGGACCATTTGTATACTGAATCTAATTTATGTAGGAACCAATTTTAGTGGCTCAAAAAATAACTTGAGTAGTCCAGAGTGAACTGACATTATTTAAAATTAAATTGCCATTTTTCACACGGAGTCGCAAAGCCTTTGCAGTCAATCATTACCTGAAGTCTGGAACACATGGACAAACCTATGTCAGCAGTTCCATCTTCAATAAATGCAAAGGAACCGGATGTGTTTCCCAAAAGCAGCATTGCTGCCCATGTTATGAACTTACAAAGTTTGTTCATTCACAGTCAATGTTCCAACTATGTTAGTTAGCATCTATGCTTTCGGGAAACGTAACCCAGTTCCATTCGCAGCCACATTTGCGAAGCCTACGTCATAATGCTAACTTCATCGTCCTTCACAGATGAGGTGGTATTTTTCAGATCATGTGCAATGAATTCCCCTTTCCAAACTCTTCTCACCATTCTGATCCAAGTTGAGATTTGTCTAATCTACCGATAGCATGTTGTTCTAGTGCAATTTCTTTTCTTTTTTTTTGATTTTAGATATGTTTTAGCAAACGAATTAGTTTTTTTTCTGTTTCTCAGACTCTCCAGTTGTTGTAAACCCTCATGTTTATATCCTGTGGTTAAACCCTCTGTATTTAATCCGGTGAAGGCTTCTTATGACTGGTGATGTTGACAGATGTGCCCACCTCCTGGTGGGTGCTCTTGATCTGGCTAACAGTTGAGATGTTTTTACTCCAGCCAGTTTTTAATTCTTTTGTCTTCCAACAGTTGTTATCCATGGTCTTCCAGGCCTTTAGTGCACCAGAGTGTTTATTCTTTTCAAGAATGTGCCAAGTAGTTGATTTAGCCACAGTGAGTATTTATATTATTTCTTTTATTGTTTTGCAATGATTATTCAGCCTAATGATGGTGTACTTCACTGGCCGGGCCAGTTCTTTGAACATCGTATTGAGAGTTAAAAGCAGCAGATTCTAAATGAAAATTCTTCTCCTGAAAGACCTTTTATCCTCTTACTTCTCAATGAAATAATGAGGGACAATCAAACAACCAGCCATTCAATTACTTTTGGTTCCTTAAAAAGGGAAGCAAGGCATGCACATATATAAAGTGGGGTAATTTCTACACCATTCACCCAATTTGTATGTAAATACACCCAAATTAAAGCAAAAAGTTGGCAATTTGAGATTGTGTTCATTATTTGAGGGGTGATATGGGGTTAAATGAGAAATGACACTAGGAAACAACTCAGAATTAATCTAAAGTGGTTTATGTAATAACCAACAAAAAAGATACAAGTTGGCTTTTTTCTGTTTATGCGGTTGCCATGGTAACTGAGCAAGCTCGTTAGATATGCGTAAAACTTCTGGCACCAATTCCTCTTTAACTGTTTGATAGAATTCAGTTTTTCTTTCATCATCTACAAGCCATTGATTATCCAAATGCAATGACATAGCCATTATTTGACCAATTTATCAGTTTTGTGATTTTGGGGCATTTTATTCAAATTTTGAAATTAATTTGCACAGAATCTGGCGAATATTCAAAGTATGTATCAGATAGGCAAAATTTCCCTATACCATTGCCATTCTAATGAAGTAAAGTACCTGCAGCCCAAATTTCATTGATTTTCAATGATAAATAAAAAAAGTTATGGCTGCCACAAGCATAAGAAACGTGGAAAAAGTAATACCTTAGGAAATCAATGGAAAATGCAACAGACCGCATTGAAAAGTTGAGTTCAGTCTTAGTCTCTGGCTTACACCCATTTTTCAGACTGTATTATCTGATTATTCAAATATTTATCACTTTCCTGGAGAGAAAAGCATAACTTTCATCATCACAGTTGCTTTTAAATCTAGATTTTATGACAAAATTCAGTTTTTAATCCTTACAGCAATTAGTGATTATTAAAGGTGTAAATATTTTTACTTAAAAACATTTTTGTGGAAAAATGAATTTTAACCCCAGATCGCCCCTTAATTTCATCTCCAAAATGCTGTGGTAGATGGCTAAAATTACAATAACTTTTCAAATAACAAAAATATTTTTTGACCTGATTATATGGGCCAGGCCTACGAAATGTGCGCCATCCCCGCGGGTTCTGAAAAATAATGAAAGTACCCATAGAGCTCAGCTGTGAGTGGTTTTTTAATCTATAGGTGTTGTGGGATCAAATTCCAAAGCCGTGCGATGGCAACATTTTTTATTTTTTCGTGGTACCTGGTCAAATTTGGGTCCCTCAACTCATTTTTTGGGCCAGGTTTCTGCCTTAGTTTCAAGACATGCATATCTTCTAAAGCCTCATACATGCATAGATATAGCTGTATATGCCTGATATGTATAGAAGGATAGTATAGCTGATGGAAAAGTGGTATATAGGTAATATGCTGTTTGGATTGTCAACCCTGCCATGGCCCTGAAGTCGGGGTTCGTTTTGCATGCGGCTGCAAAATTGCTGTGCGAGTGCAAACTGCTCTCTAACACAATGTGTAAAATTAATTCAGGCAGCCCTGTGCTCTCATTGGTAATTGTATGTGATTAAGGTATTTGTCTAATCTCTGAATACCAAATATCATGGTCATTGGTGGAATATTCGGTGAGTTTTACGCATTTCCCTATACTCTTGCTCGTCTAAATCAGAAACACGAAAACCTACTGTTTGCCTATAATCTATCCAGAGGCCTATAACTAGTGATAATTAAGTTATTTAAACCTCCATTCAGTGTTATAATTGTATATAAGTGATGTCCAGAGGTATATCACCTGAAATTAGAAACCCTACAGTGATTTTTTTTCCCCTCGGGATCCCGTCTCTGCTGAAAAAAATTAATTCTGGTCTGCAAATGCCTGAAAAATGTTATAAAAACCCAAATCAAGACTCAAAAATTTCCTAGAAACAGTTCTTATGGCTGAAAAGTATGTAGCCTAGGAAATACCAAGCCAGAGCAGGTGTCTATTAGCTCAAAATATCGGTATATCCGTCAGAAACCGAATCTAAGTCAGAAAACCCGTCAAAGTGTACCGAACTCAACCCGACTGACTTGCTATTGCCATAATATTTAACTAATTGATAGAATAAGAGTTTCAAGTAGGTAATTGATCACTTACCAATGGAAGATGCCACTTGTCGGCTGGTGGACAGGCTGCTTGACAGTTCTTTTTTTTTTATTTTGGGTCCCACGTTCCCTCGCCTTAGCCCCGGGAGTTTTTTATGATGATTGCAGTGTTTCGGTCTTTTAGTTATTGTTATTTTGTTGTAGTGTTGTCTGATGTCCCCGACCACCGATGCATGTTATTTGAACAAGTTTATGACTGATTGGCCACCGATTGTGGCCACAGCGGCCGCCACGCCCCACATCAGTTTCTGCCTGAGGGCTTGGGTCAATGCCACCAATATTTCTCAATTAAATCGTCAAAAATACAAGTCGACACGTTTAGAAAACACAATATATCATGTCCCCGACCACTCATGCATGTTATTTGACCAAGTTTATGACTGATTGGCCACCTATTGCGGCCGCCCACGCCCCGCGTCAGTTTCTGTCTGAGATCCCGGTTTCTGACTGAGAGCGTGGGCCAATCGGTCTGGTGTTGGGCCTCCGACCGACATCATCGTTATACAACCCCAATTCCGAAATAGTTGGGACAAAGTGTAAATTGTGAATAAAATCAAAATGCAATGACTTTTAGATCACATGAGCCAATATGTTATTCACAATAGAACATAGATTTTAAAAGTTGAAACTGAGACATTTTACATTTTTATGCTCAAAATGAGCTAATTTTGTGGATAAAATGGTGAAATTTATCAGTTTCAACATTTGCTATGTTATCTCTGTTCTACTGTGAATAAAATACTGGCTGGTGTGATTTGAAAGTCATTGCGTTTTGATTTTTTTGACAATTTACACTCTTTTAAATTGGGGTTGTTATTTTCGATCAAATCAGCTAAAATACATGTTAACATGTCAAACCAACATGGAATATCATGTCCCTGACCACCTGCGTAACGACTGGGGACACATTTGGCCGAATACGCCTGGTTTCTGCCTGAGATGCCCGGGTTTCTGACTTAGAAATCTAAGTCAAAAACCGACCAAAATGCTTTGCGCGCTGTAGCTATGTCGTTATTCAATAAATAATTAATCTAAACCAATCTTGTAAACCAATCTTAATCTTGTTTTAGGCAAACAACAATGCACCATATATTTGCTTCATCCTGAAGGATTATTAGGGTGTAGGGACCTTTTTTTTTTATTTTTCTAGAGTGCTAAATGTAAAATCTAAGTCAGAAACCAGTACCTTTAGGACAATTTATTAATGTCGCCGCAATACACAAAACGACGATAGGGTCGGATGCCGACTGTCAGACTTAGCCTTCACATGTCTGTTATTCACAGAAAAAAAATAATAAAATAGAGCACACTTAAATATAATAAAAAACTAAAAGTGAACTATTTCACTTTTTACATGGACATCAAAAAAGTGCCATTTTTGGCCACTTTTCCAACTTTAAGGGCAAAAAAGTCAGGGAAATCTTTATCGCAGACCGACAAAAGTAGGGTGTTCCAAGTTGCTCTTGGTGAGCTCTATCCATTCATGGTGGCTGTGGAAGGAAATAAGCAAAATATAAGATTTGCTAGCCTGTGGACACATTTGGGGGGGTGGCGCACATTTCGTGAGCCTGGCCCATATACATTTGTTTTGAGCTTTATGCAGAAATTAATTGCATTCCATTTGGGTGAAAAATACCTAGATATATGGACTTCAGAAAGGTAATATCTTCATTTTGCAAAACAGTGAAGGAAATTAGCTTATCAAAGGACACTGAAAATCTCAATGACTGCATCCTCTCTTTTGAATCATTCTTTTTTTCCTTCTGATATAAGTACAGAATAAAGAGTATATTTCTCTCAAAAACTATATTTTACATGATTATAAATTCAAGAAATACAGCAATGTAGCAAAGCACAATATTGCCTTGATTTCTGTACGACTCTGTGCCAGGAGTTACCTGCCCTGACCCTCCAGTACATCAGTCCGTATACACTGTCCCAGTGCAAAATATGTCTGTGCTCTCATCCATCATTGACTGGATGTGCTCTCCTTCCACGGCTTCTCTACACCTTGTCACACTTGTAACGTTTCACAGAAGTATTTCAAACTGAAGAAATGACCGGTGTGTTTTGGCTGTGCTTCAGTGAACAGGCTGTTTTCAGGAAGGAATGAGGCTGCTTGTGCACTTGATCCCTGAAGTTTTTCCGTCCTGTGGCTCCCTTGTGAATCCTGCCTCAGTTTGCATCCGGTAAAATGTCCAGTATTCTGCTGTCTGCTCTTGGTCAAACTCAGTTAACTGAGTATACATGTATTAATAGCCAGAAATATATTGATTCAAAATTCATACAGACTCCGTTTGCTGTTTTGCTTGCATCCTAGATTTGCAATCAATACCATCCTCATTGGCCCAAGAAAGAGACTGAAGAGACTGGGAATCTGAACAAATTTCAGCAATTCACGTCATTCATCAAGTTACTTAGCATTCCTGGGGAGACCCTATTCAGGGCCCTGTATCAATGAGACATTTAAATAATTTCAGATGTGTCATCAATTCTTGATAAATGGTGCTGACCAGAGAATCAGCACAGGGGGAGACATTTGCAGGTAAATAAGTAAAAGCCATCTCCATGCTATCCTCAACTGTTTGTCTTCGCAATGGCATTGCCGTTGCACCATATTTAGTCAGCGGTTCATGTGGCGTTCGCTACATTTTCAAACAGAGAACGCTGCAGAGATTCCTTGCGCACGCCACTGTCCATATATGGCACGTGAAGCCCGCGCAGCGCTGTGCGTCTCTCGCCTGCCGTTTCCCAGCACCTCCGGCTCTCTGCTTCCCTGCTTCGCATTATTCCCTGTCTTGATGATGACCAGAGACCAGAGCCTGCCGTCCTCCATCTCTGTCCGCACTCGGCATCACTCTCGCACACATACCTATCTATCTCTGGGTCTGGAAATGAGTGGAGTTTGATCAGTGATTTATTGGGCCATATTGAAGGTTGCCCTTATATAGGAAGTAACATCGGTGAGGAGAGTGGGCAGTCAGGAGTCGATGAGGAATGAGATGCGTGCACTGTTGGGGCACAGACAGATTGGGTGAGATTTCTTTTTCCAGTTGGGCGCAAGTCAGAGGAATTGCCCTCCTCACTCTTGCTGGGATTCCACTTTTAAATAAATCTTGTTGCCCTTTTTTTGGGATTGTGCCTGACACCAGGAACTTGAAGTCACGCCCACAGCCAATCTCGCAAAATATTCTTAAAATATTGGCTGCCTCATCTGGCCTACTGTAGCATTCCTTGTAATTCACTGCCGATTGCATATGAAGACCACAAAGTAAAGAAGATCAGAGTCTAAATTTTGCATTTTTGTATATTCTACATCTTATATAATATAATAAAATCATATGATCATATATTATCATAACATTTATAATAATATTATATATTATTGTCATATTTTATATTTTTTTCATTTTTTTTCAGTGCTTTTTCTCTAAGATCATTTTGGATTTTTAATTCATCATTTCTCCACAACGTGAAAATGTGACTGTGATCATTTTTCCATTGTGGTTTTTATGTGCTGAATAGGATTGTTCAAAGGGTCAGTATTCATTCAACACAGACTTTATATGAGTCCAAATGGGATTGATCACGCTTTATTTTATAAAGAACATGTCTCCAACATGATGACAAGACTGGCTAATTCGGTGACGAGGAAGTAAAGTCCGATAGTTTGTCTCTCACCTATCTCCATAAACTACTAAAGTGAGATTTAGAATGACCAATCTCAACCTATTACAGGGTCACATCTTGGTATCATTAGGACATTTCTATGTACCTTAATTTTGCTTCACCAAGCATGGAGTTTATATGCCCTCACTGCCTCTGGTTAATGTCTGATGTCAGTCATGAAGCCATGCCAACTGAGGAACCAGTTCGAGTCAAGTCTCATAATCGATCTTTTATTAGGTCTAATTGCTTTATGTGCTTAATGGTCCAAAATGGTGGCAAAAGGTGAATTACTGGAGAACAAATGCCCAACAAATTTGTTCATACAGTATCTAGATGGAGTCTTTTATCCAATTTAGTGCTGTTCTGCATCCATCTCTAGAGAAGACTCCAAGATTAAAAAAGAATGAGGATTAAGAAGTAAAACATCGATTGGTTATGGCCAGTTTTTGTCCTAGTTTCATTACATTAAATTTAATGACTCATTTGGACCATATTAAATATGAATTCGGTGGCAAATTGTATTTGAGAAAAAATTTTGATTACCATTTTTCCCGGCATGCTTGATCTTGGAATTAAATGTTTATTTCATATATTCATTCTTTTCCCCCCTGAAAGCAGCAGGTCTGTGTACGTATGGGTCCATCAAATGCTGCTGCTGCATTCAAACGTGGAACTTCCGGCCTATTTTAAATTCTAGTGGAGATCCCAAGGTTTGTTTAGCTGAATTTCAGAATCATGTGTATAAAATGATGTACAAGATCTAGACATTTTCCATTTCATGTAATGGCGTGGCTATGAAAGCATGGAGTCCTGGGTTGGAATGTTTTTTTTCTCAGTCTAAGTGTGATGTGCCTTCAGTGAAGCGCTGCAACCAGCAGATACAGAAAATGTATGTGTCATTGTCCAGCAGTATTGAAAAATACTTTTTTCTAACTTTGAACCTATTCAAAGAGAAATCTAAGAGAAAAAATGAATTTAAGGGGTAAAATGCCCTTTTATTTACCTTATGTACAATTCAGTAGCAAAAAATGGCATTTATATGTGAAGTTAGACATTTAAAAGTACTTTATTAAGCAGCTTTTCCCTGTCTTCACAAAAAAACAAGTGTGATGATTAAGCCATATAATTTACGATGACCAAGAGTCTCCAAAGTAAACGTCTTGGGTGTAAGGTTTGTCTCTCATATGCGGCTGCGATTATTGCATTAATAGCCTACTTAAACTTTTAGTGTAACGATCTTTTCCGATGATATGGTATTACAAAAATATTCTCTCACAGTAACCCAATAGAGAATCAATTATTTGGTATTCTATGGACTGGAAAAGCTTCGTTCGCAAAAGCGCACGAGCGCATCCGCAGGTTGTTTGCAGACCAAATTCTTAGTGAAATTTTGAAGTCTCCAGTCTGCGTAAAAGTTGAATTGTGGATTGACGATGCCGGTGTATTGGTGCCGGGAGAGGAGGACCTGCGTCTGCCGCTCCTCCCTCAAGCGGGCGGCTCTGTTTAAATACACTAGTGTTCAGTAACTGAAGTAATTTGGACTGTTCGTCTGTGGAGTACCCCGCAAGCACAGAACTCTCCAAATCCCTAAATCCCAGCGATATCTAGTCATAAATCCTGTGAGTATTTCAAACGTCACCGCTGTCTTTCTCGAATTGGCATGTTTCCATAAATTACAAGCTTCTATAGGTTACTGGAGTCCACGACAATAATAGATTAAATTAGGCTTTCCATTTTATTTCTGTTTGGTACAAATGGTCGTTGTAACAACGTTTTTTTTTTTCCTGTTACAGACAGCATGATACAGGTCACTTGGCTTGAGTTGGTTTGGTCATGGATTTGGCAGTGAAGATGCTAATGATGCGTTCTGCTTGACTCCTGCAGTTTAAAGACATGTCTGAATTCTAATGATGAGAGGGAGTTAATTAGACATCCTGAGATTTTGATGCTCTGCCAGACATTTTTGTAGGTTTTTCAACAGCTGATAGATTTCTTTCAGCTGCATTAAGTTCTTTTTTTGCATGGTTTCTTATTTGAGCAATTAGAAAACTCTAAAGGTATGATCCACGAATGAGTGTGTATTAGAGCATTGTAGGAAGGAGGATGTTGTGGTGCACTGCTGCTTTCACTGCATCATTGTCATGTATTAAACAATGAAGTTTCAGGCCCATTTAACACTTAAAGGGTATTTCCAAAGATATCTTGAAGTGAAACTCTTGGATGTATCAATTTAGCGCTTTAGCCGCTAACGTGCTTTTAGGTTTAATTATGGGTTATGTGTGTGCGCGTATATGAGATTATTAGGCAATATCACAAACAGTCCATGGTCTGAAAAGTGAGTGGCCTACATTTTCTCCAACTTGGAGTGTGTTTTTCAATATTTCACAGTATTCTCTGCAGAACATGACCGTACCTGTGATTTAAAAGTGTCTATATTTGCCCTTACTTTATGATACATTAGGCTATCTGCCTTGTGCTACATTGTTTACACCTGTTTCATTTTGTTATGAATTGTTTGATGGCTGCAATGTAGACAGAAGGCAAATTGACCCCATCCTTACTTGTTATTAATACCGGGCACTCAAATGCATATTTAGCCTTATAGAGCATCACTCCGTGATCTGTGGGAGAATTACAGCTTAAATTAAGTATTTATTTTGGCAGGACTCCATGTCAAGGCTGTTAGGTCAACACAACCACAGTCTGGTCCAGCTCCCACTGCTGAGCATCTTCATATAAAACTGTTTTAAAAATTCCTTTTAGAGGAAAGATAGCCTGTTTTCATGCTGTGTCTTGGCTCAGTGGAGTTTGCCTGACTATGGTTTGTTTTAACAATGCTGTTGGACATTAAAGGAAGCTGAGGGCTACAACATGAGCTGAACTCTGACCAGCAGTTTTTACTGTTCTCCAAATATGGGTATTTAAAGCAGACAGTTAAAACAATGTGGGACTGTCACCTGTTTCTGTTTTCTGTTCGGTCGCAGAGATGGGTAGTCATCAGCCGAAAAATAGAGAAGAATGTATGGATCAAAAGAAATTCAAGTTATGAGGAGTTTGATCTCAGTGTCATTGACCACAAGTGTTACTTGCTTATTTCTTGTTTCTTACACACCCAGAAATTACACCACAGGTTGTTTTTCTTCTACTATCAAATATGGCTTAATTGTAGCCCTCAATTGTATTCTTTTCTTTGATTATTTCGGCTTAATTTTATGTGCCTTTGTCTGCGATATGCAAATTGTTACAAAATATATACATTTTAATACTGTTTTCATTCAGGTGATTGATCCTAAAACTACTGTATGAGTGATGTGGTTTGATTTTTTTGCTCAGCTGACTGAAAGGTTAGATTGTTTGTCTGGTAGACTTTGAGATTTCCTAGATTTGGAACTAAGTGAAAACCAAATTGAATTCTGAGTAGTGTTGACCTGATCCTGGCTTAGGAGTCTGAGGTGCATATAAAATCCATTTACACTGGTTTTTATGGGTAATCCGCGCTGCTACAGACAAAGTTGACAATCGGTCACTCGTATGCACAAACAGTTCTGTTCCTGCTGTCTAGAGCTGCTTTTGAAGTCTAGCTGACTCCTTACTGATTGAGTAAATATAATGAATCAAGTTGATAAGGTGTTAAATATTTGAGGGTGCTGTTAGTGTAGTTAACAGCCGTAAGTTGTATTGTTTTTCTTTGTGCTATTTATAATCTTGTGTAGCATTCTGAAAGGTAATGTGGCTTTTCTGCTTTCTCAAGCAAACCCTGATTCCTGTTTCAATCTAAATCTATGTCCTTCATTGAAGTCGTTTGATTGGTTAGAGTCCAAACACATTATTTCCGCAGCCTAAATTGGCTGCTGGCTGTGTTTGAGATCCCTAATCAAACATTCTCTCTGAAAATCATGATGTAGTTTGTAGGTTACAGGGAATTGGGCAGTAGTGTTTGTAAAATGGCTGAGAGGCTGCCACTGGGTGGAGTTCAGGGGGAGGTTAGAACCTTTCACAGGCCCTTGGATCCTTGCTCTACCCCTGCAAGTTAAGAGGTCACATGATATTCTGGGCAACAGGCCCATTTAAATAGAGTGCTTGGATTCTCATTCATCTCATTCCTTCCATAATTAGTTTCATAATGAAAAAGATGATGATGCCCCGTTTTTCAACCTTAGCAAGTTCAATTGAAATTCCAGCATAATGCTGTTAAATGTAGCCCCTATGATGAGGAAGTCAATCACAGCTTGCTGTCCCAAGTGATTAAAAATGAAATTTCAGCTCATGTGAAAGAAGAGGTTTTTCTTGTTTGTTTTCGGAAAATGTTTACGGGTCAATCAGTGGGCATGATGCATGTTACTGCTCAGGAAGTGAATTCTTTATTTAGAACGTGTCCCCTACAGTCCTTCTCTGTTCTCTGGAACAGCTTTACCTTCCAATTATATCTCTCCACAGTCATTTCTCAGGGTCTATCCTCTGGTCCCAAAAGAGCAAAAATCATATGCAAATTTAATGTTTCTTTGATTTGCCATTACTTTATAGTCCTTCCTTGGTTGCTTAAGGAAGCATCCTTGCCTGGATTACTTCTCACGGATGACCTTGGCTTTATCTCCTTATGTTGAAAAGGCACTTCTGGGAGGTGGAGTCCCTAGTAGTGTCGGCCCCTGTTAAAAATCCCGTTCTACTGTCCTGTCAGTCTCAGATTGATTTGGCTTCACCAACATGGCGCCTATGGATATGGCAGCATTTTAGATTTCCCTCAAAGAACAGCTGTAGAGGTCAGTCTGACTACTACATCTGACTCGTAGTTTCCTACATTTGAACTAATTGTGGCAGATTGAAAATGTTCTGAATTTCTTAGTGCAAAACACGGTGGGTGAGTACTTAGTTGCTTATGACTTTTTCCATATGAGAAATTGAGGAAATGACTTCATCGTATCAATATCAATTAGATTAAAACCGGGAAGTGTTCTTTAATCAAAAGTTTACAGATTTTTTGATGCATCATCAGTCTCCGAGTCTCCACCTACTGACAGTGTTGACAAACTGGCACTTCAGAGGCCAGCTGTGCTTTGTTTCCAAAGTATCTACAAATTGCGGTTCAGTCTTGCTTGTGCTTATCAGTAAACTGTTATACTGTCAGCACGTCTCAGACATCTGTCTCCAGGTCTGCAATGAGTTGGGCCAAAGCTGTCTGCATTGACATTACAGTGTTGGGAGAGGAGAGAGAGAGCTCTTGTTAGTATCCAGGTCTACTCTATTAGGATCAAATTGGCACAGGAAAGCACTAAATAATTCCAATGTATGGGACAAGTAGATCCATAATTCAAATTTTGACTTCATTCTTGCATACCTCCCTGAAGTATTTTGAACTTTCTTTTGTCTACATTCTGTTTTCCAATGTTTTGCGAGCAAGCCAATTTCCGGAATGTTATGCTGAAATGCTAAACAAATTAGTGACTTTCTGAGTGCTAAGTCTGTCATTTATAAACATTTCCATGGCTTCCTGGCTTATGCCGGGGAAAAAAAAATATATTGCAGCTTGAGGAGAGAATTGCTCCCAGGAGGGTCTGTAGTGTTAGTGTGTTTCCCACTCCGTTTGAAAGGATTGGGACCAGTCTGACGCTGGAGTGGAGTCTGGTTTGGCTAAGATTGAGTGGTCTCAGGCCGCGGCTGACTACGACCAGTGAATGGGGCTTTAGGGAGTCTGCTTCTTCCCAACGTTAATGGTGCATAACAGGGAGCGCACGAATATCAGATTATTCTGGAATCAACATAGATTTTATGTTGCCTGTCATTTGCTGGTTGCTTTTGTGACATATACCTATGAAACTAGTAACGGTTGAAAATTGGATCTTTTGTAAGCTTTGAAAAAGAGATTAGCAACTTTAGTATTTTCTCAGAGAGACGTAAATAGTAAATTAGTGTGTTTTCATAGGCCTTATGATATGCTCGTTGTCACGGTGATAAAGGAAAATTAATCAGGGACGGTCCTTGGTGAAAACATGTTTTGAGGAAGTAATATTATCTCTTTATTTTCAGTAGGTTTTTTGGAATGGTTCTGTTTTCCAGTGCACCTGTCACTGCTTTTGTTCTTCCCCAAGCTGATATTAAAGTGGCAAAATCATCCTTTGTAACGTTTCTCCGCGGTGCTGTACGTGCAGTGTAAAAGCCCGGAGGAAAATAACTGATGTAACATTTAACCCTGCCCCCAGCAGCTCTCTGCTGCATGTTATCATTTTGGCGTAAACCGTGAGGCCAGCTGGAGGCATACTATTCCCTATAAGGGCTTTGTTTGGGAGTCCGCTAGCTTTGCTGTTTAGGTCTACAGAAAGAAGGCTGCTGCAGTGAAGGTGTCCTTATATGGCCATCGCACCGTGGGTCCGCTGCCCAGCTCCGGAGTGGAGCCGCAATGGTCGCTGCCATAGTTATTGCATAATTATGTTTGTGATTTAAGCTGATGTTTCTATTCAGTATGTGTACTTTGACATTCAACGTTTAGGTATTATGAGCCCCCTGTTTTTAATTCACACTATATAGCATTTGTCATTTCCCGGCCGTGTTCCTTAAATAATGTTTGTCATTACCTTTCCTGTGGGATGTTCGCGTGTGATGGCATGTGTGCGCGTGCACAGGAGCCAGGACGGGTGAGAAGTTTCAGGTCTGAATAATGAGCATTGCAGCAACTGATTGATGAAGGAAATTAAGCTTTTCAGTGAACTCTCCCCTTAGTGTTAAATGAATTTCACTACTGGAATCCATGTCAGATTTAACAAATTTATCATTGTAGAATAGGCGTACAGTTTCAAAATTGAAGAATGTTTTCACGAAGGACAGTTATTTGTAGGTGCACTTTATCTATTCAGTTTTTGGGAAAAAATTAATTATTATTAAGAAATTGCTATTACCTTACATTTCATTATATTTTCATATTGGCTAGTCTCTTGTGTCAAATGGCTTCCAGGAAGTACAATGTTTGTCTACATAAAATCTGATATTCTGCAGCTGGATATCCACTTGAAGCAGTTCCGTTCTGGTGCTTTATTTGATGACACAGTGGTCACACCCCAAACTAAGACTTGATTGACAAGGCCAGCTCCCTATCCTGTGTACCATGCTGAAAAGCCACTATGGTTCTGAAATGCTCTCTGTAAAATTATTTCTTGAAGCCTTCTATAGTTTTAGCAGTTATTTTTAGAAAGCAGTTTGAAAATAGTAACATCTTGAATCCATGAATTTAATCAGCATAGTATACTATTAAGATTCTTATTATCACAAATTGTTGCAGAAATTTTAATATTTCACAATACGTTGTTCTAATGGTTGCTGATTTTTTTACAGCTCATCCCCCAAAGTCACGATGTCCAAAAAAGCAGGATTGACTGAGGATGAGAAGTTCCTCTTCCTCGACAAGGACTTCATTAACAGCCCTGTGGCCCAAGCAGACTGGGCTGCTAAGAAGCTGGTGTGGGTACCCTCCGAAAAACATGGGTTTGAAGCAGCCAGTATCAAGGAGGAGCATGGTGAGGAGGTGCTGGTGGAACTGTCAGACAACGGCAAGAAGGTGACCGTCAACAAAGATGACATCCAGAAGATGAACCCGCCGAAATTCAGCAAGGTGGAGGACATGGCGGAGCTTACATGCCTGAATGAGGCCTCTGTACTACATAACCTGAGGGAGAGGTACTTCTCTGGGCTTATCTATGTGAGTATAGCACACAGGGCCCAGAGGTCTTGTGTTCATTCTATCATTGAACCGATGTCATCATTTGTGCTTCCATGCTCAAGGTCTGAAATTACTCACAGCAACACATTCTCGTCTCGACTTGTCATACAGCGACGCTACCTGACTAAGCGTCGATATACGACACAAAAGGAAGCTTTTGATGTCTTTATTTGACGTTTCGGGTTAGGGTTCGCGGTACAGGATAGGGGTTAGGGGGTAGCATTCGTTTTAACCTGGCGTCAAATACGGACGCCAAAAGCATCTTTCTGCGTAGTAAATCGACCCTTGCTGAGGTAGCATCAATATATGACTCGCCGGTACAAGATTGGGCTCTTCGCAGGGAGCAAGCAAGTATTTTGCAGATCAGGTTTGCTTATTTAAAGAGCATATTACACTCAAGCATTTATTTAAATCATATGTAAACATGGCAACCAGCTAACCTAAAAGGCCAGTGTGGTTTACATGATGGGTTTGCGCACATCTATGGTGCCCAACCTGACTGTTATCAGGCCACCAAAAGGGCATTTTTCATTAGTTATCGAGGTCATACGTTTGGTGTAGTGGGGCCAAACTCTACCTAATAGTGCTCCGACAGTTTATTTTGTTTCATGATACATCAGTGCATGCTTATAGTTCGTTAAAGTTGGGGGTCTGGTTAAGATTAGGTTTAAGGATCTGGCTAAGGTAGCAGCTATGGTTGCGGACTGGTTAAGGTTCATATTAGGGCACAGTTATTTTTTTAAAAGACAGTCTTGACTCGAAGCTGAAAATAATCAACTGGCAGATAATTGGATTGCGGTCCCCTGTGGCTAAGTCCAATGTTTCATTGACCAAGCCACCACCGCGACTTCCACCAGACACGAACTTGTTATGCTCATAAGCACTATGACCACTAGAGGACACCTGCCATTTAAACATAAATATATATCCTCAACGCTGTCAATCAACGATAACGCCCTATTCGGTCCCCTTGTAGGTGAGTTAGGCCATACTATCCCATACCTATGGCACTGATGACAGATGATAATGCCCATTCAATAGATTGTGGCGATTCAATTGCATTTTTCTGTGGGAACATTTTCGACAAGAACATTTCATGGGGGCCAACCATTTACCTGTGACATTGTTCTTCCCTGTTGAGAGTATAAAAACCTATCTCACTCTATCTATATATTTTTCACACTTGCACCACTTATTACAATGTTATTTCAAAACATTCCAAAAATAAGTGTTGTAAGAAATAACTTTTTCAGATTTCATGGGTACCTAAATCCAAATTTCTGAGTTTTTAAATATTTTATTTACACTTTGCCGTACTAAAATGCATTTTATATCACACAGGTGCAGTTTAGTGTTGGAACAAACCCTCAAAAAGGGCCTTTGAGTTTTTGAGATAGCCCCACCTGAGGTCAAACATGATATGACCCCATTTTTATTACTTTGACATGCCCCTTCAGAAAATGGATGGTTATAATTTTTCTTTTCACCACAAAAGTCCTTAAATTCAGCAAAGACGTGATTCACCACATCACAAAAAACTGCAAAAAAAAATAAAAAATCGCCTGCCCATAAAGAGGGAGCCCCAAGTTAATCCCATGTCGGCTGCAGCAGAGATGGGTGACATCTCATACTGTTTTTGGTCCAGACTCTTTTTGAACAGGACAGGCTGCAACGATGTGTTTCCTGTGATTATCAAACCTTTCTCGACTGGATTCCTTGGCAGGAGATGGGGGGTGTGACTGTGGCGCCATATACCAGTTTGGTATATTGGCCTGCTGTTCAAGGGCATCTTCAGTGGGAGGCAGATTTGAGACTAGCAAGTCTGTTGTTGATGCAAAAATTTTACAAAGATTATCAAGACTGGTACAGAGCTGGCCTTCTGCCTTCTTTTCAGGCCGCTGAGATGAAGAGCATATTGTCTTGCAGCTGGCAAAGCCTCAGAAAGACCGTCAGATAAGCTAAAGTTTCTCATACCCTAAAGCTCATTTATGTGCCTCTCAAGTTTGTTGAGGGCTTTTGTTTTGCCTGTTTTGAACAGACTGCTTGTTGTATCGCATCCGGTCAATGCGTGGCATGCTGGAGGACTCACACACAGCCATTACCACTTTCTTTCAAATCCTGGACACTGGAGTGAACTGTTGTTTATCATGATGACCAGCTCACATGAACAAGGAAGCTGTCCTAAGCAGTGTGCAACTGACATAGTAAATGAGCAACGAAAGTACAGTACTTGTGTATCGTTTTGGAGCGTAGGGACTTTACCTGTGGACCGTCAGTGCAAATATGAGGTAAATACAACCAGTAGGTAGCTAAGTTATGCAGGATTACTTGTTGCTCTGTCTTTCACGGTTGGCACTTTTTTCTGTTTTTTTGCCTGTGTGGTGACCGCCTTTGATGAATTTAATGACTTTTGTGGTTAAAAAAAAAAAAAAAAAAGTATGCCCACCCATAATGATCCATTTTATGAAAGGGTCACATCAAATTTATGGAAAAAAATGAGGTCATGTTTTGTTCAACCTCATAAGCGAGTGGCCTATTTTAGGGGGGTCTTGAGGGAGAGAGCAAGCCAGACCCACACTGCTCTCACAAGTAAAGGCTTGGCCGACGTAGCCATTAAGTTATAAAGATGTGACGTGATGTCCCTGCCACCCTTGTAGGGGTATCTCAAAATTTTTGGGTTTGGTTCCTGTGCTTATTTTAAATTGTAATGAAAACATTTTAGTACAAAAATACAGTATTTACAAATTGCTTACTGTACTGACCCAATGATAAACTAGAGCTGGACTCGCAAGAGCCCATATATCCGCCAGCATAGCTGGATTTGATCTTTGGCCTATATGTCAGCTGTACTTTGGCCTAGATGTGCTAAAATTTAAGCTCTTGTTCCTCTTGTGCTACTCCAGCGTCCTGCAAAGTTTGGTTAAAATCTATGCCGCCGTTTTTGAGATATCCCGTTTAAGGACAAATGATCAAATAAATAAACAAACGGAAGCAAAAACATAACCTCCTGTCGGAGGTAATAATTAGAAGTGAGAAAAGGACCTCAAAAGAGGAACCAGAGATCGCACAGGTATGGACACATCGACCTTTAATTCAACAAATGGGAAGGTTCCCTTCTCTACCATAGAAATGCATTTGTTACAAACCAGTCTTGTTTGTTCCCTCCTGCGACTTCAATGACTAAATTGATGATTTTAGTTGTGAACTTTACTTTTTATTGACACAGTGATATTTTGCTATCTTGCTAGCATGCGTACACTCCTGTAAAATAAAATCCATAGTGGGTCAGCATAGAGTTTCCTCGCACTCTAGCAATTGTGAGAGACCTGGCTGCAGCACAAGCAAATCATCATCAGTTGTGCCGTGGTTGATGTGCCACTGGTAAATTAATGAGGACGAATAAAGATGTTTTAATTTCAACAGTCCTCATTTGCATCCACTTTTTTAATTTTGTGGACCCAGTGGCAGCTGGATCGTTGCAGACTCTCGCTGGCCGGGATTGTTTGTGCGTTTACTTTTAGCTGTTGCTATGTCGCGTAACGATAGTAACATAAAATTCTGTAAGGAAGCCGATCCCACGTGGAACTCAAATCAAATTCTAATCAAATGTTAGTTGCACAGTGCATTTCACAAACACTTGTCACAATGCACTTTAAAGTTAACCCATCAAAAGCAAGCCTCTGGTAGCATTGGCTAGAAAAAATTCCCAATGAGAACAGATAGGAGGAAACCTTGGGAGGCACCTGGCTTAAGAGACAGAATCCCATCCTTGTTTGTCTGACTGTGGGTATAAGTTCGGAATGAACAACATGGTCAATGGCCCTCTAAAAGCATTTTGGCTAAAAAATAACCAGTGTAATTGGTTTGGGCTGATGTTATTTGATTCAACCAATATCTTTGTTGGTATATCCAAAATTTTGGTTGAGCCAACCTATGTCTTGATTACAAATAACTGATATTATGATTAGCCTGTCAATCAATTCTGCTTGGTTGGGCCCATATCTGTCAATCACTTTGGTAGATATGCGTCCTCCCACTCAGGATTGATTGACAGAATAACCATCATATTTGTTATTTGTGGCCAAGATGTTGTTGTTCATTCCCTCCATTGATGATCATTGTACCACCCAACGCCGCAGTGATGAAGAACACGAGGAAATTTGGAGTTTACAAAATTGCGTGCAAAAAGAAATGCATGGGAGTTACCGAGTAAAGACATGTAAAATATTTATTTTTGGCTGCACTGTCATAGTTTTTGAACCTGCTGTTGGTCAGGCTTCTGGTTGTGGCTTTAGTATGAGGCTTGGTCCACGTGCCACAGGGCTAGAAAAAATCAAAATCTTTTTTTATTCAAGACAAACACTACACTGCCTGTATTGTTTGTTAATTTAAGTACTATTCTCAGTCATTCTGATTACTGGAGGACAATGGGTGTGTCACCTTTCAGAAGAGAACATGACAGATTATGCCTGTAGTCTAAGGGGTTCACGAACAGTAAGCACTTTAATTTGGGTGGAAATTTGCCTAAAAAAGGCGTTTGTTAAGAGATTTCTAAACTAAGTTGGGAGATCCTTTACACTGCAAAAGATGAAGCAGAATTTACTACCTGTGAGTCTGTAAAGGAGAGATGTGCAGGGGGAGAGTGTATGTATTGTGGTTTACTATTCTAACCTATGAACTGTGGTACTCACTGTAAATTGTGACAGTTTGCACAGTTGTACGAGTATTGATTTTACATTCCTTTTCCCTCAGACCTACTCTGGCCTGTTCTGTGTGGTAGTGAACCCCTACAAAATGCTGCCCATCTATTCAGAGAAGATCATTGAGATGTACAAAGGGAAGAAGCGACACGAAGTGCCCCCGCACATCTACTCCATCACTGACAACGCCTACAGGAACATGATGCAAGGTAGTGACTCCAGTCCTTTGCATAGTGGACACTATAGCAAGTGCAAAAGCAGTCGTTAAAAACTTTTACGTTTTCTAACTGTTGATAATCGTGTTTTTGTCTTTTGGCTATTTCAATAATGGGATATAGTATAATTGTAGAGCCATTTTGGAACCACGGAACAGCACAACGTCTGACATTTTTCAGACTGTATTTTTGCTCAACTGATTGACAGTAGCTGCACCTTCGCAAGATGGCTGGTGGAGAATTTATTCTCAGTTTGGCAAACGTTTAGTATATATTGATCACATTGATGCCTCGTCGCTTTGGCAAAAGCCCAGCTTTTTTTATATTCAGCTTTGACTGCATCACATGACTGCTTTGAGTGGTTGCGTCGGAAGCTGTCAAAGCAACTGTAAAATTTCTTATTTTAACAAGAACAGAAATGCTGCCTTCAGAAAGCATCAGCTTTCACACGATCCTCACACTGATCTGATAGTGACGAGATATTTAGTTTGACTG
The DNA here is from genome assembly GCA_029721435.1 of Gymnothorax reevesii. NCBI lineage: Eukaryota > Metazoa > Chordata > Actinopteri > Anguilliformes > Muraenidae > Gymnothorax > Gymnothorax reevesii. The sequence goes on from CM056592.1 coordinate 11,929,712, forward strand.
TCATAGCAGTTTTTGTATATAGTTTCATATTAATTCAAATGCAGCTTTTTGGCCTTTTCAGCAATGTGCTAGTCAAAGAGTATTTGTCACTCATGAAAGTATAAAAGTGGCTCTTATACAGAGCTGTGCTCTGGTTCTCAGTTGAGGTCTGCAAATTCATGCAGTAGGAGTTGACAACAGACCGAGTTTGTCAAACATGTCATACGTTTTAGTTTTTCCATGAAAACAGCGATGCGCTGGTTTAAAAACGGTGTTCTGCCCCGGGAGACTTCATGGAGCGGGGGTTTCTGGAACATTCTGTGGGAATGATGGATGAGTCACACACTGGGCTGCAGATAATCTCTCCACAGATCTTTTCATTTCATTGAATCTCTCATGCAATTGCCTTCCTTCCCCTCAGAGATGTTCTTTCTTAGTTCGTAAAGACTGAAGTTGAAAGTATATTTTTGAATGGCATGTTGTTTTTAGTAATTCCATCAGTGAAATATTTTGAGGCAGTGCGGAGTTGTTCACATGCATATGGTCTGGGTTACATGAGTCAGGGACTTGTTCTTGTTCTCTTCTTATCAGTGTACGCCTGTTGAGGATATGAGCTGCAGTCATGCCCATCCCCCGTGCTCAGCGGTAGCAATGTAGCAAGTATGTGAGCCCAAGATTAAAAGCTGTTCTTGTCTGTGGTATTGTGGTTTTGTCACAATTTACACGGCCATTGTCACTTACGTTATCGTTTGTCATGGTCCTATTCAGCCAATCAAGTGTAAGGAGTCGCAAAAGCAGAAGTGAAGTGCTGTCGCCGTTGTCGATGTTGTTGTTGCGTTTTCTGTATGTATGTTCATAGCCCTGCATTGACAGGGTTGGACTGCTATTGTAAGGGTTCTGCTCTGAGCTCTGGTGATGTGCACTGAAGACAGCAAATGTAGGACTGGACTCGTGTGCGACGATGGACTTGGTTGTATTTATTATGCCTTCAATACAGCCAAAAGGCAACATAGGATACAATACAAAAGAACAAAGAATTGAGGTTCCTAGATAATAATATTGGTAATACAGGGCGTTGGCGACAGTACTGTGTATTACTAATAGCAAAGAACAAGGAATCAAGGTTCCTGGATAATAATAATAATGTGCTGGAAAAAAAAACATTAACTGCACTAAGTTCAAGAGTTATAATACTGGTACACGCTAATGTGGGCGAAACGCCTATTCAAGACTAGAGAGTATATACAGGCCTGTGAGGCTTACGAGACTTTGCAATGAATGAGTGCGAAGCTCAGCCTGAAATAGGAAACACTACCACTCAGTGGAAATGGGTAACAGACGCAGACAATGATTACGGACTGAGGAATGCGGTCCGGGTCTTAATAGACCAGTGAGTTGGAGCACTGGAGGCGTGGCCTTACAGTTATCTTGAATTTCTGCAGAATTTTGCTTTTTACAAGATAAGGTCATAACCTGATATATGGCTGGACAGTTGGGAGGTATTTGAAGATGGTCTGCCCCTCGCTGTGAAAGCCTCCTGATGATGTAATCACTCAGCCAACCAATAGTGTAACTTCATCTCTCACTCAGTCGCCAATGATGTAAGTTCATTACTCACTCAGTCACAGACTTATGCTTTTATAGGTCAAGCCCTTTCTTTGCTGCGGTCCTGCCAAAAATCATATTTTGAATAAACATTGCACTCCATCCGTTTATCTAAACTGGAGTTTCTGGAGCATGATCTAACAGAGTGTTCAAAACATCGCGCTAAATTACGAAAATCATATATGTGCCAAAGTACAATAAAAATTATAACCTTGTGTTCCACTAAATCAAATTAGTAGATTGCTGCTGTGAGAACCACCAGAGATTTTACAAATGCCTGACTACAAGGAGACTAACTACAAGGGGGGACAAATTTATTTTTGTTATTTTATTATGTCATCATGTATTATCTGCCTGGCTCTTTCTGAAGCTATTTTTATGAAATTATACACCACAGTGATGTTACCAGCACTATGAGTTACCAGAATTGTGAAGCCTTATTCCTCCCGTCATCCCAGGCAAAGCAAGTATATTTATCATATTTATCCTGTGATATAATTCTGTACATGATGTTCATATCTGTGTGAACCTTGAATGTAAAAATATGCAAATTATCCAAGTAGTTATGCTTTTGCGCTGGCAACCGCCGTGGCCAGGTGCATCATGTTTTTGGGTTGTCCGTCCGTCCCTGCATCTAGCCCAGGGGTGGGCAATCACGGTCCTGGAGGGCCGGTGTGTATGCAAGTTTTTATTCGTATCAATTACCCTGATAAATTGAGTTAATTGATTGCATGCACAAATATAGATTTTCGCAATGATTTGATCAAAGGAAAATGTTTTATGAAGGGAGACAAGACTAGTCTTTGTAGTTTCATGATAATTTAAAGAAATGCGCATGAAACGTCAGATTTCATAAATGTTTTGGCTAATTGAGACAATCAACTAATTAAAGACCAGACGTTGGTGTGAAAACCAGGGACAGATACGGCCCTCGCTGCCCACCTCTGAACTAGCCAAATCTTGTGAATGCAAAATCTGCAAAACGCATGGAGGGAATTTCTTCCAATTTGGCGCAAATGTCCGCTTAATCTCAAAGATTGTCAAAGTTAGGGTCATTGCGACCGTACATCCATTTAATTAGATGTACGGAAATGTGATATCTACTTTCATGTAGCAGTTTATTGTGTTTGTGTGTGCGTTTCGTTTAATTTGCCTTATACGTTTTTCGTGGAAAACAATCTGCCTCGCAAAGGCCATCTTTTGCCATTTGAATAATGTAGTTATTCTGCTGATGCTGTTACACCTGTTTCACCTTGAAATATGAATTCTGTTGTTTCTTGAATATCGTATTCATTGGCAGCTGCAAGATGGCATCACTTTGTGTCGTTGGAAAGATAATTTGTATTGGGATGCAGTTCATCTCAGTCCATGAGCGAAGAGTGTGATGTGTGACATCTCGGGAATACCTCTCATTATCAGTACAAGCAGTTTGAGGGGGGTCTTTATTTCTTGGGGCATCTGGATCAGCGGTAGACTCGCATTTTTGCTCATACTGGCTTTGGGAGATGTTCACAGCTGAGTGCGTGGCACCAAAAGGGTGTGAGCTATTAAAACTGAGGATAATGTGCATGAGCCAGGGCCTAATGGACAGCAGTGCAATTTATTACTTGGCTTTTCGTATCTGTGATTTGAGAATTTATGCAGATTTTTGTTGCTGTTGTTGTTTCGAAATTTCTCTTTTGTCTAAAATTAAGTTCTCTTTACGCTTGCAGCAGAGATGAGATAAATGCTATTTTACTTCTTTCTGCAACAATACCATTCAAATAATGTTTGGTTCTAATTTAAGGCAGTGCGGCCCAGCCTTTTGTCGAGAAGATCTACTGTCCTGAAGGTTTTAATTTGACACAGTTGAATAATTATTTGCTCAGCAAGGTCGAATGCAGGTCTAACTGTCGAATGCAGCCTCGTTTGTGGGGTTGGAGTGAGATTACATGGTCTCCAGAAACAGGGTTGGACCAACCCTAAGGCATGTACACAGAGGCAGGATAACGGAGTTTTCTGGATCACAACTACGATCTGAGTTAGCTGCACTAGTATCTGTATTCTTGAAATTTGGGAAGGACTGCACAGTGAACATGGACTGCTGCAAAGAGAGCTGTTTGCGGTGTAATTTAGTCCCGTTATTCCGCTAATTAGCCATCCTGCTTCCAGCTCTGCAATATCTGACGGTTTATCTTGTCTCACATGCACTCTAATCTCTAAAAGTTATCCACTATCTCAGACTGTGTTTTTGTTTATTGTGCATAATCTGGGCGTCCCAGTGGGAAGACTCACATTCCTGCATTAGAACTTAAAACAAATTAGCCTTAATGTGAATTGACAGGGAAGTGAAATTCCTGTGTGTGAACTTCTTGCTAACCAGCAAGATAGCTGTACACTGAAAGAACTACAGTGAAATGGGAATTAATGACCTAAACAGTGGCAAATTGTGCCTTATTAGCCACTGGAGCTACTGAGCAGCTCGTTGGACGAGAAATTTTCTTCAGTGCTTTTGACAGCCACGGAGCTCTGAGTATTGCAATCCATGTCTGCCTGCCTCCCTGCATTAGTTTAGACTCGGGCTGTACTGCTGCTGTGTTTGGATCTGTTTGGAAATATTCAGGGACCTGGATGCCTTCATTTCTGCCTTAATTAGGAAGAAGCAGGAACAGGCAGCATTTTCTGAAAACCGAACCCAGCCAAGTCGTGTCCATAATGAGGTATAGCAGCCTGTAGTGTTTACAGCGTAGCATGCAGTATTATACTGTACTGGCATAGGTATTCAACAGGTCCAGTGGTAACACTGCTCAGGGTTATGAGGAGGGGAGCAGTTTAATAAGGCTTGTATCAAATCTGAAGTATTGCACAGCAGTCCTACCGAGTCTTGGGGTTGTGTTTAGATAATCTATTGAACTGCAGTCTAGTTTTTTTCCAGTGGCGATGGATCCAATCATGACTAAACAGCCATCCCTCTACAGCACACCCAATAATCGTCTTCACAGCTTGTGACTGCAGAGATGCCTTTTGAGAAATACCCATAAATGGAACCTCTCCATTCCCAAAGAGCTTCACATTTTGCTATTTTTGGCATTACGTATTGATGGTAATCTCACTGTGGAACCCAGAGTCATATTAATTTTCTATGCTTTCTCTGTCCAAATGTTATGCTTCCTTATGGATAAATTGTTATTATTCTTGAGTGAAGGCGCTTTATCTGTCAATGACCTGTTTTTGCCTGTTTTCTGGCATTTCTCACTGCAAGGACGAATCAGCCTGGCCCCATTTATGGCTGCTCGGCTGAAATTAGAGGAAGCACAAAAATCCCTTGTAACTAATAATTAGTCATGACTTGTTTTCGATCATTTTCGACAAGTTTTCCAATGATTAGAATAATCCATCAACAGTTATCTGCACAGCTTCTTTCTGAATGTAGTGTTGTTGCGTTGGTTGCACGTCATTCAGAAAAATGTTTTGCTCAATTGAAAAAAAAAAAAGGATACTCTGTTGACTTCCGCATTTGCTATTAGCACATCCTGCATTGATGGCCAGTAGTAGTCTTGTGCTTCATTACTATTTAAATTTAAACAAAGAATTGCTAATAGTATCCTCAAGTGACTAATGTTCATCAAAATGCAATGTCGCATCAAAATGACGCGTTTTATTTTGCGTCTTTCCTTATCGAGGAGACCTGGCTACACCTGATAGTGTTGAGCGCTTTTGGAGGTCACACATTAGTTTAAAGGGATGTTCTGTATCTCCTCTATTTTTAGCTCGGCGGCCGCCACTGTGGCCCTGACAATTAAATGTTTTATGACATGAGATGCATGTTTTTCTCCACAGATCGGGAGGATCAGTCTATTCTCTGCACGTGAGTAAAAATCATACTTCCTGTATCAGCTATGTTATTAACCTCTTGGCTCCCAGAGCTTTCGATATGCTCTGTGCTCGAGTTTTTCTTGAAATTTTGCACGTTTCATGGATAAATTTGTGATAATTTTTTAAAATAACATAAGCAATAAAAAAAGCAAGGAACCTTTGCCCTATTCAGCGCCGTTGTGTTCACAGAGTAGACCCCATGTTACCGATTTCACTTCCTGGTTCGGCGCCAAAGTTGCGTCAGCGTCGCCATCGATACACTAAATGAGGAACTGAACGTAAGCAGAAAATATTCCAGTGCCAATGTACCAGTACACAAGGAGCCCCATAGTACCGGAGTCTAATGGAACCTAATGTACCTTTCTGACCGAGTTTGACGGTCAGCGGTAGGCAAGAGGTTAAAACCACATTGTTTTATGCACAGATTACCGTGAGGGATATTATGTGGTTGGGTGGATACTTGGGTGAAGACAGGTTGCATTGTGTAATATCCCTTGAGTGACCCTTGAGTTTCTAGAAGTTTTTATAACCAAAGCACTAATTGTTTGATATCGCTCTAGCATCTCAACAGCGAAGAAAGAGAATTGTGTGGGGGCTGAAGTTTGTGGGAATTTGCTTGAGGGACATGCGGTGATTGTTTAAGTCCTTGAAGTATTTAGGAGACAGCAGACAGCCAGCCAGCTCTGTGGGCATATTACAATTCAAGGAAGAGTTTGGCTGCAGTGGGAAAGCATCAGCGAGGCCCTCGGGGTTGTCCACACAGCAGTGCTGGTCGCAGGAAGTGTGACCTCTGTTCTGATTCTAAAACCAGAATAAACCTTAAGCACTTTGGATGCTATTCCATGTACTCATTCATGTTTTTGAGGAAACCGCTGCAGTGGGTTTTCCCCAAGTTTGTCTTCATCACTCAATTTATTTCATTGAGCTGCATACAATATGCATTCTCGGTGGTGGCGTGTTTTACCGTGAGCGCGAAAACACTGTAACCTGCTGTCGTCATGAAAGAGTATTTATCCCATGCAGAGTTTCATGATGCCAGAAAAACAGGATTGTGTGGGTCCCTGTTGAAAACCCCTCTGGGAGTGAGCCTTTCCGCCTGTTTTGCGAGCCAGACGTTTTTCCTTAAAAATAAATTCAGTGATTGATACCCACTGCATTTTACATTCCAGTCGGTCGGCTCAGCCTGGACCGTGCGGATAGAAATCTAATAAAATGCAAAGCACAGTGAACTGCTCTCTTGCTAAGAAGAGGTCTCTTAAGAACAAACACATTAAAACAGAGCTCTCCAGTTAATATTTAATGTCATGGCGGATTTTCCACTGCATTTACTGTAAACGCTGGCCTCGCTACATGAAAGTGAGTGGGCAGGCGATCTCAAGAGAGCATGGCCAGTTCGTTTTGGCATGCTGCCAGGGTCCTGTGAGAAAGTCAACCAAGAATAAAATTAACCAGTCTGGGCAGAAAGCTGTCACAGCATCCAGACACAGCGGAGAGGAGTTCAAAGCAAGAGGCATTGAACCAGTACTCCAGATCCCATGTATGCGCATTTCTCAACACTGTACTGGTTCTGTGTCCAAACCACCTTTCCTGTTAGACCTATAATGAGCACATTGAAGGAAATGGGAGGGAGTCTCTGGCCACTGCCCCAGGCTTCATCCATTCTAAACTGATGGATGCCAGGATACACTATTCTGTGATCACATCTGACTCCTCCCAACGAGCTACCAGTAATTTTCCCGTGGGTTATTTGAAATACTTGGTATAATTTTCCTGTTTATTTGTTAATGTGCAACAGGAAGGATTAATTCTAAAATTGGACTTTTTTTGGTCTGCGCCTTTTATAGGAAACACGCTGCATTGAAGTCCGTCATTCCACACTCTCCATGTCTTGAGGAAGTACTTTTGAGGATGTAGCCCTTGTTTTTGGTTAAAAACAAACTTCATGAGAGATTTATTGACACCAGTTTGCCATGGTTTAGATTTATTCTATTGAAATTAAACCCTAAGCCAAAGTCTTACTTTTTTTTGATGTCCCATGTCCTCTTTTGGTCATAATCATGGTTTTTCATGGTTTTGGCTGGAATTCGAGACTAGAATCAATCGTCTGGACATGAAGCCCTGATAGGTTATCATATCGACAAGCATTACCATCATACCCATGTCTATGAAAGGCTATTTATATTTTAACCATTTTAAAGGTAAACTCTGGGGTCGCTACCATTGCTCATTCTGACTGATATAAAATTCCAGCAATAAAAATAAATATATATATATATATTTTTTTTTTTTTGCAACATACCTTTTTTCACTGTTTAACAAATTGCATTTGAAAAACTGTATAATTTGAAATTCATCAATTAAATTCTTACATTATTCTCAAATGTTAAGCCCGCTGCTCATTGTTGGGAAACATGGATCAAATAATAGGTTTTAATGTCAGGCATTTAGGACCCTCTCAGGGGCCCGTCCTGCACATGAGTGTCAGAGTGAGTGCACTATGGGGAGGGGGGAGGGGCAGACCTGCAAAGGGGTGGATACAACTTCCTGGATTCCTCTGCGTCCCAAACAAGCCCCATCAAAAGGCCAATGAATCTCAGACAGATTTTTTCCTTTTATGGAGTTGTTACTTCCAGCCTTCGGGCTCAAGTTGTTCATCGTGATCTCACTTTTTATTAGGGATCAAAGACAAATTCAATTAACCAGACCAGAACTATCACTATCGCTCTTCCACAGTGGCATACTACTGAAAATATGTGCTCGTTATGGTCTCTCTGAAAACTTAAACACATCTGTGCACATTGCTCAGAAAACAGGCTCATTCAAGATTTTCTATAAGGATGAAAATGGGTCAAGTAAAGGTCTTTAATATTTAGGGAGAAATTATTGCAATTTGCTGCTTCCCAGCTGTTGAAGTAAAGCTTTTCCTGGAAAGATGGTTGTTGATTGGCATGTTTTTCCCTGATTTCATCATCTTCTTTCAGAGGAGAGTCTGGAGCTGGGAAAACAGAAAACACCAAGAAAGTGATTCAGTACTTGGCAGTGGTGGCCTCCTCTCACAAAGGCAAGAAAGACACCAGCGCTGTGAGTACCTGTCCCTCCCTCTTCTTCTTTGCTCTGGGATTCCAGGCATATCGACGAGGTCAAAACACACTGATGCTTCAGACAAGGGAAAAGAGTTCAATTCATCTGTCTGTTGTAATGCACTCACTGAAGTGAATTTGCCCTTAGAGCGCTGAAATGCATTTTTTTAAATAGATAAATTTAATTTTCTTGTGCTTCCGCGCAGGAGCTCTTTTAAACAAGTCGCCTCTTGATAGGGTTTCAACAGCTTTGAATTTGAAATTTTACATCATTGAATAACAGTAGTTCCATTCAGCGCTCTAAGGGTTAATCACGCGGCGGCCTGTTAGACCATTTTTTTCCCCGAAAACATTCAAATAGGAACGTATTAATAAAAATGGATTTGGCTTCACTGTTACTATGTAGTATTTGTCACAGCTGATGGATAGCATGGACCACGGACACTGCAGAGCGGCACAGAAGTAAGCCAATAGTTTGAAGGTATAATGATTAACTCATTTCCGCATTCGACGGCAGAAAATTGCGAGATAAAAAATTTTAATCCTGCTTGACGGTTTGTGACGGAAGTGGACTCCATGCCGTAAACTCACCGCTAACCTGAGGCTGCCTGTGTTATCAGTGGACAGCAAGGTCAGCATATTCTCAGTTCATACATCCGGATATCCTCCATCACTCCTCAGTGAGGTTGAGCTGTTGCCTGGTGTGTGTGTGAGCCACTGGGTGTGGTCAGCAGTGGGGTGACCAGGGCTCATGCATTTACAGGGTACCAGGTCTTCACTGTGTGATCCACCCAGAGTCCTGCTGACAATCATTGAGTATTATAGTGATACTGCGTGAATATATTTGTACGATGGTGATGTTAAACTCTCTGTTTCTGGGAAGTTGCAGTAAAGTTGCATTTATCGGAATCAAAATGATTGCCCTGACCCTTCTCAGCATGGAGTTGTGTATCCTGTGGAATTCAACTGTTTTCGGTCCTTGTATAATCAAAACCGCGGGCGTCATCCTTGAAAGGCAATTGGCGTCATTGCCAAAATATTCGGCAAATGTGAAGAAAAAAAAAAACAAACGCCAGTGAGTTTAAGTTTTATAATCCCGTTAACCTTAATCGTTCAAGCCATTTCAGTGTTTCACGCTGTTCTCAGAGACAAAACAATAAATAGATTGATGATGTTGGTTAATTTACATCAAAGCTGGTATGTCAGACTTGGACTGCTCAACTCTTTTGACTCATTTTCAAATGCAGTGCCCTCTGCTATGAAATGGGAATACTGCCAAATGCCCTGTAAATTGCTCAATTTAACCCCTGTATCACAATTTCCTCCAAATAGCAACAATCAGGATCACAGTTTGCCTACGTGAGTAAATGGGTTTGTTTGCGTGTGCGTGTGTTTCCCACAGGTTCAGAATTGCATGATGTAGAATTTCACCTCGGTAAAATACTGCAACAGAATTCCTGTAGACCAGCAAAATTATGGCAATGATGGCTTCTCACATCATGATTTTTCTTTACCCCTGAAATGAAATTTGAGATTTTTATTAGCTGTATCAGCAGAAGAAAACATCACAGAGACATGCGCCAGATTACGAAAATACAAATATTCCCAGTGTTCCTCAACATTACTCCAGTGACATTGAGAAGACGAGCTCTCAATTATGGCACAATGATTTTATGCAGTATTTTCAAAACACAGGGTGGTAGTTTTTGCATTTTAACCCCTATCTGAGACTGATTTTTGAAGTTTTATTTTTCATATTTTATACCTTTTCACTGTCAGGGGTACAACCTGGCATTGAAAAGGTGTTTCACAGAACAATGAGCACAGTGTGAGCATGCCCTGTACAAGATATCCTGTCACACAACTCCCCTCCCCCATCCACCTGTCATCCAATCAAAAAAGTTGCTTTAAAAGCAGCAGTACACTTTGATGCACAGTGTGGATCTTTCAGACACTGCCCGTTATGATGACCTGTTCCCTGCAGGAAGGATCCTAAAGTGCTTCAGTCTAAGTTAAGCCTCAGTTAAGCCTTAATTCCGGCACTGAAGACGGATTCCTGATGAGGCTTTTCTGTACTTTACGCAGGCTTTAAAGGGACAGTTCACCCCAAAACCAAAAATACACAGGCCTAGTTTTTCTCTTACCCCTTGGGCTATTTATCCATCCCGATTATTTTGGTGTGAGTTGTTGAATTTTGGATGTCGTTTGGCGGTCGAAAGAAAATGGCTCCTAAATTCAACTGCTCACAATGTGGTCTGTGGATTATTTTGAGTAACTTGGTCATAATGTCTGGAAAAAGACATAGCTTTTCAAGTTTTTCAAATTTATTTTATTTATTTCCATTTTTTTTTTGGCACTTTGAGCACAAGACAAATGCAATTTAGTTCCCTTTGAAGCAATACAGAAATCTCCACGGCTGATTCCTCCAAAACTTGGCAAATCACACAAACAATCAAGACAGATAAATAGGACTGCAGGTGCGAGGAAAAATGCATATTTCTGATTTTGGGGTGCACTGTCCCTTTAAGAACTTTGCCTCAGGGCTGCTGTAATGTAGTGATCACATGATGAGCAGAATCAGAGGAGGTCATTTTTTTCTTTGGTGTGTGTATTTATGCATGTGTGTGTACATTCTTCATTCGACACACACACGGCATCTCCGTCCCTTCCGTCTGTTGAGATCAGTCGGGTTTCTTCTTGCTCTTCTTCTCTGTTTTCTCCTTTTCTGTCTCCCTCTCAGCTTCTCGTTTTGTCTGCGCTTCCTTGTCTTCATCGCTGCCTGGTCTCTGGTAGATATCGCTTCTTCTATGGGTCATGCATTCTTTCGAGATCTGCTTATACATTTGCCAAATGTGATGAATTTTGATAATCAATTTTGTTATTTTCCACAATACATGGGGGGGGTGTTAATTTATTATGAGGTGGAACACACTGTCGAGCAGAAAAGCAGTGCATTGAACCATATGAATTAAATAAGTTTAATGGACATCTTCATCACCCATATTGTTTGTTCACCTCATTAAATTATTAAACATTTTACATTAATTATGATCCTTTATCATTCTCTATTGTGACCCCCTTGGCCATTTTTCCAATTTTTTGGCATTATCAAAATATCTGTTAACATAGCTGAGTAAGGGTTAGCGATCGCATACATGAAAGTGGTTGCACTCGCTGCTGCAGCAGACCTTCATACCCCAGGCCGACCAGCTGCTTCTGTTGGTCAGCTGACTCCATGCCTTTGATCACGGAGATTACAGTCTCTCCCAGTGATGTGGGGTCACACCCAGCTTCTACCCCTCTGCACAGTTAACATATACTTCAAAAGAACAGCTGCATCTACCTTCCTTTTTGTATAGGACCTGGAAAAACATTTTAGTGGTGTAGGCTTAAATTCCTTCGGCCTGAACCAAATCACCTGCGAGACTTGCCCTCTCGTTAACAAGAGCATCTAAGGGTAATATGTGGATTAAAAAGTTACATGAGATTATGACCCCTGAAAAGCTTTGCAGTTTGATCCATTGCTAGAATTCAGGGTCATTTTCTGTGAAGAATTGTTTCAGTCATTAATTTGTTAAAATAATTTTAATATGCCCTTAGTGATTATAATCCAATTTTTTTCTTATACTTTGTGTCATAGTTCAGATTTCTTAATTTATACATTTGTAAAACTTGATAAAGTCAGTGGGCAAGATGGGGTTTTCACCATAATCATTCTTTTCCAAATTTTGTCAAGGTTTTTTGTGCCATTCTTTTGTTGAGCATGCTTACTTCATTGTTGAAGACCTTTTAATTTTTTTATCGTGGTTATAATTCAATCATGTGTATTTCAAACACTGTTAATTTCCTAGCTGCATAATACATGAACCCTGAGAGAACGGTGCTGTCATTAATGTTTCTCACCCGGAATAATCCAGGGGGAGCTAGAGAAACAGCTTCTTCAGGCCAACCCAATTCTTGAAGCCTTTGGAAATGCCAAGACCATCAAGAACGACAACTCTTCACGTTTCGTGAGTGTGAACTTATTACATTATTAGTATAGTTCACTCGCGTATCAACTCAAAAACACATCAGTGGTATGCATATATTTGTCCGTCTTTTTCTAAAACTACTCAAAGTCTGAGTATTATCTGTGCTTTTGTACTATATTATACAATTAAGAAACATCCCTTGGGATAAATACCAAGTGTACCATATTTTCTCTGTGTTTTCCTTGTAGGGTAAATTCATCCGAATTAACTTTGATGTGACCGGCTACATCGTTGGAGCAAACATCGAGACTTGTATCCTGAGTCCTGTGCTTGAGAGAGTTGGGTCACGTAGGGAATAGTAATTTACACTAGTTGCTGTAGCCACGGGGAGAACTGCCTGCAGAGATATTTCAAATATAATCATTAACTTTGATGCTTAATCTGTATTGATTGAGAATTCCATGCATTCCTGCAAAACCAGTCCCTAGCTGAATCAAAATCACTATTCAAACACTGGAATCCACGATAAGGGATGATAGGCCATTGCGGCAAAATGTCTCCTTAAATTAACCATCTCAGACCTGCTGGAGAAATCCCGTTGCATCAGACAGGCTAAGACCGAGAGGACCTTCCACATCTTCTATTACATGGTGGCTGGAGCAAAAGGGAAACTGCGTGGTAAAGAATGTGCCATATTTCAGCGTCTATAAAAACATCATGTAATGGAATTGAGGCCTCCCATTAGCCTAATATATTTCCTGCTTACTATCAGTGTCATGTTCTACAGAACGTGTGTATTGACAGATCCTGAATTAATGGTGGTGATATGTCACGGAAGAGGCCTGTTTGTCAATGCAAGCTGATCCCCTGCCACTTACTTAAGATAAAACTGACACAATCCACAAAATAAATTTATACTCCCATCAGGATTCCATTGTTTTTTTTTTCTATCAGAGGAGCTGCTGTTGGAGAACTTCAGCAACTACCGTTTCCTGGTTGCTGGGCACGTCCAGCTTCCAGGTCAGCAGGACGATGAGATGTACGATGAAACCATAGAGGCCATGGATATCATGGGTTTCACCGAGGAAGAGAGGATAGGTAAGGGGCCAGAGCCATGTATTCCTCCAATCATGTGATAGCTTGTTCCATAGCTTGGTGGAGATGCTTGTAGTTGTACAGGGTCTCATTATTTTTCCTCGGCTGCTAGCCACATGCTTGTAATCTGATTCTGCATTCGTTTATACTGTGTTTTTCATAATTTGAATCAGTTTTGACAGTGAAGGGGGGTTGGGGGAGGGGTCTTTGAAACACCTCTCAACGAAGTAGCCATGATCAGTATGGCACCAAAGGACCGGTGGATTCGAATGACTGGGCATCATTAAGCAAGTAAATGTGGGGAAGAATCGAGTGGTCATTTTTTTGGGCTCATGATGGCAGTTTGAGAAAGACAGATGCAGTTCCAGGTGGTTACATGCAGATCCAAGTATTACAACAAGTCCAGGACAACCTATACTTCAAAACTGAAAAATGAAGAGCCCACGCACTGTTCCGTCAGCTCCCGGTAATTTCTCGTACATCAGTTACGGCCGATGCATTGAACTATTGTCCAATAAGTTATTGGGAGCTGATATAGCAGTGTATCGACACTGCTTTTCAAGTTTGAAGAAGACCCTCAGAAAAAAAATGCTTCATTGCTGCGAGTCTCACTGCATATTTTATGACCACTTAGATCCTCCAGGTTGGGCTCCACATGGCTGTACAGAGGCCTTGATTTTTAATATTTGCTCCGAAGGGCCCCCTGCTGGCCCGCAGGGTGACAGGATTGCAAATGTTTTTTTCCATAATAGGCATCCTGAAGGTGGTGTCCTCAGTGCTGCAGCTGGGAAACATTGAATTCAAGAAGGAGAGGAATCAGGAACAAGCCACCATGCCTGACAATACAGGTGAAAGATGGCGAAGACATTTCCTAAATGATTTATGAGTTTTCAGTTAAAATTGAAAACTTTAAGGAGTTTTTCCGACATTGTCTCAGATGATTTGAGCTCGTACACTGCAGCCATACTGACATTATGTAATAACTTTTTGACTGATTATTTTTCCACATTCGGTTTAAATTCCAGCGGCCCAGAAAGTATGCCACTTGCAGGGTATCAACGTGACGGATTTCACCCGGGCCATTCTCACCCCTCGCATCAAAGTCGGTCGGGAAGTGGTACAAAAGGCTCAGACTAAAGAACAGGTACGGGCAGAATCACAAAGAGCTTTTGAAAATGACCCCTCTATCTCGAAAAACTATCAGGCAGACATATCTGATGGAAGATGCACTGTCCAGTGAGAAAATCCATTTTTGAACCATGAACTAATAATCTAAACTGAAATTATTATAGCAGTGAGAGAGTCGTCATCCCATGTTGCCTTTGCCTTCGTAGGCGGATTTTGCCATTGAAGCCTTAGCCAAGGCAATGTATGAGCGTCTGTTCCGCTGGATCCTCGGGCGTGTCAACAAGGCATTGGACAAGACCAAGCGCCAAGGAGCTTCCTTCTTGGGAATTTTGGACATCGCTGGCTTTGAGATCTTTGAGGTGAGATACTTCTTCTACCACAGCCCAGGGCCGCATGTACCTCAAGCGAGATCTGGAACACTGGAGTCTGGAATTGTGTTTATTTCATTACCTTCACCAAGGAGGTTATGTTTTATCCGTGTTGGTTGCTTGCCAAAATCAATTTAGGCAAGTATATTAGTCGGTTGCATTAGATGTCTGTTTGTCTGTCAGTTTGTTAGTTAGGCACCCTTTTGCCCTTTATCCTGTACCAGTTTTAACAAAACTTGGAGAGGTGTTATGACAGGTTACGCACCACAGACATATACTTTTTTTGAGTTCAATTTTGGCAAGTCATTGTTCTAAGAACAACCTTTTGTTTGTTTGTTTGTCTGTTAACAGGATAACTCAAAAAACTATCAATGATTTTGCCTGAAATTTGGTGGAGTGATGGGTGGTAGACCAAGGATGAGTAAATTAAATTTTGGAAGAGATCCGGAACATATTCTGGATTCTGGATCTGGAAGAAGTAAAATATGTCTGTGTAACGCAGGTCTCTGTGATATCTCTGACCGGATAACTCAAAAAGTTATGAACGGTTTGGCACGAAATTGGCAGGATGGTAGTTGGTAGTCCAAGGCAGAGTTGATTTAATTGTGGAAGTGAACCGGAACACATTCTGTCAACAAATGAAGAGCTATAAGGTGTGGCGGAGGTGTGCGCTGTACAGCGCGCCCTCCAGTTCACAGAGTGGAGCATTGTACTGAAGGTTGGTTCTGTCCACAGGACAACTCCTTTGAGCAGCTCTGCATCAACTACACCAATGAGAAGCTGCAGCAGCTGTTCAACCACACTATGTTCATCCTGGAGCAAGAGGAGTACCAGAGAGAGGGCATCGAGTGGAACTTCATCGACTTCGGGCTGGACCTGCAGCCCTGCATTGAGCTCATCGAGAGGCCGGTCAGTCTACTAACCCCGCCTCTCTACTTATTTGTGCTTGTGTGCGCCTAAGAGCATGAAGTCCAGCCAGGTAACTGGTGAACACACAGACTTATTTAAAGTGTGAATCAATTCACTGTACTTTATGAATATCCTGTATGGAGTAAAAAGTTTGTAATGCACTGCATCACCCTGCCGTCTCTCCAGTATGCATTTTTACGCTGTATTACGGTCTTGATTTTGAATATTCCAGGATCTGACTCAGTTTGCTCTCTTCAGAATAACCCTCCAGGTATCCTGGCCCTGCTGGATGAGGAGTGCTGGTTCCCCAAAGCAACAGATATTTCTTTTGTGGAGAAGCTGGTGAACACACAGAACAGCCACACCAAGTTTGCAAAACCTAAGCAACTGAAAGACAAGACAGAGTTCTCTGTGCTCCACTATGCTGGCAAGGTAAGGATGCATAGAATCATTCTTACCCAGCAACAATTTTTTTCCCCTTTATCCAAATGCAATACAACTGACTGTGCAAAAATAGTGCCAAACACAATGTGAGCCATTTACGCAGCAAATTCGTATTTTGTTGAAGTATATTGGATTTAATCTTCCAATATATGAATTTTTAGGTGGATTACAATGCTACTGCTTGGTTGACTAAGAACATGGACCCACTCAATGACAATGTGACAGCTTTACTCAACAACTCATCTAGCAACTTTGTGCAAGACCTGTGGAAAGACGGTGAGCCTTTAAGCCTAGAATAAGCACCTTTGATAAGATCATTATGTTAGTCATTCCTAGGTTTAATGCAGCATTTTAATGTATAATATACTATTATTACCCAACCCCACCCAAACGGTGAGGGCAAGCTATATTGTTTTTGGTTCAGTTTGTTTCTGTGTTTGTGCGTTTGTTTGTTTGTTTGTGTTAACTCTCTAGCGGCAAAACTAATGGGCACATTCACCCCAAATTCGGTTCAGGGATTGCCACTGACCTAGAATAGATCCCTACTGAATTTCGTACAAGTAGGTGAAAGTATGTGCGAGGGGCGGGGCCTGGCACCACTTGTTACAATTATTTTCACACTGTGTGAGAGAGAGATCAGGTTCATTATTTGTACACCTTTGATGAAATTCATCGAGCATGAAATTGCTAATACCTAATCATCTGAATCAAATTCATTGCTGCATTTCATCTGATCTTCGAATTAATAACGAGACGACATGGTCATCACTATTGCCCGCCACGATCAAGGGCCATAACTCTGTAAATAAATGTTTCCACGTCCATTTTCCAACTAAGCGCAAATCATGACTAGCTTATTAAGAATAAAAAATTTGACCCATGCAACTGTCATAGTTTTCAAGGTAACTTGTCTCCACCGAAAGTATGACAGATGGATGGACGGAAGGAAGGGCGGACAGATGAAACCCAATCCTATATCCCCACACCACTTCGTGGCTGGGGATAATATGAATATTTGTTAGATATGTAGTACCTTTGTGTCTCTAATGACATGAGGTAACTGTAGCTAACCTGTTCCCCCCGTCCTATAGTGGACCGTGTTGTTGGGCTGGACACCATCGCCAAGATGTCTGACAGCTCCTTGCCGAGTGCCTCCAAGACCAAAAAGGGCATGTTTCGTACAGTCGGCCAGCTATACAAGGAGTCCTTAGCCAAGCTGATGACAACCCTGCACAACACACAGCCGAACTTTGTGCGGTGCATCATCCCCAACCACGAGAAAAGGGTACCTTCTCCCGCACTGCGTACTGAATATTATGGCATCCACTCAGGGCCTTGAGAGCTTGCTTTTGTTAAGCAAAGGCTGCTGACTTTTCTCACAAATCAGTAACTTTGCCTAATCGTGGAGTGAGATTCATGAGGAGTATTGACCTCCATCTCCCTCTTTACCACGTCATCAGGCAGGAAAACTGGATGCTAACCTGGTTTTGGAGCAGCTGCGGTGCAACGGTGTGCTCGAGGGAATCCGAATCTGCCGGCAAGGATTCCCCAACCGCATCGTCTTCCAGGAGTTCCGTCAGCGGTGAGTCAGGCGCCTTTTGGCACCCTCTGCCACAATACTTTGAGTAATAAACACTGCACTAACTGCCATATCAAGGATATCTAGTGCTTTTGGATGTCTATTGGATGTCTGTTGCCTCTGATAACATCTTTCTTGATCAATTTTTTTAATCCTAGTTATGAGATCTTGGCTGCAAATGCAATCCCTAAAGGTTTCATGGATGGAAAGCAAGCATGCTGTCTGATGGTGAGAAAAATCCACGAGTCGAAAACATCACTGCTGTTCGTGCTCCTCTCAGAAGTGTTCTGCCATGCAGTTGAAGGTAACAATTGATAGTAAATTTGCTCCCAAATCATTCTTCCTCCAGATCAAACACCTGGATCTAGATCCCAACCTCTACCGCATGGGTCAGAGCAAGATATTCTTCCGTACCGGTGTGCTAGCGCAGTTAGAGGAGGAGCGTGACCTGAAGATCACGGTCATTATCATCGCCTTCCAGTCACAAGCCAGAGGCTACTTGGCGAGAAAGTGAGTCTGTCCCTCCCTTGCGCTACACAATAGGCTTGCTCTTTAAAATAGAAAAGAAATATGATGTTAGTATTAGGAGGGGAGAACATTGCCTTTTATAAACTAAACCACGCTTCGCCACGGCCAACCGGCATCCCTTCTGTTTACAGGGCGTTTGCCAAGTTGCAGCAGCAGCTGACAGCGATGAAGGTGATTCAGAGAAACTGTGCTGCCTACCTCAAACTGCGCATCTGGCAGTGGTGGAGACTGTTCACCAAGGTGAGGGGATAAGGGTCTACAGAGGCTCCTTCTGCAATGCAGTATGGGTAACTGGTGTTATTTTGACACGATTTGATGCGCTGACGGCGGCGACCGGTTCTTACGCGCAAAATTCAGACGTAATAAATGCGTTGAATTTCCTCACAGGTCAAGCCCTTGCTGCAAGTCACTCGACAGGAGGAGGAAATGAGTCTGAAGGAAGAGGAGCTGAACAAGATTAAGGAGGCCGCCCAGAGGAGCGAAGCCGAGCTGATGGAGATCTCCACGGCGCACACGCAGGTCAGGGCGAGTCGCCGATGTCGGGAGTCCCGTGGCAGGCGTTTGTTATGGTCAGCTGGGCGTACTCATAACCTGCTCTTCCCCGTCTCTCGGCTCAGCTCCTGGAGGAGCGAAACCAGCTGCAGGAGCAGCTGCAGGCCGAGACGGAGCTGTTCGCCGAGGCCGAGGAGATGAGGGTGCGTCTGGCTGCCAAGAAGGAGGAGCTGGAGGATATCCTGCACGAGATGGAGGCTCGGCTGGAGGAGGAGGAGGACCGCGGACAGGCCATGCAAGTGGAGAGGAAGAAAATGCAACAGCAGATCCAGGTGTGATGACATCACGCGCACTCACGGTTTAACACGCGCCATCCTCCAACACAATACAGATGCGCCCTGTGTTTTTGCAGGAGTTGGATCACCTTGCAAGCACTGGTTATTAACCCTTTCGCGCAGAATACACATTATGCCAATTTTGCCGCTGGAAAATTATTCCAGTGAAGCAGGACCTTTAGAAATTCAATTACAGAATTATTAAGGCATTAAATATTGAAATTTATGTACGTCGGCGTCTATATCTGCGCAAAGCTGAAAGCTGTAACAGGTTGAAGCTATGAGGGAGGCAAAGATAAAGGAGATTTTATTAATGCTGCTTTATTTCCTCGGCAAATCATGTTTCCCTGACGGGCGAAACGCGAGCAAGAATGGTAATTGTGGTTTATTCAATGCATGGTTTGTGAAGTGGGTTTAAAAGTAAACAAAATGCTTAAGCCCCTTAAACTCTAACTTTTCACTTTGGTTTTCATAAAAGCAGGTTCAAAGTCAGAAAAAGCATTTTTTTCATATTGTAGGACAATGTCACGTACAAATGTCATATCTGCTGGTGGCAGTGCTTCACTGAAGTTACATCACACGTATATAAAACGAAATGTTCTAACCCATGACGCCATATTTGAATGGCCACAGCATTCCATCAGATGGAAGATATTTAGATCTTGTACATCATTTTATTCACATTTCACTGTAATTCAGATGGACATATTTGGGATTGTTGGAAACCTTTGGATCTCCACTAGAATTTAAAATAGGCCTGGAGTTCCACAGGTTTGAAAACTGAAGCTACATTTGAAGAACCCTCATATGGGTCCATTGGTTTTACGGGGTTGAATATTGACTGAGTACTTGGGTGTCCCCAGGACCTGGAAGAGCATTTGGAGGAAGAGGAAGATGCTCGTCAGAAGCTGCAACTGGAAAAGGTGACGGCTGAGGGCAAGATTAAGAAGTTAGAAGATGACATCTTGGTAATGGAAGACCACAATAACAAGCTGCTGAAGGTAAGAACAAGTCTTCCACTCTGATCCAACCCACACATGGAGAGTTTGTGTTGCGATATTCACTGTTCATAAACGATGACTTCATAGTTATGCATGTGCAGTTTGGCGGTTGGCAGAAAGCGTGATTATGTCATGAAGAAACATGGCAAGTAGCCTCTTTGGTTCTTTGCTTAGAATCCTCAAAGACGTGATTCCTGAACTCTTAGCGAACCTGCTGGCGCAGCCTGTAACAGAACAACTGACTGCCATCACTATTTTAGATCTTTTATTTAGTACATATAAAGACGGAGAACTACTTGTAAACTTATTGTAAGATGAGCCTTTTTGCCAACCGCGTGACAAACCTTGTGACATCACTTGTGAATTTCGTTATTGACATTTCTGAGCATAACAGTTGACTGCCCCATTGCTTTTAGGAGAGAAAGTTATTGGAGGAGAGGGTAGCGGACTACAGCTCCAACTTGGCCGAGGAGGAAGAGAAATCCAAGAACCTGACTAAGCTCAAGAACAAGCATGAGTCCATGATATCCGAGCTCGAAGGTAAGTGCGCCCTATAAACTTGTCGAGCTTTAAATTCACTTTAATCCTCGCACTTTCCAAAATGGTCACAGCTGTCACAATTAATCAGGAACGCGGCTGCACTTGTGTTAACATTTTGTCGAACGTTAAATGACAAACGGTCTGCGAACGCTGTCTGTGTAGTGCGTCTGAAGAAGGAGGAGAAGACCCGACAGGAGCTGGACAAGACCAAGCGAAAGCTAGAGGCGGAGTCCTCTGATCTCCAGGAGCAGATCGCTGACCTGCAGGCCCAGATCGCCGAGCTGAAGGCCCAGCTGGCCAAGAAGGAGGAGGAACTACAAGCTGCACTGGCAAGGCATGTCTGTCACGCAGCGATTAGCTTAACCCCATTGTGCAGAATACAAATTTTCCTGTTGTGCATGAGCCTATTTAAGCTTTATAACTCAGTTTTTTTGTCTGAAAGACTTTGGAAAATTATTCCAGTGAAGCTAAACTTCTGGAAATTCAATTACAGAATTGTTTAGGAATTACATTTTGGAATTTGCAGACACTAGCGTCTATATCTGCACAAAGGGGTGAATATTCAGCAGCCACAATCTTCACAATACATAGTGTGGTGCTCATAAGACTTTACTAATGTTACATTTTCCAGAACTCCCTGACCTAAGAGTTGCAATTTCTTCCGATTAAGCTAAAAAAAAAACACATTTTCTACCCAGTCTATTTGTTAGACAATTAGTTAGATAATACTGTCAACAGCAGTAATGATTTTCCCCTTGTTTTAAGTTTATACATATCTTGCCGATAATTCTGTTCTCCAAACCTGTGAAGAATTGTGTTGGGATGCACTACATTGGCAGCTCTCCAATAGCCAGCGCCACTTGGTTCCTGCATGACTGGAAGTGTCTGGCTGTTTTATGGCAGGCTGGAGGATGAGATGGCCCAGAAGAACAATGCCCTGAAGAAGATCCGGGAGCTGGAGGGACACATCTCTGACCTGCAGGAAGACCTGGACTCCGAGCGCGCTGCCCGAAATAAGGCTGAGAAGACCAAGCGCGACCTGGGAGAGGAGCTGGAGGCTCTTAAGTCAGAGCTGGAGGACACTTTGGACAGCACTGCCACCCAGCAGGAGCTCCGGTGAGGACGTCTTGGAGCAACAATGCAGTCACCCATGCAGTCTGAAGTACTGGTTTGCCACAATCAGAGCATCGGGTCTTTAACTTTTTAGAATGCAAGATCGTAAATAAGAGGTTCAGATGCCAGTGTGAAATCAGTACTGCTTAATGAATACACTGGAACTCTGGTGACATTATCATCATTCACAGTTTAATACACATTAAACCTTGACAAATAAAGCTGGATACAGTGAGGTACAATTTTTAATAGCACATTCCAAAAAAAAATGGACTCCTCAATGGATTAAATATATGACAGGCCTACCCAAGTACAGTTTGATAGTGCATAAGAGGTGCATAACTAACTTCTTGATTATATGAACCAGACATCCATTCCAGAATGCAGATAATAATCAAATTATGTTGATCAGTTCATTTGAAATGTTGGTAAATGTTGATCTCCGGGTCGGAGGTTCTGAGATCGTCCTCATCGGTAAATATGGTAACTTCTCATCAAAAACTATCCTGCAACCATTCATTCCTAGGGCAACTGGAAATGGCTCATACACTTCATTGGAAAGACATTATGGTTTCGACTTAGACTGATCTAGTTTGATTTTGCAAGTACCTGATTTTAAATCGGAGAAATGACACTTCTGACTCAAGCAAGTCAAACGTCCGATTTAAATTCAAGTTTTCTTGAGTTCGCTTTCTATTGCCCCCTCTTTTCCTAATTTGTCATGAGCATTGAATCACTGAAATGCTTGGGCCCTAACCCTGGATGCCTTGCGCAGGGCGAAACGAGAGCAGGAAGTGACCTTGCTGAAGAGGGCGATGGAGGAGGAAGGGCGAACGCACGAGGCGCAGGTGCAGGAGATGAGGCAGAAGCACACGCAGGCTGTGGAGGAGCTCACCGAACAGCTGGAGCAGTCCAAGCGGGTATGAGTCGCCACCGGCAAGCTACACCTCTACTGCGGTATACCTCCTTGTCAAGATAGTATGGTGCAGATTGTGAATGCAGAGGTGTGTTGAGGGGACTCTTTCCATCTGCAGGTGAAGTCTAACCTGGAGAAGGCCAAGCAGGCCCTGGAGAAGGAGACGTCGGAGCTTACCATCGAAGTTCGCTCCCTGGGCCAAGCCAAGCAGGAGCTGGAGCACAAGAGGAAGAAGGTGGAAGGACAGTTTGCAGACCTGCAGTCGCGCTTCAACGATAGTGAGAGGCAGAAAGCCGAGCTGGGAGACCGCGTCTCCAAAATCACTGTAAGCATCCCGGAATTAGACATAAACAGAGAGGGAAGTGCAGTCAGCATGTTGAATCTGGTCAATAAAAATGTCAAGATTCACAATAGCAAACTATGCTAAAATGGTTATTACTGCGCGCTAGTAATATCTACTTGAATCCTCGCAGGTGGAACTGGACAGTGTGACCAACCTTCTCAACGAAGCTGAGGGCAAGAACATTAAATTGAGCAAAGATGTTTCTAGCCTGTCCTCCCAGCTTCAGGACACACAGGTACTGACTGTCATTTACCATCCTGTAACTGTAACTCTGTCTGTAACTGTCATTCTGAATACTTAATAGTTCTGCACATTATGGCCTGAGTACAAAATGGCTGATGCTCCCTCTGCTCCACAAAGAAAGTAATTTCCCATTCCCCATGTGTCTTTCCAGGAGTTGCTAGCAGAGGAGACGAGGCAGAAGTTGGCAGTTTCAACGAAACTGCGTCAAATGGAGGATGATCGTAACGGGCTGCAGGAGCAACTGGAGGAGGAGATGGAGGCGAAGAGGAACGTCGAGAAACACGTCTCCACCCTCACAATACAGGTCAACCTTCCTGTTTGAGTCATTAGCCATGAAAACGAGTGGGAGCCTTAATGAATGCATAAGGGATACTTAGCAACTGATTGAATATCAACAAGCTGTGTTCATGGAACACTGATGCCCCCGGTGGCAGGTTAAAGTATTGCAGGTTAAAGTCCCCCCCCCCCCCCCCCGCTGCAGACAAACAGACAGACGGACGGACAGACAGACGGACAGGTGAAAAACTATATGCCCCCGAATCTTCGACTACGGGGGCATAAAAATAACTATGCTGACCAAATTGGCTCTATTCCACTGACAGCCAGTTTATTTTCAGGTGATAAACACTGAGCCAGTGTTGCACTGTAGTTCAGTGCCAGATAAGGTTTCACGTCTTGTTTTGTGGTACTGAGTGTTGCCCTTCCGTGACACCAGCTATCAGACTCCAAGAAGAAGTTGGAGGAGTTTTCCAGCAATGTGGAGCTACTGGAGGAGAGCAAGAAGCGGCTTCAGCGAGACCTTGAGGCGTCCAACGTGCAGTTTGAAGAGAAGGCCTCAGCCTACGACAAGCTGGAAAAAACCAAGAATCGCCTACAGCAGGAGCTTGAGGATCTGATGATGGACCTTGACAGCCAGAGGCAGATAGTGTCCAACTTGGAAAAGAAACAAAAAAAGTTTGACCAGGTGAGCGTTCTCATTTTAATTGGGCTTAATCAAAATTATTTCAGTTGAAAACTAGAGGTCACTCAGAGCGCATACCTCTGCTAGCAGGTGTTGATCCATTAGCATTTATAACCAGCTGCGGAATCGGGATCTGTATCCAAATTATTCTGGATATTTAATTACCTGTTTCCTTCATATAGTCCAACTTACCATAAAATTTTGTGGTTATTCGTTGAATTGCTTTTGAGTGATCCTGCAGATAAGCTCACGTACAAACGCACACATGCATGCACACACACAAGTCATCACGATGCAAAAAAAAAAAAACTACAAAGACGTTCTCGCCTCTGTATTTCTCGCCATCTGTGACAGATGCTCGCAGAGGAGAAGAGCATCTCCTGCAAGTATGCAGATGAGCGCGACCGCGCCGAGGCCGAGGCTCGAGAGAAGGAGACGAAGGCCCTCTCACTGGCTCGAGCTCTAGACGAAGCTCAGGACGCCCGTGAGGAGCTGGAGAGGGCCAATAAGGCCCTTCGCATCGAGATGGAGGACCTGGTCAGCTCGAAGGACGACGTTGGCAAGAATGTTCGTAATATTTTTCTAATTTTTGCATTATATAAGATAAAGTGCTCATTATATGGGATTGTTATTTTATATTCTCAGTCAACTCTCAGCTTATATCAGAGTGCGATCAGTACCATTCGTGAACGCAAAACCTGAGAATTACAGTGTTATAACTACTATTCATACAGTTTTGAGGAATTTGCTTGCAAAGTTTGGCTGCTCAGTGTACACATAGGGAACTGGAACTTTGTAATTCTGATCTGAACCCAATTTAACAATGAATTGAATATCCAGACTTAATCATTAGATAGAACTATTTATTACCAATTATGTGCAATAGTCAACTCAATTTTCGACCAAAATGTCAGTTAGAATCCAGTCATTCTGAGGTTGTGAACTGGCCATTGCGGAAGATGGTGCATGAAAGCTTGTGCTGCCTCATTTCCCGGGCAGGTGCACGAGCTGGAGAAATCAAAACGCGGGCTGGAGGCCCAGGTGGAGGAGATGAAGACCCAGCTGGAGGAGCTGGAGGACGAGCTGCAGGCGGCCGAGGACGCCAAGCTGCGCCTGGAGGTCAACATGCAGGCTCTCAAGGCCCAATTCGAGAGAGACCTGCAGGGCAGAGATGAACAGGGCGAAGAGAAGAAGAGGCAGTTGGTCAAGCAGGTATTCGCACCTCACCAGCTTTCTGTCTGTCTCTGCACTTTCGTCTGTCATCATGATCATTCAGGGGCTTCCCAGGTTTGTCTGATTTACCTTGTTCCAGCACAGATATGGGTATAATAACACTACAGCTTATTAGTTCAACACAGAACATGTGCGATTCCATCGGTTTTTATTTATATTGTTACCATGGAATTGACGTTAATAAGCAAAATCACGGTCCGTATTGTGGTGAGCCTTACTCCCTAACCACCAACCAAATCACTTTATTCTTTTTTCTTTTTCCGTTAGATGTCATATCTATGCAATCACATAAGTATTTTTCCATGTGTTGTGTATTCATTTTTTTCTCATGGTTTTTCCTTAAAAAAAATTCCTCAAATGGGTCAGTTGGGGTTCACTCCCATGAAATTGATACCTTTGACCCTGTCAGAAAAAGCCAATGTGATTGCATGCAGAAATAACCAACAAGTCTACAGTCAAAATTTGAGGCATTTTGGTTGAAAAATAAAAAAAAGTTATCAGCACCATAAGTGTTGAAAGTCACCAGATTTCCCATTTAATTACCTGATTTATAAAATTATTTGAGGCGGGAGAGCATGGAAAAAGTTGTTTTTTAACAGAATGGATTTAATTAATGACAAAATGTTTTGATTTTCTTTAAACACACATCTAAGTGAACCTTAAAGGGGAAAAAGGGGAAAATTTGAAAAAAATTTTGAACCTGGGAAGGCCCTTTAATGTTCCACTGACAGTGAAGCACTGATTGAATGGGTGGCGTGAGCGTTCCACTGTGTGCGTCCTACAGGTCCGTGAGCTGGAGACAGAGCTGGAAGACGAACGCAAGCAGAGAGCCACAGCGGTTGCTTCAAAGAAGAAGCTGGAGGGAGACATCAAGGATCTGGAGGGTCACATTGAGACGGCCAACAAGGGCCGAGATGAAGCCATCAAACAGCTGCGGAAAATCCAGGTGGGCTGGGTGCCGTATGCAGAGATCATGGCTCAGAGGTGTGATTGTGGTTTGTCTTGTGCATTAACACGACTTACGCACATTCAACAGGCCCAGATGAAGGACTTCCAGAGGGAACTGGAGGATGCTCGAGCAGCTAGGGAAGACGTGCTGTCCACTGCCAAGGAAAGCGAAAGGAAGGCCAAGAGTTTAGAAGCAGAACTTATGCAGCTACAGGAGGTACTGAATTAGATCTTACCGGTCTTCTATCATTCTTCCTAAAATCCTTATGAATATTAATTATAATAATAATAACAACAATCTCTATTGTCCACAGTGTGGAAATTTGCTTTTGCCTTCACAAACTGTTAACTGACAAACTGACACATCAAGTAAATCACAGTAAAACACAATAATAAATAAATTACACAACATACAGTACATACAATGGTATTGAACATGGTTCATATCTGAACAGCAATCATGAATTCAGCAGTTATTGCATTTGGCATGAAAGACTTTTTGCAAATGTTCTTGGTTGCTGCAGCAGCTCTTTAGCATCTGCCTTATAAATCCATCTGTGAGACGATGACTTGGATCAGCCACGATTCTCTGGGCATCCCGTTTGACCTGCATTTTACAGATACTTTCAAGTTGTTTCTGCTCTTTTCAGATAATTTTGCTATCCTTATTACTAGTATTCGCTAATCTGGTTTCATTCCTAGCACCAAGGTGGATATACCATGTACATATATTACAAGTAGCACGCGCACAGAGCCCAGGCTAACCTTTATCTGGCTCAACCTGTAGGATTTAGCCGCAGCAGAGAGAGGGCGCAAACAGGCGGAGGCTGAGAGAGATGAGCTGGCTGACGAGCTGGCCAGCAACGCCTCAGGAAAGTAAGTGACACTGCCTGAGTTGGAAAAGAGCATAGACTGTGTAAAAACATGGACGCAGCACCCAGGTCTGAAAAGTGAGACCAATGCATAAATCTCTAAAAATTGCATTCTTTTTAATGGCCTGCAGATGGGGACATTGGTAGTTGCAGAAATTAGTTCAATGCTATAGATGTCTATGAGAAAATGACCCTACTTTCCCACCTGATTTATTATTTCAATAATGATTTTCCACGTTATTTTATGGTATCTATAGCAAGTTCAAGTCTCCTTTGATATATCATGCTGTTCATTTTTGCAAATTATGGTCCCAAATAGACTAGAATAAAGGATAAAGCCAGAACATGCTTTAGGGGTGTGGCTATCCTCTGTTCCTCGTCAGATACGGTCAGATCCACCCATAGATCCACCCCTCGCTCCTCTCTGGACCTTCAGTTCAAGCTCTTGCCCAATAGGAATCGCATCCAGTTTCAAAATGACAAAATGGCGCTGTTCAAATTGCCAAGATCGAGGCTTCCTAAAAGGGTATGCTGAAACCAATGGGTGACGTCACGGTTGCTTCGTCCATCTTTGTATACAGTCGATGGTAAAGAGGAGGGGACTGAGGGGAGCATGTCCAGTAGGTGCCATAGCAGAGTGTGACACTATAAACTCTGCAGGTCTGCTCTGTCCGATGAGAAACGGCGTCTGGAGGCTAAAATCAGCCAGCTGGAGGAGGAACTGGAGGAGGAACAGAGTAACATGGAAATCCTCAACGATCGACACAGAAAGAGTTCACAGCAGGTAACAAACAAAACACTGATCCAAATGAAAGCATCAGATAATCCGGGTGTAACTGTACGTAAACCAAACTCGCGGAAATTCACAGCTGTTTGTTGTGCTCGTCTCTTAGGTGGATCAGCTCAACAATGAGCTTCAGGCGGAGCGCACCACATCTCAGAAGAACGAGAGCGCACGGCAGCAGATGGAGAGGCAAAATAAGGAGCTGAAGGCCAAGCTCCAGGAGATGGAGAACCAGGTCAAATCCAAGTTCAAGTCCTCCATCTCCGCATTGGAGGCGAAGGTGCAGCAGCTGGAGGAGCAGTTGGAGCAGGAGAACAGGTGAATAGTAGTTATCTTGGAGCAGGTCTTCAGAGCCTCAGGACGTCCGTATACATAGGTCACACATGATGCAGAATACACGGTTTTCCATCATGCTTGTTGTAGCCTCCGGACAAAATCGGGTGGCTACTATGGATTCATGCCTATCCTGTTCGCCGCTGTGTCCGTAAACACTTTTTGTGGATGCTCTATCGGCTGTAATTTTTGACTGATTACTTTCATATTTGGTATAGACATGTGCTATACTTGACTTATGACATCTATCAATTTTGGTTGCCATGGCGACAGTATTGGCCGAATAATGCGTTACAAAGGGGGCTACGCCCATGCGGTCGCGGCCGACCAGACTGTTTAGGTCTACATTACTCCTGAGAAATCTTTAGCAAGAAAAGTGTGGTTTCAGTGCGGTTTCATACCCAATATAGCTGCATATTGAAATGTCCATCACGCCGTCAATCTGATTTCGCTCAGGGAGAAGCAGGCCAACGCCAAGAGCTTACGACAAAAGGATAAGAAGCTGAAAGACTTGCTGATCCAAGTTGAAGATGAGCGGAAGCAAGCAGAACAATACAAGGATCAGGTAAGCTATTAGCAAACCTACAAACTGCAGTGTGGCTATTCATCTGTATACAACAAAAAGCAGGGGGAGCCATTTTGCATTTCTTCCAAAGAAGTGACTTCATGATGCTGGCTTACCACCCCATAGGCAGATAAGGGCAACGCTCGGGTGAAGCAACTCAAGAGGCAGCTAGAAGAGGCGGAGGAGGAGTCCCAGCGCATCACGGCTGCTCGGAGGAAGCTACAGAGGGAGCTGGACGAGGCGACGGAGGCTAACGATGCCATGAGCCGAGAAGTGAACTCCCTCAAGAGCAAACTCAGGTAGGAGACCACAGGCTATGAGCTAGGCTAGTGTGCCTTAGCACTCCTCTCACTGCAGCTGTTATAAGTTGTTGAAAAACCTCTCACCTTCAACTCCACCAACCTAGTGTTCTTCACCTGCAGACTAGCGCCACAGCCTTGCATCAGTCACCGATTATACTTCCTCAATTACATCCCCTTCAGTCGGGTGTAAATAGGACTTGTTGGGCTAACTGTCGTGATTATTACCTCTGTTTGGCTGTCTTGATGAAGACCTCTTCTTGACCACAGACATGGACATAAACAATTTATATCAAGACAGAAGTGAGAAAGAGCTTAATGCTGAACAGGCTCAGGCCTTCATACTATCACTTTCACCTTTGGAGTAATGAAAAATCAAATCTTTCACTGGATTCCCATCGGCAGAGATACTGTACAGCACTGAGCTCATGAAGAAGTTCCCATTTCCTCTCTGTTGTTCATAAAATGTGGCACCAGTTGGAATGACTTGTCTTTGATTGAAAAGGGAGTGGCTGCGAGTGTTTATGTGGGTGTCCGTGAGATAGTCCAGGGCTGCCTGAATCACCGTCCTTGAGGGTCAAGAATCCCAAGCTCCCTTAAGCAGGTGTGAAGACAGTCTGGCCAATCAGTGGCAATAATGGTTCCATCAATTGCCAAAAAGAAGAGAATACCACAGTGGGATTTGGATTTGAGGGTGAAATTTGGGCAGCCCTGATTTAGTCTTTCTGCCCAGCCTCAGCTTTAGCTGGATTCTGACGATAGAAACCAAGGCCTGTCTGTCTTTGTTACAGAGGCAATCAGGACTCCTCCCAGTGATGGAGCAGGTACCTCTGCCTTCAGAAGCTGATTCACTGAATCACCTTTTCCGCCTTCATTTATCACTGTCTGTTTCTCTCATGCTTCTGCTTGAAAGAGTGGAGCTGAAATATGGTTAACTGATCAAAGTTCCAAACTGAGGCCCTAAAAAACAGAAATGTCTCACTAAGTGAAGTGTGATATGCTTCCTGGTGTGAACTTCACATATACAGCGCTTCTGCTGTGTGACCATGTTTCCCTCTATTCTGACAGCCTGGTTTAGTGTGCTAAACCAAACTCATTTCCCTTTACTGGGAGTCAAATGAGTGACATAAGCTGCCTGCCAATAACTTACAATCATCATAACCATTTTTGTCAATAAAGTGACAATCTCTGAAGTGTTCTGCATTTAGGGCACTGAATACTGTCCATTTCGCTGCCTTTTTGCAGACAGTACTCACTTTTTGAAGTATAGTTACACATAGTATAACTGTATCACAAAGGAAGATTAGTTCTGTCAAACTTAATAACGTAGTTTTCTATGAGATCTCCGTGACTGAGGTGATGTAGTCGTGGTATTCAACTAGTTTAATTCATAGTTTGGACTTGACTAGCCAGTGAAAGAGCAATGTTGATGTTCACTGGAGTCAGACAAATCAAAGGGAATATCAAACTTTGGCTGACTAGCATAAAGGAGATTTTTTATTTTTTTTTCCTTAAGCCAGAGGAAAACCTTCAGCCTTTATTCTGAAGTTGCTTTCTAACCCAAAATGTGGAACCCATTTTTGGTCTCATCACTCCGCGTTCTTATTTCTTTCATTGTGTATATGTGAAACTATCCATAAATGCTACTAATGCTTTTGAAGGGCATGCTATGCGGGATTTTTTAGCCTAGCTGTGGACCTATATTTCCGATTACCGTATTGTTCCGAATATAAGACCATCCTGGACATAAGACGACCACCCTTTCTCAAGACAGATTTTTGGAAAAATTATGGTTTTGATGACAAAATCTTGTTGTAATCACAAAAGAATAATAATCACAAAAATTTTATTTGATAATACTGAAAAAACATATTGATAAAAAATCAATGCAAAACAAGGCAGGCTGTTGTTTGGCGCCATCTATTGTTGTGAACGCAGATTGACTACAGACTATAAAATACACACAGAGAATCACTGATTTTGACTGTTATGAGCCTACTCCCTGAAAATATGGCGACCCCACTTTTTCAAAGGGGATTTGCCGGGAAAAACATAGTTTTATGTTCAGAAAAATACGGTATATCACAGGGCTGTTTTATACTCGATTGATTGGTTGAAGGATGTCCTAAGGGTGTATATTACTTTCTAGTAACTGAACACCTATGAAGATCCAAGTGTATTAACCTTGTTTTGACTAGTTGTATCAATTGACCACATTGGAGTTCTTGGCTAAATTTGACTCTTTGCATCACTAAGTTACAAACGTGGGATGTGAAGGCTGAAATAGATGCACGGCAGATTACATTTTTGAGTTTTCAATTGTAATAATTATAATTTGTGGGGAACATGGTGATTATGACAAATAAGATAAGGCACAACGTGAGAAAGTCCATCCAAGGGGAACTATGATGCTGTGGAATTAGTAACGACAGCTTTTAAATTGTAACAAAATGACAAAGAACTAACAACCACACTCTTGCTTACAGCAACAGAAAATTTCAGCTGTCTCAAGCAACTTAAGTTAGTACTGACAAAACTCCACATAAAAGCACAATTTTTGGACAAAACCATGAGTTATTTTCTTAGTCAGGCATATGTATGTGGTAACTGCGGTGGAAGCCTGACAAACCATTCCACGCTGGTCATTATATGAAAATAATTCCACACCTAAATGCACCGTGTGCCAATTACACCATTTTGATGTGCAATTTTCATATAATGACTGGCATACCATTGATTATTGGTTACTTAACTCTCTCATGAATCCCATACACTCACTTTTGTTTTGATTGTCCATTTATTGCCATTTTAGAGATAATCAACACCGAGAAAATAGCCAGTTGCAAGGCTAATTCTTGTTTTAGAAGAAGCCCTGTTGGTTCATTGTTTTGCTTCTTAACCAAAGCAGTAGCTACCAGCTAGCTAGCCAATAGCTATCCCTTGGCACTATCCCAGTCCAAGCCTATAAACATAAACAAGCCCAACACACTTTAGGGTAATACTGGGGAAAAGAGTACGATTTTGTCGAAAGTGTGCAAAAAGAGGTTTTCAGCGCATGAAAGCCCATAGTTATTTTGTAATATGTTCAAAATAAAATCCTGCAAACTGTGCCTTTAATTCTAGGAAATACAGGCACAAGCTCCATTTCAGGGGCTGTGTTGTTTCGTGTGGTCAATGATGCCGATTCAAGTTGAGTTCTAGAGGGTGGAACCGGATCTTTGCGTTGTTCCGAGTGATGTTCCAGCACTAATGTGGAGAGATTGGGTCTCTCGCTCTGGGGTGTGTTTCCCGAAAGCACAGAAGCAACTTACATAGTCGGAACCACTCACTGTGAATGGATGAACTATGTAAATTGCTTAGTTAGACTTTGGGAAACGCACCCCTGCCTGGCTGTTCTGATCCTCACCGGCGCCATGTGTGGATTTTCAGGCGTGGAAACGAGCCGTCCTTCAGCAGCACATCGCGACGCATGGGAGGCGGCGGACGGAGAGCGGTCATGGACAACGCCGATGCTTCTGATGAAGAGGTGGATTCACAGGGGGACTTCAATGGAACCAAGGCTGATTAGAGAAGCTCATGCATTCAGACAAATCACCCCATATATTCCCCGACTTATCCATTTATTAATTAGTTACGGCTACTTTATTTTCAACTATCATTCGCAGTAAACCGGACGAGTCCATCTCTAATCTAACCACTAATAGATTTCTTTATCAGTCAGGAGGCAACCAGTCTGTCTTTCCAAAGTTAAACATGAAAAGAATCTGATATTGAAAACATTAGGTCTTACTAAGTTTTGGTACTATAGTTCTGCAATTCTGTGACACGGTTCTTCTCCACACCCCAAAATGCATCTTGCTCCACTGCGCATTGTTTACTTTGCAGTCTTTTGACATTGACTTGATAAATGGCCTTCTTTCCCACAAGCGGCATTCACAGGATTAAAAGCACACCTTTATAGACCATATTTTGTTCATTATTTAGGAATTGGAAAGGGGGAGATTTGAAATTGTGTCAGTAATCACCCTGAATACAGTGAACACAAACAGCATCGCTGGTCTTGCTCATTCTCATACAGCGCATCTGAAAGGGTGACCAGTGTTCTAATTCCATGCATCTGTTTGTCACATTTATCTATGCAATTATTTTGTTAATTTAAGATTTAGTTTCATTCTTTTTCCTTTATATTTGAAATGTAGGTCTTATCATTATTGTACAGAAAACCCTGATTTGAGGTCAATTAGGAATGGAATATCAGGGTTCTTGTCCAACTTCCTACTTTCCAAGTGATTTCAGGAGTATCTTTTCCCATCTGTGTGTTTTTCTTTTTTTGGTGGTCTTGCATCAGGGGAAAATTTGCAATTCAATTCACAACTACCACTTTCGGGGGCGGTGCAGTGGGTAGCACTGTCGCACTCATTGCAAGAAGGTGTGGTTTGGGGCCTCTGTGTGGAAGTCATATGATCTGCCCATGTTCCCATTGGTCTTCTGTGGATTCCTTCCGCAGTCCAAAGACCAGCATTTCAAGCAATTGGAGACTTCGAAATTGCCTGTAGGTTTGAGTGGGTGAGTGAATGGTGTGTGGTGCGTGCCCTGCAATGGATTTGCGAGCTGCGCAGGGTGTGTCCGCTGCCTTTTGCCCGCAGTTAGCTGGGACAGGCTCCCGCTCCCCCGCAGCCCTAGTGAGGAAGAAGTGGTTTGCATAATGGTTGGATGGATGGACCACCACTTAATATGGGATTACACATTTGTCTGAATGCAGAAAAGCCTGACCCCATTCCAGAAAACAACCACAATTCTGCTGTATTCTAATCACAATTAGCACGTAAGGTGCATTTTCTACTTTTCATGGATTGTATTGAATTTTTCTTGTTGTACACAAAATATCCACACCGGGTAAGTAATGTGCCTTAAGTCTTGCATGACGAACTGCATTTTAGTTTAGCAATTCATGCCATCAAATGAGCAGGACAAACATGCTACACAACTGACACAAAGATAGCACAGAAGTCCCAGAGATTTATCGTCAGAGCAGGAATATGATCGAATATCATTGCCAATGCTTTCCTACATTTAATGAGACCTTTAACAGATACTAAATATAAAATATTCTCTATTTTTATGTCCAACACAAATTACTTCACCAGCCACTAGATTATCATCCGAAGTAATCCAAATCTTTGTTTAATTTTGCTGATGTTTTGTGAAACCACCTGCACATGAAATAAAGTGTGTCGACACAACCCAAAAGGTGTGACTTTAATCTTCATCACTGTATCAACATACATATTTCGCCCTCTACCCAATTTCTTCTACTTTTGCTTATTTGTCATTTTCAAATGTTTCAGATCATCCAAATAATTTTGATGCAAGACAAACTTATTGAAGAAATTTTGGTTGGCGGGCCACTACTGGAAATGTTCACCAGTGCTCTGAGTTTTCTTTATTGTCCCCCGCCACGCGAATGCGCGAAGCGACGGGACATAGTATTCACGACCGTCCGTCCGTACGGCGTACGTACGTCACAAATCCTTGTCAGCGAGATATCTCAAGATCGAATTGACGGATTGCCTTCAAATTTCATGTCAATATGTATTAGGGTGGTGCCCCGGCGCCAGTCAATTTTGGTGACCTTCGCGTCACTCTCAAGGTCACACCGAGACACTGTTCATTTTGACACGATTTGCCATTTCCTGGCAGGGGACTAAGACACGTTAGTGGCAAATACTTGTTTGTACGTACATGTTGGCTCTGACTGTGGCTCACTGGAGTCCCAGAGCTGTAGAAATGGCTTTGTAATCCTTTCCAGATGGAAAGGCATGATTTCTTCTGTTCCA
Organism: Gymnothorax reevesii; assembly: GCA_029721435.1. Taxonomy (NCBI): domain Eukaryota; kingdom Metazoa; phylum Chordata; class Actinopteri; order Anguilliformes; family Muraenidae; genus Gymnothorax; species Gymnothorax reevesii. The sequence goes on from CM056592.1 coordinate 11,965,068, forward strand.
AAATTTCTTTTGATTGCAGCATCATGTGCTGCCTTTTTTTTTGCCAACTTCACATTGCCAGACAGGTTCTTTTAAAGTGATGCTTGGATTCAACAGGGCTTGCAGTGATCATGATTGGGCAAATTTGGATGTCTGGGTTTACGGACACTTGGATTACGCCGCACAAGCAGTATGGAGGCATTTTGTGGTTTTTAAAATGTTGTTTTTGACGCTTAAAAAAAGTGGTCTCCTATGACTTCAATTGATTTGGATTGGTCTACAATTCAGTTTTTCGTTTTTACTCCAAAAGCATTTTGAGGAAGAAATTCATGGACCCTTTGATTAGCCTTGCGGTGAGTAGATGAGTGAATTTTAATTTTGGGGTGAACTTTTCCTTTAAAATGTTACAAATATGCAAAAATAGAAGAAACTGGGAAGGGGGGGGAAATACTTTTTCACAGCACTGTATCCCACTTCCCAACAACCAGAGATTTTCTGCAAAATGAAAGCACTTCAAGTCAAAATATTTCAAGAATGGTTTTTAATGTACACATCTGGATACAAAAATGTATGCAACCCAAACTGCCTTCGTTACTTTTCCATACCTCAGGTCCATATATGATTTACAAATGTGTTGTGGATACCACACACACAAACACACACAACTCTCCAAAACTCTTTTTGCGGCATATACCAAGTCATATTAAGAGCCATTGCCCTCCTAGCAAAAGGATACTACATATAAAAATACCCCTAGCCCAGTTAGTAATTCTAATAATGTGATGTTTATTTGCGCATTTTGCCAACAGTGCAAAGATCGCATCATCCCCTGAGGTGTACTCTGGAACAATCAGGCCTATGCAAATAACTCCCATTCTTTAACAGATCCTAAACGGACGAGAGATTAATGCTAGCAAATGCACAGTACGCATTTCTCCATTTTTAACATAAAATGCATCTTAACCTTCACTGAAGTATTCAAATGTTCTTAATTTAAAAATGAAATGGTTAATCTTTTCTGGGAGAGAAAATTCTTTTGGCCCTGGAATGGACTTTCCATCACTTCTCTAAAGCTATCACTAAAATCACATCTCCCGATTACCTATCATTAAGTGTTTCAGCCATCTGAGAAGCCGGAGAGCAGGTTCTGAACCAAACACTCCGCAATTCTCTGAACGTTGGAAGCCTAAATTAATGTCTGTACATCTTCACGAACATTGTGCTATATTTAAAATAAAATTTCAACTCTTTCAACTGCTGCAAAAAAAGAAAGAAAAAAAAAAAAAAAAAAATCAGTAGTTTTTAAAATATGCACCACCAAACTAACCTGTAAACCAAACCCAAAGCAAAAATGTGCTTCTGAATGTAGTGAAATGCAGCAGCTGCCCACAAATGAATAAATATAATGAAAACTCTTGATTTCTAAAGCTTAAATGGCTCCTTGACCAAGCAAGTTGGATTTATTTTGCAATTACTGCTCATGTCTGTCTGCCCATTTCTCCAGCATCTCTCAAATTTCTCAATCAACTTCCATGACGTTGTGTGGAAGTGTGGGCCAAGGATTAAATTTGGAATGGAATCAAAATCAAATACGGCTGCAAAGGAAACATTTGTCCAGTCTGTCTGACAAATGCATCGGGGGGGGGGGGGGGGGGGGCGGGCGGGCTCTCTGCAACTTTTCTAGTTTTGTAAATGCAACCAAGTGTGGTCACAGGATGAAGAAAGAAGAGAAAAAAAAAAAAGAAAAGCACATTACCATCTTAAGGTAGAAAATTGAGATCAAACTCAACATTTGCAATATCTCACAGCTAATAATTATAATGAAACCTAGAAATGAATGCATTTGCGGAACTGAACTTCAATCTGGTCACATTAAATACCCCTTTGTATTCTGTCTGAAAATTCCATGCGATGTATGCAACCCCACTATTGTTCAGTTCTGTCGCAGAATGTGAGAATTTTAGATTTCATAGAGTATGTACACGATACAGCAAATACATCTGTGTACATACGCTCAAGTCAAGAATCATAATTACAGGGACAGAGCACGTGCATGTGACGCGCATTATAATGGAACAAGGCAACTGTAACGCAGCTTGAAAAGCACTTTCCCAGAGCGCTGACACAGAGCAGACCCAGTGCAGTCCATCATCGCAATTTTCAGGCTCCAGTGTAAGAATGAAGTCAAATGAGAACCAATTTTTCATGATATGGCAGAATGGGAGTCTGCTGCACAGAGATATGCCCACAGAGAAGGGAAAAAAAACAAATGATTTACAATTAATACAACTTCAGCATCATGAAATAAATTGAAATGGTTGGTACAGATAGCCGAGGGGTTTCCATTTGCTGATGGTGCACCGCTGAGCATTTCTGTGGTTTCCTGAAGAGCGGTACAGTGTCTCGGTACAGTTCCATTATACCAAGCTGCTCACTTGCAGCAGTTCCAAGACGGGACTAAAGGCCAAATGATCTCAGCCATATCAAGCCAAAAAATTTAACCCTTTGAGTGCCAAATAAATTTAAGGAATTAAAATGTAGTTATCCTGAGTTATTGAAAACGTATCATGTGGCAACTTGTTTAAAAGAGCTCTTTGAAACAAGTTGACACACAAGTTTTCAACAGCGTCTCATTTTCAAGCCTTACATCATTGGGCAACTATAGTTGCTCACGGCGCTGAAAGGGTTAATAAATAAAATAAAAAAAATTAAAAAAAAACTACATGGCAGCCAAATGGCAGATGACCACTTTAAGCACTACATGAGTTTCACAGGGCGTCAGTGAAGAGCAAGGTTTGCCTCTGCTTTCTGCAAATACATAAACCCAGTCTGTTCAGCTTTGTCAGATAAGAGATGGGAGGCCCAAGGGAGTGAACTGAACATTCAAATAAATTCATATATTCAGGTATTCATATTGTTTTAAAACACCTACACAACCCTCTGGAGTTGTGAATATGAAATAACAGCTTTCAAGGTATGAACAACCTTCATAACGCTCTTAAAAAATTATATTTAAAAAACAAAAAAAACGCATGAACTGAAGTAAGCAGAACAACTGGGTCATTCAGGGTCAAACTGGACAAAATCCAGGAAAGTGGTTGCAGTATCGTCTCCGATTTTGGTCACAGTTAGTCGAAGTTTGGGTCCCAAAACGGAGTCTTCTAAAATATTTTTGTTTTAACATTTCTTGGCCCTTGATGTTTTTTCCATCAACACCTCATCTGGGAAGCCATGTTTGGGCAACAATATCTTTAGGAAGCAAATGTCTATAACGAAAATGCTGGGTCTTCCCCTAATTAGCTCTACTTATGCACGTCCCAGCCTCTGAAACATTTATTTCAGCTAAAATATTGATAATAATTCATATTTTCTGTAGGGTCATTTCACTACAAGACATTAACGCGAGCGATATTCTTTACCACCAGGGCCTCGTTATTTCCTACAGGTAAGACAATGCCTTTACCGATGTGTAGGGAACTATGCGTTCCCTTCATCTGTGATGAGAGCATGAAGGCACAGGCAGTTCATACACCAAATTACTGTCCATTACTCCATTTCCACATACATTTACACTTTCCTGCTTGCTGTCCAATGAAAATGACCAAAAAAAAAAAAATGCTACCACAGATTATTTTATACTTAACATCTGCAAGTCAATTTGAGTCAGAACTAATATTGGCAACATTTTGCAATCTTTTTTTAAATCTCGGGCCGTATGAAAAGCCAATAGATGGGCGATACAAACTTGTAATGGTTCACTCGTAAAGAGTTCAATTTGTCTTCCACCTGACAAAGCTTGGAGAGACTGGGGACGATACTTGTCAAAATGTCAATGCTCAAACGCGGCTTCCCAGATCAGCCATTTTTGAGGCCATGAATATGAAGTATCAAGGGCTGAAAAATAGAAAACACAATCTCTATGAAAGTGTTTCATAGGCCTTGGTTTTGGAATCCAGCCATAATACAAAGTCTGAACAAAATCTCAGACGGTGCTGTGACAACCTTATCCGATTATCTCCAGATCGAGAACACACCCAAGTTGCCACCATCATGACATCAATCTCGGTTAGCTGCATCCAAGCTTGAACCACCAAGTTAACAATGCACATACAAAAAAAACAGCAAACTCGTTGCTCGTAACAGTGAACACAAGTTAAAATTCCACATCAACAGCTTGCATACTCTTCCCCCCCCCCAAACAAATTTCTACCATCTTGAGAGAATTTGGTTTTGCAAAGAGCCATAGAAAATATGGCTTTTTTTTGGTCCGGCGCGCATCCAGTTTGTGTTTTTACAGAGCCGCAGTGAACAAAGCTCAGTCACATCTGAACAGTTCCGATTGGTTTTACATTGTTAGTCTGACACAGACACACTCGCATACTTCACGCTTTTCACAGCAAGAAACACGGGACAGCACTGCTTCCTTCCCCCATTCGCCATGCTGAAGACAGTCCACAGAGACGGATAAAACAGAGCACTGTTACGGTGAAAGCATTCGGGCCAGACCCAACAGAGAACATAACTCGCGAGTAAAATGGTTGGCGGCTTCTGTAGTACTGTAAAAGGCAGCAGCGGCTCGATAATTAATAAGCTCCGTTCCCTCGGTACGGCGAATCTCCCACAAAGGAGGACAGGCCGGCATTAGTTCCGGGAACGAGGAGGAGGGGGCGAGGATAACGGATTATGGCCGGGCGAGGAAATGTCAGCCGTGCCCCCCCCCTTCCCACGTGAGGTTTCACTCCACGGCATCACCATTTACGTCACCGCTTCTCGGCAGTGGGGTCCAACGAACGACCTTGCGATGCCGGCAGCAAACCTGAAGCAGCCCGGAGCAAGAAGAACAAAGCCTGTTTACTTTGGGAGAAGCGGGAGAGTTTTGCAGCAGTAGAGCACAGAATGCAGCATTGACATCTCGAAGCGATGCAGGGTCGGAGGAGTCCTGTGGAGGGCGGGGTTCACAGCAGCATCTTTACCACGCCCTGCGGGGACTGGATGGCCGATGAAGGGACGCTCGGGGAGGTCGGCGCAAAATCCAACCGCTTCACCAAGCTACAGAAACCCAACAGGAATGGAACAGAGTCCAGCTAAAACTTCACAAGTCAAAGCACAGTCACAGACCAATTTTTCTGAACAGCTTAATTTATCGGGCCAATTTACTTCTTTAAGCTATTTAACTATTATAATTATAGATACAGGGTAGGTCAACTAAACATGTCATTTATGTTAATTCCAGCTAATTATTACCCCAAACACTGTACACCGTCAGAACTGTATGGCTACCATTAAACAGCTTTATTCTTGAAGGTGGCAAATTAAATGCAAAAATACACAGGCCTGAACTTAATTTCTCACTGCATTTGTCATGGGAAAATTCTTATGAAAATATCTGCCCCAGCTTTGGACCAGAGCTGCCTGACACCAGATGACACTCATGAGGAAGAGCAAAATGTGTCGTAGTCACGTGCTGGAGGGGCAGGAGAGTTGAGCTTTGAGATGATTGGCCAGGAAAAAAATAACTCAAAAAAGGTGGGAAGCAGTGCACAGAACACAGAAGGATTCTTCACCCTTTCTCGAACAGTGGCAGGCCGGTGGAGCCGGAATGGCCGTCAGGTCCATCTCGCGGAGTAGTGGCTGTCCCTGGAGCTGCGGTGAGGGCTGCTCGAGCTGGCGACTGATCGTACACAAAATCTCGGCAGGAGGCCAGCTTGGACTCCAGGTTCTGAAACGAGACACACACACACACTGAATGAGATGCTTATCCGTCCCAGAGGCCAAAGGCAACCATGTCTACATGTGTAAGAAATATTTTTAAACCCATTTAACCAGGGAAGTTCTACAGAGAATGAGTATCTCTTTTCAGAAGGATGAACTGGGAGGTTCGCCAGATATGAACAGTTCAAATAAGAGAGTGATAGTGTGAAACGAGGGAAGCCCCTGAGCGGTACTGGAATGTGATGAATAAAAGAGTGTAAGGACATTCCAACAGAAGATTTGTTCATGAGCAGTCTGTACTCAGGCAGGCGCGGAGGGCATTGGTGGACCCGTCCCACACCCTTCACACGGAATATGAGCTCTTGCCCTCTGGTAGAAGGTATAGAATCCCCAAATGCAAATTGAACCGTTTTAAACACTCTTTTGTACCCACCTCCATCAAAATTTTAAATAGTTCTTGAGCTGTGTATGCTGGGTAGTGTGCAATAATTTGGTGTTCTGTTTGTCTTTGGTTTTATCATGGCTGGTTCATTTTATTTTTATTTATTTATTTTAACCTCTTTCTAGGATGTTTTAAAGAGTGTTTGTACTTTTATTGTCTGCATGTGTATTTATTGTCTGCAAAGGCTACTGCACTGCACTGCGAGTCCATGACAGATTTCCCCTAGGGGACAATAAAGTACGTTCTATTCTATCATTCTGTTGTTCAGGCACAGTTTAGCAAACACCACATGATAGATACAAGACATAAAAACAACCAGCAGACAACAAATAACACATTGTGCTGCAATTCCAGATGATATGGTGCACAAATGTTAGAAACGTCCTTTGTTTTTGAACATTTCTGAAGAAAAGGCTGGTCTTACCCCCACTTTCCTCAGCAGCTCTCCCACTATGTTGAGGGCGGAGATTCGGGCTGATGTTGTGAGCGGAGTACCAGTCAGGCCGTCGCCTGGAAACAAGAATCCAGCAAGTTAGCAAAGTTCAACTCCACATATAAATCCTTGCACTAAAGCAAGTTCTTCTCTCTATATCTGGGCTCCATTAACCCCACTTCTACAGTCTTGTGCAAATTAATTGGATAAAGGTGCTTGTCAATTGAATGAGCTGAATTGAGTGCAAACATAAGTTTTACACGAACACCTCAAAGATCGCTGCATAATACCTTTTAGCCACGTCTCATTTACATGACTTGTATGATACGACTAATGTGATTGCATCATCAACACAGTACTGTAACTGTGTTGGAATGGCCTGGTAATTCACCTGACCTCAGTCCCATTGAGAATTTCTGGTCCATCATCAAGGCAAGGCTGCAGCAAAAGGACTGCGCCACAAAAGCAAAAGTCATCGATGCAGTTGTCCATGTACAGCATCACGACAAAGGCAACCTGCAAAAACCCGGTCAGCTCTGTGGCAAAACGGGTGGAACAGCTTATCAAGAACCGTGGAGGACACACCTCGTACGGAGTGCTGAATGTAGATGCTATTAAAGTAATTAAAAGCTTGAAAACACTTGTTTGGTTTTGCCCACTCCAGCCTGGTTTATCCAATTAATTTGCACAAGACTGCGAGCAGCGTTGGTTGGTCTGCGCGTGCAGTTCTGGAGGCGGTGTGGCCCCTCACCTCGGCGGTATGAGGACGGAGGAGGGGTGGAGAAGGTGATGTTTGAGCACCGCTGTCCCGAGGGCGTGGCCGGCAGAGACGGGAAGGCGGACGGCGGTCGCGAGAGCGGTTCAGTCTTCTCACCCTCTTTGGCGGGGCCCAGAGACGGTCTGCGATCCTGCTTCTGCTGCACGGCCAGCTCCTGACGCAGGTCTGCCACACGACAAACAACAGAACAGCTCCCATCAGACCCCGCGCAGAGAGCCCCAGTTTAAAAAATACACACTTCCTGCTCCTCAGAGCATGTGACCACCTTTCATTCTGCATTAATCCCACAGAATAGGCCACGCCCCCAAGTACCTCTGGCTTCATCCTTCAGCCTCTGCACTGACTCCAGCAGGTTCTCCTTCTCATCCAACTCGCTCTCCAGGAAAGCGTTCCTCTCGATCACATGATTCATTCTCAGCTCGAAGTCCTCCAGGGACATGATGGTGGCCCTGTTTTTTATTTTGTGTCGGTGTGCGAGGTGAACAGAGGGAGATATTAAAGAAAAAAAAAAAAAAACAAAACAAAAACACAGCTCAGTCAAAATACATCCAGAACATTCCATTCCAACATTCATATACAGACGCAGTGTGCGGCGAAGAGGGAGCCGACCTCTTGGCTCTCTCCAGGTCATCGTTGGCCTGTTCCAGTTCTCTGATGTACTTCTGCAGGTGATCCTTGACAGCGGTGGTCTCTGCCAAGTCTCCCTCAAGAGTGGAAATCTGTCTGAAAGCTTCTGAATGCTGGTTCTCCAGTTTCTCCTAAAAACAGACCGAGGATCACGTTTCACTGATAAAATGCCTCGTCAGCACGACTCCGCTGAACTCCATCTCAGTCATCACTCTCATTTCCTTAAAGCCTGGCCAGGGCGAATGCAACACCAGCCGTTCACATGAATGCAAGTGTTCCAACAAGTTTTGGCCCCTCACATTTTTCCATTTCTCCAATATAGAAAACAAGGTGAATATATTTCTAGGTTGTTCAATCATTTACACTACCCGTTAGCTACATGTGCTAGACGTCACAGAACAGCCTTCCATCCAGTGCAAGACATTCAGTCCCTGTACAACTCCTGGCTGCCCCTCCAGAAAGCAAGGTCCTATGGTAGGTTCCTTGACTAGTAACTAAAGTTGCTGGTTCAAGCCTCCAGTGAGGACTGGGATTCTGACTTGATCTGGAGAGATGAAGTTGGGAAGAACGCAGGCATTAGGCCCTTAAGCAAGGTCCTTAACCCCAAAATTGTTCCAGGGCTCTCGTTCTTGTTTCTCTCCAATCCCTCCTCACTTGAAACTGTTCTGTTCTGCTACGGTGTTCTTGAAAAACAAAAGCATGTTCTACATGGAACTTCTGTGGTTAAATAAAGTTAAAAATAGAAAGAACAGTCAGCTTCTCTCTTGGCGCAGAACTGGGCCTCTGTTGTCTGCTGAGCTGATGAATCGGCGATTGTGTTTGTGCCCGTCGTGCTGTCGAGGCCGAGCCTGAATCACACGGCCTGACGACAAACCTCTACTCTGCAGCCCCACAACACTGCTTCAAGCCCTCTGCCCACCTCACCACTGCACCACCCTCCCAGTGTTAAAGACTGCCTAATGTACTGCACAGAAGTTTCTGGTACCCTCAATCTTCTTGTTTGATTTTGGACTTAAATATTCTTTTTTTGGTTTTCTACACCAGAATTCCTGAAGAAAAAAATTACAGATTTGAGATAAGAGGTATTAACCAAAAAAAGGACTGGGAATTTCCTTAAGCCCTTTGCACAGAGTACAAAAAATGCCAATTTTTCCTGAAATGCATGAGCCCATTTAGGCTTTATAATTCAGTTTGTGTGTCACAGACTGTGGAGAATTATTCCAGTGGAGACATTTGGAAGTTCAATTAACGGATGCTGGCGTCTATATCTGCGGAAAAGGGTTAAGTTCATGAAAACTGCAGGATCCAGTATTAAAATCCAACAGTGAAAGCCAGGTGTTACTGCCCTACTTAAGCCAGAACCTTCAAGAATGACATCTTGCACACTGGGTAATGGGGCTGTACCTTGTAAGTCTCCAGTTCCGTGCGGAGACGGTTGTTTTGAGACAGCAGCTCTCGATTCCGAGCCTCGCACTGCTTTAACTCAGTCTCCAGCTCTGCCTCGTAGTCGCGACTCATCTGTTGAAACTCCTGCAGCTCCTCTTGAGCCGTCTCCGCGCTACACACACACACGCACGCGCGCGCGCACACACACACACACACACACACACACACACACATCCCAGTAATTGGCAAGCCATCAAACATATACTGAATAAATGCAAGACATGCATAATCCACAATTATTTGTTAATGATAGTAAGTCTTATAACATAGCAAGAGGATGCCTTTAGCAACAGCAGAAGAAATTACTTGGTCAATAAAAATGAAGCATAGATGCTAAATCGATCTCAATTACTACACAAATATTACCTGCTCGTCACATTTCTATACATTTGTCCAGCAAACTATGCAACAGAAATTCTTACTCACCATGGATAAACTTTCAAAAACTTAAACACAGCTATTAGGGATTTTGTAAGATATCACAGGACTCAAACTGCAAAATCGTGGGTTTGATCTCCAATCATTCCTCTCATGGACCGGCAGTCATTATTACAGATAGGTGGAAAAATTCCTAGTAATGTTCTGCCACACCGCTGGATGCAAAACCAACAGAGCCGAGCTCACATCACGAGAAACAATTGATAGAAGCAGCAACCATTTCACATGAATGATTTTATTTATCTGCCCCACACAGCGGAATCAACCTTCACCAGACATTCCTCACCTCTCCTGCCGTTTCGCAGCCAGTTCCTTCCAGTAGTTCAGCTCTTCTTCTATGGAAGAAAAGTTCGACGATGTGGGTTCTCCCATATCTTTCGGGCAATTTCCAAAAGAAGCTTGAGATCCTTGGAAAGAACAGAGCTTCCCAATTATTATGCGTCAATAACCATCATACAGATTTTGAGTGAAAACATGTTTATCGCTATTAAAGCATGATGATACAGGCAGCTGTTTATACATACAATTCAATACAATAAATTATGAACGAATCCATACAAATTGATGCCTCAATCTTAGTCAGACCAGCAACGCTACCCAAGGTCATCTGACCCCAAAAAGATTAAGGTAAGTAATCTCAACATCATTGATCGGGCAACAAAAACAAAAAACATCATGTTACACACTCAACGGGACCTTCCATCTCGGAATAGTAATGAAGTAGTATTTTGGCTAACCTCAGTTTGTGCAGTCCCTCCGGAATTGCTTGATGAGCAGATATGAAACCTATTAACAATGGGTGAGAAGGTGAACATGTTAGTATAATTCAAATTATTTCATCCATTTCCTTCACGAAACAGCAAGCATGCAGCAGTCCCGAAGGTCTGTGCGTACAGAGCTCCATAGCTAAACAGCTTTGCTTGCCAGCAAGCGTATGAAAACCAAGCATCTTGAGCCCATTCAAAACAACCCATTTCACACATGAGGAGACTGTTAGCTACAGCTAGATCCCTAAATAAAAACTCGCCGGGTTGTTACGTTCGTTACTCAGCAGCAACGTTGGCTGGCTTGCATCGTACTGACCAGCTGGCCAACTGGCTTCGCCATCATAGCTACCGTTGGTTGCCACACAGTTAACTACCACAATCGGAACAATGGCAAGCTAGCAACAACATTAGCATCAACAAACTGGCGAGGATCATGTATTTGGTCAAACGAGACGATAGAAACCCTGCATCAGATGGCTTCATAGCGAGACAAAACACAGACTAATGTTAGCCGGTATCACAACACAAACGTCAACATTAAGCGTGGTCACAAGTAGCCTGCTAGATAGCTAGCTAATGCTGGATCGTGCTGTGCTTGCATAATATAATCGTGCATGATGATATAAACTTAATCCGTTACCAGATTAGTCGCCAATGTAACCGAACACGCATTAATGCAGCTTTCATAAGACAAAGCCGCAGAAGCATTAACTAGATAGCGGGTTACTCCTACAGCTGCCATCGTTGAGTAGGTGTATGCTAGCAAGCGACCGGGCGACTTAGCTCCTCTCCACGCCCAAGTTGGCTATAGCTCGCCAACCGCGCAAGTTCATAACGCCAGCCAACATCAAGTCGCTTTCACACTGGACGCGAAACGAATTTTTCGCACAACAGATTACATTCAAAGACAATGCAAAGACTGAGTTTGAATGTTATCTGTCGTGCGAAAAATTCGTTTCGCGTCTGGTGTGAAAGCAGCTTAATCAGGCTTGATCAACTAACCAAATATTTTGACGCCGATAATGCTGGTCTCCTGATCTTCTCGGAAAACTCTTCCTTGACTAATTTTAATCCACTTTAATGGTGGTTATGTACGCAGTTAGCTAGCAAGACTTCTCCAGATACGTTACCCAAACTATTCAACTTTTCTGGCTCCCAGAGACGGATAGAGCAACCAGTGGGGGACTCGGAATGTTTAAATCCAAACCACAAACAGCGGTTCACGATTGGTCAACAGAGAATGACACACCTCCACTAAAAATAGTATTAACCAATAATAAATTGTAAATGAAATGACGTAAACGTACTGGTTTAAATTCTTCCACTGAACCGTCAATGGTTTGTTTGCGCCCGACGTTTCGAACGTTGGTCCAAGCAGGGTTCGTTGTGCAGCCTGTGGTGTTTAGTCCAACCTCAATTGAGGTCGTAGGATTTTAACAAGCTGTTAACTTGTCGTAATTAGGCACATTTCCCATTTAGAGCAGTTATTTACCATCTTAAGCCACATGTTGATAGAAATAACCACACATGACATGAAGAATTTAAGTTCCATATTCATATTGCAATATATTGGAATATATTGGGGAAAGGGGGGGATCAGCCAGTCAAATTCAAGAATTATTAGGTTCCTAATTAATGAAAACTAATTAACATGGTCACGAACGAAAACTAACCATACCATTCACTACGCAAACAAATATTAGAGTCCAACTTGTTTTGCGTCATGTGATTAAGCTCAAACAAAGCATGTTGAGAGAACTTAAACACCTGTGTCCAGTAACCTAATTTGGAGCTAACAGATTTTCTTAGAGTCTAATATTACCTCTTTAAAAATATAACATGAAAGTCCTGGCAATTTAGAACAAAGTGCAATAAGTTCGAGGGTAGTTTATTTTCAATGTCATGCGAGGGAATTCCTATCAAAATGTGGCTAAGCAGTGTGAATAACTGCTCGAAATACATGCACCAATTAAAGACAGAATTATATTGATAAAAAATTGGGGCAACAGGGTAGCCTTGTGGTTGGCTGCTTGACTGGTCTGTGAAGAGTTGCCAGTTCAAGCTCTCAGTGGGGTTTTGCATCCTGACTTGATCTGAGGAGATCAAGCTGGGAAGAACTCTGCTGTTGAGCCAAAGCCCTTAATCAAAATTGATTCAGGGGCTCTACCCCTGTTTCTCTCAATCCCCTCCTTACTTGCAACTGTTCATGTCAAGAAAATCTCCCAGGGCATCCTTGAAAAATAGAAATTTGTTCTCGAGAATTATCCTGGTTTTAAAAAAAATCCCACAATTGCAAATGTGGTTGGAACAAAAATCTGCATATGCACTTGATGGACCACGAGAACCAACGCTGGGGACCAGAGCTTAAGCTGGCTTGTGAATTGGTACGATCAAATCCATAACAACAAGCCTTGAACACCTTATTTTCTGGAATCGTGTTATGTTGTGTATCCCTGTGATGCTGAATCTTGTGCTGAATCTTGTGCTTGTAGCCCATTTATTCTTTGTCTTAAGTTGGAATGCTAACAAACTAGCCCTTGCAAAATTATATGCAAAGTCTGGTCAAGATTTGCTGGTTTCAGTAGTCAACACTTATTCAACATTTGACATTAGGCCTATTGCTTGAATGCCATGACATTCACATGTCAGTTCCCAGTTTTGTTTTTAAAATAGGGCACAGTGCAGTTTCAACTTCTTTTGTTTGTGTTATGATAGGTATCAGTATGTGTGACTTAAATGATATTGAATCTGTGGTAAATGTGTTTTGTGGCTCCAAGCAGATGGACAGGATGGACGCGGTATTTGCGGAGTGCTTAAGTTCAGATAGCATTCCTGATTTCCGTTGTGTCATAGTTCCGTAAACCTGGCCAGAATTATTTATAACAGCCGTTTATTATGAGCCCTGTCGCTGTTGTGACAACGTGAGCATAAAATGAACACGAAGTAAATATCCATCGGTCTTTCAAATCAGGTTTGCGACAGTTGTTGTAGCGTTGGTGGCATTCTCGATTATAAAATGGCTTTGGTTGCCATGGAGACAATGAGGCGAAAGCAAGAGCTTCAGGAGGGAAGGGGAAAGGTAGTCAGATGTGAAGAATAAAAAGGAAAGGTAGGTAAATATTAACCGAATATCCGTCATATTTTTGGTCGAGGTATGTTTAATTGCTATTTTGTATAATGAAACATGCGCACAAAAACTCGCTTACCCAGTCTCAGTACAGTGAGAAAATACTCTTCCGTTAGTTAACGTCGTAACACGCCAGCTAGCCATTTGGCTAATGTTAGGCAACAGCCTTGCCAGCAGTGACTGACTAGTTTGTTTTCGCTGAGAATCTTGAACTGATGCTATTACCCAGGCTTATTCCATTAGTTTGGTAGCTTGCTGAAACGGATCGCTCGTTCAATACTAATCAGAAAGTCAAGCAAGGCTCGACGGTGTCTGGGCCGACATTACGGCTGGCTGTGACTGTTTATGTTGGGTATTTACTTTGTTAGCACGCTAGCTTGCCTGCTAGCGCGGCAGAGAACTTACATCACGAGAAATTAGTCGTAATGATTGCTGGTCACTAGGCGAGTTGGGTAACGAGGCGCAAAACGTGGTCAAGCCGCCTTCACAGCAGCGTCAGGGAATAACGGTCGTCTACCGGATGTTTTTTGTGTTGTGTGTTTTTTTTTTTTGTGTTGGTTAGTAAATGTACATTGTTAGAAGCTAGTTACAGGTTAACTTTACAATTTGTTCGCTCCGTCTAATAAAGGATATTTTCAATTCGATTGGCCAAACCATACCCTCCACAGAGGTGTACAATCCAGGGGTCAGAAAGTAAAAGTCCTGCCAAGTTTTTTCTCCCTCCCACAGAATGAGCTGATCACTCATATTGGCTCTATATCCTGTCCGAAGTTAATCCGAGTGGTTGGAATAAAGTTCTGCGGAGGATTTTTACTCTCTGAACATAGACTTTACACCCCTGACCCTCCACTTTATGGTTTGGGGAAGCTGGCGAAAAACTTGTAATAATACGAAAACAATCTGCTACAGCCACTGTGGTTCCTTTTGCTTATTTCACTCTCTGAAGGGAAGAATGAGCGACAAGAAAGACGAGAGAATGGTGAAGGTCCCCGCAAGTTTGTATGATGGAAGGTTTGGGAAAGGATCGTTCCTTCTGCAGTTCTAGACCTTTCCAGTGGTTTGATCGAGCAGATAATGAAGCCCCCACTGGATGGAAACTCACCGATTGCTTTTCCTCTTATGAGCAAACCGCCCCTCTCCCAGAGATACCGGTAGGTGGACATGTTGTTTTGGTTTTTTGTAAGGTATTACATTTTTCATGGCTGTGTGTCCTGCATCGGGAGCAGTGTCTGGACAAGGGACAACCATCCGCCGGTGGCGAGAATTGTTTATGGTTGTGTAGTTATTTGTTTGTTTGTTTTTTGTCACATAAGACAATTTCGCTGTATCGCAATATATGCTCGGGATCAAAAGGTTTTCTGGGTGAAAGTTGCCCCCCCCCCTTATCCTCTTATGATCACCCGTATTTGGACGATAACCGTTCTCTGCAATTCCTAAATAACTTTAATGTTAATGATCAATATTGGCTTGCCTCTGACCACTTAAACTTGCCAATAGCCCTGAATTTCAAGTCTGGTCTCATTTTTCCTGAGCGTGATGCTGAGGCTAAGAGGGTTGTCTGCTCTGATCTGGCCTGAGGACTTTTTGTGGGGAGTTTGCATCTTTCTCAGCGTTACAAAAGAGACTCTATAGGCATCTACCTATAGGTGGATTATATAGGTATCCACATTCCTAAAGGAGTGGTGTGTGATCCCTGTGGCAGATAAGTGAGATTTCCAGGGTGTGTCCCAGCATCCCACCCATTGTATGCTGGGATAGGAGGCAGCCCCCTTATGACAGTGAACAGGATTAAACAAGTTAGTTGGTGGACAGTTGATTATCAGTAATGTTTAAATGAATGTGACATTAATGATAAGCTGCTACTTATGAAATCCTGTTAGCCGGAAGAACCCATTGATAGCAGACAACTATTGGCAGAGGGCGAAACAACTGCAGGATGAGACAAATCTAGGAAGGCATGGATGTTCCAAGCTTGCATTAGGCAGTTACAACTTCTTTTCTGAAAAAGTTAGGATGCCCTGCAAAATGTAAGTAAAAACAGGATGCAATGATTCAGATCATTTAAACTTTATTTGATTGGAAATATTACAGAGACAACACAATTTTTCAGATGTTGTTACTGAGAAATTTTGTTGTTTTTAAAAAAAAAAATAATGATGATTTCTGCTAACTTTGAATTTGAGGCCATCAAAAATTTTCAGAAGTCAGGGTGGGGGCATGTTTACTGTGAGTTGCATCACCTCTTCTTTTATCCACACTGTTTGGGAACTGAGGACACCAACTGCTGTAGTTATAAAAGTAAAATGGTCTCTCATTCGGTTTTCATGTACATTTTACATAGCATTCCAACTTTTTTGGAAATGGTGTATGTTTGTTGATGATAAAATCTATGGGGAAAAGACCCAGCTCCCAATTTTTCCTAGAATCTTTGGTAATATGTCATAATCCCTAGATTAAATTAACAGCAGTCTCCGAAAATAAATGCTGTGATTAAGTAGTCAGCTACACAATGCGGAAGGAAACGTAACCTGCGTAAGGTAGTCTGAGCCACTTCAAACAGGACATATTATGAGAAACTCAATATTTCAGTGTTTCTGCGCATACATTTCAGTATCCAGAGTACCCATATACCCACAAACTAAAATAAGGCAACCCAGTCAGTGTTTTTTTTTTTTGTTTTGTTTTTTTGTGGGCTACCTGTATCCTAAAACATCATATTCTGCATGCCATTCAGATTTGGCCCACCTTCTTCTGTCACCTGCAGGCTTGTGAGAATTTTAATGCCCCCCATCTGAATATCTCCTCTCAGGGCATATTTTCTGAAAATATCTTTTCTTTAATTGGCAAAAACCAATGTGTGTGTGCAATCCACTTTCTTACTGCAATTGTTGAGGATTATATTTCAGTATTTCTCAACATATTCATCAGTAAATCAATAACTATGAATTTTATGGTCGGTAGCGTAGCCAGCGGGGGTGCTGAGACGCGTCCCTTTTTGACTGCAATTTGTAGTTCTCAATCATTTCATTTATTGACACGTTTTCCAATTATCGTAATTGGCAACCGAAGACACTATTTCTCTCCGTATGCGATCTAACAGCGATTAAATCATGGGATAAATTCAGTCCAGTTGCGGAACACAAACAGAGAATTGGGTTGCACAAAACTTCCGTTTCAAACAATTATTAGTCCTGACCTGTTCTCAGTCATTTTCATAATTAACAGAAGGTTCACTCCGAGAGCTCTCCACAGTTACCAGGTGAGGCTTCTTCTCCCCGATTAGGAACAGGTCAGGACTAATAATTGTTCTAAATGGAAGTTTTGTGCAACCCAATTCTGTTCTTGTTCTGCAACTTTTTTGTGATGAAGGTATAACAACTGGGTGTGAAAGAAAGAATGTCAGTTCTTCTTGCGCAAAAAGAACTCTGCTTTATATTATATGTTAATAATTACTTATTTCTGTTTTACCTTGGTATTGGCCTGAAGGTCGCTGTATTGTGGCCGAGGGCCAATACTGTGACCCGAGGGCAGTACGAAAATAAGCAATTCTATAATATTTTTATAAATTTTAAATGTTGTGCTATCATGACAATATTATGACTCTGACTTCTGAAGTACGCGACTTCAAGACTCATTAAAGAGCTAAATGCTCAGTCTGCGATTGTCGTCTGCTTCTCTGTAGAGAGCGAATGCCACAGTTGCCAATGGTTACTTGCACATGTGCTGAGCTCGGCCAATACAGGTCAGCCAATACAGCTTGGCCAAAACAAGATATATTGGCAGGCCGTTTTCACTGAATGCGGACAATAACATGCGTAACCAATTAATAATCATCAATATGCCTCAATAAATCCTAATTTTCTGAAGAGCCTGTCTCTCTCCAATTGTTTGAGGATGGGGGAACCTCATAATATGAAAATATTTCTGAATGAAAACCACGACAAAGTATGCTACTAACCTGGGTTAGTTCAATGCAGGACTGGCAGCAATAAGAGACCTCAACGAGACCTATCATGCTTTCTAGGAGATGCATTGATTTATTTTCAAGGGGAATTTATATCTAGCTGGAATAGATGAGTTTTTCTAATTTCTGTTAATATTTAAACTGAATTCCAGGTGTAATGGTAGTTACATTTGTGAGGCATGGTTGTGGATGTACCGAGCTACCTAGTTAAGTGCTACTCTCAAAACTGCTTGGCGTGCATTCATGTATCACCTTTACATGATCATTGTGTAGTTTTTCAGCTAGCTAGCCGCTAAATTGACTGAATTTAGAAACCGTTGCTAGTTTAGCCGAAGGCAATGTGCGAGACGTCAAGAGGAACGTAATGGAATGACTCTTTAAATGCGGCAAAGTTTGAGGATTTGCAATTCCTAGAATTCTGCTATTGCTTTCAACTATTACTGAGTGCTGTACTATTAAAAGCAACATTTCCATTTTGTGGAGGTAGTTGATATTTGTACAGAGTTGCCTCCTCTCTTGAATGTTTGGTCTGTGAAATGGAGCCTGAAGCCATTAGTTCCCGTGTTGAAATGAAGCAGCGGTGGTAATTGAATCATGATTAGGTGGTCATGTGATCAAGATTATTTATCTTGTGTGCATTTTACTTTAATCAGATTCTTACTGGCCATCACAAGCTGTTATTGTACTGTCTTTATCTTTTCTATTCATCTTCTTGAAATATCTTGGAAGGGAAATTGGTCATTCTTTGGTCCGCATGTGCAAGATTGATATCAGCGGTGCTGATGAACAGTACTGATTTGTGGTTCAAAAAATGGAATCTTTTCCTGGCCTGCCAAAGTAAACGGACAAGCTGTTGGAAAAGTTTGTCAGAGGTCTACCTTTTCAAAGAACCCTCAACACACAGTAGAAAACTTGGTTCTGGCCGTGCGATTTTATGAGTTTGGTTCTGGCGAAAATGTATCAACTTCAAAGTGTAATGGTGCAAAGTTATACGGGAAAGTGGCATGTTTTCAGTTTTGTGTTGCCGGTTATTTGAAAAAGGTAGACATCTGACAAAGCTTTGATACAGCTTGGCCATTTTCTTTGGTAGGCCTGTTCTGGCCCACGTTCCTGTTGAGCGCTCTGCCTCATGTCTTTCAGAACGATTACATGGAAAGCAGAAAGCCTGCGTTGGAGCTGAAGGATGTTCCTCCCCCTCCCCCGCCTCTTGCAGTCTCCAAGCCCTTTCCCCCAGCCCCCCTGCCCAACCTGCCCAACCCCCCAGCCTGCCTGCAGCCCCCGCAGCCAGAGTCCGTGCAGCAGTCGCCGGGTAACGCCAAAGTAAGGGTGTGCACTCACTGCGAGGAGAGCCTGCGGATCCAGCGCGGCAGCACTGACGCGCAGCACAGTCGGGCCCAGGGTTTTGGTGTCAATGGTGGTGGTGGTCTTTCGCTGCTCTTATCCCAGCCCCTCAGCGTTCCCGGCGACCGGCTCGCCTACACCCCGGCCCGCGGGTCGGGGGGCTGCGACGGGCGGCTGCCTTCTTCGGTGGCCACCTCCCAGCCCCTCCCGTCCCACCAGCACCCACCCTGCTGCACTGGTCTCCTGAGGCCACACCCATCCTGCCCCCCCCTCCCCGGGCCCTGCAGCCAGGCCAAACTCCTCCCCTCTGTCCCCGCCCCTTTACATGGGGGTTGCATGGCCCCCTCTGGTTATTACCCCTGCAGTGTTAATTACAGTACAGGGGTCAGAGGGGACCAGCATTTTCCTGCTCTCGGGGGTCTTCCCTCGTCCCACCTTTGCACCAATCCTTTGCACCTAAATGTTGAGCGCACGGTTTGTCTGAAGGGCACGCACTACTGCAGGGAATGTATCAGCAAGGTTTGTACATTTTCTGTTCCATTTCATCTTTGCTTTGCAGTAAGCATCTTTGTTCTTTTAACATTTTTGATAATTGCTTATGCAGGAGGGAAGCCCCAACCAATTGTTAAAAGTTGCCTTGTATGGTCGAAAGACTGCCAAATATATTTTGGGCCACAAAAGTTTGTTACTTTGATATGGATTTGATCATTGGCTCACAATATCCTGCTCACAAAGTTTCTTGCGGACATAAAGCGCATGCAGTTTGAGTTGGCATGTGCAGCTTGATAACAGGAATCGCTTGTTGCATGGCAAGATTATTCTATGCACTATTAGTCATTTGCTTTGATTTGGCCATAATTGTCCAGATGAAGGATCCCCAGTATAGATTGGTCTGCACACCAATTATGAAACTGACTTTTTAGGCGAATAGAATTACTTTGTGAGCAAACGGCCATGATTGTTCCTCCAGCCTGTTCCCGGTGCAGAAAAAGTTTGGCCCAACATCCCATCACTTCCAAGCCAGCCCATCCCAGTGCCATACCCAATGTGCAATGGCTGTGTTATTCCCGGAACAACGTCCAATGGGATTTTAATCGCTGGAGCAAACCTGGGCCAGCCAAGCCAAAAACATGGTGAGGGCTCCCAGTCAAAGTTTGTTTTTACTGTCTTTATTAGTTGGATGTATCTGAGGTGCGTTTCCCGAAAGCACAAAAACTAACTGGCATCACTGGAACCATTGACGGTGAATGGACAGCCTATGCAAGTTGTCAACTTGGTTAGCAACTATGCTTTTGGGAAACGTGCCCCTGGTCAGTTTTTGATAGATTTACTGTTTCCTGTCATCCTTCGGGCCCCAGGATCCCCTGAGGGTGGCGCACAGGAGAACCTGCCCCCCATCGGGGTCTTTTGGGACATCGAGAACTGCTCTGTTCCCAGTGGCCGCTCGGCCGTCGCCGTGGTACAGCGGATCCGCAGCCGCTTCTTCCAGGGTCACCGCGAGGCGGAGTTCATCTGCGTCTGTGACATCAGCAAAGAGAACAAGGAGGTCATCCAGGAGCTGAACAACTGCCAGGTAAGAGGGATTTGCTGCTGTGGCATTTGGGCCAGATCACAAGTTATATTGATGACTCATAAATTTGTTTTTACTTTATATATAAAATGGGTGCTTACCATCCTTAAATGCGATTGGCTGAGCCGCGGTCCATGCCGGTATAAAATTTGTGTAACCCACTGCATTCTGAGGCAGACCTCAGCACAAAATATCCCTGCGCGTGAACCCTAGCAACTAATTACTCTGCGCTCAGACTCGTTAGGTTATCTTTGTTGCTAGCTATAGCATTATACAAACCCTGAAATAGCGAGCTAGTTAGCAACCTAGCTATAAAGCTAAAGTGATATCGAACTCTTGCTAGATTGCTAACTAGCTCGCTATTTCAGTGCTAGTGAAGTGTAGCCTTTTAGCCTGCTAACCAGTTGGCTATCTACCTAGCTAGCTATAGCATTCTAGAGTTTGATATCACTTTAGCTTTCTAGCTACGTTGCTAACTAGCTCGCTATTTCAGTAGTAGCGACAAATTGTTTTTTCTTTTTTTTTTTTTTTTCTTTTTTTTCTTCTTCTTGCTGTGTCTTTATGGGCTATATGTAGGGTAAACGTTTTATAAAGGCAATAAGCTCCTTGAAGCAGTGGGTTACAGTGATTCTACAACGGCGGAGGGACTCCGCTGCGCGTCGTGCCTTAGAACGCCCGTCCGCCGTTGTAGAATCACTGTAACCCACTGCTTCTCGGCGCTTATTCCATTAGTGAATAACAGTCATCACCGCAGTTGAGTATTTTTTTTTTTTTTTTTGTCAGATTTGTGTTATGCTATGTAAAATGCTGATATTTGAATGTCATTTTTGGTTTAGAATTTTTACTATACCCCCGACGACGAAATGTCGGGGTATATAGTTACATACCAAGAATTCCGTCCATTTGTCATTCTGTCCGAAGACACTATTTGTCCGATCGATAACTCGAATAATATATGTTGCATTCTTTTCAAATTTGGCACTCATTCTCTACCACCGAGAAAATATCGCCGTTTTCCTGTTTTTGGACTTACACATTTTCAAGTGGGTTCAATGTCAATTTGTTACATTGGATTCTTTTCAAATCTGCCACACACAGTTTCTAACATATGGAGAGGTGCAGTGCTATGTCTCAGATGTGTTGTTTTTGTCAGAATGCGATCATTTCTATAATCACCGATGGAAAAAGCATGATTGGGGACGTCTGTGGCAGTAGTGAGCTCTGCTTACTTTTTCGCTTGTTTCACTTTATTTTGGGGTCTGGTGGTGTTTCAGACCACAGGCTTTTCCTGTTGTGAAGTATTTTTCACTAAACCTCTGTTTGTGAAGGTGACCGTGGCGCACATCAACGCTACCGCCAAAAACGCAGCCGACGACAAGCTGAGGCAGAGTCTGCGGCGCTTCGCCGAAACGCACACAGCCCCCGCCACCGTCGTCCTGGTTTCCTGTGAGTCCTGCTGTGCTCGGCCTCTTAAATCAACAGATCTGCTCAGGAGTTTTAAAATTAAGTATAAAGCCATTTACGTTGACGTTCCACTTGTTGCGACTCTGCAGCCGACGTGAACTTTGCCAGCGAGCTGAGCGACCTCCGACACAGGCACGGCTTCAGAGTGGTCCTGGTGCACAAGAACCAGGCGTCCGAGGCCTTGCTGCAACACGCACACCAGCACGTGGCGTTCGAAGAGTTCGTGTCCAATCTGCCCTTCAGAGCACCCGTGAAACAGCAGGTAGTGGTTCCATGCTTCCTGTAACACTCACTAAACAGAATGGTTCTGAAAAGCTCAGGTGAATGCCGCTAATCTCTGAAGCGGCCGAGCGTAGCTTTGAAAACCTGCTTTGAAACGCAGGCTGCTGGTCGCTCCATTACTTGCTTTGGGCAAATGGAGATGCTTGTGTTTGCAGCTCGGCCCGTCTGTTTATTCAGCGAGAGCTGGGGCAGATTACATCTTGATGAGAGAGGAAGTCCGCTTCCTTTCACTGATTATTCTTGGTGGAATCTGTTCTTGAAACTCTGCATGACCTTATATGTTTAATTTCCTTCTGAAGTGTGACTTGATTGAAATGTACTTGGTTGAAATTGGGGAAACCAAACAGGAAGCCTGTGTGGTGATGGCAGTATGGGCAGTAATGCTTTCCTCTGCCGCTGTCGCTGGCAGGGCATTTTTTGCTGTTATCCTCCCGGGTGGCAGTTACAAACGCTGCTCGTGCTGGGGGTTTATCAATGGCTGCCCCTAACACTCATTCAAAAATCTAATATGGGTTTCCAAGTCAGGCAAGAAAGACCAAAAAGGCAGCACCTTTCTGTTTGCTTTTACCAGCCTTGTTTGAACCTCCTCTATGTCTACAACCTGCCAACCAACCGGGATGGCAAGAGCGTGAGCAACAGGCTGCGGCGCCTGTCAGATAACTGCGGGGGGAAGGTGCTCAGCATCTCTGCGGGCTGCGCCGTGCTGCGTTTCAGCAGCCAGGACGCGGCCGAGCGGGCCCGCAAGCGAATGGAGAACGAGGACGTCTTCGGCAACCGGATCAGCGTGTCCTTTTATTCCCGGCCCAAAGAGTGTGCCGGGGAGTCGGCCAGGCTCCCGGCCCAGTCCGCCTTCCTCCCCGTGGAGAAGCCGCGCTCGCCCCGTCGCGTGGGACGCACGGCCCGGCTGTGCCAGGCGCCCGAACGCGCCTCCAGCCCCAGGAAGGGCAGCTGTGCCGGCAGCAGTCCCGCAGTGAAGAGCCTACAGGTCAGCTGTCTGCCAGTAAACCGGCCCTCCCGCCGTTGCCATGCCCTGCCCGACTCATTCCGCTTAGCGCTTTACTCACCCGCCGTCCCCGACGAGAGGGGAGCGGCCCCTGCTGTGTGCTCATCTCCTGCTTGCGCCTAACTCATCTACCTCCTGCTTTTGCGCCTTTTTTAATCCCCTGTGTGAAACTAGTGATTTGTCAAGAGTCACTCAATCATAACAATGCCTTATTTTGGTGGTTGACAAAATGGAGGCCGTTCTCTTGAAATGAAAGGCTGCTGAAGATGTCACCATTAAATGCCAGGGCATTGCTATTTTTTTGGGTGCCTTTGATGATGCATGTTCCCTTCATCTGTCCTTTTTTGCTCTTTTTTTTTTTTCCTTCTGCGACCGATGCAACTCCTCCCAGTCCAGTCGGTGTCCATTCTGGCTCAAAGAAGTGGGATGTGACGTGAGCGCAGTATGTGTAGCCATGTGTGTCTTTGTGCTTGTGCTCTTTGCCCAGGAGCTGTGCAGTTTGGAGCCCAAAGCCAGTTTCCAGCTTGAGAGGAAGAGTCGTGGGGAGCAGGCATCCCCTCAGAGTAACGGCGAGACCGCGTCCTCCAAGAACGCCCTCGCAGTGGATTCGGCCCACCGTGGCAGGAGGTACACCATGGATGGATGTCGTGTAGGAAATAAACTGCGTGCTGGTCATGTTTTTAATAATCTGGGCGATTCCGAGGTTATTTCACAAAATGTGTCCTCTGTAACGAGACACTAAACCCACCCCCAGACAAACTTTTTAACAAAACAGAATTATGTTTTGAAATGTATAGCTATAGTAATGCGCTACTATATTCAGGGGGGAAAAAAAGCTCAATTTTTTCCTCCATTTCCATTTGAGGATCATTTTAGTGTCCGTCATGGAGGGGACATTTAGTCGACAATACCTCGAAATTCCCCATCTGTATCTACACTTAAAAGTCCCCTATTATGCCACCAGGTGTACACCTAACTAGCCATTGTGAGCTAGTTCTCCCCTTCCTGACATCACCAGGGGGATTGACCTCCCAGAATAATTAAATCTGACTGCTTGGCTGAAGGTGATCAGTTCTTCTTACCTCTGGTTGGTTACTTCCCCATGTGATGTCAGGGGGGAAAGACTTTGAAATGGCTTGTAATAAATAATTGGCTGTGCACCTGGTGACGACATAGGGGACCTTTTTAAGTTGTCTGCAGTTTTGCGTCCCCATTAGCATAAGTGGTGAACAGCGGGACCTGGTTGTTCTCTCGCCCGCAGGAGGGACGGCTCCTCCTCCCGCAGCGTGTCCTCCTCTCCTGTGGACAGGACGGAGAAGTGTCTGGGGGAGTTCCAGGTCAGCACGCCCTCCGCCTTCAGCAAGATATGCCTGCAGAGACCCTTCAGTCCCCTGGTGCTCTCTCAGGGCTCCTGGTCCTCACGGTGAGCGCCGCCGGGGCTTCTGACCGCTCTGCGGATTAATTTAAGTTTAAGTCTTATTTGCACAAACTGCTGTTAGTTAAATGCTTAACTGGCTTTGCATAACTGTTAGCTTATGCTAGCTAGCTATTAGCCTAAATCAGAACTCAATGGGTTTTTTTTTTTTTTTTCTCCTTTCCTGATCATTTAAAGAACAGTGTTCTTAGTTTTATTTTATCGATGACTCATGGATTTATTTTATGTTGTATCCTATAACTGAATGTTTCTCGCTCTGTTTATGAGGTGAAATTAATGCAGTTTGTAAACTGAGCCCTATTTACCTGCAAACCATGTGTGCTTGAGAATCTCATCGTTAGTATTCAGAAATTTTGAACAGCTGCACAGTTCTAAATCGGCACTTGATGCCTCAGTGCTATTGTGCAAAACTTGTTTTGTAAGTGCTGTATTTTGATTTGATATCATTTATTCACCATAATGACGTACATGGGATACAGATATGGAACGTACATACAGTATGGTGGGAATAAAGCTCAGTAGAGTATAATAGTTTTATGCGTTCTTCAGTTTCACTTGTAGGAATATCATCCATTGATTTTTCCCGGACTGTTCTGACCCTTAATCTCCTTCACTGCTGTGAAGCAGTAGTTCCTCAGAAGAACACGATTTTTCGGGCTACCTGTAAGGTAGCTTGAGTCTAGGTCTACCGTTTTCGTCTGTCTATCTATCCATTGTCTACGTCGAGAATTGGAAAATACTCAAACGTTTGTGCATCTCATGCTGAAAATGAGGCTACCCCATTGGTCGCTACCCGTTTCCATCGAGGTCAAGGGTCGCCCAAGTGTTTTTAATGGCGTGTTCTGCAGTTTTACATATGATCTCCTGCTTCCTCCCTGTCCTGTACACCACAGCCCTGTCTCTGTGCTGGACTCTGTCACTCACGTCCCTACCCCCCCCACACAGGAGCGGCTCTCCCTGCCTGTCCACCCGCTCCTCCCCCCTCACGGCCCCCTGTCGCAGCCCCTGCCCCGACACGCAACCCGAGCCCTTCTCCAACGGTGCTGACATACAGGTGGCCAACGTGGACTACAGGATGTCCCGGAAGGAGCTGCAGCAGATGCTGCACGAGACCTTCTCCAAGCACGGACGGGTGAGCGAGCGCCTCGTCAATCAGCCATCCAGCTGTGATTTTCCCCAGCATCCCTGCTCGTGTGTTAGATCAGAATTTTAGAATCTGCATGCATCTCCTTGACGTGTCTGGACTGCCCCCTCTGTTAGCAATTTGGGGCTCAGATTTTTCGGGGGTGGGGTTTCTTTTTGGCCCATTTTACTCCCTGCTTTAACTTGTGATGTCTGTATACTCACTCATTCTCTGGATACACAGATCTAATGTTGGGACTTGAATTCACACCTGCATTAAACATGCTGTCTTGTTATCTGAATGTTGCTGTGTTGTGATTCGATCTCTTGTGGCAGGTCATTTGGCTGGTTGTCATTGGGTGTTTAGTAGCTAAATAAAGTGAGAAAATTTAAGTTGAGTGTGCTGTGGCTACCTGTTAAGGTGACACAGGCAAGTCTCATGGAACTAAGTAAGCTGAATTTGTAGATTTGCGGAGGCTTTGCATTGGGGTCAATGACAAGGCTTTCAAAAATGTTTAAAAATGTTTGTTGTTTGTGGTGTTTTTTTTTTTTTTTTTTTTTTTTTAAGAAATAAATCTTAAAATGTATTCTGTACATTTTTAATTTGAAGTTGGGAGAGTGTGTTTAAACTAGTCTTAATGGTTGCACAACATTTACAGTGTTTGAGTACAGTTTTAGCCTGTGTTTGTTATTTCACCAGCCAAAAAATGTCAGGAGGTGCAACCAAAAGTTTCTTTGGGGGGGGGACACTTTTTTTTTTTTGGTCAGTGAGTATACCTGAGAGTATCTACTCTGCCTAAAACATAACTATTTTGTAATTGAGCCTGGTATTAAAAGTAACTTACGGATTCTTTATTGTAGTGGGCTGGTATTTTGGTTTTCTAATCTAAGAACAAACAAACTATTAAATTTATTTGAAAGGTTCTCAATGTGAAATTATGCCCCATATTAATTCATATTTTTAAATGACATATTTCATATATTTCACATTTTGTTAACTTGCTCGGAGGGTTGCCCCACCTGACATTTTAAGGGTTTGCGATGACAAAACATAAGAGAGAATTTTTATGGTAGGCTGGAAATATGTTTGAATTAAACTGGTTTTATAGAATAAAATGATGCTTTTTATGAATCATTTAAAACTATTTTAAAGCAAAGTAGTGCACTCGGACAATGTCAGGTCATTGACCCATTGAGTTGTACCTTGTTTGACTCTACGTGTGTGTTGAGTTTAACATTGTTTGTTTTTGCTTATTTGCTGAGTTGTTCTTTGTTTGTACATGTGTGTTGATTTGTGCCATTTTTGACCGCACACGCGTGTTGGCAGGTGAAAAGTGTAGAGCTGAGCCCTCACACAGATTACCAGCTGAGAGCCACGGTGCAGATGTGCTCCCTGCAGCAGGCCATCAGAGCGGTCAGGGGGCTGCACCGCTATAAGATCGGAGGCAAGCGCATCCACGTCTCCCTCATCACCGGTGCTAACAATCGGCCTCTCGCTGTGCTCAGGTACTCACTGCTGAGTCTGTGCTTCGTCTCGCTAACAGCGCGAGTTCGCTAAATTCTGCAGGTCTCACCGTACCACTGTTCTCTAATGTGGGCTCTGTTTGCCTTTTAGCTCTGAAATCATGAGCATCCTTCAAGACGCACCAGCCTGCTGCCTGCCCCTGTTTAAGCTAACGGAAATATATGAGAAAAAGTGAGTAGTTCATTTACTTTTTTTTTTTTTTTTTAATTATCATTCCCTGCTGTGGAAATTTACAGATACTTGAAGTTTTTTTTGGCCTTTTTTTTTTTTTATTTTATTTATTTTTTATTTAACCAGGGAGGTCCCTGGGAATTGATTGAGACTGAGAGGTCAAATTGAATAGCCAATTGGATCAGGGGATGATTCGTTGGCGGGTTGAAAGAGCCAGGTTGGGAATTAGCTGTGTGATAGGATCTTTAATGAGCACAGTGAGTCAGGACCCCGGTTTAACATCTCATCCAAAAGATGGTGTCTCCTGCAGTACAGTGTCCCCATCGCTGCACTCAAGCATTGGGGTTTATTCCACCAGAGGGAAGATCGCAAACTACTGGCCCACCAACACCATAAAGTCCTCCAAATGCCATTAGTGACTCTGCTGTTCAACTTTCTTTACCTTATGTGTTATATTATAGGAATCTCAATGCTGGTTAGGAAAATATGGGAAATATTCCAGTTTCACTGGGCAATATTTTTTACCCATTGCAGATCATGCTGCTGTTGCAGGACGTGCCAGTACTGATGCTGATATCCGATATTTGTTCTATGCGGACTCATGGCTCAATTGGGTGACAGTGGGTCTGATATCGGATTCCTTTTTTTGATAGATCGTTTTTCAGTGCATTTATATGAACGTATCCGTTCGTTACATTTAGTTTTACAAAGTCAGGAAAGCAATGCTTTAATTAGGCCCTGGTGCTGCTTTGCACACAGAAGAATGATCCTGGTAGCTTTTTAACCCATCTGTTCCTGTAACAGAATTCCCCCCCCCCCCCTTTGCATATAATGCGGGGATGTATAGCCATCAGTGCGGTTGTCCGACCGTCCGTCCGTCCATCTGTGGACATTTAGTTTCTGGAGCAGAACTCCAATATGGTTCGGTATTATTTATTTATTTTTTTACCAACTTGTTATGCCTATTAGTCAGGTCCCAGACTGGTACGTTTTGTTATTTTAGGATTTCTGAGATTGGATTACTGGGCCTGGGGGCGATTTTGTCTTGTTTTTCTCGTTTTATTTTCCTGGGGTGGAAATGTTTTCTGAGAGCAAGTCTGAAGGAATTTTTGAAATTGGTCGAATCATAGGGCTGAAAACTGTCTCTTATTGTGCTAAATTTAGTGTCTGGGCACAGGGGACCTACTGATCCTTTTCTAAATATGGTACAGAATGTCCTAAAATAACTGAAGTGAAGGGATTATTTGTTTTCTGAACACACATTTAAGAAGCTCATGCCCTCATGTGGCCTATAAATAGAAGTACTAGCCATAGTACTTTTGAAGTACTATTATGCCTGATCATATGAAAACCGCTTGCTCGAAAGACCCTCCTCCATCAGTTTTCACTCTATTTCAGGAATCATGTGTTTTGGTTGTATTGAACCACAACTTGCTTTTTGGGGATACCTTCTGACTTGTGTACAACTGGGGCACTGTCTCTCTCACTCAGACACGTGCGTGTGAATGGGCAGATTGAGCGGGAGTGAGCGAGGCCCATCCATAGAAGATTTTCGTTTAAACGAAAAGCCACGAGTCTTAAGTTTCGGCTTTGTTCAACCCCACCCCCCGGGGTCGCGACTGTCCTGCTAATGGGCGCGCGTGGTTTCGCAATCGGCCCAGGCCCAGAGCCGGCCCGAGCAGGCGAGCACAGGCTCTGAGGAGCCTCTTGTTTAAAAGAAATAGCCGATTGTGTCATCACGCATGAATAAAAGCTCAGGGTCATACTTTAGATGAAGTGTTGCTCATAAAGGCTTTATACAGCATGTATAGTGCCTTCATAAATGAGACATAACCGCGTTCAGAAATGTTGCCCTGGATGAGAACATTGTTACATTTGCTATAAAAGCGAGATCGCAGGTTCTACCAACTAAACTGAATCTCCATCTAGTTTCCAGGCAGTCATGCTCCTTACTGTATACACCATGGTAGTGAACAAATAGCTGTGGGGTTGTGTTTCTTTTATTGTGACGATGATGGTCGGATTTTGCACAGACGAAGATATTTATTTGACAATGGTCACCGATTTTTGGACGACCAATATAGCTGTCGGGGGCCATTTTGTCTGGGATTGGGGAGATGCATGACTCGGTCCCTGTGGTAACCGAGTTATCTAGTTTACCTAATGTACTGTGGTTGAGTGCAAATTGGTTCATAAAACACGTATCAGGTTGGTATTCCATATTGACCGATACCCAAAGCCCAGCTATCGGCATCAGTATCGTGACTCAGGGAAAAAGTCCAATCGGTGTTTCCCCGCTTATTTAAAGTTTCCATATTTGACTTATTTATTTTCTGCTGCACCAAAAATAGACAAAAAGGTAAGTTTGGCAAGGGGTCACATACGAGCAAGCTTTGTACATAATTAGTTCCCTAATTGGGCATTCCAGATTTGGGTGGGATTGGAGATGCAAAATTTCTTTAAAAAGGAAAAAAAAAAGGGAAGTTTGTTCAGTCAGACTTCACAATAAATGACAATAATGTTTCTTGCTTGACAAAACTGTAATGGTCCCGTAGTAGTGGAAATGAGTGTACAGTAACGTGCCTGTGTTCATCTATTTGCCCCAGGTTTGGTCACAAGCTGACGGTGAGTGACCTGTACAAGCTGACGGAGGTGGTGGCGGTGCGCGATCAGGGTAACGGCAGGCTGGTGTGCCTTCTCCCCAGCAGCCAGGCCCGGCAGAGTCCGCTGGGGTCCTCGCAGTCGCAGGAGGGCTCTTCCGCCAGCTGCAGCCCGGTGGTGTTTGAAGAGCTGGAGTACCATGAGCCCGTCTGCAAGCGCCACTGCTCCCAGCAGAACTTCAGGTACCGGCCCCACGCGAGGCCTCCTCTGCTCCCGTCATCACTGCGGCCTGCGGGCCTTCATCTGCTACCTGAAAACCTATCGTGGCAACTTGTTTAAAAGAGCTCATCTGAACAAGTCGCCACATGATAGGTTTTCAACAGCTTTGATTTTGATATCTTACATCATTGAGCAACAATGGCTGCATTTAGCGCTCTGAAGGGTTAAGGCACTGACTCTCTGTCCTCGGCTTTGTGTCGGCAGCGAGTCGGACTTCGACCCAGACTCCTACAAGATCCCTTTCGTGGTGCTCTCTCTCAAGACCTTCGCTGCCCAAGTGCACAGTTTGCTGCAGACCCATGAGGGCACAGTGCCTTTGCTCAGGTGAGCCCCCTGCTGGCCTAGACCAGATATTACTTAACAGCCACCAGATGTAAAATGCTCTTTAGCTCTGCTGTGATGACAGTCAGTCAGAGGAGCATATCTAATGCAGTCCTCGGGTGGGCGTCTGTCTGTCTGTCCGGCATCAACTTTTCTCTTCAAATCTGAATATCTCAAACTATCTGATAACTTGTTTTTCTAATTTGTTGTGAGCCTCTCTTATGATATCCTGAATATTCACTGTGAAAACTAGAAAATTCTACGTTCAGGTTTTTGAGAAATTCAGCATTTTGGACTTAGAAAATAAGTGTTTGTACTAAATTTTATTTATTTTTTTTTTTTCAGTCTTTTTTTTTTGCTCTGCTGTGACTAAAGTCAGCAGTCAGCTGAGCTTTTCTCATGCCGAGTCGTCCAGCCTCCGTCTGTCCGGTGTCAACTTGTTTCTTCCAATTTGAACATCTCTAAAACTGATAACTTTTTTTTTTTTCTAAACTGTTGTGAGCCTTCCTTATGATGTTCTGATGATCCCTGGCGAAAATTAGAAAATTCTACGTCCCTGGTTTTTAGCTTACCGGCCCTATGGGCCAAACTTATGAACTTTCATTTGAGACCTCGAACTTAGCCTTCAGGGACCTACGAAGGTCAAACTTCTCATGGTGAAATTTCAATGACTTCTGTCATCAAAACTACAGGACTTAGGTTTGTATTGTGGCCATATAGGTAGTCATGTATGAACTTTCATTGGGTGACATTGAACTTGACTTCAGTGACCTTGAACAGCCAAACTATACAGTGAAATTTCAATGACTTATATCAGCAAAATCGTAACCGATTGAGTGTAGGTTTGTATCGGAGAAGTATAGGAAGACATGTATGAACTTTCATTTCGTGACCTTCTTATTGAATTATGAAGGTCTAACTTGAACTAGAGAAAATTCAATGACTTCTATCACTGAAAAGGTCACAGATGGAGCCTAGGTTTGTGTTACTAACATAGGAAAGCACAAATGAACTTTCATTTGGTGACATTCATATTGACCTTCAGAAGTCAAATGTGACCTAGTGAAAATTCAATGACTTGTATCACTAAAATGGTCACAGATTGAGCCTAAGTTTGTGTTACTGACATCTAGAAAGTCGCATATGAACTTTCATTTGGTGACTCAACTTGACTGTCAGTGACCTTTTGAGGGTCAAACTCGACAGTGAAATTACAATGACTTGTATCACCAAAATGGTCATAGATTAAGCCAAGGTTTGCATAGAGACATTTTGAAAGTCCATATATGAAGTCCATTTGCTGACCAGAACTTGACATTGTGTGATCTTTGTGAGCTCACAGTTGACACATTGAATTCATATTGACATGTTTTAATGACTTGTATCACCAAAACTGCTTCAGAGCTTTGGATTGTATTACAGAAGGTCTTATAAATGTATAAACTTTTATTTAGTGGCCTTCACATTGATTTTCATTGATTCAAATGTCAAACTTCACATGAAATTTTCATAACTTGTATCATCGCTGGAAGACTGCTTGCCGGTAAGCTACAGGACCCTTGGTCCCTTTTTTGAGAAATAGTATTACATTTTGCAATAGTTTAAGGATTTCTGAAATTAAGTCTTCACATGGACATTTCAGTCATCCTCAGTTGAGCTCTTTAGGCCGACAGGCCACTTGTTTCAGTCCCCGGACGCAGTCGGGCGGCAACAGTGGATTCATGCTTGTCTTCCCCGCCGCCGCGTCCGTAGTGACTTCCTTTTGGACACTGTACAGGTTGTAATTTTTTGATCAATTACTTTCATATTTGGAATGGAAATATGTTAGACTTAATTGACGACACCTATTGATTTTTGGTTGCCATTGCAACAGTATTGGCCAAATAATGTGCAGAAAAGGGGAGAGGGCGGGCTTTCGAGGGCTACACACATGCGGTCGCGGCTGACCGGTCTGTCTAGTTTTGTACAGCACTTAAATTCTTTGATGTTCTATTGGTCACACTTTGTGGTTTTCCCCTAGTTTCCCAGAGTGCTATGCATCAGAGTTCAGTCCCCTGAGTCTGGGAGAGGAGGGTGAGCTGGAGGGGGCGGTTCCTCTGGAGCACCTCATCACCTGCATCCCGGGCATCAACATCGTCACTGCTCAGAACGGCTTCAAGGTCATCAAGTGGATTCACAACAAGCCTCCGCCGCCCAATGCAGGTACTCGCAGTTCGCCCTGTCATTGTGTCCAGTACATAAAGGGGTCCCCAAAGTGGCTGAATCTTGTCATTCACTTCTCCCCGTTTATGAAAGGGCTTCAATTCCCACGTGATACATTTTATTTTGATATATATGGCTGCAAATTAAA
The DNA here is from genome assembly GCA_029721435.1 of Gymnothorax reevesii. Classification (NCBI taxonomy): domain Eukaryota; kingdom Metazoa; phylum Chordata; class Actinopteri; order Anguilliformes; family Muraenidae; genus Gymnothorax; species Gymnothorax reevesii. Next base: position 11,998,245 of record CM056592.1, read on the forward strand.
CCAGACAACCTTGACTTAAACCTCCTGGTTCACTCTGTTTAAATTCATTTCTCTGGATTTCAGCGCTAAAGAGGAAATGCTTTTGTCCTTTAGTGCTTGTAGTGATTTTCACTGTTTATAAACACTGAAATCATAGTTGTGCATACGCAGTTTGGCGTTTGGCAGAAAGAGTGATCATTCATAACGCAAAGAAACATGGCAAGTAGCCTCTTTTTTTTCTTTGCTTAGAATCCTCAAAAATGTGATTCCTGAACCGTTAGCGAACCTGTTGGTGCTACCTATAACACAAAAACTGACTGGCATTGCCATTTTAAATCTTTTATTGGGTAGTATAAAGACGGAGATCTGTTACTAGACTTGGTGTAAGATGAGCCTTTTTGCCAACCGCGTGACAACTTGTGACATAATTGTGAATATCACTATTGTCCTTTAGTGCTTATAGCCTCCACTGACTATGGGACAAAATCTCTCGTCATCTTGCAGTATGCAAACTTCCCTGCTAACTTAGCGTTATTTCTGCAGATGCTCATAAATGGCAGTTTAAGCTACCATTACATGGGCTGTGGCAAACTCAGTGGTTGCAATGATCCACAAAGTCCAGTTAACATGATGGGGACGGGCAAAGTGGGGTAATGTTGGGAATGGCGCGGACTGAGCGCGTGTGACTCTGGCCCCTCACAGACCCCTGGGTGCAGCGCTGCAAGAGCCCGGTGGGGAACCCGCAGCTGATCCAGTTGAGCAGAGAGATCATCGACCTGATGAAGAGCCAGCCGGGCTGCGCCATGCCCATCAACAAGTTCATCCCCTCCTACCACCACCACTTCGCCAAGCAGTGCCGCGTCTTCGACTACGGCTACTCCAAACTGCTGGAGCTGCTAGAGGCCGTGCCTCACGTCCTGCAGGTACGGACCGCTTCGTTACCCTAGGTTACCGCGGCGACGCCACAGCGTCTGCATCGCACAGCGTTTTCACGCACTGCTAATGTTAATACCTGCTCTAAGTGCTCATGAATATTTCAAATCTTGTTTCTTTTTTCAAAAATAAGTTAGATGACTCAATTTATGTTTGATTTAATGTTATAAAGTTATTCATAATTTATTGTATTCTGTTGGTCTGCAATGCCAGTGCAAGTGCTGGTTATATATGCACCTTCTGTTTGTTTCCTTTTATTGATTGCTTTTTGCAAAGAAGGCAAGCCCTAAAATGAACAATTGAAGTCCTTATTTATTTAAATCTGTATTTTTAAATGTGAATGCCTGCATTTTAATACCTGCTTAATGTGTCCTGCTTAATGTGTGAATGGTAGTCATTGGGGCTTGAAACATACACATCTGCGATTGCCGTTGTAAAAGAGTTCACTGCAGATTGGCCTTCAGCGGGTTGAACGTACAGTGCATTATGGTGGCTGTCCTAACGCAAGACTCTGATTTCCTGCAGATCTTGGGCATGGGCTCGAAGCGGCTGCTGACCCTGACTCACCGAGCCCAGGTGAAGCGCTTCACGCAGGACCTGCTCAAGCTGCTCAAGTTTCAGGTCAGCAAGCAGGTGGTGATCCGGGACTTCATGCAGGCGTACCACTGGTAAGGACTTCAGAGCCACCGGGCCGTGCTCACTTCTCGCCCGAGTGAAGGACGAGTTAAAGGCTCCCTTTCTTTCATATTCTTTCATCTTTTGGTTTTCTGTTGGCTTTTGTCTTGGCGAGCTGCATTTGTGGTTGGGTTTGCAGTGGTCTCGGTACTTTGTCTTTTCACTACTGCACTTTCACTACTAAGTCCGTTTGCCACAATAGATAACTGCAAGTTAAGAACATAAATATTACTTAAGAATCAGTAGTAAAACTTTTGAAACCATTCGAATTACTGCTGAGAATTTTTTTTTTTTGGGTTCTGACTCGACATGAACAATGAAACAAAGATCAAATCGGCAACAAACACTTTATTGTAGCGAACAGACTTGGACGTAGTAGCAGAAGTACTGTGTGCAGTCGCGAAACAACCGGTTTCCGTTTGATGGTTGCAAAGGATCGTATTTTCGTCATAACTCGAGACTGTGCTTGTGCCGGAAGGTGTTTCTCCAGGGACTGGCACGTTGTTGAGTACGGCGTGTGCGACCTGATGGATCTGCTGGCAGAGATTCCTGAAACGACAATCACCATCACGCAACAGGACGATGACACTGTCATCTCCATTCCCAAGAGAGGTCAGTGCCCCGAAACCATGCTGCATTTCAAGGGACATCACAAACCTCCTTTTGAGGGTTGCTTCTCGCTGAACCGCTAATACCTACCCAAAGTTCTGGTTCTCTCCATCCAGAGAGGACTCCAGAGGAGATTGAGAGAACCAAGCAGTTTGCCAAGGAGGTGGTGGACCTCCTACGCCACCAGCCCCACTTCCGTATGTCCTTCTGCAAGTTCATTCCGTCCTACCACCACCACTTCGGCCGACAGTGCAAGCTCACCTACTACGGCTTCACAAAGCTCCTGGAGCTGTTCGGAGCCATTCCTGAAGTGCTCTTGGTGTGTGAAACCCTCTTGATCCTCAAATATTGTCACATCTCACTCAGCTATTTGTCGTTTCAATGTTGCACAGCGAGCACCATGATTTACTGGTCGGTGACACAGTATTTTTTTTAATTTTGGCTCTGTTGGCTGAGTCAGTCGTTGGACTGACTGAATTTCAAACTGAATTTGTGATTTATATGCTGACGAGGAGACTGAAGGCAAAAAGTCTGGGCAGAAATGAGCAGCTACTGAAGATTGCTGCAGTTCAGGCTTGATAGAGCATCACATGGAGATGATTTTTATGCCTGGCAGACTCCAAGCAATCATTGCATGCATAGGATGTGCGACCAAATGTTAAAATGATTGCTTTGTTATTTTAAGCTGTCCAGTATTTTCTAAAACGCCCAAAAAATTGGAAGACTGTGTACATCACATGCTGTCATTTTGAAAGAGGTGATCTGATATGGATGAAAACTTTCTGAGATTGAAGAGAGACTAGCAGCTTTAATCTCATTTCAGCATTTCAGACTCAAAAGCGCGAGAGTAGTGAACCAAAGTAGAAAAGAATAGTCGCTGTCCAATGAATAATGGTGCTCACTGTTTCCGCGTCAGATGGCGGATGGTCCTGAGAACATCCGGCCTGTGGTCAACCGTAGATCCTGATTACATAATTGAGAGGCTCAGTAAAAATGATATGCAGAGGTTTCTCGTGCGAAAGTGAACACGAGTCGCCCTTGCTTCATGCATTGTTTTTTAGTTCAGGTGTCTAAGCATCTAATCATATCCTAAAAGAGCGGGTGAAAGTGTTCGCTTAAGCCTCATGCTGAAAATGCGGATTCTGCCAAGAATCAAAACATTGTGCATAACCTATTGCACGTCTGGAAAGTTTTGTACAAAACATGATGCACATCTCTCGTCTGTGGACTTCATTAGTTGGAATTGCCAACTGATCTTTAGGGTGTTAATTCAGCAGTTAGACAAAGTAACATGCAGACATTCGGCTGCTAGCATAGCTTCCTTCTCCGAGCAGTGTTAATGTCGTTTTCATGTTACGGTGATGTGTGAAGCGTGTATAAGACCAGGCCGGTCCTGTCGCCCCGCTCAGGTGCTGGAGTGCGGTGAGGAGAAGATCCTGGAGCTGACGGAGATGGAGAAGCTGAAGGCGCTGGCGGCGCAGTTTGTGAAGCTGCTTCGCTCGCAGAAGGACGGCGGTCTGCCGCTAGGCGAGCTGCTGAGCGAGTACGGCAAGACTTTCGGCTACTGCCTGCGGCTGCAGGACTTCGACGCCTGCTCCGTCCCCGCTCTCCTGCACAAGCTCTGCCACGTCGTCAAGGTCTGAGCGCCATCTTTACGGCCAGCCGTACCGGCCGCGGCGTCAGTCGCCGTGCAGGTCGCAGTAGGCAGCAGTGCGAGCACCTGCTTGGGTCTGTGGGCCGTGCTCCAGCTGAGCGAATGTGTGAACATGTTGTAGTCCACTTTAACCCCTTTGCGCAGTTATAGACGCCGGCATCCATAAATTCCTTAATAATAATTCTGTAATTGAATTTCCAAATGTTTTTCTGTACTGGAATAATATTCCAGTCTCCTTGACACAATGAGTTACAAAGCCTACATAGGCTCATGCATTACAGGAAAAATTTGGCGTCATTTATATTCTCCGTAACAGGGTTAAGCACACTGTGTTTTGTCCACTAAAACGCTCATGAAGTTGGTGTTGTGCTTGAGGAAAGAGGCTGTTTAATGTTGAGAGTTGGGCATTAGGCTCAGAAGAGTTCTCTGATATGAAATTATGTCACGTTAGTCATGTCTTTTTATAGCATTGAAGTGCTTAACGGGCTGAAAAATTTAGCACTCCTGCATAATCCTGCTGATGCTTGTTTTTCAAACGGGCGAGCTGGAAAAAGAATTGCAGTCACGAGGATGCAGACTACAGCGAGCACTGGGTTCATGGACCAAAAATTAAGCCAAGTCCAGGGCTAAACTCAATTTTGAATAGAGATTCTCCATTTGAAACTCAATTTGGCACATGACTAAGCTCCATCTGACACTGCCAATGCTGCCCTTAGTTCATTTCATTATTGGATTTGCAGTGACGTTAGTTAGCGGCACTGCCGCCATTTCCTTGCATCCGTGATCTTATGAGGATTGTATTGTGAATCATCTCTCTACTCAACACCCCTACTTCACTCTCACAATTGCTCTCCACTCTCTCTGACCTATTTCTCTTTTTATTAGCCCGCTTGGCGTTTAGGCCAATCAGGCTTATGCTGTGTTTAGATGCCTTTGTGGTGGTCCGTCAGGTGTCCGTCAGTGTTTCAGTAAACTTTTTGCCTTATCAGCTCTCTAGCTCCTTCAGTTTTTGATGGATCCTTTTCATATTTGATATGTATGTAAATGGGGCTTTGCTGCGATTTTTCTATGCACTTGAGTGACTTGACTCCATTCTGCTGTCTCTCTACACTCTCCCTCTGAAGGTAGTAGATGGGCCACAGGGCCGCGAGGTGCAGCTAATAAACAGGAAGTCGCTGCGCTCGCTCACCACACAGCTGCTGGCCCTGCTCATGTCCCTGCCGGAGGGGACGGACACTCTCAGCGTGGAGGAGCTCACCCAGCATTACGAGGCGGCGCACTCGGCCCCGCTCAACCCTTGCGAGTACGGCTTCGTCTCCCTCAGCGAGCTGCTCAAGAGCCTGCCCTACCTGGTCGAGGTGTGTAGCGAGTTAGTCGCGCGTGGATGTAGTGGTAGAATTGGAGTTCTGTCCATTTGAAAGGGTATAGCTGTTGAGTCCACTAGTGTGTTGCGTTTGCACTGGCTGGTGAGTGTTAAGGACTGTTGGGACATTTGATTGGCTCCTGCTGCTGTGGACCGAAGCTGTGAGGAAGGGAAGATCAGCTGTTGCGTAGCTTCATACCTTTTCTTGCTTGTAGGAAAATTTAATTTATGGTCTCTTTGGGAACAATTTTAATGGGAGCAATTCTATCTTTTGTCTGTTTGGGAGGAAAAAAAGACTTTGACTTTGAAGGGCTTTTTGCATTTGTGTGTTAAATTTCCTCTTTGACTGGTGTAAACGGTACATTTAATTTTCGGTCACTACGATTGGTCTTCGAATGCGTTTGCACCGTCTGCAACAGAAGCATGTTTTTTGAATTTCCACTCTCAGCGTACTCCGTGTATCAAACAGGGTTGGGTTCAATTACAATTACTTTCTGATAAATTAAATTACAAGTACGAAAGTAATTAATTACAATTACTGGGTAACATTGTACAATAAGGGTACAACAATAAACATTTAATAACCTTAGTTCATTAACTATCCGTTAATTAGGTTAGTTATGCGTTAGATAGATAGTTGAATAAACGTTATGCAACTATATTTGAACATTTATTTATTTTCTGTGTTTCCCTTTTTTGTGAAGTTGTAAACGTCCCTTAAGTATCCTCATGTAGCACTTCAAACTTTTAAACCATAATTTATAAATTAATACCTTAGTTGATGTGAACATCATTTGTAAATGCAAGTGCATGAGTTAAATGTTAATTTATTGTTAGTAAATGCTTATTACTGCATTAACTAATGTTAATTGTTGTACCCTTATTGTAAAGTGTTACCAATTACCATTATTGTAATTGAAAAAAGTAATTGAAGCCAACCCTGGTATCAAAGCTATTATTTTAAGGAAATGGCCATTGTAAGTTTTACAGGCAACTAAACATGCGAAATACAGTCATGAGCTTCATGCCGGCGGTGAGAGATGTGCGTATGTAATGATTAGGTGTTCTTCCCTCTCCGTGTTCGCAGCTTTTTGAGAGCGAGCAGGAAGACGGGGCGGAGTACGTCAGGTTGACCAGGCTGTACCAGTTCGCTCGCAGCGTGAGAGCCCTGCTGCAGACGTACCACTACAACCAAATCTTCCTCACTGAGTTTCCCGGGGCCTTCAGCAAGTACACGGGCAGGGGGCTGCTGCCGCGATCTTACGGCTACAGCTCTCTGGACGAGCTGCTGGCTGCCATTCCCCAGGTGCGTCTGCGCTCCGCAACCAAACACCTCGGGTGAAACCTTTCTGCTCCGGAAGCACCTGCACAAAACTGTATCCAATTGCACTCGGAAACATGCAGTACACTGCTCTCCTGTTCCCTAGCCATTCAGTGTTCCCTGATTGCATAGAACACCACAGTATAGTTCAGGGGTGGCCAATCCTGGTCCTGGATAGCCACAGGGTGGGCTGACTTGGGTTTTCTCCACCCAGTTTAAATCTAAGACAACAAGCTAGAGAAGTTAACTGTGTCATCAACTGCTTTCATACATCAATCGAGTGCTGAGTGACACCAAAAACCAGCGGACAATGCGGCTCTCCAGGACCAGGGTTGGCCACCCCTAGTCTAGTTCCAAGAAGAAAGAAGGGACGGTTCCACTCAAAAACGCATTAAATGACTGCCCTGTTTCATGAGCAGAAGCATGGAAGTGGCTGTGCTGTTTCACCTGCAAATGCATAAAACACGGCTCTACTGTTACACTTGCTTACGTGTCAAGTCATTAAAATAAGTTATTTGACTGAAACATGTAATGCACAGTTCCCTGAGCAAATGTTTCCACACATTTGTCCGGCTCTGCAAGCAAATGAGTTTTTTTTTTTTTTTATTAAATTTGGCATCTCCAATCCCACCTGAATCTGGAATGCCCAATCTGAGAACTATGCACGGGCTTTGCTCGTTTGCGATTTAATTTGAAGTGACCATTTTGTCTGATCTAATGTAGGCCATAAACTGTGATTGGATTTTATTCCGGTATGTGTAATATTTCCGTCCTTCCGCTTTTCTTTTAGTCTTCATCTTATTCCATGCCTTCTTGCTCTTAAGCAACTTTAAAATTCTCAGGTTTCTGTCTCCACTTTTTGAGAGACAGACGGCTTGCTTAGTTCATTGGCTAAGTGTATAGAATTTGTGGCTTAACCGAATCCCAGAGAGTGAAGCGCTGTTGCTTTTGTCCGATTTAATGTCAGCAGAAATGACATTAGATTCTCAATCACTGAATAATTTGATGACTTTGCTCTGCAGGTGGTGTGGATTAAAGGCCACGGGCACAAGAAGATCATCGTTCTGAAGAACGACATGAAAGGTAAAGCCAGCGGAGGTCTGGCCAGTTGCGTTGCTAATTTTTCTTTTTTGTGAGGGGAGCCTGTTGGGGGGGGGGGGGGAATCTGTGTACTTGGCAGTGCACCTAAATGCTTGTGGGTTGTTTCCAGCACGGACAAGCAACAGTGCCAGCGAGAGCCCTCAACCAGACGGGGAGAGAGGGGCGAGTCCCTGTGATGATGCAAGACTCAGAACACAGAGCCCAGGTGACGCCAGACCTCTTCCCTTCTCCTCAGGGTCACATTCAAGAGAGAATAAAACTTGTGAAAACTGTTATTGGTGCAGTTTGGACTCTGATTAGTCATGCCCAATGTGTTTAATGGGACAGGTCATTAGCTGTGTTCAGTGAATATTTTGGGAGTGCTCAGTATATTGAGGTGTGTGTAATGGGCCAGCTGTCAAGTCTTGTCCTGTGTGTTGTTGGCCAGGTGTTAAGCTGCGTTCAGTTTGTCAGTTTGTCACTGTGTTCTGTGTGTGTGGTGGGATGATGGTTAAAGATTTTCATCGGCCGTATTAAATTTGTGTGCTGTGGGATTGAAATTTGGCCCTTTTCAATGAATGTAATGGAAAGAACGTAATTTTGAGTGTACGGTTTGGTATGGTGCAGGTGTTTGGCCGTGTGAGTGTGTTCTGTGGCAAAGCTGCCCAGCTGCGTTTGACGCTCATTAACCGCAGCGTTTGTGTTCCAGGTGGTGGCAGAACCGAGGCCGAGCTGCTGTGCCTGAATTCGGACTCTCCTGTGGACCTCCTGTGCGGACCCGTCCCGTCCTGCCTGCCCTCCCCTCAGCTGCATCCCGACCCGGTCCTGCTGCAGCAGCAGGCCGACCTGATCCGTTTCGAAGAGCAGGTCTCCGACCACTCGGGTGAGGAGCCCTCAACTTCTCTTGAAATACCCTGCAGTTCCCCCGCTGTCACCACTGTCCCTAAAGGACGACTTCTTATGTGTGAACCTTTGCACTTACCTGTGAATTAGTAGCTCTCTGCAGTCTATACTGCTCTCCTGGAGACTTTACCCTAATCTCACCGACTTCTTCCTCTCTCACTCGTATCCCGAGGGAACCTGGCAAGCAGCAAAAAGAGAGCTATGCAGATGTATGCGCAGGCTCGGTTGTCCTGATTTCACCCCGTCCGTGGCTGTAAAATGCCAGACGTATCCCACTGCTGTAGATTAGGGCCGTGCCCCGTGCTGAGAACTGCAGCAGTGGAGTTCAGCTCGAGTTGTCTTAGCATCGCTCCCGCAGGGTTACTCCAAGGCCCCTCCCCTGGTTTTTAGTAATTGAGAATGGAGGGGGGTGTGAGAACTGGCTGACTGAGCGACTGCTTTCTTTACAAAACCTGCCAGATTTTAACCTTATCTCCATCTATCTGATTTTGGTAATTGCAGTTTTTGCCATCCGCGGCAAGATCTGTTCACATCCACCTCCAGTGTTGTCATCTGATGCGTACAGTGACATAGTTGGAGGTAAGGAAGGGTCACAAGCTGTTTCAGCTTGGATTTCTGGTCTCTGCTTCTGGGTTGCCAGAGCGTGTGCCCTAGATACCATTCAGAAACTTACTGTTTTTGCATGCAAACTAGCTGTTACTAACAGCAGAATGAATAAATGAATGCAGAGGAAGTTCTGGGCAAGGATGCATTTTACACAAAGCTAACGAGATGACGTGTCCTCTGAAATGTTACTTTTTGATCACTTAGCAAAGATTTTTATTAGCTTGCGGTTATAATGGACTGCAGCAAGCTAGCAAGCAAAAAATTTTGCAATTTCGACAACATAACCTTACTTTTTCTTGCGTGGTCTTTTTCATTTCTGTCAAGTAACGTTAGGTAACGGTTATAATGTGAATCGGCTGGAGCTCGCTCGTAAGTGGGAGATTTCAACAGTCATGAAATTTTTGCCAGATCATTGGATTGGCTGAAGAAAACCGCAGGTGAACTGGCAGGCTTTCTGACCCCACGCTGTTCCTTTCGAAAATAACTAGATGACTCGCACAACTTGTTCGCCACAGGGACTATTTCCCCGATCCCCAAAATTTCTGACAAAATGGCCACCAGCAGCCATATTGGTGGTCCGAAATTTGCAAAAATCGGTCTTGAGCATTGTCCCATTAATATCTTCGCCTGTGTGAAATTTGGAGAAATTGTGGCTTCCAGAGCCCGGAATGGAGAACCTCTGTGGCAGCGGCCCCGGAACTAAACTATAGTTTAGTACTATCACACTTTAGTACAAACATACTATTGTCATCGGGGGGATACAATTATTGACGAAAGACTGGACTCATACTTTCTTAGCTCAGTATTTGTAAACATCCATTTTGCTTGTGTTAACTTTTAGATGTTTGCGTAATGCTGTGTTTGACCATGGCAGCTACCATTCCAGAATTGGTCAAAGGCGAACATATGCCTTGCAATCGCAATACAGTAGCTTTCTGCAAAAAGGACACCGAAAAATATCACACGACTACATTGTGAACTCTTAGTGGCTCTGCTAAGATTGTGTGGCTGCACAAGTGACTCAGATTTTGCTAATCTACTTTACTCAAAGCATCTCTCTGAATCTGAGCATCCACTACATAATGCTTTGCCGTGACGGTGCCCAATGTGAGACTTATGTTTACTCTCCTTCCTCCTCTTTAAAAAGCAGATAAACAGAAGGCTGATGTTGTCTCATCAACTCCTGACGTCTGTGAAACTTCCTCGAATGACCCGATTTCGGCACCAGTCGGAGAGACCCAGGCAGCTCCCGCCGAGCTCGCGACCACGGCGCCCGAACTCCCTCAACCCCCCACCCTGAAGGCTCCACTCGTCGAAAGCCCCTGCAAAAGATCGTCCCGCAGCAGGGTCAAGCTGGCAGCCAATTTCTCTTTCGCGCCCGTCACTCGGCTTTGAGCTCCCACCTCTGTTCCCTTAACCTCACGATGTAGCTACGGACGTAACTTTTCAGTCGGCAGTTGGCTATAATTATTCTGTCCAATCGAATACTCATTCATACTCCGCTTTCTTTCTTACTTTTTTTTGGCCTGGTGTGTGTGTTCTACATTTTTTTTTTTTTTTTTTTTTTTTTTTTTTTTTTTAAGTATTTGTACTTCGTCTCATTAGGGATTTATTTTTTAAATTAAGCTGCCAGTATTGGTCCTGGGACTGAAACCCAAGGTTTCATGGTTGGATACTTTTGTAGATTTCCAGTTTTCAAAGCAACTTTCTGTTGAGGCACTGTATGTTGGGGGGGGGGAAGGGCATTAATGTAACGGACTGTTAGGTGTTATCTTTATATTTTAAGCCATGTAGCTGAATGGATTTCTGAGGGAAACTGGGCAAACCAGTGTCAAAAGTACTGGTATGAGTTGGTTGTAACTGCATGGAGGCGCATCTTGACCATAAAATATTTGCCAAAGGAGAATTAACTCCCTTCGAGCCATCACACACCCCCATCCTAGGCAATTTGAATTTAAAACTCATGGATTTAGCCCAACGACTGGGTCAGTTCTATTGATACTTCATGGATTTTTTTTGGGTCAAGTGAGTCCACAGGCCTCGTCATGCAAAGGCCTGAAAAAATGTTATCTGTTTTTATCATTGGCTCTCAGGTCTCAGGGATGTGATGGAGTACACAAAAAGAGACTGAAGAAAACTTGGTCAAGACTGAATATAAATATATTTGTTGAGTATTCATGGGTTTGGTTAGGTGTTGAATTTGGGGGAAAATTCTATGCATGAAGATTGTTTTCTGAAAAACTATGCCTCCTTCTGTCATAACCTTATTTTCTGTCATATTACTATACACCAAGAACGAATAGTTGATTAACTGTGTAATTTTTGTAGAGTCTCGGTATTTTTCCCTGTTTTGGATTTGGCTGGTAAAAACATTTTTAGGATTTTTTGTTTTGTTTTTTTTTTTTTTTAAGGCTTCATTGGGGTCGTTTGGTTTAGTAATGCAGCCTTTTGATTGTAATCATATCCGTGAAGTGTTGCATGTCAAGGTTGAGTTGCAGTCCGAGAGAGACTGCTCGTTGACGGAGCTCGTTGTTGGCATCTTACAGTGGCTGTTGCGACCTTTGCTCGGGTGATAATGGGCACTGTAAAGGCCTCAGGCAGTCAGTGCCTTGAGTCTCCCAGCAGGTTAAAATGTACCTCCTTGGGACCGACTGCAAATCTCTGGGAGAGGCCGGCCTTCGCGCTGCGGACTCTGGGGTCCATGTCTGAGGGAAGGCCTAGCGCCTGTCTGTTATCAGCCAGTAGCCGAGCACAAACTCTCGTTCTTCCGTTGTTTTCGTTTATTCGTTTGTCTAAAGGTGCCCCTGCATATGCATTGCAGTTCACACCTCCATCGGTGGTGTGAAATATGCGCAAGAAGCATAAGTCATTTTTTTTTATATGCTTGGGCAGACTGTAGGGTCAGGCATGTGTGCAAGTGGTAGAACTTGTGTAGGGCAAACCGCATTTTTAATTATGTTTGGTGGCGCCATTTCCACAGCACGTGACGCCAACAAAGGATTACACGCACATCCTTTTACGGACCTTCGTGTGGAAATGTCAAGGTTGTTTAGTTTAACCTTGTTGGATTGTCTCTCTTTTTTAACGGAGCACAAAAAAAGCAAGAGATTTACCTTGTGTTGGTGTTAGCTGTGCTTGATTATCATGCCAAGCAAGCGCAATGACGCCCACTTGCTTTATTTTTTAGCAATAAAATGGCTGATGTTTTTAGTGGTGTTTTTGTCTGAGCGGAGTGTAGACCTGGATATGAATTGCCTAGAGTGGAACACCTCCATGGGGCCAAGGGGCCCCAGGGGCCAAGAGGGATAGACAGAGGCCCTCTGAGGTTCTCTGGACAGAGCCTGGCTTTTACAATGGCTTGTATCAGCCACGGCGCAGGAGACCGACTGAAGCAGTTGTCCATGTCATACTCGTGTCCTGTTATTTTAGTTAGCGCTGTCTTGTCGTGTGTGTGTGTGTGTGTGTGTGTTTGTGTGTGAGAAACCGAAGAGGTATGATGTTGGAATGATTGTGTGCAACATTCAGAATGTGAAGACTCTTAGCCCTCCTACAGTGGTGTAGGACTAGAGAAATGTCTCTGCTGGGTCCTAAAGGGAGATGGACTTGCATGTGTTAGTGATTGTGTGCTGGGAATCCAGTGAAAAATCAGAGCTGGGCAAAGGGCCTGTAAGGTCCATCTCTTCATGAAAGGGTTGCTCTTTTCGTTTTTTTTCTGAAGACTGGTTCGTTCTTCAGCTTTTGTGTATCTCTTTCCTGCCGATGTTGGTTTATTTATCGTTGGACTTCAGTTTGCGGCATGGGAAATCCTGAAATTTTGTGGGCCAGATGTTAGATGAGAACTTGGTGTTATGAGTTGGGGGGGGGGGGGGGGAGAGAAATGGCTATGAAATGGTTTGTGTTCTGAGAGATTCCTGTCCACTGAGACAATGGGTGGCGAACACATACTGATGAGAATGAGAGCTTCAGAAATTTAGTTAATTATTTAAAGAATTTTAAGGCCAGCTTTTAATTGACGTTGAGAACCTATTCCTTAGTTTCTTCGAGAGTGGGGGTGAAGTCAGCCAAGATAGAAACTAATTATGCCTTTAAATGACGCACCTAAGCTTTTAGCTAGTCGTAATCATGGCATTTTCTCTCAAAAGCTATGTACTTGGTGGCATAAATTGTCAAGCCCTCTCATTGCAGTTACAGCTCAACTCTAATGAAGATCGATGACTGTTGCATGCTTCTAATGAACGTAAAGCTCAACCTACACTTGTATGCACTTTTGCATAATTTGGGTTGATTCATTTTGAGTAAAATCCTGTATTGTGATTTCATGAGTTAAAAAGTGAATAGTCCTGAGTATTTGAGACCCTAAAGACCCTACTGTATTCCCCCAGAATCACTGTGTTCAAGATGTTGGGCTGTATGTGCGTGCTTCTCCGCAGGGCGACGATCCTTGAGCCCGCGGTTGAGCATACACACGTTTTTGGTTTGCAGTCTTGTTTAGTTATCACTGCTGGCTCTCGTCAGCTGGTGCTCGTTCTTCATCTGGAAACCCTTCCGAATTGTCATTGATTTCCTAGATTATACCTCAGTCGCAAACTTGTCCCGCATGTACGTTTCTGTTTTCTTTCCTCCCGTACCCCGTAGATGAGAGGTCACCGCTGAAGTTTGAGTTCGTGAAGGGACCAAATGATTTATGTAATAAACCTCACCACAAGCATAACTTTGTCTGTGTTCAATTCAGCTGTCAGTGTTTCACTGCTGGGAAGAAAACAGTCGACACGCGGGAAGTGCATTCCAGAAAGATGCTTTTATTCAACAAATATATACAGGGCTCATACGTCTGCGCTGTTCTGTATACAGTGAATGTTCTTACTTCAGTGCCTGTCTTTGTCACAATCACAAATGAAACGCCACATTTCGCCTTTCGTCTCCAGAGGTGCAGTCGGGAATCAGTGCGAGAGGAGGATTGGGGGGGATTGGGGAAGGCCATGCTTGAGGGTTGTTAAGTATTCAGGTTTCTGTTACGACATTTTGGCCTTTTCCACTTAATTACCTAATTAATATACATGAATGTTGGCTTGCTAGTCCTCAGATATGGTGGGCATTTAAACATTGAGAGCAGTTGACAAAACGACTGCTGGTACTCCCAGGCTTTAAGGAATGTTGTGTGATGCATTAGACTAATCAAATATTGGCTATTAATTGCCTTTCTCTTACACTTAATGTCAATTGAGAATATTTGAATTTTACGTTGTGACGGTCATGCTGTATAGTTCTTTGTAAAGGGGTTTTTTAGAGTGATCCGCTTAACCGATCCTGTAATTCTGACTAACAAAGAATTGTGACTTTTTAACTGCCTCTGTGAGCTTAGAAAACACCTCTTCTAACCTGTTTTTATTGTCATCTTCTAAATTACATACACCTCAATCAGTTTGAGTGTTAAGCATGAATGGTCTACACTCCTAGCATTTTTTTTTACATGCAAAATGCGTCTCAGTTCCCTAAGCAATACCAAAAAATGTTGAAAATGGTCAAAAAACTACCTCTATGGTAAATCAGTTTCTCATAGCAAAATGGAATTTAATTTACTATGCATGTCTGGAAAAAATGGCAATGATGGAGTGGTATACCCCCTATAAAATGTACAATTTGCATTTTTTGTGCACTTTTTTTCCCACATTATTATTTCAGGAGTGCAGTTTTAGACCATCCCTCAGCTGGCTGCAGTTGTCTCTACACTTACAAAAATTTCACTTATCTAAACTCTGACGTATATTTACAGCTTGTCTCTCCCAGCTTCTCGTGTCCTATCAGTCCGATACTGACAGGGGTTAACCTCCCAAATAGCAGAGTTTCCTTTGAAAGCAAAAGGTGATCTTTTCCTGACAGAAATGTATTCCCTGAATTGCATGAATGAAAACCACGTACGCTCAACAAAAGAAGTTGATCAGTGCTTGATTTTTGACCCAAGTATGTAAGAGTGTAAAAACTGAGTGAATCCCAAGAGTTGTTTACATCATAAGTGTTAATCCAAGACCAGATTAATCGAATCATCTGACCAGATTACTTTATCCCAAAACATGTTATCCACTGGGAAGACCAGAAGCACACCAAGGCCAGATCATAAATGTTAATTTCCAAAGTCATTTCAATGTCTTGTGTGACCCCCCCCACGAGCTCTCGCCACAGCTTAACAGTGTCTTGGGAAGTTCAGAACGAGAAAATAAAAATTTTTTTTCTTTCTTTTTTGTTGAGTATAAGATGGTTCTTGCTTCCGAAACTAAGTACTATGTTGCATGAAATATGAAGTTTCTGATTTTCAGCTAATTTCAAACTACTCTTGACCTCTGTTCTTTACTCCCAACGTTTATGGTCTCGAGATAAAACCACACCACGCAAACAAACAGTTTGAGGAAAAACAGCCTTACTTGATTCCAGAAAAGAGTTTCAATATGGAGGCGTCGTAATATACATAAAACCCCCATTATCGGGTAAGAAATGTGGACCATTGTGTGCAGTGGACTTCACAAGAGCAATGTCATTTGCCTCATTTCCCATTCAACAGAGAACCCTGGTTTTGATGCGTATTGCACAGAAATATTGGACTGAGGTGAAACGGTATTTTATCTTCATTCTGGGTCGAGTGAACTCTGTAGCAATTACCATTTTGCAAACTGTGTGCAGTCACTGAATTTTTTTTTTTCTCTCGAGCTCCAGGGAAGCAGTATATATTTGGCACATTCATCCATCTGCTTTGAAGCAGACTGCAACACAGTACAAATCTGGCAGTACAAAGCAGATAAATCCTGTAATGCTTGGAACAAATGAAGAACTTGCCTTTTGCAGAAGTTTCCGAAATGTTTCTAAAAAGAGTGCGGGAAATGCAACAACTTATCAGATGAAAATTGTCAAGTTTTAAAATGCCGTCTGTCGACAGTGTGTGGCTGCCTGAGTGTGAACCAACGCTTTTTTTTTTTTTTTTTTTTTAAAAGCTTATTCACTGATATATATTTGTTTACCCTCTCAGTCTGGCTGTCGGAGTATGGAAAAATCTGTTCATGACATTTGCTGTATGAAATGGATGGCTGTGTAAAATCTTTGCAATTTATGTCTCTGAAAAATGTGCCTGCCTGTGCTTTATGTGTAGTTTGTCAGTCCAGGTGAGTCTTTTCTGCTTGCGCTGGGTTTGCTGTGTGTGTGTGTGTCTGTGTTTGTCTGTGTGTGTGTCTGTGTCTGCCTCTGCCCCTTCCCTCTCCCAGGACTGGTTTTAACCAGGGTTCTCTGGTGCAGGCAATGAAGTGAGAGTCAGGTGATTAGGGATCACAGTTCTCTGGGGCGGGACAGTCCGTGTGAGTCGCGGCGGTTACATAATGGAGCACTGGGTGGCGCCGCAGCAGTCCTTTATGATTGCGGCTCCTGATTTGGCGATAGACGGCTTGTTAGGGGGAGGTTCGGGGGCGGCCTTCTTGGGTTTAGGAGCACCTTGAACAGAGAGAAGACTCGGTGAGAGACAGGTGAAGAATTGGCTTCAGTCCCTGAGTTGAGCTCTACATGCTTCCACAATCCCACCAATACTTCCCTGTGCAGGAATTATGTTTTTAATACTGGAAGACCTTATTTTTTACATGTCAGAATCAAGGAGCTTTAAAATATGACTTACTCTGTGTGACTTTGGCCAGTTTCTCCAGGGGCATCAGCTTCAGCCTCAGGAAGTCGGCCATTTCCTTATCTTCCTCCTGCTCCCTATGGGGGCGGACACAGTTAGCCATCATGTATATCGCAACATCATTAACCAGCTACCATTTCTGCTGCATTGGCAATCGCGGCCTATAGTCTGTTACCCTTTTAGAATATAATCAGTTAAAACCAGTGAATTGCCAGAAGTAATGTGGCTTAATTTGCCGTGGTTATGGAAGTACATTCCATTCCAGCTGGGTGAAGATGAGACACTTTACTGGATCTTAAATAATACGCCTCAGTTTGTGGATGCTGCGGTTTGCTGCACAGTCAATGAATATGTCTCTGCTGAGAAGATAGTCAGCCAAAGAGATATGAAAGCTTGGAAGGGCTTTCCATGGGCTCCCACTCTTGGCAGTAAATTCTCCCTCTAAGCTGATTCTGCTGATTCTGGGTAATATATCTACTTTCTCGGAATCCTGATACCTTAATCTCTCAACTTCTGCATCGTCCACCAAGAAATCCCGTTTCTGAACCAGCTTATGAATCATCAGGATTAACTCCTCCTCCCTCTGTCTCTGTTTCTTCGTCTTTTCTTTTTCTGATTGGACAAAAATTGGTCACATGAGTCATGTTCACAGACTTATTGGGCTCCCCATTCCTGCCCTCCCCCAGCAGAACTCTCCAATGGCCAACAATTCCATTATTTCATTATATATCCATCACATGCAAACACTTTGAGTACAAACCATGCAAATGAGTGCTGGCATATAGCGATCTAACATACGTTTTTTTGGGAGGAATCCTAAATTTGATCAAATGCACTTAGCCAGTCTCAGGTAATTTGCAGCCTTCCACGTGTTCATCATTTGGCCAAATTTTTAATTTTATTTTTTCTTAGTCATTGTTTTAAAATTTCAGAATTCCTCATATCGATAAACTATACATCTTTAAACAAGAAAGTGTTTTTGTAACTAGGGAATAAATGAAGCCTTTTTGGCAACCTTGATTTAAAAATGGACTATGATGTGAGACTTAATATAGTGATTTAGCATCCAAAATTAGCATCAATAGACAGGGTTGTGAAGGTCAGTCACGAATGCATATTAATATGTGGAATTCACTCCTCATGCAAAATCGACAATTCTCCGCATACATCTTTTGATCTACGGATAAAGTTACATTAGCAACACGCACAATAACTGACAAACTTTCGAGAGAAACTAGTAATCATAAGTGTAGATGAAGCAGGATGGATGGGGGACAAAGCTAGTTGCACACAGCTACTTTACATAGGTCAGAGGTCAATGAGAGCTTCTCTCCTGCTCATCTCTCCCGTTATCACAGATGGGCAAATATGTGTTTGGAATAAAATTGAAGCCACTTCCAGTTATGTATATTCGTGCTAGCACGCGTGCATGTCAAATATATTTTTCTAACCTCTGACATCTCATCACACTGAGGCAATGAAGCCTCAATGTTTACTCACTCAGAATGCCGTTTTTACACACTCGCTGGGATTTGCGCCTCATATTTTATTCATGAGGTAAGTGCAGTGCGGCTCGGCAGTTTCGTTCAAACACGAGTAGCTATTTCTGACCACAGATATTTTATATGCAGCGCTCATAAATGCATGACGGTTTTCTGCAGGCAGGATTTATGGAAATGTATTTGTTTAACATCCTGGGCCTTCACGCGGTGTGAGGGAACTGACACTAGAGCGGGAGGGGGAATGTATCGTACACTCTGAAGCAGCAGGCAGAAATAGGGAAGTGTGAAATCTGCTCTCTTTGTAGATGAAAATTACTGGGTAGCGATGAACAGTTCCCATAAGTGAAGTGTCACATGTGGTCTTCCAGCAGGCACATAAATAGGAATGGTGTTATGGATGATGGAGCAGCCTAAACGAGAGGGTTTGTTGGTAAAAAGCCATACAGTGCTGCAGTGAGGACAGCTCTTTAGCTCTAAGTCAAAAAACACAGTGTGTTACAGTGCTTTCCACCGATTCCTTTGGGGAAAATTCCAGAGGAGGAAAATCCAGGCTGAGAAAGTAGAAGTTCGTCCCATTATTTGGTTCCGACCACTGCTAGCTATCACAATTCTTCATCGAGAACAAGGCTAGGGAACCCTGCGCTCGGAGAACCTTAGCTCTACGTGTTTTAGACATCTCTCTGCTGTAAAACACCTGATGCAAATGATTGCCTCGTTATCAAGCCCTTGAGAAGCCACAATCAGTAGCGTTGGAGAAGATGAACACCTAAAATATGCAGGACTATGTCTCTCCAGGAGCTGGGTAGAGTCCCTAGACTGAGAATCACAACAACTCAAGAACAGGATCTAATTTTGTTTCCAACACGCACAATGGTAATCGTAAGAATTTTTTTTTTCTCGCCAAGGAAGACATGACCAGACGCTTTCTGACCCCTGAACCTTCTGCTTATACCAACCACTGTCTCTCGCAAGCCAATACAAGGTGTTACTTTACACTGCCGATTCTCTGGTCTGAGTGAAGCACCATTCAGGTTTCTGACGATTTGTCATCATGACAAAAAAAAATGATGAAAATGCCAGCTGGTGTGTTATAATTAAGTCTTCAGCGAGAAGTCAGAGGTAATACATATAAACAGCTGGTTGTGTTCATTGATGGAAAAGGACGTGGATGGAGCTTTTGATCTTTGATAGAGTGCAGTAGCTATATATACTGTATATACTGTTATGGGTCTCCTCTCAAATGAAGGGTTGCAACTTACATCCAATGATATAGACCAGGTTATGTCCTAAAAAACCATATACCTCCCAGCTGATCTTACCAGGTACTGCCACTATCTTCCGTAGCTCCTGTTTCAGATTCATGATGTCTTTGCACAGCTGAATGTCATCCATCCTGTCAGGACAAAAACATGCACACAATATGGGCACACGTCAATGTAAACACTGGGGGGAAGGGGAATGGGTCAAGCCCTAATTGGCAAAATATGAGGCTTTTAATGATTTTATCAGCAAATCGATGGTCAGGAACTTAGCACAAATTAAGCAAATAGACAAAGTAATTTAGTATGGAAAAGTTTTACCCTGTGATTTATTTAAATCTTTAAGCCTTATGGGTAAACTTGCAGACAACTTTTTACAGAGAGCGGAATAGAACAGTAACATCTGGACATTCCTTTGTAGAAAATCAGTTTTCAATTGTGAGAAGCAAGTCTTTCTGCGTTATGCTGTTGTACTGCACTCTAAAGAATTGATTGACACAGTGAACCAGTTTTTGTTTTTTTTTTTCGCAAGCAGTTCAATGGAGCAAAACGTAATGAGCAGATGGTGGCACAGAAGGTCTCCGGAGTGCATTTGTTGAAATTTTGCTAATTTTCTGACCAATGATTTGTTGTTAAAAGTAAATCTGAATTTTTTGATATTTTGGGGCTGCCCAGTGTCTCTTTTTTTTTTTTTTTTTTTGCCCAGTAGTGTATTCATTTTTTTATTCATAAATACGTATATAAAAATATAAATGTTCATGCTAAGATACCGCTGCTGTTGGTGCATGCAGATAAGACCATAAAACCAGCCGGAACTGTAAAACGAGGAGGAGGCACCTCAGGCGATGGCAGGGTGTGAGAAACAGAGACCTTAAACAAGCAGCCAATGAACTGCCACCAACTGCTGTCATGTGCTATATTACGGAGGTAGTTCTCTATTGAGGCAATTCTCATCTTTAATTACAGCTGTTCGCATGGGCTTGCAGATTCAGCAGGGTTTCAATACTCTGTTCACAGCTTCGCCACCGGTTTCACGAAATATGTATTAATACTTTTTTGGCATCATCATCTGTGCAGTGTTATTCATTACTAATGCTTTTTGGCATATCAAAAAAATAATTATACAGTAATATGTTTCAAAATTTGGCAATAACTGACAGTCTCCACAGGAAAAGCTCATAGTAGATGAGGTAGCCAGATTCAGTGACAAGCCGTGGGTGAAGGGGATCTTCTGGGTGTACCCCACGCTATCGTTTGATTCTTCCGCCCCCAGTGCTATCGCTCCACCGTAAATCAGCTTCTTCCCTGGACGAGGAGAGACAGCCTGACTCTGGTGTCAGGCGGCAGCGCCTTTAATCTCCACGCGATAAATCGGGGGCGATGACTCATCGCCGAACCCGCACTGCCTCTCGCTCCCCAGCTGCCACGAGCTCCACTTCCCAGCATGACGGCTTGTCACTGCGCCTGCTCGCGCGCGGCTCTGACGGGCAGCGCATCGCTCACGGGCAGAAAACTACCAGCACCGTCATGTGTCAAGGTGTGGGGAACAGGAGGTGAGGTCGGACAAGGAACGTAGCAGAGGCCACGCTATCTGGATTGGCACCGCTAGCTCTACAGCTCATATTGAAATGAAGCCCATTAACTCTGTTGCTAGCCTCGCAAACTGGAGTTTTACCATCAATGCTGCTCAAAAGGCTGGCCATAAGATAGCAAAGAAATGCTAGCTACGCATTGCAATCATAGAGCACAACAGAAGTCCTTTCACTGCATTACCATCTGGGGTATTAAGGAATAAGAGTACAGTTGGGCTCAAATGTGAGGAAGATCATTAACATTTTTTGCATTGCGCATCACGTCATTTCCATCTGTTACCCTCTCTTTGCTGTTACAAACACTTATTTTGAGACAGGAATTTTGAGCCTCCCGTCAGCTACACTCAATGAACAAAATACAGAAGACAATGACATTTCACTCTTCTGCAAAAAAAAAAAAAATCTTTTCTCATGGATTACTCAGCTTGTTGTCTTAGAATTACTCACTACCGAGATAATCATCGAAATACCATTATTCAGCAAGATGGCTGGAAATATTCTTAGCAAAAAACTTTACCAGGACATGTGGGAGACATGATAGAATTTGTTCTTGCTCTCAAATAAAGTCAGTTTCCATCATCTCAGAACAAAATCTGAATTTGCTGTCATAACGGATAGTTTTAGTGGGTCAGACAACCCAAGAATACACCATCGATTTAATCATAGAAATACCATACAGCAAGATGGCCGCAAATATTTTAGGGGGGTAATTGGCTAGCAGAACATGTAGGCGACGTGACGGAATTTGTTTTGTTTTGTTTTGTTTTTTGCGCTAAAATAAAGTGAGTCTCCATTATCTCAGAACAAAATCTGACTTTGATCTCACGATGGCTGATTTTAGAGCGTCATACAATCCCCAAGGATCGCATAACTAACACGACCAAACATGACATTACTCACATGAAGCGCAGTTCAGACTCCCGACGTACGAGCACCTCTCGCAGACGCTGGATTTGGGCCATCTCGACCTCTATCTCATCCGGAGACATGGTGCTCTCTGCCATGGAGACATCGGACTGGCCTAAGAGGAGCATGAGAAATGAGCTGGGATTTAGTCTCCTGTAAATTAAAAAACTGTTCCCGTGATATAGCAAGCACAAATCTCTCCAAGGCATTTTGAAGAAAATAAGGCTGTTACATTGCTTTTCATTCCGCAAAGTCCCATAATATTGAATCTCACTCGGTAATTGCCCTGCAAACAAAGACCTGATCGTTGGAGGTTTTGCGGCTATTGTTTTCAACCTCTTTCAAATGTATCAAGTCCATAAAACGAAAAGAGGCTTGATTGGCTGAGCCTTAATCCAATATTTCTGGGGGTAAAGCTCATGGCAAGCCATAAAAAGGTGGTAAAATCAATAACCTCACCTCCTGATCTCAGTGATGTCTTAACCGAGCAAAATTCTCATACATCTTGCAATGTAAGCAGAGCCATAGTGCTAAAGGGGGAAAAGTTACATGACAACAAAAAACTCAGAACCACTGACAATTAGATTTCATATTTTAATGAACTCTCAGGATGGTGAAAGCACCGTAAGCACAAAATCAGTTTTTATGATTGCCAGCAGAGGTGTGATACCTAAAGACAGACTCCGTTTGTCAGCGTGTGAAGGTTATGCAGCTCACTCTGTAACTGTGATACATTTCCAGCTGCTGACTTCCAGGACTCTCAGTTATAATTTGGCCCGGCATGTTATGCTGTTATTCACCTGAATGCCTCTCATTAGACTGGGCCTGCTGTTCTGAGTGCGTCTCATAAACAGAAGAGCAGAGCTTTGCAGAATCTCAAGGGGAATGATGCATATGGGTGGTGCTCTGTTATGATTCCTGCTCCAGTCCTGCTTTTTGTTCTCTGCCTCTGCCTCACTTCCTCAAGTCCCTGTTGTTCTCTGTCCAGCCAGTAGATGTCCTCGGACTTTCTCTCTGCGGCCGGTCACCTGACTCCCCTATCACCCGACCCGCCTCATCTCCTTACACACCTGTTGATTTCCCTCTCTGCATATAACCCAGGCCTGAGGCTGCAACCAGTTGCCAGATCACTGTTTTTTTTTTTTGCATTCATATGGATTCCAGAGTTATTTATTATTATGCTTTTTGATGTGCCAGCCTGTTTATTCCGAGTTTTAATCTATTCCTGGGCTTCACTCTGGCTCTACAAATTTGCCTTTCTGCACCCCTGCCTTGGCTTTTTCATGTAAGTTTTTTCACCGTCTTGTTTATTGAACCTCTTCATTGCCTCGGTCTACCTCCGTAAGTATCTGTATTTGGGTCCTCCGTCCTGTTTTCCAACATAAACTTGTGAATGCATTCTTTGTGTTCCTGCAGGGTTTAAACATCGGAAATTAACGCAACAGAAAAGACAAGTGGTTATTTCTGTCTAAACACTGGCTTTTTTTATGAAAAATATAGTCCACACGAGAGCTTGTTTTAAACAAATGTAGTTTATTGGAGAAATGTAACGTGGCTGTATCATCTTGTTGCTTCCACAACAACCCATTTGCTCCTCCACTGACCAGCCTCTCTGTGCACCCTGAGTACACATCAGAACCCCCTGTAATATGAAGGAAAATGTTGCTTGATGTTGCAATGACTGCTTTCAAATGTTTTGCATTCCTTCGGAAAAAAAAAATTAAATTAAAAACGGCATAAACTTGAGCATAGAAGGTTGTCATAATATCGCTCAGTTGACTTTTTAACAATTGCCCCATGCGTGCACATCTACTAAGTGTTATGAACAAGGAATTATCCCTTAGACTGCATTAAAAGATGGACGAAGCAACCGCGACGTCACCCATTGGTTTCAGCGAACCCTTTAGGAAGCCTCGATTTTGGCAATTTGAACAGCACCATTTTGCCATTTTGAAACCGGATGTGATTCCTATTGGACGAGAGCATGAATTGAAGATCCAGGGAGGAGCGAGGGGTGGGTCTACGGGTGAATCTCACCGTATCTGACGAAGACCAGAGGATAGCCACGCCCCTTAAGCATATTCTGGCTTCATCCGTTATTCTAGTTTATTTGAGACTATAATTAACAAAACTGAAAATCATGAGATATCGAAGGAGACTTGAAACTTGCAATAGGTACCATAAAATAATGTGGAAAATCATCATTGAAATAATAAATCAGGTGTGAAAGAAGGGTCATTTTCTCATTGACTTCTATAGCATTGAACTTCTCTCTGCCACCACCGACATCGCCATCTGCTGGCCATTAAATAGAATGCAATTTTTAGAGATTTCTGCACAGGCCTCACTTTTCAGACCCGGGTACTGCGTCCATCTTTTTATACAGTCTATGACATAGTCGCTGACACTGAGGCACTGAAACTATCGTTTCCACACAAGCCACACAAGCTAGTGATCATGTCTGAGGATAGTCTGACATAGCTCAACTAGCAGTAGCTCGCGACACTGAGGGTGAATCACATCCTCTCACCTGCTGAGTATTACGCTGTGCTTCATCACTCCCAATGAAACTGCTGCCATACAGCCAACCTCCAGAGTATGGTAACATTATCTACAGTGTCTAAGCTTATTAATCTTTCATGAGCCACACGAGCGAGTCAGGCCATCCCAAGGTCCTGTGTGCGCTGTGACCTATCTTTACTGTCTCTGGCACTCACTGTGCGAGAGCTATATGATGAAATGCTCTGCAAGTCTACTCGCTTTTCTTCCACCCAGGCATTCCCAATCAGCAATTAGATGGCAGAATAGAACGCTTTAAATGTTTGAATTTAACAGTCTTTCCCCTTTTACTGTGAATTTCTTCCAGACGCTGCGCTGGATAAACAACTTCACTGCTTCATTGATTTCTGTTGTTCAGCAGTCAGAAATGACAATTATCTGCAACACAACAATAACCAAGTTAGCTCCCTTTCTCAGAACCAAAGGCACATAAAAATTAATAGTCCGAAGCACAGTTGCACGTGAATACTTAATCGTCTCAAATTTCACCACATGGGAGCGGTTTTCGCAAGGTTGTAATATCGGCTAGACGGAAGAGCTCATCACTGATGATCGAATTTTGCAACTATCCAATCT
Source organism: Gymnothorax reevesii (assembly GCA_029721435.1). Taxonomy (NCBI): domain Eukaryota; kingdom Metazoa; phylum Chordata; class Actinopteri; order Anguilliformes; family Muraenidae; genus Gymnothorax; species Gymnothorax reevesii. The sequence continues at coordinate 12,023,419 of CM056592.1, forward strand.
GCTACTGCAAAGTTTTAGTGTACATCCATTAACAAGGTTGAATGCATTATGTCTGACTCCCTTGCATTTGAGTCAGGCCTCCACAGACACAATGCCAAGGTTTCCATAATAATTCGACTGAAGGGGAAGTCGGGGCACATTAAATCAAGGGGCACAGTGAGTCAGGGCTATTTTTGGAAAATTGATCAAAGGAATCACCAGTATGACATCATCATTTTTTGTGTTTGGAGAATACCCATCCATGAATTTGTTTTGGATTAGCTACTGACAGAAAAACAAGGTAAAGTATGTTTTTATGCATGTAAAGTAAATTTCCATGGCTTCTGATCCTGTGCCATATCTTATAGATCATCTCTGGAAGTAATAAATCCATTATGATGTAGCATTTAGAGCACATATTTGCAGAGGTGTATAATCCAGGGGTCGGAAAGTAAAAATCCTACCATGTTTTCATTCCACCCGTAAACTCCTGTCAGCAGATTTCACTTGTTAGTTTTACCTCCCAGCTGAAGAATAGGGCCAACTGACAGGTCTTTTGTGGCTGGAACAATATCCTGGGATGGACTTTTACTTTCTGAACCTGGATTATACACCTCTGCATATTTGTCACAAGACTAAATGGGTGTTTTCTTGAAACCAAAGTAACATGTAACCTTGGGAGACAATTTTAGGTAATGAAAGCACATGGCACAGTGAATCGGGGCACAGTGAATCATTGGAAAGGTGATTCACTGTACCCCAGTCAGATTTTTTTTACACATGGGCCCAGATTCTGTGAATAACATGGGAATTTGCAGATATTGTGATGTTCAGTACGACTATAGTCAGTTCTGGGACTATGCAGAATGTGGACAAGGAAATCATGAGGTCCAGTGGAAATCGTTGGTGTTGTTGGCCTGACTCGCCCTTTAAGGATTGAACAATCGGCAGCACAAACATGACTTGCAAATTAGGTATTGGCATTCACTTTTGAAATTAAGTGTTTTGGACTCTATGTCCATCGCTCATAAATGTCTTAATTGATGATTGAGTGATTACAACGTATCTTTCAGCCTAAGTGTGCATTCCTGAAGTCCACTGGAAAAATGATGTTGTTGTTCAGACCCCCATCTTCAAGAATTGAACAATCAGCAGTACAAACATGACTTGAGAATTTGAGTATTGGCATTTGACTTTTGAATTTCAGGGTTTTGGACTCAGTGTCCTGTCATCAATCATTGAATGATTGGAAAGGATCAGTCATTTGGCCTAAATGGTTTACTTTGAAGGTTAAATAAAAGTTGATTAAAGCGAATTTAGTGGCATTCCCTTCACGTTCATGGAGTGATTCACTGTGCCCTGAAAGCCGATTCACTCTACCCCAGTACTGGGGCACAGTGAATCACTCAAAATCTGTTTTTAAAAACCCTCTCATCAGAGTTAAGCGAGGGCAAGCAAAGATTTGCTGCCTTGTATTAATGCGCAATGGAGATGCGGTAGTGCAGTGGTCAAGAAGGCTTGGCTTGAGATTGTAAGGTCCTGAGTTCAAGCCCCGGCCATGGCCTTTGCGGTGTGTTCTTGGGCACTCCCACACTCCACGCCTCACTCCACCGAGGTGTATAAATGGGTACCAGCAAAATAGTCAGGGAAACCTGACTAAGAGCTGGGGGGAGTACCTGCGGTGGACTGGCATCCCATCCACGGGGAGTAGTAATACTCCTAGTCGCTTCATGCCACAAAAACCGGGTTTAAGCACCGGGCCGATGGGCCACGAGGCTCGAATAGGCTTACTTCTTCTTCATTAATGCGCAAGATGTAGGATGATATGGAATTATTATCACTCCCAGGACAGAACAAATCAACAAAACAACTTTTCTGATTCACTGTGCCTCGCCTTCCCCTACTTTGGTATTCAGTGTTAAACCCAAAAAAGAAAACTGCAAACAACAGCACGAGTAACTGCATAAGTAAGCACACCATGCACACACATATACCATGCTGAACAGTGTTTATAATTATTTATTCCTCAAAGGCAGAAAACTTCATCCATCCTTCGTGATTTCTCCTGCTTTACTCAGACATGGAGAAGCAGAAGGAATGCAGAAAGTGCCATGTTGAGAAATTAACCCTCTAAAGCTCGACAGAGTTCTGTCACCTCGCGGCACGATTCAGGCCTAATTAAATGTGACAGTCGCTGCAGCCAGCTGAGATCTCATGCTGACTGGGGGGGGGGGAATCTTACAATTTAATTGCTTTTCAACAAACAGCGATCCATGATAATTTAGTTTTACACATCCCACTCAAACCTCAGACTCAAGAAAATTCCCAGCATGCACATATGTGCCGCGTGTGGGTGTTTCCAAATGTTCACTTTGTTTTAGTATGCAGTAAATTTTTTGAACTCTTACACTTGCGGAAAATCTGGTCTGCATCATGGGTAAAGAAATAATTAATCGATTAAGAATGCAGCACTCGCTGCTTTTTATGTGAAAGAATTCAAAGCATTCCGCAAATCCTTTTTCTGTTGACGAGACGCATTGCACGGTGAATTCTCTTGAGTTCTCTTATAGGGCACATTTGTATTATGGCTGCCGTGTCAGTCTGTTAGATAGGAAGCAATCAGCAATAACGAACCCCGAGGAAGCCTCAGGCAACAAGGGAGACGCGGATCACAAACTGCAGCTAAGTTCTTTAGGCGGGCGATCTACTGCAGCGAATCAGGGACACCGCAAGTGCTTATCGAGTGCACAGGAATCTCGCAATTAACACTCACAAAGCTAATTTTCACCCTGCTTATCTCAAATAAGAACTACGGTTTCACATGAAATTCTAAAATCTGCCACTACAGTAAAATACTGAAGACCCATCTTAACCCTCTATTAACCAGCGTAGCATATCTGCTACATGAAGTAAAAGGGTTAACAGCCTGGACACCCTGTTGGTTTTGTCTCTTCTTGCCAAATAAACATTTGAGAATAACTTGAATGGTACGTCACTTTAATTTTCTCATTAGTATTAGTACCCACTGCAGCAGATTTGCTACAATTGGGAAAGGTGGGCCAAATTTGTCAAAAAGCTTTTGTCTACTGTTTTTCAAATAATGGCCCAAAATAAACATTTTTGCTTAGCGAAATATTTTTAACACAATTGGAAATGGGTTTGGTTAATAGAGGGTTAATTTTCCTAATCTGTTAATCATAAATACACTCAACTTCACTTGATATGAATCAAATAAATTCCAAAGCGTCTTATTTGTCCATCCTGGAATGAAATGACAGTTTCAACCATTGGAATTTGTTGCTTGTATTTGATAGTCATTTGAAACAAAAGGCTGTTCCAGAAATGCCACAGCACTCGTTCGTAGCTATCCTGTATTAAAGCAAGTGGATGAAATGAGCTTCATTCATGTGTTCTTTGAGCTCCTATCAGGACATGACAGAGATGTGACCATTGCATTACCTTTCGTCATGTTTGGATATTTGTCAGAGCCCTCTGCATACCTCAGAGTATCATACAATTATTCTCAATTCTAGCTAAAGAGCAATTTTCATTCAAATATGTTCACATAAAGTGTGAATCCAATGCCAATAAAATGCACACTGATTTTCTGCATTCAGAGAAGGGCCAGCACTCGCTGCGATTAAATTGCATTCCCCTTCAGATAAATGGAAGTTGAGGGTATAAATGTATATGGAACATTCAGTCCCATTCTCTATCTGCTTTAGTATTTTCATTACAAAAATATCATCTTAAAACAAGAAAACAATGCAGCATCAGGTTTGAGACATCAGAGTGGGTTTTGTGACAGGTTGTCTGAGTGAACTCCAGACTTTTCCTGGGCTAAAGAGGAGGAACTAGATCTTGTTTGTCGCTCAGTATTGACCATTGATGACCTAGAGGGAACGGACTTCAGTGCACACATCCTCCAAAGCAAGACGGAGAGACAATATTGATTTTCTTTCAACCAGCTATTTTGTAAGTCTTTGACAGAGTCGTACATTCCAAGGTTGCCTCGGGGCAAAATATTTGCCGCAAAAGTCTTCAAATACGAAGAGGCTGGCGATGTGAGTACTTCTGAGTGCAATTCGGAAAATTTTCAAAATGATAAGTCAGTGACTCAAGGACTATGCCGACCATCAAACTGGTCATCTTTCAATCATTCTTTTCGTTGGTGTAAACTTTGTATAATTACAACAAGAACAAAGCCAATACCAAACAAGAGATGAACTTTCTATTAGTAAATGCATACAGTGCACAATTGCATGGGCATTTGTATGTGCGCCTGTTCATGTATTAGGACGAGTGGGGCACGTCAAGATGTGGACCGCAAATACGAAACTAAATTTAAGAAGAGAATATTTGGCCAAATTCACTGAAAAGCATATAAACTCTACCAGCTTAAGTTTTGACAACACAAAATGCATGAGTCGGATGTCAGCAGACATATCAGAGCTCCGCAGGTGATACAAGTAAAAGAAAATACCACTTCATCTCATCAAATGAATCTAAAAGTTTTGCGGCATCCTTCAAACAGAGAGAGAAACCCCACCAGAGGTGCTCAGAGAGCCCGGATCACGTCAGCCGCCTGAGAGTCAGACTTAGCTTTGAACGTTTATCAAACGGATGCCTGAGGTGTGCTCAAGCCCAGCATAAGACTCTTAACAGGAATGATAGTGAACCGACTATTTTCCCTACTGTTTTTTTTTTTGTTCATGTGTGTATTTACACAATGGGAAGTGAGCAGGCAGGTGCCATTGAATGTCATTTCTAGTAGTCAATGACGGGTGCGATGTGTCAAGATATCAGCTGAAAACAAGTTAGCTACTTGGCTACTTGACAACTATAACGTGTAGTTATCATATGTTTTAATGTTATTCGCCACTAGCAAGTGGACCAAGCCCACTAATGTGACTTGGAACTGAATGCTAAACTGACTGCCACTGTGTTCTGACGACTCATGCATGTGTAATCTGGGAAAAAGAGGCCTCTTTTTAGCTTTTAAGAAATTCCCTGATAAGTGAACTGTTGCATTAAAACTCACTTAAATTCACTTCATTTGGGGTGGGCCTGTTGCCTGGCTGAAGACATCACAGGACAACACTTACATCTTTCAGGACCTGCACAACTACTTTTGTACATCAACAGTTTGAACATGCCGGTCATCTTACCGCACTGGGAGATAACAGACACAGAAATGTGAGCCATGAATGGTACTGCTTTGGAACTGTCCACCATCTCTAGTCTTATCCTACACTACCCCTTAGCTCCGATTTTATACAAGGCATGTCACATTTGAGTACTACATAGACAACTGGGGAGGTTTGCCATACAAAAATAAATTAATAAAAACCACATCAAATTACTATTCTCTTCAGCCAAATACATGTACATTACGCCCAGTAATGCTGCAAGAAAATAACCTTGATGACACTCATTTGAATTTAAAAAACAAGACATACTGCGGAACAAACAAATTGAGCCACACTGAATCACTCAGCGTGATCCTGATGTTTGGTCACAAAATATATAGAATTAAAATAGCTATATAAAATGGACTCGTGCCAAAAGAAGACTAAATCAAAACCTGTCTCGTGGTCCCATTATTATTGGATTTTCGGTGGGCTAAATGGATTTGTTTGTCAGTAAAATGAGTGTTTGACGGCACATCTATTCAGGACATGGCAAACACCAGGTCTTCAGATAGAGGGGTGAGAGATTGCTTGCGCAAGTGTAGCCCGCAGTTATATTTATCCCTCTTGTTATTAAATCATCAAAATCTAATTGCAAAACTGATGGAAACCCATCTAATCCTTTATCGTGCGCCTCCTGAGACGAATAAATGCCGAGCCTCAATCAATCTGCAACACCTGCGACTGAATTATATATTTGAAGTTGACGCAGCCAATCCGAATAGCGGCCACTGAATGGTAGCGGCATGACCTCAGGTTTAAGTTTAGTTATATCCATTCATCCATCGTGGCATTCCACCAGGACTGAAGTCGATTAACATTGCATGCTGACTAGCACCCCAAAACAGGCTTTAATTCAAAATAGCAAAGGCAAAACACATTCATTTAAAGGAAATATGGACTCCAAAATTTTATTTCGTGTTTTTTTTTTTTTCTTAAATCACCCAGTAAACCCACAATAGGCTTATATGAACGACGCTCACCTTTGTTCATTTGCCACTCCGTCTCATGGACAGCCCCGTAGCTCCTCAACGTTCGGTCAGTTTCTGAAATGGATTTCTTTAACTCCATAATTGGCATCAGACGGTTTTTAAATTATACGTGTCGTATATATTTTCCCACACGCTTGATTATCGTAAAATGCGTTTATATTTTAATTCGATTTATGACGGATTTCGCTCGATTTTCAGGTTCCACCGACCCAAGCCGTTAAGCATCGTTCTCATCCGTAAGGGACTGGAATGCACTGAAACACTCCTGACATGTGATGCGTTGAAGGATGCAGGGAGCATGCGCACTGTATATCCAAGATTGAGAATTAAGTCCAGAGACTGAGTGAACTTCGATAAAGAAATTACTCCGCAAAGGAATTAAAAGGTTTCCGTCTTACATTTTAAAAAAATTATTACGCCTTACGCTCTCCAGCATCTCAAGTAAAAGGATGAAAATGTTGCGTCATAGGCCTAAATATCGTATAATTTCCCAGAACTGGAAACAATATTAAACATTTCAAATAGCAGATTGAATAGCAAAATAGCAGATTCAAATAGCAAACCGCGGATTAAAGTTACGCGATTAAAATTCGCTTTAATAGATTAAACACAACAAATTCAAACTACTGCAACAGAAATTATTCCAATTACCATTCAATTAGGATTCAGGCCCAGCAGGGACTAATTTCTTCCCGTGTCAACACATAACACGATAAAATCGTCATATATGTATGGACTTTTTTTTTTTTAAATAACGACAGCCCTAATCAGTCATCAAAGGAAATGGAATGTCAATTAGAAAGAGTAAGGAAAGCAGGGTAAAGTGGCAAAGACACACCAGGACCCCGGCTACATAATGCATCAAGACAAATGTGTCCCTTTATTCACAACAAATATTCGTGAAACCAAAATAGACCTCAGTAAGCCAAATATAATCAGTTTTCATACCATACTAATCAGTGAAAAGGGAGATCAATTGCAAAAAAGCCGAATAACTGCTATACAATAATACTGCCTGACTACATTCTGATAGAAGCAATGTAATGAAGACCTAAACAAAAAAACACTGATAATGATAACAATGGCAATACAGACATATTCCAAGGCTTGCAAAATTGATTTGTAACATATTGTTAATATGCAATCTGCAGATTTGAACATTTATCATGGTTTTAAAACATGTTCACTTTAAAATCATGACATATCATTTAATGTTAGATTGATAACCATAAATTCAAGAAACCTCAGGGTATTACTGCTTTGGAGATACAAAGTATACAACTGAAACAACCAGACAAATATTCCCTCTCTCATAATGAAATAACCACATCACATATTGGCACGGCATGAGCTAGCATCAGTGACAATGGTACATAGCTAACAAATCACATTACCAATAAGAGCAGTAAGAGCTGAACACCTACATGTTAAAATTTAGTACAATACTAGCTCAACAGTGTAAAAGCAATCAAATTGGTTCCAGTGTTCTTAAATATGAGCAATGCAATAAATACCGAGCAATAAATATGCCATTTAAAACCAACATTAAAAATCAATTCCCAATCCGTAAGTACATTTTACATGCATCAAAATGCATTGATATTCATGCCATGTTAAAATCAGTCATTTCAAAGCTCTTCATGGGAAAGTATCACAGTGTAATAATGAAAAAAACTATCATTCTCAACATCTGTTCTCTACATTTTAAATTGAAAAAAAAGGGAAAGCTAGCTTTTATCGGGAATTCACACCAAAGGTAGATGTAGTGAAAAAAATTAAAACGTGGCTTTGCATGTACATTTTAAGTCAAAAGTTTTTATAGTATATTCAGTCATTAAAACTCATTTTTCAACGACTTCACAGAGTTCATGTTTATAAATTACAGTTTTGGCAAGTTGATGAAGAAATCGGCTTTGCACATGACAAGTAGTTTTTCCACAACTCCATTGGGTCAGAAATGTACAAACACCAAATTGACTGTGCCTTTGAAAGGCTTGGAAAATTCCAGAAAAGTATGTTATTGCTTAAGAGGCTTGGTAGGTTCAGTGACATAATTATAGTCAATTGCAGGAGTACCAGTGGATGTACATTAAGGAGTATCTCCAAACTCACTGCTCCTGTGCTAGTCAACTAGGAAAAATCAAAAGAAACTGGAGTGTTTTTGCTTGTGAAAACAAATGCTAACACCCCACTCCCCCCCTCGAAACCCCAGAATACAAAAGTACTTAAAATAAAGTTGTGATCCTGCCTCACCAAAGACAAGGAATGTTTACTTGGATTAAATGTCATGAATTGTGAAAATCAGAGTTTAAATGTATGTGGCCATGATTTATGTAAACTTCTGACTTCAACGAATGTGAGCCTGTGAATGTGTTTTTGTTACTGCATTTGCATCACAGGAAGCAGAGAACTGGACTATGCAAAAGATGAGTCATAAATTTAAAAGGTTTTACATAAAACATTAAGCTCCACATAACAGATGTATGCAGTACCCTAAAATACCAGCGGAGTATGTGATTATTGAAAAGTCCTAACATTCCATCAGCATTATTAATCAATGACTAAAATGCAGAATTTTTAAACAAGCACAGAGCTGGTATACTATACATTTGGTCCATGTTATATTTCTGGAATGGCCACAATTTATGTTATAACATCTTGAGGTATAAACACTTACGATATGTCTTCAACTGACACTGAACATCAATGAAAATTCTACATTTAACAGTAGAATGCTGAACATACTGTGTGCACCCCATAAACACTAAGGAGAGGGTGATCTGGAGTAGAACAAAAAAACAACTCCTCCAACATCATTTATTAGTTTGAAAATTCCTATCCAGTTCAGGACTGTCTGGGCGTTACCAACCATTTCAGTCTCCAGCTCACAGCTTCAGTCAAACAAAGAATGCAAGCAGTAAAAACTGAAGCGCGCTTTTACATAGAGATTACTAATAAACTGAATAATTGATTGGTTGTTTAGGCTGAGGACGAGTCAACACACTGACAAAATGTAAAGTTATGAAGCTGCTAGACTAGTAATCTAGCTAGCCTCTCGAAAACGGCAACGCCCTCAAAGGAGTTAACTTGGGTCATGCACATAGGCAAGTATTGGAAGAAGTAGCATTAGTACTCAAACCCACATTAGAGCTGACATTACAAGCCACTGTGATGAGGCACATTGAGATTTTGATTATTTCTGGCACACAATGCCCTTACGAACTCACTCCGCTCACTGGCATGGTTACGGCTGCTGGGGTGCATTTTGTCTTTAATCAACAGTAGATGTGGAGTGGAGATGAGCTCCCTAACGACTGGCAGGATGCAAATTAGGTTTCAGATGGCGCATAATAGGACCACAAATCCCTAAAACCCTAAAGACAAGCCAGAAAGAGAAACAAGGGGAAACCAACAGCAAATAATTTTGTGTATAAATTGCTGCCTAAATTATGACCAATGAATCTGTATTATGGTCGTTTAAGCCTCACATACATGCTATAAGCAATGGAATGACCAATAGAGGTCTATAGACCTTTGAGTTTACACAAACAACCTACCGACAGCAAATGGGGTTCTCGGCAATAAAAACCAGTTACTGCTTCAAAAAAACTTGCTGTGTTTTCCAGCAAATAAGTTGTAAAAGCCCTTGATTTTGATTGTTTTTTTTCCCCCAAAATTTTATGTCAGTTCCTTACAACTGCTTTCAGTTAGCACACTGTAAACCCTGATAGTGTGGTGAACTCAAATGTTCTGCGGAAACTGATGACCTCAAAAAAATTGTGTAGGCTAACTTAACTGCATTGTGTGGAAGGAACTTAAAAGAAAATAAGTTAAAGTTATTATTTACATGTTTTTAAGTGCTGTGAACACGAATCATTAAGTTGGCATACTGACTTTTTTTGAGGTAATCCATTTTCACAAAACATTTGAGTTGACCACATTTGTCAAGGTTTGCAGTGGGCAGAAGTGACTTAGATCTGCATTACAGATTTCCATTAAGAGCATTCTCATCTCATAATTTATTGCACAGCCTAAAGGCTAAAGTCCAATGTGTCCGTCCAAAACAGCGCGAGTACAGTTTCATCACACTGGGGAAAAAAATAAATAAATCACTGCTTCTTTCCCTCTGAGGGGCTAGTTTCATTGACTTGCTCCATCTGTGTGGGTTCGCTTCTAATGCATTTGTCTTGGTCTGTTGATGGGAGCTCCTTTTTGAGGTCCAAGATCCAGGTGAGGGCAGCAGTGGCAGTGCCGTCCCCACTTTGTCGTGAGAAGCACAGGAAGATGGCCCACACAAAAGCGGAGCAGCCTGTGAATATCGTTCTCAGATACAGCGGCACCAATGCGAAATTCAGAACCTGCAGGGCCAAAATGGAGTTAGAGTGAGGGAGGTGTGACTGCTAAAGTACAAGTCTCACTTGTTGCTTTCAAAACAGCAATCTTCCATATACCTACAGCATACATCCAAATGTCTATACTTATTTTGCAAGATTACTATTTTGCAGCAGCAACTACTTTTCTACGTACAATTTCATGATTGAAGAAATATCCCACGACCAGTTATTACAATGGCAGGGTATTGGCTCAATCAAAGACGCAAGGAAATGTGAATTCTACTGAATGCAATGTAACTCATTACACAAACAAAGACATTCTAAAGGTAAAGAATATGGTCTCTAACTACATGGTAAAACTGACTCTTTTACTGACACATGATGCAGGCCAGACTGAAACTAACCTAGACCATGGGCTCAGCTTGTCCTGGAAACCACTTGAAGTAAATGTGAATACAGATACACACATAAATACAATGGCTGCAAACTGTGTGTACTTCAATTCACATTTCAATCCTACCCTGTAAACACTAAGTGGAATGGCTTTACCTGCATGAATGGCCAGTACATGAGTCCAGTCTACATATAAAGGAAAGAGAGATGATTATCAAGCAGCTTATATCAATAATATTTCACAATTAGTTATAGATAGTTTTTCTGACTGAATTACATAATCCACATACAACAACAACGTCAAACATGTTTCGATCAAATTTGAATTAATGGGAGGCAAAATGACAGAACAACATCTATCCAGGGATAGTTCTTATTTTCTTTGTAAATTTTCTTCATACATTTTCTTCATCACTACCTTATAGGTATTGAGGAATTTTTCCCGCCAGTCAGCAAATATGTCATCTTTGCCATCCAACAAGCTCATTCCTGCAGAGAAGAAAGACAAAATCGCTGAAAACTCAGCGCAGAGCAGTGAAGATGCTTTTCCTGTTTACCAGCCGGTCCATCACATCACTGGCTTGAACGAAGCAAGTCAATCAGAACAGCTATTTTCATAATCCGCCTGATCTACTTAAAATCAGAGCAATGCTACTTGAACCGACAGTGAGCCTGACCGGTGTGGACAGTATACCGATATGCTGCAACTTTCAGCAGATCAGGCACTGGCTTCACTCCAATTGCATCTTGTTTTTACAGTTAAACACATTTTTATTAGCTAAGCATGCAAAATTCATTATTCATACCTATGGACTACCAAAATATAATTTTGACTCAGCTTAATGTACAGCCCAATCAATCTGTGTGTCAGTCAACTGGTTAAAATTTCCCTCAAAAATATCAACGTCATAAGTCAAGCTCATTTTAATGTCGACGCCAATTCTCAAGTTTCGACCTGTATAGAAGGCACTGGTGGCTATCGGTGAAGATATCGTTTGGTCCAGGATCACTTTCTGAAGTACCATGCGAGCGGAATTTCCGGGAAAGCGCCGCTCCAGGCCACGCATCCAGAAATAGTTGAAGTTGCCATGGAAACAAAAAGCTACCACAGCAACCTTTCCAGTTTGCCGCCAATCCATTTCGTCTCTTCGGGAAAACCACTGATGCACGAAGTCTCCACCAGCGAACAAGCAGCCAAATAGGCTGACATTGGTTGTCCATTGAAACCTTTTGGCTTGTTTTAGAAAAACATTCCCCATGATTTGTCAAGAAAACAAAAATTATCCAATTTTGTTACGCAGCCAGAGCAACCATCAAGCAGTTTTCAGGCTAAATTACGAGGCAAATCAAATCGAACGTTTTCAACGCTAAGAAAATTCCCAAACTAGGTCTTCCTTTCATGAAAATGTAATCAAAAATTCATCATACCACAGAGAATTCGGGCAAGGCAAGACTTCATATCTAAGATCTCACAGAAAACTAGAGCATAAATCAAATTCCGATGACGTTTATTGGCCGGCGAACACTAACACCTCCCACGGAAACCGAAGGGAACAACATTTGCGACTCAGCTCTGATGCCTGGCTGATGCTAGTTGCGTAGATACTACATCGACTTGATCACAAGCTGGAACGGATACCAAGAGAGGACCTAATGCTACAATTTGAGGTCTTACAAGCGAGGGGTTGCAAGGAAACGAGGAAAAATAAGTTTTTAAGATTCTTTAGCTTTAATACACAGAAATACTCATTCAACGTGTTCACTTTCATTAATGCGCAGAATAAAGTGAATTGATTTTGTTCGCATGTCAAACCATAAGTTGTCTAAACATCCGCCATATTGGACATCGGACCCGACGCTGTCTATCCAGTTGACTTCGATATCCTGTACTGTCCTTCGCAAATGCGTTTGCCAAACATTAGGTTTCTCTAGTCCTTTCGCTTTTTAGCTCCACGTATTATGGAGAAACGGCAGAGCAAAATGACATTAGTTTGTTGAATATGAACATAACTTTCTGCCATGTTTGCAAACATGACACGGGGGTCTCAGTGGGGTTGCACTGGAAAGTCCAATTAGGTGCTTTCCTTCGAGACTACACTAGGGCAGCGATATTACATATTACCGTTATAATGTAACCAATTACAGTACCCAAGCCCTTTTATCCTAGAAAAATCATTTACTATTTTTCAATTGTGGGTATACAAAGCTAAAACACGTGAGTCAGCATTGCTAGTTTGTCAAATTTTGTTTCAAACGGCATTGGACCATGCAAGACAGAATGATGTGGTCCCCACACTTGGGAGCGATAGAACATTCATCATACAACACTAACTCGTATGAAGACAATACTCAAATGATTACTTTGAATAAATAAATCAAAGTTCAAATAGTGAGCTGATGCCACACCGAACTAAACTATATTTTGATGCGGCAAAAGATAACAGGAATCAGATCAACTCATTCATTTCAGAGGGTGAACTTCATTTTGCGCATGCTCGTTTTGTGATGAGTTTCTGTGGTTGATCCTTTGAATGATACAGTGATGAAACAAATTATTGCTGCTAATCACTGAAGTATAGTTCCCGATTTGAGAACAAATCGTGCAATACCTGCTGAATGTCTCAAGTGCTGGAACGGACAAAATTTACAGCGAACCTAATGAATTAGTCTCGGGATATACCAGCCAGATTGCTGCACAAAAATGAGTTACTCACCTTTGAGTTCAGAGGAAATTACGAAGCAGAGCTTTGACGGTATTTATGATTCAGCGGTGATGGTGGATTTATTTATTTTTCAGTCAAGGATTAAAACATGAGAAATAAGAAAGAAGACAAATTTAGTGAATTTTTATTTACACCCATGCTTCTTCAAGCTCTTCTTAAGCATTCACCTCATTAATATGAAGACAGTTGTGAAGTGCGAGTTAAAAAGAGACTCATCAGAACACAAAATTTCTCCCCATTGAGAAGGATTTCAAGTTTTGTGTCCTCTTACTCCATGTCATACTTCTTTGTGCATTAGCTTTGCATTCAGATAGTTTCTGAGTGGTGGCCTTGCTTTAAATACCTGATTTTTGAGGCTGACGATATACTGCTCGTCCAAAGTTTTTTTTTAAGTTGCCATTTGGATTTAAATAAGCAAATACTTAAGAGCCTATGATTTCATCATTATTGCAGTGATTACGTATTAGCTGGAAACAATTCTTTATCACTGAATTATGGTGATGGCAAAGATGTAACTTCAAGAGGGTCAAATTATTGGCCTGCATCTGGCAAAGAAAACTAACAAGAAGATTGTTGTTTAAATTGTGAATAAAATCAAAATGCAATGCCTCTCAGATGACATGAGCCAATATGTTATTTACAATATCAGAACACAGATCACATTTCAAATGTTGAAACTGAGACATTTTACATATTTATCCACACAATGGATAAAATTTTGTGCTAATGGCTGTTTAATTGTGAAAGTAAGAGCATTTCCACCAGCTCAATGTGACTAGAGTTTGCGGGATTGGGACTGAAGAGCTACATGGTCACAAGAAAGTCAATTGTGGGTGAGGCTAATAGGGGAAAAATGACTCTTATTTGCTGTGGCGCATAAACATTGACCTGTGTAGCACTTGGTAAAGGTAATGTCGTCTCCTGAGTCCAGATTTTCTCTACAAAGGAAGTCCATGAAGCGATTTACCTGCCATGATGCAGAGTGCTTGCTGTCCAAGTATCTGGAGGAAGTCTTCAGATCTTGGGAAGCTTGAATTAGTTTGGTCTCAGCTCAGGAATGATATAAAGTCAGCAGACTGCCTGATTGAAGGGAATGACCAGGATGACAATGGCAAAATTCATCTGGCTCAAGTTGAGGTAGAGTGGCTCAATGAGCACGAGGTATCGTTTTTTCCACACATGAATTGGCCATCACAGAGTCTGGACCTTGACTAATTTAAAGTCTTTAGGTTGTGCTAGAGAAGGCCTTACGGAGTGGTTTTACTCTCCTGTCGTCAAGATCTTGGTCAAAAATTAATGTGACTTTACTCAGAAATAAATGTAACATTGCATAAGATTGTTGAAAAATGCCATGATGCACACCTTGATCAAAGCTAAAGACTGTTAAACAATTATAAGAGTGCGATTTTAGTTTTTGGCCAGGAAGTGTATTTTTTTGTGATTTTTAGAGCAGTGTATCTGTGGTACAATTATTCAATTTTTCCTGTTCCTTTTTCATGTACATATTGGACATTATGTTGTTAAAATGTCACATGTTCCTACAGCCATGTTGAATCATTTTGCTATTTATTTTGTGATTGTGTTACGGAGCCCCAGTGGGGTCAGGCTGAAGACAGAGCGAGCCAAGGGTAAATCTGCACTCTCGGTTTACAGATCTCTGTGCACAGTTCCTTTATCCATGCCTGCAGATTCCGCTGACAAATCTGTGGGTGCAGATAATGAATCAGAGAGTACGGTGTATCCCAGCTGAGAGGAAAAAAAAAAAAAAAAAACAGTAGTAATCACTACAGAAATCCAATTGGTTTTAATAGGAATTGGAATGGGTTTAATGGTTAGTGTAATGGCAGTAGGGAATCTGTAATGGAAATCAATACAAAGCGTCAAATCCTAATGGACTGTGTCCCAAACGGTGGCGTAGCTAGTGGGGGTGGCACAGACCCGTCACTTTATGACAACAATTAGTCCTGGCTAGTTCTCAATCATTTTCCTTTATTGACACGTTTCCAATTATTGTAATTGGCAACTGAAGACACGGTTTCTCTCCATATGCAATCTAACAGTGATGAAATCATCGGCTAAATAAAAAATTTACTTATTAATAGGCCAGTGATTCACATTGATTGAACTGGTCCGTGTTTCATTGAAACGTGATCTTTCAATCTCGGTATTGTGTGGGTTGATAAAAAAAGAAGTGGCACTCGGCAGTTCAATAAGCTATAAAAAGCGTGCAGCTCTAGCTATTTGCGTAAGAGTCGACAGGTATGCTATTTTGAATAACATTGATTTTAATACAGCTAATACACGTCCAGATGAATGATTGTTGTCTTACCTAATCGGGGAGAACAAGCAGCACCTGATAAGTGTGGAGCGCTCTCGGAGTGAACCTTCTGTTAATTATGTAAATGATTGATAACAGGTCAGAACCAATAATTGTTCTAAACGGATGTTTTGTGCAACCCAATTCTCTGTTCTTGTTCCGCCACTATACTGAATTTAGCCCATAATTTAATCGCTGTTCGATGCATATGGAGAGAAACATGTCTTCAGTTGCAAATTACGATAAATGGAAAGCGCGTCAATAAAGGAAAATGATTGAGAACTAGCCAGGACGAATTGTTGTCATAAAGTGACGTGTCTGTGCCCCCCCACTAGCTACGCCACTGGTCCCAAAACACACTACATGATAGAAAACATCATAATGGTTGCAATGGTAAAAGCTAACTGATTATAACGGTATGTTGTTGAAACCATTATAATTTATCTGTCATGGTTCGACTGTTTTTTTCAGTGGACATACCCAGTAGAAACAGATTTGTGAACCTAGAGTGCAGAATTACAATGGGCACAAAAATTACTGGCACCCCTGACTGGCAATGCGCGAACAACACAAAAAAATATATTTAGAATATAATTATGAAGAAATTGAATATACTGACATGTGTGAATCACTTTACCCCATTAATGTTTTGATGGAAACAACCAAAATCATAACAATTAATTAATGCAAAATAAATTTAAACAAAATAAAGGTTTCATAAGAACTGGCACCCTTCATTTAGTAGTGCTTAGTGCAACCACCTCTGGCAGGGATAACAGCGTAGAATCTTTTCTTGTAATTTTTGACAAGGTTAGGGCACATGTCTGGGGGGATTTTGGGCCATTCCTCGGAGCAGATCCTTTCAAGATCCTTCACGTTCTTGGATTTGCATTTGGTGAATGCCTTCTTCAACTCAGCCCAAAGATTTTCAATTGGATTGAGGTCTAGCGAGATGGCCATTGCAGAATGTTGATTTTCTTGTCACAGAGCCATTTCTGTGTGGATCTTGAGGTTTGCTTTAGGTCATTGTCTTGTTGGAAAGTCCTCCTACAGCCATGTCCCAGCCTTCTGGCAGAGGCAAACAGATTGTCAGCCAAAATGTCCTAATTGGGGGAATTTATTATGCCATTAATCTTAACCAGTGCCCCTGGGCCTCTTGAATGAAAATAGCCCCAATATATGACTGACCCACCATCATATTTCCCCATGGATTTGAGGTGATTCTCCTTGTATGCATCTCTGTTTCAGCGCCAAACATGCTGATGCTGTATTTGACCGAAACCTGCAATTTTGGTCTCATCTGACCGAGGCACCTTGTTTCAGTCATAACTTAAATAACGTTTTGCAAACTCCAAGTGCTTGCTTCTGTGTCCTCTGGCAACCCTTCCAAAAAGCCTGTGGTTGTGGAGGTGGTGTCTGATGGCGCTTTTTGAAACCTGGTGACCCCAAGATGCCGGCAAAGCCTGTAATTCCTTCACATTGATTCTGGGGAATTTTGTTGCTTCTCTCACCATTCTTACCAGTGTCCTGGGGGGCAAAATGCCATTGTGTCCTCTACCCCTTATGTTTTCAAGGATTCTGTGTCTAAGGATTTTTTTTAAATAATTGCCCTGACAGTGCTCAGTGGCATATTCAATAGTTTGTGGATCTTCTTGTAGCCATCACCAAATGTACGAAGGTCTATGACCATTTGCCTATTTTGGACTGACAGTTGTTTTTTTTTGTGTTTTTTTCATGGTGTTGGAAGACAAAGGGATATTGCATGTCTGTTACCACATTTTTATACCCTAGTGAAACAGTAAGTGATGTAATGGCTTAATATAGTCCCTTAACACTTAGATAACACTTAAATAAGTGGAATTGAATTCCTGGTTTAATTTTGGTTGATGTTATTTACAACAATCTTTAAGGGTGCCATTTATTGTGAAACCTTGATTTGGAGGAAATTGATGTTGAATTAAATCTGTGAAAGATTTTGGTTGGTTCCATGGGAACATTATTATTGAAGAGTATTTATTACATATTTCACTGTAAACAGAGAGTTTAACTGTAGATAAATGATTTAGAATTTTTAAAAGAATTGTTTGTGCATTTTCAGTCAGGGGTGCCTGTAAATTCAGAGCTCACTGCATATGTTTTTTTTTTTTAATCAGATTACCTCTAGGGGGCCTTCGTACTGTCGCATTTGCCATTTGGGTACCACCTATCTGGCCCCTTTGGAACTAATTTAGAAAACCCATCTTGTTAGGGGAAGTACCTAGCGAATTGCTGGTGGTATAGACTTCTTTTAAACAGGTACACGCTGTTAATTAGCATTCAAATTTACATGAGTTACAAGTATGGACACTTCTGGAATAGTGGTTTCAATACTTAAAAATTTCAGCCATTTTCAGGGTTTTTTTTTCCCGCTACTTTGTTCACTCCCTGCGTCGCCAAGCATTCTCTTCATCTCACTGGCGACTGAACACCAGCACAGAATGAGAAGTAGTTTAAACATCGCGCGTCCGAGGAAGCTGAGGTTGACTCAGCTGTAGATACCAGCAGTAACAACGTAAAATACGTCAACGCTGCCAGCGTGGAATACGGACCCGGCTTTCCAGGAAGTAAATTGAGTAAGCTAGTGGTGGTTCGCCAGTCACATCAGTGTTATTCATGAACTGGCGGACACGATCGCATAAATAATTACAAATATTTCATGTTTGCTGTATAGGGGACTAAAACGGTTTAATCCTTTCCCTCCTGACACTATGGAAGAAACGTATCAGGTATTGTCATGCAGATTTTCGATGCGTTGGCTAGTTTGACAGAATCTGTGACGCGGAATGGTGACACTTGCTAGCTTTACAAGCCAACGCGCTTGTGCCTGTTTTCTCAACATTATGGGTATGCTTCAGTGTAGAAAATGGGCCTGTCATTCAGTGATTTTATTTTAATCTGTTAGCCTGTTTGGAGAGCGACGAGTATGAGGACCCAAATGAAAGGTGACATTACTATAATTCAGCGCGATAATGATGTCGATCGCTTGACGTTACTTGCTACCCACGATTGGCCACAGCGTGTCACGTTAATACGAAGTACGTTGCTCTAAGTGTAGCTGTGACGTTGGGTGGAGGTTATACGAGGATTTTGGAGCTGGTTGCAAGCACCTAATCCTCTGAGATGAGATACCAGCTGTTGAGCTTTATGGGTGAATGATTGTGTCAGTATTCGATTCATGTGAAATTGGATCCATGTCAGTTGTTTGTGGTCAGTGTGCAATCATGCAGATGCAGTCACGGTTCTGGACAGAGCATTTAACCGAAATGGTCATTTAATCATTAAGATTAAGCATGAGGGAGAATGATTGGACCCACTGTGACCAGAACCAACTGGCTCTTTAAACTGAATTGTTTTTACTTTACAAATGAATGTTATTTATCTTTCTGCTTTTTTCTGCACACGTGGACAGTGCTGATACGAGCTCATTTTTACATTCAAGCCGCAGTCAGTGGTTCGGACATTCGATGAAATAGTTGACTCGTAAAAGACATAAGCCAACTTTAGACAGTTGCCTTGTTTTCTTCTCAAATGATTGCCACTGATTCTGAGCAAGTGAGGCATACAATTGGTGAAACTCCGTGTTGCATATTATGTCCTTTCCCAGTCATCCTTCGGAATTAGTTTAGCGAAATGAAATTTTTTTGTTATTTTGGGAGAGTTTGCTTTATATTGTGTTGCTTTATATTGTGAATGTTTTAACATTCTCTTTGCAGTGTTTGCCGCAAACTAAATCTATCAGATTACTGTAGGCCTTGATTGTCTCCTCCTGCAGATTTCAACACTTTGCAGCCACAAGGCCAACTGGACAATTATTTGCCAGCGTAAAGATGACTTGCAGACACACAGCATTTTTCTCAAATTCAAACTGTTTTCAAGTGAGGATGTTAAACTCCTTGCAGCCATTTGCGCTGCTGTGTAGCACCCCCATGGGTGATGGGCAGCTATCAATTGCACCAGAATGCTTGCCACTCATCAGCTGAGTAGGAGCGTCAAATTGTAGGCATTTGAACTAGGATCTGATTCGTCTGCTTGATGGTGTCATCCATGGCTGTGGTTAGTGAAAGCTTGAGGGAATCCATAGTCTCAATGTAGATTGTATTGAATGTATAGTGAATGTCAGGTGTTCAAGATAATGAATAAGGAATAAATTATTTTTTTTAAAGACAGCTGTCATGCCAAAATTTGTTTCTCTTTTGCACTGGTTACTTCAAGACTTCCCTGGAAATCTCAATCCTGGTATAACTGAATTCTTATCACTGGGATGGTTTATTATTATAATTTTTTTTCTTGGAGAATGCTTCCATTGCTTCTGTATTTAAAATGAATGAACTGCTTGGAAGTTGAATAAATCGATAATGTTTTTATAACAAGGAGCCTTGCGTGAATGACCAGATATGTTGTTAGGATGTTGAATCTTGGCTGAATATTTTCGAAAAAAACAGTTTCTTGAATTTACAGTTGTGGGCTGTAGATCATGCCAAATAAATTTTGAATGTAATAGTTGCAGGGGAAGTCTGTTTCATTTCTGGAGCGAGGCCCCTAGGGGAAAGAAGTGCCAAAAAAGCTAGATTGCAGTAATGCAGCTTGATGCCGGCCACACCTCACCCCACCAACTGCAGAGAAACATAGCACCCTGTAACCTGGGAATTTTAGGTGTTGGTTGTCATAATGGTGACTGGCAGATGTACCTCAACTAAATGAGCGACATGAAACCCATATGTCATCTACCCTACAGGAAAAAAAAAAAAATTTCTTGGGTTGTGGCAGTACTCAATACAGCATAAAACTGAGCCGTTTTCCCTCTTCCAGATGATTGTGGACCCCATGCTTGCTGAAATGGGAAAGAACTTGAACGAGGCCATGAAGATTCTTGAAGATGGTCAGAGGTGAGTTTAAAGCTGCTCTGCGGATGTTCTTGTGGTCGTATAGCTGAAGATGTGTGGGAGCCTACGCACACTTCACATTTACTACTTCCTTACTGCTCCCGCTCAGCTTTGAAACTGTAAACGGGTACACCCCTGTTTATGTGTAGGTGACAGTAATTTCTGCCTCTTGGGAAACTTTTTAAGTTGTTATAAAGCCACTCCCAAGCGTCGCCAGGTTTGCGCAATGTTAGCATTTCTCTTTGTATTATCTTGAGCTGCAGCTGAATGACGCGCACTTCTGCACATATCATTTTCGTATTTTCTCTCCGCCTTTTAGGGAGGTTGAGGAGAAAAGGAGGTTCAGCCGAAGGGACATTCCCGGGCCTCTACAAGGAGGGTAAGTGAATATTGAATAAACAGTGACTGTGGCTAACTGCAACCTGGTGCGATCAGTTCTCGTTTGGCATAGTTCCTGCCGTATATGTGGGAATCAGATTGGTCAGCAAGTAAGACCTGTTTCCGGAAGGCAACCAGTGAACCAGTGAATACTCGGTGGGAGCTATTGCATTCTTCATCATCCTGCTCAAACAGAGAATATGAATAAAATGTCACGCTCTACCTAACATATTTTACTCTGTATCCCGTTCTGATGCAAGGTAAGTAATTGTACTTTTGAATAAAGAAATTCTGTATAATTCTAATTTTGAAAAATGACTATGTCTAAAAATAGCAGATTTTTTTAATCTTTCCCATGAAATTCTAAGTATTGCAAGCTCTTTGTAATTCATTTTACTTCGGGATCTTACATTTCAGACTGTTCACTCAAAAAAGCTGTCACTCCACAGAAAAATGGTTTGTAAGTCTTTGCAGGTAGCTTCAGGAAAAGAGCTAACTGGGTCAGCATCCATTTTAAATCCTGTGTGTCATCTCCCCTTGCAGTGGCCAAGATGTCGCCGGCATTTTGCAGCTGGTCCAAAACCTCATGCATGGAGAGGAGGAGGAGGAAAGCCAGACTCATCGGTAAAGACACAGCTCTCTGGCGTTTTTGCTTCCGTTTGTTTATTTATTTATTTGTTTGTCTGTCTGTTAGCAGGATCTCTCAAAAACGGTTGCATAGATTTTCACCAAACTTCGCAGGTTGTTAAGATACCACAAGAGGAACAAGTGATTACATTTTCAAATCCAGCTATGCTGGTGGAGGTATGGGCTCTCACGGGTCCAGCTCTAGTTCTAGCAAGAGATCTTTATTTAAAAGGCAAAACTTTTCCTCAATAAACTGACGTCTGGAGTTGGATGGTGTTGTGTCTGCGATAAGTGCTGTGTGAGTTGAGAGTCGTGTTGTGTCTCTGTAGCAGGATGCAGAACGTGGGGGAACAGGGCCACATGGCCCTGTTAGGCCACAGCCTGGCGGCATACATCTCTGTACTGGGCCGGGAGAGGATGAGGAGGTTAACCACTCGTATCCTGTCAGACACCACACTCTGGCTCTGTCGGCTATTCAGGTTTGTGTCCCAGCAGGTGTTCAACCCGTAATGGGAGATGTAGCTCTTCTCGCTTGCATTCGACCAGATTATGTGTGTAATAAGTGTGTGCATATATTGTTGTAATGCAAGTGAAGACCATAAAGGGAAAAATGACCAGAGTCAAAATTTTGCATTTATGTACATTTTATATATTATACATTAGCATAATATTTATAATAACATATAATAATATTATACACTGCCCGGCCAAAAAAAAAAGTCACCATTTGGAAATTAACGAACAAATTTTATAATTGGATCATTATTGTGGTTATTAATGTTTCAGCTGGCAATAATCATTTTACCCTGACTGATGAAGCGCGTCGCTACTCATTTCTTAAAAAATCATGTTGGAAGACACATCCCCTGATGGTGGAAAAGATGTTACAATATTTCAGAACGGGCAAATTATTGGCCTGTATTTAGCAAAGAAAACCATGAATGACAAAAACAAGTATGAGGAATCATTTTCACAAACAAATTTGCCACCACAAAATCCTGACCTTAAACACATTAAAAGTTATTGGGATGTGCTCAAGAAAGACCACCGAGTGGTTCAACCATTATGTCGAGAAGACAAGATCTCGGCCAAAAATGATGGCATTTCTGATCTAAAATAAATGTTCTGGCATTGCATATAGATGTTAAAACAATGACAAGAAGAATATGCACTGTAATCAAAGCTACAGGGGATCCAACTAAATATTTCTGTGTATGACTTTTTTTTTGGCCGGGCAGTGTATATTATAATATCTTATATGTTTTATATTTTTTGCATATTTTTTCAGTGCTTTGTTTCTAAGATCGTTTAGAATTTTTAATTCATCATTTCTCCACAACGTGAAAATGTGACTGTGATCATTTTTCCATTGTGCTCTTCAAGTATATTCATGTTTTTTTGTTATTGACCTCAAGCAAAGCTGGTTTTCCCTGTTCAACTGGTAAATATTGGTGACTGGCAAGCAGTAGTCACCAAATTCATTGAAATGTGTCCAAGGTCTTGTAGGAAGAGCTCAGTAAATAATTGTTCAGGTTTTTACATTTTTATTGTTTACTGTGATGGCAGGTATGAAAATGGCTCCGCATATTTCCATGAGGATGACCGGGAAGGGCTTATAAAAGTGTGCCGTCTTGTTGTCCACTCCCGCTATGAGGACTACACCACCGAAGGCTTTACTGTACTCGGTACCAAACAGCCTGTTGTCTACCAGAGTGCTGCATCCAGGCCAGGACTGGGCCAGCACCTCTGTAGCCAGGTATGATGCAACAAAAATCACCCAGGGCTTCTTCTGCGCTATGCAGTCCTGTGCAGCACTGTGCAAATCTGCTGCTGTTGTCCTGAAACGGTGTCATTACTGCTTATGTTGACGTCGGTCAGTAAATGGCTCCCTTTCTTCAAATGAGGTTAGATTTTTTTTTTAGCTACTCTGTTTCTTCTGTTGTCAGAGAATGTATCATCTCTTTCAGGAAGGATTTAATGTTGAGCGGAAAGACCAGTTTAGCCAGTTTAGAGTGTCTTGCTCTGCGAGGACTACTCACTGAAAAGCTTTGGTGCTGCAGTTAAATAATATGAGGTGATTAAACAGTCTGTGAATTCTTGATACTGAGTCTCCAGGGCCAAACTTAAAGGAGAATTCCGGTGTGAAATTGACTTGGGGTGTATTGAAACATGATAACGAGTACTAACCTTTGTCGAATACCCCACCTCCGTATGCACGCAACATTTCGAAATGTATAGCTTTTTAGCAGAAGCTCCCAGCAGGCTTACAATAGTAGTGAATTTGGCATAGTGTTGTCATGCAAAAAAGTCGCTATTTTTTTCATCATTAACAAGGCTCAAAGTAGCTCCACACTTCATCGGTAGAATTTTGAGGGCCCTGACATTTAAAACGAGGCAATCTTGAGGTTGTTTCCAGTTGCCTCCATCTTGAAAGTCACAATGAGTCAATTGACGAGCATGAACAAATAGATTGCAATCTGTTCCCCTAGCCTTCCTATGTGTTCCTGCTCGTCAATCGACTTATTGTAACATTCAAGATTGAGGCGACTGGAAACTACCTCAAGGTACTGTCTTTTTTTTAATAAACTACCTGTGCATTTTCAAAGTTTTCAGTCCCTCGTTTTAAATGTCAGGGCCCTCGGAATTCTACCGATGAAGTGTGGAGCTACTTTGAGCCTTGTTAATGATGAAAAAAATAGTGATTTCTTAGCATGGCAACGCCATGCCTGATTCAATACTATTGTAAGCCTGTTGGGAGCTTCAAAATGTTGCGTGCATACGGAGGTGGGGTATTCGGCAAAGGTCAGTGCTCGTTATCATGTTTCAATACACCCCAAGTCAATTTCACACCGGAATTCTCCTTTAACTGCTCTGGGCTACTGCCTTTCAGAACACGTGTGCTCCATTTGGGCTACACTCACATTCCAGCGCAAAATGCATGATTTTCATCACATGCAGGGATTCAATCTTTTTTGCCACGACTGTTCGTATTTCTGTTCATATTTGCAGGTGACCTATGTCTGTCATCAGTGTGAGTTGATGATGGCTGCTCAGCTGAAATTAGAGGAGGCACAAAACAGCCCTTAAAGCTAATAATTTGTATTGACCCGTTCTCAGTCATTTTCCTTGATCAACATGTTTTCCAATAATTGGAATAATCCATTGAAAGTGAAAGACACAGGTTCGTTTTTAATGCAGTGTTTTAGCAATTAAATCGTAAATTCAATTCAGAAAAAAATGTTTAATTTGCGAAGTACGCAAAAAACGTTAACTACTCTGTTAACTTCCACATTTGCTTTGAGCTCAATCTGCAACTCCGGCTACCTAATCTGTGCTGCATCATCATTTAAATTACAATAAAGAAACCAAAGATTAGTGAGATGTGTCCACAGTGTTGAATAACATAGTTTGACTTTCATTTTCAATGAAAAATTTGAAATGAAGCATTTTACATATTTCTCATCTTTACTTAACGAGGAGACTTGGCCTCACCTGATCGTGGCTTGTGTTTTTTGTCTACCACATAGTGTTAATTAAAAAAAAAAAAAAACAATGGTGGAAAACAGTTCACACCAAATCAATAGTTTAAGGAATTTTTTTTGTGCCTTTCCTATTTTCAGCTCACCAGCTGCCACTGGTGTGAGCAGACTTCTGCCCTGAACTGACCCACAGGAGTAGATATAGCTACCAAAACAAAGAATTCAGATTTGTTCAAATTTTTCCCCCCACATACTGAAGTGCTACATTGAAACAAACAAAAAAATTCACTCTTTGAATTTTGAATGTGTTACATGTCACAAGTTTGGGATATTATGGAGTGTGAATGCGACCTTATAAGTTAATTCAGAGTCTTGCCATCGCAAGGCTTGCAGTGACTGCATTTATGCTGTTATTGTTTTGCATTTTAAACTTTCATTGTGCTGATATGTTATCTACTCAGCATCTTGCGGCAGTAACTTACTGTTCCTCTCTCATTAGCTGGGTCTTCCACTGTCCAGCCTCTGTACAGTTCCCTGCAATACGATGTTCGGATCACAGCATCAGATGGTAGGAATCAGATTTTTCACTGTGTACTAAATGTTGATGTTTCTAATTTTGTTTTGTAGTATGAAATGAAGCCAAACGATTCTCAAAAAGGTGGGATAATAAAGTATATTTACCTGTTAGACGTATTAAGACACATTTTTCATCGGTCAAAGGGCTACTAAGCCAAATATTTACATTACATGCAATAGTGAGTACCAGTCATCTTAAAATTTGCCACGGAGTCCATTGCCATGACGAATTGTGTGTGCACCTTACTTCTCTGTTTTGCATACATGTCACTCTGAATAGTTTCAGATCTTCATGAAAAATTTTTATGCACTGCTCCGGAGAAATTTATTTTTTCTTTATTTCTTTGAAGATTTGCCTCAATTCCATTACATTAAAGGCTTATGAGCTGTTCAATTCATGTCCTTTTTTTAACCATTTTGGTGGGCTTCAGAATGTCTGCCTGGCCGTATTAACACGTTGACCGCTGACTACGAGATACCTCGTAATGGTGGGTCAGGGCCAGGAGTAGACCTGAAAATTCGGGGGCAAATATCCATCCCTGTATTGACAACAATTAGTCCTGGCTAATTCTTAATGGTTTTCCTTTATCAACACGTTTTCCAATTCAAGAATAATCAAGTGGCAATTGAAGACACGGCTTCTTTCCCCCATGTGATCTAACAGCAACAAAATAATGGGCTACAATCATTACAGAAAAATAATTTCATTATAATTAGGTCTATGCACTGGCACTCAGCAACGGTAATTTTTTTCCAGCGAGAGCGGCTTTTCAGAACTCTTTCGCGAATTAAGGTAATTTCGGCGACAAGTACGTACACGCAACTTGCTGTAAAAAATAGACAGCTGTCCAATTGGAAAATGTAAACGGACGAAACCACTTACTAGTCTCCAAAATTACCTTCATTCACTGAAGAGTTCTGAAATGCTGTTGCCGAGTGCCATTGCACAGACCTAATTATAATTAAATAATTTTTCTTAATGAATATACCCCATTATTTTGTCGCTGTTAGATTGCTTGGGGGAGAGAAGCTGTGTCTTCAATTGCCACCTGATTATTCTTGAATTGGAAAACGTGTTAATAAAGGAAAACCATCTAGAATTAGCCAGGATTAATTGTTGTCAATAAAGGGATGGATATTTGCCCCCGAATTTTCAGGTCTAGCACCGGCCCTGTCCGTCATTACGTGTTATCTTGTAGTCGGCAGTCAACGTGTCAAACCCTCTCTGAGGCATTGTAAGGTATTTTGGTGCATAACCCAACTGCGCTCCAACTTCAGATCATGAACTGGTGATTTGACATTCTTCCTCATGGTTTTCTTTTAGAGCGCAGAATTCTCACTGTAGGCAATTATGGCCAGTTGTCCAAGCCTTGGAGCCGCAAAGCTTCCCAGATCATCTCATTACCAACCCCATGTTGACTGCTTTTATGATGTTCTTGTTGTGGAATGCTGTTTTAGCTTTACACCAGGTGCAGCAGGACCCATTTCTCGTTCGAAAAGTTCAATTCTTGACTTGTCCTACACATAATGTTATCCCGAAAAGCTTGAGGTTCATCACTTTTTTTTTTCTTTTCTGAGGGATAGGTGGTCATGTTAGCAGTGGTTTTCACCTTGTACCTATCCCAAGGATTCCATTTTGGCCCAGTTCAGTCTCTTTCTAACTGAGCAATCACAAAAATTGACCACACCCGCAATGCCTGGGTTCCTTCGATGTTTGTCTGGGTTCCATTATGATTTTCCAGATGAGTTGTTGATGCACTCCTGGTGGAGCTTTGGTGGGCCAACCACTCCTGTTAAGATTCATCTCTGTTCCAGGTTTTCTCCATATGAAGATAATGGCTCTCACTGCCGTCCTCTGGACTCCAAGAGCCTTAGAAATTGCTTTCTAACCCTTTGGCCTCCTTCTTATTGCTGAAAAGGTTCTAATTATTTGAGGTTTCCTTTCAACAGGACTGACTGTGAGCAAGCCTGGGCAGGACTCGGATAATTTAGTCATTTACTCAATTTAATTTGGGAAATTGGCTGATTAAATACCCAAGGGGGCAATCCCTTTTACACATGAGGCCAGTTGGCGGTGGATAACTTTTTTTCAATAGAAATAAATGAAATTATCATTTTAAAAACTGTCTTTTTCTTATGATTAATTTTATTTGAAGACCTGAAACTGGTGTAACGGATGCACCACAAAGAGAAATGGAAGAGATCAGGAAGGAGGCAATGACTTTTTCGTTGTGCTATACCTCTAATATTAAATATAACTTGATCTGACTATGCATTGCAGTACATTTGGAAACACGCCTGGCTAATGGTGACATTCCAGTAATTGTGTCATGGAATAACCACAAATGACATGTTTATCCTTGGCCAGCCTTCATTCAGATGAGCCACATCTATAAAGGGCATTCATTCCTTTGCATAGTGGAGCACCTGCTGTGATATTAAACTTGATGTGGACTTTTATGAATCATGATCTTTTTCCTCTGTTTTAATTGGTGTTAACTAGATATTTTATGTCATTATTTAGCTCACTCCTGTGTCTTTGCTGCAGGATGTCGCTTTGTTGGACAGACTCATTAAAGATGACGTTGATTCTGGGAAGCTGCCATTGCTGTTGATAGCAAATGCTGGTCAGTTTTCAATATTTTGAGTCGCAAAATGGCTTCATATCAAGTGCGCTACTTGTATGGATACACATTAATGGTTTTCAGTATTCTGACTGACAGTACAGTACAGTTCAGTGCTGTGTGTCTAAGGCCTTGAGGCAGTCCAGTCCCAAGTGTGTAAACAGTTGTGTCTGCACTTGTGTGTGTGTCTCCACAGGAACCCCTGGCGCAGGACACACTGACAAACTGGGTCGTCTCAAGGAGCTGTGTGAACAGTACAGTATGTGGCTCCACGTAGAAGGGTGGGTTTCAGCTGTGCACTATATCTCCCTTGCCTGTCTCTCACACACACACACACACACACACACACACGCGCGCACTGTCCTGCTTATTTATTTTCATTCTTACAGTCTGGTTCTTGCAGGTCTGATTATTCAGCAGAACGTCCAATCTAAGATTTCCGTTCTTTTTTTTTTTTTTGTACACACTTGGCGCCACTCTAATACCATTGTTTTTTCAGAGTCAACTTGGCGACCTTGGCTCTCGGCCTTGTCACGGCCACATCATCAGTGATGGTAAGTCTCCATTGCCGGTTTTTGGGATTCGCTTCTGTAATGTAGAGTTTATATTGGTTTTTGTAGTGCTCCCATTTGTACGCTAACTGCTTCTCTCAATCGGCAGGCCGCCACCAAATGCGACAGCATGACCCTGACCCTCGGCCCCTGGCTCGGCCTTCCTGCTGTGCCTGCTGTCACCCTTTACCGTCATGAGGACCCAGCACTGGTTATTGTTTTATTTTTCACACCAGTTTTCCATAATTCACATGGATGACCTCTGGCAAATGTCAGAGTCATGTTATGAGCATGCCGAGTCATTTCCTGATGAGTTATTTTGTCTTTGGGGCCTGTCTTCAGTCTCTTGCTGCAGGTCTATCATCCAGTCAGCCAGTGGAGAAGCTACGGGCCCTTCCTCTGTGGTTGTCTCTGCAGTACCTGGGGCATGATGGGATTGTTGAGAGGATTAAACAGGCCTCCCAGCTGGTTAGTGCTGTTTAATATTAATATTCTTGATAATGTTGATGATATTTACTCTGATTTCTGCAATGAAGTGCCTGGTCTCCTTAACAGCTTTGCCACCTGTGCCCTGTTCTTTTAGAGTCAGAGACTCTTGGACCATTTGAAGAAGCTGACCTCTATAAAAACATCAGTATGTAATTTTATTTCTCCAATATTTGCTGTAATGTTTTTGTAGCATGCAAATGACATGCATGTAATTTAGATGCCTCCTTGAATGCGTTTTTGCCATTTCATGATGGCACTATAAACGATTAAATGGACATTTATGATATTATTCTGTTTACGACATTATAGAATATTTTGCTGATCTTGGGGAACAATTACTGGTTACAGAAACTTCAGTGCTTTAAAAATCTGGCATTATAATCTTCTGAATTGGTGTTTAATTTGAGATTTGTTTGCAATATGCTATTATGCACTAATGCAGTGGTTCTTTGTAAGGATAAAGGGTCCCCAAAGAAGGCGTCCGGGTAGCTGGGGTGCTCTGAGGTGATTGAAAATTACTGAAAGTTTCAGTCACAAAACATTGACATTATGTTTGCATAAAGCGGCTGTCACATAGAAAAAGAATGTGTTAGCGAAGTTTAGCAATTGAAAATTCGCCAAATTCTTCACAAAGTGCGTCATGATATTCATGGTGTATGGTGTTACTCTGTTTGGTGTGCGGTGGGACTTCTCTGATTATTTGCAGAACTGTCTCGAAGTTCGCTCCCGTTTGCCGTTTGAAAAGTTCAGAATTGTTGCCGTTTTCATCCTCTGATGCCATTTCTTGTATTGTAGCCATTGTATCGTCGTTATATTGTGCAGCTACTTAATGGTGCTTTGTTGTATTAACTCACTAAATTGTTTTCATGCTCTGCAATAGCAACAACAGAAATTTAATGATACCACATCGTGCCAGGTAGTACTTTTATTCACTTCAACATGACTTTGCCATACTTCTTTGCAATGATGCCAAACACTCGCCCATGAGTAGCACCACTGTGGCCACAATGCTCATAATTAGCCAGCATTCGTGCACATTTTGCTAGCTAATCATGATGAACACGGTATGTTGTCGCTTTCTGGAGCCTTGGTATCCAACATCACCACCGTTGTCTTCCTATTGTCTTGCTCTGTGTGACGGCTGCTGTAGTTGGCTCTCCCATGTGAAATGGCGATTTTTGATTCTTGATATATCTGCTGTTTGACGCTGGCTTTGATCAGAAACTAGGTGACATTTCAGCAACATTGACAAATACCAGCATCTTTTATTCATTTCTTAAGAGCAGGGATACTCACTCTTTTCCAGAATGAGCTGCAGTGGGTGCAGGCTTTCATTCTAACCATGCAGTTACACACCTGATTCTACTTATCAAGGGTCTACGGCAAAAGCATTAAGGGTTCATTAGTAGAATCAGGTGTGGGACAGGTTGACTAGAGCGAAAGCCTGCACCCACTGTGGCTCATTCTGAAAAAGAATGAGTATCCCTGCTTTAGAGTGACGTTAAGAGTATAACAGCTTTGACCAGGGGTTAATAATTTGAAGTTACTTGCCAGCGTTTATATACTCATACTCCGTGATGCAAACATGCTGCAGTTTCCACTCACCGTTTGCTAAATGTATATTGCTACATGTTTTGAATTTTGCTTGCATAATAATATTTCGGCTGATCGATTTATTTCCCTCTCTTTTGAGGCTTTCAGAAAATGGGAAAATTTTACTAGAAACATATTTTGCTAAGATTTTGCTGACTAGTAAGTCATTATTCAGCTCGATGAATAACATCTTAAGCTATTAATAATATACAAGATATGACATTTTTAATTTCCAGTTATTTAAGGGTCTCAAATGGGGCAAATCTAAAAATGTCACTACTGCGTTGGAACTTGTAGAAGTAATGTGTGTTGTTACAACCGGCAGTAATGGTGGGTGGGGGAGGGATGGAATATTGCCGTATGGGAGGGATGGAGGGGCTCGGGGGAGTAAAAGCATTAAAAACCACTGCGCTAATGCATATACATGCTATATACATGCTAGTCTCCCACCCAAGCAGCGGTCAGGCATCTCTGAACAGCATGAACAGAGTTAACGTGAAAAACCGAGCTCCTGTTTTGTGTTGCCGTCATCAGGATGACCTTGACATACAGATGTCTCTTCTCGAGGCTTTGAACATGGTAAAAATCACAAAGCTCCTTTTACGATGAAGCTCTGTTAACCAGTCATAACCAGTAGTGAGAGTGGGTGCCTTGGTTTCAGGGCGTGGTGTCGCGATCCCGGGTTCCTCTAATCTCCGGGGTCTCTCTGCGGGATGTCCTGGGCTCTCTCATTCTGTCTATTGTAGGTTGGATCTATTCTTCTTCTTCTCTGTCCACCCATTCTCACCTCCCTCCCTCCTCATAGCCACTCACGCATTCCGAGGCCTTTTCATTGGGCTTCGCGGCAAGCTCTCGATCCTGCTTATACGTATAAAGGCATGTGTCACCGCACTAGGGAAAACCATGCTTGCTCAAAGGCATGCTTTCGCCTCAGTAAGGTAAAGCCACCTCCGTGTGGCGAAAACCCAGTGCCCCTGCCTTCCGTCTATGGCCAGAATGTCAGGCAGGTTGTTTCTTTCAACCCCCCCCCACCCCAAATGGCGAGTCCATCTCTTTTCCTGCAAATTTGCTGTTTGGTTTGTTTTCCCTGAATCACTTATTTGAACAGGAGTAGTTGCGTTTTGACCGCTCACGGTTAATTAAGTGGTCCAAAAAAGGACAGAGGTTATGATTTCTCTGTGATATTCCACACAATGCGTATGGGGATTCAGTCACCCCACATGGAACCAAATGCAAGTATAAACATGCTATGTTCTTGTGAAATTAAAGATGAAATTGTATAGAGAGCTTAAAAAAAGCCAACAAGAAATGGCCCAGCAACTGTTGGGACAAAATTTTCTTTTAAAAATTTTTTTTTTTCTCAATAAGCCTTGAATAATTTTTAGATTTAGCTGTCTGTTAACTGTCTTTTTGTCCCCCGCCGCATAGTATTCAGCTCCGTCCATACGTCCGTCCGTACGCACGTCTGTCCGTCCGTCCCGAACATTGTCAGCGCGATAACTCAAGAAGGAGTCAACCTATTTCAATTCTTTTTGGTACCAACCTTCCTACTGGGAATGCGCAGACACCAGTCGGTTTTGGTGACCTAACGGCGGGGGATATAGTGACTTTAATGACAAACTCTTGTGACTGTCGTAATCATCAGTGATTCACTGATTGTGGTCTTATGGAAAACAAACCAGGGCAGACAATGTAAATTGGGTCAGGTTTGAGAGTCAAAGACTGAAATGCCCCTGAATACGCAATGAATGCCTCTGAGCCTGAGTCATAGATGGAATGCATACCATTTTGGAACGCCCTTTCATGAGCAGTACCATCAGAAAACTTGCAGGATCACAGCAGATTCCAAACATTTCATCCTCAGAAGAGCTGAGAAAGTGTCCTCGTGCTCGCCACTCTTGGCCTGCTTTAGCAAGTAGCAGCTTTTGCTGGCTAACTGTCCATAGTTCTGCAAGGCCTAGTCTCTCCAAGGGACTAAAATGGCTGACTTCATCTGCCTTACGAAGCAGAAAATCCCCTGACCGTAAGGGCGCCATTCGAGGATAAGATGGAGTGGGGAGGGAGGGATATGGTTCTGAAGAAAAGACAAGAACCACTGAGGTGATGTTACTCGCTTGTGGCAGAATTGAATGTAAAAAGAATGATTCCTGGAGGGCAGGATGAATGCTCTTTTGGCCTTTTCATACAGGATGCTCACTTCTCAGTGCTTGTTGTCTGTAGATGCCATGTGACACCTCTCACTGGACGGTGGTGCATCGCTTGGTAGCACAACGAAGTTGCTTTCCTCATGTGACACTTACCTCTCATACAGAAATCTGCATGCAGGGATGCCTGTATCCCAGGAGGAGATCCTGTACTATTCACTGAACTGCATGCACAGCATGGATTTTTGATAGACTGGTTATTGACATGGATCGTTGATAGACTTTTGTGAATGGATCTCAAAGGAAGACAGTGTGCTAGTGCTATATTTTAGTATGTTTACGCACTGTTTTTCGCATTATAATTTCAAAGGGTAATCTGACTAAAAATCATCTTTGCTTATCCTCAGCAGTGGTCACATTGCATAAGTTTTCCAACCACTGAAGCTGAGGGCTTCAAGACAAGAAAATACTGTCGATATCACTGCTGTTGAAGTGAATAGTTCACGTGATTTAAAACCATAATCTGGTATACTCCCGTCAAGTATGCAGTGTATCGTGACTTCACTGGCATCGCTAGTCCATGCGCATCAATCTTCACCTTTTCTTTGTCCATCTGTCTGTCAGGTTGAGGATGATATAAATTCTCCAGTGGTGGTGTTCAAGTTCTCGCCGGAAACAAGCGAAGGTAAGGGGCCGGATCCCGCTGCAAAGTGAGCTTGACATAATCGTCTCACACATCTGCAGTTTAACGTCTAGGAATCGGAGGTGCGAATCTGGTGAGAATAATCGCATCCCTTATCTTTCCTCGTTTCAGCTTCGAGCAGCGGCTCGGTGCAGGGATACTGTGGAGGTGACAGAGAGGCGCAAGATGCCCTGAACAGATGGGTGAGCTACCTAATCAGCATAACATGCAGTTTAGTTAAGCCTTGCTGATTTGAATGAGTCAACATTCAAGGGAGGAAATGGTTTGCTGCTGCATATACTTTTATTTTCTGCAGATTTCCTCATCGCAGAGATGATGTCCATCCAATAGCTCCTTCAATTTAACAGCTCAGAAACTGAATGTTGTGTCTCAGGCTATTAAAAGTGGCTTTTTTTGTCTGTTTGTTTGAAGTATACTGAGTAGGATTTGTCAGTTGCGGTTTGTAGACACGGCATTCAAAGTTGGCAACTCCTCGTTGGCTCAATGACAACAGAACCACAATACTGCAGTGTAGCCTTATATCTCGCCCTCACACCCTGCGACCTGTTATTGGCTGGGAGCTACGCACCCACTGCCCAGCAGCTGACGCCCAAAAACCTCCCATGCAAAGAAAAATAAAAAAACGCAGACAAACAGCGGGGTCTCTGTAGATACAGACACTGCCACTCACTTCTAGTGGGTCATAAGCAATGATTGAGAGGTATTATTTTGTTTCAGGAAAATTGTACTCCGCAGACCTTTAACACCTGGTGATGTACATGTTTTCAAACTGCTGCACTGTGTTGGCGATAATGCTAACCCTTATGTCTTCTCACTCCAGCTGGGCGAGCAGTTGGCACATTTGGTTCCAGCCAGTGGGGTGGATGTGGTGGGGCTGGAAGATGAGGGAACCTGTGTTAGGTTTAACCCCCTTATGACTGCTGCAGGTGAGCGATATGAATAAATATGAATAATGCTTACTCTGTCATAAAAAATGGTTATTATTGGCTTGATATATGAAAGTCACATGAAAGTTTGGGGGGGAGGTTAGGACTGTTAACCCTTAGAGTGCTAAATGCAGCTATTGTTGCTCAATGATGTAAGGTAATCAAAATCAAAGCTGTTGAAAACCTATCATGTGGCTACTTGTTTAAAAGAGCTCTTTTAGACCTGTCGTCACATGATAGGTTTTCAACAACACAAGATAATTAAATTTATATATTCTTTAAAATTTATTTCAGAGCTTTAAGGGTTAAATAACCCAGATGATTAAACATGATCATCTTTTGGTCCAAACTAAGATGAAAGAATGCCTCAGTCTTAGTCTGACTGCAGTAACTCTCAGACGAAGTCACCGAAAAATAGTGAGGGCTGTTGGACGGTGAGCTTTGCCATCAACACTGACAAATTGGGTAGAATCAAACTTTCTCATGAGCAATATGGCACTATCATTAAGAAGGTGAATGAACCTCACAGGCTGCTATCCTGACTGTTCTGCGTCTCTCCTTGCATTCACAGTGCTTGGGACTCGTGAGGAGGATGTGGACACTCTGGTGGACAAGTTGGGCGAGATGGTGCCGATTCTGAGCAGCACTCTTCGCCTCAGGCAGGACTTCAGGGAAGAGGTCTACCGCCACTCTGCTGTCACGTACGTCGATGACCCGGCGTGGCCTGGGCTGGGTGCTATCAGGTGAGATAAGAGAGGCGAGAGGGCACGGGCTCAGATGAGAGACCGATGTGGCCATTGGGCGGCACGGACTGTCGCCTAACGCTTCGAGTTTTGTGGCAGGTACGAGCCCAGCAGCGACGAGCTTGATGACGGTAAAAGGCAGCTTGAGGTTGAGAAGATCAACAGTGATCTGCTGAAGAGATTGCAGGAGCTGGAAACGGATCTGACCTTCTCCACCGGTATGTCCCTATCTTTCTTTTTGCCCCGTTAGTTCATCATTTTGATTACCTAAAAACAGTTTGCTCTTACCCTTTGAAATTATGGCGAGCACACTCCGGCTGTCAAAAAAATTTTCTGATTTCATAGGCGCCCTGGTGGCTCGTCGGTCTAAGCGGGCGTACCATAAAGGCTGTGGCCTTCCCGCAGCGACCTGGGTTCGATTTCGACGCGGGTCATTTGCTGCATGTCTTCCCCATTCTTCTCCCCAACTTTCCAGTCTATCTCCACTGTATGGCTATCGAATAAAGGAAAAAAAATCCGCAAAAAAATAAACTTCAAAAAATATTCAAATTTCAAATGTTTGTCAACTTTTTTTTCTTTTTTTAAGGTTCGAACCTAAATTTTAAAAT
This sequence comes from Gymnothorax reevesii, assembly GCA_029721435.1. Lineage (NCBI taxonomy): Eukaryota > Metazoa > Chordata > Actinopteri > Anguilliformes > Muraenidae > Gymnothorax > Gymnothorax reevesii. The sequence continues at coordinate 12,059,709 of CM056592.1, forward strand.
TGTGAATGAATATCAATTTAGTGCAGCAAACCCCGTTCACGTGTACAAAGCTCATTTCCTTTCCTGTGCTAGCCTAGCGTTACCTTCTCCTTCACTTCTATGGATTAAAACAATGAAAATGGCGGCAGCTTTGCAGGAGTTGCTCCCAGCAGTTGGTGGATGTTGGTGCCCTGTTTAGGAATTTTTTGCTTTATTAGCCTTAAGTTTTGTTAGTGGGAAGGTTGGTTTGTTATTTGCTGTGCTAGTCCAGAGAACGGGCGTGTTTTCTTACCGAAGTTTTGATTTGCTTGAGCAATCTCTGCGAGAGCTAAAGCACTAGAACTAACTGAAAATACTGGTCCTCCTAAAGGGAACAAGAACTGAAAACACTTTTCTCAGTTTTAAAGTAATTAAAAATTGACTTTTTTTGTAGCAGACAAGCAGTAGTTTTTTTTTACTTACAGTTAGATAGCGTTGTCGTACAGCTGAGTCAAAATGTATTCATTTTATGTTTACAGTTTTATGTGAAGTAAAAATGTTGATGTGTGCAGTATTCCCCCTTTTTTGCTCTGAGGATTTTGATAATTGGATGGTGAAAGAGGCTGAACTAAATAAATAGACAGTATTTATGTTTCATAAATGCTGAGCACTGCACCGAAGCACTCAAGCAAGTTCACCTCTGAATGGCTCTAAAGAAATTAATTGAAGTTTTTTTTAGGGGCCAAGTAGAGGTCCTGACTTGAATTCGATTGAGAAGCTGTTGCATGACCTTTAATGGGAGGGTCAGGCTGGAAGACCCTCCAATATGGCTGAATTTTTTGTTGTATTGACCTTGTGTGAAAGTTTACTGATGCCCAGTGTTCAATAGCCCTTTTGTGGAATTTAACAGTCAGGCAAGTTGAGGGTTGTCACCTGCATATTGTGCTCGAAAATAAGCAGCTTTTTTTAATTTTTGGAAAATTGAGGCCCTCCATGCAAGAACCAGTTATGTCACTTTTTCACGTTTTGAGAAAAATGAAGTTTAGCTTTTCAACCAAGAACTTTTTAGTTACCAATCTTTATAACAAATTATTGTTTACACATATTCCTGGGACAGGTAATTATTTTAATCAGCAGTGAAAATGGTGGTCGGGTCACTGACCTCCTTGTAATTTGACACCAAATAGTGACGTAACTGGTTCTTGCATGGAGGGCTTCAGTTATATTCAAATATAAATTTGAAGGCTAATAATTTCAAAGGCTTATACTCAAAATCAGTTTTGTGGGACAGATGACAGCCCTAAAGCATACAATTTGGAAGCTACAGAATGGCGGTGTAACTTAATGATAGTTATGCTGTCAATTTTATTTGAAAAAGAATGTCATTTTTTTCCCATGGTTTACGAAGGTGTGCTATGGTCTGTTCATGAAAATGTCCTCTAAGTGATGACAAAAAAAAAAAACTGTGCGCTCAATTTTTCTTGACAGTGTGTGGTCCTAACAAACTAACCCAAACCCTGTTCTGTCTTTAAAACTACTAGGCCCTGAGTTTGGGGAGGAAAAAAACTGTGTATTTATTGGCATGGCAACAGAGGACCTTGATGTGGCAGAGTTGGCAGACTCCATTGCCTCAATTGGGCGGGAAATCGAGGAAAGTGGCAAGGTGAGAAACGCTCTAATTATTTACATTACTGCTCGTCTTGTTTTGTTATTTCTTGGTCTTGTTTAGTCTTGTCTGCTAGGTGAGGCAAAACACGTTTTGCGTCCAATGCTGTTCTTGTGCGTGTGGCCTTAACTGTCTTTCCTCCTCTTCTTCATGTCTCTAGTTGTTGGAGAACATGACCGAAGTTGTACGGAAGGGGATCCTGGAGGCTGAATTACAGCTGCAGAAAGCCAACGAGGAAAAGCTTTTGGAGGAAGTATGTTCATGTTGTGCTCATACATGATGGCGTGTGCCAGACCTTAATCAGATGATGGTGGTGAAAACTTTAGACAGTTGAATAATTTAAAAACAATTCTGCAGACTCTGACAATGGCATTACTGTTGAAAAAGTGCAATTATACGAGCGGATTTCAGTTGAATGCATGATGTTATACTGCGGAAAATATTTTCTTCCTTGAAAAATTGCAACATTTCCCTGAATATCTAAGGCTGGGGTGGGGAACCTTCTCCAGAAAGAGCCACTGTGGGTGCAGGCTTTCAAACCGACCAAGCAGCTACAGGCCTGATTCTACTAATCAACCTCTGGAATCTTTGCGAAGGACCTTGATTAGTGGTGTCAGGTATGTAATTGCCTGGTTGGAATGAAAGCCTGCACCCACACCGGCCCTTTGTGGAAAAGGGCCCCGATCTAAGAGCTTAAAATAACAGGAGTATTTACACAGGGTGTCTGCGAGGTTTTAAAATGTATCAAATTCAACTCCAGGATTCTTGTATATACCCTGTTACAGTGGTGTGAAGAAGTATTTGCCCCTTCACCATTTCCCTGTTTTTTTTTTCATATTTAAACATTTCAGATCATCCAATTAATTTTAATGTAAGACAAAGACATTTTGAGTGTAGTCAAAATGCAGCTTTTAAATTATCATTTTGTTCATTGATGGTATAAAGTTTTTCAAAACCTAAATCGACCATGTAAAAAAAAAATTGCCTCCCTGAATCTGATAACCCTATGAGACAACAATTGCAGTCAGATGTTTTGCGATAACTGGCAACGTGTCTTTTTTATTGCTGTGGAGAAATTCTGGCCCACTCTCCACTGCGGAATCGTTTTAATTTTGCTAAATTTGCGGGTTTTGCAGTATGAACTACAGGTTTAAAGTCATGTCACTGCATCTCAGTTGGAATAAGTCAGTACTTAATCTAAGGCTAAAGTGCTTTTCCCAAAAATGGTGGTGAGTCTAGTGTCATTCTCTCACAGGGCGTACTGCGTCAGATCCCTCTGGTGGGCTCTGTGCTCAACTGGTTCTCTCCGGTCCAGAGTACTGTGAAAGGCAGGACCTTCAATCTCGCTGCAGGTATCAATGTCTTATGGAGGTAGCGAGGAGAAAGAATGTTTTGTCTTTTATCACAAAAGTTTACTGGGAATAAAATTCAGTTGAATTCATCTTTTTTAATATAAGACAGACTTTCATGGGCTTTTCTCCTGATATATGAATGGAGCATTCAGTACCAGTCAAAATTGCTGCGCATACTCATATTTTATTTATTTATTTTTACTTGGGCAGTTATCTGGCTATAATGAGTTTGCAGCTGAGTGGCCGTCTAAGTTCCCAAAGATAAACTGCACTTGCGGTTGCGTCTCATTGATTTTCTTGCCCCTTAAGTCCCAAAGCCTGACCTTCAGCTATTGGAAAATGGGAAGGACATGTTTGTCCACTTACCTAAAAGTATGGCATCTTTGAGAATTCCTGAATTTCGGACTCCATTCAAACAAGTAAATTATTTTCTCAACTCTTAATTACCTCTTACAAGATTCCATTCCAGATTATACAGAGGTTTAGCCGTTTAAAATTCTCTAAAAACAGAGTGCTGTGACATTAGCAAAGTGTGCCCAAACTTTTGACTGGTATTGTACATTAGTAGGGGTTTCTGCACTTCTCCTTTTGCAATTTAACTACTTTAATTTCTGAAAAAATAAAATCCACACTACTCAGTTTAAGTTCTTTCATTATTTTCTCTGCAGACTACTGATAATGTTGAAGTGACCAGCCAGAGATCACCATCCATTTGTTATTAAGTGAATAATGCAGGAATGGGTTTTCAAGCTGAAAAGCCTTCGATGTCACTGAAGGTCCAGCTTTACATTGCAGTTCTGAGCTTGTGGTCTGTGTTTTCCCAAGGATCTTTGGACTCCACAGAGCAAACCTACACCATGAAGGCGCAGGCTCCCGGGACCCCACCCGACACCCCCACCTCCAGCGCAACCAAGCGACTCCAAGGCAAGCTCTCCCACTCATTAGCGGCCGAATCACATAATTATTTATGTGTTTGTCTGCTAGCAGGATATCTCAGAAACGGTTGCATAGATTTTAACCAAACTTTGCAGGATGTTAAAGTAGCACAAGAGGAAATAGTGATAAAATTTTTGCATATCTAGGCCATAGTACAGCTGAGATATAGGCCAAAGTTCAAATCCAGCTATGCTGGCGGAGGTATGGGCTCTCGCAAGTCCAGCTCTAGTTTTACCTATAAGCTGCTGTTCAGGTCATTAAACTTCAACAATGGGGCAGGCTGGCTCATTTTCTTCGATAATCAAAATGAAACTAGCATGGTTTACAGCCATCCAAAATGGCTTTCACCCCTGGGCTGAAGTGGCGACTGCCCTGGTCAGAGGGTTTTCCAGGATACACCACTTGTTGGCCGGTGCAAATCCCAGTACGTACCTGCGTATTCCATTTTACGTCCTGATTGACTGGTCTCCCAGGCTCCAAAGTTATCCGGTGATCAATCCATCCTCAGCCGATGCCACTTTCCCCTCCACGTTACCTAATTCGTTCATGTCCCTATATTCCCCCATGGATTAACTAAAATATGTACCATCACCCCTCTATATCAGTTATCTTTAATCCCTCAGGTATAGCCTTTTCTTAGTAGTTTCCGAAGCAAAGAAGGAAATGAGTTTTGTTTAAAATTTTAATTCCAGGTCATAAGCTGTTCCGCCGCACAGGAGCAGGTTCGGACATGGTGAGCGAAACCAGCTCAGTCAGCCATCCAGAAGAAGAGGAGAGTGAGTCAGTCCAGTGTCCAGCCCGTGACGAGACCCCCGCGCTTAGCCAAGAGCCTGTCCAGGAGCCCTCAGCAGAGCCAAGCTCAAGTCCTGAGGCTGGAGAGCCACTGAAGCAGGAACAGAGCGAGGAGAGACCGCTGGAGACAGAGGGTCAACAGACTCAAGAGGAAGTGTCCATCAGATAGGGGAAATCACAGGTGCAAGGCTAGTGGTGTGAAAGATAGAGGATTTGCTGAACTCACAAGTGTAGGGCCAGCCAATGGATCCCTCTTCCCACTAACAAGGAAGCAAGGAGTGATGAGATTAAGCAGCTTACATGCAAGTAATTGATTAAAACTGTGACTTCAGATTCCGGTATGTAAATACTGTTTGTCATTTTAAACCATCATAGTTTAGGTTTGATCACGGAGTTTGTGGGAGAAGAATATGAAGCGAAGAGTTAAATGCACATTTGTGAATGAGTTGCGACTCCTGTAATATGAAGAACGGAAAGTCACTTTCTTGTTTAGCCTCAAGACCACTGGTGGGTGTAAGGTTTGCGTAGTTATTGGGCAATCAACATTGGCTAAGGGATGAGATGCACGACTTTTGATGGATTTCCCAGCGTAGCACAAGTGTGGTCAGTAACAAGAAAGACTAATCATGGATTTAAGAAAAAAAAAAAAAGAATTTGGGTTTTTACTGCTAGTTTCCCCTGCATTAACACTGTTTAGGCTTTGTTTGAATCAGTTTCGATCAGCATTATTAGCTTTCAGAACATTTTACCCTTATTTGCAGTTTTGCTTCCATATATCAACAAACTGTAACCAATTCAATATTCTGTGAGTTGCAAATAATGCTTACAGGATTACATTTATGGAAGGTATCGTGGTCCAAAGATACACAAAGCCAACAGTGGGGGTGATCAGAGGTAACCAAAACAGGATTACCACAGAAAATTTAAAAATTTGTCCTGTTCATTTATTAGCTTTGGTTTGTTTTAAATAATTCATTTGTATATATTACTGTATGTAATTCAAATCGGCAGAGTATATATATATCTCAAAAGTGATTTCCCTCTTATAATTTTAGATGGCTGTATTCCTTCCCAAGTGTAAATAAATCCTTATAATTTCTGGCAAACTTTCTCTATTGTCCACAAAACATATTCATCTTCAGCTTTGTTCAAGGCAACATCTGAAATGTTAGTCTTTCATACAACATTTTGAATTGTGTGTGTTTTCAAGGCTAGTCAAAAAGAACGTTTCTCTGGAGTCTTATGCAAAAAAAAAAAAAAAAAATTGAGTTTAGTTTCGGACACTGTGCCTGGAATTTTAAGGCAGTAATTGGATGAGTTTCTTAACTGCACTAATTGCTTGTTGTTAAAATTGAAGCAGCTCCATTTAATGAACACTCGAGCCTTAATGCACTAGGTGTGTCGTCCTCTGACTGTACAGAATCAGTCACTTTATTTAATCGCTATGGCAGCACCCCTTCCCTGGGAGGATTATTTATTGGTGATTAATTTATGATTATTTTGATTCTATAATGTGTTATGAAATTTCTATGTGGTCCATCATCCAAATAATAATGGGGCATTTTGTGTGTGATTTTGCTTTTAAAGAACTAGCAATTTTTGCAGTTTATTTCATTGACCCTTATCCCATTGTCTTTTCTGTTTCCTTATTGTACATTTTAATGAGTATGAACTGAGAAATAACTCAACTGTATCCTTTTATCTCTCAATATCCTTTGTGTGGGTTGCCGCACAAACATGTCATTGACTGTGGTGGTGCTTTTTAATTCTGGAACAGCAATGGCAACCACACTCCATTTATCATCTCTTGCACTTCTGTATTATTCTTTAACTGTAATTATCAAGTCTTCAAAAGGTTTCATGATGGAGGATACAGCCTGTCTGAGCCCTGACTTGAGGTGGATGCTTCGTTTGTGTCAATGTAGTGATTTTTATTTGACATTTTTATCTGTATTGAATGTTCGGAGGGATAGTGATATTCAATATTGTTCATTTTTTCCTGCTCCAGGGCACTTATATGTTAAAAATGATAATTAAGTCTTTGATTTTGTTTCCTGTGACTTTCTTGCATTCAGGTGAACAATATTTGGCATAGTCAGCCGTGTAAGCACATTAGTTATGATTTCTCAACTCATGTAAAAGTTAAGAGAAATGCCTTTCAAACATGGCTTGAGGTCAAGTTTATTGGTACTTACGCACGCGTTTGTGTCCATAGCAATATCTTCTTTCTCAACATAAAAACATGAAACCCAGTTGCATTCTAAGGTGGCATTTTTTTTCAGTTCAAATAAACACCTTCAGACAGTTGCAAACCGTCCTATCAGTCTGGGGACATCAGTGATGTGTCAGCCTGTTAGCAGCTTTCATGCAATCAGATTGCTGCCAGAAGACATGTAGCCCCTTTTGTCTTTAAAAAAATTATTCTGGCATTTTAAGGGAAAGAATAGAATGTTTACACATGAAAAGGCAATTATTTACCTGGTATGCATTCCTTTGAAACAAGTCTCAAAAATAATGGAAACTGCCATTGATTTTACTCGCCAGAGGTGCAGTCTGAGCTCCTGCTGGGTTGGCATTTGCATGAATAGTTCGCTCTGGCTGGGACTAGGGCGAGTAAAATCAGGTTTTTTAAAACTTGTTTTAAACATAAACGCCAATGAAACATTCAGTTTTGGGTGGAGTTGCCCTTTTGAGTAATTTCAGATATTGGTCTTCCTTTTTATTATATATTTTATTTTTCTGTATGTTTGGTGTAATGAAGAATCCTAATGTAGACAAGAGATTCCTAGCAGATTTTAATACAAAATGTGGAAGCGCTTTGTCTCAATTTTTTTATTTTTTTTTTTAATCCCAAAGCACTATGCTTGTTTAAATAATCTTGTCCAAACTTATGATTGTATTAATTTTGTTTATTCATTTTTAATTTATTTTCCCCAAAGCTTTACATGAACCAGTGTAATAGAAAATGTAATTAAAAAAAGAACTGCTGGAATCAAAGTAATTTTAATTAAAATGCTGCTTAAATTGTATTTGTAATGCCTCTCATTGAATGGCTTTTAATTACTGTACAGGATGCAACATCCCACGCTGCATGTCCCAATAGAAAATCTCTCGGCCAGTATCTACGAGTGAACCTTTGTATAATTTTGCATCAATGTTTACATATTCCAGAATTTTTAATTGGGAAAACTGTCCAGCAAAGTTTAAATTATATCACCATAATATCCTCATTCTCTCTCCCCCAAAAAAAAAAAAAAAAAACACCTTCCAGAGACCCAGCCAGTTTGATAATACAAGCAACATATTCATTTTCCATATTCCCAATACATTTGGTATAGTTACTTAACCTTAATTGAATTTCCCTTGTAGTGTAAACATGTTTCAGCAAAGCAGACTGTGGTTTTTGAGGTGAAGAGCAAGGACTCTCTTCTCCTTCAGGAATTAAGAAATGGGCATATCTGGGGATTGGTGAACAGAACACTGAATCAGGAAATATAGGGTTAAAGAATGTAAAATTGGGTAAAAATGGGTGAACTGTCCTGACATTAACTGAGGAATAAAAAAAAAAAATACACCTCAATTGTCCACGGAGGCTTATCCCATTTTTTTCTTTTCCAGGGATGCATGCAATATCTGCGGAGTCATAGGAAAAAGTTTGAATACTTTGGGGGCATTCAAGCAACTTCATTCTCAGTAACTCAAAGCAAGAATGACAAAATCAAAAAAAAAAAAAAAATAAAAGTCCTGGTAACTTTGAATGCCCTTAGTTTTGACAGAGAGAGGAGTCACAGTGACTGCAGGTGTTGCGGAATGCAGCCCATTAAAGACACTCTAAATTTAGACCACCTTCTCCCAGTCTCCCTGCTCTGTCCTGTGGAACAGCAGGGCCAGTCCCTTTGGGAAGAGGCTGTCAGGGTTGGGGTGGTCTAAGAGAAATTTTATAGTGGTCTTGATGTGCTGCACGAAGTGAGGCGGCTCGGCCAGAGGGGAAGTTGACAAATACTGGAACAACCAGAAAGCAAAAGAGACTCTTTCAGACAAGCCCACCAGGACATTTGACTACAGTAGTACAGCGCCGTATTATTATTATAATATTAATATGATTAGTATTAAACTGCAATAAGTATAATCTGTTCAAACACTTCGGGGGGGGGGATAACCGTAACCAATCAATTCATATTTCAGCACCTACCTTCAAAATTGTTCGGTCATCCTGTGTCAGCCAGAATCCAATATCCATATTTGGAGACCACTGGCACGGGCCAATTTTTATTTGCCGTTTGCCAGAATCGTAGATGTTCGCCATCTGTAAATGAAACATTTGCATTTTGTTTTATTCGGGACCAATTTCACAGATTCTTAGCGAAACAGAAGTAAAACTGTGCGACCGTCTTCTTATGAAACCCCGTCAGCCTTTTTTCCACCGTCCTGGTTTGGTCTACATTAGTCACTTTAAACAGTGTCACTTTTTTACAGTGCATTGTAAGACAAGAAGAACATAAGAAAACTAAATAAAATGGTTTCATTTACCAAAGGAAAAAGGCTATCCAACACTCCTATGAATAGTACTAATTTGACCCCCTAAACTTAAAGGGGAACTCTGATCGATTTCAACACGTATCTTTGTTGTTTGTGGTGAACGAGTACAGTCAATAGCGAAACTATGAAAATTGGTTTTGTCTACACAGAGTTATGCTCCTGCTAGAGTTCGCACCGAAGTGGCCCAAATGCGGCAGGCTTATAACGTGCTTTTAGCCTCTTAAGTAAAAGTAAACAGAGGTATGTGCACTGAGTGAATTAGCAAAACTTTTATGCATTTCTAGGTCAGCTACTCCAGTCAAATTCACTGTGGTCACTTGGAAGGGTTAGGTTAACATGGCTATGGACTTGAAATGACACCTCGATCGTGTTCAGAGGCTAAAAGCACGTTAAAAGCCTGCCCCGTTTGAGCCACTTAGGTGCGAACTCTAGCAGGAGCATAACTTGGTGTAGACAAAACCAATTTTCTTCGTTTGTCTTGCTATTGACAGTACTCCTTCACCACAAACAAAGACACGTGTTTAAATCGACCGGGGGGTTAACTTTCACAGCGCTAGTTGCGGAGGAATTGTAACTCATTCGTCTTTGCAGAATTGCTTTAATTCAGCCTGATTGCAGATTTTTCCAAGTATCAACTGCTCATTAGGTTCCATCACCACAGCTCCATGGGGTTCAAGACAGGGCTTTGATTAGGCCACTTCAAAATTGTAATTTTCTTTTGTTGTAGACAGTCAGAGGTGGCTCTTGTGCTTTGCACTGATGTCCTGGAGCCTGTAGACCCTTTTGTCTTAAAAAAAAAAAAATTATTCTGGCATTTTAAGGGAACAAATTGCATATTCATGCATGAAAAGGCAATTATTTGCCTGGTATGCGTTCCTTTGAAACAAGTCTCAAAAATAACAGAAACTGCCATTGATTTTACTCGCCAGAGGTGCAGTCTGAGCTCCTGCTGGGTTGGCATTCGCACGAATAGTTCACTCTGGCTGGGACTACGGCAAGTAAAGCGCATTGTTGTCCTGGAGCATTACCCAGCTGCGCATGAACTACAGGTTGCAGACTGATGAATGGGGATTCTCCTTCAGGACTGTCTGCCAGAAAGCAGAGTTAATGGCTCTGACAAGAATGGCAAGTTACCCAGGCCCTGATGTAGAACTGCATCTCCACACCATCAGACTACAACCGCAATGCTCGGCTGTTGGCGCGACATTCTCATTTTGGGAAGCTATTTTGCATATGCCGCAGATAACGGGACCCATATTTTCTAAAAAAAAAAGTCCATCTTCAACTCATCAACGGATACAAATCAGTCATGAATGCAGCCAAAACGTGTTAGCGCTTTTAAAGTGTTTGCCTATAATAAATGGTATATTTATATTCCGTCTGATTCGTTTAATTTGGATGTGCGACCATTCTCTGAGTTCTGAGTCATTAATATTTTGAGCTCATGAAATGATGCTCACAAATAATTTCACAGCCTGCAGCTGCACCACTTTACACCACTTTTTGTGAAAAATTTTTTGTGCGCAGACATTTAATTTGCAAATGTGAAAAATGAGAGGTGGGCGCACAAATTTCCTACCAGCATAAGCCCCACTGAAGTTACATATAACAAGCTATGAGTGATAAGCATGTTTGATTGCAGTTTTTGCAGCCAAGGGTGGCAAAACCAGTAATAAGGTTGGGGGGGGGGGGGGGGGGGGAATTATTTTTTCACGTGGTTGATATAGGTTTTAAGTAAGTCTTCACCTTTAACACATGAAATGATCATTTATAGACTGCATTTTTTGTTAACTCACATTGTCTTTGTCTTGCGTTAAAAATAACTGGATGATTTCAGGCATTTAATTATGAAAAGTAAGCAAAAACAGAAGAAATCGGAAAGGGATAGAATACCTTTTCAAAGCACTGTATGCTTAGAAAGACAATTTTCCTTCTTTGCGCTAGAATAGAAACGAAATTACTGAATCTTGCTGTGCATTTTAACAGGTTCAAGAGAGCCTGGTACTCAAATGGTCTGCCACATCCATCGCTGACTGGGGCACAGGGCTGAAATTACATACCAAAGTAGTTTACGTCCTAAAGATCTTGCGTGCAAAGTTTCATGAAATCAGATCAATTTTTGGGACTGCTTGAGGTTGCAGGTCATTCCTATAGGTGTCTATGGTTGAAGGAAAGTGAAAAGTCACAGGAAGCCATTTTACAGTAATCGAGAAAACTCGTCATTTATATGTTGAGACATGTCGTATACTACTTGCATACCGAGGTTTCGGCTCTTCTGTTTCGAAATGGACAACCTCAGTTTATCAATATGACCACCCAGAGCAAAGCCTACTTTTACGAGTGGGGTGCTGAAATGCAATCAATCCCCAAGTAGTTTATGTACCAAAGATGTTGCATATCAAGTTTTGTGAAATTTGATCAACATTTGTGACGGTTGGAGGTCACAGGTTGTATTTTTTACGGATGGCAGACAACGATGACGGGCGGCAGAGTTTAAACCATCTTAACTCAAGCTGGTCAATGACCAGTTTGGTTAATTAAAATATGTAAAAAATGCAAACCAACAGCAAGATGGTAAAATGGAGAAAGCATTGTCCAACTTCTCTGGTTTTTAACCGTGTAGTGCACAGACATCCATTTTTTTTATATGCTTTCTACTCACAAAAATAATCTGAAAATGGCTTTAATGGCCATGCTTTTTAACATCACTCTTTCCAAATGAACAAACTGCAACTGACAGAAGTCTCAATCTATTTAAAAGGGAAGCCCCAGTTACTCGTGAAAACAGGCTAAATCAATGAGTGCAGGACAGTTTTGAGATGATACAAACCTGGCCACCTGTGTAGGTTCGAGCTGAACGCAGCTCCTCAGCCGGCCCTCGACATGTAAACGAGGCAGGGAACACTTCACCGGTTTTAACATTCACTCCTGTGCACATGGAAACCCAAGTCAATAAGCGCAGTATAACAATTTATACCTAGTTTATCAATTCCTGGAAAACACTGTACCTATTCCATACACAACTGGCCTGTGAATCCCATCCGTTACACAGTCATTCATTTCTGTGAGGGGACAAAAGAATAACCTTTTTAAAAAAGCTGTCATTAGAAAATGAATGCATGAGGAATAGAACTGGAAAAGAGTATCCACCTGTAATGCAGCATGTTACCAAGTGAATGTCTTCCTTCTGTCTGTGGAAGGCCGCTGCCAAAGACAGGGTGAAAACCAGTAAAGTCAAACTCAGAGTGGGCATTTTCAGTCACCTCAGTTGATAGAATATTCATTTAAAATGACAAGAGCAGCGTTACTCACTCAGTAGACTAAGGCTTAAGCTCTGGGATGTCTTGGCGTCATCATCGAAACCACCAACTAAGTGCAGCTCCAGCCTGAGTATCAGGAAAACAAAGGCAAGTCAAAACAAGAAGACTCTGTGGCATTTCCGAGTGCATGGGTACATCTTGCACCCACTAAAAAATAAAAAACTAAAAAAATTCCAACCTGCCCTCCTCAGCTTGCTTGCTCATCGAGGTGACAGTTTTCACGAAGAGAGGAACTTCATTCCATGTGCTCGACCCATCACAATGCGCCAAACAAGACACTCCACTGCCTTTAAGATAAATAGTCGCAAGTGGTGAACGCGTGAGGCCCACAAACAGTCCATGCCACATAAATGTGATGTGCACCAACCTGTGTGTCGTAATAATACCAAGTGGCAAGTTGTTGCGTCCTCAGATCCAATAACAGTCACAGAGTCTGAAAAGCAGAAAAGGATCAAAACGTCACAAGCCAGCTCTGAAATACTAGAAGCTAATGTGACAGAGGTCAGTGGAGTCTCCTTATCAACTTTAATATAACTGACTGTCGCAAATGCAAATACGGTTTGGTGAATACAAAGCTATTAAAGTTGGCATGTTACAACGCACCGACAAGCCACAGCAAGCGCAAAACCAATAAAATCCAATGAGAGATGACGAGATAGGAATGCGGCACAGTAGTGCAATACAAGGTGTATCAACAACAAAATAAAACTGAATGCACTTTGAAAAATGTCTCCAAAATTGATATCATTTCATTTTCCAAAAATCTGTTATGATGTATTGATGGACCATGTCCTCATGTCCTTATTGACAAATTGCTAATCGCCTGCTGTTCCACATGAGTGAATATGGATTGTTTATTTTCACCCAATTAAACTGGCTTTCGCAAAAAAAATGAGAGGATTAAAAACAAAACAAACCCAATGTTTGGCAAGTTTAGATATTACATTTTTTCCTAACAAATTTTCATGAGAATTGGATTAACCCTTTGTCCTCTACCAGGCCACTAACATCAGACTCACATTTTGATATTCTCAGCACACTTACAACAGCATGACTGTACTTGAGTCCATGGTTCAAGGAACATTGCATTCAAATTTCAGTCTTCAACATGGGCTCCTTTCCTTTGTACACAGACCTCTGCTCCCCTCAGCATGTCATAAACAAACTGTTGGACCATTGCAGGATCCTGTCTCAAATTGGTAATCCGAGTCCAAAGTTGGCGGGTTGGTAGCGGACAAAGGGTTAATCTAATTTTCATGAAAATTGGTGAGAAAGAAATTAAATGTCTGAACTTGCCAACCATCCTGTTTGTTTCGTTTTTAACCATGGAGGTAATATAATAGAACTGGAGAGAGTGAGGAAGTACCATCCCTATTAGTTTCAATGGAAGATGCTAGGCTAGCTACTTCAGCCCAGGATGTATGGAATTGACCGACGCCATCTATAAAAATGGCGTTCTACGGGTGCTTATTTCTGGCACCATTTCATAAGATTGCCAATCTGATTACACGGCACAAATTGCCAAGAAAGTGTGTCGTCTGTGCAGATTGGCGAATGTTTTCAATGGGAAGTGATGAGCAACACTGTTAATCCGGAACACGCACGCACTTTTCACTCTTCCTTGAACTACTGCAGTCAGAGCAACAGCTGGACAACCAAACTCGTGCACGAGCTGTCAACAAACTCTAAGTGTCAGTTCTTATTTTATATGTCCTCTTGAAAACATTGAACAGTTGCGTCAGACAAAGAGCAAAATAATGAAGGATTACCAAATACATCTGCTTTTGTTTTCGCTTTATTTGGCGAGAAAAAAAAGCACACTTTTCAACTGGTGTCTATGGAGCTGCCGCATCTTTGGCCATGAAATTGCCTACAGAGGAAAAAGCGGAAGCAGGAAGCTAACATGCTAAATGGCTGAAGCAAAGGTACTTCCTCGTTCTCTCTGGTTCTATTATATTCACCTTATTCCCATGTCCCATGATCACCTGTGTGAATTCTGGGTGAAACTTCCTCTGCATCCTGTCACTGAACTGTTTACCATAGTAGCGGCTCATGCGAATCCTCTTTTTTTAAGTGACTGGAAAATAATATATGAGGGAACATCAGCTTTTAGCCCTCAGACAGGATAGTTACGGTACCGCTGCCTTCTACTATCGAAGAATGGGAGAACAACCTGAAGTAGTGGCCACACTAGCACATTTGGCTGAATTAGCGACTCCGCTGCAACAGACTGTGAAGCTATGAACAATCTACAAAGCTTCAAAGCGTATGCAGTACTTCCACAGCAACAAGGTCAGTTGCGTTATGTTAAAGGAGGTAGTATGCGACCTTATGTACCTTGAAACAGATACACAAGTACTTTCTGAGAATATTTATGAAGGAAACACTATATTTAAGCAGTAAATATTGCTTTACATATGAACGTAATGGATTGTTACACAAAGTAAATTAAGCCATCCGACAGTATGAGTCAAATTAGCTCTACTCCAGCCAGCTACATTACACGGTATTAAGTTGCTAGCTAATCCAATACTATCACATGTAAAACACAGTGAATCCATTTTTCCCATACTTTTAATTTTCGTGCTAGACTATTGTTTGGAACAGAGTAGGCTATTTTCAAACTTTAGTAGACTGTTGATACTTCTACAGCCTCATCTTAAACTGTACAGGATGAAACCTTAGTTACACTGACTGGCATTACCAGACAAATACAACTATTTTCTGTCCTCCCTACACGTGAAATCATGCTTTGTGCTCTCCCGGCACTGCTGTCAAAATGCTTCTGAGGACCCGGTGTCTCCTCTGCGGCGGTCTGTCTGAGCCTTGCCATGAGGTAGGAATCGTTATTTGTCGACATAATGAAATGAGCACCTAATGTTTTCGGGGGTCTTTTCAAATACAGGTTTTTCAGCCAAATTCTGGCTTCCTCTTCTGTAGATAGGTTATGGAAACCGTTTCGCTGAACATAAGGACAATCCCCTAAGTTCTGGGTGCATGTTCAAAACACATTTAGCTTCCTCTGGTTGTTAGTTCAGCCTTAAACAGCACAATAGGTGCCGAAGCTCTGAAGGGTAATTTTAAGAAAAGCAAGTTAATTCGTTAAATAAAAAAAAAACGAGCTGTAATCGCTAAGTTAACTGAAAGAAACGCCGCTGTTCTTGACCGCCGGAAGTTGCACCCATGGTCACATCTACAGTAGCGCCTACCGGAATAAGGTGGATAGCTATGTTTTTAACCCTCTCAATTCTGTGCGCAAGCCAGTTTAAATCGGGTGTAAATACACAACCTGAGTTCACTCATGCGGAACAGCAGGCAATTAACAGGGTGTCAATTGGAGCATGAGGGCATGGTCATCATAACAGATTTTTGGAAAAGTATATATCAATTTTGGAGACATTTTTCAAAGTGTAAACTTTTTTTACCTGATACACCCTGTCTGGCGCACAAGGAAATGGCTCAACCGAAGAAAGTTAAATAATGGCATGATTTCGTTCTGAGTGCATAGAATGTGGCTAATATCACGGATGAATTAATAAAACTTCAAACAAATTTTATTTAGCCAGATCACACACACATAGCAGTTTACTTACCATCATCGGGGCTAGTAGCAGCAAACTCCCTCTGCTGTACGTAGAGGAGGCACTTGGAGTCGACATTGACAAGTGGTTTAGCTCGGAATGCCCTAGCACTTTCCTGCGCAAAATAACTGAGTTTACTACAAACAAAAAATACTTAATAGCTGACAAACTAGTGGAGCATTTCCACAAGCTCGATGACAACTCCAAGGTTAGACAGACGGCTAACTCTGCCAGCCGGATGCCATGCAAAATCAACGCGTGAATTACTGTCAACGACGTTGCTACATTACCTTACCTGCAAATGGGGATACTTGGCGAAAAATTCTCCCGTGGTCCTCGGCAGTTCTGTCCTGTTATTGTCAGTAATAAGGGGCATGTCTTTGCTGAATGTAAACGCGCTTACCAATGCGCAGCGAACTTACCAAGCTAGTTATTGCTACAACGTGAATAACATTCTGTTAACGAGAATATGGTCGGGCAAGACGCGTAATACTCATGCCAATCATTCAGGCGTATTTAAATTCGATGAAAATTGATACATCTCCAGCGAATACCCATTCGGTGAAAATGTCACCCCCCCCACTTCCTCGTCTCCAAGACTTCCGGTATGAAATTTCAAAATAAAAGTAAGTGACAAAAAAATTCTGAGGCGAGAAATTGGTGTTTTTCGTCTCGCCTCCGAATGCAGCTGGCAGTTTGGGTGATGTAAAATAATGCGCTGTTCAATGTGCAATTTCTCTTGTTTCCAGCTGTTCGTGATGCATCTTATGAGTGCACATGGCAAGCAGTCCTGCTCAATGTCATTTCACTCCTGACTGATTTGCAAACCTCATTGCTGCTTGAACAAAAATTGTTACCCAATGGAAGGGGTGTATTTTTAACCTATAGACCATATCCTTAATATTGTACACTCATTTCTGAGAAGTGTAGTTCGCACCAATTGTTGCTGCATTCTGAGTAGGGTTCTTGTCTCCTTGGCCATGCAGTATTAGTTCTCTAGTTGTTCATTTGCATGCTCCATTACTCCAGGAACTATATATGGTTACCAATTGAAATGGGAAATACATTTATCCTAGAAAGCCATGTCTTTAATATTCTACATTCATTCCTGGGAAATGTTGTTCCCAGCTATTGCTGCTGCATTTTAGGTGGGACACAGTCATCCCTTAATATATATGCTCAGTTTATAAACAGCTCATTTGCATACCCAATTACAGCAAGAACCATAAACTGTTACCGTACAAAAGGGGGTATAAATGTAATCTATAGTCCCATGTTTTTCATTATGTACACTCACTTCCTGAAAAAAGGTCATTGTTGATGTATTCCGCCTTACCCTGACACATTTAAGCGTGATTGATTGCGTGCGATGCAGAGCTATCCCTGAGTTTGAGAGGTGCCCAGTGATGAAACTTTATTGCTAACTCCGATAATTTTGTCTAAATTGTAGAGGCCAATTGGGACAGGTTAAGCCTCCATTAAATATGGGATGATTGTTGCCAAGCAGTAAAAGCAATTTATGGACTTTAAGGACTGCATTTCATGTGTGAAATATGAATTGCTGTGTATTGTAATCTAGTTTGCAGGTTCCTAAACTCGATCCTGGTGTCCGCTGTCTATGCCAATGAGCCTCCAAAACTGCTCTGTTTGTTTCCCATATTTTATGTCGAAATAATAGCAAATCGCCTCAGCCCTTGTTTTGTTATCCCAATCCCTCCATGTAACAAACCAGTGCATTCACATTATTTTACCAATTGTAGCTTTGTCCCAGAGGACCTTAACTCTCTTTAAATACAAAAAAGTAATAATGATAATAACAAATAAAAAATGAAAAAAACTAATTTTAGAAGTGGATCCAGGTGCCTGCTTTTATAGTAGATTCTCCCTTCATGTTTCACATGCGCTGAAACTATTGCTTTTTCTCGACGATAAACTTAATGAACATTTTGTATAAAAAGTGTCCATGTCAAAGGGCTGTCTTTTACTTACCCCCTGAGGTCATAATTTTTGAACTGACCCTTTTTAAAAATATAATGCATTTAAATGTCAATTTTGCCTGTGGTACATTTCAAAGTTCATTCTACCTGTGCCAGCTGCAGGAATAGGCTGACCATTCCAATGCATCCAGACAACTGGCTCCTTGGTGCACTATGCAAAAATTTCCATCTTAAAGAACACAAATGGGAGCAAGATGAGTAAACACGGATGGACACCTCCTTCAACTGTCAGAATGATAATGGTAAAAAATAATTCAATTTATGAAAAATATCCAAATTAAGAGCCGATTGTTAAATGGCAGTATTTAATATCATAAAAAAAAGCGTCAGAGGTGTATAATCCAGGTTCAGAAAGTAAAAGTCCATCCCAGGATATTGTTCCAGCCACAAAAGACTTGTCAGTTGGCACTACTCTTCAGCTGGGAGGTAAAACTAACAAGTGAAATCTGCTGACAGGAGTTTACGGGTGGAATGAAAACATGGTAGGATTTTTACTTTCTGACCCCTGAATTATACACCTCTGAAAAATAACGTGCTTTATATAACCCCGACTTGGCAAAAGTATCGACAGTGTGGAAAAATGCGCATAAAAATAGAGAGCAGCAGGTTCTAAATTTAATTTGACTTGTATTTGAAGTAGTTTGGAAAAATTGTTGTCGACAGGTGATTGTAATCATTATTTGGGACAATAGCAGTATCTAGGAAAGGTTTAGTCCTTCAGGAGCAAAGAAGGGCCAAGGATTACCAATTTTCCCACAAATACACAAGAAAATCATTGAAAGGTTACAATGTTCCTCAAAGAAACATAGGAGGGAATTTGGATTTTTCTCCCTCTGCGGTGGATAACATTAAAAAAAATATATCAATGAATATTGAGGAATTTCTGTGCATAAAAGGCAAGAATGCAAGCCTAAGTTGAATACCTGTGATCAGTGATCATTCATGCAGCACTGCATCAAGACCCCTTCTTTATCTGTGAGTGATATAACTATATGGGCTCAGGATTTCTTTTGTCAAATACTACAATATGTGATCATAGTTATAAATGTCAGTCAATATTTTATTGAGTGCAAAAGGAAGTCTTATGTTAACCTTTTGTTTGTACTGTGGTCAGACTAATCAGAAGCCTATTTCTGGTCTTTTTAGAAAGAAATGGACACTATGTGCTCTGGACCAAAGAAGAGGAGGACTGTTGAGACTGTTACCAGCAATAAGTCCAAAGGCCATCCTCTCTCATGGTATGGGGTTGTGTCTATGGACTATGCAAGGGTAACTTGCACATCTTTGAAGGCACCATTAATGCTGAAAGCTACAGGTGCTGGTCAACGAATTAGAATAATTTGAAATAGTGCAATCCTAAAATTTTTAAATGCATTTTTTGTGCAGAAAGCAAATCAGGTGTTCACCGCGCCTGTCCTACTTGTTAGAGTAATAACAGAACTCACTACTTGTAAAAAATTTGCTCAGCTGAGCTTTCCAAAAGGCCCATTTTGGCCATTTAACTGTGACACTGTTGTTTTATTGAATTAGAATAATGGAGAAACTGTTTCACTGAATTAGAACAATTTTTATTATGATTAGAATCATCACTTTCTCAATATTTTGTGGCTGCCCCCTTGGCTTGTATGACTGCCTGAAGTCTCCGCGGCATCGATTTGACCAGCTTGTCGCAAGTTTCTGCACTCACTGCTTCCAAGGCTGTGGCGATGTTCTGCTTCAGTTGGTCCAGCGTAGTCGGCCTTCTGTCGCGAATTTTCCGCTTGACGATGGCCCAAAGGTTTTCAATGACATTGAGGTCAGGCTAGTTGGCCGGCCATGCCAAAACTTCTAGCTGTTTTTCGGCGAACCAATCTTTGGTCGACTTTGGCGCATGAGCCGGTGCAAGATCCAGTTGAAATATGAGGTCTTCTTCGCCGAACTGTTCCTCAACAATCAGAATCAGGAACGTTTCCAGAACATGTTGGTATACGGCAGCATTGACAGTCTTCTTGAGGAAGCAGAGTTTCCCTACACCCTGAGCGGACATGCATACCCAGACCATAACGCTCTGGGGAAACTTGACGGATCTTTTCACGGTCTCGTGGTTGTAGGTTTTGCCACCACGACGCTAGACACGAGGACCTTGGTCACCGAAGGAGACGCGAAAGTGTAATTCGTCACTGAAGACCACTTTCTGTCAGTCTTCAGCAGTCCATTCGCCGTGTTCTTTGGCCCACTTCAGCCATTTCTCCATTTGTTTCTTGTTCAGCATTGGTTTTACTGCTGGAGCGCGAGATTTGAAGCCGAGTTCGCGCAGACGACGGTAAGTGGTTGATCTCGAGACGTTAGTGCTGGTCTGCTCGTTCCACAAGTTGCTGAGCTCGAAAGTGGACTTGAACCAGTTGCTGACTGCAATCTTTCTCAGCTGCTTGTTGTCGCAAGAAGAAGTTTTTTGGACGCCGGAACAGTTGGTGTGCTTGCTCCAGTCTTTCTTGAGAGCTTTGCAGACGGAAGACTGGCTGATGCCGAGCTGCTCAGCAATTTTAGTTTGGGTCAAGCCTTGTTGGCGAAGGGTTGAATTTGAGCCACTACTCCGGTTTAGAGGTCGCGCTGCTGACCCATGATTGATTTTACAACTTAGAAATTCTACTCGACCCTGACTTTATACTGCACAGTGAACACTCTTCACAGAAAACAAAAATTCAAGCACTTTTTCTAATTCAATGAAATGACTTATGAATTATTCTAATTCAATGAAACAACAGTGTCACAGTTAAATGGCCAAAATGGGTCTTTTGGAAGGCTCAGCTGAGCAAATTTTTTACAGGTAGCGAGTTCTGTGATTACTCTAACAAGTAGGACAGGCGCGGTGAACACCTGATTTGCTTTCTGCACAAAAAATGCATTAAAAAAATGTAAAGATTGCACTATTTCAAATATTCTAATTCGTTGACCAGCACCTGTACACTGACATTTGGAGCAACATACAGCAATGAGCCAAACCATTAAATTCACTCACAGATACAGTGAGTAATATTGATTATCTCACAATGACAGCAAACATCAGTGTCAAGGTCTACAGACAGATCTTGAGCAGTTAGCAAACAGCCAGTTCTCGGGTTCAACACGTTGGAAGGCAACTGAACAACTTTTACAAGGCCTAAATCTTTATGGCCTGATGAGTGGAATAGAGCATTTTGAAGTGACAGAACTTCTGGAGTGCTCCTTGTCAGCAAATGTGAGAATGTAATGACAGTGGTCTAAGCAGGAAAAGCTACGAACAGGCGACAGAGTTTTGGGCACCCAAGGCTCATCAATGCACAAGGCCTATGAAGGCTATGCCATCTGGTCCAAACCGACAGAAAGGTGACTGTGGCAAAAGTCACTGAGAGTTTCATTAACACATACATAAGGAATGTATTACCATGCACAATGCATCATACGCTGCTGTGTATTGCACTTTTTAGCTTGCAGATCAATTATCTTCAAATCCCTTCTCAAAACCCACCTGTTCAAACTGGCGTTTCTTTGATTTTATATTTTGCTATTGTTCTCTTTGTTTTGTTTCTTTTGTCATTGTTTAGTCCTTATTTTGTAAAGCGTCTTTGAGTGTCCAAGAAAGCGCTATATAAATCGAATTTATTATTATTATTATTATTATTAAAGTGCCCATTCTAACCTTGATCCATCTCTAAAAGCATTCCTGATGGACACCTGAGCTTCAGAACTGGACCTTGGAGCAATTGAAGATGGCCACCTGGTCCCGTAAGTCCCATTTTATTTTTCATCTTGTGCTTCGGCTGGAAACCTGTGCACCATTTACCTGGGAAGCGGTGGCATCAGGACGCGCTGTGAGAAGAAGACAAGCTGGTGGAGGGAGTGTGATACTTTGGGAAATGTTCTACTGGGAGACTCAAAGTTTGGGAATTCAAGTGATGTCAATTTACTGGGGATGTTTTGGCAGCACAAGGGGGATCTTCATTATATCAGGCAGGTGGTTTTAATCTTGTGGCTGATTGGTGTTTGATGCCTTTGCAACATCTTTTCCAAGGTGCATGTGCATGTTTCCACAAGATTACACAAAACTGCCTTCAGCAAAGGCATGACGGCATAAAAAGAGGGATCAGGGGCTTGACTTGCCCTTATGCCCCCTGGCGATCCCAACTTGTCCCCACAGGGAAATGCGTGGCCATTTTAAAATTGAAAATTCACAAATAAAGACATGATACTGTAGCTCACCTTAAGACTTGTTTGCAGGGGGAACGGGGTAAAATTATACCTGAAACATTAAAGACAGTGTCTGCCATCTCTTAGCATTTACTAAATTTCATGAAAAGGAATGACTACATTAGAATAGGCCATACAGTCCCAATGTTTTTTTTAATAGTTTCAAGAATCAAAATTGAAATGTGTTCATTTTGCAAAAAAAAAAAAAAAAAAAAAAATCAACAAAATTCATGTGGGGAAACATCAAATAATGCTCTGTGTTTTCAACGTAATACAGATCAAAGATAATTTATAAATTACTTCATTCAATGCTAAGTTTTAACATACTGTTCCAACTTTTTCTAATTTTAAGTTCGAGTCATTAATTACTAAAGAAAAAAAAACATTTAAAATTCAAAGAGAATGAGGGGCTCATCTGATCAGAGATCACATTTCATTGCTGATTAAAAACTGGCGCGAAGTATAACACTAGCTAGCCACTTAATTCGTGCATTAATTTGATCACTCCCGAATCATTCCATTTCGGGCAGGTGACGTCATGGTCTTTGGAAATGGGAAGCAGTCTGACAGCCACCCGAGCGCGCACGAGAACCGCACCGAATTGGTGTCGCCAATTTCGCTCCGCTCTTCGGTGGAAATCAGTTTACATGGTCCGTTGAGGCGCGAGGTGACCGTTTTGAAGGTGGTTTCCAAGCCGAGCGGGTGGGTATTTCTCGCTGCAGACCAGGCACAGCTGACGTTAGTTTGCAAATAAAGCAACATAACCGCGATGGACTCGAGCGACACGGCCCCTGACTCCTGGGAACAGGAGGACGAAGTTGAGGCCCTGACCGACCAACTCCCGTCTACTTTCACTGGCCTCAATGTGAACGCGAAGCCGTTTGTTCCGAACATTAACGCCCCAGAATTCGTACCGACCATGCTTCAAAGGGGACCCCCCGAAAACGGTGAGTATTCAGTCCGAATCTTGGGATGTAAAGACATGTCACGTTACTGAAGCTCACTTTGCTAACGTTAGCCTGATAACTGTGTGATGATATTGGCCTGGTGCTTCACCTGTCCTGCTCAGAAAGTAGCAGCTAGCGAGTGAGCTGTCATGCGAGTTATGCTGCCTAGCGAGCTAGCGAGTTCGTTCACTTTCCTGACGTTACGCAGGCAGTGTTAGCAAGTTAGCAGCCGTTAACCAGCAAAGGGGTTAATCTGGCTGGTGACACCGGCACCGTCAACTAACCTGAGAAATGTCTTCGCATTTCAGCCGGCTGAATTTTGATAATTTGATTGCTAGCTGTTAACTTGATAGCTGCGATAGCCATCACCATGACGTTCACGAACAGCCAGTAAGGTATAAGTGGCACTGGTGCGATGACAAGCGCAAACTCCGTGATCATCTGGGGCTGTAATTGGACATTTTTGTCTGCTCAGCTCAATAATTAGATCAAGTTTCCAGTTTTGTTAATTTTGCTTGGTCCACATTAGTGGGCGAACCGACTAGTCTCAATAGGCCAGCCAGTGTTTCGGGGAGTGACATTCTGACAAGCTGTCAGCACGTCGCAATGTTTGCTTATGCACACGAAGCAGTTTTGCATGAACATGCCGGCGAAGATAAAGGTTCAAAACTACTCGTATCTTATTTTTTTAAAATTTTTTAATTATTCGTGCCTTAATAGAAAGTATGGACTTGTCAGTGATTTTCCCTTCCATCCCAACGACGTTGTGTTGTAGAAAAGGGAGCAGGAAATCAGTACCCACGCCCGACGAGGCGGCGTGGGTATACAGTTTAGCACCGTGTGTGTGTCTGTCTGTCTGTCTGTCTGTCCGCGCGACAGCTTGGCCACCCCTGAAGCTAGGGTGACCAAACTTTGTGGGGTAGATGATCCTAGGGTGCCCTGTCCAAATTTGCATTTTGAGGTCAAAGGTCAAGGTCAACAAGAGGCGTGGGTTAGCATCTCTATAGAGTGCGCATCATCTAGTTTTACTGAATTTCTCTTTGTTTGGCGCTTACCCTCGCAAATGAAGAAAGCAAACAAGAAGGGTTCATGTCAGGAATGTGAATATAAGGCGGCATTCGTTCGGGGAAAGCAATTCGCTCGTTTGAGAATGAGGTTAAAAAATGTCGAGTTTTACTTCATAGATGTATAAGAATACCACCAAGCATTTTTTATCCATTTCTAGTCTTCGCAACTAATTGGCAAGATGGACCAACACGTGGTCAACCAAATAGTAACTTGTTACAGTCATGCTGCCCAACACGGGACTGCATTTCAAATGCAAAATTTTCAGTAAAACCTATGACAAAGGTAATCGCTCTTGCAATAATAATAATAATGATAATAACAACAACTACAAAACAACAATAATAGTAGTAATAATTATTGTTATTGTTGTTGTTATTGTGCTTCACCTGTCCTGCTGAGAAAGTAGCAGCTAGGGAGTGTCATGTCATGCAAGTGAAGTTGGCCAGCAAGCTAGCGAGTTTGTTAACTTTCCTGACGCTACGCAGGCAGTGTTTGCAAGTTAGCAGCCGTTTACCAGAAAAAGTGCAAAGCTGGTCATATGGCGTGATTGTTGACACAGGCACCGTCAATTAACTTGAGAAATGGCTTCTCATTTTATCCATTTTATTTAGCTAAATTTGATCATTTGATTGTTTGCTGTTAACTTCATCGCTTCGATAGCCATCGCCTTCCCCCCTCGGTTTCCCAAAGGGGATACCTATTGTTTTTTTATGAACTCTTATTATTTATTTCTATTTTCATGATTTTGTGAGCAAGCTTTCAAACTAGAGCTCTCATTTTTCACATGAACAATCTCTAGGTTCTTCTTCAATATTACTTTTCTCAGATTTTTCACTTGTCCCGTGGTTTGTCCACCATATGGGATTATATTGTAAACCTTTGCCAGCCTACTTTTCCAGAACCACTGCACCAATAGCGCTCAAATATGACAGGGGTCTAGAGGAACCCAAGTTCTATGTAGTTTGAGAAAATCATCACCTTTCGGTCAAAATTTCGCAAGCACAGTTATTGGTCCATTTGGTCACATGATGAAAATTTTCTTTAAATGCAAATAACATGAAAATGGTTGGAAGGAATCTTTTGAAATTTGCCATGTACCATGTCCTGATGCGCAACGAGCACTCCAAGTAAGAGCGTCCTGCGTTAAGTCACTTGACCAGGCAGCCATATAGAATTTTTTTTTTTTTGTCGACTCATATCTCTGCTTTTTTAGAAGATAAAAAAAATGCCGATTGCAGCATTGGATAGGCAAGGTCATTGCACTTTTGGAGAATGCAAACCGTTTTTTGACTGGAGCAATGCTTTGGCAGCCGTATTGGATTTTTTTCTGGGTGTTTGGCAGTCTTTTTCTCCTAATGATTCTTTGATTTCTATTGGCGGTTGGCATGCCAGTTGATACTCTTCATATCCTTCGGCTAAAGTGGTAAAATAACTCTTTGAATCCTCAAATTTCCATGGAAAACTCCATTATATAAAAAGCATAATGTCTGAGTAACTAATATACAAACAATGCAAAACCCAATGATGGAATCAGATTTTGACTTGCAGTCGAGTGGATTCACTTTGTTTGATTTCTTGTTTGGCTGAACAGTTTTCAAAGCTCTGAGCATGCGCAGTAGTCCTGACACATCGCCAGAAAGGAACTGCGAGAAATTTTCAAAATCTTAAAAGTACTAGATAATGCTGGCGTAGATGGCTGTTCTGGATGTTTTGTTTTTATTTGTATTTGCTTTAAGTTAATCTGAAATTTTTCTACCCATTCATGTAGGTAAAGAACCCGTTGCCAGTGTGGAGGATTCTGAAACTGAAGGTGTGTTCATGTCATGTGTTTTATTTGCTGTAATTTAGTTTTATTTATATACAAATACATGTATACAGTGCCAGTCCAAAGTTTGGGCGCTGCTACATTTTCATGAGATCAGAGATTGAAAAAAGAAAGAAACGCATTATAATTTCTAGCAAACATCAGAACCTTAATTTCATCAGAATTATCATCATCAGCAATTGTAATTGTTTAGCATAATCATACATTTTTAGGTCGACTGTTTGTTATAAACTCCAACTTCCATCGTTGTCTGTTGTCTGTCATCTGTCTTCCGTAAACAACTCGACCCGTAACCTCTAGCAGTCAAAAATATTACTTTGCTTGATGAATTGCGTCCTGACTAGCGAGCTAAAATAGAACTTAAAGCTGGCTTGGCACCATGGTTTGGTTGTTTTAACGGGAGAAAATTTGTAAAATATTTGGAAAATAAATGTGTAAAATATGTGTGCTGTGAATTTTTGGTGCCTAGTAGTCCCTGTTATTGGGAAAGCATTTGAATTTTGGCATACTTTGCAAGCTTGCCTTTTATATATTGTGTTCACGTGTAGCCTCTGGACTAGGAAAACATACTACCAATTTAAGCGAAGACCTTAGTATTTCTTGGATCAAAAGCTTTTGTCACAAAGTATGCAATATGCCTGCTTTGGGAAATCAACTGTGCTGAATAAGGATGGTCCAAATGTATTTGTCACTCTGCCATATAGTTGCCAAATTGAGCTAGCACCATAAAACTTAGGACATGGTGCATATGTGCTCAAGTTACAGGACCTGTTTATCTTAAGATTAGACACCAGCTTCAGTCCTGCTGTGATTGAATTAGATCAGAGGAACTGAAGTCTATGCAGTGAGAGAATTTTAACTTGATTTTAGCTCAAAAGGAAGAGGGGGAATTGGACCCTGTGAATTTGTGGGTTTTGAATATTTTGTATACGTGTACATGACCTGTCGCACATGTGCTGTGCTGGGTGTTGTATGTTGTTCATGGAATTTTGGTTAAGAAAAATATACATATTCAAATCAGTCATGGAAAGAAAAAGTAAAGTTCTCATTTGCTTGATGACACAATTTACTATGCTGGTAGTTGCATATAGCACACTTCATCAATATTGTAATGTTGATAATATGCATGTACTTTTATGCCAGTTATAAGAATTCTGGCAAAATGTTTCTGTAATCCATCTGTGGTGATGTGTTAATGGATTATTTGCCATTTAGCCTCTGTCAGCCTCATTGTTTGTTGAAGCCATTTATTAATAACTTACCAAAAGTAGATCAGGGATTTGTGCTCGATCAGTTTCGTCCTTAATTCAAGTGGAAAGGCAGTGAAGGCGTCACATTTGAGCTGAAGAGTGCAGTGCCTGCCCAAGCTCACCTCTCATCCTATAGTTTGAATGGCTCATGCAGCTGTGCTTGAGGAACAGTTAAGATCACAGGAAAGATGGGAAGTGGTCAATTGTCTTGTCTTGTCTTGTTCTGTGATTAGAGAGACCCCCTCCCCCTTGCATATTTGAGCCTGGCTGACACAAGATCTCAGCGATGTTCTAAATCAGGCTCAGAGGATCTTATTGATGTTTTGGATCAGACACACTAGATCTCTGTGATGCTCTGGAACAGACGCGTGCGATCTCTGATGTCTTGGATCAGACACACAAGATCTCTGTGTTGCTCTGAATCAGACATGTTAGATCTCAGTGATGTTCAGGATAGAGGCACACTAGATCTCTGATGTTCTGAATCAGACACACTAGATCTCAGTGATGTTCTGGATAGAGGCACACTAGATCTCTTTGATGTTCTGGATCAGACTCTCTCTAGATCTCAGTGATGTTCTGGATCAGACACACTCAGCTGATGTTGAGGATGTTATTTCTGCAGCGTCATTGGAGAACGGAGCGGGAGAGCTGAACACAGAGGTGACGTGGGAGCTGAAGGAGGACTCCGGCGATTCGGAGCCCAGAGACGGGCCCTTCGGAGACGGAGGCACCACGGAAGATGATGAGCAGGAGCTGGAGGAAGAGGACGAGGTGCCGATGCCTAAAGTACCTCCTGCTGCGTTTGGTGCCCCTAAAAAAGAGCATGTCAACGTAGTGTTTATCGGTCACGTGGGTGAGTCATTGTGCTGCTCAGTCATACTCTTGGTGGAAGTATATATCTGTACATTCTGTGTTTGTGTTCTGGACAAGTGAAGATGGTTGGCTTTGTAGATAAGGTTATTTGATTGTTTTTCCCCCCTCCTAAATCAGTGTCCATAGTCAGTGCTTTGAAACTCCACTGCTTTCAATGGCTTGTAGTGACTGCCTCATAACATTATAGTAATAATTGTGGAACATTATAATCATATAATGCGTAATCTTTCAACTTCAAGGATCAAATGGAGAGCCATCAGTTGCTCGCCTGGCTTTCCATCAGTAAATGATAGCAGTGGTGGGATGGCTTGGATACCGGAGTCTTAATTTCGTACTGCATGTAGAGTAAGGTGCTAATAGCAGGTTACTCAGAATATACAAACTTGAATGGTTTTGGCCACTTGAAGAGAGTGAAACAGGACCCTCTTCAGACTAATTTATGATTGGTGAGACCAGTGTGTATTGATAGTTGTGTTGGAGCTATTTTGTCTACGTTGAGATAGCTTTTGGTCACTGTGGTTGGTGATGTTTTTGGCCTCGGCTCACATGGTGATGCAAAAAAAAACTTCATCTGCCATCGTGAACCAGAGGCAGTGCAACTGTTAGAGGCATTTTTTTCCCAAGTACACCACCGTGACCGTGATTTGTCTTGTTCTCCCAATATTCAGATGCTGGCAAGTCAACAATCGGTGGACAGATCATGTGAGTGGTGCTGTGTTCTGAGTGGCCCATGGTTTACGTTTGACCTAGAAATTGATTCTCATGCATATGACTAAAGGGCTGAATTCTTTGTCTGGGGAGCATAATAGATTTAGATTTTCCAGTTTGTACTGTTAAATGTTTTGCTTGAAATGAGCATGTTTCAGTTTCCAACTTTGTGCTCATTTTGCCTAAATATCAGGTCTTAATTATAAATGTCCAACTCCGATTCAATAACCAAAAAATGTAGTCAAAATTTCTTTATGGAGTTTCTTGTCAGTCAGTTCACTGGATATTTAGATGCTTGCCAAAGTAACCAACTTCTGGTGATTTTTGAAAGACTGCAATCTTGGACCTTCACAATAGCCTTATCATGGCCGAGTTATAAAGGCAGCATTGTCCCATTTAGTAGTACACAGCCAAAGGCATATTCAGTGAAGTGCTGTTCATATAGCACTTCGTAGAGATCCACAGTCACAAAGACACTAGAGAATTGTGAACTGGGGAAAACTGGGCAAAAACCAGCTGTCAACCCACCGAAACAAGAACCTGAAGCAAAAAAATAATGCAGGCAGAAACGCAACTTTGGAAATAAGAAATCTCAGCTGGAACCTGGCTATTCAGGCAGAGGCAGTCTGCTGGCTGGCTGTAATAGCACAGAGAGTCTGAATATTAATGAAAGCATGAGAAGTAATGAAGTGATCCGAGCCTACAGTCTTGAGATGGTGAACTAATGGGTATATCTAATGGGGACAATCCTAGGTGATATCTCCGGTGAACTAACTTGCTGGCAAACACCTGTGTTTCAGTCATTACTGCCAATTATCTAGTTTGTCTTTAATTTGCGTTGTATCGTTGCTCGGACGTTCTGTTTCAATAATACAGAAAAAGTTCAATGAAACTAAACATGAGACCGTGTTGCTGGCCGAGTGGAGGCCCTGTGGTGGGGTGTTTAAATCTCAGCCATGCTATTACTACCATGACTCGCCTCCGCATGGGCGAGGGAACTATTGGCTCAGCCTCGCCATAAATAAAAGGGGTTGAGCTAGTTAAAGGTCATCAGTCTCGTCACTCCTTTGCGGCCACTTCTGGTCGGCTTGGCACGTGTGGCTGTTAGACCAAATTATACTCTGTCTGCGTTATCCTCCACTGGCATATTTGGTGAGTAATTAATGCTACGACCGAAAAAGAAGTAAGGGCTATTCGTCATTAGTCAGAGGAATCGCATGCCTTGGCTTCATCCTCCTAAGTTGATGGGAGCTGGTTGCTTTGGTGGACATAACAGCTCAACTGTATTCAGGAAGGGACAAAGAGGGGAATTAGCCCAAAATACACAGTGTGTGTGTAAGATTCGTATCTCCATGCCTTGTAGGTACCTGACTGGGATGGTCGATAAGCGAACCCTGGAGAAATATGAGAGAGAGGCGAAGGAGAAGAACAGAGAAACCTGGTAATTATGTCCTTTGGATGGCTTGGCCCATATTTTGAGTAAAGTGTTAAACAAAAATGTAAACGCCCATGTAAATTATTTATGTAACATGAAATGTGTTACCTCAAATGAGCTGATAATGTCTTAATTGTGCAAAATGGCCATTTGTCTTGATTTGTATACAACATTTGTGTTCATCTCTGCTAGTGAGCACCTGCTCAGTGATGCATTGATTCCACCCACAACACAGGTCCCTAAATCCCTAAAACTGGGTACAATAAAAGGGCACCCCAAAATGTCAAATTTCATCAGAAGTAACCATGCCACAAACGTTGAAAATCATGCAGGAATGCGCCATAGGAAAGCTGGATGCAGGAACGTCCACCAGAGTGGTTGCTGCACAGATGAATGTTCACTAACGGACAATTGGGCGTTTAAGAGTGTGTTTTAGACAGACTGGCAGTACAGCAAATCGACCTCACCCTCGTCGTCCATGTGTGACCACACGAGCGCAAGATCGTCACGTCTGGCTTCTCCCCTAGCGTGATCGCCTCAGACCAGCAACATGCACAGATGAAACAGTTGGTCTGCACAACAGACGTATCACACCTCAAACTGTCCGCAATCGCCCGGGAGAAGCGAACCTACATGCTCGTCGTCCTCATCGTGATCCCAACCGCGTCTACTTGTATCTCTGATTGCCATACGCCACTATCTTGCATTAATGAACAGTAATCTGCTGCATATTGAACAATAAAATGAGTTGTGTCTGACTTAATAAATTGTTAAACCCTTAATGCTAATTAAAGTTTAAAAGTGTCAAATGGGGCGTTTATATTTTTAAGTGTATTTATCACACCGGGCAATATAAAGCATTTTCATTTCTCCAGATTTGTAGGTATGCCATAAATGATGTTGCTATTCCATAGAAGTACTTGTGTAGCTGAATATAGACCATGCAGGGTTTATTGTGCCACAAAAATTTTGTTGTTGTCCTTGGATTTAAAAATGAAGATATTCATAAAAATTTAATTTCATCCAGTTAAAAAATAATTCATGCTTTTGGTGAATCTTTATTGAAGTAATTTTCTAATCATCGTATCACAGAGATGTAAACATTCCATAGTCGCTAAAGCATTGCTAAAGTCCTTTATTATCAATTCCTTTATTTATCATGGGTCTTTTAACCGCTTTTATTGTGAAAAACATTCTGTCTGTAATTCTTGTGTAGGTACCTCTCCTGGGCCCTGGACACAAACCAGGAGGAGAGAGACAAGGGGAAGACGGTTGAAGTGGGGCGAGCGTACTTCGAGACTGAGAAGAAACACTTCACTATACTGGATGCACCAGGCCATAAAAGCTTCGTCCCGAATATGATTGGTGGCGCATCGCAAGCTGACTTAGCAGTGCTGGTGAGTCCTCTGGGAGCGTTTGATTTTTTTTGTCTGCTGGCGAGAGTTCAAGTCTTCACTGCAATATCTGTATGCGGGGTTCATACAATTATCTCATATAGATAGGAATATGCGCGCAAGAAGACTTGCTGACCCTGAAGTAAAATGTATTGTTTTAGACTTTAATCGTTGAATGAAAAAATTCAGAGGCATACTCAAAAAAAACTTGTGTTGGAATTTAAAATTAAATCCTGAATTCTGCAAAAAATAAATTAAGCTGTAATAAATATGTGGGCTACCGCGACTTTGGCCATGATGTGACTGTTTTTCGGCTGGTTTTGTGCGTTTTACTTTTGAAAAAGGCTTGAGGTACGAGTAACAGTTTGAAAT
The DNA here is from genome assembly GCA_029721435.1 of Gymnothorax reevesii. NCBI lineage: Eukaryota > Metazoa > Chordata > Actinopteri > Anguilliformes > Muraenidae > Gymnothorax > Gymnothorax reevesii. Next base: position 12,091,931 of record CM056592.1, read on the forward strand.
TCAATTGGACTTTGGCGTACAACCTAAATTCACCATTTTTCAGCAGGCAAATGTACATTTTTACATGGTATGTGTTTAATTAAAACATTATTTTCCCCCATTTGTCAATAATTTCTGAGCAATTCAGCTGAAATTTGGTATGCGGACACTCAGCAGCATCTGTGCAGTGAGTTTTGACACAGTTCTGTGTTCTGGCATCAGATCACGCCCCTAAATTTCACTAATAGCTTTGACAAATCTTCTCAGATTTTCTTTGTTTTTAGGTCAATTACCCTTTTAAAGAATTTAAGAATATTACAGTGGTGTTTGTGTGGCCCCCCTACCTCCAAATGCCCAAATGATATGTCCAAGCGTCCATATCTAGATGATGTGCCCACATACAGTGGGCATCATATTTCATTGGACAGTGACAAATGTTTTTGTTATTTTTGCTCCGTTGGCTGGGTCAGTCACTGTATCTGGATCCAACTGGACATGCATTTTGGACTGACAGCAAAAAAGTCCCTGAAACGAGCAGGAACAGAGGATGGCTGCTGTACAGGCCTGGCAGAGCATCACTAGAGTAGACATTTATCACTTGTTAAATTTGCATCACAGATTTAAAGTGGTCATTGCATGCAAAGAACGTGTGACCAATTATTAAAAATTATTACCTTATTATGTCGAACTGTTCAATATTTTTTATGCGACTGAAAATGTGCTGGGGCGGGGGCAGTATGTTGAAAGGTGCTGTCATTTCTAAACCGCTCATCTGGCTTGGAAGAAAACCCCCTCAATTTATAGCAGACAGTCTGCAGATCAACCTCATGAATGCTTTAAACTCCGTTTGCTGGAGTTCAGAACCAAAATCAAAATGTGTCCCTGTCCAGTGAATCATTGTTCTGGATCCATCTCATATTTTCCCTTTGTTCAGTCATGCAAGTGCAGCTCCTGCGCTTATTCAGACACCAGCAGGGAAGTGATAACTGCAGTTCAGCTGATAGAACTGCGCAGAACAGGCAGCCAACAGCTGTATCTGCTTCCTTAAGTGGATCTGCACATTAATTAGTCTTGTCCTTCACTGATAAGGAGGCCGCAGCTGTGAGATGGCCCTGTGCCATACCACTTGGCAAACCAAGCTGGAATTAAAAAAAAAAAAACCCTAATATTAATTAAAAAATGGAATCCTGATCTAAAAATTTTTGTCCTAGACTTGATGTGTTTTCCGTATCATCTGTTCTCTGGACCAACCTGCTGACATTTTGGGAACTGCAAGAATCGTTGTTATCCGTTTAATGTTTTGCAGAAAATGTGTCAGTGGTCTGCTTGGACCGTTCTGGCTGTCTTATTTACATTCGAAGGTATGGATGGATCCCCACATGGGGAAAATTCTTAGTTCTGGTAAATCACTCCTTATTCAAGTCCAACTTTGTATTGTCTTGGAAAATTAGTCATACCATTTTTACCTCCGCCAATCAACGAAGTTGGTTGAAGGCTATGTTTTCGCCCATTTTTGTTTGTTTGTTCAGACATTATCTCCAAAATTTCCCAACCAATTTCAATAATATTTTGTGAAAATATGGGCCATGGGCCAATAGTCAGTAAGATTTTGGTGGTGATTTGGATCCAGAAATTTTTTTTTAAGAATTCTTCACCATTGTGGGATGACAAGATTGGAACTAATGCCATACATCTTAAAATTCACTAGGTGGTGGCAAAGTTCCAAATGTGTTGGTGAAGGTATACACTCAGAGCTTTCAAGTCTTTCAAAGTGCCAAGGTTAAAAACATGCGTTACATGCAGCCATTTAGAGAAGTGATGGACATAAATATGCTCTTTGTGCAGGAACCTTACGAGCCTCACGGAGTGATGCAGTATCCATGTTTTTGCATTTTTCTTTCTATCTGCCCACCTCCTTACCTTAGGCAATTTGATTATGCGCAACTGCCACTGTTCCCTGCAGGTAATCTCGGCCAGGAAGGGAGAGTTTGAGACCGGATTTGAAAAGGGTGGCCAGACCAGGGAGCACGCCATGTTGGCGAAAACGGCGGGAGTTAAGCACCTGATAGTTCTCATCAACAAAATGGATGATCCCACTGTGAACTGGAGCTTAGACAGGTGGGAAATCACATCCAGGTTATATGTGTGGAAGTGGCACTGATAGGGCTGTTGGATAGTTGGGTCAGATTGACCAACTATTGAGTCTGACCCAGGCACATGCCAGTTGCGGCCGGAAGCTCTACAGGGATGGCTCACAGTCGGCTTGGCATCATCCCAGGGATGTTTGGGAGGGATTCAGCTGGCATGGATAGCATTTTCCATTGTTCAGGCAAACCCAGACAACCATTCTAGCCCCAGTGTCTGTTCCTCTGGGCGTGTGCACAATTAGGTCTCCTCCACTCAGGCTGCTTGCAGTGAGAAATGAAGCAGCTGGCTAGAACTTTGTGTTTCCATTCTCCTGTAATCTGCAGCACATGATCACACTTGTAAATAGTTCGCAGAAATTTGCATTCCTGGGTGGAATTGAACACTTAAAAACATTAAAAAAGCATTCAAGAAATATTTTCGAAGGAAATGGAATAGTTGACGTGGTCTGGTCTGCTCTGGTATGACCTGAATTCTCAGAAATTGAATCTGTCAAATGTATTACTGCGAATGCGATGACTGAATGAATGAACTTGTGTAATAATCTACAGATATGAAGAATGTAAGGAAAAACTGGTGCCGTTTTTGAAGAAGGTAGGGTTTAACCCTAAAAAGGACATTCATTTCATGCCTTGTTCTGGGCTGACTGGAGCCAACCTCAAGGAACCTTCCGATTGCTGCTCCTGGTATACGTAAGTACAGCCTGCTCTTTTGATCGCAACGACCCAGGGAAAATGGGGATTACGGTCTGAACTGCACTGATATATAGTATTTTCATAGAGGAATTGTGCCAGTACTTCTTAGTTCAAGGTTATATGAACAAGTTGACAGAATTAAATTAATCAACTTCAAAGTCTGATATTTTTAAACTTTGTTAAACTACATTTTTAGTGGGTTCATCCCGAACAGGTGTTGCTCACCTCTATTATTTAAGCACTCTGAAGTAGATACAGACTGATGGTGATTGGTGTTTACATGATTATATTGGAATTAGTTCATGCACTTGTGACAAAGCGGTTTTCTTATATCTTGACTGTTCAATGCCAGGGGGTTACCATTCATTGATCATCTGGATAGTCTGCCATTCTTCAACAGACCAAGTGACGGAGCTGTCAGATTACCCATAGTCGACAAATACAAGGTGAGAAACCTCTCTCGCGGGTATAGTTCATAGCGGAAGTGCACCAATTCATCTGATTCTTCCTTGTATCTAAGGTCTACTCATGTGCTTATCCTTCCTGGTGCTGGTTTTCTCTGGCAGCTTTTAAAACTAAAGGCACTCCTGGAGTGCAAACCTCCGCCAAGGCAGCACAGTCCAAATCTTGGTGAGTGGGAGCAAGGTTCAGTCACCGCGTGTCATCGGATTTCAAGATCGCTGCCGTGGCGGCCATATTGTTTGACTGATTGCGGTCAAAATCAATAGGGGCCATTCCTGATGTTATAGCGACCCACCCACAAAATTTCAGAGATATCCTTTCATTACTCTTTGAGTTATCTTGTTCACAAACAAACAAACGGCACCAATCACATAACCTCCTGCCAACTTCGTTTGGCGGAGGTAATAATGAAATCTACAGGCTTAAATTTGCTCTTCCGTGGGAGGGTGTATTTTGGTACAAAAAGTGGAAAGAGTGAAACGAATGTCCCTCTCATCTCTGTTATATTGTCTAAGAGCAGTGCTGGCCTTGAATTAGTTAGACAGAATGAGATCTTGTCAGTTTCAATGATGTCTTATATTGTTGAGTTGCATAGATTTGTCTGCTGGCGGGAGAAGGGGTCACCTGATATGCAGAGCTAATGGGAACCCAAAAGAGACAGTAAATATTAACCCAGCGCTGCTGCAGGAGAGGAGGCGCGGAAGGAGGTTTTCTCTTATGGAAATACTCTCTCATTATAAAATGTTTCACTCGAGGGATGTGTCACTTTAGATCTATATCTGAATCTGCTATCATATTTTCAGTATTACAACCCCAATTCCAAAAAAGTTGGCATTTCACGTGGAATGGAGATAAAATCAGGAGGGAACAATTCTAAGTTCATTCACCCTCTACTATATTGAAAACGGTACAACAACCCCATCATTCGATGCACTATTGTGTGCATTTAATAACTTATTGAGAATATTCAAGGTGATGACTGCAGCAGAGTCTTTAAGTGGGCACAGTCATCCTGACAGAAATCATGTGCAGCCTTTTCAAATGTACTGCTTTGTGTCGTCTGCTGGAGGACCTGGTACTGCCTGCTGGATCAGCTGAATGGAATAAGAAGAATAAGAATGTGCAAAAAAAGTTTTCTTCTCTCATTTTTTTACCCAGTATGCAAGTATGTTGTGATATTCTGCTGGACAGAGACGAGGGAATCCTTATTCACCCTAGACCGATAGGGCATTGAATTTTAATTCTGTTGCATGTCAGCGAAGAGGACAAGGGAAAGACTGACACATTAGAGTCAGATCAGTGTCTTGCCCTGGTGACGATGGTCAGTGTGTAGGACTGATAGGCGACCAAAATGCCTCTGTGTAGAAACAAAATGAGGTGCTGAGGATCATGGGCTGGTTGTCAAGCCTGAGAAGGAAAACAAGTTGATATGTTATTTTCATTTTGAGAAAATGTGGGGGGTGAGGGTCTTGCATTTTTTTTTCCAAATTCTGTGAAAGGGTCCAGTGAAAGTAATAAATGATGTTGGGGAAGGCCTGCTGTTTTTTTTTTTTTTTTTTCTTTTTACCTCACCCTACACCGCCCCCCCTTGGAAATTATGAAACAGTCCCTTGGCCTATCCTTGACCTATCATTGCTGCTTGGGGACAAGGGTTTCTATGGAAACTCCTTTTATATCATAATGCGATTAACTCACCAGCTTCACATCACCTTATCATTGCATCTAGTCACTTTAGTCCTAAATTGCCCCAGCGCACCTTTTTTTGGAGTCTGTTGCAGTCATCATGTTTGAAATTATCGCATATTTTAGATAAACAGTTGAACTCACAAGTTAAACCATGCAAGAATCTGTTGTTGTAGCACTCTGTGCAGCAGAGAGTAAATTTACTTTTTAAATGACTCTGTTTTTGATTTGTTTTGTATTTTTCATAATATGCCAACATTTTTAGAAGTGGGGTTGTGGTATAATAATAGAAATATTTTTATTTTTTACAAATTTTTCTTTTCGTGATTTAAATTTTGTTATTGTATGTTCGACCTCCACTCTAGCAATGGAGGATTGCTGTTGCAATGGTTTGCTGGGCTGAAACTGCTAGTCTTTTTTAATTTCATCTGTTCTATTATTGTAATGTCAAGTGAATGCAGTCACTGCTGTCATAATACATTGCATTCCTCTGTGACATAAACTGCATCCTGTTATGTGACTCTAAAGAGCCTCAGGTGTTGCTCTTCCTAATGACTCCTAAATGTGTCTCTTAATAGGTGACTTAACACCATCAGATTATTATGATCTGGTTGTTTGTCAGCTGTTGGGGCTCATTGTTCATTGAACAGTTTCCAGTTTGATTTCTTACTGTATCCCTTTGCCAACTGCTTTTGGTATTTTTTTAGTCTACACTGAAGGGAAAATTTTAGCATTTACCTTTTAAATTCTTATAAAAATATGCTGAACCAGTGTATTCAAAGTCAACCTGGAGTATTTTCACTATGAAGCTGAATATGACTGTTACTGATAAGCTGGAAATTTGTGGTTTTGGGTTTACTACCCTCTGATTTTTTTTTTTTTTCCCCTACTCAGTTGAATTTTATGCTGTGCTGTCATACTGGAATTGGTTTGCAGTTTTATAATTGTCGCCTCCGGACGAAGTCGGCCGGCTACTACGGATTCATTCTTGTCGTCTCCGCCACTACATCTTTGTCCATAGACACTGCCTTGTGGACGATGCACAGGCTGTCATTTTTGACAGATTACTTTCATATTTGGTATGGATACGTGTTACACTTCACTTATGACACATCGATTTTGGTGTCTTTGGTGACAGTATTGGCCGAATAATGCGCAAATTTGTGCTGAAATGTAGAGATTTCCTTATAGACGGAGTACAGGCTGGAGAAGCGGGCTTTCGCGGGGCTACAGCCATGCGGTCACGGGCAACCGGACTGTCTAGTTTGCTTATCAGATTCTTTGTCAGAGGTTAATTTCTGTCCCTAACGATGTCCATTTTCTGTGTAGGATATGGGCACTGTTATCCTGGGCAAACTGGAGTCCGGGAGCATTACTAAAGCGCAGCAGCTGGTGATGATGCCGAACAGGGTAAGCGAAAGCGTCCATCTGTAGTTATGACGTCATGAGAGCTGTGTGGGTTTGTGAGACTCACGTGAGATGATGGGTATATATTATATGAAGAGTTGCCAAAATTACAAAAATTGAGATAATACAATAGAGTGGTAGCCCTGTGCTTCTTACACATGGTACAAAAATCAGTTTTCAGAAATTCATACAATAAGGTTTATTTTTTTTCACGGTCAAAGCTTGCGTTTTTCTCTAAAGTGCAATAGGCGCCAGCATAGAAAAAGCTGATTTACTCAAAATGAGTAAAATGGATCTATTGCGTTTTGGAAACAAACTTCATATGTTGCGTGCTTTCCAGCACACGGTGGAGATTCTGAGTTTCCTGTCGGATGATGTTGAGGCAGATGAAGCAGGGCCCGGCGAGAACCTGAAAATGCGGTTGAAGGGCATAGAAGAAGAAGAGATCCTGCCCGGCTTCATCCTCTGTGACGCAGACCACCTCTGCCACTCTGGGCGCACCTTCGACGCCCAGGTGAAAGCTTCACGCATCAGCCTCACTGAAAATATCATGTCTCCATTACTTACCCCTCAGCCCTGAAAGAGGCGGTGGGGTATTGTCATCACACACGGCGTCCATCTGTCTGGCTGTCAGTCAGTCTGTCAGTTCTCATTTGAAAAATGCCATCACCGATCATCACGGCCTCTGGTGAGGACTTCGTGGGAGAGTTACCACACAAGTCTGTTGTTTTTGGTTGTGATCCGAAATCAAATATGGCTGCCAGAGCCGTCATCTTAAATTTTGTATTCCGCAGGATAACTTGAAAACGCCTTTGTGAATTTATATTCATTCTGAAGAATACAGGGACTGAGGGGTAATGTGTGCTTTTTGGGGCAATTTTTTTTTTGAACTATTTTTTTTTTTTTCTTCTTTGATCTTTGTTCTTAGATCGTCATCATTGAACACAAGTCGATCATCTGCCCTGGGTACAATGCAGTTCTACACATCCATACCTGCATTGAAGAAGTGCAAATAATAGTAAGTTACATATTTATGTAATTCATGGTAGTTGCACTGCCGGAGTTCAGTTACAAGATACCTGATGAATGAACTTCATTCTAAGTGCTTTGGTCTTGTTGAAATATTGAATTTTATGGCATAAATGTTTAGGTTTGCGAAGTTTAAGTTCTTTCAGTGCAAAGTATTTACATGTAATATTTGCAAAACTAAGTAATGCAAAAAAATACTGCTCAATTTCTCCCGCAGGCCTTAATTTGTCTGGTTGACAAAAAGACGGGTGAGAAGAGTAAGACTCGACCTCGCTTCGTCAAACAAGACCAAGTGTGCATCGCCCGGCTGCGAACTGCAGGAACTATTTGCCTTGAGACCTTCAAAGACTTCCCCCAGATGGGTCGGTTTACGCTGCGAGATGAGGGTAAGACCCATTTCTACTGAAACTGTTAAAAAAAAAAAAAGAATTCAATCTATGATGCTTGAAAGAAATGCTGTGAACATTCTGTCATCAGTAGTTTTTTCCTCATTTTAAAGATGAATTCCTTGTTATTTATTTATTTTATGTTACATTCATGGCACTCTCTGCCACTCATCACCTGAAGTGTGGGGCTGGTATAATTGTCCCATCTTGGCTCTATAAGCTCAGAGAGGTTTATTTATTCATTTTTTTCGTCCCTCCTGTTTCGGTCTGAAGTTGAAAGCCAATCAACAGAGGGCTCATCCTGGAATGCCTGCCTCAGTTTTTGTAAATCGCCCTGAAGGATTGCGTAAATACCTCTAGAACCCAACACTGACTGCATTAATGGCAGAAAATTCAAAGCTGCTGAATTGCCAGAGTTTGCTAATGTTCGCTCACAGTCAATCCAGTGTTAAGAGTACTGACTGACATTACCTTACATGTGACGTGTATTAAAAAAATCATGTTTATCTGTACAAACTTCATTAATGTCTAAAACAGTTATAGATGGAAAAGCAGTTTCAATTATGGTTTGAAGAACTGGGCGTTAAATAGCACATTGTACTGCAAATGACTATACTTACAGGTGTTAATGCTTCATTTTATAAATTCCAATAATTTTACTCGTCTCTGCTAACCTTGCCTGAATTTTCAAAATTCATCTTGTTCTGTCCTTTGAGTACCACACTGAAACTCTGTCTCTGTGTTTTATTCCAGTAAGAATGCGGTCTTGCATGCATTTTTGTTATTGTTTGTCTAATGTGTTGCATAGCCGAAGGTGGTCAAAGCACCACATTGGGAACCAACGAAAGGTGGCGGGGGGATTGGTTTTATTGATGTCCACAGGGGGGGAAAACACAAAAACCCTGAAAGTAAAAAACAAAAACAGAAAATGGCCTGTCTCAGGCCTAGGAGGACAGCCTTTTGTAAAGCCCATCATAGAGTGACGGGCCACAGCTGATGAGATTGCAAGTTACAACTGCTGTGGCCGAACCTGTTTGTAGGGCAGTTGCTGCCCTCTGGTGGACAGCATCCCACACCACTCCCTTCCCGTGACCAAGCCACTAACATTTCTGTGGAAAATAGCTGGAATTGGGGCCAAATGAGGGAAAAGGAAGTGACTTAAAGTGTCACTTGTAGTATTTACAGACAATGCAATGACCAGTTATTATTTGTACATTGTATTATTTGTACATTTATAGGTTCTGGTATTGGTAGAAGTAATTGGTGGGAGAAATACACCTAAGACTTCCAAAATGATTACAGCCATTTTTAGAAAAAATAAACAATAACCAGTTTTAATGATAAAAAGAACATAATTCAGGAAAAGTTGGGAAAAAAAAATTGCAATATTGAAACAACCCAACACCTGTTTGAATGGTATTCCCTGCAGTGCACAATTTAAAAAATAATTCCCTGAAGTGCACGATTTAAAAAATATTTCATTTAGGAAAATGAATTTAAATGGAAATAATGGTTCTTGCAAATAAACCCTTCACTTGTAGTTTGCATTGAATTCCCACTTCTGTTACAAATTTATTTTGATAGACTTTGCTTTGACGTAGATGCCTGTCATTCATGCTAAACGGAGACTGAACGAAGGTAGCCACCATGGCACTACATTGGCTTCATTTGGTCCCAAACATCAGGTATGATGTTTAATTTCAGATCATGTCATTGCATTGTGTGACTCAACTGTCTTCCTTGTAGGTAAGACCATTGCTATCGGTAAGGTGTTGAAGCTGGTGCCAGAGAAGGATTAAAACATGAGGAAGTCCTGATGCCGTTGAATGATTTGGGAGATGGATACTGCAAACTCCACTTCCCTGGCCTCCCTTCTTACTGAAGAGGATTTGGAAAAGAACTTGAGCAAAACAAAGTTCTCCAAGTTAAAGAAATTAGTTTTTAAGAAAAAATAAAAACTGCAGGTTCATGTGTCAGCTTTCTCATATTGAGAGCTCTGCTATGCCACCTGTTGCCCCCTGACCATGACGACCTCTTGCCAAACGGTCCGCACTTTTAATGAAAATGTCTGCGTTTCTTCCAAAATTTTCTGCCTTCAGAGAGAAACTGATGCAAGTATATTTAGGTAGACCCAGGTCTGCTCACAAAAAGTAAGAACAATGTTGGAAACCAAAGTTATGTTCTGTGGTTGTACGCGTCCCTCTGCTTAAGTTCAGATTGGTTTCCGAACAGGAAACGTTCTGGTCATGAATTCACTTGTTGTTAATGCAAACACGCTGGCATTAAAGTATTTAATGTAATTATTGTGGATCTGTGCTTTCCTCATTCTTGATGAAAAATGCCTGTGTTGGTTGCTCATCCTCTAACATTGCGGAAATAATTTACTTTTTCTTCCTCTACAGAAATGTATATTTTTGAAAGTCAAGTTGGGGATGTAACTTTATTTTTAGCTGCGACCAAGCAGCTCTATGAATGCTTCTGTCTGTCCGTCCGTCCGTCTCTGACACCTTTTTCACCATGTTCCTGTCGTCGTATCATCATGAAATTTTCAGGAGTTATTGACCTTCACCAAAGTGATGTCCATGCACAAGGTCGAGGTCAAAGATCAAGTTCACAGAGGTCACGACCTTGTTTGCGGGTTTTCGCACTGGTAACTTCAGTTAGAATTCATGGATCGCTATGAAATTTTGGAAATAGCTTCTAGGCACAGAGGAGGTGTTCCCTATTTTTCAAGGTCATCCGTCAAATTCCTTGGTCACACAGGTCAAAAAAGTGTCAATTTTGCCCGATTTGACGGTTTTCACACCGTAACTCAAGTTTAATTCAATGAATGGCTATGAAGTCTTACAACAAGCTTCTTGGTATAGAGGAGGTGTTCCCTATTGATTTTCAAGGTCATCTGTCGAATCCCAAGGTCACACCGGTCAAAAAAGTGTCGATTTTTGCCCCGATTTCACAGTTTTCGCACCGTAACTCGAGTTTAACTTGATGGATGGCTATTAAATCTTACAACAAGCTTCTTGGTACAGAGGAAGGGTTCCCTATTGATTTTCAAGGTCATTTGCCAATTTCGAGGTCACACTTTTACAAGAAACCACCAGTCATGGACACTAGGCCACGTGACGGATGCTAGGCCAGGTCGCAGCTATTAGATCCCTCTGATCTACTTGTTCTTATTGTTATTCATTAAGTGGAATGTAACATATATGCTCATGCATATATGCACGGTTGAGTCAAAACATCATGACTACCCACAGACGTAGTCAATCAGACTGAGTATTAGATCTTGGATATATGAGATGGGCCTAGACTCCCTATACGTATTCTAGAAAGCCTGGTGGGTGATTTGAAATGACTTCAAGGAAAGAAGTAAAATTGCCGATCTGGTGAGTTTCATGAATATGAGTAATTTAAGCACAAAGACTATGTGCAGGTGTTTACAGATTGAAGGATACAATAGCAGAAAAGAGGTTCTGCAATTGTAGTTCCTAACCGCAGAGGTGAGATATGCAGACTGATGTCAAAGTCACAGTGTCAGACACAGTCAGATTGTGACACCAGTCAAGAAATTTCAGTCATTTCACGAAATGACTAAAACATTTTAATCCTTACACGAAATGGCTGGTTTCACAATCTGACTGTGCTATTGAGCTGTACGCCATCTTGATGGCTTTTAAGTTGAACAAAACAAACCAAATAGAATTTACCAACTCCAGAAGATGGCAGTAGGGCGGAACATTACTTTTCTCCAAAGAAGAAGAAGTAGTCTGGTTTCCCTCACGTCCGCACATGCGCTGCTGCTGCTTTCAAACACGTGGACGCCATGGCGAGTGAGCAGGATGAGGCTATGCTGGATAACGCCCAGGTATTTAAAAAAAGCGAAACAAAAGTTAGAATGGTTATAGTATTATTTTAGTACTTAAAGGAAGGATCAGGGTCTTGCATATTTAGGCATGGTAGCGTGCACGCTAGTCATTTCCAGTATTAAGCTGAATGGATTGTTTACCGTTTGCCGGTGCTAGCTGCCGTTACCTCGTGCTCTAACTATGCTACTGAGGATCACTGACTTTGCCTGATCACGGAATATGAACATGTTTTAGCGGCTGGTCAAGGATATGATTTGACGTAATTTGTTGTCCCGACGGCAGACTCCGTTAACTCCACTTAATTATGTGGTACTGCGCTATGAATGTGGACATGGACTTCGAAAACGTAACATTAGCTAGTCAACAGTTTATCTTTACAATGCCTGTTGGTTTGTACTTGTATGAAATGAAATATGAGCGTGGAGAAGGGCACTTGCAGCTCCCTCCGGAGATAAGTCTCTGTGTGTAAGATGTTTATGCGCCTTGTTCAGGTGAAGAAGGCTGTGCTGGCATTACTGGCTTTCCTTAAGACCACATCCACATCGGAGTCATTGCTGCTGTGCGAAAGTCAGCACATCTCCTTGCTCTTCACACTGTGGAGGATCCCGAAGAAGGAACAAACCATCCGCATGTGAGTTGTGTTCGTTTTTATTCCTCCGTCATATAATGCGGAGGGGTACCTGTTGCTCTGTCCGGCTGCCCCTTTGTGAAAATTTTTTGTCCGCAGCTTAACTCCAAAACCGTTTAATATTTCCTTATAAGATTCTCATTGCACATCAGACTTATGTTCCTTTGCTCGTCTAGGGGATGTGCCATTTCCTCGTGGCTCTTATTTATTTTGCCCACGATGTAGGTTCCTGTGGGGATAGTGTTAGAAGTCAGTGACCCCGCGGTGTCCGTGAGAGTGCACTCCAGCAAACCCTGTCAGTCTCTGTCAGTGCTTGTCCAGGGCAATGCAGTGTGCGATAATGACCCAAAGTATATCCGGATGAGTCTCTGTTCTGTTGTGGCTTGTCTCTACATCTTTGGAACATGAATAAGAAAAAAATACTGTAATGGCGGGGTCAATGTATCTTGAAAAGTGTCATTTTGAGCTAGTGAATGTAGACGAGTTGGCCGCTGCACACTTTATTGATCATTAGGAAGGACATGTATGAGTGTGATGTAAATGCCCAATATTGATGAATTGCTTTCATTCTCTTCTCCAAAGTCCTTTGCCTAATGGCATTCGCACAGACACATCAGAGGTCTGTCTCTTTACCAAAGATGAGCCCAACATGACCCCAGATCAGACTGAGAGGTTCTACAAGAAGCTTCTGACTGTGAAAGGGGTGAAGAAAATTACAGAGGTAAAGTTACTGTGAAAGTTACTACAGGACTTTGCTTGAAAAAAAGGTTTTGATACCTTTTTTTTGTAAAACATGAGGGAAGCTTTTTGAGTTTTCTTTTTGGGGCAGAACATGTATGTTGGTTGATGCTATAGACTCAGTGATTTATGGTTTTCTCTTTGTTGGCAGGTCATGCCTTTGAAGAGGCTCAAGACTGAATACAAGCCGTTTGAAGCCAAGAGACGGTTGCTGGGGAATTTTGACCTCTTTTTGGCAGATTCGCGCGTTCACCGCCTCCTGCCCTCTCACATTGGCAAACACTTCTATGCAAGCAAAAAGTACGTTTAGTATCGGGTGTTGTGGCGGTGGATAAAAACTACGCAACATTCAGCTCAACTGTGTGTCCGTTTGTCGACCAGTCTAACTGGAGTAAATTGTATAAGTTAATGAAAACTTTGAGCTCCTATTCATAGTTTATTCTTCCATATGCTTCGGTAGACTGTTAATTTCAGTAGCTTTGCTACTGTGCAAATCTTTATGGACCAGACACTGCATGTGTGCATGCTTTTGCTTGTTTGTGTGCGTGTGTGCGTGCGCGATGCAGAAATGGCCAAAAGTTTGGACATCTCGTGTTATTGCACTCAGTTTTTAGTATAATCGCAGTGGTTTCTTTTCTGTAAAATGCATCTGATGGCTCAAGGTAATAATCAGAAGTTGGGGAAAAAAAATAATTTCCTTCTCCGAATGAAGCTTCACAGACTTGAGTGGCGCGGTTTATAGTTAAGTTCCTGATAGTTTGATGATCTTGGTGAAGGAAAATACTTGTCATTTTCTCCACACAGGGCTCCCTTGTCTGTGGACTTGCAGAGTAAACAGTTGGCTCGTGACATGGAGCGATTGATCACGGGCTCGACGCTTCACGTCAACAAGAAGGGCAGCTGCTGGTGAGGTTTCTCTCTTGTGTTGAGCTCTTCCTGTTCTCTGTATGTTACATTTAGCGGTAGGGAATATTTATGGCAGTGTTGAATCTGGTCTGTGTCTGACTGTTTTTAGCCTTTATTGCAGAGCAGCATGAGGAGTAGCCATACATGTCTAAACACTTCAGGTGCACTTTCAGATGATGTTTGATTTTTGATTTTGGCCTTTTTATGCCCCACCACTCAGTGGAAGGGAGATATGGAAATGAGTTTTGTCTGTCTATCTGTCTGTCAGTCCATCTGTCACACTTCTTTTCCGGGCGAGAACCTCTGAGCAGTTCAACATTTTTCCATGAAATGGAATATATGGATTCATCCTATCGTGTGCCTTTCATACGTTTGTCTGTAATGTTGTCCGTCTGTCCATCCCTGGGTTGCATTTCTTCTGCAGACCAGAAAACCAAAACCACGGCAGAGGACAATAGCATTTCGTGCTTGTTGCTATTCCGTTTGAGGCAAAACTTTTTCATGATCTGCTTAGTTGGTAAACTTGAAGTTGTCCGATGTGTGGCACTGCAGCAAACCCTGCTCATCGGTTTCAGTGCTGGGCTGGGGAAATAACGGTGCTATAGTGATTCACAGTGTATCCAGATGGGCCTCCATGCTAATTAGGAGCTTGTCTCTACAACTTTGATACAGGCCTATTGCAAAACGGCCAAAAATCATTTGTATTAGCTGTTGTGCATGGCCAGATTTGGATGTTTTGCTTTGAGAAGGTCTTCCTGGGCCTACCCTTAAGAGCATGTATGTTGCAGCATGGCCCGTGTAGCTCACTCTGGGATGACCGCTGACCAGGTGGTGGAAAACATCATGGTTGCTGTCAGTACCATTGCGTCCAGGCTACCCCTGGTGAGTTGGCAGACTCGCTTTCCTCGCTCACGTAAATGACGCTGACCATGTCTTAGAAGCTGACTTTGAATGTTTACTTTCTCTTGAAGTCATTTGTACAGATTTCATGGCTGTGTGTCTGTGTGAATGTTTAATCTTCATAATGGTGTGTTTTTTTTTGTTTGTTCTGCAGAAGGGGAAGAGCATTAAAATCATACACCTGAAGAGCCAGACCTCTGTAGCTCTCCCCATCTATACCTCTGACCTGAAAAACATGCCCCTGGTGGAGGAGGGGGGCTCCAAGACCAACTCTTCGAAGGTGCGACTCCCACATTCAGCTCCTTTTGGTGCTCTTGCAATGGACAGACTAATTGAATTTTGGGTGTGATTATTTATTCCTCCCCAGAAATTAAAGGACAAACGAAAGGCCAGAAAAAGGCAGAAGCAAACTGGGAAAAATGTCCCCCCTGATGGAGACCAGCATATTTCAGATGAGGAGATTCCTCAGCTTGTTCCCATTGCGTCTCCGAGCAAAAAAGCGAAGTCTGAGGTGAGGTCTATAGAGAGAAAATTCTGGAAGGGTGGGTAGGCGCCCCAAGCAGTGCGGGCTTCATTGAACACCACGACGTCCAGACTGAGTGTCCTGAACACGTGCTGCTCACAGCTGGAACTCGTAATATATGATTTGAGGAGCTAAATTTTTCTTTGGAATGTTTACTTTTGGCAATCGGGGCTGTAAAAATTATTTGGTCCCTTAAATTTCACGATCAATCCTTGCTTATTTATTTTCATCCTCGTACAAAGCTGGGATGTACTGTGGATTTTCGTTCCTTCCGTTGTTGCTGTCTTTGCTCCCTCCGCATCAGAGCAGGGTTCTTGCAATCAAACTGCACGTCACCATTGTCAACCAATCATATGTATATTTGGCATAGGCATTGGTTGTGATGAGGTCCTGTATGTAGTTGAAACTGGAAAATAATTTACAAAATAATTAAGGGTCTAAATGGCACAAACACAAGCAAAATGGCCCATATCTCACTGTCATGTTTAGGACTTAGATTTGTTTATGGTAGAAGAGGAAAATGTCCTGTAGCCCGCTTATTGCCTTTACCTGTAAGGATTCTATGTAGGACTGATGGGAAGTCATATGCTGCCTCAGTTTATGGCCTCGGATTTGACCTTTGTCATTTGGTTCAAGCTCAACAAGAAAATGCCCCTTATCTTGCTAATTATGGCATTTGGAACTTATATTCACTTGCTGTGAATCTTGGGAACTAATCTGTAAACTTGGACCCAGGCTTTGACCAAACATTGATATTTTGGTATTGCTCAGGTGACCGAATAAAACGAGTCTGGGGACGCACTTATTGGTTGTGGGCAACCAAACTGTCTAATTTATTTTCCTGTTGAAAACTTGGGGGCTCCAGAGATTTGGGAATGACTTGGGCGGAGCGAGATGATTTGGGTCCGTTTGTATTTGTTTGGCACAGGAGTTGCGATCACCTCAGTGTAGTTTTAAGTTTCTGACCTTAAACCTTTTTTTTTTTTTTTTTTTGTGTATAGACTGTAAGCGCAGAAGGCCTTGAGAGGGCACCCAAGCCTTCAGGAGTGAAGAGAGACAAGAGAGGCGGCGACTCAGAAGCCACCAGCAAACCGCGCGCTCCTGGCAAAAAGGCATCACAAGGAAGCCCATCAGGGGAGGTCTTAAAGCAAAAGACTCCCAAGAAGTTCAGAGGAACTCCTGCAAAAATCAAATCCGCTAAAAAGGCACCAAAAACCCCCACACAGAAACGGACTAAAAAACTCCCTCAGTCATGTTAATTTTTGGTTGATAATTATTATCCCAACCGTCTATGGACTTTTTGGGGTAGTTGCTCAATTACGTACATGCATAATTATTTCATTAAATGAATTGCTCTTTCTCACGAGTTCTGTGATTCTTTAACTATTAGATTAATAAATGTGCAAGTCTTCAGTTCTGTCTAGTCAAGACATTATGTATTATGGAATATTAAATCTGGAACACCTTGATATGGTATGACGTCTCAAATTCCTGCGTTTCTGTTTAGGTTTAGTGCATTCCACTACATCGTTTCAGTTAAATTTGATAGTGGCGGCATATGTGCTGCCTTAATTTGGCACGTCTGATTTATAACTTGCGGAGTTTGTGCCTCTCTCCATACGCTTCAGCTGAAGGCGCGCAATAACACTGCTAGATTGAAAGGATTGGTTCTCGATGTCCCTATGGCTGGCATCTACCATGTTATGTCTTAAAATCTTGGCATATACTTAGTTGGCTCATAATGTGATTGAAGGCCAATGAAAATATTCATCACTTCATTTGTGTCTGCTTTCTGGCAGTATGTCTAGTTCCTGCATGAGCACTTGGCTAAACCTGGGTCCAGTCTCTCTGCAAGCAAAGTTGAATGGTATTTGTTTACCTTTTGATTTTCAGTGACATTGCAGCTTTGTGTTCAGAACAATGGTGCCAAAAGCCCTATTCAAAATCCTTTTCATTTCTTTCTTCGGTTATATTTACTACATTTGTTCATCTAAATGCTGCAAATTGGGTGTATCGACAGATGACAAACTAAAATGTCCTCCTGAGTTTGGTCAGCTGCTTGCTTTCTCAGGTGATTCAATCCAATCCACTAAACTAATATATCAGTCTGGTGTTGGTCCACATGAAATAAGATCGCTTATTGTGCGGATTTATCATTCTGGTTGATATTACTGCCATTAAACATTTGCCAAAATGCTGTGTTGAAAAATTCCTCTAAGGTGAATATTTATTTGTGGATGGCATTGCGGGATTTTTCATATATAAAACATTAACTGGGGAAATGTGCTGTAAACTATTGAAATTGGTGTATTACGCAATAGTATTTCCCCACACTTCAAAATGGTATCCAGAAAGCTTGACTTTGAAGTACACTGATGTGAGCAGTGCCTCATTTTTGATCCCAAACAAATTCTAATACCGAGTCCTTCATTTTGTCAGTGGCATCAAATGGCATCAAATATTCACCCCAGGTAAGTATGAGAACGTAACTCTGGTCACTAACAATCCCTGAAGGAATAAAAAAAAAAAAATTTGAATTTCTAATTTTAACCAATTTATTCATATTTCAGCAGCATAAAATGTGCAAAGTAGTTAAAACAGTATGTGACACAGCGATCGGCACTGGGGACACGTTTTTGTTTTATGTCTGTCTGCATTTCCTATACGTGACACTTGACAGAACGGTAGCCCACCAAGACTGGTGACAACTGAAGGATGTTACAGATTGTTCTACAAGCAAATTGCAAAGTTCATTTAACCATTGTGTGAGAAACATACCCTCAGTGAGAGTGTTCCTCTCACACTTGTAAATCTATTCTCAAGGAATGGGCGTACTCTCCAGAGTCTGATGCCGTTTTGTTTATTGTAAGAGGTGAAGTGAAATGCAAAAACCCAGGCTGGTCTACGCAAACCAAGTAGCACTCGTTCTTCAACAATCGCGACACAAAGTGACCACCGATTATCAGGGTCCCTTTTTTATGGGTCCCTAAGCCCCACCTTGGGCGCGGATAAATCAGACTTTCTTATCAGACATTAGCTCCTGATTGGTACTTTATCTTAATTGTAATTTTACACCTTTATTTACAAGTTTGCCAGAATTGCCTTTTATATCAAGTGTGAATTCATAACATTTTCCAAAAAAAATCGTGAATTCAAAGCTGAAAGTTTACAGTACAAGCAAAACTGGGGCTGTGCTCAGAGAGCGCAAGTACCTCCGCCAGTGTACTCAGTTATTTTTGCCAGTATTAACTAGCAACCCCTGTGTTTGTGCAGTCCTGTAGGCTTCTCACAAATATGTTTTTAATGTGTTTTTGACCTTTTGCATGCCTTTGACCTTGACCTCCCAAAATTGAATCACCCTTTCCTTGAACAATCTTAATCATTCCACTAAATTTGAGGAAAATCTATCCATAACTTTTTGCGTATTTTTGCTTGCGAACAACCCAACGAACGGACAAACGGCAATGATAAAATAACCTCCTCCAACTTTGTTGGGCGGATGCAACTAAATTGTTTCAAAATCCACTGAGGTGATATACAGCCAAAAAGCGGTAAAGGTCATTTTATTGTCCAAATACCTTGGAACCTTACAGTCTTCAAAGAGTATAAATATTAGTGGGCAAAGGCATCATTAAATTCATATTGTTTCATCTTTACCATGATTGAAGACCACATTTCTAAAAGTAATTAAGTTGCGAAATAACCATTTTGAGAAAATCGATGTAGTGGGCTTAAGTAACTATAAAAGACCGTTTCCCATATTTAACTTACTGCGTGAAAATGTGACTCAAGTCCTTTTAACACTTTGGTACCAGTACTTCAATTTACATGATTAGTTCAGTGAGTAGCCCAATAATCTGTGCTCTTGTGAATAAGTAGAACTTACTATTATTATTATTTTTTTTATGCCAACATATTATTTAGCGGACATAGTTCATGTATCATTTGGAACAACAGAATTCACTTTTAATAGTTAAATGAGGAGATAGTACTTCATGAGGGTGCCAACCCTGGTCCTGGAGGACCTCATGCTTTTAGAGCGTCCCAAACTTTTTGACTGAATTCATTAGTCATTCAAGGCAACTGAAAGCACGTAGTATTAAAATGATAAAACCTTTTAATTCTATATATGTAAACAGATGAGGGTTTTAACAGTTTCCTGAGAAATTTGGAAACTTCGTGGAACTGAATGCCACACTCGAAGATGCTGACATGACCACTCATTTTTGTATTGTTTGCCTTGCTATACAATTCTCTAATGAAAACTTGTTACTTATTTTATGACAAGGAAACTGAATTATGTTTTATTTATCTGATTTACTTTTTTTTTGGTGTTAAAATGGCATCACTAAAGAACGTGCAAAATAGAAGTGGTGCAGCTGTTGACAACTTTCAATTCTTTGTAATAACATTTATGAGAAAAGTTATGCAAAGAGGTTGGTTAACATATGTGGCAGGTCCTTCAGGTTGGCTTGTAAAAAAGTTTTGTAACCGCATAGTTTGTGGATGTGTGAAAGTTTTCAGCTTGCAGATATAATTTGCATGTGTAAAAAAATGTAGCTGAAAAATATTTTGTGCTTGGGTGAATAAATTGTCTGCTCAGATATAATCTGCACATGTAAAAGGTTTTGTAGCTGCAGAAATATTTTGTGCATGTGTGAAAATGTTTTGTGCTCAGATATAATTTGCCCATGTAAAAAGTTTTTGTGGGAGTAGAAATATTTAGTTTTCGTGTACTTAAAATTTGTTCAGTAACATCTTCAACAGTGAGATTTTGCAGTCTGAGACACGGACACACTAATTTCCTATGTGTTAATGCAACTGAAACAAGAGCAATCTGAGATTTCTGATCTCCGCCAAAGGATGAAATTGATACAAATGCAAATGCGGATCCGGATCATCACCAAAATTTAATGGAGTCGTCCCTGGACCAAGATCTATCTCTGGTAAAAATTTCATAAAGATCCATCCAGTAGTTTCCGAGAAATCTTGTCCACAGACAGACAAACAAACAGACAAATAAATAAACTAGAACGGGCACTCGGTAGAGCGCATACCTTCGCCGACGCCACTGAATCCCTCGCCACTGGCGTTGGTTTCATGCCGATCGGATAAAAATTGACCGAGATATGGCAGAAAGTCGGTTTTGACCTTTTCGTGGCCTTGACCTTGACCTTTGACCCGAACACTCCCAAAATCTAATCGATTGATCCTCAGGTCATGCCAAATCAACCCACCAAATTTTATGAAATTCCGTTTGGTACTTTTTGAGTTATTCGATACACATACAGACAGACACACAAACAAATAAATACACGGGGATCAAAACATTACCTTCGTCAGCGAAGTCGCTGGCGAAGGTAATAATAAAATAACGGACCCGATCGCATTATCTCCTTGGCGGAGATAATAACAAGCAAATGAAAAACAAATTATGACCCAAATTTGACTCCTGATGCTGATTAACCAATCACTATGATGTCCATTGACCAGCCAATCAGCACATTGGTCACTGACAATCCAATCAGAGGAAGTCAAAGTGTTCAATCAGGAGGCAAAAAGCTCTAGCCAGAGCATGAGAGGAGAACAAGCATTGATGGTGCCTTCCTGTCTTTATGGTCTGCTAGCTAAAATAACAAAAATGCCTAAATATTGTTGTGACGAGATGCACCACAAACCAGAGGAAAAACCCAAAACTCCTTTTTAAAAATAAGATTCTGAACTGCAAAACTGAGCAGTAGATCAGGAATAACTGGAGCAGCATGTAGAGGCTTGAGTAGCTAGAAGTGATTGTAGCCCACCTTCTCTTCCTTTAGTTAGCTACACTCAACTATCAATTTTGAATAAATAAAGCTTTGCAAAACTGAGACTGTTGTTGGGCATGGATATGCCACTCAAAATGTTGAATTGCAGTTGAACAATGTTCCGAGTTAGTGGGTGGAAACAAATACATTTTAGAGAGCGGGTGCGCACATCCAAGAAGGTAATCCGCTGGTGCCAGACAAGCATGTCAGATGGGAAAGTAGAACAGTCTGCACACTGCTCTTGCTCCAAAAATATAAACCTTATTAATTTAAAAGCATAGCAATGTTTAAATTAATTAAGTTTATACTTTTGGAGCAAGAGCAGTGTGATGACCATTCTATTTTCCATATGGAAACAAATACATGCCTTTTAAATACTGTTTGAATAATGCCTTTTAAATGTTTATATTGTGTCTTTTAAATAATGTGAAAGGGATCTCTTGTAAATCTCGAGGCTTCGGTTGTGGAAATGTATATGGAAGTTCTGATGGAGTCTGAAAACGAAGTGAACTGCCACTCCCTTACTGTGGTATGGGATGAGCAAACAGTGTCTCGCTAAAGATACCAAACAGACACCAGCTACTGCTCCCTCTCTGACAGATTGGCTACGGGAAACACTATAGATTTAGGTAAGTGAATAATTATTGCTGAATGGGTTGCTCGAGTAAAACCAAACTGTTAAGCTGAGGCTTCAGATGACATTTCAGATACTCTGAACTGTGTGTAATGCGTCCATTCCTGCACAATCAAATATATTGTTTGCCGCTAGCCAATTCATATCTGTGGCCATTGCTTGTAATTCAGTATTGCACAGATGCAGCCTCTAGTTTGCGCTCATGAGTGGTCCTCCTCCAAGAAAAGAAGTCAATGTTTTGAGACCAGTAATATTATATACAATAATATAATCATTATTGAAATAGTAATTACAAATTATTGACAGTAATATTACTTTAAGTGTTATTCAGTGTTAGCCACATCTTGATATGTTTTACGGCATTTCATTAAAATAGAAATGTGTTTTGTTTTTGAACTCAAGGAATATCCCCAGTAACATTACAGAGCAATTTTTCCTGTGAAAACAATTTGTAATCACCCAGTTTAAATGCACACACTTGAATTTAGAATTGAGTCTGGAAAGAGGATTTATCTAATTAATTCTGCACAATCGCTTGGAGATTGTTGAATTGATTGACAGAATTGGTTGCAGTTCGATGTGAATTTTTCTGCAAAAACATTGAATATTTTCACACATTTGTTGGTTGATCGGTTCATTTGCACTGTGTCTGGCATAATACTTATATGATATGTAAATCATAATTGTCTTTTCTATCTTTTCATACCACTGCAACTTTTATGGCTGGGGGCAAATAGGCTTACCCTCTGTGTCCGTCCCTCTGTCTGATTGTATGTGTGTCCGTCCCGCCTGATGGGGGATGTTGTGTATCCACTTCCCCTCAAAAACTGAACGGAATGAATTGTGATTGTACATATGTCTTATAGGATTGTTTACCTAGCAATTAATTCAACCTAGCACACATGTTAATAATTTTACCTTACAGAAGCAGGGGCATACGTGCCCAATGGACACAATTTTTCTAGTTTTATTTCTGATCTGATGTTCTCCTCTTCATTATTTTATGCAAAGCATTCAATCTGATGTACACAACTCCGCTGAATACGTTAACATCGTATAAACAGCTTCAGCGTTCGTTATTCAACATGTGCACAATGCATCAGGCAGAAACAGTTACACTCCTTCACTCAAATAAATGCAATTCTTTTTGTGTACTTTGGGCATTTGCTCTGTTTAATTTTCTTTTTTTCATCCCTGATTCTTTGACAATTTTTTTCATTTGTAAACTTTTCAATAATTGAGGCAAACTGGCAACCAGGCCAGTGCTGAGGCATTAGTCACCTCAGTTCATAATACCACCAAACTGATTAATGAGGTTTTTTGACAGGCAGGCTATTGTGGATGAAGCCCTTCAGTGAAACCCACACAGTGGTCTCGCCTCCCTCTGCAGGATGCTGTCAGCAGGGATTACGGGCTCTCTTACTGAAAAGACAGCGGGAGTGGGGGTCAAGGACTCGTCACGACGCAGCTTGTTCCCAGAAGGTGAAACCCACGTGGTGGACCCCCCTCCCTGGACCCACTACCACAAACCCATCATAGTCCTGGTGCTGGGGGGTCTGATGCTGGGCACAGGTTCTGTGCTGTCTCTGCTCCAGTACAACCAGGTCGTGAGCCTGTCCTACACCATGGGGACAGTGTGCATGTCCATTGGACTCATGTTCTTGGTTACGGGGCTCGTGTGGGTTCCAGTCATTAAGCAAAAACTGCATCGTAAACACCTGGCTCAGAAGGAGTACGTCAGATCCTCTGGGGGCTGAGGACAGATTTCCTGTATCTCTGTAATTGAGATAATTATGATAATTTCAAGATATTTATGCAATGTTGCTTTTTTGGAATGCAATTTGTATCATCTCTTTTCATTCACTCACCCTCACACATACACACACACACACACACACACACACACACACACTCTCCTCTGTTGAAAAACTGTCGATATAAATAGGTAACCCCCTCCTGGTTAAAATTCTTGAATTTGTTTCTTTATCATTGCGAAAATCTCTACATATACTGTATATCAGACCAGAATGCGACAGATCTCAATAAAACATGTGTGTGTCAATGACAAATAAGCCTTTTAAAAATGTTTTTTTAAATAAATCTTTAAGCACGTACAGAATACATTTATTTGAAGTTGAAAGAGTGTGTTTAAACTAGTCTTAATGGTTGCACAACATTTACTGGGTTTTAGTACAGTTTTAGACTGTATTTGCAATTTCACCAGCCAAAAAATGTTTTAGAAAGTATACCTGAGAGTGTCTACTCTGCCTAAAACGTTACTATTTTGTAGTTCAGCTTTGTAATAAAAGTAACTTATGGATTCTTTATTGTAGGGGGCAGGTATTTTGGTTTTCCAAACAATTTAAGAACAATTGAACTATTAAACTTTGTTTTTTTTAAAGGTTTTCAAAATAAAATTATGCCCCCATATTAATATTATTTTAATTCATATTTTAAATGATATATTTAATACATTTCACATAGTGTTTACTGGCTCGGACGGTTGCGCCACCTGACGTTTTGAGGTTTTTAGATGGCAAAACATAAAACATATGTCATTTTTATGATAAACTGGAAATATGTGCAAATTAAACAGGTTTTACAGAATAAAATGATGCTTATTATGAATTATTTAAAATTATTTTAAACCAAAGTAGTGCACTCAGACAATGTCACGTCATTGACCCATGTATAAAACATAAATGTAATGTGTTACCAGTCAATACGAATTCAGGTCTTTGCGCATAGATACCACCTAGTGGCAAAACTACTGTCCGTACATTTATATAATTAAAACATAGCCTGAAAACTGGAAAATAACTTTTCTCAAAGTACAGAAGAAAGTACACCATTGACGGCACCTATTGAAACAATTATCTATGACTGATTCTGAAATGTAGAAGCCATTATATTGAATTTAGTCTCTAAAGTGACAGGGAATGAAAAGTTGTAGATACAATACTTTTTTTTGTAAAATTGCAGATATTTATGATACCTCTTTTGCGGATAGGTATTGATCTGGATGCTCTCAAAACCAAATATTACAGTAGGCATAGAAAAGCCTGTTTCCACAAGGTCAAAACACACACAATGCAGTTTTGTGAAAGCATTCAAAGGTTAATTCAGATTTTAAAATTAATTCTGTAGGAGTACAATAGCTGCAACTTTTTGGACTATGTTACAGTCATCACATTGTGTATTTTCAGTATCCTATTACTTTTGTAAATTCATGGTAGAACGTTGAATAATGTTTTCTTGAATTCAGTATAGTGGAGGGTGAATGGACTCTTGACATCAATACTTTTTTATTTTGCTTGCATTTACCCTGATGTGCCAACTTTCTTTAGTTTCTGACAAATAACTTGACTCTGAAATTAACTTGGCGTTCTGGAATAAGGTTAATGGTATGTTTAAATGATTTCAGAAATTGTAATTTGATAAATCTGAGATAAAAATGTTTACAGATGAAATCAATAATCAAGCAATTCTGTATGAAGACCAGTGTTCTTAAACCATGCAGAACACTGTGAAAAACCACTTCCCCCATGAGATAAGGTATGATACGTGAATTTTTTTTTTTTTTATTGCTTTCTGTGATTGAAACAGCTGCCAAAGGCCTCCTGTTGACTCATGAAACGAGTCTCTGCACCGCTGCTTTTAGAGAGGTTACTGTGATGGGGAGTGTGTGTTTTCCTTCAAAAGGAATATGGTCAGTTTCTTTCAGCTGTTGCCCATGCCACATTAATTCACTTATTATTACTCTTAACACATATATGAAATGACACATTCGTATTTTCCTTATTATGTCTCCTCTTATATGTGATGCGAGTAATTAGAACTGGATTACGTTTCAAGTACAGATTTGTGGGATGCACTGGTAATGGAGTTCACAGCAATGAATTCATACACCAATATAACACAGTTTATTCATGTTGAGTTTTACCATGCCAAGTATACCTGGGTTGCCATGACTTTTTCGCATCAGATTTCTCCAAAAGGAATGATTTAAATGTACCAGGGTGCAGTTTCTGGATGCTGCAAGTTTCTTCTTTTCAAAGTGGGGCTTTCCCCTGAGGGTTGGTCATTTACATGTCATTATTCCCCTTTAAAACAGAGAGTGTGGTCTGAGGCCGACAAAGTCTAAAGCTCCACGAAAGAGAATGATTCACTTGCAGTCGTCTTATTATTAATAGTTTTGGTCCTTTTACTATGGCTAAAAGTAAATGCGCCCAGAATCATTTTTATGACGGCCTAGTCGAGAAATGTAAGCCCTGCTACCTACGCTGTTCCAAACCACCAATCAGCTGCACTCCATACTGCATCAAACGTAAGTTAAACATTCTTTGCCTGTTTCAATACCACCAGGTATTTTTATTATTATAATAATTATTATTGTTGTTGTTATTTGAACCATAAGATATGACAATTTATAATGTACATTGTAACTATTTCTGCCTCATTCTTTAAAATGATAGATATTTCTTCTGCAACCTTGTTTTATAAACAAAGCAAGAAAATTGCAAGTGTTTGTCTACTGTCAGTGACATTGAAGCAATTTCAAGGATGCAATTTTTGTATTTGCATTTTCCCCTCTGTGATGTAATGGGCCTTCATTGTACTGCGGTATGGCTTCCCACAGCTGCAGTTCGCTCCACCTCCAGCACCAGCTCAGTATCTGAGAATAACAATTTGTGGGTGATCCTGCTCTTCTTATTGCTGTGTGCGGTAACCGCGCTGATGCTGCTCATTCCGCTGCTACGCAAAAGGCAATGCCAGGCATTCCTCAAGGAGAAAGGTTTGTATTGTGACCTGCATTAAGACAAATATAAGCCAGTGAAACAAATTGAATACCAGATACAAATAGCTGAGGTGCCATTTTCTCATATAAAAAGAATAAAGATCAATAAATACATAAAATTTCAAAAGTTAAAATATGGCAAATTAAAACGTGTCGTGGAACTTCAATGCGGTCATTTCAGCATGTGAAGTCAGCTACAACACCAGTTTTCCACCAGCTTACAGTGCTTAACCAAGCTTTTATCGGCTTTTTCCAGCCCAAGACCAGTTTTGACTCGTTTCAAATGATACCTGACCTTGTGTTGAGTACATTAAGTCTGGCTTAGAATCCCAACAGCTCTTGATTGAATTTTCAGCGAGTTTGTTTTTAAGAAAATTTTCTGTCGCATTATGACAGGGGGAAACCGAGGGCAAGGGGAAGACCCTGGACGCGATAAAGATTTGGTGGCTTCTAAGGAAACTGGCATGACTCACGACAGGACTTTGGTTGATGAGGAATTTCAGCATAACAGTGACACTCTTTGTAATTCAAGTCTACCTCTCCCGTCCACTGAAGAGGGAGCCACCATCCTGGTCACAACGAAGACAGCACAGACTTGCAGTTATGCACGTTACTGTACACAAGACAAGACCCTGGATGTGTGTAGATCTGTCTCCTTAGTCTGAATTATTATTTGCAAATGAGAGTTTAAAAAAGTAAAAAAAAAAAAAAAAAATCAATGTTTCCCAGTTATAGGTGTTATACGCAAACACTTCATACATCAATACAATATCAAGATTTAGCACTTAAGTATTATGGAAAAACCTAGCAAGTACCAAAAGGCAGATTTTGAGAAAAAGACAGAAATTTGTATCCCTCTGGATTTAAACTCTTGGCCGACAATGAAACTGACTTGGCAGTTATTTGTTCGTTATATAAAAGAATTACTTTTTTTTGTCAGCATCTACGGCATTATGATGACGTTTTTAAGTCAAAAAATGTAAAATATCAGTTTTTCAAAATGATGGACAAAAACCTTGCAATTATGTAGTTGCAGTGGTGTTTGATAGTCTTTTCAGTGTTAACTCCACCATCTGCTTTCCTGATGAACACAAATTCAGTCGTTATTACCATGTGAATTATTTGAATTATTATTTCAGACCATGAATGTCTTGCACATCCAATGCCCTGCATGGGGACTAACCTGACAGATCATGTAATAGGTATGCTGGCTCTTAATTGGCTAATTCAACATGCTGTTTTGCCAACACAAAAATTGAGAAATTTATGTGGAAAAACCCAGGATGATAAATTTGCTAGGTTTTTGCTTCAGAAACGATTAAAAACCGACTTCTTTGGTTTTGCTATAGAAAAACATAGGGAATCGGGGATTATTTTTAAGTATCTTACAACATTTGACGAGGCAAAGCTTAGTAAGTACAAAAATGGACCTCACTCAGTCTCGACCGAAATTAGACCCTGCTCGGTTCTTCCAAAACACTTAAGAGCTCCAGCACTCCCGCTAGATGAATTGAATGTTGAACTACAAGCTAGCTACACAATCCACGTGACATCGGTTGTGTCATATGACCGACATTGCAGTGGATCATGTGACTGTTTAGTTTTGTTTCTGTTGAGTGAAATCAGTGTGTTTTATTTTGAAATCACTTGTAGTTTATGTCTGAAATCGAGGACGCTGAACTGCCCGAGCGACTTATGCCGCCGGTTTGTGGCGCATTATCCCTGCAAATGTGTGTTGCAGCCTTACTCGCCAAATATATAAGTGCTGTAACGTTCATAGACTGAGGCCTTTTCTGAATGCAGAAGTATAGACACTCGGCGGCACGAAATCGCAAAACGTGGCGTTTACGACTGACTTTTCTCGGGTCAATGTATTTATTTATCGATCATTTGCCAGTTCTGCCTGTTACTGCTAACGAACTGCAGAAAACGTCTGATTCATTGAGTCGTGAAGAGTGAAGGAACGAACTGTACACCAGGCCAGCTAGCTAACATTAGCTATCTTCATGGTGAGAACTAAATTGAATGACACTATCTTTACGGGACTGGCATGATGAACGGTGAGTGATTATTTTTCAAAAATAAATTCTAAGTTTTTCACCATTCAATACCACACATGATCCGGCAATCTGGTCGTGGAAAATTAACTTTTTAACCCGACACTTACTTGCAAAAAATACGAAGTAAACATGCCTGTTGCTGATTTGGTGGCACGGTTTGCTTTCACCACAATGCTCGTTTTTACAACTGGAAGTCCAGCGGTCAACATTGCGATGTCATATTTAATCGTTAAAAGCGAGTAATGCTAATATAATTACATACGTAAATTAATAGATTGTTGAAAAACTTGACCTGAAAAACTGTCACACACAGAAACCTACTGTACTTTTACTTTCACTCCTATAAATTGGTGCAACGACATGCTATTGAGTTAATGTTGCAACCATCATTACGTCAGATTCATTGCGAACGAACCATTTTTTTGTCATTTGAAGTTTCATCATTTCAGTTTCGCCAGTATAAAGTTATAGGGAAGAATAAGTAATTTACTGTTGTTGGATGAATATTTGGCACTGTGTAATTTGATGACTGAGCATTGACACAATTTGACCCAAACAAAGCCCTCGTAATATATTGGCTTTGTAAATGCAGTTATTCCACATCAAAATGATTTAGGGGGCCGCCAAGCTGTCACAGAATTACAGTCCCATTACATTTTGGGTTGTAACTCTACAACTAAATTAGATGATAAAACCAAGTATGATATGTCATATTGAAGGTATTGTTCTTTAATATTATTAAGTGAAAATATATTTTTTGAGAAATTTTCATAGAAGAAACAAGCAAAAACTACTCCGTCACGGAATTACACAAAATTGACGTGGTTTTTTTAATGTTGTGTTTAACTATCCAGAAAGCGATGTTCCTGTCATAGTTAAGTTATGAAACTTCAATATGTTCATATATAAGGTGTTTTTTGTTAATACTGTGAGTTATAGAAACAAATATTGACTTTAACCCTGCTTTATGGGCAAGAAATTTCAAAAAGTCAATGTCACGGAATCACAAGAGGCAAATTGTCTTGGAATGACAACAATAGTATTAATTAGTTTCAGTGTATTTATTTCAATATATTATACATATATACATGATTATTTACATTTTTACAGTTTAGCAATATATTACGAGTTTTCCACTTGTAATGACCAATCATAATACATACTTCAATTTTTTTTTTTTTTTTTTATATCTCCATGTCAACATTGGCTTGGTGGCCCCCTTTTATTATTGTGCTGAACAGTTCCTGTTGTGGGCCACTTTTATTGTCTCTGGCATCAGACGAAGGAAAGCATTGGTTTTATTTGACATAGAACGGTATGTCTGATTAATTGCATCACGTTTTACATTGAGAATGGGGGCGGGGGTTGTTCAGATGTATGTGCCTCATCCGCTGCATGTTGTGATTCTGGTGAGGTTAGTTTTTTTTTCCTGTGTTGTTCATTGATGGTGGTTTCTTTGGGCAGAAATGGGCGCAGATGTTCATATACAGTTGTGCTCAAAAGTTTGCATACTCAAGCTGAATTTGTGAAATGTTGCCATTTCAAAAATATGACTCCTCATGCAAAAAACTTGTCTTTTATTCATGGATTGTGATCATGTGAAGTCATTTATCATCACACAGGTGTTTGGCTCCTTTTTAAATCATAATGATAGCCGAAATCACCCAAACGGCCCTGATAGTAAGTTTACATGCCCTCGAATGTTTGACCTTGTTATATAGACACAAGGTGACACAGTCAGGTTTTAATGGCTGTTTGGGGTTAATTCTCCACACATGTGGCTTTTTAAATTGTAAATACTGCCTGTGTGTAGTTATTAAGTTTGTTAGCGGATTCACTGATCTGGCTAGACACTGAGCCATGGGGAGCAGACAAGGATGGTCTAACTACCTTCAAAACATGATGGTTAAATTTTTAGATGGGAAAGGATGTAAAAAGATACCTGAAGCTTTGACAATGTCAGTCAGTACTGTTCAGTCTGTGATTAAGAGGTGGAAAATTTGGGGATATATTGATACCAAGCCAAGGTCAGGTTGGCCAAGAAAGATTTCAGCCCAAAGTGCTTGGAGAATTGTTTGGGACACAAAGAGAACTCCAGAAGCTACCTCAAGAAAACTGCCGGATGCTCTGGAAAAAGATGGCGCGGTCGTTTCATGGAGCACAATAAGGAGGTATTTATATGGTCAATATATGCATGGTCAAGTTGCAAGAAGGAAGCTTTTATTGCGCCAATCCCACAAAAAAGCCCACCTAAAATATGCCAGACACCTTGATACACCTCTCAATTTCTGGAATACTGTCATTTGGAGTGATGAGACCAAAATGGAACTTTATGGTCACAACCATAAGCACTATGTTTGGAGGGCAGTCAACAAGGCCCATAGTGAAAAATATACCATTCCCACTGTAAAGCGTAGTGGTGGCTCTCTGATGTTTTGGGGATGTGTGAGCTCTAAAGGCACAGGGAATCTTGTGGAAATTAATGGCAACATGAATGCAGCATGCCATCAGAAAATACTGGCGGACAGTTGCACGAAAGCTGCGCATGGGACGCACTCGGACTCTTTCAGCATGACAGTGGTCCAAAGCCCTAGGCCAAGTTAACCCTCCAGTGGTCACAGAAGAGAAGTCTGGCCATCACGGTCTCCTGACCTCAATACCGCTGTGGGTGGATCACAAAGGTTCAGTTCATGCAAGACGACCAAAGAATTTGCTGGAGCTGGAGGCATTTTGCAAGGTAGAATCAGCAGCTATACCACCTGAGAGAATTTGGGGGCCTCATTGACAACTATCACAAAAGACTGCACGCTGTAATTGATGCTAAAGGGGCCAATACACAGTATTAAGAACTAAGAGTATGCACACTTTTGAACAGGGTAAATTTAATCTTTTTCCCTTATTGCAATGTCTTAATTGATGATTGTGTCATGCTACATGACCTACAGTTGGATATGAATGTCAATAAGATGTAAAATAAGAGTGTTTTGTCTGGCCATTCATGTTTTCTTTCAAGAATGCTACCCATTTTACAAATTAAAGGGGGGTATGCAAACATTTGGGCACAACTGATTTCATTGAGCCTCATCATCTGTTCCTTGGCTGAAGGGACTGTGGATGCTCTCTTCATAAACTTGTTTACATTACATATTTATTTCAGGAGAGATGGCTGATATTTCCTAATGGAATAAGCTCTTTGTGCGCAAGCGCTGGGTGTTTCCTGCTAATTATTAATTTTTTCAATGGAGTCTGTTGCATAAGAAGGGGGATGTGGGGTTTGGGGGGGGGGGGGGTGTTGGGTTGCCTATCAATGTTTAAAAATCCATTTGGTTTCTTAATTTTCTTGGAATGGTTTGGGCTTCAATAAAGGTTTGGATTTTTTGTGGATTTTTTTTTTTTTTTTTTTTTGGTTTTTGTTGTTTAAGGGAAAATTATTTACTTGTAGTTTCAATGCATAAAAAATAGTTAATGTGCTTATCCTGGCAATTTTGAAATGGCATGTGTTCGCTACTTGCAAGTTGTTTAGAGTAATGATGACAGTATTATTATTATTATTATGTTTTGTCGAAATGCTTTGCATTTTGTATGTATTTTCTTAATAATAAAGAAAAAAATGTAAGTAGTATTGGTGTAAGGTTATTTTTTGATGTGGATTTCTCTGGCTGATTATCCGTTGTCCTGAGATTTCTCTCTGAATGCTGATAATGTCATGTCTCCGAAGGATTCTTGATCTAAACTCCTGTTCCTCAACGGTTGGTCCTCGATGTTTTAGAAATGTTTGTTTTCCTTCATGCATCTACCTGGGAGTCAGATGTCATATCTATATGGCAACAACTAGCAGCGGTAATTGTCATGTGACTTACTAGAGAGCAAAGGAAACCGGGGTTGGATGTAGATTCTAGGGCTGGATTTGAGGATCCCTGGTGTAAACTTAGAAAATACACTTAAAAGCAGGACAAAGTCTGAAGCAGCTTGCACAGAAGATTTATGTTTATTGTGAAAGGCATTGTGGTACCTATTAAATAAGGTGCACAAAGTGTGGTGTACTGTAAGAATAATGTGTACGCGTGGTAGTATGTAGTGTTTTTGAGTTATACTGAGCTCTGTATTTTTTTATGACAAATGTGACCAAATGTGCATTGATTTGTTTCAGTAAAGAGTTTCTGACTGTTTCAGTTTTTGAGGGAGGGGCTTTGGTTTTCAGTCTTTACCCATGGAGCAACTGAGCTTGGAATGAAGGAACAATTTAATAGTGGTAGGTGATTCAACTGCAAGAAATTGAAATAACTTATCGAGCATCTGTCAGTATTTCTGTGGCATGATGGCGAGAATTGCAAAGCTATAATGCATTTTAATGAAATGCATAATTAAGCTATATTATATTATAATAAATGTGAACTAAGCATGATGTAAAATGTTAAAAGGAGTTTTACTTTTTTTTTTTTACGTATGTTATAAGCTCAAGTCCATTATTATAGCTCAGTGGTTGCTTGATCACTCAAGATATAATTTCTAGAGGTGGGTTACTCTTCTCGAAATGACTTGTCGTTTGGTTTGCTATGTGATTAGAATGCTGTGGCTGGCCCTTTTTGCATCAGATGTCTGATTTGTAAAGTACAAATTCTTTAATTTCTGTAACTGGTGCAGTCAGTGTTCAAAACGTGTCTGTTCAAAATGGGCCATTTGCTTGATCGTTGGTATCGCTGCCGGCAGCTTTTTTGAGAACCGCTCAACCAAACAGCTTTGCCGTAGACATCACTCTTCACCTGTCCTCAGCAATATGCTCACTGAGTGTGAAGTTGATTTGGATGTATGATTGTTGAGGAAATTGAAGCACAGACATGCGTACACACGCACACAGTCTGACACTGTCTCCGTTTTAGTCAGGTGGTTTGCTTGTAGTTCTCCGATTTTGAACTTGTACGGATATCAGAAAAGGCATTTTTAATGGGGATGGAGGAAAAAAAAGCCTTTGTATTGAAATAAATTCTTTGCTGATCAGTGTATATGGTTTAGGCTACCATTCCTCCTGTGAAATATGTTTTTTTTATTTATTTTAAATCTGCGAAGTATTTACAGCCACCAAACCTGTTGAGTTGACGAAGCTGACCTTATGTATGCTACTAATCGTACCAAACGTCTCGCCTCGTAGGAACACAACAAAATGACACAAAAAGACAACATCTGCTGGAGAGGCTGCTGGACGCAGTTAAACAGGTGAGGGAAGCAAAGTCTGTCTCGGTCACTGCTGTAAAGAAGATTTCATGATGTGTGTGATTGGCATTTTCTATGCATAATTTTGTTGGTTGGATCCCTCAAAACATCCCTTCACTCATGTATTTGTTTGTCTGGAGTCGTATATATTTTTTTTTTGCGAACAATTTTTTATTTTGTATCTCAGCACATTCAGATTAAATATCATACATGCAATATCAATATACAGTATATATGTATATCAATATACATATATATGGATACATATTTCCCCTTTTTATGACCCCCCCCCCCTCCCTCAAGTGATGCCCTCTTGCAGGTCGCTACCCACAATGCTTGTGTATCGGTTACATTGCTACCAGAGAATCCCCTTTGCAACAGAGCAGTGACTGAATTAACTGCCTCATTCCAGGATTTCATTGCCTTTTCCTGGGCCCCGTGGATCCTGGCCACTGAAAGCCCCATGTAAATAACATCAGGATGACTCAGGACCCAGTGGTGCCATGATAAAGAGTGAGGAGGTTCCCACCTCTGAACCAGTAACTTTCTAGCTGCAGTTATACCAGCCAATCATATCCGTTTCTGTTGCTGGGAGAGAACCAAACCAGGTCATCATATAATGATCATATCTTTCTTGAGAGAGGAATATGTTTCGTCTTTCTCATTTCCGTATTAAAAGATTACTGGGTGGAAAATGGCTGCGATATTTTGAGAAGTCTTCATCCGTTAAAGGTCCGTTTGAGAGCGCGTTTCTCCTTCTCAAGGGCGCATTGGGAGAAATGCTCGCTCGAAGGTTTGCAAGTTGGGAGCGATATATTGAGTTCTTCGAGTGGTTTTGGGGTCAAGTTTATGGTCAAGGGCTTTGCTCAAGGGTGCAACCAGAGAGTTCTGTCCACTTCATCTCTTAAGATGTAAGTCAGAATCCTGAGCCTTATTATGGGCTTGAACTAGCAGCTCTATAATCTAAATCTGTGACTAAAGAACCTATCACCTGGCAGCCCTGCCTTCCGGTTGTAATGCATGTCTTTCAGGTTCTTAGGGGGGCCGGTGAAAAGTATATTACGGTAGTCCAGGTGACTTTAAATGGCTTCTCTGAGTCCTGATGGGTTATAAAAACTTTATTCCTCAGCTAATGTAGCTTTGGCATTTTAAATCTCTTGTTTTTAACTCAATAAGAAGTCATAGGAGCTGTCACTGCCTTTGAAGTAAGCAATCATTTGGCTGAAAAATTAAAAGAAACATATTTTAAAGATGGCTGTATTGGCTATGGCCAAATCAACTATTCGGAACATCCTTAGAAAGGAAGGTCATTGGGAAACTTATGGACAGGCCTGCTCACAGTTGGGCTTCAGCAGAGGAGTCTTCCGCAGAGTTCTGGAATGCAAATGCACTCGACTAAATGTTTGACTAATGGTGTCTTTGCTTGCTTCTGTGCCGACTGCCCACGAATCAATCCGAAGCTCCTCTCAGGTTGTAAATGGCTGCTGCATCACCTTTTGAACCGTAGATTTGGCTGCCCACTCAGTTATTTTACGAGGATGTCCTTGTCAGGGCAGGTCAGAGGTCATGCCATGGTCTCACCACTCACAAATAATGGCTCTAATGGTACTTCAGGGGATATTGAGCTCACTGAGCATCTTCCTGGAGCCCATTCCATCATTATGATGTCTGTTATTCCCTTACGGAGACCTTGGGAGAGCACTTTTGTCCTGGCCATTGCAGAACAGTGACCTTGTGGTAGCTAAATCAACATTGTCAGCTTCTCAGTGACAGAGGGTATTTTAAGTGCCGGTGATGTCATATATCAGACTCAGATTGGCTGCCCAGCAAATTGCAAATGAGGTGGAACCAATATTCAACACACTTTGACTTCTTAATCAATGTTTCAGTGAGATTTTTCTGAATGTGTCCAATGCTTTTGTGTGGGACCATTGTAGTATTTTACAAATTAAATTTTGTGCAGGTAAAAATGTATATATTTTTCCTAATAGATGTTTTACACAAAGCATTTGAAGGCCACAAAGGAAAAACAATCAGTCTAAATTTAGCATTTTTGTATATTTTATATATTATGTTTTATTATAATATTTATTACAATGTATAATAGCATATAATATTATTATTATAATATTTTTTATTTTTTGCATAATTTTCAGAAGTTTGTTTCTTTAGTCGTTTTGAATTTTTCATTTATCATTTCTCCGCAATGTGTGGTCTTCATTCGCTACCTTTATAACTAATTTTAGTTTTAACATTGCACTAGAATTATATTAATTCTAAAAATATTGTGTTTCCAATACTGTTGCGCCTTTTTTATGGAACTCTATGAATTTTGTGATCAGTTGGGGCAAATTTATAATCGAGGTCTTAAAGAGTTTAATCTATAGTTAGACTAAGAGTTGAATCTACAGTTTGTTCAGTTTCTGTGCCGTGGTGCAGTCTGAATCTTGAAAAATCGTAAGTTGTCATTACTAATTTGAATACTGCCTTCGCTAGCACCGTTTCAAAAAGTCACACTACTGTAGATGTCTCGGAACATGACTGTCAAGATTTTATTTCTGTCACAGAGGTTTATCTAATGCAAACGCAAAGGCTTTCAGAACAATCCCTGAACTAGAATAGGAATTGATAATGTCAAGTGTGTTTAAAGAAGGGAAATAAACTGTCCTTAAAAAGTTTAATCAGGTTCAGTAGTCACTTTCATGCACGTGGCAGTTTTGTCATGCATCGTCTGCGATGAATTCAAAGCTGTCTGTTAGCTGAAGGAAAGTCAGATTGAAATTAAGATCCATACTGTGAATTGGTGCTGCCCCTGCTCTGTCAATTGCTGTTCTCATCCAGGCGCTCATATGCAGTTGGTGACTGGAGGGTCTACACAACGTTAGCCTGGCGCCTTCTTCAGTTTATCCTCCTGCGTTTCAAAAAATAAATTCACTTCTCCCATCACCTATAGTTTTACACTCAGTTTTGTGTGATAACAGTTCTGTAAATAAAGCATTAGTGCGATGCTACAGTTGAATTGCTGCCATGAAACCAGTCCCCACTGGGAACAACCTGCAGACACGAGCGATTGCTGCTAGTTGTGTATTCGACTGGTTTTTTTTACATTTGTAACCACCATTCGCCAAGCTTTATGTTCAAATTAAACTGTCTTTTGTTGTTTTGGCGGGGCTCTGCATTACTCATAGATTTTTGATGAAATCTGTGTTTTGAAATATTTTCAGTGCCAAATCCGTTTTGGGGGAAGAAAAGAGATTGCCTCCGACTCAGACAGCAGGTAAGACCTCGTCCTGTTGGACAAGTTGTTATTTGAAGCTTTTATTGTGGCAGCTAAGTGCTCAGTTTTCCTTAAAAATAGTAATGAAAAAAAGTTATTTGCTTTCTCCTCAGGGTTTTTTAAACATTATTATTGTGTAGTGAGTTCTTTTGAAACGCAAACTGTTTTGCCAGTGCTTGGAATGCGAGACTGCTCCATCAACACATTGTAAATGAGAGTCTGGCGCTGTTGGATTTTTTTTGTCAAGGTGACAAGTTTTTCTTGTTTTCTGTGAACGTGGCGAGTGGAATGCACATGACTTGCTGTGAACTTTTTAGCAACTTTTGGTAATTCTCTTTATACCTGTTACATCAGCACAAAACTGAAGTTTTTCTTTGCACATTAAAAATTCCTTGAAGCAAATATTTTTCAGGAAAGTTTAATTCATACTAGATAGTTAGGCTGTGAAACTGTGACTATAAAAATGAGATTGTGTGGATTGCCAGTTTTGCTCAAGTAAATTAGCGCTGGTCTTTGATGGGCAACTTCTGCTCTTATAAAAATTTCTTTCTCCATTATTAAAGGTCTGTTGGTGCACCTACGGATGGATACCAGGTGTTTGCATGCGTGGATGCCTGTGTGTGTGTTTGTGTGTGTGTGTGTGTGCGCTTTTGCGTGCATATGTGAGTTTAAGGGTATATGTGCACGCTCACTGTTGTGCGTGCGTATGTGAGTATAAGTGTGTGTGTGTGTGTGTGTGTGTGTGTGTGCGCGCGCGTGTGCGTGTGCTGGTGCATATGCGTACCCCTGTAACGCGGAGCATCCCTGGGCCCCGGGTCGTGACCCCCTCCGCCCTCTCTCCCCTGCAGGGTGATCTGCTTGTGCGCGCAGTTCGAGGCCGTCCTGCAGCACGGCCTGAGGAAAACTCGTGGCCTGGCCCTCACTGCCGCTGCGCTGAAGCAGGCCGCCGGCTTCTCCAGCAAGGCTGAAGCAGGTGCGGGGCGAGCCGGGGTCATCTGCATGCACCCACACTCTTCAGCTGCCTGACCTCGCGGTGCTCTGGGGCCTGCGGGCCCCGGGCTTCTCTAGCGAAACCCAGGGGTGTGATAATTGCCCCTGTGGTCATAGGAAACAGATGCAGCACCTAGTGTGAAACCAGAAGACTTATGTAACAGGATGAGTCGAACGAGAGGAGAGAAAGGAAATTCTGTTTCTCAGAGGTTAGCTGAACACCTGCTGTGGTTTCTCAAAAAAAAAACTTCGACTAATATCGGTACCAAAGATATTCTGAGAAATGTAACTCTTAGAAAATGGATAAATGTTCGCATAGAGAACCCATTCTGCAAAGGTGACTGCTTAGCGATCCTCCTCTGGTATTAAATCAGCTCTTCTCAAATTTGTCTTTTTATCATTACGTGGCCTGAAAGTGTTCACATGGGTTTTGTGGTCGGAGGACTGGTCATTTTCTAAAATGTAGTGAAATGCATTATAACACAGGCTTTTTCAAAAAGTTCTGTTTATTATCCAGAAGAACTGACTTCCGATGAATACTGAGAATTCTTTATTTGTAAATCGTGGCGAATTAAGTAACTCCGATAACACAAATATAACACACAACACAAAACCTGGTGGAGGGTTTGTTGGGTCCTTTTTATTTGAAGACCACAAAGGAAAAACGATCCAAATTTTGTATTTCTTGTATATTTTATATATTATTATATTATTATAATGTTTCATATCTATTTTTTTGCATTTTTTTTCAGTGCTTTGTTTCTAAAATTGTTTTTAATTCATCATTTCTCAGCAACGTGAAAATGTGACTGATCATTTTTCCATTGTGGTCTTCAGTTGATCTCCCTTGATGGTGAGGTAATGACGGCTTGCTGTGATAAAGCCCCTCATGCCTCTCTGTCGCAGTCTTGCTCAGCGGCGCTTGGTCTAGTTGATAGTTCTGCTCACCCTTAACACAACAGAACAACATGACGCGCAGTTTATTGGACCCCTCGGGGTCATTTACCCCGTCCTAATTACTTTGGGGCTGTGGGCGGCCGCAGTGCAGCGCTCGGGGACCAACTCCAGTTCTAAATCCAGAGCCTTGATCAGGGGCCCCGACAGGAGTTTTCTTATTGTGCAGCCTCGCTGCTTCCTTCATCTCTTATAACATGTTCATTTTTCAATTGATTGCATGTGATGGGCAGGATTTTTGGCTGCCTTTTAACTCTTAGTGGTTGTCACGCTGTCATTTCCTCGCCAACCTATTGTTTATAGCAGCGGATGGTTTTTCTCAGGTAGTCATGAGAGGCGTAATGCAAACAGGGAGTTAAATGCTTGAAATTATTTTAACAAACGGATCAGCGGAGGTTAACACCTGTACTTTCGTGTTACTTTGTCGCAGTAGCATAGTGTTTTTTTTTTTCTTTTTCTTTTTTTCAAACTGACTGCTCTTTCTGAAGGATCAAGGTAAGTTTCACTGCATCTCAATATCAGTCTAATTGTAAAGATGAGAGAGTGTAATGAGGCTGAGCAGAGCGGACATGCCCGACTCCCTGACTCGTCTGGAGGGATTTATGATCACAAAGGGTCACTATTTATCACCTCGATTGAAAAACTGCATTAGAGGACTCAGGAACGGGAAACAAGCTGAGAGGATAGAATTTGAGGAGATGAGGTGTGGATAACCGTGTCATCCAGAAGGCTCTTGCCAGTTCAGTCCTTCTTTATTTGTGTGCAACAAATATTATGTTCGACGTTTCAGTGCCGATTTTGTATTTTAATGTCACAGACCTGTAGGGCTCTAGTGTCTACAGCACTTCAGCACATTTCAGCTGGAGAGATTCATTTAAATTGTTGATCAGGTGCATACATTGTTCCCGCGGCTTGGCAGCTGCTTGGAGGGAAATTGTGAAAACATGCAGACACTGCCAGGGCTTCCCCTGAAGGACTTGCGCGTGACTCCCCTTATCTGTGGCCCAGCGAACACATGCAGGACTCGGGGGGGAAATAACAGGGCACTGTTGAGCTCCCCCAATCCCCTTCATCATCATAAGTGTATGCAGAGTCCTGATAAGACACATAACGCCCTTCCTTAATTCAATCACTGGAGGCCGACTAAAATAGATTTGCTAAACCCACTGAGAAGACCCTCTGCCATACGTTTCACTTCGTAAAAGTGGGACACTGTTAGGTATTTAATTTTTTTTTTTTCCTTCGCGGTCCTTATTTGCATGCAATTGAAACTGAGAAATCATGCATCAATTGGTTATGTGCTGCTGGGAGATTCAGCGTTTCGGCTATAAATGTGTTTTAAAAAAAGTGGGGGCGTGATATCAACCTGTATGTGTACTTCGTTGTGGTTTTTAAATAAAAAAACCTTTTCTTTTGTTACCACAGACAAACCAACAGGTGCTCAAGTATTCTCTGGCAGCGCTGGCCGAAAGGCGGACAGTCGTGATGTATTATTGTTGACTTGACTGAGTTTGCGTTTCCTGTCAGATAAGGAAGATTTCCTTGTCAAACTGCCGGGTGGCTCTACCAGCTCCTCTGATTTCCTCTTTTCACTCTCGATCATGTGCTTTACTTGGCTTTTTTTTTTTTTTTTTTTTGCTTTGTCACTAGCTTTTGCACTTAATGTTTTGGTGAAGTCCAGATTCACCTCATCTCTCATGGCAGGAAATATTCTGCTATCCAATGACCGTGTCGTCCTTAAAGCAAGGATTCAGAGATGGCCGGGAACTAAAAAAGACTTACAGTGCTGTGAAAAAGTATATGCTCCCTTCCTGATTTTTTTATTTTTGCATATGAAGGGTCTACTGGAAAAATGATCAAGGTGAATTTTTAGAGATTTTGAGTTGGGCCTGCCATCTATATTCGGACTCTTGGTGGTTTCACTTAAGATTATCAGAACTCTGATAAAATGATCAAAGTACGAAATATGCAGGGTTGAAATATCTGTGTACAATGACAAAACGATCAATGTCATTGCAAAACAGTGGAAGGATGATCAGGGTCAATCACATGACCTCGGGTAACCAATCAGCTGTGTTTTTATGCAAGATAATAGTCACTTTTTGTTAATCTATTGCTTTGACCTTTTGGGATATTGATGATTTTCAAAGAAAGAATGATCAAAGTCAACGGACTGTTAACTTCAGAGCTCTATCAAATATGCAATATCTTCACCACATATAAATATTTCAGAAGTATACATTGTGAAGATTACCAGACTTTATGAAGGTAAAAACAATATACATCTCTCGCAACTAGTTTTCCAGTGTTGAAGTTTTGAAACTTTAAATGGTGATGACTCAGAAGTGTAGAGAGGTGACCTTGATCCTTTTTCTCCTGAACCCTTCATATTTATCACACTTAAATGTTTCAGATCATCTAACAAATTTCCATATTAGACAAAGATAACCCGAGTAAATACAAAATTCAGTTTTTAAATGGTGACTTCCCTCGTTTATTGAGGAGA
This sequence comes from Gymnothorax reevesii, assembly GCA_029721435.1. Taxonomy (NCBI): domain Eukaryota; kingdom Metazoa; phylum Chordata; class Actinopteri; order Anguilliformes; family Muraenidae; genus Gymnothorax; species Gymnothorax reevesii. The sequence goes on from CM056592.1 coordinate 12,133,512, forward strand.
AAAAGCTATCCAAAACCTACCTGGCCCTATGTGAAAAAGTAATTGCCCCCCCCCTTAAATCATGAATTAACTGCCATTAACCTGCGCATTTTTTTTAGTTCAATTTTACTGGCCACAAGCAGGCCTGATTACTGCCAGACCTGCTGAATCAAGAAATCACTTTAATAAAACCTGTCTGACAAAGTGAGGTGGGCTAAAAGATCTCAAAAAGCAACACCAACATCATGCCGTAATCTAAAGAAATTCAAGGACAGATGAGAAACAAAGTCATTGACATCTCTCAGTCTGGAAAGGGTTACAAAGCCATTTCGATGCAGAAAAGAAATAAGAACTCGGGAAGGGGGGAAATACTTTTTCACAGCACTGTATGTTACTCTCTGGCGATGATTTAATCTGCGGATTACAAACTAGAGGGCGTAACTGGTGCAGTCTAAAGGCTTTATAGATGCACTTCATGTTTTTCTCCCCATCTGTATTCTATGGTTCGATAAATTATCTTTAGTATAGATATTAGAGCCTGCAAAAGTTGTTTTGTGAGATAGTTGGGGACAAAACTCATTTGTGAGTGTTTCGATACTGATGGATTTTTTGCTGGTTTGACTGTGCTTTAGCACATTGTTTTTAAAAAGAAACAATTTGACTCCTTAGGTTAAAGCACTTTAATTTGAGGCTATTAAAGTACAGCAGAATTATCCACATGGGAATGAATTTTGAATTTCATTTTTGGTCCCTTGGAAGTCGATGGTAAACTCCAGTCCTTCTTGGTGTCATCTCTTCTAGTTTCTATTTATCTTTAAAGTGGTGCAGAGAAGAATTTTGATGGTGTACAGTAAGATAAACTGCATGTAATTTTTATTTTTTTATCAGGATGAACTTAGAATTTTTTGACGTGCATAATCTTAATAATATTCTTTTTTTAATATCAAGTTTTTTTTATAAATCAGAAATCTGCAAAGAAAATGACGCGCGCATCTTTTTTGAGCTCGCGCACCGCCTATAAATGAGGCCCCTGAATTGAATATGAGTGGTCTTAATTTATTTGGAAAGAGCATGTTTGGATTTTTGCAAGCTTGGTATCAAAGGGTTAAACACATGATTATATTATATCATCATAACTTTTTCTTAAAGACTGTTTCATTTGACCTATGTAAGGACATGCTTACTGTCTTTTTTACCTCTGCCCAATGAAGTTGGAGGAGGTTATGTGGTCATTACCGTTTGTTGGTTGGTTTTGTGGTTTGTTTGTAAGCAGGATTACGCAAAATTATGGATGGATTTTCCTCAGATTTGGTGGCATGATCAAATATTGTTCAAGAAAGAGGTGATTCGGTTGTGGGAGGTCAAGGTCAAAGGTCAAGGGCATGCAAAAGGTCAAAAACACATTAAAAACATATTTGTGCGAAGACTACAGGACTAGATAAACATAGGAGTTGCTAGCTAATACTGGCAAAAATAACATTGAGCACATTGGTGGAGGTACGCTCAAATTTTTTTTGCATGAGCTGCTATACCACAGTCTGCCACTGGGTGGGAACGATCTCCAGCACTTGCTTCAAACACTCAGGGCCTGGTTGGTGCCCCCGGCTTTGACGCTGTTCACTCTCTGTGTTCTCCAGAACTCTCGTTTTGGTTCTACGTGAAGGAGCACTTGAACCGGCACGAGCTCCAAAGGTTCTACTCCCTGCGGCACATCTGCTCCGAGCTGGGCCGAGGCCGGGCCTGGTTACGATGCGCCCTCAACGAGCACTCCCTGGAGCGCTACCTACACACGCTGCTAGCCGACCGCACGCGCCTCAGGTACGTTTTGCAGCCCGAGGGTTTGTACCGCCGTGATCTCGCGCGCACAGCTCGAGGGGAACCATGTCTCTTACGGGGCTGTTCTTACGCTGAACTCCTAACCTCAATATCCAGTTGTTGTTTTACGAGTCTTTAAGACTGGTGTGTAGTTTTTTATTTTTTATTTCTTTATTTAACCCCTTTGTGCAGAAGCCAAATTTGGCTATTTATGGGTTACCCACTTTAATGCTGTATAATTCAAGATTTAAGCTTCACAAAGAAGAAAAATGTGGCTCAATTCAGGAAAGACACTTACAGCATTTAGAATTACATTGTATTTCAGTTTATTTTCATGATTTTGGTAGAGAAAATGAGCAGCAAACATAAAAAATCTTCATGAGAATTCACCATTGAAATTGCAAAAAAAATAATTCTGACGATTGAAAAACTGCTGGGGCTGAAAACTATACATTTATGGTATCATAAACTCCTTGAGCACAAGTAGAATTCATCTTCAAAATTACATTCTAGATTACCTACATGCTATTAGCCAAATTATACAGCTACCCAAGTGTCTCCCCAAAGTCTCAAAATGATTTGCTGTCAAATCATTAAAAAAGTCATGTATTTAACACAATTAAAGCTTTAAGGCATGAAATTTAATATGAACGAATGATTTTCTGGTTGAGTTTAGTATGAATTTATCAATATCAGTGCAGTTGAATACCAATGGTCACCAGTAACCTCTCCAAATATGAACGTGCCTTTTCTCCATAATAAAGTTTAGAGTTTTGGCCATTTTTCTTCAAAGCCAGCACAAACACGCATTAAATAAACTGCTAATTAAACGGTCAGAACATTCACCCTGTAATGAAAGCTACCAGTCCCCTCTTCAAAGCTCACGAACCCATTTCAACACTTATAAGGAGCAAGTACACCTCACTAACACAGTAATATCTGAATTCTGAAATATACCTTATTTTAACTGAACAGACACTCCACTTTCAGGGAATATCAAATCCATTGCGTCTCCCGATTCAAAAGAAACGTGCAATGAACGTACCGGGGGTCCACACCAAAATGCACGGGCAGTTCGCGTTTTAAACAGGAAAAAAACCTCGACATTCGACTTAGTTGAGTACATATACATTCCGAAACAGAAAAAAAAAACAAACAAAGATAGCAGCCTGACCTTTTTCGTGAATCCCTCCTCCAGAGACATTGACTGTATAAAATAGAGAGCGATGTATCCAGTAACAAGAACCCTCCGGTCCTGTTTCATTCGAAATAATTCCAATAGAGCATATCGTTCTCATTTAAATTCTGTAATGTAACTGAACACTTCAAGGCCAGTTTTGCGAACCGATTTTCTATAAATCCCGTCTATTTTAGCCGCGTAATGTGCATAACGTAGACAGGATACAACAGCGCATGCTGATACGCATTGGTTTGTGTGCTCTGTGTTTGTCCAATCAATGTGTTTCACTTACTCTAAAATGTTTAAACACTCGGGAATTGGATAAGAAACGAGCCATTCAATACATTGTTATCAGGGAAACTTCAGGAGGCCATGAAGTGTAACTCTACAATTACGCAGAAGAGCTTGAGTGTATGGTTGAGTGATTGGCTATCAACGCCAGTACTCGGGTGGATATAAGGAAGCGCTGGATTTGGCAATGAAGGAATCTACGCGTAAATCCACGGTAGGGAACTACAATTTTTTTTGTATGGGACAACTGTAATGGGCAATAGAATGTGAGAGAATTAACACCATGTCGATTTTTTTGCCTCAGAAAACTGATTTTTATGAACTACTAAATGGAATACTGTTAGCTCACTGTGGCTAAACTGGTTGCTACAAAGGATAACGATTTTTTCTTTGTCAAGATATCGTTTTTTCAAACTGCTGGATCGACACTATGGGCAAGGATACTGACCAGTCTGCACATCAGGCTTAGCTGAGGAGTTTAATTCATGCAGCTCTCAAAAAACAGGGAGTGGAGTGAACTTCACCGTATTCAGAACCGCGTTCGAGGTCTGCTTGCTTGTGAACATTCAATAACTGATCCGGGGGTGCTATCTAGTAATCGAGTACAGTAACAGCGTACTTCCAATTTGCAGGTCTATAGACGCGGGCATCTACATCTGCAGAAAGGGGTTAACCTTTATTTAACCAGGAAAATCCCTTGAGATTCAAAATCTCTTTTTCGAGGGAGACCTGGCCAAGACAGCTCACCATTTCACTTAAAATTACGAAGTGTGTAACAACAGGAGTGACAAAGTATAATAAGTTAACAAAATACAAACCTAAAGACAACAACTGCACACCTCATTTGCATACAACCTTAGTCTATGCTTAAACACACCCAAGGAGACTAAATTGTTCAACTGCAGAGTATTTTGGAGGTTATTCCAAGGCCAAGGAGCAAATTAGGAAAGTATAGTTCCACAGGTCCTGCAGGCCTTTGAGTTGCCCAGACAGATGCCTGTTGATCCTTTTTTAATCTTTTATTTGGCAGTATGTTCTATGAAGACTGGGCTTTCATCCTGGATGAAGAGAGAGCTAGTATGCTGCCCACCATGGCTGCAGGTGAGAACTCCTCCATAGCCCTCGGAGCTTTGCAAATACCGGGTGTAGCCCCTGCCGCAGAAACTTCATTTTATTCCGGTTCTCTCGGTATCAAGCTGAAAGGCTGTTGACTTTCATTTTGTCAGCTGGCTCCCAGACTTGAAAAGGATATTAAATTTTCATTATGATTTAATAATTTTATGTTGGAACTAAGTGCTCTCGATCCATTCAGAAGGTTTTTTTTTTTTTTGCAAAATTACTTTTATGCTCCTGTGAGGGATTTACATGCAGGGATTAGTTGTCAAAAAATTTGGGCAAACTTCATTGATATTTCCTTCAGTTAATCACATTGAATTAACTCACTTAATCCCGTAATGACATTTAATTTAAAATGTAGCACTAATGACTGAGTGCGTCTGTGATTAATTTTGGAAATATTTTCCAAATGGAAACTGTTTATTTAACATCTTTTTGACTGCTCGCAAGCTGAAGCTCTGTTTATTGACTCATTCCCTGTGGTTGAGAAAATGGTTTGCAGGACTCAATTTTGAATATCACCATTGTGCTGTGGGTAGCAGTTTTGCTTCATGGTGAGATATTACTCATGACTGGTTCTCTGTTGGAACAGGACTGAACTCCATCCTTTTCGCCATTAATATCGACAACTCTGACCTGAATGGGCAGAACAGGTCTGGGCCCACGGTGACCAACCTGCTGAAAGAGTCGACGCAGGGCGTGAGCAGCCTGTGGAAGGAGTCGACGCAGGGCGTGAGCACACTCCTGCGGGAGATAAGCACTGCCACCTCTGTGGTGCCGGGCTTCAACCCCCGCCCCGACTGCCACTCAGATCCACTGCCTGTGCTACCCCGTAGTGCCTCTGCAGGTAGGGAGGGGAACTGCACCCTTGGAGGTCAGATTACATTTGGAGTGGGACCTTCTAAAATGGCATTAAAGCATTATTAGGCATTGCTTTTTTTTTGATGTGACCAGTATCACGCTTAACACCTTCTGTGACTCATTCCAGTGTATGAATTCATGCAGGTCTAGTTATGGCATAATATAAGGGTGATATTAATGGCGTCCTCACCACGGCGCTCTGGGATTGCGTTTCGTCTCCGCTCTCTAGACTCTGGCTTGAGGAAGGAGCGTCGGCGGAAAAAGAAGGTCACTAACATCATCTCCTTCGATGATGACGATGACGGGTGCGCGGAAGATGAAGAGGAGGACTTCGGGCACATTCTGAGGAAGAGTTCGGCCCCTCGCAGGAGCTCGGAGGAGATCTTGGACCGCAGCGTTCCCTCGCCCGTGCGAAATGGCGTGCCAGATCCCGGCATTGTGAGCTGGGGAGAAGACCACGCCAGCAATGGAGCCCCCGTAGAGTCCAAGAGCATCGACAACGAAGAGGAGGATGACGACGTGTACGGCAAGAGCAAGGAAGAGCCGGAGGAAGAGCAGGGGAGCGTAGAGCAGTGAGTCTCGCCGGGGAACGGTCATTACACCGACACAACTGCGAACTGCTCTACACTCTTCCATCCCTTTGGCCAAGAATTTAGGCTTTTCATAAGTAATTACTAATAGTGTCTGGGTATTGTAGTTTCAGTTGAGATTAGTAGTCCTTTCCATGACTGAAACCAGGTTACCAGCCTCTGCAGTCATTCATTCATTCACTCAGTTTCAGAATGGGTAGTATCCAGTGTATAAGATGTTTTAATAATGTGTTCAAGTCTTTACCAGTGTGGTCATGTAATGTACCTCTGACCCCATATTTCGCTGAAGTACAACTTGCGTTCAAGACTGTGGTATCATAGTTTCCTATTGTCTGTATTCTATGCAAAAAAAATCTGCCACAGCTTTCTTCTGAGCAAGTTCATAAACTATCCTTCTCTGTTGTCTGTGCATGGATTGTTTTATTTTATTCTGTTGTTGTCAGGGGTGGAAAAATCCAGCTTTACTCTGTGAAAGTTCTCCCGAGTGCAGGGGTGTCAAACTGACCCATAAACGGGCCAAGAGGCTGCAGGTCTTCAATCCTACCAAGCAGAAGCTCACCTGAAAGCACTGATTTAATCAACTGATCTGGGCCTGCACAACTGATTAGTTGTATCAGGTGCGCTTCTACATTGTTGGAGTGAAATCCTGCAGCCTCTTGGCCCGTTTACGGGTCGGTTTGCCACCCCTGCCCTAGTGTATCATCTCAGCCAGCTGAACTTGCAAATTGACACCATGAGCCGGTGCAAGATAAGCATGGCTGAACTTTTACCTTCTGATCTCTGGATTTTAAGAACTTTGAGCAATTGCTGAGCAATCTGCACATGCACCTACTGCTATTGCTATCTTCACTATTACCATGGTTTTAAGCTGTGCTTGGATGTGTGGGGTCGGTGGATCTGGATGTCTCAGGTGGGCACTAATGTTTCCCCTCAGAGTGGTGGTGGGCAGCTTGTCCAGCGTGTCCACGTGGAGCCCCCTGCAGGTCATCAACGACAACGACAGCTCAGACATCCTCATGCCCTTGGCCACCACTGACTCGCTCTCCCAGACCGGTGGGTCTCCACCCCTGCTTCTCACTCTGGATTTTCCCAGAGTCCCCTAGATGGAGAACGTTGTGACTCTCGGGAACAGCAGCCATTTTGTTTCCATCGTGTGAAACGGGAGCCATTTCGCTCAATGAAAATACCCGGATTTTTACACGCCCACTCCACTGGAGAGGCGAACATTGCAATCGCCCCAGTCCGTCTGACAGTCCGCTCACTGATTCTTCTTCTCCCTCTGAAGACTACAGTTTTTGTTAGATTGTTTTCATTTTTGTTTTGTGGGTGTATGGTACTCTGAGGAGGATGCCTAATGATTTTGACGATGATTGTAACATTTTTGGTGAAAAAATGTGGGCGTATTGCCATGTGGGCGTATTGCCATGTGGGCGTATTGCCATGTGGGCGTATCGCCACACTTTGCGTTGCTAACTTTTTTTTCTGTTCCTGAAGAGAAGCATATTAATTTCACTCCAGGAACCGCGAACCAACTAAGCATTTTGACAAGCATAGGAGTGGAAAATTTTCAGGGACATGAAAAGAGAATACAGAAAAAAACAACTCCTATCACTTTGAGGCGCTACGTGATTACGTGATGGAAACAAAATAGATGCTTGACCAGATTTTCTGGAACTCTCATGTCTAAACTCTCTGTATCTAGGAACTCTAGGTGTTTCTGCTCCGCGGCACTTCAGCACGTGTTCACGGATGTCGTTTCTCACACGCAGAGAACTCAGCAGAGCCCTTAGGCTTCCGGGGGGAGGCCGAGGGCAGCGGTGCTGTGACTGACCCGACGCAGACACAACCCCCACTGCTTTTCAAGTAAGCCCCTCCGCGTCATGGCCCAGTCAGGGTGTCATACACTCTGCAGCAGTATTTTTGCATCGGGGGTCACCTTGCTTGTAATGGGATTCAACACCTGCATAGTTTCTCACAGGGAAAATATTAGCTTGAGCGCCACAGGAGATTATAGTTGCCCAATGGCGCAAGGTATCAAAACCAGATGCTGTTGAAAACCTATCGTGTCAACTTGTTTAAAAGAGTTCCCGCAGAGGAGCTCTTTTAAACAAGTTCACACATGATAGGTTTTCACCAGCCCAGGATAATTACATTCTTAATTCCTTGAAAATTTATTTGGCGCTCAAAGGGTTGTTTTTTTTTTTTTGGCTTGACCAGTGAACTTGTACAGTATGTCCTGTTGGCAGAATTGTAGATGCGTATAAGTACTTTAGCTCATTGGCATTCCATTAGCAAAAGCGTAAATGAAAGAATAATATAAAGTGAATATGAATATATGAATATAGATAAAATGATAATCACTTCACTCCAGTTTCCTGATCTTACGATTAATTAATTTACTCATTCATTCCTTCATTCATTCATTGACTAATTAATTCATTTATTTGTGATATTTTGCACCTCCAGTCAAGTCTGGAATGTCCAATCAGCAAACTGTTTACAAACATGCTCATACATGACTCGTACTGCCGTCTTGGGAGAGCAAAGATAATTTGCAGTTTTCCTCTTAAACGCTCATTGGTCCTGTCACTTATTGTGAAAGTGATCTCTCTCGCTCTCTGTCTCTCCCCCTCTCTCCATCTCTATCCTTCTTTCTCTCTCTCTCTCCATCTCAATTCCCTTTTCTTTCTTACGCTCCCTCGGTCTCTGTCCCACTGCCACTCCCCTTCCCAGCATGGAGTCCAGTCCCCCAGCGGAGAATACTCCCCTCAGCACCATACTTCCCAACCCAGGCCTCCCAGAGTCCATGTCAGTAGGTAGGTGCCCAAACTCTATCTATATATATCTCTCTCGCTCTTTCTCTCTCTCTCTCTCTCTCTCTCTCCCTCCCTCCCTCCCCCTCCCTCGCTTCTTCTCTTGCTCTGGAGATTTAAGGTTGACGTCTGCAGGTTGGCACCATGTGGTGTTTTTGCATATAACTGGTTGCATTTGCTGAGTGGCAGACCGCGCAGACGGCGAAAGTGTCTGTTTGCGGGCCTCTGACTCCCACAGCTGAGTTGTAGCCTTCTGCTACAGCTGAGAAAATGCCAAAATCCCTCCGGCCAATTTTTCAGCGCGGGGGCCGTGACCCCTTATTCCTGGTCTGGTTTTCTGAGGAGGCGTACGGCTGAGCTTCGGGGATGAGGAATCTGCTGTCGGAGGGGGGAAAAAAAAGCACTTTACTGGAAAACCTTCAGATAAATTTAGGATTATCTGCGCGGAGGCTCTCGGGAGAGACTTCAGGATCAGTTGGCTGCGTTTCTTGCATATGCCAGTGGGGCAGATATGGCCTTCGCAGCAGATTAGCCAGGCAGATGGACTACGTTGCCTGTGGAAAATCCATCCACACTCGGCCCGTTGGCCAGGTTCTCCGCTCCACAGTGCAGAACGGCTCAGGAAGCCAAAGCAGGGCTGTAATATAAAGAAGATCTCTTGAGTTTAGCATTCTTCTCTGTTTGTTTTGGTAAATCTAGTTTTTTTTTCTTCTTAATTTTAGCTTGGCAGCTTTGAAGGTGAATTATTTTGTTGATTTTTAAAAAAAATGAACATTTCAATCATATCATAAATCCAGCCAGCATTTTTTCACAAAGCAGCGATCCGTAGAATATTTATGCTGAGAAAACTGCATGAATTGGCTCGGTCATCTTCAAAGTGGTCCATGCTTTTCCCTCATGATCTGTAAATTAAACATTGACCTTTTGACCTATCGAGACAGTGCTCTGAATGTGAAGCCCGATGTTTACAAACATTGCCGCACATGTGCACCATGTTATGGCTGGAAGCAGTTGAGGGGTCAGCTGAAGTTCGTGTTATTTTGTGTGTTGTGACTGCTGTGAGCCTGTGATGGTATTTCTTGATAATAAATTGGCAAGCTAAAGGAATTTAGCATGGTCATATTACTTTTACAGTTTGTCATCACTAGAGAAAAAGTCAGAAGGTGGCAAAATTAATGATGGAATTGAATTACTTGGTCCTCTTTGTTTTTTTTCAGTGGATGTTGGACCCAAATAAATGGCTAATACTGAAATGGCTGCATTAATTGTTAATGTTTCCCAGCTAAATGACACGGGGAGCGTATAAATTCTATTCAGGTCAAGGTTAATCAATCGCTCGATGCCTGCTGTCATGCCGTCCTCCGGCATGTTCAAGATGTTATTTACCACGTCACCACTGATGCTTTTTGTGCGATGTGAACGGAGGCTCTGCCAAGCCAATTGCTGTCCAACATGAGTCTCGTCATCATCAGTGAAGAACAATGCTACATATTGACCGCAAATTGTACCTGTGTGGTTGGATGAGTTATGTTTTCACTACGTTGTAGTTTCTCTTATAGCTTGTTTTCTGAATGGAAGTGAGTGATGCTCCTTTTAAAACTGACCCAAAGAAGTCTGCTGGTGTTCATCTTCCAGACCTCAGACTGCTGAGGTCAGGTTCTTCAAGTTACAGTCCGGCCCTTAACACATATTTTTAATCTTTCACTTCGCTTGGGAATGGTACCGAAAATCTGGAAAACTGCACATGTACACTACAGGCCAAAAGTTTGGAGGCAAGATCAAATTAGTACAAAAAAAAAATCATAGTTTCATTGGCATACTTTGCAACAAAATAAACAGGATTATAATATACAGTCATTTATCAGGATACATTTTTACCCAAATTATCAGGTATTTCCTTTTTTTTTTTTTTTTTTGCTTAGACTTTGCTTTCTTCAAAGTAACCTCCTCTTGCTTTAACAACAGCATGGCATATATGAGGCATTCGTTCAACAAGTTTTTAAAGGTATGTGCCAGGAGTAGCATTCCAAGCTTTCTTAAGTTCATCAATGAGCGACTGCTGATTCGTGGGACGCACTTTTCTGATAGATCGATCCAATTCGTCCCACATGAGCTCAATTGGAGAGAGGTCTGGAGACTGAGGGGGCCAAACCATCTTTCAAAGGACACCTTCCTCCTCTTTTTTGTCTAGGTAACCCTGACAGAGCCTTGAAGATTGCTTTGGGTCCTAAGCGAAGAATGCTTTTGACCTGTATTGGCCTTGCTTCCAAACCTCGGCCTTGTAGTGTACTGCCACTTCATAAGAGCAGAGGCAGTCATCAATAAATTTTATTGAGCAAAGAGCTTTTTACTGAGGAAGCAACAGAGACATTTATAGACACTTGTCTTACTCTTAATCCTTAGAGCGCTAAATGCAGCTATTGTTGCTCAATGAAGTAGGATATAAAAATCAAAGCTGTTGAAAACCTATCTTCTGGCAATTCGTTTAGGGAGCTGTTTTTCAACAAGTTGCCACATGATTGGTCTTCAGCAGCACCAGATAATTAAATTAACATTTTTTTCAAACTTTATTTCAGCGCTCAAAGGAATAACAGATTTGGCAGATGAAGATACAGGCTCAACAGAAGAGACAAAAAAAAGTTAGCTGCATAATGACATGACAGATCCAACAGGAAAACTATGATGAAAGAGGTACCCAGTTACCGCACCTGCAAATGATTGTGGTCCATGATCTATGATGCCTTTCTTCTAAGGTTGCCACTGTATTTTCTTGTGGAAGGGTGCAATGAAGGAGCTTATTGCCTCCTTTCCTTCATGAAATGGATAATTTTGACGCTACCTGTCTTGGCTACATGCCGAACTATACTCAGCAACAAAAGTTTCTGTGACACCAATATTGTTGATTATTTTTCATAACGCAATTATGAAATTGTCATACATGGTGATATCAGACTGAAACAGTACACGTAAACACAACATTGAAATGGAAATCATGAAAATGCGAGAAAATGACTTTGCACGTGAAAATGTGCGTAAATCATGCTTGTGGATGGCAATAAAAGAGGAGAATTTTTGGAATGTTCACATTGTGCCTGATGAACGACGGAAGCATCACTTATCGAAAACACAGCCATTTCGGATCAGGAACTCTACCCTCTAAATGCCAAGACTGTCTGAAAATGATCGGTGGAGGGCCATTGGGATGATTGAGTCTGGAACCTCGCAGAGGGAAGTTGCTCATTGCCTGAATGTCCACCGAAACACCATTTGGAACTTATGGCAGCGTCATCAGCAGACAAGACATGTCAGAGACCGTCCTCGCAGCGGCCGTCCACGAGTAACCACTCCCAGACAGGACAACTGGATTCGAACAACCCATCTCCGAAATCGATTCCAACCTGCAACCATAACTGCAAGAACGATACCTGGTTTGAGGCGACTGTCTGCACAGACAATCCGTCGCCGTCTTTGTTATTTTGGCATTGTCCCACGTCGGCCAGCAAGACGTCCAATACTCACAGTACAACACCGACGACTGTGTCTACAGTGGGCACAACAACATCGACGGTGGATCCAACGTCAGTGGGATCTTGTACTCTTCACTGATGAATCAAGATTCATGCTTAACCGATGTGATGGTCGTTTACGTGAAAACCGTCGACGTGGAGAACATTATGCCAACAACTGTGTTCAGGAATTTGATCGTTTTGGAGGTGGTAGTGTCATGATTTGGGGAGGGATCACGGCTAGAAACAGAACAGATTTGCTTGTTATTGATGGAAATCTGACAGGTCAAAGATATCGCGATGAAGTGCTACGGCCATTGGTGGTACCGTTTTTGATGCAACATGGTCCCGGAATAACGCTGCAACATGATAACGCCAGTCCACACGTTGCAAGGATTGTACAGCAGTATCTGATGCAACAACATGTCGATGTCCTGCCATGGCCAGCCAGATCCCCAGACATGTCCCCAATCGAGCATCTTTGGGACGAGATGGATCGACGTTTGCGGCGGTTGGATAACCCGCCAGCTACACTCCAGGAATTGCGACAACGTCTACGTCAGATTTGGAATGACATCCCACAGCAATTTCTGGCACGTCTGATTCGGTCCATGCGCCGGAGATGCGTTGCTTGCATCATGGCACGAGGAAGTCACACCCGGTATTGAAGTGTGAAGGTCACAATTGGTTAGACGTCAGACAAGTGCTTCATGACGCATGAAAATGACATTTTTCGTTTTGAGTGACGTTGGCACTGAAAAGTCAGTGTTTCTCCTGTTAAATAAACATATTGATTGCATTGAGATCTTTGCGTGTCATTTATAACATACACATAAATGGTGTCACAGAAACTTTTGTTGCTGAGTATATTTCAGGTTGATGTCTGTTATCTACAGCTGGTAGGTTCCTTGCTCTTTGGGGAATTTAGATTCTCCCTCGCTCCTTTAGTATTCTTGAATATTGCGCCAGTCTTTTTTTGCCACCTCTTCCATGTGTGTAATCTGGGACATTGACAGACTGTTGTTCCATTTTGAAATCGCATAAGGGGTCATGACATTTGAATATTATGCCAAATCACGGGCTACCAGTGTATTTATTAACGTTGTGATGATGGCATTTATGTGCGTACAGAAGGTGCGTACAATTTAAGAATTCATACAATTTAATCAATTATCCATGCAATACGATCGTAGATTTCACTGATAATTTTCTCCAGATTTATTTAAAAAAAAAGAACAAGTGTTGAAAGGAGACCACGGCATCAGATGAGTGGGCGTGGATACATACAGTGTGTCCTGCATGCAAGACGGTCTTCCTGTCCCATTACAGTGCGTTTGTTACCAATGTGTGCATTTGTGCTTCGTCCATACTTATGCTTGGATTGCGCTTCTGTGTTAGCGTATTCAATATGCATGTTGGCACAGTGCGCGTATGAATATGCAAGTTCAGCACTGTATGCAAGCGTTAATAGTTTCCACTGTGCTCGCCCGACGCTACTGCCAAGGTTAAGATGCGGAGCTGGCTGCGCTCGGCATTGGTAGATGATGCCTCTGTCTCTCCGAGAGTAAATTGGCGGATCCAGTACGTTTTAATTGGAGGGCCTGTCAGCTGTGTCGATTCTCCTTGGTCGCAATGATCCCGCTAATAAAGACACAATGTCTTAGTTCCGGAGCCTTCCAGATGTCAGGACAAAGCCCTTCTTAAGCTATTCTGGTGCACTTGGGCTCGAGGGGATATTAATAGCCGCGGGCCCGTACAGCGGCGCTGTGACGGGAGCTGAGTGAGGCTGTTCTGCCGCCTGCTCTTCAGCCCAGCGGGAGAGATCATGCTCCTGTTTCAGAAAAGAATCCGTTGTCCCCCGTTTGGGTCTGCTGCGATTCATGCATGAATCTCTTTGCTCCTTTTGATTTTGTTGTTACATTTCCCCTGGGATTTGCGAAGTTTACTATCCATGTTTATTTAGGCTAATTTCTGTTTGCAGAACTGTAGGTAATAAATGGAGGTGGGCTGAGGGTAAATTTGGCACACATATTAGGGAGCATTTTTGCACTCTCATGGTGCGTGTGTGAGTTTAATAGGTTGTGTAATGTTGAAGAGGATGGGACTCTGGGTGTTTTCCAGTCAAGGCTTGATACAATGCTAGATACTCTCTGGTCTTTACGTATCGGGGTTTTTTGGGACACTTCAGTGGAAGGAAAATGGGGAACATTGTTTGGCTGAATGGCCTCTTCTCGGCGCTTGTGTTATGTCTGTTTCCTGATAATGCTGCTGTGTTGCAATGGTACCTCTTCCAGTCCTGAAATGTTGTCATGAATGGCTGTAATTGTTCATTGTTAGTATTTTTTAAATACATTTTGTTTGTATATTATCAGCATGTAACACGCTAGTTGATTTTGGATTGGAGCTGCGGAAGTAGGCTGTTGATGTGGAACAGAAATCCAGTCAAGGCTTCAACGTACCGGCTGTACCCCCTTTCACCACTAGATGGCTCTCTTGGACTACAACCCCTTTGTATTATAATTTTTTTAATCTCGCATTGGCTGGGGAAAGGATCGAATTAAATGGGCCAGCCGATAAAATACTCCCATTTAAAGTCGGCATTTTTATATAGAAAAGAAAAGGAATTGAAAGAGGTGAAAAATGAGGGGAAAGTTTGTCGCAGGAGGTTTGTTTTGCTCTGTGGAGAGCACTGCCTCCCCTCTCACAGCACGTCGATTCTTGGCTCCTCATAACCTCGGCACCTGGACGCCATTGGTCCGAGGCTGAGGACACGGGAGCCTCAGGGGCATGCTGGGAACATGGCTTTTTATGAACTTCCTTGTCTCTACGGTGGCGGAAACGGAATGTGTAATGCCCTGCGACAGATCTACCGGTGATAAGGTGAAATGATTCTCTAAAGTGGGTCATTAAAGTGAATCTTTTTCTTTCCCTCCCAAATCAAGGTGACAGCCAGTGCTCAGGTGTTCTGTTCAGACGGGGCTCCTCACAAGGAGCAGGGGCCAGGAAAACCTGGTTTATTCAGTTTCACTGTATTCACGCTGTCTGTGCTGTGTGTGTCTGTAGCTCAGTGTGTGTGTGTGTGCTGTATATTTGTGCTGCGTGTTTCTTTTGTGCTGTGTGTACTGGTGTTGGGCGCAGTGTGCGTGTGCCATATGTTCGCTGTTTGAGTATTGTATGTGTGCTTGTGTTTGTTGTATGTGTGTGTACACGTATTTGCGTGTATTTTGTGAGAAGTTTGTTGGGATGTTGTGTGTTGTGTATGCAAGTGTTGTTTGGCGGTTTGTGTTGTGGCCTGATTGTGTCATTTATGTGTTGTGCGTCTGTTTTGCACGTGTTCGTGTTGTGAGTATCGCGTTGCCTGTGTATTTTGTATTTGTGTGTTTTGTCTGTGTGTTGCGTGTGTCATTTGGGTTTGTGTGTTGAATGTGTGTTGTGTGTATGTTGTCGGTTTGTGCGTCTGTCTGTGTTTAATGTGTGTGCATTGTAAAGTGTGTGTCTTGACAAATAATTTCGTCTCATTGAGACTTCTGCTTTCTCTCACAAATGGAACATATTGGTTTATTCTAGTTATCATGTATGTAGAAGTGAAATTATCCTACGCAATGGACAAATCTAGGCATGAGCCGAAATGATCTTTCATCTTCCATGTTTGTCTGAAAAAAAGTAAATAATAGAAATAAGGGCTGCGGCTTGGTAAAATTTTTATTATTTTTTTTTGCAGTGAGTGTTTCATTTGTATGTTGTGTGAAAGCACGTGATGTGCGCGTGTGCCTGCGCTGGAGTTCTGAGGCATCTCTGCGTCCTTCCCTCCAGACCGGGGCCCCTCACTCCGACAGAGGGACTCAGGGCCCCGACAGCCCGCCCCATAGAGACCTGTATGTGGAGTTGGTCTGCGGCTCCTCTTTCTGACCGAGGAGTTTGGCTGTAGAGACGGGTGTGCTCAGTAGGTCCGTAGTCCTTCACTCTGAGTGAGGGGTGGGGGCCCTTAGAGTGTGTGTGTGTGCGTGCGCGCATGAGTGTGTGTATATGTGTGTGTGTGGAGTGCGTGTGTGTATGTGTGGAGTGCGCCCGGTCCTGGCAGGGTACCCTTCACAGCTCGGCACACGCGGCGCTGGACTGCCAGAGCACAGTGTCGTCTCTGACGCACGCTAAGCCTGCGCTGCTAAACTGGGATAAATCAATCAAGCCTGCCATTCTGCATCAGCCATCTTTCACTGAATACATTAGCGCCGTTTCTCAGGTACGCACAGGCATCACGTTGTGTTTTTGTTACCTTGGTAAAATCGATTTTGCTGTGAAGTAAATATCTTTTTTCGGAACATGGGACTTTCACTTCCGACTTGAAAGACGGCCGCGTTCCAGGAGACTTGTTAATGTAGACACCTGAATACACGTTCAAAATTAAATTCCTCCCTAAAGTGTAACTCGCTCACGATTCAAGATTTCTCCCGATCTGGTTACAAGCCCTGTTCATAAATCACCTCCCCGTTCTGCTGTCCTCAATTGCACAAAAAGTTGTCATCTCCGTACTTACTTCATAAATAAACAAAACTAAAATGTCCTGCCGTGGGTTCGTTAGTCCCCCACCAGCTGACGGGTGGACCAGACAAAGTGGTGCGGGGATATAGGATTAGAGTCCGCCCGTCCATCCTTCAGTCCATCCGTCCATCCATCCATGACACTTTCGATGGAGACAAGTTTTCTGAAAAAACTATGAGAGCTACAAAAGTCTAATTTTGCTTGCCTGCTTAACCAGTCATGATCTAGGTTGAGTTCGAAAATAGATATTGAAGCTTTTTTATTAATTTTATTAGTTACGGCCCTTGGATCAAAACACCTCACTTTGTGCATGGCATCTAATCGGGACAAGTTTTCAAAGAAAGGTTTGTCCATAAAGTATTGAAGCTTTGCGCATTGATCAATGGCCCTTGTGGCCCTCGATTGTGGCGGGGGATAGTGAAGACCTTGTCGTCTTGTTGATTTAGGGTGCGGGCATGCATGTGCGTTTGTGGCCGTTCGTTCATCTGGATTTGTTTCTGAAGCTGATCTTCGCAGTGGCTCGTGCAGTTTGGCCTCATCTCCTAGTTATGCCTTTTGTATGTTTCGTGGGCCTGTGTCCTTCTTTAACAGGGGACATTTTTGCTCTCTGATTAGCTTGTTAAGGAGATGTGTTTGTCAGGCCGTGTGCACTTGGCACTGCCAGTCACATTTATAACCCGTCTGTTCGTTGGAGCTGCGGTGCTCACGACAGGACTCGCTGGGTTACGCCCGAGCTTTCGAATAGATGAGGGCGTCGCGGTGCTCTTTCTGAGCGCTTCGAGCGCTTGGCCGACGTGGCGGTTGGTTTGCTTTGACCCTGAGATGGACGCTGGAGTTGTCCGTACACGGCGGAGGGGGAGCGCGTCTCTGCTAAGCAGGGTCTGTCGGGCAGTCGAGCGCTCTGATGCGGCGCGGCGAGGAGGCCCTGCGCGATTAATCATTCCGGGCCGCACGTCTGGAGCCGGGGAGCTGCCTTGGCGCGCAATCCCCCCTCCCTCCAGACGGACTCGGGCGGGGTCATTTCCTGGCCCCTGCAGGCATGTACCCCGTCTCCACACGTCTCGCCGCTGGGACTGCGTCCTGGTCGCAGTCCGGGGGACATCCAGGTCCTGAACACAGGAATTCAAGACCGCGCACTCATACACACACACACACACACACACACACACACCCAGACAGGCATCCGTGCACACTCATATGCACACTCACGGTCACATGCACGCGGACATGTTCTGGAATACGTGCGTCCAAGTGCGTGCGCCCGTATGCGCACATAAGCCCACATGAACACAAACATCATTCATTGCTGGCACAAACGCATGCTAATATACTTGCACAAACGTAAGCACACATGGACACGCACTAGCATTCGTGTGCGTGCATACACATGCACACCCTCAAGCGCACGCATTCGTGCTCACACATGCTCACCTGTGTACTGATGGACTCCTGGTGGCATATGTGAGCACACACACACACATACACACATACGCACACACACACTAACAGCGTCCTGCTGATGCCTGAGTGGCAGTGCAGGCTGAAGTGCTCTCTCTCAGCCCTGCGCTGCAGTGAAATACTGTAGGAAATCACTTCAAACACTAGTTTGCTTTTGTAATCCAATGCAAGTAGGCTAATTATCCCAAGCTTTTGATCTTCATGGTGCATATTGATTACAGAGTAGGATTGCTTTGGGAACGGTAAATCGGCTTTTATTTCCTGTGGCCCGGTTTCTAAAAAGTATCTGCTTTATTTAAGTATTCTTGGTCATGAAGGCAAAAAGCTAAGCCTGAAACTCCTTTCACCTCCCCTCCCGTTACAACATATACTGCCATCGTTTTCACCGTCATGCGCTTGCCTCTTCTTGCCCGATATGGCGATCCAAATTTGTCTTTTTAAAGAGCACATTGTGATCCAGCTCGACGCCCCCTCTCTACATTCCTCAGAGTGAGGTAAAAAAGATTGCCCCGCTCTTTATAAATAGCACAGCTCAACTCTTGTTGTGCTTAATTTGGTGATTAGAGGGTGGATAGAAGCACAAATGCATTGTTTCCTGCAGTCGCTTGCCCAAGCCGAGGCTCTGCGATTGATCGAAGAACACAGTGCAGAATATTTCTGGGCTCTCTCTCTCTCTCTCTCTCTCTCTCTCTCTCTCTCCCTGGTGTGCTTTGTCCTTCCCTCTCTGCCTGTCTATTCCCCCCCTCCCTCTCTCCTTTATCTCTCTCTCGCTCCCCACCTGTGAGTTCCACTTTCTTAAATGATCGCTCTCAACGTACAGCCATTTTAGCACTGCGCTGCGGAGTCGATGTCCGAGGTCCATGTGGTCACAATGCCGTCCGAATTTTATGCGCAGTCATGGCAATACTAACTCATCGCATTTTTTGATCTGCATAGTTTAAAGGGAGTCGCAAATATTTATAAAGGACCACAACGAGATGAAATCTGGATCATTGATGACCTTTTTCTGTTGTGTTTTTATGAGTTATGTGAATGCTATTTTAATCCTGTTACCGTAGCACTATATATGTGGCACATAGTCTAGATGGCTTTAAAAAGCTTTGCTCGCAATGCATTCATTATCATGACATGATAAAATTAATGCTAAAAACATAAATCCCACTGTAATAGATAAATAGGTCACACTTTATTTGAGATGTTGTTCATAAATGCTTTATACAGCATGTATAATACCTTCATAAATAAGACATGATGTCTTCATAAATCACACACAAGCAAATGTCATACTTTATAAAGGGTGGAATCACACATCCTTCTTCAGCATGTGATGCCAGATGTGACAATGACAATGTCACTTAGCTGACAATGTCACCCTTTATCACATTTAGCCACTAGCTAATTGACACTGTCAGTTAAATCACAGCTGGCGTCACATGTTGAAGGATGTGTTATTTCAACCTTTACAAAGTATGACGTTTGCTTATGTGTCATTTATGAAGGCATTATACATGCTGTATAAAGCCTTTATGAGCAACACTTCAAATAAAGTGTGATCGATAAATTTATAACACTTAACATATTTAGCTCCTATCCAAAAAAAATTGACTTTTTGATTTTGGCACCATTGTCTTTTTTTCTCCATATTGCAGCGAATTACAGCGCTTCAGTTTGTCAGCGTGAGTTGAAAGTGCACGCCGAGACAGCGGGGAGCCTCTCCAACTCGCCTTTACTGCGGTTTTATCGCGTCTTGTCAACCATTTGCCGGTGCTGTGCTGTTGTTTTGGTGGAATTGAGCGTTAAAGCTCCGCCGCAGAATTGTTCTTATTAGGAGGAAATGGGACTCCGCGGATTGAAAACAAAATTGTCCCCTATTTGTTGTGTTGTTAGGTTTTCCGGCTTTGTGTAAAATCGGTTTATCCTCCGCAGTTGAACTACGCCAAGCCATTGTGGCCATGATGAATAGGAAGGACGAGCTGGAAGAGCAGAATGCGTGAGTATGTTCTGCGGTCAGCACCTCCCCTGATGTCAGTCACCGAAGCTGAAGTACAGGGAGGTCTGCTTTCTCTTCCTTTTCAAGTCTTCTTGTGTAATGAAACGGTGGTGAGAATCGTATTCGTTTGATTAGCCCACTGTGACTGAGGTTTTGTGATTGGTCAGGTCCCTGCGCGGCCTGTTGGACGGGGAGATGGAGCACTCGGCCGGACTTCGACAGGAAGTCGACGGTTTGAAGAAGCGACTCGGAGAGCTGGAGGAGCGACACACAGCCAAAGTACAGGCCCTCGGCAGGTGGGTGGAGCGCAGTACAGGCCCTCGGCAGGTGGGTGGAGCGCAGTACAGGCCCTCGGCAGGTGGGTGGAGCGCAGTACAGGCCCTCGGCAGGTGGGTGGAGCGCAGTACAGGCCCTCGACAGGTGGGTGGAGTGCAGTACAGGCCCTCGGCAGGTGTGTGGAGCGCAGTACAGGCCCTCGGCAGGTGGGTGGAGCGCAGTACAGGCCCTCGGCAGGTGGGTGGAGCGCAGTACAGGCCCTCGGCAGGTGGGTGGAGCGCAGTACAGGCCCTCGGCAGGTGGGTGGAGTGCAGTACAGGCCCTCGACAGGTGGGTGGAGTGCAGTACAGGCCCTCGGCAGGTGGGTGGAGTGCAGTACAGGCCCTCGGCAGGTGGGTGGAGTGCAGTACAGGCCCTCGGCAGGTGGGTGGAGCGCAGTACAGGCCCTCGGCAGGTGGGTGGAGCGCAGTACAGGCCCTCGGCAGGTGGGTGGAGTGCAGTACAGGCCCTGGGCAGGTGGGTGTAGTGCAGTACAGGCCCTCGGCAGGTGGGTGGAGTGCAGTACAGGCCCTTGGCAGGTGGGTGGAGTAAAGTGTAGGCCCTCGGCAGGTGGGTGGTGCTACATCCAGACCCCCGACAGGTGGGTGGTGCTACATACAGACCCCTCGGGAGGTGGGTGGTGCTACATACAGACCCCTCGGCAGGTGGGTGGTGCTACATGCAGACCCCTCGGCAGGTGGGTGGTGCTACATACAGACCCCTCGGCAGGTGGGTGGTTCCAGGTAAAGAAGAGAGCCGATTTTACTGGTCTGAACTGGTCTAAATCTTAATACACTCCTTCAAAAGACTGGAAGATCAGTTCCTTGCTGAACCCGTGACGTCCATTATGGAACACAGAGTGCTGGGTCTAAACTTGAGACTCGTGTGGTTGAGCTATTATTACGAATCTCCAGTTTTCACTTGCAAGTGAATCTTACTGCAGAAAAATTTTATGCGCGACCTTTTAGCATTGTTCGCAATTGCATAAGTCTGTATGGCTCCATTTCCTATAAATACAGCTCTATTTATTTTTTTTTTTTGAAGATTTTCGTTGCCTTGGTAACGCGCTCAACCCCAGAAAAAAGCTTACCCCTTGTTTTACTGAATGAACACTCGCACTCCTCTTGTGGATGGTAAAGAAAATGTTGTAGGAGGGTGGAGTCCCTTGCGTGGTTTGCTGTACACGGTGTAGCTCCTCTCTGAATGCATAACGCTTTTTTTCTGCTGACGGCACAGTTACAGCCTCCTGTCATTGATCCACTGGCAGATTTGACCTGAAGGCCAAATCATGTACATGTTGCTAATTACCCTCATCAGACGAGCAGCTCCCTATTTAATCCTCATTACTTGTCAAGCGGACAGCACAGAGCCCTCGTTTGAAAGGCAATCGAATACAAATGGGCAGCAGTTGGTGCAGTTCGCCGAAGTGCTGACACATGCGAATAACTCGGCACCCGCCCTCTCTCTGACACAGCTGAGGACTGGAAGAATGTCTTTCTATCGGTGGACCCAAATATTTGTCCCCCGCCACGCGCGAAGCGGCGGGACATAGTATTCACGACCGTCCGTCCGTCCGTCCGTACGCCCCGAATCCTTGTCAGGGAGATATCTCAAGAATGAATTGACGGATTTCCTTCAAATTTCATGTTAACATGTATTAGGGTGATACCCCGGCGCCAGTCGATTTTGGTGACCTTCGCGTCACTCAAGGTCACACCGAGAGATTGCTCATTTTGACACGATTTCACATTTTGTGGCGGGGGACAAAGACACGTTAGTGGCAAATACTTGTTAACTTCAGTTTCAGTATTAACCAGGCCTGGGTTAGGAGCTATTTCGGCTCATTTGGGGAAAAATACTTTCAGGCACGGCTCTCTAGTGCAAGTGGCTGGGGTTCCCTGAAATCCTACACTCTCCGCCTAATCGGCGCCGGGTTGGAATTGGAGGCTGTCCCTTAGCTGTAATTTTGCATAGTTGATGTTATCCAGTCTGTGGAGAACTGCAACCAAAGGATTCCAGATGATAGACAAATTTGTAAACAAGCCTCGCCTGCTCCTGGCAGGAGTGCGGGGATTGCAGTGTGTCCGCCAAGCGTTTGATGGCCGTTATAATTTGCCTCGTCACGCATTGTCAGTTTAGTTTTTGGTAAATGAGTCAAATTAAGTCAAACTGCGTGACGACAACAAAAACTCAAATTTTCAAGAGCTAGAAACCCTGAAATGTAATCATGTTTGTGTTTATGACTTTGATGGCAAATTACTGCTATTTTAGTTTTGTTGATGCAGCACTCGGAGGTAAAGAGGGTCGACGTCAAAAAATTTGAATGGAGAAAACTGCTCATATATCCAAAAAATGGTGTTGAATCTTTTGCAAGATACTCTAATTGAACTGCAGTATCATATTTAATCCACATAAGCACTGTTAAAAAAATAGTCCACGCAAGCACTGTTTTCTAAAAATCTTTCACTGCAAAAGTTTCATAAAAAAAAATCCCATCCACTCAAGTGCAATTTAAAAAAAAATAAAAAAATTGTCCACACAAGCTCTGTTTTCTAAAAAATTTCCCTCCACACAAGTACTGTGTTAAAAAAAAAAAAAAAACCTTCCGCAAAAGCACTGTTTTATGAGAATTCCATCCACACAAGCATCGTTTCAAAAAATAAATAAAATCTCCGTTCACGCGAAAAAGGATGCCATTCCAATGGGCTGAAGTGGCATAATGAAATGTGAAACCGTGTTGGCCAATCAAAAGCCTTGAAAAATCACTATAACTGGTAGCCAAGGCCACAGTATTGCAGTGCACAACCTTTTACCCCCTGGGAATTCTGGGAATTGTGTCATTTGATAAGGGTAAACAATGCCTAGCATGATGCAATTATTTGCTATTTATTTCCAACCTGAATTGCAAATATGGAAGTTTTTTGGCTGGCAGTGGAGAAAAGTGGGCCGTGGAGAATCCGTTGATTGAGATTGACATAGGAATGGCGGGGATAAAATTGGATAAATTGGTAGCTCACAACAATGGCTGTGGAATCTTTTTTTTTTCCACATTTTCTCTTGCAGTCATAACAGAGGTGGTCTAGAAAGAGATTGTATTTGTCTCACGGCATTTTTTTACTGTCTGTATTGGCATCCTTTGGAGGATGATGTTCAATTCTGTTTGTTCAAATAAGGCGTGCAATATGTTAGTTGTACAAACACGGTACAATCTGATGGTTGCAATGACGGAATAACTGCGATGTAAAAGGAAATGAATGCTATTAAATCCCACTGTGACATGCCCGCGCCATAAAGCAGATTTGGTTATAATGTGATCATCGATAAGTTCCCATCCTAAAACCACACCCATCCCCCTTCAGTTTCCTCAATATTTTTAGCTTTGTACACTGATCAGCCTCAAGGTTAAAATCGGTCTCCTGTTATAGTGTCGGTCTCCCATGTTCTGCCTAACCAGCTCTTACCTGTTAGGGCATGGATTCCGCCAGACCTCTGAAGGTCTGATGCAGTATCTTGCTCCAGGACTATGGCTGCAGGTCCTTTAAGACCTGTAAGCCTTCATGGATTGTGCATGTTTTTTCCAGCACATCTGCAGGATACGCAATCGGATTGAGATCTGCGGTGCACTGTGCTCTGAAACCTTCTTATCACAGCCAACATGAATTTTTTTATTTTTTTTTTTTTCGCCATTTGTGCTACGGTAGCTTATCTTTAGGATTGGACCATATGGCCCAACCTCCACTCCGTTTGCGCATCAGTCAGCCTGGGGCATCCATGACCCTGTTGCCGGTTCACTGGTTGTCCTTGCTTGTTCCACTTTTGGTCGGCACTAGCCTCTGCATACTGAAAACATCCACAACACCTTCCATTTGGAGTTGCTCGGGCTCTGCCAGCTAGCCATCACAGTTTGGCCCTTGCAAAAGTTGCTCAGATCCTTACGCTCGCCCGTTTTTAGCTCGCCAGGACGACTGTCCTCTGAGAGCTATTGCCATACCCTCTGCGTCGGCGTCTGTGGATAGCAAGGTTAGTTTTCCGGCGAGCTGTGTTGTCTTCTGACAACTCTAGTTCCTGCTTCCCGCAGGTCTACATCAAGAACTGACTGTTGCCATTTGCCACTTGACAGGTGCCATTGTTATAGATGATGAATGTTATTCGCTTCACCTGTCAGTGGTTTTAATATTGTGGCTGATTGGTGTTTGTGAATGCGCGGTGCCGCCATTAATTTCACTCCATGAGTTTCAGCTGAACGTCGCACAGTTATCTTTTGTGATCCTGTAGAAGCCATATCTTAGCATCCTTGAGATTTATTCTATTTATGTTTGCTCAAGGATTGTGCCCCATCATAGAAACCTGCTTTGACCTCATGTGTTATACAAATGCTACTCATTTGGTTTTGGGCCGAGACAGCCCTGAAGTGCTTGCATCTGGCATTGGATTATTAATAAAACTCTCCAGCTCTGACGCAGTGGTTTCTGAACAGTTTAAGGGGCGCACTTTAATTTTGTAACTGCTATAAGATTCACATCCCCTCTACAGCCCGCTAATGTTGAGAACAGCATTATTAGGCTGTAAATGTGAACATATTTTGAGCTATTTGCATTTTGGCAATTTTTAGCTTTTAATGTCTTTCTTTTACCTGTTCCCTTATCTGGCTGAAAGAGGGAATAGTACAAAGGAATGCGGCAGAAAACCTGCTTATATTAGTTATTCTTGTAGAATTAAATCTGAAATGCATTTATTTTTCACCTACTGTAATTTTTTTTACAAAACTCACACATTTAAATGGGTTCGCTGCAGCCACATGCTGAAATCGTTCACACAAAGCCCTCGGATGAACTGTGGCTCCCCCCTCCCTTTTCAATGCCAGTGTCCCCGAGGTCGGTTCAGTTTGTTTATGCCGTGACTGTTTCTCAGTCAAAATATTGTGCCTCAGTGTTTTGGGGGCAATCTGCATTACACATTCCCCACTTTTGGTTGCTCAGCTCATGAATCGCTGTAATGCTCCTCTAGGACTTTTTCTTTAAGTCTCTGATTTTGAGGAGGTTACGTTGTGTTTTGACTCCTGCTGCTCTCGTCTTTTGGTAAATCAATTCAGCAGACGGAAACTTTATAATTTTCTCCATGCCCTGTATCGCTAATGGAGCCAGAGGCTTGGAAGAAAGTTTAAAATTAGAGAATTAATCCAAGCAAGAAGCCTTTTTTCCCTTCTGAGATTTAGCTTTCCCTGTAATGCATACCATAATTGAACTGTCAGCGACACAAGTTTTAGTTTGGGTACATGATTGCATCAGTCAGTGTGCATGCGTGAGTATACGGGCTATAGAGCATGACCGGGACATGCATACAGACTGAAGCTAATTGGGCAAACCATGGTCCTGCATTGAAATATTATTTTGCGCTTTGATGCTTGCAAAGTCTAAATGACTCGAGAATTAATCCTTAGAGCGCCAAATACAAATGGTGTTGCTCAATGATGCAAGATGTCAAATTCAAAGCTGTTGATAACCTATCATGTGGCAACTTGTTCAGAAGAGCTCCCCTGCGGGACCTCTTTTAAACAAGTCACCACATGATAGATTTTCTGCTCAAGGTCATTTAATTTTTAAGTTATTGACAATTTATTTCAGCGCTCTAAGTTTTAATTGGTTGCATTCATGCCCTGTTCCTTTGGCCAGTACTTTTTGTTGAAATAAAAGAAGCAGCCCGTGCAGTCTGTTGGTCATAAATTTGGATTTTTTTTTGGGAACTTTTACTGGAATTTTACCGGTTGTAAGATGAGTCCTTGCATTTAGGACTTAGGATTTAGATCCCTACTCACTCACGGCTGGTTAATGATTTTAAAGGTTAAGAGATATTCAGCATAAGGGAAATGATGCTGTGCTCAGTCATTTAAGCTCTACACAACTGCCAGAGATTCGTGCAGTCAGTAATAAATGATGCAAGAATAATGATTGCGCATATTTTCAGCATTATTTTAGCAGAAGAGCTGGACAGCTCATGCCATTTTGACATTTATCGGCTGGAGGAAGGCAGACATTGTAACTGGTAGAGAACCGACTCCTGCCGAGATAGTGCCGCGTTTGGGATTAAACTCCTGCGAACTCTGTGGAATTGAATACAGATTGCGAGAGATGACTTATTATGGGTTTTTCCTTAAAAATGAACGGAAACTTAGGGGCAAGTGGGGGAAAAAAATGTGATCATTGTTTGCTTTAAAAAACCTCATGCTGAGGTATTGATATTATTCAAAGCAGTGCCAAAAAATAATGGGAGGAGGAGATGTTACATGAATTATAGCCATTCTGTTAAAGAAGTGGACCATCGAGGTTACATCTCAGCAGTTTGTCTGTCCAGGTCTGAAAAAAAATTGCCATCGCTTATTCTCTAATTGAAGTGTCCCTTTTGACAGGCCGCTTATGTTGCCTGTATATTGTGTTGAGTATCCAACACACAACAATCAATGATGCTGTAATTAACTGAAATCTGGAAGGTGGCGCCAAGCAGGATGATTTCTGATTGGACTGATAAAAAATTGACTAAGCCAGCATTGTGTCTTTTTGTCAAAACGTCCTTACTAAGTTTAATCTTCAGACTCGAAATGGACCCCTTCCAGATATTTTATTAGTTTGGCTTATTATCTGTCACATTTTAATTTTTTTGGGGGGGTGGGGTCTTTAGAGGTGTGAAGCTATTCAAAATGGTACATGTTCTGTGTTGTGTTTAGTCTGTATAATTGAAAGCAATTAAAGGACCATGGTATCATAAAATAATCCTTGTGAGGCATAAAGTACCCATGGGTTCGTCAGAATCAAATGGCATTAAGGTTTAATTAACTGGAGTGTTACATGACTTGCGTTTTTATTTTCACATATTTAGTGAGAAAATATAAACCAAAACTAAATTAGCCAACATTTTTGATGATTATTATATTGTTAAACGTTTTTTCCTGGCAGCAAATAATCCATCTGAAAGCAGCACTTCAGTGGAATCAATTTTAAACTACATTCTGCTTGTCCTTTTCAGAAGTGTGAGCCGATGCTCGTTATCCTCATCATGAATACCGTTTGTTCTCTATAGTCAGTCTTGGCTGAGCGGCGGTTGGCATACAATTTCATTGATTTCCTCAAACATATTTGTCAATATAAACAACCAAATTGTTGTTACACTTAGTACACTGATAAACTGTATGTGAGATCACCACGGTCACACGACTCGGCTGGTTACTGGTAGCTTTATAGTTAAATCGAAACCTCAAACAGATGCAGTGTGTAGATCTGTGCCTTCAAGATACGAAATAAATTACCAACTGTGACCACTGAGGCGCCCAGCAAGGCAAGCTTTCAAGAATTATTGAGAAGTTATTCCAAGTTATTTCAAGTGTTTGCTATTTTTACTTGATGTGTTCTTAATGTGTTCTCGTTATTTGAATATTTTTAAGGGGTCTTTAGGGTAGAGTGTAGAAACAGCCATAATGTAAAAACTAAGTAATGAACATACTCAACGTGATTTTAACCTCATAAAATGTAGTATTTTGATAAATTAACATGGTTGCCATGGAAATGGCACTTTAATGACAATGGCACTAATATTTCAATTACCCATTGTCAGATTTTATTCAAATTAGTCTCATATGAAAGGTTTAAGGTTGTTCTATGAAATGACGCAGGATTTTTTTGTTTGGAGCATTTATGAATATTTAATGAGCTCTGTTATGTAACCAGAATGAAAATCGCTATCATCAACTTGCTTCATTTTCATAATTAACCCTCTCGGGATGCACTTATCTAGGAAAATCCTGTCATTTCATAGACTTCCAACAGATACAACTTCAATCCAAATTTCAAGTCAATCAGGTGAATATTAATTATTTTATGAATGCCACAAGGTCGAAAATCAGTCAGAATTGTAATTTTGGGTAATTTGCATTTAAAGTCAAAAGTCACAATTGAGGCAGAGAAAAAACATAGATTTTTGGTGTTTACTGGCATCTCATCGCATTCCTTTATTTATTTTATGAAAAAAATCAAAAATATAGAAATTTTTACCCCAGAGACCCCTTAAGCTTGTATTTTTGTGTTTTTATTGAAGCCTTTGTTTTGTTAATGTTTAGTATTGTTTTTCGGGTGTGGACCTCTGGAAGAGTAACTGCTGTCGTGGTAGCAGCCAATGGGGAATCTGAATAAGGAAGAAAGCACAGAGAAGGCGAGGATGATTATCTTTCTAGTGCTGCGCATCTTGTAGCATATGATCAATATTAGGCGAAGAAAGACTCTTATCTGCGTGGTTCTTCAGTTGTTACAGTACTACTGCTGTGCGTGAGTCCAGCCATCTTGTTAGCCTGTGAAAACAAGTTCAGTTCCTGGGCTTTAACACAACCAGCTTTTTGTTTTTACACATTTGGTTATTGCTGCCTGGACATGTGTACCTTTCTACTCAGGTGTGACTCAGGAAAAGCCGGAAAAATTGGAACTGAATCAAGGAACGGCAGGACAGAAAATTTCATTCTGTGACGGTGCCCGTACCTTGTATTCTTGACACATCCCCAGCCATTTTGATGTCATGTTACACATCGTAAGTGTAAATTGAGAGCCCTGGGGAAGCGCGTTACGTGTTCTCGAAAAACGGCACCTGCCTGTTGGGGATTGGAGTGGATGGCTAAAAGTGCCATTTTGCCATTTTAATTGAACTTGATCAAAGTAGACTTTTTCATGTGCTTCCTGCTGGTCAGGTGTAGCTCATCTGTCCGCCATCTTTGGACTCTCTCCTGTTGGACCTCCCAGAGAGCTGAATAATCACTAATGAACGCTGCCTGCCACTGAGAATCCTAACATTTAGAAACCCCCCTGAGGGACATTGGATGAGAGAAGCTCAGCGGTCCTCCAAAAGCCGCTCCTCTGGGATGTCTTCTGGAAGCTCCCGCCAAAGGAAATGAAGGAAACCTGATTTCAATTCACGTTGCACCTCAGGCAGCGTTAGCCTCCGTTGCAGATGTCTTATGGTGTTCGGTTAATTTCCTTCACCCCTCAACGTCTGCGCACTGGAGCGAGGTTTTGTGTTCCCTGACGTAATGTGGTTGTGCTTGATGAGCCAATCAGAATGCTTGTTATATGTTATGATCTCTGTCATTACTATGGCTTTTCCCTGCGGATTGTCAAAAATAGTGAAATGGCGGGTAAAGAAACTCCTAAAAAACTTGTAGAAAACGACATTTATTTTGTGTGTAAAACAAAAATCCTCTCAAAAAAAGACAAGTGCATGGAAAAGGCAAGCTTGATATCGCTGCAGTAATAAGCTCTGCCATCTCTGTTAACACAGCGGTATACACGAACGAGTTATTCGTCTGCCGAACGGGCTGCTACGTAGACATCTTTCCTCTCGATAACTAAGTTGTTCATTGCTTGTTCTTGTAAGCTATTCATACTTTCAATATTGAAGGTTTTGCAGATTTTATCCAAAGCTCGAGAGAAAACATGTTCGCCACCGTCCGCCATTTTGGATTTATATGTTTATGCATATATAATTAGCTCCTGGATTTTAGGAGCTAGTTTCTGATTGGTGGAACACAAAACCTCGCTCGAGTGCGCAGACGTTGTGGGGTGAAGGAAATTAACCGAACACCATTAGACGTCTGCAACGGAGGCTAAGGCAGCATCTGTTTCTCCGCTCCCCTTGCACATTCATATAGAGTAAGGAGGTTATGTTTTGTTTGTTTTTTTTCTGTCTGTTAACAGGATAACTCAAACAGTTATAAACGGATTGGCATGAAATTTGGTTGGATTATAGATGGTAGTCTAAGGATGAGTTGATTTAATTTTGGAAGTGATCCAAAATGTATTCTGTATTCTAGACCAGAAGAACGAATAGTACTGACATATGGCGTGGCAGAGGTATGGGCTCAACTGAGTGCCCTTCTAGTTTGATTCGTAAACATATTTGCTCTTGTTTGGTTGTGGGGGATTAACGTAGCTGTCTTCAGTTTGAAAACAAGGCCTCAAAGTCAGTAAATGAAGCTGAGGTCTTTTTACTGATCTTTTAATCTTCCCATTTGTAAACCTAATGCCTTTGTGGAGGCAGACAAGCCGACTATTTCTCTCGTCTCATGAGAGTTCTGGTCTACCAACTTATGATGTGTGTTTTGAGCCTCGTTCTCACGGGCACTGGAAGTGCATATAAAATAGTTAATATGCAGTTAAATCTGAAATATCTTGTAGCCTCTGTTTCATAACTCGCCTAACTTTACCGAGCTCAGCACATATTTACTTGCCATCAGAGAATTCGTTGTTCAGTCTGTATCTAAACTTGAACTAATCCCTGAATACTGGAAGTAAAAATGAAAACAGCCAAATATTTACTGCAGATGATTAGCATGGCGCAATGTCGTTTAATCACAGTGAATGTAGCTCTGAAGTAACTTGATGGAAAAGAGTCCACCATTTTCTCCCATTAAATCCCCTCATTGCAGACAGCGTGGCTGCAACACCGTTCCCCTCATGTCTGTTTATGTGAGATGAATTTGCCAAAAAAAAACCGAATGCTGTGAGACTGTACTAGAAAAATCTTCGTATGCACGCTGTATTTACAAATTGTACTCATGGCAGCCATGTTGGTTTTGGCTATGCATAATACAATGTAGGCAATGCCCTCTTGAGCAGGGTCAGTTTCGTTTTTCAATAAGAAGCAGATTTATTTTATTCCTCTGTAAAATGTGCTCATGGGTGTCTTATCTTTTCGGAGGTAGAATATCATGTCCATTTGTGCTTTCTTCAGTGAAAGAATCAGAGGCAGTAGTTTAGTGAACTTACTGCTGGGCCAGCTGGGGTAAGGGAGAGGACTGAATTCCTCTCATCACGACAGTAGGTCACTGGAACATTGTCTTCCTGCAGCATCTGACACTAATTTCTTGTTTCTAGGGAGAACGAGGTGTTGAAAGTCCAGCTGAAGAAGTATGTGGGTGCCGTCCAGATGCTCAAGAGAGAGGGCGGCCAGGGCGATGACGGTAAGAGGCACATCGATTAATCCTGACCTTCAGACTAACAGGCACAAAGCTGGTCTGTACACCTGGGGATGCTAACAGCAGCCTGTGGTCCCACAGCTGAGTGCTGAGGGTGCTTTCAAATTACTGTTCCATGGTGATGTCTGACATGGGATGAATATTTTCAGTTCAACCTAATCTGGAATCATCTACCGTCACTGTTACTTACATATGCGAACATCACAACGATGAAACGACTAAGTAGGGGTGGGCGAAGAACCATATCAATGAGTAATATGTTTTTTTTAAGCGTGGGAACAGTCATAGTTGCAATCTGCCCCATCAGATATCTTGGTCTGAGAGTAAGCTGTAATGCTGTATTAAGACCAGCCCACTGGCTGCGTGGACAGCACTCCTTCCAGCAATCAAACTTTTTTTGTCCCCCGCGGTAGCGAGCGGAGCGGGGGACCTAGTATTGGCTCCGTCCGTCCGTCACGTCCCGTTTGTTGTGAACGCGATATCTCAAGACTGATTTTATTCATCTTTGGCTTAAATGTGTATTAGAGTGATATGCCGACCCCAGTCGATTTCCGTGTCCTGGCGGGGGAAATGGCCGCATTCAGTGGCGACACTTCTCTTTCCGTCTTTTATGTCTGTAAATTGGACATGATGGAGCCTAAATATCACAGGTGCTGAATCGTAGAAGTAATAAATAATAATTCAACACAAACAAAACAAATCCCTATACGTTTACTTGTCTCTCCTTCTCCTCGCAAACCTGAAGTGATGAGCAGCTGAAAAGACCCCCCCTCCTCCCCCTTCAGAAGCCCTTTTACAGGATGGAAGACAGTCTATGATCACTAAGCAATGATTTAGCAGAAGCAGAAGTGACGATCACGTCAGGGGTTCGATCCCCGCCTCGCATCAGCCGGCAGTGGTCGGCAGCTTTTTCAGAGTAGAGCACAACTGGCCATTGCGCTACAGGGTTGCAAACTGGGAAGGGACAGCCGGGAATGGAAAATAATAGTTGCCTTGTTCTTTGCTCAAGTGCCTCCTGTTGGCCAGACGGGCGCTCGTCAGGAAGATTCTAAGTTTGTTCATGTCCGGGTATCCTCCACTCGCATTATGAACTTGTGAAGATTCAACCAATGAGTGTGTTAGAAGCAGCAGGCTCACAGGCGCGTGCTTCGGAGGAGAGCCGCGAACTGTCTATACCCTCCTGAATTGGCAGCAGGGGTTGCATACGAGCAAGCCTTGTACATAGTTCACCAGTTGGGCTTTCCAGATTCGGGTGGGATTGGAGATGCCAAATTTTTAAAGAAAACTGCTGTGATGATGGTAATTGGCCAAACCCTGCGGTAGGCCTGCATCACACGACTGCATTATAGCGGTCATGCGGTTGTCGTCTCGGCCCTCATGACTCTTAGGCTTTATCATTAGTGTACCATTTGAAAAATGGCTCAGCCTGCTTTTATAAACACCGATTTTCCCTTTGATGGAGTGTTGCGTGTTGTGGGAAGAAGCCTGTTTGGACTGGATTCAAAAATAAAACAAACAAACGGTAACAGCTGCCAAAAGGCGCAGTGAGTATGACAGGTCACTTTGTCATCTGGGAGATTTTATCAGCCAAAGCAGCCTCAGAGCTGCGGTAATTTCTCTGTTTCTGGCAATTAAGAATCAGCGGCTTCATTTCCCGGGGTTTGCCTTAACCCCAAACCTGGACGAGCTGGATCCTTTCCGATTTGTCCATGAGAAATGGCTTCCCTTTTCAGGCATGCCAAAATCTTCATCTTGATCCTTTTAAGGTTGTTTGTTCGCTAAGCAGAAAATTGATATCCGGAGGCCAGGGCCCTGAAATAGGCAATTCGTCACACTGGACGTCTCTGTGCTAAACCCAGGTCTGGCTGGGTAAAACACAACGGCAGGCACTAATTGGGCGATGTGATCCAGAAAAATTCTTACAAACTAGTGGGAGAAACTATGAAGTAATGTATTCAGGGTTAAATCAACTCTAACGAAGTCAAATTAATTCATGCCCAAGTCTGTTTGTTTCCATGCAGTCCAGCAAATGAATTTTTTGCTGGAGTTAAAACTAAATCCATGGTTTTTGTTTTTTGCTGCATAAACCGGACAAGAATTTTGTGGAGACACGAATGCTTGTGAAGACACGATCCTTTGCCTTGGTTGTACCAAAGAGATTTGTGCTGCATTTGACCTCAGACAGAGGTAAGAGGGTGCAGCTCATTTCCCAAGTTTAATTTGGTTTTAGGAGGCAGCCTCTATTTATCAAAGGGGATAGAATAGATTCAGGTGCTAGTGCAAAATGAATTAACACAGAAGATAGCATTGCATCTCTTACGGCAGCTGTGGTTAATGAGAGTATTGAGCATATTTTTACAAGAGGCCACATGAAGGAAATGAATAATTTTGTGTGACAAATTCATTAAAGATAATCGCAGATCGCTCGTCTCCCCCATTCCGCTGTGGTCTTCGTCCGATACGTTGCGCGAGGAGCTTCTGAACGCTTTGGGGAGCCATCGCTGCCGGCTTTTCTAAGCATGCGGATTACGCTTCTGTTTCTTTTGCTATTATGAGCTGGTCGAGGGCTTGTTTTTTTTTTTTTTTTGCCAGCAGAAGTCGCCTGTTTGTGTGGGACGTGAGGTGTGAGGGATCGCTGAGCTTCACGTAGGTGAGGCCAGGTGGTCTGCAGTATGGAGTGACGGTTCCAATCACTGGTTCTGGGCAATGTTGATGAACATTTTAATTAGCACCCTCTTGTTGGACGACATTCTAATATCCTCTCCCCGCTGTTGTTTTCAATTACCCAAGACTGGCTCTCTTTAGCCCGGAGGGGGACAAGCGAGCAAGCAAGACAGGCTCGAGCAGAGTTTGGAGTCTTCTCTCCGATCAGGAGAGCAACCCAAATTTTTCACCTGCACCTGTTTACCTCGCCTGCCTGTATTTTTCGGACTGCTAATAAAAGACACCCCACGCACCTCGACGCGTGCTTCCATCCGCGTTCTGGCCCGTCAGTTGGGACCCCCCGGGTTCTTCACAAGAACAGTCCCACCCCACCCCCGACACGCTCATCACCTAGCCTGCTGCTTTTCTGAATAATTATTACGTTCAGTTGCCAGCGAATAACCCAAACCAGCTGGGGAACAGCAAGAGACCATACCTGCTCTCAGAAGCAAATACACTTTTTAATGTGCCTTGTTTGCTAAATAAGTTAACTAGTGGTTTAAAACTTGAGCAGTGTTGCTGATCGCCCTCTCATTGACGGCTGTATGTTGAGTGGAAAAAGCTTGTACTCACTTCCTGGGACTCAAACACAAATGGGTATAATTCATTTCAACATTTTGACGAATTCATCTCGCCCTTGTCCACCGAGCCTACTTTCGGCAAGGGAGAGGAATTAAAGGAACTGGTGCACATGTTAGGACACGATAGTCGGGGTGAAATTATGTGGATAAAATACAATTTATAACGTATCACTATGTGACTTCAGTCAAATGTGATTTGTGCCTCGGGAAGGTAGCATTTGCTGGATTGGCTTTATCTGACCTTCATCTCTTATCAGAGGAAATCCATCTGCTGGGGCACTTCCCATGCTTCCTGAAAACCCTTAAAATCAGCTTCAGTTCAGTGGCAAAGAAGCTGAAATGTTTATAGGCTAATCTGTCTCCCACACCACTCATGATTTTTTTCTGTCACCGCCTCTATTCTCATCATCTGTGTGTCTCCTGAGTCTCTTTATTAAGTTGTTTGAAATTGTCAAACGAGAGGGATATTGAAATTTTGTGAATGCTTATTTTCTTATTTATTTATTTATGTTTTAGTACCGTTGCCTTTCTAGTGCTGAGAATATTCCTGGGGTATGTATAAATTCTTCCTATATCCTCCATTGACTGGCTGCAATCATTGACCGATAGGGGTGACTGGGGCACAACCTAACTTGGGGCATGTTGAAACATGGTATTTTTCTGTTCTTGGATCGAGCGAGGATGACTGCTTGTTTCCGCTTATCTGTGATACCAAAGCGTTTCTGGTGTGCCAGTTACAGGCTGATCAGAAAGCATCAATTTGATGACTGATTCATGTTTTAGACCCATGAAAGTATCTTTTTTTAATGTTTTTTTTTTCTTCTTCTTTTTTTAAGACAATGACGGGGTAACAAAATAGGCTCCAAAACTTGTCATTTTAGTCACTGTCTGGTGGTTTATAAGACAGAGTAGTTTTGACCCCTGACTTGGATAGTTTTATAAAGACACGTCATAGTTTTATAAAACCTCTGTCACAAGGTGACTACTATTTTTTTGGTTCTCGAGCAACGTGCGAGCCCATGAAGGATTCTTTCGCTGCAAAACACAGTTGTCTGGTGGTACGAAATGCCATAATCTGAACTCCATTTTTCCCTTCAATAAACCATTTCACAATTACATGCTTTTGTTACTTTCAGCTTGAAATCACGATAGAAATGGTTTCCTGTTGGTAAAAGTACCATCGCTGCTAATGATAAAGTGCTTACCTAGTGAAAAATAAAATTAGTTTGGGTAGCTTAAATGGATTTAATGATTGTCTGTTTGACTGGTTTAATTATATTGTAATGTGGAACCATGCTGTATCGCAACCGTTCCCTCAATTAGCAAGGAAAAGATTCTTGATAGGGACATTGAATTAATATAGTTCGATAAGCAAGATGGAAAACGTGACTTATTGAAATCTTTTTTTTTTTTTTTTTCAAATGCCAAACAGATTTTTATTTTTTTTTCCACCTTGTACAAGGCTGAAAACATTATTACATTAAATTAGCCTCACAGCCTAGTGTTAGAGGTTTCTAAGAAACTCCATCCCATTAGTTTTTTGGTGGTCCAATGGGACTGATTACATTCAGGAAGGTTAATTGATTTAATGACTGCGCATAAATGAAAAGGTTAGAATCCAGCCATATTTCTACTTTCACTCTTCAATCTGAATTCCAACTTGAATGGAAAATTTAAAACAAGGTTTGTGAATCTAATGTCATGGGCAAGCACTCATAAATTAGAACTTGCAGCATTTGGTGCCAGCAAGGTTACATGATAATTTTTTTTACGCGAAAATGTTCCTTTCAATAATTTAATTTGACAGACTAGTGTTTCTTCCAGGCTGTCTTTGCCCTTTCTGAGAGTGTTGTTGTTAGTGCATGCGTGGAAACTGCCTTTTCAAATTCCATACTGTTCAAGAAATGTCTCCCGACTTGGCTTGACGCGGCCAACTCTCTGGAAACGCATTCCTCACCTCTCCAAGGAAACACTTTGGTTTGAAGCTTGACAGTGTAATTTCCTTTTTTTTTTCTGAAGTAGTGGTTTGAATTATTCTGTTTTCCATTTTGTCTTTTTGAAGTTTTGCATAAAGGCAGCAGGAGGTGGGCATCGTCAGAGCGTCTGTCAAAGCCTGTGAAACTCTTATTATAACTTGACGGGTGATGAATCTTTGGCTGCTACGCTAGCAGGAGAAAGAAACCGAACCCAGGGCTGGCAATGCATCTGAGCTCACTGCATAGGTCGTTCAGACAATGTCTTTAGCATGATGCTGTCTTTTGATATTGTGACAGTGTAATGTGAAGGTCTTTAATTATTCTCTTTTCATTTTTTTTATTTTTTTTTTTTTCTGAAGTTGTCCTTGTGTTATCAGTCTTTTATGTAAGAGTCCTTTATCAGTGATTCACTCCTCATTATAACGCCATTCGGCATTCGGGGATATCATGTTTTTGGTCCGACCGCTGCCGCCGCGCCGCCCTACGTGTTAACGCGATAACTTCGGTAATATTTCAATTAGAAATTTCATGTTTTGCATATAGGTAAGTATCATAATGAGGGAGAACTGATTCGATTTTGGACAATTTACAATTTATAGATTGGCCACCAGGGGCCAAAAACTGAAAAATCACTGTTTTTATCATATCTGTGGAAATATTTGTCCGATTGACCTCAAATCAAGTGCAAATGAAAGGTCATAACCTGACGATGTGTTCCATAATGACATTATACCTGTTTGGTTCAAAATTTTGACAGAAGGTGGAGCTTTGTCACATAAAATTCACCATTTTTGTTCAAAAAGTTCAAATGAAAGTCTATTCAAGGTCTGTTCAAGGATTGGGGAATTGGAGGATTGGGGGTGTTCGGGGATATACCCCAAGCAGTCACCTCCGACAGCATAAGCCACAAGCCTTTTACTTGTGAACTGCTCTGCTGATTGGGATAACATGAAATGACTGCGTTTGCATTAAAAGTTGGTCTTGGTGAGTCAAACATTATCAGGTTCTTCAACAGGAAACTTGCACTGCCCCTGCTGTTTTTATTGATGCATTCCATAATGTGTCATTCAACCGATTGTGACGCAAACGCCTTGCAGACTACAAAACTACCAAACTGGGCCAATGCAATTAATATACCGTTTGCAAAGGACAAAATTGTGTGTAGTCTTATTACGACGTGTTTCAAGTTGGAAAGGTTTGAAAATAGAGCCCTTTATAATGAGGCACCTGCACATTTTAATTCACAGCTGACTTTTGGTTTACCATCTTGGATTTGTTTGCAACATTTGACCTGTACCGTTGTGTGGAGATTATTGACATTGGTTGCTTCAGATGTTAGTCGTCATAAATTCTTTCTTTTCGGCGTAAGCTCCATATCCTTCAAAGTCTGATTTCTAAGGTTCTTCATGTCACCATTGAAGTTGTCAGTAGCCCTTTCTATAACCTTGCAGGATGGTGGTGAAAATGTTTGTATCTGATCCGTAACGGTTAGTTTTATCTGAGAAAGGCTGGATTTCCTAGCAGAATGTTGTCTATCTTACCGCTCCCCAGTTAACCCAAATTTCTCTTGCCATTTCATTTTTCTTATCTCTGACCTTTTCAACTGGTTCCCATAATCAAATGCATCACAGTTGTCATCTATTTGAGGCACAAGTGCATTTACATTATCAGACGTCATGAGGCACAGCAAGCGAACTGCAGATGACTTCACAACTGTCAGTCATGGGCCGTCAGTGGCGTATTTATGTCCTTGAAGAGCTGAACTGATTTTCTCAAGCCTGGTCTTTTATCTGTTCCTGGTGCCTGCTTGAGTGTGTGGTGGCTGCCTTTGCATTTATAAAATGCACATCATCTCTGAAGGTGCCAATCTCAATTAACCTAAGCCCCGCTAAATGAATTGGGTATGCATGAGTGTTAATGGGTTTTTAAAGTGTCACGGGTGGGGGGGAAAAAATGTCAATAGCTAAACGGTCCATGCTCCTTAAATGAAATTTTTAAAAGGTTATCCGTATTGCTGTACTTTCAGATCAGTATCCCTGAAAATTTATCTCCCTTTCAATGGCCTCTATGTTGTGTTGGTCCCATTTTCAGATAATTTCACAATTTTCATTTCCTGTTTTTTTCCCCCCAACACCAATAAAATTATACGTAAATGTCATCTATTTGCTTGCATAAAATTTTAGCGAATTGGGCCCTTTAACATTTCTGTGATCACAGACCGCCATCCGCTCCCTTTAACCTGTAAGATCTACAGATGGATGCTGTAAACTTGGGCGGGTTTCATTAAATCTGTGATATTCTGATGGAAGCAAACCTATATCAAATAAATTTTACTTTTGTGTTTTGGTATTAATTTGAAAAATATGATTTCTCAACATTGTAGTGTGAAACAATTTCTCATCTATTGCTAAATATCACTGGACTAGTATAATTTATTGGCAGCATAATTCAATGTTTCATCAAAGTATTGTCTTATCCATTTCATTATTTCTGCCTTTGCAAAGCTGAATTGCAGTTGTAATCTTGTCCCATCTCTCCAACATCCTCCCTTGAATTTGGGAGTGCTGAAGAACAGGAGTGAAGCTAAACTGCTAGCATAATGAATCCTCCTGTAATCGCATCTCCCTGCAGTCCCTAATTGAGCTGTGCAGTGTTCATTCTGTGCAGTTGCCGCTCCATAATGTGTTGACGGATGCTGATAGACACCTCCAATATAATTTATTACCTGTGATTACATTGAACAAAAACCCTGGTTTATTTCCCTTGTTGGTGTTTTGTGAATTGACTGTTAATGAATTGGAGCAGTCTTACAAAAAGGGGATGTTTTTCCATAACTGCAGATGCAGAAATTACAAGGCATATTTTTTTTATAATAGTGAACTAGTGACTGTTTCAAAATTCCCCAACAATTTAATTACTAGCTTGTAACATGAGGAATTAAGTTTAATTTTTAACAGAAATGGGAAGTACTGATCTAGCTACAGATTCTCCTTGAAAATAAATCAAAGCCACCACTTCTTTGTATTTTCCGAATAGCATGATGGGTCCCCTTTAACATAAATTTTCTTGCCAGTCCTGCGTTGTACTGTCCCAGGATAGAAGTATTAAGTAGACTGATTAAAAATAGGAAGCACTCACATGTGGGCTTTTGCTGGTTGACGCTGGGATGTTGCCATTATAAAATAAGCCTTAGGTGGAGATGTTCCAATGAGGGCCGGAACCATTGTCATGCGCCTGCTTGTGACGATGGACGCGGAGGCAAACCTGAACGGCATGTTGAATGCTAATTGTTATGAAAACTGCCTGGAGAGTTTCTTGCCCCCACAGTTTGTGGGTTGATAGGTACTCTATATGCACACAAACACTGGAAAAAGTGAGTTTTTCATAACCTGTCCTCTGTCCTAATATGTACATTTCTACCCCCTGTTGTGCGTGATATAATTTTGCTCACGGTGCTTTCATATTTTCCGAGACAGAACATTGTTTCAGACAGGTGTCTGAAAAGTGGCGGCGATGTCGAGCTGGATGTGACGGCGCTAGGCTATGTCTTAGAGTTCTTGCCCGCTGCGCAAATTAAAAAGACGTCCTTTTGTGTACAGCTTTGACTCGTGGCCAAACCTGTAAGCGTAAGATCAACAGAAAGTACATTAATATATTTTTTAAGACTTCAGCTGTTGCCACTAGTGCATTCTGGTTGGGCTTAAAATAATTTCTAGAAATGAAGTGGGAATTTGCAATGCGACCGACTGGTTTGAGGTCCTGTGGTCGCTGTACTGCGGACTCTTGTGCCGCACCTACGCTACATTTTCCTGGAGCCCCCATTGAGACACTCCGTCCCTAAATCCGCTATTTCCTGTGGTTCATTTCCCCTCATTTGGGGAGTTCTTGCTTTCACAAAAGACAAGTACAGGTCAAGTGAAGTACAAATGTGACTGCTCAGTCTCTCAGTAATTGTTTTTTTTTCCCCGGAAGCCGAGTGGCAACAATCTGGAAAGAACTGAAGGAATGCTCCTTTTATGCTTGATTCGTATTTAATTGCTGCCTTTGATCTCCAGTCCCTTTCAAATTGTTTATTTTCTGTGAAGAGGCATATTTTTTTTGGTGAAAAGAGCCATTTCCTTTTTGCATAAACTTGGGGAAGCCACTTCGATCCAACGCATGAGTAGAGTCATTGTTTCCCGTTGCCGTCCATCCACTTCTCATTGGGTTGACGAGTGTTTGCCATTGAAATAGGTTTAGGAAAGCGCACACAGTCCACTGTGTACTCAACCTCACGACTGCTCCGGTCATGAAAATCCACCCCTCAGTTTTCTCTTTGGTTTATTCTCTCCATTTCCCCATCTTTCCTTCGCCTTTTCTCCGATATCCCTTCCTTCCATCGCTCGCTCACTCCCTCTCTCCCCATCTCTCTCCCCCTCTCTCTCTCTTCATTGTTGTGTACCTTTTTTTCCCCTTGAGACCGGCGTCTTTAAAAGGGGTCAGCCAGTCACTAAAAGAGAGATGGCTTGCCGGTTGCCATTATCAATAATTAAAATCTTGGTAATAAATTGTTGGGGATTTAACTCTGAGGCAGAACATGGCAGCCCCTCGGTTGTTAATTAACTGGACCTGGAGTCCTGCGATGTTTCGCACTAGCGGCGGAGAGTCATCAGTTTTTCTGTTTGTGGCGGCAGTGAGATATCGCTAATTTGTACTTGCGCGGGTTTACCTCTGCTTGCACTTACTTTGATTGCTTAACTTTTTCTTGGGTTGAACTTTTCCCCCCCGAATGCTGCTTACCTGCCTCCTCGTATATTGCAGCACATCAAGGGGAAGGTACCTTCTGCAATATAATGGTTTGATTTCCGTCAAATTTCTTGTTCTTGCCGAATTTAGCCGAGAAACGCTCCAGAAATATTGTCCCCACCACATGAATCACCTCAAGGCGCATGAAGCAAGCGGCAAAATTGAGGCGGAGATTCTCTGCACTGATATCCATTTTAAAAATGTCCCTCCTGCAATGGTTATATTTTTTCATGCATAACTATGTATTGACTGCTGGGCAGGAATGTCTTCATTACTACATGCCTGTTTTGTGTGGTTACTAGCCATTACTACAGTGAACCTTAGGTCATTCATTTGCAAATGAAAATAACCTTATTTTAAGTGAATATGAAATAAGATATATGGCAACGTTTTATATGCTTTATGAGGTATGTGCAGAAATTTTGCGCTCAATTGTTCGGTCGCTGTGAGTGCAACGTGACATTTAATTTTCCGTATCTTTTTAAGCCACTTTATATTATTTTAAATGAAAAGCACATCTGAAAGTTCAGATTTGATTCTCAGAATTCCTCGATGCGAATAGTCTTTTTTTGGCTCTTTCATGAATAACCTGGCGGAAGAAGTCTCGCCTTGCTATTGTTTGGCTGTTAAGCATTAATTAGTTCCACTTAAGTAGAAATTCACTGAGGGGTGTATTTTTTTTTTTTTTTTTTTGTTCGATGATATTCCAGTCTGTAGCAATAAATGAGTCGATGAAAAGAATGCAATTGTAACTGAACTTGGAGAAGGATGTCGGCATTTGGAATGAGTCATGCGCAGGAAGCTGATCTATGAGCCTCTTATTGCAGCCTGTTCTGGTGAAGCTTACCCTGCCGTCGCACAGAAACAAAGAGGAATGTTGAGAATCGGTCTATAAATGGTGTATATATGAATCATATTATTATATGCCAAACTGCAATGAACTAAACCTGCGCAGTTGCAGTGTAGTTCCTTGTCAAAGGAGCGCCGTGATTATCCACAAAAAAGGTGTTGTCATTTATCCTGACCCCTCTCCCTGTCAGATAAAGTTAATGGGATGGGGGTGATTACTTTGTAGTATCTGCTCCACCTGGGGTTTTCTGACATGAGGAGTTAAATTATTTTCCTTAAGTCATTCCTCTTTTATTTATATTGTAGTCTACACTATGATAACGGTTTGTTTGTTGTGAAATTGGTGATCTTATGAGTAGACGCCACTGATGTACCACTTTGTAGTTGAAATGTGATTCGTCTGCATGGAAGGACAGTTTTAGGCTGTGGGTTAGGGAACATGGGAGACTGATTTAAGAAATGTGTCTGGGTACTTTGCTTGAAGTACTTACCAGTTTAAGTGCTGTGTGTGGCTTTACCCTTGATATTTAATGTTTCCTTTCTTTTTTGGTGATTTCATTCGGCTCTAGGTTTGCTTCGTAGTGGTTTTATCGGGGAAATGGAGTTGGCACAGCACACATGCATATTTTGCTGCACACATGGGGGATTTAAGATCTTAAAGGCATAATATGCAACTTGTTCGCAATAGCATTTCTAAAAACAACTTGCATTTACCATTTTGTTGAGTTGTGCGCTTACGTTTTCCTAAATGTGTCCAAGAATGTTCAAACCCAGAGAAATCTGTCATTTGAATCACGATAATGGACTGTTTGATTTTATTGCATGCCAATGGTCATGTCATATCCACTTTACCTACTTGCTATAACTTGTGGGGAAACGACCAGGCGTGGCACGGTGAACTTCAAGTGAACTTCAAAATCTAGCTAGCCAGCCAGCCACTGTATTGATTATTATTGTTTCTATTGGTCACTCGCATTAGATCACGATTATTCATCGTCGACTGCTACTCGGTCCTACCTGTCCTTGTGAAAAGCCAACGTACAGGTGAATCAAATGACACAACATGGTTATGGGACTAGAATAGAACAA
This sequence comes from Gymnothorax reevesii, assembly GCA_029721435.1. Lineage (NCBI taxonomy): Eukaryota > Metazoa > Chordata > Actinopteri > Anguilliformes > Muraenidae > Gymnothorax > Gymnothorax reevesii. Next base: position 12,176,956 of record CM056592.1, read on the forward strand.
AATTGCGGATAAAGATGTACAGACGTTGTTTATCTCTCGTCACAAAGTGAAATAGGGATATAGGAATGAGTGTTGTCCTTCCGAGTTTCCGTCTGTCCATCCGCCCATGCGCGTCTGTCCGTTACATTTCTTTTCTAGGCTTGAACTTCCAAACCGTTAAACAGTTTTCTACCAAATGTAATCTATGGATACGTATCGTGTCAATGTGCCTATTTATTCTTCTGTCTGTCTGTTGGTCCCTCTGTTGTGTTTCGTTCCCGCCTTCCGTGGCGGGGGAACTGAGTATTTCATGCTTATTCAAGTAGGCGTAAAATAATGAGACTATAGTTTTGTTTTTTAGTGATATTAAAGTATTGCTCTGTTTATCTCCTATCAGGACTGTAGTTAGTGGTATAGAAAGTATCAGGGCTATGCTCACAATTTCCTGACTGTACCCACAATTGCATCTCAAATGACAAGGATGGTTTTTTTTGCTGAACTGTCGGGGAATCAAGTGTCGGAGGATTACAGGGTGGGATTCCGTTATAAATTTACTGACTGCCATTAAGGTGCATATTAAATACACATATGATTTGTGTTTGAGGACTAGTAAGTGGAAATATTTAAAGCTAAATGACATTTCATGTTTGTATTTGAAATGATGTGGAGGAATTCTGTCCAGGAGATTTGGGGAGAGCGGTTCTGCGATGTTACGGGGGGGGGGTTGTCACAGCCATGTGCAGAGCGATCCAGAATATTCTCCACTGCTCTGGGTGAGCATGCACAGTATAAAAAAAGCCCCAAAAAGCAGTTGTTGTAATTTAATAAAGCTGGCTGGTGTCCAGGCTGCCATAAAATTTTAAATGAAGTGAACTTGATGACAAGTTTATCATACTCAACTTTTTGTCCTAAATTCAGTCAACTGAAAATTTTAAGGCAGCTCAGACACAAACTTTTGTAAGTAAAACAACTGTGTTCTTTCACACCGTAACTAACTGCAGTGTTTGCCACTAGGCTGTGACTGACATACTGCTCTTCTGCTGAAGAAAAACAGAACTTCGCTGCTCTGGTTAGTGGAAGAGTTTGTTGAATTATTCATCTTGCTTGGCAGACTAGAATTAGGATGGGCTGCACATTTGGCTGGTGCTACTGTTGTACTTCTTTGACTGTGTGTGCGTGTGTGTGCGTGTGTGCGTGTGTGCGTGTGTGCGTGTGTGCGTGTGTGCGTGCGTGCGTGCGTGCGTGCGTGTGTGCGTGCGTGCGTGTTAATTTGCTGGATAGCTTCTGTGTGTGAGGATCTGTATACATTCCTAAACTCATTATGAAGCTTAAACGCTGAATATATGAATGTGCATGACAAGCAAGTCACTTGGAATTACATGATGACACTTGTTTAGTGTGTAAGTGGCTTTGACACTGTATCATACTACGCTGATGTGCTCTAAAATGTTACTCAGTATGCAAGTGACAGTCGCACTGCAGGTGTATGTATGCAGATTTGTAACCTGGAACAGTGGGAACTGAGGCTATCAAAGTCCTTAACACATTTCCAGTCAACGTTGCTGCTTGGATGAGCTAGAAGCAAGACTTGAGTGATATGAGAAGATTTAACAATTAGTGATTTTTTTTTAAAATTTTTTCATTTTTGGACAATTGAATCATTCTTATTAAACAATTCAAGGGGATGCTGATTGCATCAGCACTTTTAATAATAGTTTGCCTGATGGAAGCTTGACTTTTAGCTGCTGGAATGAGCTTGAATAACATTGTTGATTCTGTGTTCCCCTTTGCACCTCTTTAATTATCTGCTTTGTGGCGATCCACCGAAAGCAGCGCCGTACTGACCTGGCCCGGCCTGTGCATTGTTCTCTTCTGAATACTCGTGGTGAGGGGGAATCTCATTTAGCGTAGTGTCAGCCTGCTCACTTTTATAATAGGCTGGTGATACCATCATAATGTCACTGTGCCTGCTCCCGGCAGAGATAGGGGCGCATCTCTGATAAAACCTCTGAAATGAGAAATGTCTAAATTACACTTGCTAATGTGAGGGCATGAGTGTTTTTTTTTTTTTTCTTTCTTTCTTTTTTCCATGAAAGAAAATTCATTTTCGGGCACTGAATATAATGAAATTGATATGGACTGAATAAGGCTCTTCTCAGCTTGATAAGTTGTGTTCGAGCTGTGTTCTGTTGTCAGGAGGGCTCATTTGTAGACCGGTCCCCCACTGAAAGCAGACTTCTTCTTCTCCTCTTCTGTTTTCATGCCGAGTTCTCCGCCTTCCTTTTGTAGCAGATGGTGCCATCAATACTTAATATCTGTGATGCCGCTCTGCAACTTCACTAAATAAGTGCCTCAGCTTTTTTTTTTTTTTTTTGTCTTGTTAAATCAGCTCACTTAATACTAAACTAAATATGAATGCCTTGCACAAGGGGATTTCCCTCTGCAAGTCCCCCCCCCCATTTTTGTTGCGTAATGATGGACTACATTATGGCTCTTTTTTGGAACTGCAAAGTGGGATGAACTCATAGTATTTCTTTGTTTAGTCTGCATTGAAACGTAAATTGTAATTAAATAAGTACGTAGACATTTTTTTTTGTTTCTATTTTTGTTCGGTGCTTGTAAAGATTTTGTAATTGATCATTTTCTGTTGCCTTTAATGCACAGAATCAATCATTTTTTCCTGAAGTATAGAGTAATTATTTTGTCAGTTAGTCATCTGGTATTTTTCTTCTGGTTGTTTTTTTTCTTGTTGAAACAGCCAAAATTATTTTTATGGTAGAGGTTTACTATACAAACTGGCAGCCAATTAAGTAATATTCAACGAACAAATGGTAATATGACAGAATGTACTGTCAATCAACACGTGAGCAAATATTTAAAGGGTCCTGGTTTAGTACAAACATGACGTTCATGCGATATTGGCTGTATTTAGTGGCCTAAGACACTAAAAAATCACAAAAACAGTGTGGCTACTGCATGCAGCGAACACTTGCATTTCTACTTTTCTCCTGTGCCCTGTAATAACTTTACCAAAATGGTCTTTGCAATAAAGTCTGTAATGGACAAGCAGTGATTATCCAGGAACATCTGTAGGGCATTCATTTTTTTTTTTTTTTACTTTACTTTCAACTAATTTCAATGAATTTGTTATGCTTTCTGACGACCAATTGCATTAATTGCTGCTGTAAAATAAACGCCTTGATTCTTTGTATTAATTTGCTGCATAGAGTTATGTGTAAATATCATATCTAGTAATTCAGTTGGTTGACATTCATGAAGAATGAGTGATTTTGAAATGGTTTTCCCTGTTATCTCTGGCTGCAGGAAAGTCCTCCCGCTCAAATGTTTTTTATTCATTTATTTTTTTTTTATGGCAGAACAAATCTTAATCATGTCATTGTGAGAATTGCACCATTATGTAGTTCATTTTACAAGGCAATCAGCCATTCTGCAAAACAGATAATTTGTTTTAAGCAAGAACAAAAAGGTTTAACATAAATATTACTCAGTTCTGCCGACAATCAAAGATTCCCAAATCGTTTCATTATATTAGCTCCCAGTCAGTTTGATTGTTCCATCCTGCCTTCGAGTTTTAGAAAAGTACATTCATTTAAAGCAATTGCAGTTATTGAATTGGCATTTTTAAACATTTGTTTTAAGTCGACTCAGAATTGCGCATAATGTTTTCAGTGTGCTTTTATCTTTTAGGTATTTTCAAGACCATTAATGGTGTTGAAGGTCATGTGATTCACTCTGAAAGTTCTGTTAATTAATATTTATGCAGAGGTGATTCAGTGTTTGATGAACCCATGTCAAAAGCATTAACATTTTAATTCGTATTTTTGGGAACAGGGAATTATCTCATCAAAACCTTTAAACTCTTTGCAGCCAAAATATGCATGTTTTGAAAAGCATGGTGGTCCAATTAACGACCTGACTGTGTTGAATTTTAAAGAAAATCAAGGACATTTGTGCACTGCAAAGACAAAATCTTCCCAGCCATTTTGATCGTGTATTTAGGCTGAACACTAACTTCTATGACCTTTTTTCAGGTAAAAAAAATAAAAAAATAAAATTCTACCCCTGATTTGAAGTAATTTTGACTGTTTTCTAGATTTGTCCTTGGGGTAAGGTACAAAAGTAATTTACTCCACGCATGGACAGATCTAGAAATGAGTCAAAATTCTGTGGCAGAATTTCTTTTTCTAAGAAAAAAGGTAAAATAAATAAATCTTAAAGTCAAGATACAAGAGTAAAATGCTTGTTAAGATTTTGTTTTAGCAGTGTGTGTGTGTGTGTGTGTGTGTGTGTGTCTGTGTGCGTCTGTGTGTGTGTGCGCGCGCATGCATGTGTCCTGCCCCTTCTACATTTCAGGTTGTTCCATATTCCCCTTCTTCTAATGATATCAGCAGCATCTATCTGAGGTTTAAAACCTTATTTGTATGAGAGGTGGTTTATGTCAGTTAGTAATGGGAGAGCTTTTCCAAGGATACTTTTTTAGTGAAGTATCCCTGCTTATGCCTGCCATACACTAGAAAACCTGAAAAGACTTTCATAAGACTAGTGTCTGACGCCCTCCCTCACCTAAAGACAAAGTGTGATTGAAGCACTAGACTCTATTCTCACAGACTGTTTTTTCAAAGAAAGGATCTTGTAGGGTGCACTTATCAGTTATTGACGATCACATCAATGAACTTTGCTAAATGCATGAGCCAAGTTTCAGACTACCGATAATATGAAACATATTTGATTTTATGAGAATGCCAAGACCAGACTGAGTTACGCCACCCTGGCACTTGCACAATTTTTGTCAGCGCAATGCATCGTGGCATGGCGTGCCATTTCGGTGGTAGGCAGTGGAGCCTTGTTTGCGCCCTGTTCGCACACTGTACACGCGTGAGTTACGCACTGTCTACGCAATGCAAGGCCAAAAATTTGAACTATACGCGAAAAATGCGTGACCACTTCATGAGAAGTTTCTGCCATGTCCGAATGATTTGTGACATGCGCGAACAATGCGTGAGCTGGGCGTGCTGTGATCACGTGAACAACTCCCGACAACACCCTAACACGAAACGCGTTGACACGCACCGTCGGCAGTGTTCGCGCCGAGTTCGTGTAGTGTTCACACATGGTTCACGAAAGTGGCACGTACTTGGCACGAACTTTCCGTGCCAAATTTTCGAACATTTCAAAATTCTCTCTACGACATGGCACGCACCCTTGCACCCTTCACACACTCCTCACGCTCGTTCCTGAAGACTTAAATCATTGCCAAGCGCATTGCTTTGCATTGCAAGGACAAAAATTGTGCCAGTGTCGGGGTGGCATTAGTTTGGTTGAGTGTTCTGACCAGCTCACACCAAAAGATCTAAATTATGGAAGTGTGGCCTAAATCAACAAGCAAAACTCATGATTTTATTACATCAGAAATTTGTTTGCAGCCATGAAAACACTTGAAATCATGTGAAATCACTGGTGACGTTTGGTGCAAGGCCATAGGCCCTCATTTGCTCCTGTTTTCTTAGCCATCCTGATGTACACGGTGAGCTCCTCTCACGAATCCTGAATTGCTTTGATGCGGAGCTTGTTTACGGCCATGAGGTTGTTTCTGTGTGAGCAGTGGAAGAAACGGACTGTCATTCACCCTGCCCTTGTGGCAGTCATTAGACTCCAGTGCCCAGCTGCAGTTCTGGCCCCAAATAACGTGGCAGCCTGCGGCCCTGCAAATTAATTGTCTCCGAGAATTCTCATCTTTACCCTCTTTTTTCCCCCCACAAGTTTCAACAACTTTATTTATTCAGCATTTTAAATTTTAAGGCTTACTTTTCGGTTGTCCCTTTTCAGGTTTAAATCTTGGCACATCGTGGTGTCCTTGTTAGAAAGTTTGGTACATTCACGAGAAATGAATTGCGTTCATCTCAAAAACTGGGAGATTCGCAAATGAAGCAAAACGCCACTTATGTTGCCTCTGCCACTTTACCAACTTTTTAACGGCTGATTGCTCTGGCTTCAGCTGTAAGTAATTCGGGAGACTGCCTGTCCCACTTTACCGTTACACAATCAAGGTCAAGTGGCAGACTTGCTGCATTAGGGATGTTAACCATCCCGACTCCTGTTTCCAGGGGTTTGATGTAATCGGGAAGGACTCCAGATGTTCCCAATCATTAAATGTGTCACTGAACTCTTGCTCAGGTTAAGAGTTCAACAGTAACCCAGTACACTCACTTTCTGTCAGCGAAGAAGTTTGGAAGGAAACATTTTGCATATTTTCATTCTTTACTATCATTGTGAATTTTAGCATTTTACTCTGATGAGTTTAACTGTTCTAACTTGCAGTAATAGGTCATTGTATTCCTTAGTTTAAGGAACCTTTGCAAAAATTGTGAAAGCAGTCTCGCCGTGCTTATTTCTTATTTCTTAAAAAAAAAAAAAAATAAATAATTCCGTGTATCATTTCCTGTTTGAGTCTCATAAGTAACAGCACTAACTGTGTGGCTCTTTTTTTTTTTTTAAATCACTATCTCAAAGCTTGATGGTCAGTTTGCACTACTTTCTCTGGGGCTTTCAGACATTTGGGCCTGTTTTTTCTGATTGTGTCTCTCAAACAAGCAAAAAAAAAAAAAAAAAAAAAATCCTGGTAAGTGATGATTGGTAGAGACTATGAGGTGATGCTTGGCTGCGTCTGGAGCCACGGAAAAGTTTGATAGTTTCTCCTCACATATATCACATGGTGGAATCGAACCAGCTGTGTTTGTGGTGCACTGTATTTAAAGACCGCAGAAGCGACGTCACTGTAGGCCCTTATCAAACATTTTGATTCTTCATACTTAGGCTTGTATGTCCTTTTAGACAAAATATATGTGAGCTTGGAATACAGAAGAGCTGCATACGTTAGCTTATGTTGCTAAATGCTTCCAAAAACATAGTTGACTTTCTTAGCGCTTATGTGTTTGATGTCATTTCTGCAGCTCTGTGTTGTTATATAAAGCTGCTTCACTCCTTAATGATTTCTCTGCTGTTGATATTCAAAAGTACTTCTTCCTCAGTTTATGATTCCAGGTTAGTTTTTTTTTTTTTTTCATTTGTTTGAACAAAGGCGTAATATTTTCATCTTATTTATTTATTTATTTATTTTTTTACAGCTTTCAATTAACAGTCAGCTGGGCAGTTTTATTTGCATCCTCTTCAATAATGTTGTAGAGTAGCTTCTATCTCAAATTATGTCATTGTCTTTATTGGAGATCCATTTTTGTCAATTTATTTTCTCAACTCTCTTTACCCTTGAAGAGGCTGTTCTTGTTTTGATGAAGGTCTTAAATAACACCAATAACCTTGCAGAATCACAGGTTAGTAAATACTACTGTGCTGTTTACCAAATAAGCCTGACAAGTAACATTTGCTTTCTCTGATGTTTAAAAAAAAAGAAAATCAATTTATTTATTGTGGTTTATAATTCGGCCTCTGCTGCAATAAACCCTGCAGTGTTGGATGTGTTGTCTTACTCCATAGACAGTATGTGGATTTGCTTGCGTCGCCTGGCTCATTGCTGGTAACCGAGACACATTTGAGAGCACAACATGAGCATGCAATTTCAATCCTAAACCAGTGATAGAGTATGGGGAAATGACATTGAATGTTGTTTACCACGGGAAGTAGCTTGCTTCACATTGATTTATGAAAATAAAATATGAAAAATATATATGAAATGCGCAATGGACAGGATTGGGTAGTAGTGCATTAAATTCTAGAAAATTAGCCTTAGGCATTCCTGCAGTTATATGGAAACTCTTGGGTAAAGTGTGCTGATGCGCAGGTATACATTAGACCAAAAACAGTATGGTGCTAAATACTCTGGAACACACTTTGAGAGAAGTGGAAATGGCTGCTGTAAAATTCACAGACATGACCTTCGCTTATAAAAACCTAAATGGATTTTTTCTTGACTTCCCTGTTATCAACTAAAACTGCCTGAATTTGAATTTCACCATTTCTCTATTCTTCGAACCCCTTCACATTTCTGTTTCCCTCAGTGCTGCCAACTGCCACTGTGGGCCTTGCTTTGCAAATTTTAGACATTTAGTCCAGACATTTGGTGGGACGCATGTGCATTATGCAGCATGGGTCTGCATGATTTTGCGCTTGTTAAATTTTATTATATATACTTAAATGTTATTTCGAAAGAAACCTTGTATTTCACGAGTTCCCCTCACATACCATTTAACATTAAGAATTTTAAGAAAAAAACAATATTGGTTTGAAATTGCTTTGAAACAACTTTGTGAGGATTTCACTAGTTTTTTTTTGTGTTCCAGGCGTAGATGGCTGATAAATTTGTGCTGTTAAAGCCTCAAAATGGCTTTATAAGTGGGTTTCTTGAGGGCTGTAATTGGCCACATTGTCTAGCAATTCTGGGCCCCAGATTTGTAAACAGTGTCATCCCTGTCTGGGGCCTGACTCCGTTGAAAATTATTTTTTGACTGGTCTAAATTGCCTAGAACATGTACTTCTTCTTTTTTTTTTTAAATTTGGCATCTCCAATCCCACCCGAATCTGGAATGCCCAATTGGTGAACTATGTACAAAGCTTGCTCGTATGCGACCCCTTGCTGCCAACTCAGGATAGTGAGGACAGTTCACGACTCTCCTCCGAAGCACGTGCCTGTCAGCCACTGATTCTTATACACTCATTGGTTGAATCCTCGTAAGTTCAGAACGAGGGCGGAGGATACCCGGACATGAACAAACCCAGAGTCTTCCTGACGAGCGCCCGTCCGGCCAACAGGAGGCGCTGGAGCAACGAACAAAGCTATTATTGTATCCCCAAATCCGGCAGTCCCTTCCCAATTTGGAACCCTGTAGCGCGATGGCCAATTGTGTGCTACTCTGAAAAAGCTGCCGACCCCTGCCGGTGGGTATGCCGGGGCTCGAACCCGCGACTTGATAGTCACCTCTGCACTGCAGCACAGTGCCTTAACCGGGTGAGCTATTCGTTGTCCATTGTAATAAAATGATGATGATAATAAAATTTCTGTTGGCATATCAATGAAAGATTATTTAAGAGGATTTTTCTTATTTTATGTTGCCCGTGAGGCAGTAAATTGTGGAACAATGCAAAAGTAAAGAAATTGTTTCCTGCATGATGATAATGACTTGCATACGGCGTGTTCTTGCCATACAATTTCAGGTCTGCATGTGAAATAGTCTGCAACCTTTAATTTAGCATTACCAGTGATCTAGTGCCAGATAAAATGATGCACTGCCTTTATTTGTAGAAGAAATTGTGGAAAGTACAGAGATTGATTGGAATATTATTTCGACAATTTGAACTTTCCTCTGGTGTCGTAATTCTCTATTGGTCTGCACATTTGCTGCTGGAAAGCTTCGACTGTTTCTGCTTGGCTGTGCAGAGTAAACTACACATGGGACCGGGTCTGTAAGAGCAGTGACAGATGTGTGGGGTGTTCATGGCTCACTGGCGCAACTTGACCAACATTCTTAGGTGTGTCACTGCAAGCACAAATAATCTGTTTACGAGGCTTGAGTTCATCAGCCCTCCACTCTGAGTCCCGTGCAGCCATTAGCAACTGGAGCGGTGTGAATTGGGAAAATTTCCTGGTGGAATGACTGAAGTGCTCATTCGGCTGCTGACCGCTTTCTTTTTAAGAGCTCACGCTAATTGTTATATCCTTTCTAACTGATTTCGTACACGACTCAGATGATCAAGGCTTGGAAAAAAGGTGAGATGTCAGTGTTTCTCAATAGCTTTTACAAGCTGTTGTACCGTATCTAATGTTGCTGAGGTCCGCTCTGTCCCTGAAGTAGCTTGGCTTAGAAAATATGCCCCTTGGAAAGCACAGAAAAAAAAGAAAAACACGAGATTGCATGCATTGGTGGCATATTTATTATATCCCCAAAACTGAGTTTTTAAGGATGGATTCATCTTGGATACAGCAGTTAATATTCAAAGCCTCATACATTTCCTGATTGTATCTCCCCGACAACGATAGTCGGGAGATATGATGGTTTGGTTCCGGGGCCGGGGCCACCGCGCCCGCAGAGATTTTCTGTTCCGGGCTCTGGAAGCGACAATTATTACAGGAATTTTTTTCTGATTTTGCACAGGTGAAGATATTTATTTGAAAATGCTCAAGACCAATTTTCGGTGATTTTGGACGTCTAACATGGCTGCCGGTGGCCGTTTTGACCGAAATTTGCCATCTGGGAGATGCACGACTCTGTCCCTGTGGCGACGAAGTTATCCATTTTATTTATTTATTTTATTATAATTGATCAACATATTAGCAAAAGCATCAATATAAATATGCCGGCGTTTAGCCTAGTGCTAATTTACATCTGTTGTCCTAAGGCAAGTCATAACATACAAACAATACACGCATATACAAATTGATAAAACACAGTTATACACAATAAATTCACATCAAGAGTCAGTACAGAAAGAGAAAAGTTATGTATGAGAGCAGGTCTGGCTCGCTACTAACCACTGTTTGAGGGTTTTTATACCCTCGGCCCGACTTCAGGCTGAAGGGTATTTTCATCAGTTCGTCGTCTGTCTGTCTGTCTGTCCGTGTGTGCACAGTCAGGGCGAGGGTGTTCAAACGCGGGCGTTTCTGGTTTAAAGGTGGTATAGGTGGTACAGTCTCGAACATAAGCTGGTAATGTATTCCAGGACTGTGTTCCTCTGACGGACACCACCATTTGGCCAAATTTGGTCTCGCACCATTAATTATCACAGTCCTGTATATATCTAGTTTATTGATGTTTTATTCTTCGTAACTTTTCTACTGTTTGTCATGGGTTACTGGGGGCTGGGTCATTGGATTTGAGAAAGTATCACATGGTAATCATTGAAGCCCTGCACTACGTTTGGTTGGACTCAGGAAAGTGTCACGTTCATTGTTCCTGATAAGCCATTATTAGATTCTTCATAAATTTTGAACTAGTTGTCCTAGAGAGGCTGATGTTGGGTTACTGGACTTAGGAAAGGGTCAGTGGTTAATTACTGAAGCCCCGCTACCATTCCTTATTGGCTTAGGAATGGAATTTATCCTCCATAAGTATTGAAACATTTGTCGTTGAGAATTGGGGACTGGGTTGTTGGACTGAGAAAAAGATCAGACGTGAATTGACAAAGCCTTCCTCCTTTTACTGATTGACTGATTTGCCATCCTTCTTAAATATTAAGCCATTTGTCAAAGACAGTTTAGGGTTGGGTTTTTGGACACCGAACGGGATCACACATTAATCTACGAAGGGTTGCCCCCTTTCCCGATTTAATTTCGCTTTTATTTTTTGCCACTGTTGATTTATGTAGCATCAGGCATGTTCGCTGCACTGACTGGCTGTACAGACCTTTGTATGAGACTTGACGTGGCTATCAGAGGCGGAGTCCAACCATCAATCATCGAGACGGACAGTTTCAGCATTGCATGTTGCCTCAGTCATAGATATACATAAACACTAGATGGCTCAAGCACGCTGTGAGCCAATGTGAAGTAACGTCGCCACAGCGCGGCCATCTTGGGACAGGACTGCTCGATCACTCATAATATTACAGCCAATGGAGCACGGACTTTGTAATAACTGTAAATTGCTTAACTCTCACAAATTCTCAACTGATTTTCAAATAAACGGCTTGGTTTGTCGGGTAAACATCAGAGATGTAGTTATTTAACTGCATTTTAAGAATAATTAACTCCATTGAATTCGGTATAAAATGTACATTAAGGTTTGTAATAACCCAATCCGTTTGTAAATCCGTCAAGAATTCAGCGAGTTACGAGTATTAAAGCGAGTAAATCATCCACCTTACCTCCGAATACAGCGCAGCGCACCAGAGCAGTCCCCTGTCCTAAGATGGCCGACCAGTGACGACGCTGCCGACTCTGCCTTGAGCCATCTAGTGTTTATATATATCTATGGCCTCAGTTGTCTCGTGACATTCATCATGGCATATCACGTGCCATTTTAGGCTTTTGACAATTCACTTTTCCGTAAAAGGTGCATGAACATATATTTGAAAATTAGAGTATGAAACTCTGAATATCTCTATGACATCAAAAACCTCTGGAGAATTGAGAAGCTGTGTCTCTAAATTAGGCTTTCACGGTTCAAATGATAACAGTTTGGCTTTGTAAAGCCAACTTAGTGTGTTCACAAACTTTACATCCTAGTTAGTTTTGCTAAGCGTGAGCTTCAGGTGAAAGCTGTTGCACCATGTGACAAAGCTGTCAGTCCTCTCTACTCCTGTGTAAATACTGTCTCTGTAGACGGCAAGTTTCTCGCCGGAAATTATTCTCTGGAATCATACATGTCAATACAGTGATAAATTCCATTTTGCAGACAAAAAGAAAATGCTTTATTTCTTTTATTAAATTCCATCGAAATCTTTACTATATATATATATATATATATATATATATATATATATATTATTTGAGTCTGGACAGACATAGAAGTAAACTGTGACGTGACCGGTTGGCAAAGCCATTCAACTGCAAGGTGTGTTCTATTATTTTCATCTTTTTTTTCTTGTTCTTGACAATTAGCATTTTATTCACTACTGAAATTATAGAATGGACCATTGGAGCGCTTTGACCGAGTAAATTAATGCCTTTCGATGAATTGAAACATCAGCCTCACCTGATGATAGTATGTGGGAGTCACAGCAAGGACTCATGGACTGATCTGTTTGCTTCTGTGTCACGGTAATTCTCATATGCGCGTACAGACAGATTCATCCGTGCATGCACATGTGAGCGAGGAAGCAAACTGATGTGTGGACACATGCTCATGTTCAATCCTACAGATGTTCACTCTTCCCACTATTAGCATATGGAGGTGCAACCCAGAAAGAACATGTGCATAGGCTAATTCCTGCTCTGGTCTCACTCTGATGCATGTGCACACACACACACACACGCACGCACCCCACATCTGCTCCAATTCAATGCTGAATTAGCAGCTATTTCAAGCCAGCTGGCTCCTCCATCTTTACCGTAGTCTCTCACATCTGGAATGCCTCACTTACGACTGACGCACAGAGAGAGAGAGACACAGACAAACACGCGGAGTGATGCAGAGAAACTGTCAGTTTTCGTAATTTGCAGCAATTGAGCTGATAGCTGCGGAGTTGTGGGGAACTCAGCCTCCCTTATTGTGTTTTTGATGAATCTACATCTGTACTTCAGATATGAATTTTTAAGGTATAAGTGGTTATGCTGGGGACCATCTGTCATATCCCTCATGACGCTACTCCTACTTTTAACATTCAACTGATGTCATGGTTACCGCAGTACATATAAGTTGGGCTGTACTTTCACATTGCACCGTGTTGTTTGTGCCATGGGCTGAGAGAATTTTTGCGAAAACCGCATGAATTTTGAGAGCCCAATATTTAGTATCAGTATTTATATCCCTGAATGCCGAATGGGGTTCCGGGGGATATTATGTTTTTGGTTCGACCGCCTCCGCCGCCACACTACGTTTTAACACGATAACTTCAGTATTATTTCAATCACAAATTTCAAATTTTGCACATAAGTAAGTATCATAAAGAGGAAGAACCGATTCGATTTTGGACAATTTACGATGTCTAGATTGGCCACCAGGGGCCAAAAACTGATTTAGGTGTTAAAGCGATAACTGCAGTAATATTTCAATTACAAATTCCATGTTTTGCATATAAGTAAGTATCATAAAGAGGAAGAACTGATTCAATTTTGGACAATTTACAATTTCTAGATTGGCCACCAGGGGCCAAAAACTGAAAAAATCACAGTTTTTATCATATCTCTGGAAATATTTGTTTGATTGACCTCAAATCAAGTGCAAATGAAAGGTCATGACCTGAGGATGTGTCCCACGATGACATTATTTTGGTTCAAAATTTGGACACAAGGTGGAGCTTTGTCACATAAAATTCACCATTTTTGCTAAATCTTTGGAACCATTTCTCCAATTGACATGAAACTATGTGCAACTGCAAGGTCATGACCTCACAACGTGTCACATGATGACATCATACCTGTATGGTTCAACATTTTGCCACCAGGTGGCGGTTTGTGATGGAAAATTTCCATTTTGGCCATATCTTCAGAACCATTTGTCTGATTGACCTGAAATTAAGTTCAAATGAAAGTCTATTCGAGGATTGGGGAATTAGAGGATTGTGGGCATTTGGGGATATACCCCCAGCCGTCGCCTCCGACCGCATAAGCCTAGTTATCTATGCTAATGAAATCCTTCATCTAATCACTCTAAAACTGCTTCCTCCTCAGGTTGAAAATTCACTTTTGTTTAAGATTCAATTTAAACTATTTCCTACAGTTCATTTTTTTCCCTCTCCTAGAGTACCTACAGTTTTATGTCTCTACAAAACTATTGCTGCTCTTTTTTTTTTTTGCTTTGCCTGAGATATTGCTTTTTCCAATGCCTTCGGCTTCTGGAAACATTTTTTTCCTTTACATTGCTGTTTGCTATTTTTGGGGGGGGTGGGGGGGTGGATGTGTTGATGTAGTTTACAGAGTGAAAAACAGTCTTCCTCTTCGTGACAAGTGTCGAGCCCAAATGATTTTTGTTCTTCGTATCTGTGCAAAACCGGATTAGGCTGTGCTACCAGGCTATCTCAAACAGCGGAGCTGCCTCTGTCATTGTGATACGCCTCTTTCAGAGCTTTGCAGAGGCAAAGGAAGTTTTTTCAATCTGATAATAAGTTGTAAACTCAAGAGAAGCTCCTCAAACTAACTTTGTGATGGTGATTAAATCACTTCATCACTTGCTACTACTTCCAGATGGTCACCTCCACTCACGAGGGCTTTTAGCAGTTTTCAACAAATCTGTCTGTTTTTAACCTGACTGTAATTTCAGGGTGACTCTAGGTTGGTCACCTTGTCTTAGGTGTTGTAATAATATTCTTCTGCTCATGCTGTTTTAGGTATTATTTAAATGTTCTTCTCATTATATGTGATTTTGTCAGTGTAGAATTTTGTATTATGTGGCAGGGAAAATTGTGCGTGTAGGTTAACATACCGCCTCAAATGACAAAATATTGGGACTGTATGTTATATTCCGATCAATGCTGAAAGCAGTGATTTTAAATGAATGCACTGAATTGCATTTTGTTGAAAACAAAATTTCACTGTGATATTTCACTGTGAAATTTGATGATGTTTCAAAAACACATCAATTTTAATTCTTGCGACATATTTAAAAAAATGTTGAAACAGTAAAATATTTACCACTTTTTATAGTTGCCGTTCCTTTTTAAAGCACTTAATAAATGAAGAGTTTGTCTCCAAAATGCAATAAGTGCCAAAATTAGCTAAATTGAGACAATGCCATAGAGCGATAGCCCTGTACTACTTACACATGGTGCAAAAATCCATCTTTAGAAATTCAAAAGTGTTTTTTTTTTTTTTTTCATGGTCAAAGTTTGTTTTTTTTCTTTTGAATACGAAAGGCGCCAACATGGAAAAAGCTGATTTACTCAAAACGAATAAAATGGATGTATTGCATTTTGGAAACAAACTCTTCAAATGTTTGCGGATTGAAGACTCCAGGTGATTTAATTGTTTCCTATGTAACTATATTCCATTCTTCCTGCAAGCAGTCCTTGTGCATCAGGATGGGGTCTTTGTTGTTGCATTTTTTTGTTTAAAAATGCACTAAACATTCTCCGTTGGGAATGATTAGGGATGGGAGGCCAGTGCTGCACCTACCTTCTCTTCTTAAGCAGCCATCCATTTTAAATGCATGTAGAATGCGGTTTTGCGTTGACTTGTTGAAATATGCATGGTGCGTGTCTTGTTGAAATATGCATGGAAGTCCCTGGAAATGATGTTGTCTTGCGGGCAGCATATGTTGGTCTAAAATCTTAGTGCACTTCTCAGCATTAATTGCGCCCTCATAAAAGTACCGGATACCCTTGCCAAGGGCACTAACACAACCCCATACCATGACAGAGGATGGATTTCAGACTTGTTGCTGGTGTAACCATCTTAATCGGGGCTGCCCAAATCTGGCCTTGAAATCCAAATCCAGCCCTGGTTTTCTCTCATTCCAGACAGGTCTATGAACAGTTATTTCCACTGATTGGCCATTTTGTGGCCAATCACTCAAGACTTCCAAGTAACGGGGGGGTTGAAAACCCTTCTCGGCCCTCGAGGACAGTGATTTGGGGAGGCCATTAATGGTCCTTTTCTTCTTTGGTGCGGACCGCACAGTGTTTACTTCTTCCAAAAAAGACCTGAATATCGATCTGTCTGACAACAATACACATTTCCACTGTGTGATGGTCTAACCCAGGTGCTGCTGTGCCCAGGGAAGTCTGTTAACATATGTTTAAGATTTCTGGACAGGAAAGTTTTATCTGGCATTTTTAGATGTAAATATGTACTGTAGTACTTGACTAAGGTTTGCCTAAGTAGTCCTGAGCCGTAGTTATGTAACTTGTAGATACAGTTCTAGATGTAGTGCCATCTGAATGATGGAAGATCACAGGTATTCAGCGCAGGCGCCCGGACCCCTTATGCACATAAAGTCCTTCAGATTCCTGAAATCTTTTTCTCATACATTCTTTGAGGAACATTTTTTTTTGTGGGAAAAGTGGCGATTCTTAGTGGGTCTTTGTTTCGGAAAGACTCGGCCTTTCCTGAATGCTGCTTTTGAACCAAATCATGATTATAATCACCTGCTGACATCAGCTTTTTCAAATCACGTCATTATTCGGTTTTTCTTTTACCTCATTACTATTCCTAAATTGGCCCATCCCAACTGTTTTTGAAATGTGTTGCACCCCTGAATGGCCGAAATGGATGTGTACAGTATTTACTAATAAAGTGAAGTTAACAGACAAAACATTATTTGTTTAGTGTTCAAACTCTCTGCACTGAAAATACAAGTCAAAATAAATGTAGAAATCACTGCTTTCCGTTTCCTTGTGCATTTTCCATAATGTCCCCTCTCTTTGAGTTGGGGTCGTGCCATCTGCAGTGACAGGTTGTTATCCCTCTGGTTTCTCCGGCACTTTCGCCTTGTTATTTTTTTTTTCGCTGCTAAATGTAACAGTGGCCCTGTCTCGCTCACCTGTCCCCAGCTCTTCTCCAGCTGAGGAACTGTGACGGCCCCCCGCCGGCCCCGCAGCCCAAGACCGTTGGTGACGTGGAGGAGCTGGCCTCTAGCTACGAGCGCAAGCTGATCGAGGTGAGTACCATGTACTGTCGCAGGCACTCAAACTGAGCGAGCCATCTTTCGACGATGTTATGTCACAAATGCTGTTCTTTGTACGCCATGTAATGGAGGTTTCTTTTTCAGATATCGATAGCGCAATTGAATTTGCTTGCCCTGGGTTGTATAACACATCCAAACATACTAGATTTATGAGCGGAAGAGAGCCAGTAATTTGGTAATTGAGATGTTTGGCTACTCTGCTCACCAGTGCTGCAATTAAATTTGGGAGTTGATTTCCCACCATAGCAGTAAAATGGAAAGAACGCACATCGCAGAAGTATATTGTGAATGTCTCCCGCATTTCATTAATGAAACGTAATTCTGCTTACACTTGTAGAAAGCATCCTTTTACTCATTTATGTATTGGAGTTTTCCTGCTTTTGTTTTTCGTATTCATTTATTTATGCATTCATTTGCTTATCTGTCAGTCCCAATAGGATGGATTGCTTGCAGAAGTAGACGAGCGGCTTCATCTAACTTCCTTCGGGAGCGCAGCCTTGTTTATCCTTCATGGGCTCATATTCTCTTTTTTTACCAACTGCTGTTATGTGATTTTTCCCTTGGCAAAAACCTTAGCTGCCTTGCGTTATGAAGCTCATAACAATGCTTTTGCTCAACTGAAGACTTTGAGATTGATAGAATTGCGAGGGTTAACTAAGAAGCACTTTGTTGAAAGTAGGAGAAGAAGCAAATTTCTGTGAAACAAGATTGGAAAAGAAGGCAGGTGAGGATTAATTACCTACGAGGAGGTTTTGTTTTTGGTTTAGTTTGTTTGTCGATTTGGCTGTTCGTCAACGGGGTTACTGAAAAATTCCTGGCCTAATTTTCATAAAACTTGGCGAAAGGGTGTACCATGGGTCAAGGAAGAATCCATTACATTTTGGAGTGGATCCAAATTTGGGGGCAAATACACAAATTATTTTTCACTTTAGTTGACTTTGCGAGGTGGGGCATTTGGCCTTAGCAGTTATTTGTGCGCTTCAAGTACTTTTCTAGTTTGTTGTGTGGATACCGCGTTGAATTCTGCACACGGTAGTTTTATCAGCATGCCCGATGTTTGCTGTTTGTCGGATGTGTAATTCCGGCGAAGTCGGGCGGCTCGGACACGGCCAGAGCAAAGGCTGGAACCGCTCCGCTTCCATTTTTTCCCCGCTCCACTGTTGAGAATGTTGATAAGAAAACGCATCTCGTATGAATGGGGGGAGAGTAATTGATCCCCTCTAGGATCAGCTGCGGTTTTTCCCCTGTGAGATAGCGGTGCCGGCGGCCATCTCAGATGGGGCTCGGAGGATAGCTTTCACCCTTCAGCACACCCCAGCCATCACTCGGCCTCCTAATTCCCCCCTATTGCTATCAGTGACGCGCATTATCGCTCCAGAAAGTTCCTGTCATCTCAAGCTGCATTGTGCTCCATCTGTGAATCTAATATTGGACTCGGGGGGGGGGCCCTTAATCTCCGCTACAACTTTGCGGTGGATGATTTCTCCCCCCCAATCCATATTTAGACTGTGGCATGGTAAATGCGGTCTGTTTGCTAGCCCCTGCTCTCTGAAGCTAAAGGCTCCGACGTGACTGAAGTGCCCAGGCTTGTGCTTCCAGTGCACGAGACTGTGAGAAACATCTGGAAGATGCCATTTGCCATTATATCCCCAAGAGCGTTTGCAGAATCACATTGGGGCTGCAGCAGGGAAGGGATTTATCGTGGTTCCATTCTCCCCACCCTTAAACGCAGCTTAAGGTTTTCCTTGGTCTGTTTGATGAATAATATCGGTCTCGTCCGCGAGGTTGTGTTCGGGAAACCAATGGCAGCAGTGCTGGCTTGAACACAGAGAGCGTTGTTTGCGTATTTTGAGATTTGTGTCGAAGACTTGCCGTTTCATTGGAAAATGTTTGAAGTGAAGTTGAACCAAAATCTGTCATTTATTCATCAATATTTATCAATCTACATATTTAGAGCTGTTTGAGTGCCACAGAAGGATGTAAAATCAGGTTTGTTGCAAATTAGTTGAATTTATTATTTTTGGACTAATTCAATTTCGTTTACTGAACGGAAATGGATTGTGTATTACTTGGTTTGTGACTTTGTGTGCCTTTTTCTTTTCCTTTGTCATTATTTCTTTAATCAATACACCAACGCTATCACCAATGCATTTATCCCTCTCCCAATCTACTCTCCCGCCGTTAGCTTAGCAAGTTTTTCTGGTTCCCATTCTCTAACATTTAGCCGCTCGAAGGCAACATTTTTTCCATACCTGGTTGCAAAAACACATCGAAGAATGAAACGGCACGTATTGAAGTCCCTACAGATGGCATTTTCGGGTAAAGTTGGGTCGATTTTTCTCTCTGGTTGCGACCACAATTGTCAAAGAAGAATATGTCCCTGCATGTGCAGCAACAACTTCTCAAAACCTGACTGCTTGGTAAAGATACAGCCAAAGCAGTCTTAGTTTGTTTAAAGGAAAAGTATGCCTTGCATCAAAGTCTCATTTTTTTACTTTAATTTCACCTTTGGCTTTGCAATTGTGCTGAATAAAATCAGCGGACGCATTCCGGTTGGAGTAATTAAAGATTTAATTTCCAATTAGGCCTCATTCATGGAACACGCCATTAGGTCTCGGGATCACCTTAATCACGCGTGAACCGGTGTGAGCATGAGGTCAGCGCCACCCATTCATCGCGCACAAGGAAAAATGGCTGCAATACATTCTTCGAGTTCTTTGTGCTGAACTATTGAATATTATTGCCTGTACAGTTAATTCAGGCTCAAACTGATCGGGTTTGGTCTGAAAACCGCCCTCCATTATGCATTTTTTGCGGATTTATCACGCTTTTTTTTGTCACAATCGATGGGTAGAAGTTATTGTTTACAGTGGTGAGCTTTGTTATGGGTGGCACATGCATCACATACAGTTTATGGAAAATGTGACTCCAGCACCTGGTGGAAGG
This sequence comes from Gymnothorax reevesii, assembly GCA_029721435.1. Classification (NCBI taxonomy): domain Eukaryota; kingdom Metazoa; phylum Chordata; class Actinopteri; order Anguilliformes; family Muraenidae; genus Gymnothorax; species Gymnothorax reevesii. Next base: position 12,197,130 of record CM056592.1, read on the forward strand.
TGGCGTGTGGTAAGTTTAATGAGTAAGTGAAGAGTTTGGTTCCAAAACGCAATACGAGCCAAAATTACAAAAATTGAGATAATGCCATAGACCGATAGTCCTGTGCTTCTTACACATGGAGCAATAATCTGTTTTTAGGAATTCATACAATAAGGTGTATTTCTTCATGGCCAGAGTTTGTGTTTTTATAAAATGCAATGGGCGCCAACATAGAAAAAGCTGATTTGCTCAAAATGTGTAAAATGGATGTATTGCGTTTTGGAAACAAAGTCTTCAAATATTCCTAAATAGATTGTGTGCGCAGATTAATGGATGTGCAGAATTAGGTGATGCACACTCTACAGAGATGCTAACCCACGCCTCTTGTTGACCTTGACCTTTGACCTTTCGACCTCAAAATGCAAATTTGGACGGGGTGCCCGAGGATCATCTACCCCACAAAGTTTGGTCACCCTAGCTTCAGCGGTGGCCGAGCTGTCGCACAGATGCAGACACAGACACAGACACACATACAGACACAGACACACATACAGACGTTGCTAAACTGTATACCCGTGCCGCCTCGTCGGGCGTGGGTAATTACTGTGATATTATTGCTGGTTCTAAACATGCAGTAAAATTGCAGAGTATACTTTTCCTTTAACCCTTTATTAACCAGCGTAGCACATCTGCTGCATGAAGTAAAAGGGTTAACAGCTCGAACACCCAGTTGGTTTTGTTCCTTATTGCCAAATAAACATTTGAGAATAACTTGAATGCTTCGTCACTTTTATTTTTTCATTAGCATTATTACCCAATGTAGCAGATTTGCTACAATTTGGAAAGGTGGGCCAAATGTGTCGAAAAAATCTTTGTCTACCGTTTTTCAAATAATGGCCCAAAATAAACAATTTGCATAGGGGAATAATTTTAACACAATTGGAAATGGGTTTGGTTAATAGAGGGTTAAGTACTAGCTGCTGGGGCTGTACCCTTTATACTTTGGATGATTTGGAATTGGCTTCCCCAGGCCTTGACCAAACCACCAACACCACCAGTGGCAGGGCTGCTGATGGCGATTTATGGACACAGGAGCCTGCTGGAAAACGCTTGTTCCTGAGCTTCGCAGTGTACCCTGCACGAGCTGCTAAGGTCTCAGTTTGCAACATTGGGAGATGAGCTATGTATGAAAAAAGTGTATTTTTGCCGCGTCAGTTCTGTGTTTGTCTGATTCCATGGAAATCCAATGGACCATCCTAAAGTGGCCTTGTTCTGGGCAGGCTTGGGACTAATGTCGGTGCAACATCCTGCGACTCTGAAATAACCAAAAACAGTGGTCTAATTCCCTGTCTCTCCCATGTTATAACTATGAAAACTGATCCTCCTCGATTTCCATCAGTAGCACTTAGAATAAAGTTGGCAAACCATTAAATACTTGTTCAGCTTTTGAAGGTACCATATGTTCCTCCTTTCTCTATATTAATATAAATTCCAAAATTGTTTGAAAAAGAATCCGCAGGGACGACACGTATGTTCTATAGATCAAAGGGAGAGCTTTTGGCGGTTGTATATTTCCAGGAAGCTGGGAAGGGTAGCGTGCCTGAAATAGAAGCTCTGTGAGCTGAGATTTCTCTCTCCACAAAGGCTAAGCCAACCTGGCTTAGTCCCTGTGGTCTGTCGTGTCATGTGGGAGGACAGTGGCTATACCTTTGGCATCATTGTGGGAGAATAGGGGTTTCTGGGGGGCTAGAAAGCCTGTATGCAGGAGGGGAGTCGAGAGGGAAGTGGGTTGGTGGGATTGATAGAACAGCAATGTGGGTCAAAGTGCCTAACGGGAGCCCAACACACCGCGCATATTTTCTTTGATCTCGGAGCTCATTAACATCAGAACACATGAAAAGGCAAACAATTAGCATTCTCCCTAAGCCCCCTCAGGGCTAGAGAAGGTTGACATGTGCTACCTTCAGCTTGTGGGCCGGTCGCTCCGGGCACATCCACGGCCTGTATGCGAACGGTGTCTCTCTCTTCACACCCACATTCTGGAAGCTCCCATATAGGCATTTCCGACAATTTTGAGAACAGCACAATGTGAAGATGAATTGAAGAACTGAGGAAATTAATCAGGTCGCAGGGAGAGAAGGCTCCTCCAACAATCAAAAAGTCAATGGGACTCAAAATGCAGTAATTTACCGTGGATTTTGATCTCGTATGCTATTATTGATCTCGCGTCAAGCTGGTCTGTCGGCGTGATATTGTTTTTGGCCACTGTCCATTGGCTGTTACCATGTCCACATTAATTGTAGAAACTGGTCTTTCGGTTGTTCACGTTGGCACCATTCTCTTGTGGCTGTTTCTGCTGTATTTGAGTGTAATTATGCATGTATGAAGATATTTTCAGTGTCCCTCTCAACAGGAAGTATGTTCATCTGTCATCTTTTCCACGATGTAAATCTGCCTGCAGGATCATGTTGGCTTACAGTTTCTTGGCGCGTACGGCGAGTGCAGGGCTCACATATGGCACACTGTGGCAAATTATGTTAGTTTTGGTCTGATTTCGAGGGTCTCACTCTGTTATTCCGGAAAAAAAGTGCATCACTTGGCCTTTTCTCATGTTCTTCAGTCTTGTTTATTCCGCGTTGTGTTGCGTACTTACAGTTGCTGTAAAATGTGTGATTTTTTTTTTTTTACTCAAAGGCAAATAGGCTGATCAGAAAGCTGTGCAAATCTGCTGTCATGTCTTTCCCGGCAGGCAAAAGCATTGCTTGCAGGCCTACAATAAATGCAGTGTGTTCAGAAAGTATTCAGATCCCTTCACTCTAATCCACGTTTGTCATGTTCCGGTCTTATGCTTATAATCATTCAAACGATTTTTTTTCCCTCATCAATCTGCACTCGATACCCAATAACGGCAAAGAGAACTAAATTTTAGAATTTTTTGCTAATTAATTAGGAAGGCAAAACTGAAGTATCACATTAACAGAAGTATTCAGGCCCTTTACTCAGTACTTAGTTGAAGCGCCTTTAGTAGCGATTACTGTCTGGAGTCTTTTTGGGTATGACACAACAAGCTTTGCACACCTGGATTAGGGTATATTCGGCCTTTCTTCTCTGCAGATCCTTCCAAACTCTCAAGTTGGACGGGGACTGTCAGTAGACAGCTGGTTTCCGGTCTCTCCAGAGATGTTCAGTTGGGTTTGGGTTCAAGTCTGGGCTCTGGCTGGGTCACTCAAGGATATTCACAGAATTGTTTCTCAGCCCTTCCCGCATTTGTGTACTGAGGATCATTGTCCTTATGGAAGGTGAACCTTAGGCCTCGTCTGTGTGGCCCTGAGCACTCTCGAAAAGGTTTTCATCAGCTTTGTTCTTTGCTCCATTTAGCTTTTGCTCCACCCTGACTAGTCCCCAAGTCCCTGCCACTGAGAAACACCCCCACACCATGATGCTGCCACCTATACGCCTCACTGATAGGATGGTGCTGTGCCAGTGATGAACGGTGCCTGGTTTCCTCTTGGAATGGAAACTTTGAACTGTTTGACTTCAATTCTATCTTGGTTTTATCAGACCAGAGAATCCTGTTTCTCACAGTCTGAGAGTCTTTTAGGTGCTTTTTTTTTTTTTTTGCAAACTCGAATTAGGGTTTCAGGTGTCTTTCCCTGAGAAGAGGCTTCCATCTGGTTGGAGTGCTGCAGTGATGGTTGTCCTTCTGCAAGGTTCTCTCGTCTACACACAGGAAATCTGGAGCTCAGCCAGAGTAACCGTTGGGTTATTAGTCATCTCTCTTGCTAAGGCCCTTCTCCCCTGAATACTCAGTTCGGCCAGGCGGCCGGCCTTGGGAAGAGTCCTGGTTGTTCCAAACCTCTTCCATTTAAGAATTGTGGATGCAGCTGTGTTCCTGGTCCCTTCAATGCAGCAGAAATTTTTTATAGCCGTCCTCAGATTTGTCCCACGTCACAATCTTGTCTCTGAGCTCAGCGAGCAGTTTCATTAACCTCATGGCTTGGGTTTTGCGCTGATGTGCTTCAACAGCTGTGAGATCTTATATAGACGGGTGTGTGTCTTTCCAAAATCACGTCCAATCAGTTGAAATTCCCACAGATGGACTCCAATCAAGGTGTAGAAACATCTCAAAGATAAACAAGAGGAACAGAAGGCACCTGAGATAAATATCAAGTGTCAAATCAAAAGGTCTGAACACTTTTATATCAATGTGATTTTTCAGTTTTTCCTTTTTAATAAATTAGCAAAAAAAAACTTTGTAATTAATCAGACTTTTATTCGTGGTGAATTACCTCTTTGACGGGGTGTGATGTGTACAATAGGGTGAACAAATTAGAGTTATTCCTGGAGCGGAACGGCTGCCAGCGATGTGCTGTAATTGGATGTAATCTTGTGCGAGTATCGGGTCGGCAGTAGGCTGCTCCTCTGATGTGGGGACAATCTGGTAGGGGGGTGGGAGCGTGTGTATAATTGTAGGAAGTGTTAAAGTGCGCGTGGATGTGCGGCGGGGGAGTATCGTCGCGGCGGGGCTTTAGATAGATCCTGGCAGCCTCCTCTCGTCCCCCGGTGGGCAGATCTCTCCCACAGACCCCCTGTTTTAGCACAGGGCCAGATGAGGGCTCTCGTCTCTGGCAATCAACTGCGGTCGGCAGCCAACTTTTTTTCACCGACTGTCTGGAGTGAGGCTTCAGTCATTTTCGTAGCAAGGATTCTAATGTGCATCCTTTTTTTTTTTAGGTTAATTTATTAACTTTTGGGGGGGGGGGGGGGGTGGACTGACTAACAGGCTATTATGTATAGTTTACCAGTTACCCACCCTAGTTCCTCCAACTTGGTTTCTATGGTGATGAACAGTCGAATGTTTTGCCATCTTTTACTAGTCACAAAGGGGTGGGCGCAGTACAGTATTTGTGTTCGTTATTTTGTGGAAGGTCGAGTAAATGGTGCCGGTGACAAATGCTGATCGATTTGTCATTCGCTCACTTTCACGCAGTTACTCGTAGTACTTTGATACGGCCTCCCCTGGCGTCAGGAGCCCTGTGTGAGATAACTGCACTGAGTCACTGAGAAGTTGCTGACTGTGACCGTTTGACGAAGAGCACCGAAGGTCTGACTAATTGAACCCTTGAACGATGATTAATAAATTCCTTCTGTTGTTGTGATTCTCTGTGTGTCGTGTCTGTGTCTACATTCTTGTCTGCTTGCGTGTTTTTTGTGTGGATTTTCCTGCGTTGTATATTCTTGTTTTTTGTCTGTGTGTGTGTGTGTGTGCATTTATGTTTGTGTGTTTGTGTTTGTGAGCGTGCACAAGTGTCATGCATGCGTACAGCCTGTGTGTGTGTGCGTGCGTGCGTGTGCATACGTGCGTGTGTGTGTGTGTGTGTGTGTGTGTGTGTGTTTGTGTTTCATCCGCATCCGAATTCTTGGGCTTTTGACTGCGTGTTTAATTATATGCATGTGACTGCGTGGGGATATTCTACCATATGTGCGCGTTCCTCTCTGAAGTGGATTTTCGGATACTTCGCCGAATACTTCATCTCGAGAGCTTTTGTCTTTATTTGGAAAGGACGGCCATCTGTTCTCTCCACTCAGGCAGTTTCTTCTTGCTTTTTTTATCGGCCTCACGTTTGGACAGCGCTCTTTGATGAACTCATATCGTTGACATTATCAATACTGGCATCTCTGATCATGTCTTTGTACAACTACAAGCGATGTTGATTGCAACAGGCAGTAAATGTGTCAATGAACAGATACTCGGTCCTTGTCAACGTTACCGTCTCATTATGTCACGAAAGCCAATGAACGCATGCATCAATTACCGCTTTGCTTTTAGCGGATCATAAGGGCGTAGTGACACAAAAAAAATTGATTAAATTTAAATGACTTGTGGTAATGCAAACTAGTGTGGCAAACATTTCACACATTTTTTAGCATACCTAATGCAATCAGTTGTTGACTTCGTGATTTTAACTGTAGATTGGCTGCTCGTGATCGCCTTATTTTCCCTAGCTCTATGTACCCTTTCATTTATTCATTGATACTCAGCAACTTTGTAATATCCTCATTTATTTTGTCACGTCTTAACAATTTGATTCTCATTTTTAAAAGTGTTTTTGAGGTTCAATGTTTCAATAAAGCTTTATTTCTGGTGTGCACACTGTTGTTTTGGTGTGTGGTTTACTGAAGCTGGTAGCCACTCCCAGCGGTAGCAGTACTGATGTCAGTGTGATTATCACCATTAGATTCATTAGTACTGTTAAAGTGCAGGGCCCTGGATCATGCCGGAAATATCAGGGCTGGTGTAATTGGCTGATTGTTTTGATGATGATGGCTGGCTGCCTGCCTCATCGGTGCAGGAGTCTGAAAAAAAAAGCCCAGGCCTTTTGGCCCCCCTCCCTCGGCTCTCCGTGTGCTGTGTGAGTGGACAGTTCAGTTCTTATGTCGTTATCCCTCTGTTCTCCTCCTCTGTTCCCGAGGAGCTTATTTCTCCTCTCTGACTGGGTCTGAGAGTTTTCAGTGAAGGATAAACCCCAGTAAATGTCCTCGCCTCCTCCTCCTCTGTTCCTGTGCTCTTTCGTCCACTTGGCACCTTCGCTCTTCTCTCCTTTCCCCTGCTGTCACTCTTCTCCTCTCTCCTCTGCCCTCCCTCCCGTCCTCTCTCCTCTGCCCTCCCTCCTGTCCTCTCTCCTCTGCCCTCCCTCCCGTCCTCTCTCCTCTGCCCTCCCTCCCGTCCTCTCTCCTCTGCCCTCCCTCCCGTCCTCTCTCCTCTGCCCTCCCTCCCGTCCTCTCTCCTCTGCCCTCCCTCCCGTCCTCTCTCCTCTGCCCTCCCTCCCGTCCTCTCTCCTCTGCCCTCACTCCTCTCCTCTGTCCTCTCTCCTCTCCTCTTTCCTTTGTCCTCAGTCCGTTCCTCTCTCCTCTGCCCTCCTCTGCTCTGCCCTCACTCCTCTCCTCACTCCTCTCCTCTCTCCTCTTCCCTCACTCCTCTCCTCTGTCCTCACTCCTCTCCTCTCTCCTCTCCTCTCTCCTCTGTCCTCACTCCTCTCCTCTCTCCTCTGTCCTCACTCCTCTCCTCTCTCCTCTGCCCTCTCTCCTCTCGTCTGTCCTCACTCCTCTCCTCTGTCCTCACTCCTCTCCTCTCTCCTCTGTCCTCACTCCTCTCCTCTCTCCTCTGCCCTCTCTCCTCTCCTCTGTCCTCATTCCTCTCCTCTCTCCTCTGTCCTCATTCCTCTCCTCTCTCCTCTGTCCTCACTCCTCTCCTCTCTCCTCTGTCCTCTCTTCTCTCTCCTCTGTCCTCACTCCTCTGCTCTCACTCTTCTTCTCTCTCTTTATTCTCCTGCACTCCCTGTCTCCTGCACTGTAACACAGGTCACTCCCACTCCTGCTTGCACTTCCTGCTTAAGCTCTTGTTGTTCCATGTGTTCGCTTCAGCACCAGTGCTCCTGAGCATCAGATTGAATGGAGGGCATTCCCAGCTTTGGCAAAAAATCTCAGCCCACTATGAGAATGCTTTCCGAGCACGTTACCCCTAGGCCACAGACCTCCCAGCGCCCGATCCGCCCGGCCGTGGAGCGCCCTCGCCGCTTTGCTGCTCTCTGAGCGCTAATCACTGCTCGAGCGCTGCGGAGGCTCGCGGTACACACTGTGACTTCATGTAATAATAAAACATTTAGGTGCGCTAAATTATTTATACGAGCTCCCAGGGAGAGGGACCTTTGGTATTATCAAAGGAGACTATGTAAACAAACAGCTGCCAACTTCCCTTTCAGATCTCGCTCGACGACCTTCCTCCCCTAAACTCAGGAAACGGGGCACCCTCCACACAAAAAAATTATGACACACACACTCACGCATGTGTGCGCACGCACTTGAGTGAACACTTTCGGCTTTCTTTTCAGAATTGTTCTGTCATTATCAGAGCCCCAAGTCCCTGCTGAGAGCGCCGTAAATCACGGACGCACCAGCGCCGGGGAGAACGTTTCTGCAAATAGCTTCAAAAGCGTGGCAGACGCGCGAAGCTGTTCATTTAATCTCAGGCTCTCTCACCTGTAAAATGATTGCATTCGGAAGCCTCTGTAAGTGTCATTATGACGGCTGCCTTCGCCGTCTGCGGAGTGTTTAATTACGGCGTATCTGCTAAAAACAGATACTTTTGTTCGTGCCAGTCGCTCACCTCTGCCCTGTTTTATTCTTTTCTCGCTGTGCCATTGAAGCAGAAACACAAAGGCATGCAAATGTGCTTTATTTTTAAATGGCAGCTTATGGACGAGGATCTGTTGTATTATCGCTTGAAACTCAGACACAGAAAAAGAACGGTCTGGGAAGGATGGGACGGATAGTGCAGACGGTGCTGAGAGAGGCGTTACGAGCGAGTTGAGAGAGTGCAGGAATCCTTATTCTCTCAAAGTGAGAGGAAATAATTAGGCTTAATTTTCCTGCTCAATGGGAAACGACGGGAATGGAGCGCCTGGCGTATTTCGGCAGGAAGCTGGCAGCACGTGTCTTCGGAATTTCCGAAAATACCCCAGCATGTGAATCACAGGAGCGCTGGAATAACAAACCGATTATCCCTCACGCAGAGAAATAATTACGCTCTGTCACACTCGGAATTAATTCCTGTATTTTTTCTAATGTCCTATTTGAAAGTTTGAGCGCAAATAAATAAACAAGATGAACGAAAGCTCCGAATATTCTGAGCAGGAGACCTATAATGTGCTCATGTTTCAAAGCGCTCTCCCGTTGTGTTTTTGGAAGATGCACAGGAGATGTCTGGTCTCTTCTGCAGACCCACAAAGCATAACTTGGGTAGAGGGCATCCTCCAGAAATCTGAAATGTCCTCATACTTTTGGAGAATGCTGTATGCGTACTCGATATTTTGGGAGGCAGTTTTCTGATTTTCAGTGAAATGCTGTCTCGGTCGTCAGTTGAAAACATGGCAATATTTACAGTTGAGAAGAGAAGGTTATCTAGTGGACTAGCGTGTCGCCTGGGATGTGGTGAAAGTGGAGTTGTATTGGGCTCAAACTTCACCATTTATGTAAAAAAAAAATTTTGCAAAAATGGAAACAAATTTTCCTCTTCCTAGGTGTTTCAGATTGCAGCTTTTGCTCATTGGTATGATACAGTTTTTTTGGGTTTTTCTTTATGTAACCAACAAATGGCCCATATGAAACTCATGCCAGACATACAAAATTGGTTTTATTAATGTTCGTCCAGGGACAAGGCAGAAAACCCTGCAAAAACCAGGATTTGTTACTCGATTACTTGACCTTGCTTGGATGAGATTAGCATCCATCGCCTTGCCTCTCTGAGCACACTTGGTTCATAGCGTATTTATGATGAAGTATTATCACGCGTCTTATTTTCGACAGCTTGTGTCATGCTGGTAGCCCTCCAGTTGCCCTGCAGCAGAGCTGGGAGCCTGCGGTTTGATCGCTGGCATGTCTGCGGTGTATTGAGTGAGGAAAACGGCCCTGCTGAGCTCACGACTCCTGATTTACTGCCCCTGCACTGGAGAGAAAAATGCACCTGAGCACTAGGCGGTTCTGCGATACCGGGAGATCTCCATGTGAATATCGCCGTATCGCCGTGTGACTCGAGCAGTGCCACGGGCCTCCTCGACACACGCAGGGTGATGGAGTCATTAAAGAGCTTTGGCTGTTGCTTTTAAAGCATTGCAGTCGTCATCTTCGCCGTTTTCATGCAGAGCAGAGCGCAGACCACAGATGGAAAATGGCTGAAGTGATTCAAAGATTTTCCGTTAAGACTGAACATGAATTTTCGAAAGAAAATGGCGATTGGAGAGTCACCATGCAGGTTAAATTGTGATTGTATGTGAGGTGTAGTATCTATGGTGCACCTGTGACAGAACATAAATTGTATAACTCGCAGGATTGGACGGCTCATTGATTTTTTTTTTGGACGGGCCATCCTCCTTTCTTCTTACCCCTTATTCAGTGAGGTTGAACTCGAGGAGAGAACGTATAGATGGGTCAGGAGGTGCCATGACTGACGCTTGACTTTTTGTACTCCCAGGTGATTGCCATATAGGTCGAGCCTTGGTCCAAAGTACTTAAACCACTGTTCATCAGTAGTCTTTGCCTCTCATTATGTGCAGAGTGTATACGCTTGTTTAAGAAGCCTGCAGAGAAATCCACTGGGCCTGAATTGGTACCCCTCAGTCATGCCCATCTACTCATTGAGTATGGCACCAGTGATATTACACTGTTTCACACGCACACTTTTAGGTTGAATATTTTAGAATGACTTTCAGGGCAGGGCTGGGGTGGGGGTTTGGTAGAAAAAGCCTTTAAACCTTGTTTTAATTGTACATTTCATGGCTGGTGTTTCATACATATCATTTATGAGCATGCAAGGGAGCGCCATTGTAACAATTTAAACTTTTATTATGCTTAAAACTAGGTATAAATAATCGGCGCATATTGTTAAATTCATTTGTGCTCAGTGATAGATTTAATACATTTTATAAGCACAGGGTTGTTTGATGATAGAAATCGTTCAGGCAGATTCATACAAATACGATGTACTTCCATATCTAAGAAACTTGATTATGCATGATATTAGAACATCAAGTTTTGATATATGTTATCATATCCATTTAATTTATATCCTCTATAGGGTTTTGTTACTTTTGTTGGAGAGGGTTTGCGTATAATGATCCGCCTGTAGCTAGTGTTTGTAAAGTTACAGTTTGTGCTGACATGCTCCCATCTGCTGTCACGGGTAGTTTGTCTTACAGGTGCCGCTGGGTACTATCTCATGATAGACAGCTGTCTGGGGATGTAGAGATTACAAACAAACCCCAAGACGACTCTGAGCTACATGCTGCATTGCAGGTTGAGTGGCTGCTTTGCAGTACACAGATTCTGTTAAGGAAGGCTAACCGGAATGATAGATTGACAGAAATGCTCTCCATGAAAACAAGCAGGGACGTTATGGAGACCGTGTGTATGCATTACATATAGGCATTGACCTGACTCTCAAACAGTTTCTATGATCTCTCTTTTTCTGGGTCAAATGTCAAATGTGTGGGAGGTAAAATTATGCATACTTGTGTCATTTTTTGTTCATCCTGTGAAGGAAACATTTTAATCCACTTGAGTGGGGTGATCGTATCACATTTCTCAGTATCACATAGGACTTCCTTAACATAGACAATGTAAATGAGCTGAATTCTTAATGTGTTTTAGGTTGTCATTCTGTATCGTCGCCTTTTCAAACAGCTTGTTTGCAAACATATTTACTTCTTAAATATGACTTTGAGTGTAATCAGTCGCACAACACAAACAGGGTTTTTCTTACCTTAATGAGATCATATGATTTTGTTACCCATGGTCTGTGCACCTCGTCAGTAGATCCCTTCATGGAGGCTTGTTAAAAACTTCAAATACAGCCTTGCATTTTCAGATCAGTCTACACCTCGGGTCAATGGATTAAGTCTCTATTACGTCATCTTTGTGGACTCTTAAAGCGAGCAGCAATGTAAGTGTTAGCTTGTGTGCCTCCGAATTTTGGCGTTAAGATGCTGTTGCATTGGGATGCAGTTCTATAGGGCCCCTAGCCTGTTGGGAAAGTGTATTTTATTATTGTGGGATTCATGGCATGTGTATGAATATAAGAAAGTTTGTGCTAGTAAGCGCACTTCCTTTTTTGTGTTCATATTCTTGCTGATTCTCTCATCATTTTTAATTTATTGCTCACGGATGCCCTGTAGTTGTGACACAATTAACACTTCTCTTCCACTGAAATATATCAGAATTATTGGAAAATGTTTAATGAGGGAGATTAATGTAAAAATCACAGCCCAACAGGTCATATGCATTATTCATGAATTAAGGTTGTTTTCGTGGCTCGGTTCCATTAAAGTTGTACTCTGTAAGTAAACAAATTAAAGGGGCACATCGCTCCAAGGTCATTCATTTATATTTAAATGCATTTATAATTATGTATGGGTGTGGGTTTAATTCTTAAGCAAATACTGGTCCCAGCAGGTACATGTAGAGTCATTTGTTCCTCGCTAATGAACATAATTTTACAGGAGGATGATGTAAGTGACTGAATAAGGAGAGAAACAGGGCGCTTCGAGAAGCCTTCAGTGCGACTGAAGAGTTTGCTCTAGGCTGCTCTCTCACAGACACCTTTCTTTACTCGCAGAGAAACCTCATATGTTTACTCTTCAAAGATGCACTTCATCTCTTCCAACAATGCGAGGAAGCGCTCTGACAAAAACACCTGTATTTCAGCAAATGCTTTTTCCTTTTAGTGAACAAAGGAGAACAAGTTTTTGTTTTTTCATGGTCGTACGGCACTTTTCATCACTCACTCCGATGGAATATTCTAGCACGTGTCAAATGGTGCAAGGCCCTCAGCATCCTCACTGATTTGAAGCTCTCTGTGCTTATTTTGAGACCGGCTGTTAAAAGTGGCACGAAACACTTACAGTATGTGGCACGTATGGGTGTAAAACGTTTAATGCTGGCTTGACCCGTGCGTTACCCCTGCTCGGCTTGCTGACCCTGCTATGCCTCGCTCAGAATAGACACTGTGGGCCCTTTGCCCCTCCCCTCGGTGGTTTGACCCCGGCGTCCGTGGTTCTCCGCTCTCCTCTGCCCCCTCAGTAACAGCCGCAGGGGTAACTGCCAACTTCCTGCCTCCAGATCCCGCAACAGGAGTTCAGTGTGAGCCACACCACCTCCTTCTCATTGCCTCAAGGGGTTGCAGGATTCACCTCCAGTTGACCCCAGAATTAAAACCACAACAGAGGCTCTGTTGCGTCTGCGCTTAAGTAAATAAACTCCCAGTTGCATGATGGAAGTGCTGTACGTATAAATCCAGGCATACGAAACTCACTGGCTTCCCTGACTCAGTTCTGAGAGGTCTATGAATATTCTCACTGAGAATTACACCTCGCCATTGAAACAGTGTTGTCCCTCTCTGTATGTCTGTCCACCTGTCTGTCTGTCTTTCACGCTTCTTTTCTGGGCCAGAACTCCTAAACCTCTCAATATTTCACAACAAAATTTTTATATATGGATACATCTCATTGTGTCGATGTTACTTGTGAGGACAGATGTAATTATGACGTCTGTCTGTCCATATGCCTGTATCTCCACCGTGTTTTGTTTCCAACTCACATATCAGCCATCCTGTTGTTTTCCAGGCCAGTCTGAAACTGTTCAATATTTCTCGACAAAATTGAATGTAAGGCTACATCTGGTTGTGTACATGTGCCTTTTCATACTTCAGTCTGTCCCCCTGTTCATTTGTCTATCTTGCTACTGCGTTTTGATTCCAGGCCAGATATCAGTCATCCCGCTGTGGTTGGTCTGATTGTTTCACGCTTGTTTTCAAGGGCTGTAATTCTGACACCATTCACTCCAGATTGCAGGAAACGCCCTGAAATGAAAAGAACCAGTTGACATTGTGTTCAGTTCCCAAAGCCAAATTATTGAACGCTGAGGAGTGTGGCTTAAATTGGACTAAGCCATTCTGTTGTACTGCTCTCCTTGTCAAAACCTATTGTTCATGATACAAATTGGCCAGATATTTACTTCGTGGGAAACCATCTTCGTGGTGGCCACTGCAAAAACATCCGCTACAACAAAGACTTCTCAGCTGAACAATTCAACTGCCAAATGAAATGTCAACTCTGTAAATAAGCTCTGACTTTATTTTCAAAAGCAAATTAATGTTTGGTACAGCTGTCAGGCTGGCTGTTTCTTTTATTAACTGCGACTTAATCTCTTTGACGGACTTCCTGTTCCCCTGGCTTGATGACTGCTGACGGCCAGCTGGGCAAGAGTCAGCCCTAGTTCTGTCAACCACTGCTTCACCACTGAATCCCTCCTGTCAAATCTCTGAAATCAAGCAGTTGCAGGCAGTGATACTGTATCCATTGCTTCAACTGAGTCGTAAAAAACAAGCACTGAAGGTTGTTTGTGCAGTAAATAGCTGAAGATTGTTAGTATGGAGAGAGGTGAAGGTTGGTTGTGCAGTGGCGAGCTTAAGGTTTTTTGGGCAGTGGAGAGCTTAAGGTTTTTTGGGCAGTGGAGAGCTAAAGGTTGATTGTGCTGTGGAGAGCTGAAGTTTGGTTGTGTAGTGGAGAGCTGAGGGCTGGGTGTGCAGTGGAGAGCTGAGGGTTTGTTGTGCAGTGGAGAGCTGAGGGTTTGTTGTGCAGTGGAGAGCTGAGGGTTTGTTGTGCAGTGGAGAGCTGAGGGTTGGTTGCACAGTGGAAAGCTGAGGGTTGGTTGTGCAGTTAGGAGCTGAATTTTGGTTGTGCAGTGGAGAGCTGAAGGTTGGTTGTGCAGTTGAGAGCTGAAAGTTTTTTGGGCAGTGGAGAGCTTAGGGATGGTTGTGCAGTGAAGAGCTGAAGGTTTGTTGTGCAGTCGATAGCTGAAGGCCATTAGCGCGGTGGACAGTTGGCAGTGTTTTGTGGAAAAACAGGTGATCAACAATTTCTTTTCCTTCGCAGGTTGCTGAAATGCATGGGGAGCTGATCGAATTCAATGAACGACTCTACCGCTCGTTGATTGCCAAAGACCACCTGATCAGCCAGATGAGACAGGAGCTCATCGACCTGCGAGGCCCGGTTAGCAAGCGCCGTGACGCACACGCACACACTCACACTCACACACACACACACACACACACACGTGTGCATAAGCGTCTACTGCCCTCCTATCTCTTCTCTGCAGTATCGTTTCTGCCCAGTCATGGCCGGCGCCTCCCACTGTAAAGCCGTTTGCAGCTCAATATGGCTCTGTTTGTGCCGGGGTTCCCGCGCTGCTAATTCATTCGAACCGTCTCTTGCGGAGCCTGACGAGACATTGCCCTTTTTCTCACCTGCCTGTTTTCCCATCAGTCAAGCCATGTTTGCTCTCCGTAGGGGTAGACGGTAAATGAATTAGATTGATGCGTAGCCTTAGGAGAGAAATTGGAGTGCGTATCCCCGACTGCCTCTGATCTGTAGGATCTTACACTCTGCGTTTAGCCGGTGGTGATACTGGCTGCAGCGTGTCGCCTCCTTGATGTGCTCTGAACCTGCAGGTCACGTAGCGCCAGGGCTCTGTCGGGAGCGGTATTAGATTTGGCCTCCCTCAGGCCCGTTTAAGCAGGAAGGAGGCCTGAATATTCAGCTGCTGCTGAAGGGATCCATGAGCCTTCAGGGGGCAAATAGTATGAGTCTGCTTTTAGCCAATGACTGGGCACATCACAAGCACAAGCAGACATACACGCGCGCGCGCAAACACACACACACACACACACACACACGCGCGCGCGCGCACTCAAACACTCAGGCACACAGGCACACATTCATGGACATTTTAGGCCAGGGATTACAGCTGGGGGATGATTGCACCAGTTCTGGCCAGATTAGAACAGTCAAAGACAGAATTAGACATTATCTTTAGTTAAACCTATTGGGTTTATCATGGATCTGGTGCTGCTGTGGGCTTTCTTAATTAACAAGGGATTAGCTGACCAGTTTTATTGATGACTCAAAACATTTGAACAAATTAATTGGAATTTTAGAATTTGATTTACCCAGGTATGTATTTGTATCTGAACAAGGATGTGTCACCTTCCATTTTCCCAGTTCAAATTTATTGTATTCATAGTTCATATAAACTATTGAGCTCATCATGTAATCCTGAACTGCTGTTGAAGCATCATGGATGCAGCCTGCTGCATTACTGGGATTTGCCTCAGGTCACCTTTCTTGGCCAACATGGTGTACGCTCGCTAATGTCTGTAAAAATTGTATTTATCTCTGGATTCCTTCGGCTAGAGATTAGACACTGATCTGTGGTCCCATCTGAGTCCTGAGGTCCTTGGTGTATCTCTGTCATCTCTGTGATTACCTTGCCAGTAATTACTACGCAGTAATTTGCTTCCAACCCCTCTACTGTCTGTACTGATGTGTCAAATGCTCCCTGGGGGCACATTTCACATATTAGTCCCCTACCAGAAACGGAGGGGACTATAGGATTGCACTCCGTCCGTCCGTCAGTCCGTCCGTCCGCATTCGTGTCCGCTCCGTAACTTCAATACCGTATGACATAGGAACATCAAAGTTGGTGTGTGGATGCATCTTGGGGAGAGGGTGTGTCATGTACCCTATTCAGGTCACTTTGACCTACTTTTTAGGAAATATAATATGCATACACTGGTAGGGGACTAGTATTGCGCAGCAATACGACATTCGCCGATAGGCGGTGCACTTGTTTATTTCTGATATACTGCAGGACTAGTAACTAACTTTATGGCCTGATTCTCTCAACCCCTTTGTGCAGAATGTTGCGCAGAAAATTATGCTAGTTTTTCCTGTTGTGCATGAGCCTAATTCAGCTTTAAAACTCAGTGTTTGTGTCACATAGACTGTGGAAAATGATTCCAGTGAAGCAAGACATATGGAAATTCAATTACAGAATTGTTGAAGGATTACATTTCGAAATTTACGGACACCGGCGTCTATATCTGTACAAAGGGATTAAACTTGGCCCATTCTGAGCAAGGGATATATGTTCTGAGGAACATTGCTTTTAGCTGGCGTGACACCACGTGTCCCACCCCATTATTAACACGCACAAACTTTGGATTGGCGCTCCGCTTTGGTTAATGTGTTATCAGAATGCCTTTGCGGACAGCAGTGTGTCCCTGACGTCTGTCTCAGTGAGGTCATTGTGGTTGTCTTATCTTCTTCTTCTCTGAGGACATTCTATTAAAAGAGTGAAAATCTGGATATTTGTTTGACTTGTGTGCAGGATTTTGGTGAGGCATATTGTAAAGCTCATTGAGTCAAGAAAATAGACAAAGGGTTTTTTTCCTCCGATTTTGACCTGTGGTGTATGCTGGAACAGTTATATCTGCGAAAGATTATATATATTTCCATTTTGAGCGCGCAGTACAGTATTGTTTATTGTATTCAGACCCACACTTTTGTCAAGGTTGCCAGCATTTCTGGACGTGACTTTGCACACGATGCTGAAAGCAGTGATCATGGCATTAATGGCCTGTTATTGCTGATGGGTTTCTGTGGAGCCGTGTCTCATTTCTCATTCTTTCTGTTTCAGGTTCCGGGCGACTTGAGCCAGACGTCTGACGACCCCAGTTTATCGGATTTTGAGACGTAAGCCTCATCCCGCGCAGAACCGCATCGCTGTGGGTGGCCCGGAGATGCTGTCATGCATCCATCTTAGAGCTTCCTGACTGTGTGCTTGGCCCACACTCAGATGACTTACATGATCCATTAGCTTCTAATAGATTGTGATTGATGCCCGTGAAAATCGTATCCGAATGAATTTTCCACATTCTGTGCTATTGAGGTCATCATCTCGTCTGATCGAAGTCTTTTTCGTTTTTGTTCCGTCTGCCGGCTGCCTCTTTGGTTGTCGCACTAATTGGTAGCTTTCAAGTACAAGGACAAATATGTAACGCCGCCGTTAATATCGTAAATGTTTACTCTGTATGAGAGTCTGCATTCTGTTGTCCGGATGCTCTTAAAATCGGAAATTTTACCTTGCGCAGCACACTGTGCAGATCCCTGCAGTGTTTACTTCATTATTGCCATTTCATATAATAAAAGCATCTAATGTGTGCGAATCAAAACTGTCCATCACCAGAATTGTTTACATTGTGATATCGACCATTTATTTGCTCTGCATTCAGAAGTAATGAAGAGCTGAGCTAGGCTAACAAGCAGATGAGTTAAATGTGTGACCGACTGCTGCAGTGTGGAATGTCGGCCCGTCAAAGTCTTTTCACTTCTCCCGAGTTTGTTTTCTCTCGTCTTTGATAGGATAATTGCCCTTTGAGAATCCAGTTCGCTGTTGATTCTGTGCAAGTGGAAATGGAGTGAGATTTTTTTGTGTGCAAATTCACCTTGTTCTGTGATTGTGTCTTTGTTCAGTGCTCACCGTGCCCTCATCAATGTGTGGATCCCGTCCGTCTTCCTACGAGGACGAGCTGCCAACGCCTATCACGTTTATCAGGTAGGAAAACTTCATCTGATTCATTCTGCAGTTTTAATTCTTCGGACTGTGTCATTTTGTCCTGCTTTATGGCACCTCTGTGCTCATAAACCTTCATATCAGGGATTTGAGAGAGAGAGCGCATTAGTATTTCACTCGTGCGCACTGTTACGAAGCCTCCAGCAAGCTAGCAGAGTTTTGATTATTGCGGTCTGACGCTGTTTGAGTTTGTATTCTCCCTAGGACATTGGCTAAGATAATTTACTTTAAATTACACTGTGCGCCACGCTAATTTGATTTGGCTTAAAAGTGCTTTACTTTCAAGGGAAGCCTTCAGGTGGATCTAAAGTCATCCGTGCTCCTCATTTATGGGCAGTAAATTGCCGGTGATGAATTCACCACAGATATGTGGATTTAGTAAAAGCAACTGAAGTTGGGAGTGGAATTTTCCTTTTGTCGTGTGCAATATACAGTAGCTTGTTCTGCCTTGGCATTTTGACTCGGTCTTGCCCTGGAAATTTAATGAACGTGGTCGACACGCATAATGGGCCCAAATGAAATGGCTTTACTGTCCGTGATTCATCGCATTTGCCCCTGTCTCATTGTTTGACGTTTAAAGGCCATGGTTTGAGTTCTCTTTGCCTTCTGAGTCAATGTTTGATCACTTAACCTGGAGAGTTCTGTACCGCGAGCTTCGACTTCGCGGCAAAATGGTAGCACCATAAAAGAGGAGAAACACTGCCTGGGACATAATCTGAATCCATCTCATTCCCACATTTCAGCCAATGAACCCATCTTCGTTCAGATTTATAGGCCTTGCCATAAATTCTGTCGGGAAAAGTCCCATTACACGATACTTCATGTTCCGCACTGGATGGAATTGATGAAGAAAAACTCCCCTCTCCGGCTGACACTAAGCATTTCCTTCCTGTAGGTTACAGGAGATTATCAGAGAAGGCAATCGCGGCGATTCCGTTGTGTGTCTTTGCGTTTGTGTAAAGCCGCCTCCCCGTGCCGTTTATTTCGCTGTGAGAGATAAGGACGGGTAGGGGTCTCCCGCTGAAGAGCCGTGATTGATCTTCTTTATCATCGCGGCTGTTTTGTTTGGCGCTGGAGTGCCACATTTCTTTTCTTCCTGTCATCAGTCGTATAATGAGAAAATGTAATAGCGGCGAGACGTAATCGCTCCATTCCAGCAGCACAACCCTAGCAAAAGGCTTGTAATAAAAATTGAATCGATGGTTGTAAAATCTTTTTTTTTTTGCTGTTGGAGCCAGCATGTTATGATCCCCAACCTCTGTACCTTTCTCCAAAGTTTAAATCGTCGTCCTTATTACTGCGAATACGTCCCTCTCTTTGTTCACGTTTACTGACGTGATCAATGAATGCTTGTGTCAATTATGGATGTCTTTTAGATTTGCGAAGAGCAGTCCAGAATGTGTTTTGCGGTTCGATTATTGTAACACTGGCCAGTGTAAACCACAGCCTGTCGCGGCTGTAATAAGGTGTGTGTATTATCAGGGTCATTCAATTCCCCTGTTCAGAAGGTGTGAGTGGGAAAAAAAATTGACACAGAATAGCGTCATTATTTCGCCTGAGAAATTAGTGTCAACACACCAGTGTCTAATATCGTCTTTTATTATGTAATTATTCGTGGTTCAGATGAGCGCCAATTATGACATTATGATTACGCGTTAAGTAGGTC
Source organism: Gymnothorax reevesii (assembly GCA_029721435.1). Taxonomy (NCBI): domain Eukaryota; kingdom Metazoa; phylum Chordata; class Actinopteri; order Anguilliformes; family Muraenidae; genus Gymnothorax; species Gymnothorax reevesii. The sequence goes on from CM056592.1 coordinate 12,216,799, forward strand.
TGTTGCCCGTCTTCCAGTCTCATTGCAACTCGCCTTCATCTTTATTGTAGTACAATGATGAATGATGAATGCTGTCACATCAGAAAGTGGACCCTGGCAAAGTTTTCTTACACGGACAATTTTTATCCGGAAAGTCGGTATTGCATCACGTATTTAAACGTAAAACTCATGTCATAGCAAATTGCAAAAAAAAAAAAAAAAAATGCTTAATGGAATCATGTGGCTCAGGTGTCCTGGTAATACGGTTCTGCGGTGCCTCTGGTGAAGCCCTTCCGAACGAGACAGGGCTGGGCTCATCAGAGACTTTCATCAGTCAACATGCCCACAGAGTCGGTACGGTTATTGGCTGCAGTCAGGTACAGTGTTCGTTCCAGTCACTCATTGCCCAACTTACTTCAGCTTTCCCGACAATTATTCTCTGACTTCCTCTGGCAAGGCTCCTTTGAAAACTTCCCTTCGTATTTTTAGGCAATCTCCGATCTGGCCTGCCCGAAATTTGTTATGATCTGAGTGAACCGATAGTTTAGCTTTCAGAATCATGCAAACTTCTCCATCCCGTGTCTATTCTATCCAGGCTTAGTGAGAGCACTGATCCAACACTATCGCTGACATCTCTGACCCAGCATGGGATCATTATATGGTACACTGAGTCTCCCCGGCGCGCTTTAAAGATATCGTTTGTTAATTTGACCTACCTGTAACAGCTGTATTCCCTGTAATTCTGCAGAATTATTGCCCACTGGCAGTGAGGTTGTAATACATTCAGTAACGGTACATTAATTTAGCAACTAGCGCTGAAATTTCACTCATATTACGAAAGTAGCACGACGACGTCCCGCTGTTAAAAATTGCTATCATTTACATTATATTATATCATAATTACGAAACTTTGAAAAACTGGATTTGTTTTCAAAACAATGCGTCTTCAACGGCAGGCATAATTCATCCCTCAGAGATATCTTTTTGCAATCTTTTTTCTCTTTTTATTTTTGGGGAGGTTATTTTTAATTCGGTAAAAATGACAAGCGCTTTATCAAAGCCGTTCTGTAGAGCCGCGTGTAACAAAGGAGCAGTCAGGTGATGTGGAGAGCTGATTGATGCGCTGGGTAAAAAGGGGGGCATTTTGGCCGTCACACTGCATTGTGCCTGACATTCAGGACACAATGGGTAACCTACGTTCACATCGCCTCAGACGAATTGTGTTGGTCTTTCCAGTGGCTCCACGAAAAGCACATACAAAAACAAATTCATAAGGGCAACCAGGGGCTCTACCTGGGATTTGGGGCCCTTTTTTGAAATATTCTACATTGGATCCCTCCCGGCTGGAAAATCTGATGTTCATTTATTTCTGGAAGATTCCTGTCTGTCAAGCGGGATACACAGTTACTGCAGTGAAGAAGACAGACTAGTTTATATAACCCAACTGATTGTAGGGAAAATTAAACTCAAACTCGTGGCATACGCTCCTTTCAGCCGCGCGACCCAAAATTGTTCGTCTGGCAGAGTCGATTAGGATACCTGTTCTTGTGGCAAGCATGACTTTTTTTTTTTTCTCTCTGGCTCTAAATAACTCAACTTTAAAATAACCTTCAATCTGCGGAAAGTTTCTCCCGCCATTGTACTTCAGGTGACCGTTATCATCCGAGGCTTCAGAATTCAAACTGGGAAAACTATTTGAAGTTATATGCTTCTGTGTTTCCTGCGCATAATAACCAGTCAAGGGAAATTTTTCTATACAAATGGTCTGTGACTTCAGTGAGTATACAGGCATTTGAATGCAGCTGCAAATCAATTTTGGCTGATTTCAACTTCCTGTGAAGAATGCACCCTGCTTCAAGACGCCACCCCTGAGGGTTACTCTGATACTGAGTGAAGCCGTGAGGAATGGGTTTGGGCCATGTACCAACATACGGCATGCTTTAAAGAGAAAATGCCCTATTTACCACACATGTAAGTGCATTCAAATAATTAATGAATCCAATAAATTTGAACAAGATACCTTGCCTATCATCTCAAACTCAAAATGATGAACTCTGTAATTAATTGAGTCTTCTTGCAGTGGTTTTCTGAACACTCAATTTTGCGGTGCCGCCATTTGCTGTTTCTCAATGAAGAGAGCTTACTTATACACACTTTTGATAATCCGAAGTATTGTGGTCTTAGTTTGAACGTCTTGTTCTTAAAAATGAGCATTATTGAAGCCCGCGGACGAAGTCGGGCGGCTACTATGGATTTGTGGCTGTCATCTCCGCTGCCACCTCTGCCGCATACATAGAGATTTTCTCATAAAAGGCTCAACCGGCCACAAGTTTCAACCGATTTTTTTTTTATATACAGTAAGGGCGTAGGTCATGGTTATGTCATTGCAGCTATCGATTTCTTGTGGCCATGACAACAGAATTGGCCGGAAAAAAAGCGTAATGTCATGCTGAAAGTGTGCCAGTTTCAGTCTATGGATTGTAAAGGCTCGAGAGGTCAGACTTTTCAAGATATCACAAGTGGGCATTCGGGGGTTACCCCCATGCGGTCACGGGCGACTGGACTGTGTAGTTTAAACTTACACCATTTTCAGTGCTCACCAATGCTTGCTTTTATATTGAGATTCCTCAGAATCACATTAACATTGTGCAGTTCTGTTGCTGGATGCACGTGCACCTGGGACCCAGGAGCTAATATCTGAAGTGTTACGCTTCGATGGCTTCCATAATTGCTTCAAATGAGGCCTCCTTTGCACAGCTGCCAATAAGACCTTTGCAGATAATCCAGGAAATCTAAGGTTTATGGTGCTCCTGGCAGCCAAAAAAAATGAGATGCCAGTTCAGCCCTGTGTATGAGTGCGAACCTGGGCAGCGGCAGGTGGTTTAATTCAGCAGGCATGTTAGGGCAGGTTTCCCTTTTTTGAGTACAGGTGCAAGGGTGTTGTCGGTGTTCGAAGGAAAATGGATCGCAAGCCTTTCTTCAGTAACCACTCGATAATCCACCCACCTCTCATTGCAGATTTTGGCCAATTATTTGTCTGATAATGTGCTTTTTGTAATTAAATCATTTATTTTGTTGCCTTGTTGCTTCCCCATTTTCCGTTTTTATGTTGCAATCAGTCAGAGGGCTGGTCATAAATTGGGGGCTCGTCCGGGATACACGAGGGACCGTCCCGTGTGCCGCTGAAAATGCGCCATAAGTCTTTGGTGTTGGACTCTGCAGGGGTGTGATTGGTGTGTGCTGCTGCCCAGGAAGGTCCTTTGTGAATAGTGGGGGACAGTTCTTTTTACTGGGGACAGCAGCTGGTACCACTGCCAGGGCGAAGGCTGAGAATGAGCACTCTGCCTTCCTGAAGTCCTCGCGAGACGGGCCTTCATGTGAGCCGCTGTGCAGAGCGCTGGGGGCACGTGATTTCGACGGGTAATGCAGCGGTGTGGTTGAAGGCCTAGTGTGGCACCAGGTAACTGAAACGCGTGATATGATTGCAATTTTCAGTTACCTGACGGACATGAAAGGGCAGACCCGGTTGGAGAGATTCATCGAGCTGCAGAGTCCTGAATGCATTTTAGGAGGCCAGTGACCCAAAGATGTCTGGCAAAAGGCAGTTGCTTTTGGCTATAGAGTAGAGAGCGGAATGACAGGAAATAGGCTGAGCCTCTATATTCGAATTAGATCTGTGAAAACATCATCCACTTTTGAAGCCTGCTGGTGTTTATTAAAATGAATGATTGTTCATTACTTGTAATCTGCAATTTACAAAATTCTAATTTAACCTGGCAGGTATCACGGCAGTATGGGAGGTGTCACGCTGCCATAAAAGTAGTTCAGCATTTTTGTTGGCAGAAATTTCATCATGATTGGTATTTGGAGTAATTGCGTTTGCTCTGCACTGCCAGGCTGGCTGTCTCGCGTGATGACTGACTTCAGTGGGTTGATTTCATGGTTAATAATGACTTGGCGGGCTGCTGGGCAGCACAGTCGCATCAGGAGCCTCGCTGCGGTATGGAAAACAGATTGAGTCTAAACCTTGCCACTGCATTGTGGCTTTGTAGCTCCTCAGTGAGGCGTGTTTTGTCGATGGTGTTGGATTGGGCGAGTTCAGTTGGTTAGAAGTCCATGTTTCGATGCTCTTTAGCATCGCCTGCTGTTTGATTGGTCAACCATTGCCCCCTCCCCCCACATACCATAAAAAAGCCATGAATTTAAAAATAAATAAAAGTTCTCTCTTAACTTGAGCTTCCAGTGGGATTTTATCCCTTTGATCTGCAAAATCACCTGGCCTTTCCAAGAAGGTCAGCACAACAGATTATTTATTTATTTATTTTTAACATGCATGCTGTAATCTGAACCAGAATATCGGTCAGTTTGGTCCCATCACGCGCTCAGCTTATCTTGCCAATTTCTCTTTCTCATGGTAAAAACGAACACATCGTTTGTGTCAAAGCGTTAAACTTCCGTCTATTAGCGTGTGGACCGGGTAATTGCGTTTTCATTGCCTGAGGGATTATCTTCCCAGTATTAAGATATGTACGGATAAAGTTGACATCCATTAAAGCGTTATTCTCATAAACATCCTAATTTACATGAAGCTGTGGATAGTGGTATCTTATTTGATAGTTCTGAAGTCATTGTCTAGTTCCCTGGAGAGAATGCTGGCACTATCTTGTCTTTTTTTTGAAGTTCTTGTTATTCTTCTGCGCAAATTTATGGACTGAATACTTTTGGTGATATGTGTTTTGTATATTTGTTGTCATTATCTTTTGTGCCATTTTATGTCTGTTTTTATTTCAGTACTTTGCTTTGCTCCACACGTCATACAGAACAAGCCTCACAGTCTTAATGTGACCAGGCTGCACAATTTTAGTTGGTCATCCTCTTCAGTCGTCTCTTGTCATCGAACGATATGAACGATCTTTTCTGAGATCGCTGTGTGGGCGCACAGCCTCTGAGTGGCGTACACAGATGCTGTCATCACGTTTAACCCGGTTGCATACACACACTTTTGTAAGTAAATCTGCATTGTCACTTGCAATGAAAAGAAAGAGTTGCAAAGCATTGAACGATGCATTCTGAACAACAGGAGACGCTAATTGAACATTACGCGAAATTAGATCATTTTTGACAGTTTTAACGAAGGGTCTTTGAGTTTGTCATCGAGTCACTTTCAAATATCCTTCTATTGAGCATTGACAGCTGGTCAACATCTACCAGGCAGGAGTGCACAAAGTGGTTGACAGCGGACCTGGGGTACATTTTCCGAAATCACAGATGCTAACTTATATAGTAAGAACCATTAACTAACTTCGTTAGCGACTATACCTTCGGGAAACGCACCCCTTGTCTGTTTCTGCTAGCATTGCTTTGTTTGTTAGCTTAAGGCTGTGCCTTACCTCCCAATAGGGTTTCAGGCTATTGCTGCAGCAGATGCTGGTGGTGCACACATCTGCATCGTTGTGCTGTCTTCAAACAAGGTCCTCTGCTTCGGTCTCCATCCTAATTGCTGCTCATATGAATTTTTTTCCATAAATGAGCAATTAATTGGCCACACACACAACATATGTGACCACTCTTGGGCAGTCCTTAGCTTGTAGTTATCTGATTACTCTTTCGCAGTCTTGCATTTCGTCTGGGCGTTCCTTTTCCGCATAAATATCAGCTGTCTGCGAGCATACGAGGACTGGCCATTAGTCCTGGTGAACAATGGATACTGTTCTCAAAGAAAGTTCGGCTCTCGACCGTTTCCCCCTGGCTTACATAAAGAAAAGCCCATTTTCAAATTTAATGCCATTAGCGGAGCACACCTTCGGTGCTTTGGATGGGATTTTCACAAGTTACCCAATGGACTCTGTCCTCTCTCAGAAATGCACATACTGTATTTGCTGTCATTCTGAGAGCACAAGATGTGAAAGAACTCCACTTTTCCTCTTATTTTAGTTTCGTACAGATGTACAAGGTGTGTGTATCAGAAGAATTCTCATTCTGCTGGTCAAAATAGTTTGTTCGGTGTAAAACTTTCATAGCGCAGTGAATGTCACAGTAACTGGCCTTTATGCTTTGCTTAGAGGCTTTATGGTTTGCCACCAAGAAGCTCGATGAGCCATATCTTTTATTTAATTGACGAATAAACATTTCAGTTTTTTAGTGTTCGCCATGGCAGCCAGCACACTTAATGGAGCTTTTACCTTCCCTTAATCATCTGATTATTGCGTAACCGAATTCCCCAGGGTCCTCTCGCTGCCACGAACTGTCGGTACCCTTTTCCACAAGTCAGCAGGACTCTGGTTCCGGGGCTTTTGGACGTTTTTGAAGTTGCTATACTTTCAATTTCATGCGCCAGCAAAGGGCTTGGTTTGACTCCTCAAGACCTGCAAGGCCTTCAAACTTTCCACGATTGAAAAGAGTCTGTTTTAGTGCTGCCTGAAGATTCACTACATCGTAAGAAGTATTTGCCCGTCCAGCTGCTCAGCTGAAAATCATGAGAATACGTTTGGATTCGAGTCTCTTGTGGCTGTCTTCAAAGCATTATCTGTTGCGGGAAAGCTCTTCGTTTGGTTTTTAGAATGTTAGTGGAGACAGAAATTATTAATGAAATCGGTCAGTTATGATAGGTGATCAGGCCTCATTCAAAGTCAGCTCTCCCGCGTGGTGTTTGATGGGGTTGTTGTCTGTGCCCTGTGCTGGCTGGTTGGGTTCTTCTACACCAGTTCCAGGCCTGGACCTTGTTCTCTGTGTGTGGGAATTGTCTTGCAGAAATGGGGAAAGGGCTTTCCCCTAGCTGTTAAAAACCACAAAATCAGCTGGAATGTAGAACGTAATTGTATGCCATTTGCTCAATTATAAGTTTTATCTTCAGTGGAACTTGAAGTCCAGGCTCAAACCGGGAAGAACAGCCCCAGACCAGGGCATGTCCACATACTTTTGGTCTTGTTGTGTATCACACTTGGTTGGTTCAGAGTATTTGCCTTTCCCTCGTCATCTATTGGCACCCAATTACTGTGGTATTTGGCACAGGGCATGAACTCTATCTAATGTTCACACACTGTCTTTGATCTGCTGTTTCATTATAAGGTCAGAGGCATTTTTTTTGTGAAAAATTAAAAGCTGCCGCCTCTTCATGAAGTCCATGTAATTACGCTGCTCAACGGCCTTGTAAAAAAGGCATAATTCTTGCTTTTATATTTAGTTCATGGTTTTTTGTCCCCTTGTGTGTTGATATTTTGTACTCAGTATTTTTTTTATATTCCAAGAATATTCCAAGACTTTTGCCTGGGTATATGTTTATGGTGGTTTATTTGCCAGATTAACGACACTCACTAATAAAAGTCAAATCCCAAAACACAATATCGAATATACAGCCCCAATTCCGAAATAGTTGGGACAAAGTGTAAATTGTGAATAAAATCAAAACGCAATGACTTTCAAATCACACCAGCCAGTATTTTATTCACAATAGAACAGAGATAACATAGCAAATGTTGAAAGTGCGAATTTTTCCAATTTTGCGGATATTAATGTAAAATGTCTCAGTTTCAACATTTGAAATGTTATCTATGTTTTATTCTAAATAACATATTGGCTCATGAGGTCTGAAAGTTTTTACAATTTTGCGGATATTAATGTAAAATGTCTCAGTTTCAACATTTGAAGTGTTATCTATGTTCTATTGTAAATAACATATTGGCTCATGAGGACTGAAAGTCATTGTATTTTGATTTTATTCACAATTTGCACTTTGTCTCAGCTATTCCGGTTTTGGGGTTGTAGATGCATTGCTTACCCTGCACTGGTTTGGTCTGGAGGGTTGTCTGGCTGCCCTGCTGAGTTTCAGGAAACCCCAGCAATCAGCGGCATCCTGCTGAGCCCAGCACTTCCAGCAGCACACGGGCGCACGAGGCCCACACGAGAATCATTTATTTATCGCAGTTCCCCCCCCCTTGTCTGCATGTTAATGTGTTCGGCGCATTCTTATTTTGTGCGCGAGCGACGCTCTCTGACATAGGAGACACGGCAACAGGTTTGGTTGTTTTTCGCCCCTTGTTCATTAATTCAGGTAGCAGCGTGTAGCGGCTAATGGATTTGCTGAAGGCGGTGCGCTGTGGTCTCGTCCCGTTCGCGCTCAAGCTTGAAACGTTGAAAATCGCTGTGCGCCACATCCAAATAAGCTAGCGCACGGAGCTGAATATTGCATCGTTGGATTTGCGATTCATGGTTTTATTTGTCAAGAAGCATTTTTCCGGGGATGTCGTTTGAATTGGGGCACCATCAAAGCTACAAATTAGGCAAATCGTAGGGGGTCTACGCACTGCCCCTCCCCCCCCTCCCCCCACCTCCTGAGAGAAAATGACCACATTTAAGCTGAACAGTCGTACCATTGGCAGGGATAGTTGCTGATGCGCATGTTTGTAGTCTTGATAGAGGTACAGGACGGTGGACGCTGCTGTAATATGTCTGCTGAAATGCCAGCTCCCTGCCTCCTCCTGGTTCTCCTCCCGGGCAGGAGAGAGGAAGACGATGACTAGCAACAGGAGTTGTGCTCCCCTCGGGCCCTTGGGCTCTTCCATAACCCGCTCCCTCTGCCTGTTTCACATGATTGTGTCATGCACCGCGCGCCATTTCACCGCCGGGGCTCCCTGGCGCTCAAATTTCTGCTTTGAGTCAGCAGATTCGAGCTCCCTAGTTGGATTCGTTTGCGGCCACGAGGCATGGATTCCTCCGAAGATCGGTCCAGAAACGCACAGGCCACGAGCGCAAGCAGCAGATGGAACGAACAGGCGCAAAACAAGAGAACGAGAGGGAAACGAGAGCTGGGATCCAAACTTTCTTCTCGCTGTGTCCAATGACGTTGTAAAATGAAGTGATCTGTCATATGCCACAGATAATAGGGAGCCATGTGTTGTGTATCTCCGTGTCAACAGTTTAATTGTAACCACAGGGTGCTGGCGTTGTGAAGCCACAGCATTTGCATAAAGATGGAAAACTTTTCCTTTGCAGTGGTTATAAAATAATAATATAGTAGCTGTCTGAATGCAATTTAAGAACGTGTCATGAACGTCTCTCCAAACTGGGCTTGTCTAGTTCTTGCAGTCTGTATGGAGACCTTTGGGATCAAAACTGACTGGTGTAGTTGTCTATGACAAAGAGCAGTAAAGGACTTGACGGGACTACTGATAGAATCACACAGAACAATTATTCTTTTTGTGAGTTAACACTCCTGAGAGAAGAATTCGAAAATAGCTGCTTCCTTTGACATATTGCAAGCACACTTCAAAAACGCTGCCTCTTCACAAAGGGTGTGTTTGGCTAAGGCTGTGATGTGACTGAATATTCAAGGCTAAGCCAGAAAATTGTGAGGAAACAATCTTAATTTTTTTAGGTTACGAAATCGCAGCAAACGGCGAATAGAATGTCACGAGCCTTATTTGGTAATGGATCAGGTCACATAAAACTTTTTTTTTTCTCCAGAATCGAGTTATAATTCAATGGTGTTTCCAAAGACTGCATTCAGATTTAGTACTTAGTCATGATGTTGGTGTTTAACGGATTTGGTCCTACGCCTCCCTAAATATATATATTTTTTCAGCCTATGATATGCAGGATGCTCTCAAATCATTTGTAGGTCAGTTTGCCCAGGGCTGTTGTTTCAACCAGTGCACCATCGCTGAGTCGACAAAAGCACTAAATCATGGTTGCGGGTCCAGACATGCAGTTGTGTCTTTATGTGGGGCACTTAATGGGAACAGTATCAGAATGATTTAGCACCGTGCTGTGACCAAACTGCAGGATCCGTGGGGATATTTTACTCTCCACAACTCTTGAGGACGTTGTGTTGAATTATACTACATGCCTGGATTGGACAAGCTCATTTATTATTTATTTTATATGAGCTATTGGTGCTGCCAAGGTTTCTTAACAATTTTCTATTGTGATTTTTATATTGTCATGCGCCTTCAGTGAAAGGATGTAAATGTACTGATGACAGTGATTGATAAATTTCGGTTTCCAGAGTGATGTCTGAGGGCGGGTTGGGAGGGGGTTAATTCCTCCAAAAGCATAAAACTTATCAAGGGTGGGTCATTATTATATGGTGTATCTAAGTCACATAACGTCGTTGTCATTAGTTCAGGGTGAACCATCTAGGTTTGTTCGCTTGTGAAATGGATTTTTTTTTTTTTACAACAATCGTACAACCTGCCTCATTTGTACCTACATCTGCCGCCTCAGAACTGGTCTTCTCCCTTGCAGGGTAATTTTGAGCATTGTGACATGCGATACTAATTTTGTTTTTGCCTAGATTTGTTTACACTGAACTCCTTGCAAACTTCTGCATCCATCCATCTGAACCCTTATACACCTTGGAGTCATTTCTGACCCTGCCAAAGAATCACCGAACACTTATTCTTCTTTACAAAGGTTGAATCTCAGATTTACCTGGCAGTAGTTCGGAAATGTTTCAGATTGCAGCCGAACGGTTTTCTTGAAGTATTACATCTCCAGTTTATGTCTATGAAAAAAAAAAAACATCCATTTTCCCCTCAACCGGTCATTTATGCCGAGTGATTTTGCTTTACCTAAAAATGTAGCACGAATGCCATAATGACTTCAGTTCATTTTACTGAGTGTAAGGAGGGCAGAAGCCTTCTTGAACTCCAACTGTGTGAGTGAAATAAACAGACAATACAGTTCTGGGGTAACTACTGGTGTCAAAGTTAATTTTCCATTAATTTTACCTGCAGACTTTTAGAAGAAATTCTCTTGTAAAGTACCTCCTGTTATTTTTACACGTCCATTTTGAGATGTTGCATAACAACTACAAGTAACTACACATTGTTTTTCTTGACCGTAGTCAATTATATTTGCAACGTTTCAATGTTTCGCCAGCATGCAGGAAAGCCACCGAGTCGACCCCTAAGCTTGTTAGAGGCAGTGATGCAACCAGATCTTGATTCTTTCACAAAATACTTTTCTGTTGTTATTGCTATTCTTGACTAGCTCGTTAGCCTAGCAAGTTGGCACAAGAGGAGACATCAGATGAAGAAAAAATATGTAAAGTTGTGTCTTCGCTTGCGGGCAAAAATGATTCACTTTGTATTTTTGTAATAGATATGTTTCACTTGCATTGAAAATGGGGTCTGAATCAATTGGCCTTTTAACAAGCAAAGGAAATGGGCCTTGAGAATGAAGTCTTGCGTTAGCGGCTTGGTACTAACTGATCGTCATTTGAATGGGAATAAGTATCTAAGCATTGTTGCTTACCATGTGCTTTTCTGTTTGATCACAGTCTATCCTTTGTCAAATACACTTTTGACAAGATTTGTGCTTTGTGACATTAACACATGATCATTAAACATTACAATGACTTTTGTTCGCTCCAGTGGTCTCTGGACCCATTGCTCCGTCCTTTGAAGCGCTTTGGTATGAGGTGGAATGGAAAGTTGACAGTATCCAAATATGGTCCTGTCTGGTATTAGAAAGGTGTACCCAGTGGTGTGTGTGTGTGTGTGTGTGTGTGTGTGTGTGTGTGGGTGTGTGTGTGTGTGTGTGTGTGTGTGTGTGTGTGTGCGTGGAGGTGTGTGTGTGTGTGTGGGTGTGTGTGTGTGTGTGTGTGTTTCCATTGCTTTCATAATTTATGATTTTGCATCAAATCTCTCTAAATTAGTTAGAACTTCATTAGCAATAGTATGAGTAATAAAACTTCACTCAGCACGTTAAAATGCTGCCGCGATTCGGCAGCTTGGCACTTTCATCAAATTTTCACATCCAGTCAAGCTGCAACCTATTTATACTCCTTCAAAAAGCAGTGGCACAGATTACAGTCCCCTCAAGGAATATTGTCCATCCTTGTCGTAAATAACCTTGGAACGCTTCGTGTCCTTCGGTAACTCGAGTCCCTGGTCTCCTGTCGCCTGTAACTGACAGGCTGATCAGAATGACAGCAGGACCCTTCAAGTTCTCTAATGAGCCCTTTCTACGGCTAAGATAATAATTACCTTCTACTCGAGCGCCGGCACTTAAAGTGCCATAGAATGACCTAATTCATTAGGCCATCTGCTTGGGCCTTGAAGTGTAAGATCTGCCTGCGCTCTACCACTTTTCTCTTCCATATACGCATTCAACCTAATTTTATTACACCCAATAAAATCCCTCGACTGTGACCCGCAGAGCCCATTTACACTAGATTTGACTAACATTTCAATTTGTTACTTTTGCCACTGAGACCATCTGTGTAATTGGTCAGAACCGTTTAAAATGGAGCAGAAATGAATTCCAGCGTGGCTGTTTCGAGCTCCGGACTCACAATAATCAATACTCGTCAGACGCAAAGGTCGCTCTGCGTATACGGTACAGCGATTTCCCTGTTCCTGTCTGTTTCCCGTGCCTCCGATGAGGAAGGGCAGCTGAGCGTCCCTGAGATGGATGGCTATCCTGGTGCAGCTGGCTCATTGGCTCGGCTCTTGAGCTCTCATCCCTCCCAGACATTTTTGTTTTCCCCTTCTGATTTCCGTAGCTTATTAAGATGTCATTTCTGCTCACAATGAGCTTAGCACCCACATAAACCAGCCTCCCTGTCTGTGCGCTGGTTGCACAAAGACTGCGGTTAGCAATGTTCTTTGAGCCGCACTCTTAGCTGTGATGTTTCACATTTGCATGCTAACTCCAAGACCCAAGGTCGGCTTCGTTGGCATTAAACTCTATAACATTAATGTGCAGTCTATGCATGCTCAAAGCAGCAGAGCTGACCAAATGCACCTAAATTGGCTCAAATTTCAAAATGTAGCAGTCCTCCATATTAAATATTTAATATAATGACCGCTTGACGAGGAACCCGAAAGAAGCTCAGAGAAGACTGGGTGGATGAGAGGAGAAAGGGATGGCCATGGAGAGAACGTGAGCAGTCGTCTGTGGGCATTCTGGTCCGCTTCCTGTCTTTTGACATCCCTACTATGGCAGCTGTGTCCCGCCATGTAAATTACGCACAGCCGGCAGATGCAGCCATTGAAAATTCCTAATGGCAGATTTCCTCTCCTCAATGCTCACTTCTTCCTTTCCCTCTGTAATTTTCCAAATAGATTCTATTTTCTGCCTAATTTAGCAAAATTTGTGTCCTGATGTCACTGAAGGGAGGGGCTGGGGGGTTGGTTATCCTGCGAACGGTTGGCCAGCGCGGTGACACTGCTGAGTGTGTTTTTGACGCTGAAAATCCTTGTCCTTCGATCTTATGAAGAGCATTAAATATTGAGGTGAGCAGCAGAGCTGTACCGCTCAGTAGGTGCGCTGTCTTCGGCGATGTCCATTGGTGGCCTTTTTTCTGTGTTTTTTTTTAACGCCATTAAACCTACGGACCCAAATATGAGTTCAGTCAAATTCATCAACTGTAGTCAAACCTGTGGAACTTCAGTCCTATTTTAAGTTCTAGTGCAGATCTTAAAGTTTCCAACGATCCCAAATACAGTTTGTCCTGTTTAAATACAGAAAAATTTTCATAAAGCGTATTTGATTTAGACCTTTTTCCATCTGAAGTAGTCATACAAACATGGTGGTACAAACTTAGGATTGAATATATCGCTCAATATAAGAGTGATGCAGCTTCAGTGATGCGCTACAACCGTCAGATACAGAATATGTGTGTGACATTGTCCTGCAATATGGAAAAAAATGCTGTTTCAATCTTGAATCTACTTAAGCGAAAAAACTGAAGTGGAAAGTCAGTGTCTAAGGCAGGGATCCCCAATCTCTCCCAGAAAGGGCCAGTGTGGGTGGAGGCTTTCAATGCAGCCAAGCAATTACACACCTGATACTACTAATCAACCCCTAGACTCTTTGCTAATAAGCTTGATTAGTAGCATCAGGTGTGTAGCTGCTTGGTTGCAATGAAAGCCTGCGCCCACACCGGCCCTTTCTGGGGAAAGATCGAGGACCCCTGGTCAAAGGGGTCATATTAGCTTTGGTGAAGCTATCAGTCTTCCCTGCCCAGGATATTATGATCGGTTCAGACAGGATGTGTTTATGTGGGTTGTCTTTGTATCGTGATCAGTGGCATTGTTGCATTTGCCCCGATTCCTCGCCGTGTAGCGCTGATCCCCGGGCTCCCTGCCAAAAGGATGTGGCACACGAGAAAGCCGACCTGTCACTGCTCCTGTCATCTCCCTTCCTGTCGTTTCCTGCCCTATTTATCCCTCCCCTTCTCACGCGTATCTCCTGTTGAGGGGCCTGCATAACTCATTACTCTGCAGAACTCCATCAAGCGCTTAAAACCTGACTGTTGTGGAAATTGTCTCTTCAATGCCAGTTGTAACCTTGATTTTTGAAACAGATTTTGCTTGTATATCACGTCTGGACTTGCTCCTCTATCAAGCTGATTACATTCTATCGTCTGAAGCTCTGTTATAGCGCTTTGAAGAGCGGCCTGAGACTCCTCAGGTGTTCACGTGAACTGCGTGAAGGTTGCCAGAATCCAAGGCGTTCAAACGTACCAACTTCTCAGGAATAGCGAGGCAGCTTGGTGAGGTTAGTACGCAGGCAGTGGGAGGGAGCTGTGTGCCTCTTGACCGTCAGTTGCGGAATGAGTGTCGCAGTTCATTGGTCAAACTTCCAGGAGAGTCCTGTCAACTTGAGGAATACAAGAATGTGTTTTCGAAACGGTCCCACAATGGCACTCTCCCCAGTCATCTTTAGTGTTCATGCTAAAAACACGCTTGTGAGATGTGCTGTTTGCGGATGAGCGTGAATTATTGATCAAGTATGCTTCTGGCAGTGGGTATGGCACCTTTATAATGAGGACTCCCTTGGTAATACTGGCCGAAAAACAATATAAACAAATGCTTGGCGTTGAGTGCTAACTGTCTTGCAAAGCCGGTAAGCGTCATCGATGCTTTGTGAAAGAGGGTTCACGCAGGCCGTGAGAGATGAGTGAGCAAGTGCATGATGGGTAATTAAGAGAGCAGCTGGCTGCAACAGCTGTCCTCTGGAAAGTCTGCCGATTATTGCTGTTAACGGGAGGAATAATACCAGCATTTTCTGCTCCCGAAACAATCAAAAATAGTCTTTTCTCATCCCTGGCAGCTCGTTTTCAGCTCTCCCCTGTATATTCTCTGTGGAGTGCTGCTCGCAGAGCAAAATGGAGTCTCATTTGAAGTGTATCACATGGAGCAGTCGCTCCTAGATTATTATGTCTCCACTGTCTCTAATCTTCTCTTTTTTTGTGGAGTGGGGTGTAAAGCATCTTTTGCGGAGTGACAATGCAGTGCTGCTTCTCGCGCGCAATAAAAGCACAAGCTTTTGAATAACAATGAGGCCCGCAAGCAAAGAGGTGTCGCTCTCAAACTGGCTGCAGGCGGGAAACGGTTTGAAGTCGATCTGTTAGCGGCTCAAATTAGATCCGTTTTTTTTTTTTTAGGTTTTCCTGTTGTCACACTGAATTTACACAGCAGGGAGTGGATTCCAAATTCATTAGAAGACAAGAATGACGCGATGATTAGATGGCATTGCAGATTAAAGGCAGTGAATTTATGCATGTGTGATATACAGTAATACTGCATGTTGATTTGTGATGATGTTTTATCAAATGAAAGGAGATTAGACGATGGCTGTGTCCTGTGAGCATCTTAGGATATTGTGTTTGTTTGTTTTAACACCTGGTTGTGTAAGATATCCTGCCGTATTTGTGACCACTGCGCTGTAAATTATATTTTAAGACTTAAAAAAGAATAATCAGAAAAGTGCTGAAGTATAATCTCTTAATCTCTGATCTTTCATAATATGCATATCAAATTGTGCTGGAATATTATTAATATCCTGTTTGTGACTCGCATCCAGGGAGATATAGCCTTGCCAGATTTCTCAGATTAATTTGGCTGTCTGGAGCCAGTGGCTTGTCCAGTATACAGACTCCGGTCTTTTGGAGGCTTAAACATGACTATGAACGAGTCTGTTGCTGAGAAGCCTGGCTGCCGCAGAGTCATCTGGTGCTGCCTTTCGTCTGTATATCTTATCCATGAAGGGGCGGGTAACTTGGGTTTGGTGGGTACAAAATCAAAATCATGTTGAGGTCGTCTTTAAACACTACACTGCCCCACCAGGCAAAAGGAGGTTCAGTAAATCCATCAGCAACCATTTTGAGAAAAATACAAAAGTTTTTTTTTTTTTTTTCTCTGTACGCAAAGAATATCCACTTGCATGTGCCGAATCTCAGTAACTAGGGCGAGTTTCTCATGATCGTGCGTCTACTAAATCGAGTACTGCTAGTACGTGTATGTTATGGTCTCGGATCGAATTTGATGGATTTACTTCCTTTTGCCTTGGTAAGGCAGTATAGGGGAATGATACTGAGGGCTCCAAGATAATATTGCAGAACCAAATTCGGTTCTCGTCCTGATTTTTATCTAATTTTGGAACAAATTTTACTTCGTCTCTACAATCTTCAAGGATTTAAATCATTCTTGGTGTTGTTAAATTTTAGCCCTCGAACCAAGCTTTTATATAATAAACTGTGCTAATGAACGTGAATCACGTGGTCCGTCAATTGACTTTAATTGTGTGGCAATATCAAATATTTACAAATTACTTTTTGCAAGTTGATTTTTGTGGTCAACAGTACCTTGCCAAGGATTGTTAGAAAACTTAGTCTCACAAGCAGACATACAGTATGTTGATGGAAATAACGTGATATGTTGAGGGCAGATGTTGACTGTGATAAGTGGTTGTTCTTTGCTATCGCTCTCATTACATCAGACGTAAGATTGACAGGAGCACCTACAGGATAATCAGCACAGATTACACGTTTCTCGTCGGGAGGTAAAGATGAGGACTCTGCTGGACTCCTTTAGGTGGAAAAGCAGCATTACTACAGCTGAGGTCTTTTAATTAAATGGTCTGCTAAACTTCCTCTCTTTAGAGAGAGGGGTGTCGCCATGTTTCTTTATATTTCATTACCGAGCTCCGAATTGTACCAACTCAGAAAGACGTGCACCTCACAGGAGCTCTCTCTGGGGTGCACACTCCTATAAACGTCTCTCTGATCTTTCCCTTCCGCCTCCCATTCGGCTGTTAGGTTTTTTTTCCTAAGGTTTTAATGAGCCGCTGTCGCGCAGTGTGATCTGTTGTATCGACAAATTGCATTAGCAATCATTTGGGGACAACCGTGGTGACGCAAAATGTGGGAGCAGGCTACCTGCAGCACTAGTGCCGGAGTTTGGGTTTGCAGGTGAGCAGAATCACTGTAAAACCCTGTGTGTAAGAAGTGCAGGATTTATCATCATGCCTCAGAAAGTGTCTGATGGATGCACACAGTATGCATGATGATGTGTCTTTTAGATTGGAAGTAATTAGTGTTCTACATTTTCACCTGTTCAATGTCCTGTGAGGATACTGACTAACAGTTTTAATGAAATGGTTAAATGATGCATTTAAAACCCATGTATTGAATTCATTTTCATATCGACTGCAGCCTCGATAGTGGAAATAAAACCCTGCCGCCCCTATCTTGTGATGGACGAAGTTTAGATTGATACGGAGCTAGACTGCAGTGTCTCTATACAAGTTGCACTAGCTGAGGGATGAAATATTGTGACACATCAAGCGTTATCTTTCAACTGATAATGCATGCAAGCTAGTTGAGGCTTGTATGCCCGGTGATTTATGAAGATGTAATTTGCATCTTCCTCAGTTTTCCTCTGTGTGAAATAATTTCTGATACTCTTTGGTGAGTCCTTTCTGATAAGCTTTGCAGGAATGAACAAGCGCCTCAATGAATATCTTATTTGTTGATGAAATAATGAGCATTTTGGAGCATGTTGTTCAGTAAAGCCTTTGTGTGGGACTAGTGTTTTATGTATTTTGGAACGGGCAGTTTATTTTCATGGGCTTACTTTAAAATGTCATGCACCAGAAATTAGTGGGCTTAGTGGCCCAAAGCAAGTCCAAATATCTTGGGCAACTCCAAACTGTCTGTGCAGCGTTACACTAGCCTCGGCAGTGTCACATTAATCAGTCTAACTAGTAGAGGCTATCACAGCCCCTTGGCTAAGCAGGAAGTGAACTCAACTCATTAATGGAACATGTCTCGTCTGGGGAGAAGTCGAGGGACCGCTTGCTCCGCCTGTGGCTACTGGTGTTAATCTGGAGACATTGTCAAGTTAACACCACTTATCAGTGTCAATGACTTTGTTCTTTCCGGCAGATTGAATCACGTATAAGCACTGTGGGACAGGTGCGAGATCGTCACCAGGAGGGACAGAGGAGGTCGGATGTCTTTACGAACTGACACACACGAATGCATCTATGCGCGCGCACACACACTTTTGATATTGGAACAGTCACACCATTCTGCACCGAGACCGCGCTTGGGGCTGAGGAATCAGTCATTATTTATTCATTTTTGGCTGATCTCATTCGCATATATTTGCATTTAATTTGAATCTGGTGTAACTTGCTGCCGACTCCCTAATTTCAGGAAGAATATTTAATTGTAATTCGGAATGGGAAATTTATTGTGCGGGACTGATGCTGAAATTCTGTGGCAGTTTCGAAGAAGGATCTGCCTGAAAATCCTGGAGTAGCTAGGATTTACACAATTAAAAACACGTCTTAACAAGTGTTTGCCTCCGCAGAATCTGCTGAAATGAGGCAAAGTTGGCTCACCTCATTGGTAAAAAAATTTTTTCCGCTTTAAAAAAATCAAAGTGATACTATTGTTAACTCCTGAATAAGCTGTTTGTGAATCTTACCACCTGTGTTCGTGCCACTGGCAAATTGATTGATTGATCGATTGATTAATGAGTGACGCTCCAGTCCCACCACAACACTCCTTCCTGAACTTCGCTTATTCAGGAGTGAAAAAAGTCTATAAAAATAGACGTTTAAGTGTAGATATAAGCGTACAATACTCACTGAGGTGGGTTGACGTCTTGGCTGTAGGAATTTATCATCCTCTGGAGCGTTGTTGCGGGCCTGTAAATCGCGCTCCAGTGGGTAATGCCCACGGCAGGCGGAGCAAGATGTCACCTCTGCTGGTTGCAGCCATTTTGACGGCAGGTGTCATCACTTCCTGTTCCAAACACAGTCCCTCCGCTCCCGTAGTCTCGATGCTGAGCCATCTGCTGACAGAATCGCTCAAGGGAACAGGGTTAAAAACAGATGGCGAAAATTGGGGCCCAGCCCTGATGGTCACAGAATCGTTCATTTTTTTTGGCTGCTTCCTTATCTAATCCAAATTAGTCTATTGTTTTTTTCTGTTAACCTGGTTTTCAAAGAGTGCCGTCGGTATAGGACATCGAAACATATGGTCTTTTAAATCCAGGATACTCAGGGAGGCTGAAGGAGCCTGCTGACCAACAGCGAACAGACCTAGGATTTGGTTTCCCATGACTTCATGAGGGGGAAAGACCCATTATCTCTGGTTCATGCGTCTCATCTTTCCGTGGGAAAAAAAAAAAAAACGATGCCTGTTTGCATTTAGATTTCATTTAATTCTCTTGCTTCTTATTTCCCGTCTTGGTTTCTATTGGCTATGTGGGAATACTGGACATCCCGATGAGGAATTATCTGTAAAATGGTAGCAGTTTAAATGTCTGTTATTGCATGTGCTATCTTAATAATCTCTGTTATGCAACAAGCAGAGCAGCAACATGTTTCAGGACTTTAGAACAGGTTTGTGTCCAGAATGTGTGTATATGAATGCTCTTATGTACTTACATTCTTTAATTTTCACTGAAGATTAGCATTTCACTTAACCTCATTCTGCAGATGTAGACGCTTGCGTCTATAGAACAGCAAATTTAAGCATGCTGTTACTGAACTCGATCACTAGATGAAATCCCCGGATCAGTTATTGAATATTCACAAGCAAGTAGACCTGGAACACGGTTTTGAATATGGGGAAGTTCACTCCACTCCCTGTTTTTCAAGAGCTGCATGAATTAAACTCCTCAGCTAAGCCTGATGTGCAAATTGGTCAATATCCTTGCCCATAGTATCGATCCAGCAGTTTAAAAAAATGATCTTTTGCGACAGAAAAAAATCGTTGTCCTATGTAGCAACCACTTTTGCTTCAGTGAGCCAACAGTATTCCAATTAGTGGTTCAGAAAATTCAGTTTTCTGAAGCAAATAATTCGACATGGATATTGATTCTCTCACATTGTACTGTCAATTACAGTCATCACATGATAACATCACATCACAAAAAATGCATAGTTCCCTACTGTGGATTTTCGCGTAGATTCCTTCATTGACAAATTCAGCGCTTCCTTATATCCACCCAAGTACTGGTGTTGATAGCCAATCACTCAATCATACATTCAGGCTCTTCTGAGTAACTGCACAGTTAGACTTCACGCCCTCGTGAAACTTCCACGGTAACAATGTATTGATTGGCTCGTTTCTTATCCAATTCCTGAGTGTTTAAACGTTCTACAGTAAGTGAGACATGTTGATTGGATAAACACAGAGCATACAAGCCTATGTGTATCAGCAGGCTCGGTTGTATCTTGTTTACATTGCGCGCATTACGCGGCTGAAATAGACGGGATTTATAGAAAAAAAGACTCGCAAAACTGGCCTTGAAGTGTTCAGACATATTAAGAGTATTTAAATAAGATAAGGACATAGTCAATGGGAATTATTTCAAATGAAACAGGACTGGAGGGTTCCTTCTATTGGATACATTGGTCTCTAGAGGAAGGATTCATGAAAAAGGTTAGGCTGCTACTTTTGCTTTTGTTTTGGAATGTATACTGTACTCAACGAAGTCGAATGCCGACGTTTTTTTCGTGTTTAAAACGTGAACTGCCCATGCATTTGGGTGGACCCCCTGATACGGTCATTGCACTGTTCTGTTGAATCTAGGGAGGTATATATATTTTGTGATCTTTACTGAAAATGGAATGTCTGTTCTGTTAAAATAAGGTATATTTCAGAATTCAGATATTACGGAGTTAGTGAGTTGTACTTGTTCCTTATAAGGGTTGAAATGAGGTCGTGAGTTCGGAAGAGGCAACTGGTAGCTTCAATTACAGGGTGAATGTTCTGACCGTTTAATCAACAGTTTATTTTATGAGAGTTTGTGCTGGCTTGGGGGGTAAAATAGACAAAACTCTAAACCTTATTATGGAGAAAAGGCATGTTTTGTGTTTGGAGAAGTTACTGGTGACCACTGATGTTCAACTGCACTAATATCGATAAATTCATGCTAAACTCAACCAGAAAATCATTAGTTTATGTTAAATTTCATGCCGCAAAACTTTATTTGTGTTAAATACATGATTATTTTATGATTTGACAGTGCAACATATTGAGGGATCTCAGACTTTGGGTAGACACTTGGATAGCTGTATGATTTGGCTAATAGCATGTAGGTAATCTAAAATGTAATGTTGAAGATGAATTCTACTTGTGGTCAAGGAGTTTATGATCCCAGAAATGTATAGATTTAAGCCCTAGCAGTTTTTCAATTCTCAATATTATTATTATTATTTTTATTTTAAATTTTTTTTTTGCAATTTCAATGGTGAATTCTCATGAAGATTTTTAATGTTAGCAGCTTATTTTCTCTACCAAAATAATGAAAAGAACTTGAAACACAATGTAATTCTAAATGCTTTAAGTGTCTTTTCTCAGTTGAGCCACATTTTTTGTCTTTATAATGCTTAAATCTTGTATCATAAAGCATTAAATTGGGTAACCCATAAATAGCCAAATTTGGCTTCAGCGCAAAGGGTTTAAGGCTCCACCTTCTCAGTACTCATCAGTACTGTCTTTCAGTGTTGAGAGCTGTTTTAGATACTCTTTTCGGAGTATATTACATTAGCAGTTGTATACTTTCATGTACCGAATTGCATTTTGCCAGGTTTACTCATGGGAGGTGCTGTTGTGTACAGTCAATGTTACTCTGTGGATAGATTGCACATTCACGTGTCATGACCTAATTAAATGAGGTTCTTCTTCTGGGTAATTCTTACTGCTCTCCAAGGATGCCTTTAATGAGCAGTATCATGCACCCTGGGACATCTCACTGCTTGCCCTGAAATGGATGTGAATGCTAATTTAAAGCACAGCTGCTGTTCATATGCAAAACTGACATCTCCGTGCTGAACTTTCACCTTGACGGTGCTCTTTGGCCCGGAGTCTGTTACCTGTACTTCATGTCTGCGTTGAGTTTGAAGTTCACTCAATAAAGGAAGTGCAGCTTGTGTTTGTGACCTTCGGGACTTGCATCTCTGTTGACCTGGTCTGCACCTGTGCAACTTGACACAAAACTACAGGCTGTATACTTTCAGGAGCGTCTTTTGGCTCTACAGTTTCTGTTATACCGTCAGACGACTGCAGACTGTGCAGCGGCTGTAATTAGCCTGGCGATCAGAAGAAAACATGTAATTACAGCGCTTTGAAAAAATGTTTTGGGCGAAAATATTTCTCTGTTTTTGCTTATTTGTCATTTTTGAATGTTTCATATCATTCAACTACTTTAAATATGGGACAGACGATATGAGGTACGTAATTCCATATGAAGTCAACAAAAGTTAAGGAATCTTCCACGGACACCGACTCAGATTTGGCTGAAATTTTTTTTTTTTTGACAGTAGCTCAAAGTGTATGATTAACTGAGTCGCTCCAAAAGGGTTTGAACTCCAATGGGTTTTTGACATGTGTACCCTCAGAGGTTGGCTGGTATTAATCATGCCTGGATGTGTCTAACAAAATTAAACCCAGTTATAGATTACATTTATTGAATTTGTTGATTCAGTAACTAAGAGTGCAATTATCTTTTCACTTGGGGCCAGGTAGGGTTTGATTGCATTTTCCCTTCAATTTATGAAATTATCGGTTTAAAAACTGAATTTTATGTTTACTTTGACTACTTTTGTCTGATATAAAAATTAGCTTGATGATCTGAAACATTTCCGTGTTAAAAATATGCAAAAATGGAAGAAATCGGATGTGGGTCAAATACAACCCCAATTCCGAAATAGTTGGGACAAAGTGTAAATTGTGAATAAAATCAAAACGCAATGACTCAAATCACACCAGCCAGTATTTTATTCACAATAGAACAGAGATAACACAGCGAATGTTGAAACTGAGAAATTTTACAATTTTATCCACAAAATGAGCTCATTTCAAATTTAATGGCTGCCACAGGTCTCAAAAATGTTGGGACAGGGGCCTGTTTACCAGAGTGTAGCATCCCCTCTTCTTTTTAACATAAAGTGGAGGCGTCTGGGCTTTGAGGAGACAAGTTTCTTGAGTTTAGCCATTTGAATTTGATCCTACTCCTGTTTAATACAGGCTTCCAGCTGCTGGAGAGTTTTGGGTCTCCTTTGACAGCCTTTTCATTTAATTATGCCCCAAATGTTCTCAAACAGTGAAAGATCAGGACTGCAGGCAGGCCAATTCAGCACACGGACTCTTCTACTACGAAGCCATGCTGTCGTAATAGCTGCAGTATGTGGTTTTGCATTGTTCTGTGGAAATACACAAGGCCTTCCTTGGAATTGATGTCGTCTGGGGGGGAGCATATGTTGCCCTAAAACCTTTATAAACCTTTCAGCATTCATGGTGCTTTTTAAAACCTGCAAGTGTCCCACGCCGTATGCACTAATGCATCCTCATACCATCAGAGATGCTGGCTTTTGAACTGAACACTGATAACAGGAGAGGTGGTCTTTCTCCTCTTTAGCCTGGAGGACACAAGGCCTGTGATTTCCAACAAGAATGTCAAATTTGAACTCGTCTGACCACAGGACATTTTGCTACAGTCCATTTTAAATGAGCCTTGGCCCACAGAAAACGGTGGCGCTTTTGGATCATGCTCAACAATGGCTTCCTTTTTGCATGATCGAGTTTTAGGTGGCATCTGTGGATGGCACGGCGGACTGTGTTTTCAGACAATGGTTTCTTGAAGTATTCCTGGGCCCGTTTAGTAATGTCAATGACAGAATCATGCCGGTGAGTGATGCAGTGGCATCGGACGGCCTGAAGATCATGGGCATCCAGTAAAGCTCTTTGGCCTTGTCCGTAATGCACAGAGATTTTTCCAGTTTCTCTGAATCTTTTGATGATGTTATGCACTGTTGATGATGAGACCTTCAAAGCCTTCGCAATTTGACTTTGTATCTAAAGAATTTCACAATTTTTTTACGCCAGCCTTCACAGGTTGGAGAGCCTCCGACCATCTTTACTTCTGAGACTCAGCCTCTCTAAGACATCTTTTATAGCCAATCATGTTACTCACCTGATGCCAGTCAACTTAATTACTTGCTGAATAGTCTTTCGGAGTTTTCAGAGTTACTGCAATGGTAATTTAAATGAGTTGAAAACAGTTCATGTCCAATCATTATTTTTAAGGGTTGGTTTTGAGCTTCCCCTATTGCCAGTTCACCAGTAGGTACTGATGGGTACACACATGGTAACCTCGAGTTCACCACAGTGCAGTTTGTAAACACTGAAACCCGGTGGTCAGTTAGTTAGTTACTGGCATCGTTATCTTCATTATAGTGAAAATTTGCGTAGTTGCGATGACGTCGAGCACGTGGCCATAAATGATTCAGAGTTTCTAATGTTTGTCACCACCTGAAAGCCCTGACAACGAAATACCGGCGCAAGTTAGTGCGGCTCAAGGGAGGTGTTCCCTGCACTCAACCTTCACTCAGAAAGAGATACTACTTTCAGTGTGAGTGAGGTTTCTGAAAGCAATTGAGTGTTAAGGCAACCTCTGACTCATTTAGTATAACACGACACTAACTAAGTTTTAGTAGGGCCCACTCACTCGCACTCAATTAGTGTGAGTGTCGTTTCTGAATAAGGGCCTCAGTTTCAACATTTGAAATGTTATCTATGTTCTTTTGTAAATAACATATTGGCTCGTGATCTAAACGCCAGTGCATTTTGATTTTATTCACAATTTACACTTTGTCCCAACTATTTTGGAAGAGGGGTTGTACATTTTCACTGTGCTGTAGTAGGAAAGTTGGAAGTTAAGCAATCAAGAGAACTCATTTAAATTTCCTGAAAAATGGAAGGTTGGATTGACTTGAGTGCACAGTTAATGGGATTTCTGCAAAAACCTATCAGGGCCTCCACCAAGCAGCGCGATTGCTGGATTCGCGCAAATCCTGTCCTAGCGCCCGCAAGAACAAACAGTCAAAGCGGGCGATTCCCGCCCATGTTTTCAGTGAATTAAGCTGCTTGCACACTGGACGCGAAACAAATTTTTCGCACGACAGATTACGTTCAAAGTCAATGTAATCTGTCGTTCGAAAAATTCGTTTCGCATCCAGTGTGCAAGCGGCTTTAAAGTAGCTATACTCGACTTGCACGTTCATCCCCCGTAACAAATTGAACCCCCCCCCCCCCCCAAAAAAAAAAGTTGGAAAGGGGAAATTTTGGCATAAGCCCTGCCTATATGTAAAGACTGTGAGAATTCCTCCTAGCAGTATCTGTCTTCTGTAAACATGCGTAAGTTGGTTGAACATAGATTTTTTAAAAATTGAAATGCCTTTTACTTGGCATAACAAGAATAGAAGTCCTGATTATGATCCTTAACAGAAATGGGAGACTCTGCATTCTTTTTTTAATTTTTTTATTTTTGGACTTCTGTTACTCTGTGGGATGCTTTAATATATCTTCCTTCGTTTGTTCTAAGTCGGCACACTTGCGCTCAGCCTTTGCTCCAGTTTATTTTGGGCTTTTTAAATTCTGTGCCCCCGCTGTATTAGGTCTTTAGAGTCAGTCTGGTATGTGCTTTGTTGGATATCAAGAGGGAAGTTTCTCCAGACTGTTATTAGCGTTTTATGATGTCCTGAATCCCTCTTTTTTATTTCAGGTCTTCAAATATGTGTAATAATGAGTAATGCTCTGTTTTAATTCCTAAGTGGTTCTTAATTCTTATAACCTTCATAAACACAGTTTTTGCTTGTAGCGGTTTGTCTCCCTTCAGTATTCAAGATAGAGTCACAAAACCGTATGTCTTGTTTCTGTCTTAATGATGCGCATTTTCAGGGATTTGGTAATCTCACCATTATTCGCTCATTACTGACGGTATTCGACAAAGGTTTCACTGTCTTTATTAAGTGCCGTATATGTTATCGTGACCGTACATTTGGGCGGGGAAACACTTCATAGGATTTCAGATGAAAATTTTAAAGCACTTTATGTGAGGGGCTATTTTCACGTCCATTTAATTCATTATGCATTTTGCTCTTTTCCACAACTGTTTGGGCTGATCCAGGAAGTATTAAATAAAGAAAAAAAATTGTGGGTATATCTATAATATATTTGAGGTCGATGTCTGTATGTGTGTATGTACACGTTTTTCTCCTACATTTCTCAACCGATTATCACCAAATTTGGTGTGAATGTCCACTTGGACACCAGGAAGGACTTGACGTCGCCTGTGTGTATATATATATATATATATATATATATATATATATATATATATATATATATATATATATATATATATATATATATACACACACACACACACACACACACACACACATGCGCCTGTATATATCAATCAGCCACAAGATTAAAGCCACTTGCCCAATATAGCGAAGGTTCCCCTCATGCTGCCGAAACGACTCCGGCAAACTGACTTCACTCGTATTCCCAAACTCAGGGTTTCCCAGCAGAATAGATCCTCTGCAAGCCTCCAGCTATGGTCCGTTATCATCCTTGTCTGCGGTTGTCTGCACCTGTTTTTGTTTGTGAATTCACGCTTCGCAATCCATCACAATTACCTGAAGCAGCCATTTTGCTCTTACAGTACCTGCTTGCTAATCTTTTTCTTTCTTGATGTCTCAGTGAACATTGCTGGTCTCCCAGGAGGCATTGAGGATAACAACTAGCACTTAGCTCATGACTCTCCTGTGTGCCATCCTATCATAAAATGAGGAAAACTGTCCATCCCCTGCATTGGATTGCCGAGCTGTCCAGGGTGTGTTCCTGCCTCACTCCTAAAGTCCGCTGGGACAGGGTCCAGCTCCCCTGCGACCCTGGTGAGGAAGAAGTGGTGTAGATAATGGATGGATGGATTAATGGATTTCTGTCCGTCCTGTCTGAATCCATTTTTCCTCCTCAGCGTGTCGGCCTATCAGCCTGAAACTGCTTGTGATCACAGACAATCGTCACAGGCAGGGACTGACGAGGCCGATTTTGCCATTTTCCCAAATTTAAGCTGTTTACAAGCATGTGCAACTTGTTCATGAGCTTTTTTGGCGAGACTGTGCAGATCTGAGTCACGCACTTCCCCGGTAGTCTGCTCTCCCTCTCGGCGCGTATGTCTGCTGTGGACTAATAGTCTTAGAAGCAGTATTTAGCTGAACCCATTGTGTATGAGATTGCTTATGAAAAGATTGTATTTCTGTTTCGCCCTCAAGTAGTTTTTATTCCGGATTTGGGAACTTTTTCCTCAATACTTGAAGGTTTTTGATGTCATCTGGAAACCAGTGCGAGATGGGTGCAGAGAAATTCTCGAAACTGTTTTTATATAAACCTCTACTTTTGCCGCCTGCTGAATTTGGATTTAAAAAAAAAAAAAATTATGAATCTGTTCAAACTGTTCTCAGCAAAATTTGCTGAAATCACTTCATTATATAACAAAGGTTGCGCTCTTTCAAGTAAAGGAAATCAGTGATGGGATTGTGTTGAGAGTGATTGCTCTCTCTTTACCAAGGATCAGCCTGTACTGCACTGCCATGTGTTCACACAGCTGCTGCCTCTCCGGGCGAGCGCTGTTGCTCTCATAGCTGATGAAGAACCGGGCTCGCGCAGGGGCCACATTACGTGTGTGTGCGTGTGTGTGTGTGTGTGCGCGTGCGTGCGTGTGTGTGCGTGCGTGCGTGTGTGTGTGTCACCCTCCTCCTATGACCAGGCGTTCTTGGCTTTAGTTTGACCCTGGTGGAACGGAGGCGTCCAGCCTGTTGAATCTCCCGATGAATCGCTCTCAGCCTGAGTCATCTCACGAAGCGTTCCCCAGCCAACTGCGTCTGATGGACGTAACGTCCGTCCAGCTCCTCACTGCTGAGGAGTTTGATGTTCATCCCTGGGAACTTCAGGAAAGCTTATGTTGGCTCCTCTCAGACGGGCTCTGATTGAGCTTCAGGACTCATAGGTTGAGGGGACTTGTAAAGTGTCTCCCGACAGCCTTGGACGTTGGAGCTGAAGCAGTTCCCCGGGGCCTCGGTCGCCACACGATCCTGTGTGAAGGCATTACGTATGTATGCCGTGTACACAGTTTTGCGCTCCTCTCCCCTGGGTGTATCGTGCTCGACTCGGGAGAGGCGAGGAGGGATGCCGTCGTGCTTCAGTGGGGCTCTCTCAGGGGACGCGCTCGGGAACAGTCTGTTTCTCTTCCGAGTTCTCTCCTGTGCCTGCTTTCACATCCCATTACTCCCATCAGAATCATCGCCGTTATGAAGACGTACGCCATCTCCTGCACGTGCCCTCAAACTTCATTAGCGTGCACAATAACCGTCGCTTCAACTCGTGATGTCAGTAATATATGCCCAGTGCTGGTCCGTTATGTTATTTCTGTAGATCCGGGCGGGCCCCCTCCTTTCCCGTCTGCGAAACGCTACAGCGGGTTTCTGAGTAGTTTGCGTTAAGGGGATAATGCAGAACGTATAAAAATACATCATAAGTTCATTATTTTAATATTTGCCGGAGATTAGAGCTTTTCTAATTTTTCTAAATGCAAATTCCGTTTCATCTGGAGGAGCAAGCCTCGGATTTGTTCAGGACATGAAATCAAGGACAAAGAAATAATTAATTTGCAATTACTGGCGAGGGGAAGGAAATTGCTCCTTAGAAGATCTGTTTCCATAAATATGCGTGGTAATGGTGAAGTGGAAATTGAATTAGCGCGCTTATCCTCCTGATGTTTTTTTTTTTTTTTTTGTCTGTACATTTTGGGAGGGAAGTATGACATATTTCCCCTGTTTTCCATACATTTAGAGAGAATTTCAACATTCTTACAGTGTCTGAGATTGAGATAACCTTTCAATACCTTTTCATGATCTGCTGAAACACCCTCTAATTGTCTTTATTTACTGACATTTCAGTTTCCAGACAGCCGTTTGTATGCTCAGACTTGGAATTTTATATTTCCTTGTTTGTTATGACTCTTAGTTTTGTGTCCCATGTGTATAGTATGAAGTAACTGATGCATTTCATTACCTGGCCCCTCCCCTAGGGGGCCAGGTTAAGCAATGATCATTTGTGTGTGTGTGTCTGTCTGTCTGTCTGTCTGTCTGTCAGCCCGTGGCTGGGGCCAGGTCTGGTATCTCTAATTGCCTTGTTTTGGGTTATGATTTTTAATGATTTCATTTCTATTCGACCGTTTCTTTTACTGGAATATTTCATTTAACTTTCTCAATGATTAGCTCTTGGTTAATTAATAAATTTTGCCTCTCTCATTGTATATAATGCCAACTGAAAGTCTCTTCGAGATTGAGCCTTTTAGAAGTTCTTCGCGTTGTACTTTTTTTTTGGTCATTTTTTAGTCGTATATGTTTACATATCTTCCCCCATTATATTTGTTGAACTTTTTGTGCTAACTAATCCCCAAGGAATTAGCCTGGTGTTATTGTCGTATAATTCAATAGCCGTTCAGTTATGACAGAGATTAACGTGAAGCTGTCCTCCTTCCTGAATATGGAGCTCATTTCTTTGTTGCAAAGTCTTGCAATCGGCCCATCGAAAAACAATAAAGGAAGCTCGAGTTTGGTAAACGTAATAATAATGAGGATTAATGGCAGTCTTTTATGTGGTAAGACTGTAATATAAGGCTTGCGTAGCAGTTTCATGTACGCGTGGGTGTTCTCATTTGTTTGCCAGCTCGAATACATATGTGCAATGCGCCCTGTTCCCCTTCCCGCTATTACAGAATAAATGCTCATGAATGTAAAACAAATGGGCCTGAGCCAAGACGTGGTCAGAGCTAAATATAGTCGTGCGTCTCAGCCCCGTTAGTAATTAGGTTTTCTTCCAATCTGTTTATTTATCTAGCTGCATTATCATTTAATCTCCCACCTTGTTGAGCTCTTGAGACTGTTGGCTGGTCATACGTTTCATTTCACTCTTTAGCCACGGACCTTCTTGCTATCACCATTGTTTCAAATGCTCATTTCTGTGACTGAATGAAAGAGAAAATTTTGTCTCTTGTTTACAAGAAAGTAATGGCAATTGTTTAATCAACAGCATGCTTTTCGTATTCCGGGATGAAATACGTACTCGATGCAATGGAATCCGCCGTAAAGAGGAGTGACACATACAGCACCGCCCTCAGCATGACGCACAGTTGCTGTAAATCAATGCAGTTACTACATGAGCAATAAAAAATGCAGGAAACTTATGAAACACACAGTGCAGTTTCCACAGAGGCCAAGTGAATCACAGGAACCAAACATTGCAGTCCTCGAGGCAACAAAGCTTTGGCCTTTTCGAACCGTACACCCAGCACATGCACACTGCTTTGCAAGCAGACGATGAAACGGCAAACAAACTTTTCCAAAATGGCTGTTGGAAAGGACGTCTTTGTAAGGAGCTTGGACGTCCCATTGCCCATGTGACCCAGAAATGTGCTACACGCTGGCAGAGGACCCAAGCTTGCCCTTAAAGTTGCCAGAACACCATCCACTGAAATGCATATTGACGAGGGCAGTTTTATGAAGGCATGACTAACCCTCTAAGATGGCCAATTCGTCAGAAGGAGTGGATTCCTATCCTTAGAAAGCGCTTTGAAATTTGTTGTGGCCCAGAAAGTCAGAAGAGGGAATGTTTGTATTCCACGAAGACATGCCTGGGAGCAGAGCCAGATGGTGAAGTATCGAGTGTTCGAGAAAAAACGTTGAAATCCCTCGGCCATCTGCACCTAAATGTTAACTGATTAGATCAGGCTTAGGCCAATCTGAAGTTTGCAGGTGTCATATTGTGAGTGTTTATTTAAAGGACCCGCAATTCATTCTATTTGTCTTCAAGATATCGAGCTAAAAACGCTATGGAAGATATGCTAGCTACACCGAAGTGAGAAAATATTGGTTGAGCAGAGGAGAACTGATCCACGAGAGACGGAAGTGGATGGAATGACTTCAACAAACTGTAGGAATTTCCACCATATTGCCTGCAACCAGGGCTGCCGACGGGCTGGACAACTGGGTCAGTTGACCCGGGCCTGGGGTCGGGGGGCTGTCTGACCATTTTGGGCGAGGCTTGGCAAAGAAGGGCCCCCTGGGGTTGCATCGTTCCGCGCCCAGGCGAACCTGCCTACAAGGACTGAGTGATGGATGTTAACTGATGTAAAATTCAATGAGTCTAATCAAAGTTCTGATGCGCGTACCATTGTAGTTTATTCCATAGAAAAGTGCACTCAGAATCCCCCCCTCGCCCTCTCCGTTCTCAAAATCCGCATGTGATGGAGGGTTTGCCTGCTCTGACAGGGGATATTCCATGTTCTCCGGGCTCATTACTGCTGAGTGTGTCTTTAATCTCCTCTTCAACCGGTTAGCCACCCCAGGGGACCTCCTCCCCACCCACTCTTCCCTTTTCATTCGCACCTTTGATCAGGCCTGCGACGGGCTCATCGCTTCTCGTCTTCGACAGCGGAAGTAGAAATTATTCATTTGCGGCACCGACAGGTAGAATAAATACAAAATTTTTGTTCTCGCTCTTCAAAAGGAGAACAATCGTTTCGTTGGGTCTTGCCCCCTCTTCAGAGCAAGTTCACGCATCGGCTCAAACGGATTTGTCTGCTTGCTACCCGCCCTTTGAGGTGCAAACCTCGTTCTCTGCTCGAGTGTAGAGCTCAGTGCTTGATTGACAGTTTCCACGGTGCTGAACGCGGCTCACGCCGCTGACCCTGCAGTGCAGACCGCCAGTCCCCTGTTGCCACAGTCTGCCGTTTGCGATTCAGGAAGCGTAAACGTGTGTTCATTTGAAACCCCGGCAGATTGAACGGTTAAAACGTTCAAGGTGGGACTTTCACAATGTTCCTTGAGCGTGAGCGTGTGAGAACCTCGCGCTCACTGAGGTTTTCAGCTTGCCACTGCGTGCTACACGGGTTGATACTCGCGATACTGATTCGCTCAAAGGGAGAGGACTGTGTGTTTTACATCCCGGGCAGATATGGTGCCATCTAGGAGCAGCTAAAGTGTCTTTGCCTGCTTTGTGGAGGCTTCACTGTGCAAATTTTGGCAGTATGCTACTATAGTGTGCGGTTGATGTGCTGTAGTGGTGGAGAGGGAGACCTCGAGGTGTGAAAACTTGTCTTTTTGTTTCCTCTGCCCTCTAGTTTATTGCTTTTGTTCGGCTGCCTCCCTACCCATCTGCCTGCCCGACACAAAATATTACTCAGAAGAGTTAGCATCCAAGCTATTAAAAAATACTGAAAATAGAAAACGACCAACCTTAAATTTACGTACCTATTCAGGACTCGGCTCATGGTGCTGTGGTTTATTTTATCTCCGAAAGATGGTCTTCTTCTTTGTTTTCTTGTTTTTTTCAGTGACGCATCAGCTATTTACCAGGTTTTGTGTCTGATTTGGAAGAATCTGAACTTCTGTGCTGTTTCCAGTGCTTTATAGAGGGTCCCTCCCCCTTCTCTCTAGGTGTACATCAGAATCCTGGATAACGAGTGGAACGTTTACCGGCGCTACACTGATTTCCGAGCTCTGCACAGCCATCTGAGGTCGCAGTACCCCCAGGTCGACACCTTCAACTTCCCGCCGAAGAAAGCCATAGGAAACAAGGTACTGCTATCAAGCTGCTGACCTGACTCAGTTTTGAGGAACTGCAATGTTAAAGGTCCCCTGTTATGCCACCGGCTGCACAGCTAATTAGCCATTATGAGCCAGTTCACAGTCTCCCCTTCCTGACATCACAAGGGGGACTGACCACCCAGAATAATGAAATCTGATTGACTGCTTGGCTGAAGTTGATCAGTTCTTCTTGCCTCTGGTTGGTTACTTCCCCATGTGATGTCAAAGGGGGAAAGATTTTGACATGGCTTGTAATAACGAATTGGCTGCGCACCTGGTGACATAATAGGGGACCTTTAAGCTATTGCTACTACCCCAGTAGGACACGAACTTCAAAAATAATTCATTACTGTCCATTTGGAAAATGGTCTCTGTTTCCACCATGTCCCTTCCTAAACGAATGAGCTGTCTGTGCGTGCGTCAGTCTACGAGTACCTCTGTCCGTAAATGTGTCAGTGCGTGCATGCGTTGGTGTGTGAGTTTGTGCAGTCTATGTTCAGCGATGTTTGGTGAATGGCATGCTGCAATGGAACCATTAATTCATTTGATACAAGGTTTGTATTATTAGCCTGGAAATAAAAACAAATGTTGTTCGCCACTCTGAGGGTGAGGTCAGCCAGAACGTGTTCATTCATTAGCACTGGTGCGAAGTCTTTCATTTTAGCAAACGATGAACACAGCAGGATTCGTTTCAGTTGCAGAGCAGGTGACTGGTCTTTTGTGGACGAAGTTCTAACAGCAGCATGCTAGCACTTAAGGCTGGCATTCAGTATTGTTTTTGATCATTCTCAGTCACTCTTTCAACTTCAAGCTGGGTCACTTAACCACATCATCAATGTGACTGTTTTTTTTTTGGTGTACTCATAATCTTGCCCATCTATTAGGCCCACATAAAAAGAATTAAGCAGCTGCCTAGTTTTGTATGAACAAAATATTCTGGCAGCTAACAGTATTTTCTTCGCATTATGAATTGGCATTTGCTTACTTAAATTTAGTGCGTAGTCGTCTGTTGTCATTGGGACTTCTGATGGCATTTCCCGAGATTGGCACACATCAACTGCATTTTCTGTCACCGTCACGGTTATTTTTTTTAATATTCGATTCCACAGGTACTTTGTCGAAAATAGCTGACGTGCCAGTCAAAGCTTGCATTTGTATTCGCTGACAATCTCATGTCTGCAGTGATTAAGAAGATACCGTTCCGTTGACAGGCGAGACGTTATGAGTACGGCAGTCTATTTTGGACTTGTCACGATAAGACTTGGATTAAGAAACTCAAAAGTAAAAGGCTTGTAGACAGAAAGGATGGGGTTTAGGCGGATCCTGGCTGGGGGGAGAGTGTGGAACACTTGCACACAAAAGTGTCTATTCATATCAGCATCACGCAGTGCTATTTTATACAACGCCGAGTGCTGACAACTTGAGAAGCGGTAAGCAGAATTCAGCCGAAGTTTTCAAATTATTTGTTGCTGGTGATATTGTAGATGTGCCTCTGTGAGGCTGGTGGACCGGGTCTGCGGCTCACTGATACATTTAGTTTGACGCCTTCAATATCTGTCTGCCATTTAAAAGCCAGAATGGCACAGGGGTGAATCTCTCTCCCTGCCCAGACATGGCCTCTTTAAAACGGCTTCCAATCAGTCCCTGTCTGTTGGAAGTCTGAAGAGGATTTTTCACTTGACCTTTTTTTTTGTACTTCTTCCAAGCGCTATTGTAAAATCTGGTTTGAGTGATCTTTGATGGTAATGCATATGCTTAGACTGCTCTCCTAAGGAGGAGGGCGGCGGCCATCTTTTACCTGCATAAAAATGGTCTAAAGATGTGATGTCATTGTATGTCTTCATTGACTAAATTCTTCTTTTGATCCTATTAAGTTTTTTTTGCCTTAGGCAGTATTTCTCGGTTATCGAGATATTTGGGGTAAAACTTCTGCTGGGCTTCGACCTTCATTGGTCAGATTTTTAGAGCATGAAGGAGAAAGCTGGTATGCGGGGGTGTGGAAAGTGCGCATGTGCGTGAGAAGCTGATGCCCGACCCCAGACTTCTTCCTGAAGGACGATCCGTCTCAGAGCCCACTGCAGGAGCAGCTTGAGATGGGACTGCTCGGCCACACTCACACCGCAGTCGGTACCACAGGTTATTTATGCAACGGGCGCGCTTCCCTACCAGTGGCCCTATCAGTTGACGGCATATTTGTTTTTCATTTTATTGCACTATTAACAGGTTCTAGCCAGTCAGTTGTGTCATTGGCCCAGCATTATTGAGTTGTAAAAAATGTGAAAAGGCCACCCACTGATTGGCCATCACATTATAGCCGTGAGACGTCATTTTAAAAAAATCTGTTACTGCACCTGGTGTCCAGTAATGTTGGTCTAAAACAAAACTTCAGGTTGTCAGATCTCAAAACAAATAAGTCAGTTGCTATGTAATGAATCTAACTGACTGTCTCTGTACTTCCATAGCGAAAGAGTTGCAAGATTTTACTGGTGCCAAAAGCACAGATGCTTCTCCGTTGGTACCTTTTTAACCTTTGGAACCACCACAGAATGTGTCCCACTTTACTCTTGCTACCTCCTTCTGAAACAAAATGGAAGATCTCCTCAGATCGTTACACCCCTGCAAGCATCTTATTGTCTCCCCATTGTGGCCTTTGCCCATTTTTTTCCTTTGGTGGCAGTTGTTAGCTTCAGTAGCAATGCATCGTATTTCTTTTGGTGAGCGGCGTTCTCTAAACCTTTGTTTGGATTTGGTATGGTACATCCTTCATATTTTCTGTAAACGGAACACGCAGTGGAATAGCATCTGTAATGCCATCTCCTGTGGCTACCTTCAACGGTTCTTGAACTTTTCTTGTTTGCCGTTTTTCAAAATGGCTTTTGGGCTGCCTTTATTCGCCAGCTTTGTTAGTGGCCGGATTGAGTTTTCTGAGCTGCGGCTCGATAAAAGTTGAGCTGTGGGGCTTTGGGTGCCGAAGTTTTGCCGTGTCGAAGGAGGATGGAGGAAGAGGGAAGACCGTCACGCTTGGAGTCGAACTTTGGGATTTCATCCGACAAGCCCGGAATAATCTGCTGGCCTCGAGACTTGGTGGGAGATGAGAGTTGTGTGAGGAGTTGAAGATCTGAAGGTTTTTCTCCTATAAAAAGCCTCGCGGCTGTGGAGGTGTTGTATTCCTCAGCAGCGTGTGAGTCAGCACTGTGAGAACCACATGATGCAACCATCTGACACCGGCTGTTTTCATATCATTAATCATGGATATCATCAGCGCTTGTTTATTACTGTTCTTTACCTGGAGTAAAAAGTTACATTGGAGGT
The DNA here is from genome assembly GCA_029721435.1 of Gymnothorax reevesii. Taxonomy (NCBI): domain Eukaryota; kingdom Metazoa; phylum Chordata; class Actinopteri; order Anguilliformes; family Muraenidae; genus Gymnothorax; species Gymnothorax reevesii. Next base: position 12,252,841 of record CM056592.1, read on the forward strand.
TGTTTTTTTTTTTTTTTTTTTGCAGTTTCAAACTCAACTATTGGAGGTTGCACCTCAGCGCCTCTCAAAATTTTGTTGTTGTTTACTTGATTTCTTCACTGGAGATGATAAAGAAATCTAAATCTAAATCTAAAAACATTGTTAAGATTTGGGCTTCGTAGTCTGCATTTTGTTGGGCAACGTACTGACTGAAGCACGGTGCTGACAGAGTCATGTTGTGGGGCTGACTCTCTTCAGCTGGGACGGGGGTTCATTTCAATGTGGGACAGTGCATAGCTCCAAAAAGTGATGGTATTTTAGCATGAAACCTGCTAGCCTCTGCCAAAGAGCTACAGCTTTGAATGAATGACTTTCACCGTTCAAAGTGTCAATGATTCAAAACGCTTATCAAAGGGCACAAATTACTTCACAAAGGGAAAATCTGTCTTTGCTTAACAAGTGGAAGGAACTTCACTTTTTCAGGAGGAATAATGGGACAAAATCCTAAAGTTTAGGCCTGCAAAGTTAATGGAGGCTTATTCACAAAGATGTGCTGTTGTAGTGCATTCAAGGCATTCATTGGGTTTGGTGGGAGGATGCAGACTTTTACAGGTAAGGTGTTGTCAGTATTTTAATGGCATATTTCCTAATTATGAAATCTTTGGTTTTTCTCTGTATGTAGTTTGGTACAAGGTCATGCCACGGTATTTTCAAAGTAGAATCACTGCTTTGTAACTAATGAGACGGAAAATATAAAAAGCCAAATTGAGACCATACAAATTGGTAACTATGGTTACACATTTGGGAAAAAAAACTAAGTGATCACTCTCCCTTACCCCTCTGCGAAGCCCCAGTTTTGCTAAAACCAAAAGATCTGGTTACAATGCAATGGCAGCTGTGTAAGTTATGTGCAAACTGCTCAGTGTTCTTACAGATAATAAAGAGGGTACCTTCCTGGGGTGCATTTCCCAAAAGCGTAGTTAGTTTGTCCATTCTCAGTCAATGGGCCCAACTATGTAAGTTAGCATCTGTGATTTTGGGAAACGCACCCCAGAACAATCAAGACGTAATGGCCCTCAATTTATCTGACCCCTCAAGGTTAGGGAAGAGTGTGGTGACAGGACAACACCAGGATGAAAGGCTTTATACAGTATATTCAAGTGTCTGCCTTCACTGTGCAACTAAGCCACAGCACAGAGACCAAGAAGTTGAAATTATTTTCCAGTCACATTAAAGACGGAAAATGTCTGATATTCACACTCTGGTTATTTCCAGCTTGAAGAATCTTAAACCTGAAAATTTAACCCTGAAAACTTTAGTCTGCTTTGCAAATTTTCAAAGATTTTGGACTCTTTCTTTCAAAGTTAGGCACCTCTAAACAGAACATTTCATATTGCGAGCATCTGCCAAACTTTAGGTGGCTCTACTAGCAAAGCAGGACGTAAATATGAAGCTCACATTTTCAGGAATTTTACTTCATTGTCATCTACTAACAAACAGAAAAGGAATCTGGGAGGTGTTGTGGGGGAACCTTTTGAGAATTGGATTGTAGTGATCCCTTTCTCTTATATCTTGCATAAGTGTCCGGGTTAACTGTGATACAGCTGGGTAAATCTATCCTGGCCTTGATTGAACAGTTGCCTGTGCCTCATTCCTGTAGTACAGAGGGATGCTCCTGTTCTGCTTCGGTTAATTGTTTGAAGGTCTTTCTTCAGGAGGCCTTGAATACAAAAATAATATTAATGTGGAAATTCATGCATTAACCTCTTCAACTCTGTCATCTCCTATGTTGGCTCATCAAATACAGTTGATGTATTCAAGCTCCCGGAAACTGGAGGCCTATTTCAAATTCCCACAAGGTTTCCAAAGATCTCAAATATGTCCTGCTGAATTACTGGGATATGTGCATGTCCAAAATCTAGATATTTTGCTTGATGTTATGCTGCGGCCAAAGAAGACACGGCGTTTCGGGATTTAATATTTCGCTCCATAAGCTTGATGTAGTTCTAGCGAAGTGCTGCAACCAGCACACACAGTATATGAATGTAATCAAGAATTGTCCTAAAAAATGAAAATAAATATTTCCTCTAACATTAAGCCTATTTAAGGGGTAATTCAAGAGAGAATCGGGCTTTAAGGAGTTAAAAGAAGAAAGTGACAGAAGCGTAGAAACATGCAGGACCGGAAATTCTGTGGTAACAGGATTGTGTTGGTTATCACTCACTCCACAGAGATTAGCCGTCGTGTTATTTTTAATCTTGTCATTATTTTCCCTGATTTGCCATTTCTGTGCTCACGATGAGCCCTTCTGCACCGACGGGGTTTCATTTCTTTTCTCGGCGGTGGAGCGCAGTGCACTATCAAAACGATCTTTCCTTTGTTTGTTCGAACCCACTTCATAGGAATGATTGCACCCTTTGTGTGTGTACTGAGGGCTTGCCTTATTTGATCTGGGTCTGCCATCCATTTTCCTCTGCCGTCTTTTCATTCCCTGGAGCATCGGCTAATCTACTAGTGATTCTTTCATTCTGCCAGGTGAAATGTTGGCCTGTATCTTACATGATAAAAATACGACGCACATAATATGCGCTGCTCAGCCAAACTGACTAGCCTCGCTTCAGTGTTTCCTAATTTTAGAGTTCCTTCAACTCATAGTAGCTGTACAACAATCAAATGCCTGGGTTTGAATCCTTACACAGTAGGTGAAAATGACAAGAGTATGTCCACCTTGTGTACCGTCTCCACTGTTGTTTCTTATAAAAGGTCTTCCTTAGCAAAGACTAAGGAGGGTTTAAATAAGAGTAATTTGATCACTGCTTACATAAAGCCAGTGGATGTTGTTTGTGGAAATGCAGGGCTTCATATGAGACTCTTTTTAGCTTCAGGTCACTTGAAATAAGACCTGGGTAAGGCTGATTTTATATCTTGGCTAAAGACTAATGTATTTTTCATGCTAAAATTTTGCTTACTCTGATAGTTTGGCTGGGGTCATTGACACTTGGCCACCAAATCATTTTTTTTTTTTACACAATCAATTAGATGATTTGAAAAAGGGGTAGATTTTTTGTAGTTTTCTGTTATATTTTTAACTACATTGGCATCGTTTTTGAACTTCTAAAGCTTTGAATATCTTGCTTATTCCCTCAGATTTAAGACTTTATTGCTTCATTGCTTTATTGTTAGTACCCTCCATCGCTTTCTCATGCAACTCTCCACATTCATGCCTGAGTTTTCTCATTTTCTTTTTTTTTTTTATTCTTATCTATGAGTTTTTTTTAATTGGTGATTTTAATCTTCATATACTGTAGATAAGCATGCTGATTCATGGATTTAAAATTTTTATTAATCTAAACTTCAATGACCTCCATTAGCGTGTGTTAGGTTCAGGTCATAGCCTTGGCCATACTTGAAACGCAAGAACATTTAAGATCACTTTCGCATTTTTTTAAGGACAATATAGTGAATACAGCCAAAAATGCTTCCAATTCTTTCATCAAAGAGCTTCACATTGATGCATTAAGCTTGATACATACTCCACAAGAACAGAGACATTTGTTCATGTTCTCGAGGCGGCGAGAGCAAGAACAAATTTCGTTTTGATCGGGACAAAAATGGTCCCCCCTTTGGACCATTTTCATACTTCTCGAGAAACTCAAGTGCAGAACTCCCAGAAGGACCCTCCCACTTCAGCACACATCACACGCCCACTTCATTTTCTGACCAATCACACAACAGTTCTCGGACACAACAAGAGAAAAAAGTCCTACCCAGATGATGCGTCGAGAACAGGCTGCAAGAAGTCCGAAACCAGGGCTGCGAGAACCAAATGACGTCATTTTGTTCTTGCAGCCTCGAGAACAAAAACAAATTTCCCTGTTCTTGTGGAGTTGGTAACAGCCTTTAGTTACTGTGTCTGAACTGACTTGTTCATCTCGGTCCCTTTCTAACTTGTCAATTCATTTGTTTCATGAAAGGCAAGGAAAATTAAAATATGGCTTTATTGCCAGATTGTTCCTCAGAAAAACGATACTACCTCCATACTGGAAACGCACTGCCACCAGGCCCAGAAACTAAACTCCTGGTCCACCATGATATATTTAAGGAGCACATTGCCCTCTACAAACTGAGAGACAAACCCACTTCTCTAAAATGATCTTCTATTAGAACATAATTCAAGTTATTTTCTCAACAATTGATATTCGATATCCACTGACTATAGTAGCAATTAAGCATCCTCAAGAATTTGCGTAGACAGTCCCTCTAATATGAGTGCTGGTCTTGTGAGTCCCAGTGGAGGACCTGTGCGGGGGTGTTTTTTCAATTAACAATTAACTGACCACAACTTCTTTGCCTTGCTCCTCCAGTAACGCCGTTAGAGCAGATTTGAGACTTGCCTGTAATTGCACTTGCCACCTACCTTCGCGACTAACAATAAATCATTAATTGCGAGTGCTAATCTGTTGAAATTTTGTTGAGGTGGAGGAGGAAAGAGAATATGATTATGAAAATGCCATCAAACATCCGTGAAAAGCAAAAGTGTCGCTTGGGATCTGAATCTCACTGCCTTTTTCCTCCTCAATGATTTTTCAAAGCAAAATTCATAGGACAGTTGTGTCTATGACAGTTGTTTAACAACCTCACTTTTGGAGCTTAAGATCTTGAATAGTACATGGAGCCATAAAAATTCGATTTAAATCTAGGTACTTTTTTGTTCTGTTGTGTTTACTCTCCGAGAGAAAGCCTGCTTGCAAGGCAATTATGGTGATATTCTGCATGCAGTGACCATCTCCTCTGAGGCCTTGACAGAAATTTGCACGGCTTTCGAAGCTGAGCGTGACTATGAAAAGAGTCATGCTTTCTTCGCTAAGAGATTTTGTCAGGTTGGCATCCTCGAATGGTCAGTGCCTGTGCCTCCATGGGACCTTCAACCACAAGCATGTCAAGTCTCTCTGCACACATGCGACTCACAAACAGCTGATTATTAGTCAGCGCCTGCCGTCTGTACATGTTAACCCCTCCCCCTCCCCCACCCCCGTTTGCCTGCGAAGCAGAGGCTCGCTGTTCCAGCTAGATAGCAGGAGACAGAATGATGACATCACCCTCAGACTGTACGCTGAGAGTTCTGCTGCCTGCTGCAGAGCGGCTTGTCAACTTTTTTTCTCAGTGTTTCTTCGTGATTTATTTTTATTTATTTTCGGTCCCAATGCGTGGAGCCTATGAGTGTATTTGTCCCTTTCTGACTGAGTGACTGACTGATATGTTGTGTAAAAATGGGCGTGCACGGTGCAATACCCATTTTACACCACTAGGGGACAGTGTACCAAATTTTTGTACTGCATTGCTGCCTAAATGGTGAAAAATTCTTAGACAGGTCTTTGTTGGCCTCCAAGACAGTATCCTATGAATAGCGGTTGATGAGTTTATTTGTGTACGTGTTATGAGAATGGCTGCCATTTGGCAGAAGAATTATAATCTCCTCCAATTCTGATTAGTTATAACCGATAAGGTGGCATTTAAGTCATTTAAATAAGGAAAATAATATTGGTCGAAAAATCCCTCTTGCATATTCTGAAATAGCCGGTGAGTTTATTTGACTTTTACAGGAACGGTTGCTGAATTGTTAACTCACCGATTGGCTGTACCATTTTATCATTGAGCTGATGATATTGTTATTCGTTTTTAGTTTATTTTGCATGTGCTCTTGCCTTAGCCTGGTAAGGCCTCCTGATCGAGAGACCTCACATTCTGTTTCGCTCCATGGATCAGTCTGGACTCAATAACAACTATCAAACAATAACACAAGTGAGCCCTAGCAGAGTCTCTCGGCGGGAAAGCCGTTTCACCGCTCTTCATTCTGGCTTTTGCAAAAATTTGATTTTTGAACTTGCTCTGTCGATGAGGAAGAGGCTTTGGCACGAACCCAGTTTTCGGTGTTGTTTCAGCTCTCTTTGCGCTTCTGGTAGAAGAGGCTTCAAAGTCCGGGACCGTGGCCGTGCAGATTGGTGTTGACTTTGATTCGGACAGATTCGAATATATTCTGCTGTTGTCCACTGACAGTTTGTCGAGTTTAAACCTAATTTTGTCTGCGTTGCTCATTTTTACAACTTGATATATATAGGCTAATTTGTGACCTCAATGTTCAGTGAATTGTTTGTTTTGCATGAGGCTCACACTGTTTGGAAGAAGTGTGATGTTGTGAACAGCATGTGCCACGGACTATGTGGAAACACATGTTGGACTCAGAGCCAAGTTACACTGGCCGCTAAACCTCTCGGCTTCGATGGCTGCTCCATCTGGCTGGAATTTTAATTTATTGACAAATTCAAATAGTGATTAATCATATTAACCATTGCCATTTTTGGGGGGATGAATTATTTCATCTTTATTTTTTGCTTCTAAATATCATTAACATATCTGACACAGAAAATTACCATTCCTCTTTTTCCCCACCCCTGACAGTCTCATCCCTCTCTCTGGCCTTTTTTTAATATTCACTGTATAATCGTTCAATCTGTGGAAAGTGGGCCGACGAGGTCTGGAGTAATTTACCTGCTCCTTTGCGTCTTGCCATGCGTCAGGTGTCTTTGGTGTCGGTCTCTGGGGGGGGGTATTTTTGGCGTTGGGTGCTGCTCAGGACAGTCTTTGCATTGGGTGCTACTCGGGAACCACTGACCGCCCCCTCTTGGACCATTTTGGCTATCGTTTAGTGACTGGGGTCACCAATTAACGGAGGGGCTGTAAATAAAGGTCCTAGGATATTTCGGTTATCTTTAGTGTCAGGTGGGCTGTTCGGCGGATTCCTCAGAAGAAGTTCTGTGATGTGTAACTGAAGCTTACTCTACAGCAGGCTCACTAAACTGCAACCACTCCAGGTTCTACACATTCTTTTGTCGCCGTATTGAGCCAATTATTCATTTGTTGATGTTTTTGTTGATGAATCATTAATTTTTTATCCCCCGGCATATAATGCGGGGGACATAGCTATCGCTCTGTCCGTCCGTCTGTCTGTCCGTCTGTAAACATTCTTTTGTCCGGAGCATAACTTGAAAACCGTTCAGTATTTCCTCACGAAATTTGACATGTAGGTCAGGTGTCATATGTAGATGTGCCTTTTGGTATTTTGGAATTTCTTGAGCCGTTAATCCATGAATGTGGGGGGCCGGGGGATACGCCATTGCCAGATGGCTCTTGTCTAACCATATTGTTTCTCCATTTCATGTTGCCATCGCCCCGTGGCCCAGCCGTAACAGGCTTGCATTGTCTTTTGTTTCTTATGAGATTCATTTAACTCCTTCATATAGCTGCACAGACCACATTTGCAGTGGCAGCTTCAAGTTGACCTCACAGTTGTTCTAGGGCTGGTGTGATAGCTTCAGTAACGTCGAGGACCTATTTGTTCCTCGTTGGTGGTCTTGCTCTTTTGCCTGTGGGTGTTAATGCTGCTGAATTCACGCTTTAGCCAAAGTAAAATTGCTTTAAAAAAGTGTGCATTTGCTGAGGTTTAATCAATTCAAGTGAAAGGAAGGAAGATCAACGCTGGAACCTTGGCAATCCTTGGCAGTAGTGCTCCTTCGTCATGTGATCTCCAGTCTCTGATTTTGGCATGTGCTCACGAGGAAGCTGCACGCTACCTGAATGGATGTCATATCCAACCCTGTGGTTTTGAAGGCCAATTGATTTTTCTTTCATTTGAAAGCATTTTACCTGGCCTCTGTTTTTTTTTTTGTGAGTGTTAATTTCTTCGTCTGGCATGATTCAATGAAAAAGATGACTGTATTGATTTTCTGTCTTAGACTGAAATGGTATTGTTGCAAGTAAAAAATAATTATATTTGATATACTGTCAGTTTATTAGTCAGTCTTTCTCAGGTGTGCATGTTTACATTTAGATTCTTACGCTTGTCCATTTTCTTACAGTTCAGTGTTCTAGGTCCAAGAAAAATAGTGAAGCTAGTTGTTATATTTTGATTGATTCACATCATTCAGCCTTTACAGTGTATTTCGGTTAACTGTCAATAACAGTCACATACCATGTCAGTTATTATGCCTTTGCCTGATTTACCACCAAAGATCGCTTCAGTCAGTTTGCTCAGACTAACCGGTACAATGACTCGCCAGTTTATTTTTACATGATATCATTGTTAATTACGTTGCAACATTATAAGGCTTTTTCCTATCCACATAAATTATGACATAAAATGAAATGTTCATATTTCTTTTTAAGATTCTGAACTCATGTTGTTCAAGGAACGGCACAGATTTGTGCAAATTTGTATTCTTGGCTTTTTATAAGTCATGCTGTTCAGCACCAATGTTCATTAAACACTAGAAACCTTTTGAGCAAATCAAGTACAATCTTCAAATAATTTTCTGTGCTTGAAATATACCAGAATGATAGATGTATGTAGACAATGAAGGCTACAAGCAAACTCTTTGCCATTACTATTTCTTAATCGCTATATATTGGTCTTGTTTGTTCATAGAAAGTGATTGTTAGTCAGGCAGTCATTAATAGGAATGTGTTTAGAGTAATCGTGTGCTGAAAGAAGGGGCTACTGAAGGGCTTTAATACCTCAGACGGCTCATCAGTGATGCATTTTGTGACAAAATGTATTGTGATGCATTTTTCTCCCCGCCGTATCAGCCAGTCATGGTGTAGAGCCTGGATTTCAGGGCCGTGCTGCGGTGTGGCGGTAGCGCTGAGCTGTAAGAGCTGCCGTCTCCTGAGCTGAGGCCGATGGGCCAGCGGAGCATGGCGCTGCAGAGATAACAGCAGGTTGAGCCTCTGCTGCTCCCTGGATCTGGCCCAGCTCTTCCTGGAGAGAGAAAGCAGGATTAGAGAGGGATGTGGGTCAACTAACGCCAGGGCCATTGGCCACTACACTCCTGCTGAGAGGCCAGTTTCTGAGAGCGCAGCATGTGTGAAGGACTCGGAACAAGTGCTTGTCACTGCCCGTGCTGCCTACGGTGCCAGTAAGCAGGCGTGCTCAGGGTAACCGGACACTCTTCAGCGCTATGGTTCGCCAGTCGGGCTGCGATAATGGGGTGGCGCACTACGCGCGACCCACTGCTGCTTATCTTGTGATTTCTACACTGTCTGTCCCTACGCATTTGAGTCTCACCGTCATTACGGACGACTCTGACCCACATTAAATTGGCTGTCCTTTCCTTTTAGATGTTGGAGCCATTAACACGCTGAGAGGATCTTGGGGGTTCGTAGCTGGATCCGCATGCCTGTTTCTCACTTGAGCCTTCCTTTGCAACCTTAGCGACTATTTTCCGTGTCTTTTGCCATGTATTACTCGGGAAACCAGGACATCCCCTTTGCTGTTTAACAGCGGTAATCAGTGCTTGGTGACTTTTTTCTCTTATTTATTCTTAACCAAAGCAATGAACTGAACTTGATTTCTCCCCAATGGCCATTTACATCATTTCCTAGGGCTGGTTTATATATTTCGATATTTATTATTTACAGCCCTGACCAGGAATAAATGTGTTAGAGGGTGAATGGGTTGATTTTTTTGAAAATGAAAATGAGATTATTCCATTGGAAACTGAAATGCACCATCTACTGAAATTAACGTATAGTTTTGTCATTTGATAGGACTTGACGTGCACATCGGAGAAGTTTGCCTTCTTGACTTAGCAAGTAGTTTTGTTGCCTAAACCCAACCTAATTGCTTTGTGGGCTGACTTTAAACAAACTGTGGCTGAAAACTGAAAATTACGAATAAAACTGAAAGTAATGTCAACTAAGTTTCAAAGTAGAAAGTTAACATTTGGTTGCGCAAGGTATACAAATCTTTATGGCCTGCATGGCATCTTAACCCTTTCATTCGCCATGACTGCCTTGCTACGCAGTCTGTGTGGCTCTTCATACTACGTCACCTGACTTCTTAAAGGCTTTCTGCTCGAAAGCCCAGAAGGCTTACTTCGTCCAACAACACTTGGCATACAAATTATGAAATCATTTGTTTTTATGCGCTGGCTTTTTGCTCAATTTTTTTTTTTCAGGTTGCTTATAACTGTAGCCCGAGTGTGAAGTTGAGCGGCTACTATGAAATCGTGATCGTTCTCGCCGCCACCACTGTGGCGTCGTGGAGATTTTCTTTCGGGCACTATACAAGCCACAAATTTCAACCAATTCCTTTGATATTTGTTGCGGACATAGCTTTTGGGTGTAGGTCACAACATCTATCGATTTAGGTTGCTGTGGCAACAGAATTGGTCACATAAAGTAGTATTTCGTGCTGAAAACGTGCCCATTTCAGCAAGTGGCTTGTGAACGCTCAAGGAACAAGCGGGCGCTCAGGGGTTTCACCCATGTGGTCGCGGGCGAATGGACTCTAGTTCTTTTTCTTTATATAATTGTACCACATATTTCCACGCAAACATTTCAGAACCGATATCTCTGAACCTATGGAGGACTCGCTCACTGCCAATGAGAGCTACTTAGCTTGATGTGCTTTGCTGAAGTATTGATGGTTACTTAACTGGAAGGATTAATTACTACATAGTGGAGTATGGGGGAGGCTCAAATTTAATAAGAGCCTCTATGAACAAAACTACAGGTAGGGTCATTCAACCTGCTATCAAGCGGATGGAGTCCGGCTGTGTGGGTAAGAACCATAGCAAATGAACAAGCAGTTACTAAATATACCATCAAGTGTAGGTGGTTTGGTCAATGTGGATAACAGCTCATCCAAAAATGACAGCATGTTCTGTCTGAAGGGTGGTCTGAGTACTCTGCCAAAGCCTCCCTTCCGTTCCGAGACGAGCTTATCGTTTCAGCGGTGGGTGTACCCGAGCTTTCACAAAATTGCTTTTTTCGCATTTATTATGCAAGGGCCCCCATAACATGCATTATGCTAAAAAGTGCTTTTGTCAAAATTACGGGCAGCATTTCCCTCTCTCCTCGTCTGTTCCTGCCGGCAGCGCTGAGTGCGGGAATTGAGTCTCCCCTGTGCCCGGCTGGGCGCTTTCTTTCACATCGATTGTCGACATGCTTGTACTAAATCCATCAGCGGCTCAGATTTTAATCGTTATATCCAAAATATACGCAAAATTGCCTGCGGAAATTTGAGAACTATGGTCCCAATGTGCTGAAATTGTACGGGCTTGTTGAAAAGCATAAAACTGAGGTGCTACATATGCTGAAGTGGAGAGAGACCTGTTACTTCTTGGGGTTTCAGAGCCAATATGGATGCAAATCATTTTTTAATGATACATCCAGCAGAAACGCAATGCTGATGCTGTTTTAAGGCTGAGAGCCTGTAGAACAGGGGTCCGAGGGCCGGTAATTAAGCGCTCGACGCGCTTTGCATTAAGGGGACATTAAGATGCCGTTTCTCCCTCACGCTTCCTGTCTCCGCAATGTTTCAACACGGTTTTTTTCCCCCGTCCACACCTTTAGTGCTAGGAACGCGGTGAATAATTTATGGCTTTTGCATGTTGCCTCCAACATTACATTGTGCTGCCTAATGCATACATAATGCGCACTTCAAACATATGGCAGGAGGCCCCGAGAACCGCCGCTGTGCGGATGCTTGTCGACGGTCTCGCTCCCTTCGCAATGTCGAAAAACGCGTGCTGAATCCCATTGTCTTGTCACGTTGCAAGCTTCCTGTCGCCGCGCTAACTTAGCCGTCACCGCTGCCCTCGTTCGGCGCGAATCTTCAGTCGTGGAGTGTCACCCCGCGGCCTTTCAAAGTCCTGTCCCTGTCATAAGGCTTGAAGCATTAGCGACTGCTCGTCTAGGACGCTGTGCTTCCAAGAGCTCCCTCGACATTCTTGGTTCCCATTTGTGCTCTTCTATAAACACTTGTCCGCTGTCACATGGTTGTTTGATTGATTGATTTGCTCTGTAGAGCATGCTGCGTTTTACAAAACACAACCTATTGCAGCATGTGTGCAGTCAACCGCTCCCCAGTTAGTTACAGTTTTACCATTTTTAGTGTGCATGGAGATTGTGCGCCTATGTGTACATGTGTGTGCGTACATGTATTCATGGTGTATACTTTCAGTGGACAATTTAAGAAGAAAATTAACTGGCCTCTCTGTGGCGCGGAGGTTAATAAGCCTGGTTGTATCAGAGCATGGGCCACTGCCTTTGAAAAGGACTTGTTACTGGCAATGAGAGGGGAAGGGACTGTAATTTTATCTCACTCTGTGTGTAAAAGAAACTCTATTACAGAAGTCTTGGCCACTGGCTCCGTGAAAATGAATCTGAGCCATTTCTGCTGCTGTTGTTGTTCGGGTGGAATTCGTTAGAGATCTGCTATTGGAACGAAACAAGAGCCCAGCCCTGCATATGCAGCCCTGGATAAATATTTGCTTCTAAAAAGACTGGGTTCAAGAAATGCAAATTCAGAGTCATGGAAACAATATCTTTTGCCATTTGAGAATTGTGGGGCGTGCTGGAATTAGCTATTTACTGTCTCTCCCGGAGCTCTGAAAAAAGGTACTGTTTACACTTCCAGTTAGAAAGTAATCCCATATATTTACATCTGATTACAGCGTTTGTAATTATATGCATTCCCAATAAGATGATGAAGTCGAGCGGTTTATTCAATATGTGGAAATAGATGAGAGGGAGTGTGAATAACCGGATCAAAATTGATGAAGAAAGACTTTGAGTAGCTGGATTTGCGAGGATTAAATCTTCTTCCTAATTTTGCATTGATGAAATGGCTTAGCCTTACAAAAGAGCAGACTTTTCTTCATCAGGCGGAGTAGCTGAAGTGGGTTAGGCGATTGTTGCCATTTTTGGAACACTATTCCGAGTGAAAGCAGTTGAAATTATTTCACTGCCAGAAGAATAGATTGCGTACGCGAATACTCAGGCTTGGAATAGGCACCTAAATAAACTGCCTTGGATGCAGCGGGAGTTCAGTCTTTATTGTAAATGACGATGTTTAATGTTGTGTGTCTTGTAAATGCGTAATAACTTCGGTGAAGGTAATTTGGTGAAGGTATATTATTAATGGGGAGGGATGTCTGGGTCGGAGGTGCTTACAGGAAGTAGGACAGATTTGTAAATGGTTGTGACAGTACATACCCACGCAACAGCCTCTCTCTAATCCAAAATCATTTATAAGGGAAAACCGCTTGTGTGAACAAGCAGCAAAGCGCAGCATTCTTCTCTAAGAAAGCAGAGACATTGTATTGTTCCTTTGCTGACCAGTCATTTGCTGTGGTGAATCGAACGTTTTACTGTCCATGACCTCGCAAGCAGCGCGGCTTTGTCGGACGATCCGAAAGCTGGTTACAAGCAGTATTTGCGGGACTTCAAATTGGTTCATTCAACATGAACATCTTACTATTGAGTTATTTTTTCCCCCCCAGTAAGCAAACTGCCGCAACGGGCTATGCGTGGCAAATGGTGGTCACTCACTCACTCGTGGACGTTTAGTTGGACACTTGACGTTTAGTGAGACGCATGTGCATTAAGTGTCCTTATGTTTGCACGGTTTTGTGTGCGTTTCTGAAGGAGACTCCTGCGATGAGAGGACTGGATGAATGAGATTTATGTCCAGCTGAGAGGCGAACGGGCGCATGAGGAGAGGAGAACAGGGTGTTCAGTGAGGAAAATGAGGGCAGTGAGAATGCAGTGGGAGATATTGAGGAGGGTAGTACTGAGTGTTTGCGGACAGATTTGATGGACTCTATTCGATCTCTTATGCTGGAGTTCGGCAGTGTATTCTGCTGAGGACTCCTTAGTGTCTCGTATTCGCCTGCCTTGGATTTCGGTGCTTATTTTTCTGGTGGGAATTTGTGCTTACAGACTCGCGTCACGTATTATGTCAGGTGTAGGAGCTTCATGTCGAACTGTTGCTTTCTTTGGGATGTTTCGATGGCAGCCATCATTTCTACATCAATATTATTAGCTATGCTTTTCACCCCATGTGAGAGAGCTCGGGAAATAAATAATGAACTTGCTACTTTAACGTTAATGACGTCGCAGATTTCCTGCTGCAGTCATTAGCATATGTACCACGATTGATGGCGGGAAACCGGTCATCTGCACTCTGAGCGTAAATCAGGACTTAATTGATGCCATTGCCGAATTCGCCTTCATTGTCCAGCGCTGATGCAAGTTTGAATGAGATAGTGATTCATCTCCTCACAGGACACAAAGGCTCATACAACAACCGTAATGATGTTAACAAGTAGCTGCACGCAATAGACCTCATCGTTTTCCTTTGAAGTTATTTGTAATTGTTGATAAAAATCCATCAGCTGAATCATTGTAAATGTAATCGGAAACAAATCTCTTTTGATCTTTTTCATCTTCTTGGGCAGAGCTTATAATGGGTATTTCATTATTTTGCACCTGAGAGACTTCATTTGTGGTCATTTATAATTTGAAGAATTAGTTATCCAAGAATTGCCAGGCTTCTTTACCGCCGTGGCTACTTAGGGTTTGCTATTAGTGCTGTGTGCTGTATGCGCCTTGATGCTAGTGTGTTTTGACTGAGGTTTACTAATGAATGTAATTTTAAATGACCTTTGTTTCAGCTTGCATTATTAAAAGTATAAAATGTGTCTAGCGGAAAAGAAGCATTTTAGTGCTTATGTCGAAGCGCTTGAATGGCAGAATTAGTAATGGGAATTTATGAACCGTGGGTTTATAGTATAGATTCACTCAAGCAAAAAATCACCATGTGGATGGCTGCAGAAAAGGTGGGTGGGGGAGATGAGGTGAACAGTGAACTTTGACGGAGGAGTCATGGCAAACCTGATCAGTGAGGCGGAGAACTTGTGTGCCACCAAAACAAACATTTGTCTACAGACAGTAATTATTGATTAGTCGGCTTCTTTTTTACCACCACCAATTAAAATGGAAGAATATAATTACCTCCGCCAAATGAAGTTGGCAGGAGGTTATGTGATCGGTGCCGTTTGTTTGTTTGTCTGTTTATCTGTTTGTTTGTGAACGAAATAACTCAAAAAGTGATGAACGGATATCTCTGAAATTTTGTGGGTTGGTCAGTATTACATCAGGGATGGACCCTATTGATTTTGACCACGATCAGTCAAACATTATGGCCGCCACAGCAGCCGTCTTGAAATCCTATGACACGCGATAACTGAACTTCGCTTTCACTCACCAAGATTTGGACTGCACTGCCTTGGCGGAGGTTTGCACTCTAGGAGTGCCTCTAGTTTGTGAAGATATTGTGCCTGTGTGAAAGATTAAAAATGGAAGGATTGGGAAGTTGCAAAATTTCAAAATGGCGGAAGTCTTGTACGTGCTCAGTGCAAAACACTTTGGAACAAGTTTGTAGAGGGTGAATATAATGCAAAAAAATGACTGGACAACCGTATGGGATTCGACCAGGGTGGGCTCCTGTGTGTTGTCGTCACTTAAGGAGTCACGGCAGTTATTTCAGAGCCGTATGGTGCAGCCCACATGCCACTGATGGTGCCTTAACAAATAGGCAGCATTATCACACATGTGCAAGCTTTGACAAATTGGTCCACAGAGCATTTTATCTTCAATTCCACCATTTGCTGGGATTAGATTTTATTTTATTTTTTTCTGTTTGACTGAGCTTATTTTCTCTTGTTTTTTTCTGTGTGTATTCTTATTATTTATTTATTTTCTCATCTGATTATGGAACTGACAAATTGCCTAAGGATTGATACAGGACTCAAATGGTTTGATATGACAAAGCTTTCCTTCAGTTGCGCTCTTGGGAGTTCCATTTGGCCAGCATTTTCTAATCCTACATAACGTCCGGCCCATTTGTTACCTTTGGGGTTTTCAAACTTTTCTGATCCAGGGGCCTTCATCCAAGCTCAAGGGCATGCAGACTTCCAAATAATACTCTCAAAAGAGGCTTTTATTAAAAAAAAGGAGTATTTCATCAAGATTGAAGCATTGAGACTATGATGCGGACTCCAGCTGATGAAAACTCAGGCATTAGGAGGAGGAGGTTGTCCCCCAGTGACCGGCTGTCTTGTTTGTACCTGATTTTCCTCTGTTCTCCCAGTTTTGATTTTACGTTTTTGTCTTTAGTCATTAAGTGTGCTTAGTTTAATTAATTAATTACTTGTTGCTTATGTTTTCTTGCGTAATCTCCCTCTTCATTTTGGCCCTTGAGTCGGGTTCTAACACTGGACATTGTTTATGCAAGCTGATCACCGTTATTCGCTACATCTGCGTGTGGTTGTATTGTTTTGGCTCATCGGTGTACATTCTCATCATATTTCTGTCTTCGTGTGTGCCATTTTTTCTTTAAACTCACCTGATTGGCTGAAATTACAGTGATCTCTTCCCCTCTGAATGGCCTTTCTCAGGAAGCCAAAGCTTTTCTGCGTAGTTGTGTTTCGCGGAATGTACTTATCTGTGGGCCGACCATTAAATTTGCCTTGGCAAGCACAGCCGTTATGGGAAAGCCTGACGTCCTCATTGCTACCCAGACATCCTCCGTGATAATCAATTTTACAGTTCCTGTCATGTATGACGTTTATTATGATTTGCGGTGCTTACAAACTGTAGCCGAGCACTATTTCAATAAAGCATCACAACAGAAACATTATGGTTGTAGATTTTTATTCAATAAAGGGAAGAATAACAGTTTTCATTTAAACTCTGTCGGTTTCCAGTTTCCATCTTCTCGGTAATTTAAGACGGGGCTGTGAAAAGATGCGGCCGTCATTTGCGAGTGGTCAGACGTGGGAGAGCTGAATTATGGAGCGTGACACGGCAGAGCTGAACGCCAGAAACCGAGCCCATCCATCAGCTGTCAGCCCGTTCGCCGGCCTGTTCGCTCACAACTCCTTCATCCCCGTCGACAGACGAGCCGTCTCAATCAGTGCGCCCTCCTGGTGGCCGACACGACCTCTGACCTGCTAGCTGTAGCGTTATACTCCGGCCGCTCCCTGTACTGGGCGTGTGCGGGGTGTTGGTTCATTAGGGGCTCACCTCAGACTCGTGTCACATGATCTCTGAATGATGACGGGCCCCTCCCAAGCATCAAGACTGAATTTTTCTATTAAATTGTAAACGAGATTGTGTGAGTCAGTTTTTTGGGGAATGTTGCCTGATGAAGGCACGGCCCGGCTGTTCTGCTTGGGCTTCCTCCAGCTCCATGTGATGGGTGGGCATGTGTGGCGCCGAGCCGCCTGGAGAATCGGGCCTCATTAGATCAGCGCTCCACATGCAGATTGTGTTCGC